>OZ025293.1:51557342-53957342 GCA_964019185.1 Maratus speculifer
ATAGAGCAAAATTAAAATTAAATAAGATATTGAAAACATTTGATACGAATTAAAAATTGTATAACTAAAAGTTTCCTTCATTAATGTAATTTTCAATACTTTATAACGTAGATGAAAAATGTTTATGACTTAATAATTGCATGTAAATAAATATTTAAAATATAATGATGAAAACATTCTTTTAAAATCATGTATGAAAACTTAAGTAATAAATATTAATCTAAAATATAAATTTCTGACTGCAGACGATTTTAATATACTAACAAAATAATGTTATATTTTCAAGCAAAACGTTAAAATAATTTTCTATATTGATATTTAAAACACATATGATAAAATAATTAATAAATTTTTACCGGTGAAGCGATAAATTAGTTCTTTTTTTAAAAACTAGAGAAAAAAAATACAGGTTTAAACCTGTTTCAATTGATAGCGAAATTTTAAAATGGAGGGCCAAAATCACAGTCCGGTGAAATCCAAACACCTCATTGGTCATTGAGCCACATCCTTTTCAGGGAACAATCTCTTAGCAGTTGGGTAAATGTTGTCATACTCCTTTTTCCGAGAAAAAATCGTAGCGGCAGGTTTGAAGTAAATCTTATCTCTTTTCATTTATAATCTAAATTTTTCACTCTCATTTTATAAAATGGCATCAAAATATCTTAATTGAGTTAATTTCGATGGTTTATCTTAAATAAGAACAGACGGTAACAATCGTTTAAAAAATACTTTCCCCCTCACCTTTTTCAAATGGAGAAACAAGTTCGTGATTTTCACCCTTACCACACGACCAATGGGGTGGCTGGATTTCACTTGACTGTGATTTTGGCCCTTCATTTTAAAATTTCGCCAATTGATAGACGTGTCAAAGCACGTGCTTTTGTTGGTACTTAATTGGACTTAATGTAGGGTTACATCTTAAGCATCATCTCCAGAGATAATACCTCCACTCTATTAATTTCTTTTTACTCTATAAAAGAAACCAATTTGAGATTTTGACATTTCAAAAGTGACTGTTTTTTTCCCAAAGACCTTTAAAATTCATAGACTGGCAAAATGTCAGTTTAACTTAGGATTTTTGAACATAGCTATTACGTCAGATCGTTGGTACTTCGTACATTAGAATGTATTTGTGGTTGGCTATGTTGCAGTTAATATATGTATATATGAGGCTTTTTTAGCAGTTTTTTTTAATCATTGATTAAATTTGAATGCATTTATTTAAGTTAAAATTTTATTAAGACTTTAATTTGTTTTTAAAACAAAAATGAAATGGCTCTTTGGCGTACAATTGTTCGAATAGGCAGACGATTCATACACAGTAATAAATTATCAAATAGCAAAATAAATTATATATAAAAAATAGTCACTAAAAGAATAGTAGCAAAACATAATGTTTAGGCGTATTAACACATAACCCGATCCCAACCAGAAAAAAACAGACTATACTCCGATCCAAGCAAGACAAAAATTTCATGAGCATAAACGCGACCCGAACCTAAAAATTCCATTTGAAAAAAAAACTATGGATTTGATATTTGACCCGAATCAAATCTGAATCCCACAAAAATATTCAAATGAAGCATACCCCAATCCGATCAAAGAAAAATAATGTTCGTGTATATGCAACCCGACCCGAACCTAAAATTTTTCTCTGAAAAAACCCAAAAAATGACCAGAACGAAACCTGAAATCGATAAAAATATTCCAAAGAACTATAACCCGATAAGAGCAAGACAAAAAAACTTCCATGAACATAAACCTGACTCGAACCTAAAAAATTCCATTTGAAAAAAAGGCCTGAAGTTTTATGCAAACTACATCTGAATCCGATCAAAATATTCGAAAGAACCATAACCGGATTCGAATAAGAGAAAATAATTTTCGTGGACATGAAACCGATCGGAACCTAAAATTCCATTTGAAAAAAATACCTGAAATTTGAATCGACAAAAATATTCCACAGAACCATACCCGTACCTGAACAAGACAAAAAAATTTCCATGAACATGAACCCAATCCTAACCTAAAAAATGAACTAAATCTGAATCTGACAAAAATATTCCAGAGAAGCATATCCTTATTCGAACAATGCAGAATAATTTCCGTTGATGCACAACCCAACCTGAACCTAAAAATTCCATTAAAAAGCCGAAATCTGAATTGAACGACATCTGAACCCGAAAAAAATATTCCAAAGACCCAAAACCAGATCCGAGCAAGACAAAATAATTTCCCTGGACATGAATCCAACCAGAACCTTAAAAATCAATTTAAAAAAATACCTGAAATCTGAATCGAACCAAATCTGAATCCGACGAAAATAGTCCAAATAACTATAACCAGATACGAACAAGACAATATGATTTCCATGGACATAATCCCCATTCCAAACCAAAAAATTTGTAAAAAAAAGAAGAAAAAAAAAATCCCAAATTTGAACCAAACTTAATCTGAACCTAACAAAAATATTTCAGTAAAGTATAACCTCATTGGAACTAGGTAAAATAATTTCCATATAAGTACAACCCGACCCGAACTTAAAAATCCCATTTGAAGGGGGAAAAAACCCCACGAAATCTGAATTGAACCGAATCTAAACTGAACACAAATATTCCAAACAATCATAACCGTATCCGAAGAAGACAAAATAATTTCCATGAACATGAATCCAATCCGAACCTAAAATTCGGATGTTCTACAAAACATAATGCGCTCCGTAGCGGTGGAAAGTGAAACTAAGTACTTAGCGCGAGATGGTTAAAATATTTCGTTTATAGTTAATGTTAAATTAGAACTTGGTTACGGTTAGATAACAGTTAGGTTGCAATTACGTTCCGGTGACCCTTTTGTTATTTTATTTTCCGGTTAGGTTACAGTTAGGTCATGGTTAAGTTACAGTTAGGTTAAGGTTAAGAGTCGGTTAGGTTGTGGTTAGATTATGGGTAGGTTATGATTAGGTGACGGCCAAGTTACATTTATGGTATATTTAACTTGCAGTTAGGTTACTGTTAAGATACAGCTAAGTTACAGACAAGTTATGATTCCGATACAATTAGGTTACGGTTAGGATTTTGTTCATAGAATGAACATTACGCATGTTTGATAAAAAATATACACCTATTTTTGTAAAATGGCTCTGAATTTATAATATTATATATTAACCTTTTATCGAATCATCGAGAATCGATTTCATTCACGGTATAGTCAGATTTAAGAGTGATATATAATTAGTTTGAAATTCAAAATATTTCACTTGGGATATCTATGTGAAAAAAGTATTTAGTTAAGTCACTTAACAGTAATTTTAAGGATAAATATCAACACGAAATCGTTGGACACATATTCCCTCCTGCGTTTCCCATTGCAGTCATTTTAGGTATTTTTGCAGCTAAATATTAGTTTTTTTTAAAACCAATTTTTGACATAGTCAGGGGGCACGTATTTAATATAATGTACACTGTAAAAAATTTGACCCTTTTGCTGTATCATCACTCCCCCGCTTTTATAGAATATATCTCTTTTGACCTATGACAATGCTCCAAAATAGGCTGAAGTAATCATTTTCTATAAAAGCGGTGGAGTGATGATGCAGCAAAAGGGTCAAATTCTTAACAGTGTATTAACACATATTTTGAGTTAAAGATAAAATCATAAAAATTTCAAGTTCGTTTAACATTATTATAACGGACCCGGGCAACGCCGGGCGGGTCAGCTAGTATATAATAAATTTTTCACAGTGGAAGTGTGCTGGGCCCATAACCTCTGTTCTGGGTTATGGAGCCCCTTACTTATTACTAAAGGAGTTTAGCAGAGTTGAAAATTGTAGCAGAGTAATGTGTACTTTGAAACTAATTTTCCATAAATAAGCAAAATTTCTAATGTCAATTGAACTTCTTGAAAATAAAATAAGTGAAAAATACTCACAGTAAACGATGACTCATCAAAAATTCTCTTCATTATATTTATTAAGGATATAAGATACTTTTGTTAACATACTTGGTTATTTCACAGATGAAACTCAGTAACAGTGGCCAAAATGGAACCTGTTCTTGACTTCAGAGTTACTACTTTCTTAAACCTTTTAAACATAGCTTATCTTAAGTTACGCGGAACCTATTGAACTTCTAAATATTGTTTAATTTATCCAACTTATCGAAACAAACTTTAAATGGAGCGTTAAATTGAAAAACATTTTTAAAACACTGCTCGAACTGCTCACACACTACATACACCACCAAAACATGAAAACTGTCCCTTTAAATTGGAACGAAAACCTACTAGCCAATCACAAGCGACTATGCAATTTGCATAAGTCAGACGATAATTAACATTTTTCATTAAACATTTTTTTTCCCCTTCAATTAAATTCATTAAATACATTTAGAAAAATTACTTTAAACATGAAAATTACTTTAAAAATACTTTTGTTACTTAATTAAATCAAAATAATATTTGTAACTTAAAAGGACTTTAATACAGGCGAATGCGATCGCAAGTAGTAATTACTGAATATGCTCCATGACTGAGCGCGACACAAAACAACTCAACCATGCCGTTGAAAAACGTAAACAAACGCCGATTCGGCGGGGAAAAAGTAAACAAGAATTGCAGGTTCCATTTTGGCTTCACAAATGATATTTAAATTAAATTAAAATTAAAATGGATGGGAAAACTTTTCCCCACAGTCATCGTTAAATCAAATTCTCTATTTAAAAATTCAATTAATTGTAGTTTTTTATCATCCACAAAATCAGTGGCGTAGCTACGTTTTTTGGTGCCCGGGGCAGGAAAAATTTTTGCCCCCCCCCCTCTTCTCCGTAAATTAAAAAATGTTTTTTATTTATTTATTTATTTTTAAAGTAGAAACAAAAAGACTTTTTTGCTTTTACCAGAAGGAAAAGGCATTTTCACTTTTTCTTGTTATTAAGAATTCAGCTAATTTTACTCAAACGTACGAAACTCAAATGCATAGAACTGGATTACTGAAGATTTCTAGTTTTCATCAATACTAAATTTGAATGGGAATTAAAACTTAACGGTACATTCACGAATATTTTATGTTGTTTTAAGCACAAGGGAGCAGTGACAAAAAATAAATATGCAAAAATAAAATAAAATAAAGAATATAACTTTTTAAAAAATAAAATAAATTTGCAAAAAAAAATCACATTTGCTAAACTCCTAAATTCTAATACGCACTATTATAGTAATAAATGCAGCCACTCTAGAATTTTACATTGTACTCATCCATTTTTAAAGATAGATGTAAAAACAAAAAAGTGTCTTGAATCCTTATGGTAGATCAAGATGTCCAACAAATTTGTTTGAGATCTTAATAAACCTTTAACATATGCTCAAATGCATCCAAATCTGTTTATAAACACGAACACAGTCACTTGACAATAATTTATATTGAGAAATATATGCTATATAAACAGTGCGTTAAGATATTATAAGACCTTATTGATTTTGAAAGTTATGAAGTAAATAAAGGTTCTAATTATAGTTTAAACTCATGAATATAAAAATATAACATACATATCATAATTAGTTTAGAATAGTTTTGAATAATGCAATAAATAAGTATGTTAACACAAAACACATATTTTTTTCTTTTAACTATTGCTGGATGGATTTAGACACGTGGCAAGAAGCATTGTCCTGCTGAAGCATCCTGCTAGCATCACCTAAATAAGGTCCAAACGGTATCAAATGATCATATAATATAGCCTGATATTGCGAGAACTCATACGTCTCGAAATTCAAGAGAAATCGCATAATCCAATCATGACTAAAAGCTCCCCAAACCATTACTGATCCTCCTCCCATTTGTTGACTGAAACATTGTTTGATTCCTTCCTCAAACTATGTAAATAGTGTTAATTACCATTCGGATCACAAAGATTAAATTTTTTCATCTGAAAATATCATTTGTTTCCATTTCTTGTCCCATGACATGACATTTTTAGTATATTTCAACCTTTATTCTTTATGATGTTTCATTAACTTTGTTTTTCTTTTTTTCCAATAGTTTCAAATATTTTACAATACTATTGATTTCAGACTCTTCCAAACTGTTATAAGTTGATGAAACGGTTCGAAATTTCCTGATTTGAAATACCTTTCTGAATTGATAATCGAAACATTTGTCGGTCGTTCCGTGCTGTTAAAATCCTTTTTGTTTCAAATCAATTGATTTTATTTAAATTCTTTTTTTCTAATTATTTCATTGTGAATGACAGTTTTAGAACACTTCATTAATAGAGTTATTTCTCGTTCAGATTTACCAGCATCCTTATTAAACAAATTTTTCTTACTTCGGTCGCAGATAACTCTTTATCCCGCGACATCTTCAAATATATTGTAAATAACACTATATAAACCTGCACCTTTGCTTCTCTGAATACTTTCACGATTTTATGCGTGTGTTTTGTAAGATTCTGATGTGAAGTGTAATATGCTAATTTTCCCAGGCTGTCTTATAATTTCTTAACCATCACCTTATTTACATAAAAAATATATATTAGATTTTAATGAAATGTATTTTAAATTTTAATGTAACAATTACGACAGAAAGCATTCTACGATCAATTTTAAATACACACGCTAAAAATTTGCATATTGAATCATCATCTTCAGATGTGCATCATTTCGTTATTGCTCTTATAATTCCTTAACAGACTGTATAGATGAAAATGACAACAACTAAAATCCTTTTGAAATTCAAAAATTTAGATTAAAATCCTTAAATTCTTTTTCTCAAAATCCATTTTACTCCTTGAACTTTGTTTTTCAGCATGGCATCTATTATGTTCGCCATTAAAATCGGAGAGTAACTTAAACTGAAAAATACTGGCGTTTATATAAATATTTTTTTGTTTGTGGTTAAATCGTTGTACATCCCAGATCCCAAGAATTGTGCGGGTTTTGATCATATGTCAATCAAGAGCTAATTAACTAATTAATCTAAATGTGTCTCACAAATTGATACCTTCACAACTACTGGAAAATATAACAAGTCTCAACATATTCACAAGAACTGGAACGAAAAGTTTAGATTTTGCCATTCTAATAAACTTGCATGACCTACGACCATATAGGTCCCAACATTGGCGCAAATAAATCTAAGATCTAATCATGGAGAGGATTGTAAGATGCAAAGATGAAATAAACGAGCTTTCCGAGTCAATTATTTTATCCCACTAATCTCCCAGTTATTCTTTACGTAGATAGATATAGCTTTCTCTTGCATGTGCGCTGAATTTAAGTATATGTAAAGTAAGTTTAACTTTTAAAAAGATGAAAATAGTCGTTTGTACTGCCTGTACTAGGAAGACTGAAAATTTCTACTTTGTTTTTTAATACGATTTGTCGGGAAAATTTGGGGTATAGGCAACCCAGATTTTATTATTTGGTTTACTCAATGACAATTTGATGAAAAAATCGAATTTCCAATAAGGAAGAAATGATATCTTTTCTTGTTCTTCCAGCAAAACACTTTTTGCAGTGGTTCAAGAAAACTTACAATATTAAATATTTACATGGAATGCTAAGAACACAAAAATCAGCGTGAAAAATAATCTATGTGTGTCCGTGTGTGTGACGGAGAGGATTAGAAATATCTACTACATACAATTCTGAAATGTAGGGTGAGGGTAGTACAAGGCAGAACCTAATGCATATAAGACTCTGAATTCTTATTTTCTTTTTTCTTATAATCGAAAATATCAATTAAAAACTCATTAAAAATCAGATTTTTTTTTTCACAAAATGACAAAAATCGCACGCTCATCTGAACCTGATTCCCCAGTCGAAAGAAATTAAAATTTTTCACAAATCAGTGAAAAAAGAAAAAACTAATTAACATTTCGATGTGAACATTTCAGAGCACATGTAAAAAAATTATAACATTTTTAAAAATCGGTCGGTATTTTTTTAAAAACTGGACGGCGACAGTATACAAAAGAGAGACCCAATGGGCAAAAAGCTGCGACATTCGACTATTTTTGAATTCTGTTCGCAACAGTATTTTTCTAATATAAATTTTGATGTTTATTTCTGTTGAAAATGTTATTAAAGTGTGAGTTAAGGATTTCTGTTTTGAGAAAATGGTGCCTGTTAGAATTTAAAAAATAATCGTTTGTTGCAGCCCTGCATATGAGAGAAACATCAGGGACGAACATCCATTAAAAACGGGACTAAAAAGGTATTTTTTTCCGTCCGAACACTCCACTAATTTTTCGTAAATTGACTAATCAAAGATTATATAACATGCAGACAATTGACTTAATTATTAAATGCTATCGAATGCTAAAATCACAATTTAAAAGTATTTTATCAATTTAATCTAAGATTGCCAGTGTGTTCTGTGGAGAAAGTGAAGTGACGTGAGTTAAGAGTTCGCCCACAAAAGTTTTTCCCCTTTATTCACATTTTAAAGCATTATGTTAAAAATATACACTTCTTTTACCACCACTATCGAAATTTTAAGCTCCTTTTTTGTCGAATTCTACAGACTAAATTTCAACAGACATTGATTCATGAAAATTAGCTAACGATTTTCTTGATGTTTTTAACTCCATCTTCAGATGGTGCATGAATAATAATACATAATAATTTTTATAGCGGATTTATAATAATTAGCCCAGATTTAATAGTTACAGGGATGCCACTCAGAAAATAACAAAAAAGAGGAAATTGCACGTAAAGTAAAATTCACGACATTTTTACAACATTTATGCATGAATTTTACAAACTACACTGTTTATAATAAACTAAATAAAAAATTAAATTCATAACAAACTTTTTTTTTTTTTAAGAAAGAAATTTTTTTCTTGTAAATTTTAACAAAAGTATTTCAAAAGGTGCATTTGTCAAAAAATTTGAAATATGCTGTTAATTCATTGTGCATGAAAACTTACAAGAGTAAATAAAAATTATTTTTCTTTAGTTAACAGTATTTTATATCAATTGAAAGGTAATCCATTAATAAATCCAGTGAGGAATTTTATGTATTGAATCATTTTAAATCAATTTAAGTAAGGCAATAGATTCGATGATTATTCCACGAGTTAATAGAAAAAAATTTGCAGATTTTTTTTTCCACGATTAAGAATTGCTGTTTTACATCGCGATTGTTTGACAAAAATCGACGTTTTACATAGCTATTGTTTGACGAAAATCGACGTTTTAAATCGCGATTGCTTGACGAAAATCGCCGTTTTAGATCGTGAATGTTTGGCGAAAATCGCCGTTTTACATCGCGATTGTTTGACGAAAATCACCGTTTTACATCGCGGTTGTTTGACGATAATCGACGTTTTAAATCGTGATCGTTTCACAAAAATCGCCCCTTTACACCGCGATCGTTTCACGAAAATCGCCGTTTTAAATTGCGATCGTTGCACGAAAATCGCCGTTTTATTTCGCGACCGTTTGAAGGAAATAGCCGTTTAAGGTCGCCATCGGTTGGCGAAAATCGCCGTTTTACTTCGTGATCGTTAGAAGAAAATCGCGATCTTTTAACGAAAATTGCAGTCATATTGCGATCGTTTGACGAAAATAGCCGTTTTATTTTGCGATCGTTTGAAAAAAATCAGTGTTTTATTTTGTGATTGTATGACGAAAATCTTTATTTTATTTTATGATTGCTTAACAAAAATCGTGGATTCTTAAAAATTTTAAAAAGTGGAAATCCGCCATTCGGAGGAAAAGTGGCATCCCTGTAGTTATCTCGGGTTATGGACCCAATTTCCACTAGGTTTTCCCCATTCAACTTGGTTTTTGATTGTCTTACAGGTTTTAGTTCTATCTTCCACCATATTTTTATCTGAGATTTCAAGGGACCTACCTATTTCAACCGATTTTTTTTTCTTTCAACTCATTTTACAATTATCACTAGAAGTTCTTGCTTCTGCGCAGCAAGCCTTCTACA
This sequence comes from Maratus speculifer, assembly GCA_964019185.1. Taxonomy (NCBI): domain Eukaryota; kingdom Metazoa; phylum Arthropoda; class Arachnida; order Araneae; family Salticidae; genus Maratus; species Maratus speculifer. Next base: position 51,567,280 of record OZ025293.1, read on the forward strand.
CGTTGACATAGGTAGAGCACATCCATTCCGGAGATTCATTTTGGAAGAGTTAAGTTTGAATGCATGTTTTTAATGGTTAGAAATGCATGCGTAGTACATCATTTTATGCTGCCGAAGACACCAGAAACCCATACCAGATGGTCATTTTCAAAGATTTTTTTAAAAATTTGAATAGAGGTTTTAATTATTCATGGTCGATTTGGAAAAATCTACGGACGGGTCAGCTAGACACAAGTGAAAAATGTTCTTGATGTGATTTTACGTCGCCAATAGGCCTTTTGATTTATTTACTTCAGGCTAGAGAGTTAAAAACTTCCATCAGTGATTGACAATTATGAATCTCACCATTTTTCCCACCATTACTGAATTTCTTCAAAAGATTCACACACACACATAAAAAAAGTCAACAATTCTTATTTATTTTCAAAATATGTCAAATAATTTCGGTTTAAAGCTCCTCTGAATTTAGTGCCCCTATTTAATCTGTTTGCGCCTCATTTCAGAAACATAATTATCTTTGGTACCTATTGTGTTGAGCCATCCTAGTAGTCCAAGAGCCGACGATACAAAAGCCTATGTTATCGAACACAAAAAAACCTTTATTTTATGGAAGAGTAGTAATAAAGTAATCTAATGATACATGTCTGCCAGAAGTGAAGTGGTGCATAAGCCAAAAATTGATACCACTAGTGGTTCACTCGTAGGTTTTACATTGTGTTTGCGGTACAATCGAAGGTATGAAAACATGGGAAACTGGGAGCAGGAAAACACAATGATAGACCTACGAGTGTGCCACTAATGGTATTAATTTTTGTCTTATGCATTATTTAATTTCCGGCAGACATGGATCATTAGATTCCCTTATTACTACTGCTTTTCCATAAAATAAAGGTTCTATTCTTGCGCTCGAAAACATGGGTTTTTGTACTGTCGGCTCTTGGACAATAAAAATATTTACAGAATTTTTTCCTTTATTCATTATTTGGATATAACAAAATATTTTACTGAAGAAAATGTTAACCACACACACAAAATGAATAAATAAATAAAGTCTGATGGGAACATCAAACTTGTTCTCATTGCCTTCATAAACTTACCTTTTGCACACTTCATCTCAGCCTAAGTTAATAGTTTCCTAGTTCCTTTGTTTACATAATATTTATTACAACAATATTCAAAATTCACTTTTACTTTTATTAAATTACTTAAATATAATAATTACTTACCTTTTTCTAATTCCACTTGTTAAATAGCTTTAATTTACCTTTTGTCTAAAATAAACTTTGTTAACCTTATCATATTTTATCTGCGTGTTTTGCTTTCTTGTAACGTCAAACGATATGATTATTTTAATCAATCGGCAGTCTTTTTCCTGCTAGATGGCAACATACATCTCTTTTAATCGAACTTAACTGATTTATCGTTTTTGATATTTTCATATTAAAAACGTTATTGGCCGCTCATTGGCACACGTCAGCACGTGCCGATTCAGTCAGAGTATATATGCTTCGCGATGTTAAGACAGCTTTGCCTTTCTCCGTTCTTTCCGTATGAAGGAAGCGATGTTTCAAGAAGCTTGAACATATGAAAGTTATCGTCATTCATATAGTTTCATTTTAGTTAAATGTTTAATAGTATGAATGGTTTTAATATATTTTAAGTGTGTTTTCCTGACCTTTTATTGAGGTCATCTTTGTTCAACATTGCTAGTTTTCTGCTGTCATGAAGTTTGTTAAGGTGCATAAGTTCACTCTTGTGATGTTTCATCTGAAACTATAAATAAAGGAATCTTGAAGTCAATCTGAACTCTGTTTTAGTTCTAATGAAAAGCTACATAATCCACACTCCTTTGCCAGACCAGCTTTTACTGTGCACCTCCGTTTTATTTAAGCTCATTTTTAAGTCACTAACTTAGAGTTAGCTGACAAAGTCAACACTTTTTGTTTATTCTTAGAATATGTAAGATAATTTCGGTTTAAACCTCCCTCAGTTTGGCACCCTTTAGACTCGGTGCCCGAGCGGACGCCCCCCCCCCCCTCCTGTAGCTACGCCGCTGCACAAAATTTATGTTGAAATCCCCACTCAAAATCATTGACAAATCATCAAATCTCTTCCCAATTTCATCTTTAAGTAATGCAGAAGCATCTTTAGAATAAATAAATTTTCATAAAAAATTCTCGTATTACACTTAAAGACTTATCTGATGAAATATAAACGGCAACCATTACAATTAGCTGTCCCTTTTCAGAGTGGCAACGACAAACACATATATCACTGATATTAGACATATTAGTACTAAACATACTGGTGTACCACACATGCACATCCATATGATTTGTGCAAAATATGCCTGTTACATCAGACAACCTTTTATAAATAGCTACTCCTGCTGCTGGACGATCGTGTCTTCTGAATCTTGCAACAAAGTTAAATAGTAATCAAGCAATATAAGTTGTCAAACTTTAAGTACAATTGAAAATTTAAAAAAAAAAAATGGCAGGAAAGTGCAGCATAATCAATGTGCAATATCATTTTTTTCTTTCTTAGCTTTTTATTCCATCTGGTAACAGTATTATAAGTTGTTAAACTTTAAATACAATAAAAAAAAATTTAAATGGTTGGAAAATGCAGCATAGTCTATGTGCAATGTCATGTTTTTTCTTTCTTAACTTTTTATTCCATTTGGTATCAATTTATGCTGTTACTATTTAAATACAATCGAAAATCAAAAAAATTAAAAACAATGGTTGGAAAGTGCAGCATAATCAATGTAAAATGTCAGACTTTTTCTTTCTTGATGTTTTATTCCACCTGGAAAAAGTAAAAATTGTTAAACTTTAAATACAATTGAAATTTTTAAAAATTAAAAAAATGGTTGGAAAATGCAGCATGATGTGCAATATCATGATTTTTCTTTCTTAACTTTTTATTTCATTTGGTATCATAAGTTGTTAAACTTTAAATGCAATTAAAAACTGAAAAAAAAAACAACGGTTGGAAAGTGCAGCATGTTGGCTTAAGTTTAAAATATATAAAAGTCTGAATTAAGTTTATAACTATAAAAGCATTTATATATTTTTTCCCAGTTAGTTTTCTCAGTTTCTCTGCGCAACCAATAACACTTAATATTTTTCAAAGAAACTGTAAAATTTCAATGACTTGTTTAAAATTGTGAAAATGTTTTGAAGTTTATTTAACACTAGAACGACCAAGACCGTCATTTTGACGGTTTTCAAATTTCATGCTTAAAAATTTGACATAATTTATGGCGAGTTCCAAAATTTTATGATACGACTTTTAATGGAACATAAGAATATTTAAATATTCCTATTCAATTTCCTTTCACCTATTTTAATTTCCGTAATTAGTATGACCTATACCTATTTATACCAAGACCTGTCAAATTGACGGCTTTGCAAATTAACAAACTCATCCCAAAGTGGTGCGGACTTCCTCATTTTCCACATGGACTAGCTTTTTTCGCCCAGGCGCAGTCTGCTCCAGGCTTCATATCAAACGTATCAGTAACTGGTAAATGTAATTAGGACGCGATCATTTTCAATTGTACTTCTAATGTGATAACGTTCTTAGTGAAAAGTGCAGTCTGCGAATAGTGCAATCTGTGTAAAATCTAATCTCGGAAAAAAGTACGAATATATTTTTATGAAAAAAATAACATATTTTTTATAAATTCTAGTCAAAAATGAAACGATTTCGAGGAAGAAAAAAATTATTAGGAGAATACAAAGAACTCACTAGTAAAAATGAAGACTGTTCGGACACTAATTCAAGTAATAATAATGACTCTGAAAATTCTGGAGATGAAATTGAAGTAAGAGATATTGAAGAAAGTGAAAAAGAAGAATATGAAAGTGAAGATTTAAGAAGTGAAGATGAAAGTTCCCTTAAGAGCCAGAAACGCAGAAAGTGATTGCGAATAATTTCAGAAACTAAATCGGACAGCCAAACAGAAACTGAAAAAAGACAGGGAAAATAAATTGCTCTCAACGGTACTAATGGGAAGAAATAGGGAATGGCTGTGTTGGTAGACTCCCATCACACACTATATTCAAGAATACTTCAGGCCCAACTGGTTATGCGAAACAAAACATTATGCTTGGTAATGTTATGAGTGCTTTAGACTTATAATTGATACTCGAATGCTGAAGCACATAAAAATTTGCACTAAGATAGAGGCGAGAAATATTTTACAGAAGGACGATTGGAAAATTACTATTGAAGAATTGTGTGCTTTTTTAGCTATTTTGTATGCTCGAGGAGCCTATGAAGTGAGAAATTTGAAATTATCCTATTTGTGGTCAGAAATATGGGCTTCTTTCTTTCGCGAAACTATGCGTAGAAATAGATTTTTAAAAATTATGCGATTCATTCATTTTGACAAAAAAAAGTGAGAGGAGTGTTCGCTTACGAACTGACAAATTTGAATTAGCTTCCGAAATTTGGAAGGTCCTTTATTGATAACAGCCAAGCTTGTTACAAACCAGACCAGAATATAAGCGTAGATGAACAATTGTTTCCCACAAAGGCAAGATGCAGATTTGTGCAATATATGCCCAAAAAACCAGACAAATTCAGAATTAAATTTTGGTTAGCTGTAAACGTACGAAGTAAATATCTCATAAATGGCTTACCCTATTTAGGCAAAGACGAAATTAGACCATCAGGAGTAGCTTTGAATGAATTTGTAGTTTTGAATCTTGTAAAAAAAAAAATACGTAAATTGTGGGAGGAATATAAAAACGGATAATTTTTTTACAAGTATGCAGCTCACAAAGAAGCTACTGGCTAAAAAAAAAACAATTCTTGTTTGAACTATACGAGCAAAAAAAAGAGAATTGCCGAAAATGGCTAAAGTTAGAAAAGATAACATGGCTCTTTTCTCCACAAAACTCTACAAATCAAATGATATTGTTTTAACAGTTTACACAAGTAAGCCTCGTAAAAAAGTACTACTTCTTAGCTCAAAACATAAATCTGTAAAAATTGCTTCTAATCGAAAACAAATTCCTGCAACTGTGTCATTTTACAATGAGACTAAGTTTGGAGTAGACATAGTTGACCAAATGGCCCGCAAATATAGCGTAAAAGCAGGGTCACGTAGATGGCCTTTGCAGGTATTTTATAATATTTTGGACTTGGCAGCAATCAATGCATGGATTTTATATAAAGAGACTTGTGATAAAAATATAACTAGAAAACAATTTTTATTTCAATTATCTGAAGAACTCCTCAGTGAATATAGGTGCTGCAGAAAAGAAGCCTCCTCCCAAAAACAAGAACGAAAATCAATGGATTGTATTCTAGAAGATTCACAAAATATTCCTTATGATCGCAAATCTTGCCAAATTCGATTATGCAATAAAAACAAAGCGATTTATACTTGCAATGTATGCAACAAATATGTTTGTGGTAAGTGTTCATCTAAGATAACATGTACTTGTAAAATATGTGCCTCATAATTATTTCATTCATATGAAATATGCTGTACTATAAATGCAAATAGAAAGTGGTTTTTTTAATTAATAATTAATGAATTAATACATTAAATGTTATTTTTGTTAAATTATATCTATGTTTTATTTACATTAACTAAGTCAAATATCTTTTTGAAAAGTGTTCATCAAAGAAAAGAGACACTTATAAAATATATGCCTTATAATTATTATGTGCATATCAAATGTGATATACTGTAAATAAAATAGAAACTATTTCTGTTTAGTTTCGTTATATTTATCATTAATGAATATTACATTAAATATTGTTTTTGTTAAATTATATTCTTTTATTTACATTAACTAAGTTTAATACGTTCGTTGCAAGTGTTAATCTAAGATAGTATGTAAGATTTGTCCCACATAGTTTTTTCATACATAGCAAATGTACTATAAATGCATATAGAAACTGTTTTTTTATTGAATTTTTATTAATAATTAATGAATTATCATATTAAATGATGTTTTTGTTAAATTATATATTTTTATTCACATTAACTAAGTCAAAAGTTACAATGAAAGCCGTGATCAAAAATCCGTCAATTTGACGGATGCCGTAAAACTAGGTATATATGAAACGCCGGTAGTTCTAGTGTTAAATATGCATTTAAAGTGTCAATACATTGTTTTTGAATGTTAATTACAAGGGCAGATCTGGAGAGTCCTCAGGGGGGGGGGGGGGGGGGCGATTTTAAAAATTAGAAGACTCGAATTTTATGCATAAGTCGGGGCTAATATTTTCACTACGGGTCGGGTTTGGGTCCGGTTAACTTTTATATTTTCTGCAGGTCGGGTTTGGGTCCGGTTGACTTCTATTTTTCAAGCGGGTCGGGTTTGAGTCCAGTTAACTTCTATTTTTCAAATGGGTCGGGTTTGGGTCCAGTTGATTTCTATTTTTAGCTGCTGATCGTGTTGACAAATCAGGGACGTGCGAACAGAAAACTGCGCATGGGCAACGTTTCAGTTTATCCCCCCTCCCCAAAAAAAACGACTTTTCTTGTGACAGGCCAAAGATGACGTTGGTAGTATAAATTTGATGTCCTTTAAATTTCCGGACCCGAGGTGACCACCCCCTTCCTTTTGCACCGCGCTGTAACTAATACTTTTTCTGTGGTTTGCATTTATGTCCATTTGACTTCTACTTTTTTGCAGTGGGTCAGGTTAACTTCTACTTTTTTGCTAATTGTTGGGTTTGAGACCGGTTGACTACTATATTTTGCTGCTGGTCAGATTGACTTCTGTTTTTTTTTTTTTTTTTTTTTTTTTTTTTTTCCCCTACTGATCGGGTAAACTTATACTTTTTTGCTGTGGGTTGTGTTTGGGTCCGGTTGACTTTTTTTTTGCTGCGGGGTTAACTTCTACTTATAATATAAATCATAGTAGTAAAGCTCTACAATACGAACTAAAGTAATTTTTTAAAAATGTATTTCTTAAAATTTCGTTAAACAAATGTACAACATAAATCTATTTTTTATGAATAACAAATAAGTAAGATACCAGCCCTCGGAATGAAGAATTGCATGCAGTGTTCCCCCCCCCCCCCCGAAAATTTTGTGTTTTCAATGGTAAAAAGTGTAATTTCTCCCTGGGACTCTATTGTATCCAACCCCCCCCCCCCCCAGAATCACAGAAGTCCCTCCCGGAGAAAAGTGTATGAATTCAACAGAGATTGCACGAATAGCGGTTGGGCCAATAATGCTTATCATACAGGCTGGGTCAGACACGGAACAAACGTTTAGCTATTACTCAGGACCGGTTCCCGACCTGGAAATTTTGATCAGTATAGACAAAACATGAGTTCGGGCTCTTTTTCCAGAATTAGGTCCCACTCGAGCTCGATGATTTTAAATCCGAGCCCGCCCAAACCCAAAACATTTTGCTTCATCAGAGTCCGAGCCCAATAACGAAAATATACAATAGAAAAAAAAAATGCATTTTTTTATGTTCTAAAAAAATTATGATTTTTAAACTACATTTTACATAGAAATGTTACTCTTAAATGAAAATTTAAATTTAATACTATCAAAAGAAAAGTTTGGTATAAAATAAAAAAATACTTTATACATAAAAAAAATTCTTATATTTTGTCTCCTTTTAAAAAAAAATATTATGGACATGCTAATGAAGTGTGTTTTATGAACAAATGCATGGAACTTGTAGAAATTACTGTCGAATCGAACAACATTAATCAATTTTCTATAAAAAGTGTACATTTTTAAGTATAACCATTTCATTCCTCATAACAATCTTTAGGGATAGGCGTGACCTATCATAACAGACAATAATATTAATTAAAAATTTTAAATTCCGATGCTTTTACAGGAATATAGGAAACACTGCTCAATTGCTTTCTATCAGAATAATATGGAAATTAAATTTACTTACGAACAAAAGTGACTTTGTAAATTCTGGAGTGCAACTTCAGCATCAGCAGAATTCACAAAAAAAGCAACAATCACTAAAATTATTTCCATATGAAAAGCGATTACGACCTGTGTACGCTGTGTACAATAGAAATCTAATATATGCGCCAACCGCAAACGAAAACTGGAAAAAAATCCTCTTCGTATTAAACGTCTAAATAATAATAAACAACCCTATTGCAAAATAACCTCTGCTACAAACAAAAATCAAAACTAAAGACAAATTCATTATTCCCGCCTTTTCGTTGGCGCCAGAACACTGATGGAAATGGCTAAAATAGGTTTGTAGAAATGACTAATAGAAAAAAACACAATTTCTGCTTCCCTTTCATTCTAATCAAAATGTTCAATGTTGTGATTTGAAAAGGAATAAGTAATGTTCAAGGGGGGAAAAAAGTTCTTTTAATATTTTCCATTCATTGATAAAGAAAATTTATAGGTTTCAGAAAAAATGAGTCCGAGATCGAGCACTGTCTCATCTCTAATACAGATATATTTAGGAAGAATGACTCCAGGCCGGACTCGACATGGAAGAAAAACAAGTCAGGCTCGACCTAAAGCGGCAAAAAAAAAAGGATCAGGACACGGCCCGACTCTAAAAGTTAGAAGACCTGACCCAGCCCGACCCTCGGGTGGGCGGTCACCCCTTCGCCATCTCCCCCCCCCCAACCTTAGACCCACCATTGTCTGATCCATATATAGGTGCGGCCCGACCCGGGCCGCGGCGACCTTAAGATTCAGCCTAAGTCCTATTCCATGAAGATCTCTCATGTTGATTTGAAAACCTTTATATGGTCCCAAAGGGGGGGGGGGGGAGGCGATCGCCCCCTACATCGCCTCCAGAAAAAAATAAGACCCGATCCGCCCCGGTTCTAAAAGTGTAAAGACTTGACCCAGTCCCGATATAATTAAGTTGGTGCGACCCGACTCGGGTCTCGCCCATTTCGAATTTAGATCTAACCACTTTTCTGCGCGTGCATCTAATGTCATTTTGCAGACCCTTTATTGGGCTCAAGGGGGGGGGGCGATTGCCCCCCCTTAGATCCGCCATTGGTTAATTACTTACTGAAAGGAAACTGGACTTTATTTGCAGTAGTACAAAGTACAAGACCTGATTATAGCACAGTCCAACTAGGCCGTGGCCTTAAGCCCACTGCTAAGGAGAACTCAAATTTAATTAAATGGTATAGAAAATATTTCTTAAGAGTGTGCTTAAAAAGGAACTCCGCTTTTTTATCGACACCAGATGGGGATAGTGCCCTGTAAAATGCAATTTAAATTACCCTGCCTCCTAATCCACTTCCTTCAACCCCATACTTGTCCAAAAGCCAATAAAATACTGGAAGAAGATAATGACTTTAAACCATTCGATAACAGCAATACTTTTAGCGTTAATTCTTTTTTTTTTTTTTTTTCTGGCAACTAAATGAAAAAAACAAAAAAATACATAAAGGTTTGCTGCATTGTGCTTTTTAAAACGGTAGTGTCTATTTGGTATCTCCTGGATCCAGAAAACTGGCGCATGCGCATCTCCGTTCTCTCGTTCGCCAGCTTTGTGATTCCAGGGGATAACATGTAGACACTACCTACATGTTATCCCCTAGAATCACAAAACTGGCACATGCGCATTAGCCAAATTTTTAAAAAATATAAATAACATAATTATTATATAAATATATTATATCATACAAATATATTATATAATAATTATGTAATATATTTATATAATTATTAATTAATACTATATAAAGAATATAATTATTAATTAATAAGTATTTATTTACAGGAAGGCTATAATTGATTTTTTAATATAAATTATACATAACTATATTAATATTATTATATAATAATTAATTTTTTGTAAATATAATTATGTAATATATTTATATAATTGATAATTAATTATTAAAATTTATACAATAATTAATTATTAATAATTAAACTTTGAAAAATATTTTTATAACTTTAACATTATAAATAATAATATAATTATTATTATTTTTGTAAATATATTATATAATAAATTAATTGATAATTAATTATTAATAATTATACGATAATTAATTATATAAGAAATAATTGATAATTAAGTATAAATAATTGAACTTTGAAAAATATTTATATAACTTTTATTATATTAATATCACAATATAATAATCAATTAATAAGTAATATTAATATTTACATGTTGCATAATAATTTATTAATAATAATTACATTATATAATCAGGGGCCTCGCTAAGATTCTGCAATGCTGGGCACGGGCTTTATTCTTAAACAAAAAGAAAACCATTCATCAAATTTTCCCCACCACGCAGGAAGAGGATTAGAGGAAGAAAGATTAATCGTTCTTTTAAATAGTAGGTTTGCCTAGAGAGGACCTATTTCAACAGCCATTTTGATGCCTGGAAGAAGAAAAAGTAGGTTTTTAAAATGTTCCTGCAAAGTTTAACGTGTTTATGCTTTCGGTTATTGGCTGGCCGTCTGTCCGCACTCTAACCCCAGTAAATATACTCCGATTGCCATGAAATTTTAGGAAATTACTTATGTATAACCTAGAACGATTCCTTTTGAAAATGAAGTTTCTAGCATAATTATTTACAGGGACAGTCAAAAAATTAAAACACACTATTTAAAAAAAAAAAAAAAAAAAAAAAAAAAAAAAAAACAAATTTTAACTTATAAGGCAGCTAAGCTTTTTCAGTAATTGCCACAATTTTCCATAGAAACTTATTATATTTTATTCCTGTGACATCTCATAAATTTTTGAGATAATAGTTTTTCACCATGAGTTCATTTTTCACTATTATTTTCCTAAGGGTTTACGCATGATATTGATTCTAAAAGATAGTGACATTCATTCAGTAGGAGAAAAAAGGGGTATTTTTCTGTAATCAAAGTGAAAGATATTATAGTATTGGAAGCATTGAAACTTAAGCTGTCAAGAATTTTTTCGATATTAAGAATTTTTTACGATAAGATATGAAAATAGCCAATTCTTGGATATTTATTTAATTTAGTCTTTTGCAAATACTCAGCTATACAGGGTGATTCAGCTCGTCGGTGACAAACTTTAAGGATCGATAGAGCACACCTAGACGAACATTTTTGAATAGGGAATGTAGGGTCCCTGACGCGATGGTAAGGCGCTAGGCGCTTTCGAAAATTTGGGTGCCGAAATTCGAAACGTCATAAAAACTAGGGAAATGGTTAGATTTTCTTGCTTGTTGCGTCGAAATGATTCTGTTTGTTTAGACTTTCTTCAGTACCAATTTGATAAGCGTATCTCTTAAAACATGGATAGGGGGCGCTGCAGACTTTGGAGAGCTAGACAACAACTTTAAGCCCGTTATTTTGATAATTTAACACATGCTCGCCAAAGTTTATACCCTAACTTAAAGTTTGAACCCAAAAGTAGAGCCCTGCAAAAAGCGTAAGAGCCGGAATAAAATGTCAAAGTACAGGGTGGTCGAAACTCGAAGGCTCCTAAGAGATAAACAAACAGATTTCTTGACTTATGGCATGCATTTTCATGATTCTGTTTGCTGGGGCTCTCTGAAACTCAGTTGAACGGTACAAAAAGAAACATCGATAGGGGGCGCTTTGGGCAAAAAACATAATTCGTTGACATTTCGGACGCTAACTGGAAACGGGGCGCTACGATCAGTTAGAAACAAAACAAGAGAGTAATTTACTTATCATAAGAAGCTATTAAAACTGCAGTTTGTTTGTTTTTTTTAACAAACATAGCTGGTTTCAATCATGCACAATGCGCGCAATAAAATTTACATAAGGTGCTTTTTGCTGATTTATGCAAAAGATATTGTACCATATCGATATGCAAAAGATACGTAATGCGTAGACGACAACGCGAGATGACGTAGTTGTATGCGCAGACACGTCTTTTGAACGTGCGGTACCTACTTAAGCTTCGGGTTACTTGTCTGCAGATCGGTAGTAGGATGGAACGGTACACAAACTCTGAATTGGCTGACATGCATTTGGCGTATGGCGCTGCTGGTTGTAATGGACGAGCCGCTCAGCGGTTGTACGCCGAGCGTTACCCCAACAGGCAAATCCCCTGCCATGCCTTCTTCGCTCGAGTACACCAGAGGTTGTCCACAACGGGATCTTTTGACGGAGGCAGGCCTGAACGGGAGCGATCAGTGAGCACCCCCGACAACGAAGAGGCTGTGCTTAACCTGGTTGAGGACAACCCAGGTCTTAGCACGAGAGATATCGCCAGACATGTTGGCATTTCGCAAGCAACTGCGTGGCGCATCTTACGTTCCCGGAATCTGCACCCCTACCACATCCAGCGGGTGCAGTTGCTCAGAGAGCAGGATTTTGGCCCTCGAGTGGAATTCTCAAGATGGTACTTGGCGATGAGATCCAGGGATCCCCGTTTTGTAAACAGCATTTTGTTTACGGACGAGTCCACCTTCAGCCGGGAGGGAATGTGGAACGCCCACAACAGTCATGTGTGGTGTGATGAAAATCCACATGAAACCAGAAGCCGAGCAGCCCAGGAGCGTTTCTCAGTAAATGTGTGGGCCGGCATTCTGGGGGATTGCCCCATTGGCCCTTATTTGTTACCTGAACGGCTGACAGGTGGAAATTACCTGATTTTCCTGGATCAAGTGCTGCCGCAGCTTCTGGAGGAGGCGCACGTACCCGAAGGTTCGCGTCGCCAGATGTGGTTCCAGCACGATGGAGCTCCGGCCCATTACACGAACGACGTGCGTCTCCATCTAAACGCAAGGTATGGCCAGCGGTGGATCGGGCGTGGGGGTCCAGTTCACTGGCCTGCCCGATCACCAGACCTCACCTGCTTGGATTTCTTCCTTTGGGGTTACCTGAAGGCCGAGGTATACCATACACCTGTCAGCAGTGCTGAAGAACTTGTGGCGCGCATTGTGGCAGCTGCAGGGCAGATCAGAGATACTCCTGGCATTGTTGGAAACACACACTCCTCAATGCGATGGAGGTGCGAAGCCTGCATCATGGCCCAAGGTCGAAATTTCGAGCATCTTCTGTAGTGTTATTTTTTGTAAATAAATTTCCAGTATCATTGATGTTTTTGGTCTAAATTTATTCAGAAGTGTTGAGCAGAGGTAGAAAATGTGTTTTCATTATTACTAACTGATCGTAGCGCCCCGTTTCCAGTTAGCGTCCGAAATGTCAACGAATTATGTTTTTTGCCCAAAGCGCCCCCTATCGATGTTTCTTTTTGTACTGTTCAACTGAGTTTCAGAGAGCCCCAGCAAACAGAATCATGAAAATGCATGCCATAAGTCAAGAAATCTGTTTGTTTATCTCTTAGGAGCCTTCGAGTTTCGACCACCCTGTACTTTGACATTTTATTCCGGCTCTTACGCTTTTTGCAGGGCTCTACTTTTGGGTTCAAACTTTAAGTTAGAGTATAAACTTTGGCGAGCATGTGTTAAATTATCAAAATAACGGGCTTAAAGTTGTTGTCTAGCTCTCCAAAGTCTGCAGCGCCCCCTATCCATGTTTTAAGAGATACGCTTATCAAATTGGTACTGAAGAAAGTCTAAACAAACAGAATCATTTCGAGGCAACAAGCAAGAAAATCTAACCATTTCCCTAGTTTTTATGACGTTTCGAATTTCGGCACCCAAATTTTCGAAAGCGCCTAGCGCCTTACCATCGCGTCAGGGACCCTACATTCCCTATTCAAAAATGTTCGTCTAGGTGTGCTCTATCGATCCTTAAAGTTTGTCACCGACGAGCTGAATCACCCTGTATATTCCAAAAATAAATACCTACCCGGTGGGTAATAATCCTTTTTCACTATCACTGTATCCAATCCAACAGGCCAAAAAGGTTAATTTTTTCTTCTTTTGAAAAATTTCCTTGAAATCAATAATTTATAGTGTTTGTTTAAAAAGTTCTTGGGAAAAAAAATCCAATCAAAAAAAAAAAAAAAAAAAAAAATGCGTATATAATGTTTATTTTATTAATTTTTTTTTTTTTATTATTATTTTTTTTAAATATTTTTAACTTTTTTTTTTTTTTTTTTTTTTTGCTACAATCAAACACTTTTGCAAAGTTTTTACGGAAATTACTATACGCGAAATTTTTCTAAGTCTCTTTTAAGATGAGAAATTTATCAAATATGTTTAATTAAATTATTAAGTATTATAATATGTAATAAATATAATAATTATATTATTATATAATAATTATTAATATATTGCTTTAAATAAAATATCATTAATATATTTCTTTTCTTCATTGTAATGGACTTGTCCTTGTGACAGTAAAACAAATAGCTCCGTCCTGAATCATATTTCCCTTCTAAATTTACTACAGGAAAGAAAAATTTTTAGACACAAATTGAAAAGTGAGTTATTCAAGATATAATGTTACTTTAAACAGTTCCAGGAAATCTTTAAAAAATATATTTATTGAGTTAGAATTTTATTTCTTTCCCTTGTCTGTGGTGGTTAAAAATATAATTTGCAATCAAAATCACATCCCAAAATTTCTCATAAAATTTTTATAAAAATTTAAATTATTATTATTATTATTATTATTATTATTGTTATTTTAATTGGGGTAGTTTAAAACTGAACTCTAAACAATATTTTTCGAATTTCAAAACTTTTTCATTTATTTAATGAAAAATATAGTTTACAGGACTTTTTTAATATTAATTTTTAAAATATAAATTTTAAAAGGAAGTAACTTATTTTAAAAAAATCATATATTCAAAATATTTTTTTTTTATTTCCTGAAACATAACTATTGTAATTTAGTCAAAAATACATGTTCTAAGATTGTGCTCTTTTATTATTATTATTATTATTATTATTATTATTTCTAACTTATACAAATTTGATGCTGATAAATACTTATGAATGCAAATCCCATTTGTATTCATATTCATATTTTACTTTAATGTACTATAATTTATTAAATTCAATGGTTCATGTTCATATATTGTAATAATATTAATGGTTATATATATATATATATATATATATATATATATATATATATAGGTATATACATCTATTTGAAGTTATAACTATAAAATACATTGCTTTTTGATGGCATAATTTATCTTTTAGATGGTTTGCTTCGTAAAAATCAAGGACAGAGAAAAAAGAATTAAAAGCCAAGAAAACTAATCCACATCATATAATCTTGAATGATGTCTATATATATGTATACACACAATGATATTCTTTAAAGGAATCTCAACTGTATTTTAATTAAAGCCTGAATTTTTTGTCGAAATTGAGTCGGTCCACATTGGGCCTCACCCGCACTGTTTTCCTTGATATTTGTACAGGCCGTGAACTGAGAAACTATGAAGAGACCGAGCCAGGTTCGGGCTGAACTTTTAATTTTGACACCGGGTCGAGTCGAAATAAATTTCTTTCGGGAATTTGAAATCGAATAGTGTTTTTCATTTTTGGTAAATAAAATATAACCTTTTTGAGATATAAGAGATTCGTGTCAAATGGTTGCAGATATTTCTTCCTTGCGGTCACTTGCGGAAATCTATTCAAAACGCTAACTTTCACAGTATTTTCATAAATTGATTGTATCAAAAAATGGATGTCGTTGTCGCCATTTGATTACATAGTTTATGAATAAAAATATCTGATGCATTTTCTAAAAAAAAAAAAAAAAAAAAAAAAAAGGAAAGAAAAAGAAATGAATTCAGAAATGTATTCGGAAACTAGTTCCTTTAGATTTGAGAATGAATTTGGATTTGAAATCTTTAATAAAATGATATAGAAATATTTTCTTAAATCTACTTTTATTATACAGCTTCAAAAGTTACAATGCTTTTAATTTTCTTTTATTCTAAACCTAATTAATTTTTTATTTGAATGTTAAAATTTTAAAAATTATGTAAAGGAAGAGAAGAGGATTTAAGATTCTTTAAAAAAATCTTAATTATACGATAAAAAAAAAAAAAAAAAACTGAATGTTTTAGAAATAGTAGAAATTGTGAAGGGGCCAGAACTTTCCGGCCCGGTTTTCATTGATTTGTGTGCGGGTCAGACCGAGCTTTTGAGTTTTATAATGAGCTGGTCTGGGCCCGGTCCTGGAAATTCCAGCCCGTGCAGGCCTCTGATTGTTTAATATAGCCTTAATTTTTTGAAAGAATAATTCCCCTCGATAAACAATGTGAAGGGATTAACTTCCCCATTTCCCACCTTTATACTTTATCATTGAACCCTCAAAACTAATCAGAGATACGCCTTATCAAAAGCAAAAATTATCTGAAATTCGAAGCAAATCCGATAATTCTGCATCTCATTACATAAAACTCATTTATGTAATTTGAATATGCAATCCCTGATTTCTTCCTTAATGCTTAATCGTTAAACTTCCAAAACTATTCAGGGATTTGCCTTATCAGAAAGAACCCGTATCCAAAATTTGAAGAAAATTGGATAAATCTACATAAAAACACATTTATGTAATTTAAGGACGAATATGAATCGTCTGTTCACCTTTATACTTAACCAAAGAACTTCCAAAATTATCAATGTACAGCCGTAGCTCATATCCAAAATTTCAAGCTAATCGGTTATTTCTGCATGGAAAATGCATTTGCCTAAATTAGGAGCGAACCCCTTTGTTCTTACCCTTTATACTCAACCAATGAACCCCGAAATTTAAGGAGGTGCCTTATCAGAATGACCGTATATCCAACAATTTATGTCACAGTACAAGATATCCGACTATTTATACAGTTTCCAGCATTAGTTATGTGGCACAAATTGTCGGATATCTCGAAAACGTCTCATTTCCAATGGGTGATTACATTGAGTTTTTTAATCCTCACAATTATATCTTTTCAGCGATACCACTGTCGTTAAAATCGAGACTAAATTTTTTTGCGGTTCCCCTTTAAGGGGGCTCAGAGGTTGAAAACTTTTCAAAAAATCGATTTTTTTTAATGATCTAATTTGATTATTCATTTAATTCTTAACTCAATGCAAAAAACCGCATAAATATATTTGCATTTTTAACGGAGTTATAAGCATTTATGTATCAACACTTTCATAGCCGCATCCATATAATTTCAACTTTAAGTCGCTTTTTCTCAAAACTTGATTTTTGATGACTAACGCCAAGATTTAAAAAAAAACTATTTGATAGAATGGCTTTTTTTTTTTTTTTTTTTTCATGCATATAACATTATCTAGATTTTGAATTAATATATTTTAGATAGTTTAATATTTTGAGTATTTTTAATGGAAAAAAAGTTGTATTTTTTAGGGATTTTTTAAATTTTCAACTTTAAGAGATTTTTTAATACTGTTTTTATTAAGTGATAGTTATATCCTTAATTTATAATCTAGATTATGATGTTATATGCATGAAAAAAAAAAAAAAAAGCCATTTTATCAAATAGTTTTTTTTTTTTAATCTTGGTGTTATTTGTCAAAAATCAAGTTTTGAGAAAACACGACTTAAAGTTGAAATTATATGGATGCAGCTACGATGTCATCTTCATGTTGCTCATCAAATTGTTGACTTCAGACAACCTGTCAGTGTGTCAGATATTGTTGTAAATAACTGACGCGCGATTAAAAAATAACTACATAGGGTTGTCCAACGCGGCGCGTTTTGAAGATTATCTTGTCAATCTTTTAAGATTTCCTGCTATTGCACTTTTTAGAAGTAAAATTTCATTATAAAGTATGCTTCCTTTATAACCCTTTTCGGCACGGACAAATTCGGTTAATAAAATGAGAAGTTGTCGATTGACACCGGAATTTATAAACGACTTATTTAGAAAATAAGAATTCCTTAATTTAAGCTTTCGTTGTAGGTAAAATTTTATTAAAATATTATTGCTGTAGTTTGCAAGTTTGTAATTAAAAGTAGCTGTGCCCGGACTGGACACAGTATGTCGGAAAGGGTTAAAATCATTAATATTTGTATCAGAGATATTTCCAAAAATTTTGAAAACTACAGTCTTGTACAAGGAAAAAGGGGCATAATTATTCCTTCTTGACTTTTGAAATTTTAGGGGTTTTTTTTATTTTGCTTAAAAAGATTAAGCATAGTTTCCATCTATGAAAGCACATACAGATTTACCTCTCTGGAAACCCGAGTGGATTGGTCACTATTATGCCTGCCTCTGTTTTTATACATTATATAAAATATAAATTCAGTCATTCAAAATAAGTCATAGCGTATTTTCACATCACGAAAGAAACATATTAGTATCTCTCATTTCTATGTTTAATTATTTTTAGTTACTGATGTTATTATAGCCGCGATTAAAGTTTCTGGTATTTTATTCTTCCTTCAATTTTTAGATAATCCTTTCTTAGAAAATTGTATAATTTGAAATTTAATGCATTTAACTCCAGAACTGTGTGGGCTTTTGTTTACCGCTGTAAGATTCATTTACATTATGTTATGGTGTTCATTTTTAAAAACACTTTGCGATAGTCTTGTGCATATTTACGGTCACGTGAATGATTACGCCCTTCATTCACCCTGCGCCCTGCCAAGAGCTGAGGTGAGCCCTTGCTTACTAAAACTTTGGAAAGGTAAAGTCTCGAAATCCTTCCCTATTTCTGTCTTTTTTGCCCAAAATTGAACATAAGCTAACCTGACCGAGATTTTCCGCTCATTGATTTTATGTATTAGTTCGGAACACATTTGCGCAGAATTTTTTAAGTTATCATGATCATCGAAGAATTATATAAATAAATAGATAGATGTATAAAATGTTAAACTGGGGATAGTTTTGGGTTCTAAGGGTCATTGGAATACAATAACTAGCAATGTTAAAAAGCAACAAATAATGTATATAAACAGCCGACCGGTTTCGGTAGCATACAGCATACCGTCGTCAATTGACACTGACCGCACAGTCAGCACTGACGAGGGTGCGCTATATGCGTACCGGCCGATAAAGGTCTGCACGGGTCGGAATTGGCCCGGCCCGTTTATATTTTTCCTTTCTAGGCACGGCCTGTTCTGGCCCGTCACAATTTTTATTATTTCTAAAAAATTCAGATTTTTTTCATGTAATTACGTTTTTTTTTAAGAATACTGCGTACATATCTGTGGAATGATGTTATCGTATATTTTGCATGATATATACATTAGAAACATTAATGATTACTTAGATTCTTAGACTTTCAACGTTCAATTAAAGATTAATTAAGAAATTAATATGGTTTAGAATGAAAGAAAAAAAGAAAGTTAAAAACATTGCAATTTTTGTAGATGTACAATAAAAGTAGATTTATGAAAATATTTCTAGATCATTTTATTATAGATTCCAAATCTTAAGGCTCTACTTCCTGATACATTTTAACTCATAAGAATAGCAAGTGTTTTTATTGAGAAACTATGTAATCGAATGGCGTTATCCATTTTTTTGATAGTGGGGATAAAGTATAGGTGGGGAAAAATATATTTTTTTAAACCTCCTTAAAGAAAAATTATAGTGATAATAATGTACTTATAAAAAATATTACAGAAAATTACTGAATTATTATTGAATTTATTTTTCAAGTATGAATTTTTAATACTAATAGAGCGAAGTGTTATATATGCGCATATATATATACATAGATAGATAGATAGATAGATAGATAGATAGATATAGATATATATGTATATTATTTATTTTATTTTTGGCAAATTAAACAAATTTATATTATTGCAGCATTTATTAAGTTAGAATTATTCTCTTCTGATATATCGATATCAAAACACCAAATATTTACATATTTATAATTACACGTAGGTATGCATTATGACATATATATACATATGAAACACGCATGCTTAAACTAGAGTTCTGTACGGGCCGAAATTTCCAAGTCTTGGCTTTGCTCGGTGTAAAACTCAAAAGTTTGGCCGGAGCCTCCCCCAGCCGACAAATTTTCCACTATTTAGAAAAAATTCAAATTTTTATCATACAAATAAAATTTTTTAAAGAATACTGCATACATACTTATAGTATGATTTTACAGTATATTTTACACAAAATACACAATAGCAACATTAATGATTACTTAGATTCTTGGACTTTCAACATTCAAATAAAGATTTAATGAAAATTAATATAGTTAAGAATAAAAAAAAAAAGAAAGTTAAAGACATAGCCTTTGAAGCTATATAATAAAAAGTAGATTTATAATATTTCTACATCATTTTATTAAAGATCATTTATCATATATCATTTTATCAAATCCAAAGAGCTACTTTCTGATGCATTTCTGAATTCATTTCTTTTCTGAAATGAATAAGATTAGCTGGTGTTTTTATTCAGAAACTATGTAATCGAATGGCGTTATCCTTTTTTGATACAAGCAATTTAAATATTGTCAAAGTTAGCATTTTGATTCGATATTTCGGAATCGTCAGCGTGGGAAGGGAGATGCAATCACGTGCAAGAATCTCTTATATCTCAACAAGTAAATACAAGTATCAGATTTACCAATTATCTCTTCAATAGCCAGGTTTTCGATTTTATATCTTTACAGTTGAAAATTAGTCAGAAAATGTGTCAGACTTTCCCTTTGTTGAAAAGTGAATTTAAGAACCATGAAAAATATATTTCCAAAGGTTGCGTTAACATAAGTTCCTACACACCTTGGGAGCAATTTAGTCTAGTTCCAGCTCAGCTCGACAATATGTAAAAAAACAATGCAAGCCTCATCTCGGCCCAGCACGAGTAATCTTAAAAAATATTCAGCTCGAGTCAGACAAAGTAACTGACTTATGCCGATCTCTACAATGTACAAGTTATATTTCTGTATTGATGTTGTCAAACTAATATCGGCTCATGACGTACACTTATATTTAATCTCGTTATAACGGGCCGGTAGGCCCGTAAAATTTTTTTATCGGCCCGGCCCGTAAGAAATTTTAGAATTATTCCGCCGGCCCGGGCCCGGGCCCGTGCAGACCTCTACAGTCCGATACCTTTAATAACGAATAATTTATAGATGATCCCACACTTGCTTTCAAAATGAATTAAAAACCCTTCGTTTCCAGGCATGAAAACGAATTCACGAAGTTTTGAGAATTTTGGATTTTAATATCTCTGTGAAATTTTTAGATATGGAGATTTTTTTTTTTAAATTTCCTAATTGGGAATTTTGCCATACAGGGGAATACGTATAAAAAATTAATATTCGTATTTTTTTCAAATAGACCCCCCATGGAGTTGCAACTTATCAAAAAATTCACCCTTTTTTATAATTTTTTGCAGCTGGAAGCATGAGTCTAGGGGCAATATTTAAGGAGATAGCCTATTGTTTCGATATTTATGACTCACCCTGTATATACTGTAATTAGATATTTAAAATTTCCTTAATTTTTTAAATGTTGAACAGAAAACTTGTTTTTATTTTCCTGTTTTCTTTCTGGAAAAAATAAATTAAAATTAAATGATTATGGGTGAAAACGAAAATTATTAAGAAGGTAGATTTTGTATAGAATACTACCTATTGCGATCGTTCTTATGTTACAAATTCTGCAATTTTTTTTTTTTTTTTTTTTTTTTTTTGCAAATTTTCACTGATTATGACCCCTAGACCCCAAAACTTCAATCAGTAGAAAACTTCATTAATCTATCTATCTATATGTATGTATGCATATAAATATAGAGAGAGGGTGAGTCGTAATTAGCAGAACAGGCTAGCTCCTTTAATATCGCCTCTAGGCACTTACTTCCAGTAACAAAGTTTCATAAAAAAGGCGGCAAAATGTGATGACATTAATTGCAGCTCCATTTTTTTTTTTTTTGGGGGGGGGGGTCTATTTGATTTTAAATTATTATGCGGGCCCGTAAGACAAAATTCCCGTATTATAGGAAATTATTCCTTATACGTTCCTGAATTGATCAAAAAAATTTTGAAATTTATAGCTAAATGTCTGACAGAGATATTCAAATCCAAAGTTGCTGTGACTTACAAGAACTGAAGAATATTTCAAAATATGCTGCCAAAGTGGGCATTTTGAACAGAATTTCTGGAAGCGATCATGATTGAAGAATATAGAATGTATTCAAATAACAAATTGCCTAATTTCTAACTCATTTTTATTTCGAATTTGTTCTCAAATGCGTACTGGTCGATGGTTGGATAAATCCAGAATATATTTCAAAATATGCTGTCAAACTGAGGATTTTGAGCCGAATTACGCATAAGATGATTCTAATAAAACCAGCTCTGACAAAAAATAAATAAAATAAAATAAAATAAAATAAAAGAAAACAAAAGAAAAATTCTTTAAAAGCGGCCAAATAAACTTGTTAAAACTCGGTTTACCTCTATTATATTTTATTTTTTATTGTTGAAATGAGCACTTAACTTCAAAATCAATCTGCGCCTGTAGGCCAAGCTGGCAGGAATTTTTAAAAATTTGGTATGCTAGTTTCTTTTAAGGACGAAATCTTTTAGTCACGAATCCAAACAGATTCATTTACTAATGCTAAATGAGAAAAATGTGCAAAAGTATCTCGGTTACATTTCAATATTTTTATATAATTTTGCAATGGATAGCAAAAATTGGCCTGTACAAGACATATTTTTTTACTTCTTCAATTTTGGTTGCTGTTACTGGTTTCGAAAATCAAAGTATGCTCATTCAAATAAAATATCATTTAAGTAAATTAAAGTATACTCATTAAAAACATCTGTAAACAAAAACAAAAAAGTAAAAACGTCCTTTGTACAGATCGATCTCATCTATCCAGTGAAAAAAAAAGTTAAACATCGAAATGTAACCCAGATATCTTTATAAAATTTTTTTATAGGATTAGCATTAGCGAATGGGTCTTTTCGCTTGACTGAAGTAGCCTATTAATGGCTTGGAAGGCGTAAAATCGTTTGGTAATCTTCGACAGAGGAATAAAATGAAAATAATTCTTTGAAAATGCAATAAAAGATGACTGTATAACAATACTTGTGAATTAACTCGCAGGGACTAGTTTATGGTTTTAATCATTTTTACCTTCTACCCATATATCCCATTTTTTCAATATGTCTGTTAAATTGTATTCCTAGAAACTTTTCAAATTATCAGCACCTTATATTTATGATATATTAAAATATGGAGCATTTAGTTAACAGATACCCACATCCCCTCTCTGCCATATATATATATATGTGTGTGTGTGTGTGTTACTTGTGATTTGCAATTTATTAACGCTAAAAAGAGAGAAACACTACAGTCACATTTTGTTTTCTTGAAGAGCTGTTTAAAATTCTATAATTCCACCAGGCTACAAAATGGATGCCCGGATACTCCTTACAAATTCACACCAATACACTAATCCGGTTTAATCCAAAGGTGACAGCTACTTCCCACCCCGTCTGACAGTCCGGTACTCCCCTATCGACCCTCCCCCCGCGCAGTATGATGCGTCCCCCTCGCTAAGGAGGGGGACAGGGGGGGAGCCTCCCCCCCCAAACATTCGCAAATGTTGTTACACTTGGCAAATTTAAGTAAAATTTTAATAAAAACAGCAATACATTTCCTATTTTTGATAGAATTTGCAAAAGTTACAACTCTAATTACGAATATTATTAAACTTTTTACAAATAAGAACTGTATTACATTTTCTAAGTGCGTTAACTTGGCAAAATTATAAAACGAGTTGGCAAATGTGAAAATTTTACTTGGCAATTTAAGGTCTTTTCCCCCACCAATAAAAAGTCTTAGCGATGGCCCTGTATATAATAATTGATTGCAGCTAAAAACAAAATGTATGTAGTTCTAATTACAAATGCCAATTTGTTTAAAATATAAATAATATAATAATAATTATTATTATTATATATACATTACATAATTACTATATAAAAATATATGATAATTATGTAATATATTCATATAATTATTAATTAATAACTCTATAATAATCACATAATTATTAATTAATAAGTGTATAATAATTATGTAATTATTAACTGCATAACTAATACTATATAAATAATATAATCCATAATTAATAAGTATTTATTTACAGAAAGCTATAATTGATTTTTCAATATAAATTATACATAATTATATTAATATTATTATGTAATAATTAATAAATTAATTAATAATAAGATTAATAATATTATATAATAATTAATTGCAGCTTGAAAAAGAAATGTATGTAGTTTTAATTATAAAATGACAATTTAAAAAAAATAATATAATTAGTATTATTTTTGTAAATATATCATATAATAAATTAATTGATAATTAAATATTAATAATTATACGATAATTAATTATATAAAAAATAATTGATAATTAATTATAAATAATTAAACATTGAAAAATATTTTATAATTTTAACAAAAATCGAATTTTTCAAAAAGTTAGTTTATTCTGTTTTCAAACTTTACAGAGATCGCCGCTTACTGGGGTTCGAACCCGCTATCTCCGGTTCCCAGACAGACACCATACGAATTACGCCATCACGTTTTCAGAAATTTTGTCGCTTAAATTAAAATGCATACAAAAACAGCAGAAGTAGCGTTCTCCAAGTAGAAGAGCATGGTAGATGCGTATGCGCAGTTTTGTGATTCTAGGGGATAACATGTAGGTAGCAATGACCTATAATACCTACGTATATGAGAAAGTCAATGGTAGGTAGTGTCTACATGTTATCCCCTAGAATCACAAAGCTGGCGAGCGAGAGAACGGTAGATGCGCATACGCCAGTTTTCTGGATCCAGGAGATACCAAATAGACACTACCTTTTAAAACACACACAAAGGCAGTGCTGATTTACAACAGGGCATTCGGGGCATGGGCCCAGAGCTGCTGAATGTTTCTCAATTATAGTCAAAAACCTGATATAATTTTAATATTTAATAGAATTTTATATTTCTATCTACATTCTATTGTGTTCATATTGTGTTTTTATAATGCTGAACATATTTTATCTGAAAAATACATTTATGATTACTTTATTAGTGTGAATACATATATTTTTTATCTTTAATAATTCAAAAATTCATTGTATTTTTCATTCTTATTTAATCTAGTTTCTGTTCTTGTCAGATTATTTGGGGGTTGCTGAGCGTATGTTGCAGGCAGTAGAGCCTTTAATATTTTAAATAATTGTATCTTGATGATGTTGAAAATGTTAGTTGTTGCATATTTTATCATTCTAGATATATAAGCTGGTATATGTATTTAAGTAATCAACACCACACGACTTATTGCAAACATCTACTGATTTAAATTTCATAACTGTGAAATAATTAATTTTTCTCCAGTCAAAATTATCATTTAAAAGTAAATTACTGATTATCATATTTTATTTTTTAATAGGTATTTTAAAGTATTAAACTTGTCAGCCTTACTCATATCTTTAACACTCATATCCATAAGCACATATACATATTGTAATGGTATAATATAGCATGACTTACTGGTTTTTAGCTCACAGGCTATCATAGCCTGAGAGCTTATGTGCCCGTCCGTTCTGTATGTATGTGCGTAACGCGATAACTCATGATAAAAATATCGGATCCACTTGAAATTTTGTATGTAGGTATATCCCGACAAGGCGCTTCCCTGATTAGTTTTTGGAGTTCATTCGATATGTATAAGAGGGGGAACGGGGGGCTCATGCCCCCCGTTAGTTGATATAAATGGGATTTTCATGCAGAATTAAGTTTTCGTTTAAAATTTAGATTAGGATCATTCTGATAAGGCGATTCCGTGACTGTTATTAGGTGTTCATTGAATAAGTATAAATAGGGGGAACAGGGGCTCTAATCCCCCCCCCCCCCCCGTTAGTTGATATAAATGGGATTTTCATGTAGAATTAAGTTTTCGTTCAAAATTTAGATTAGGATCATTCTGATGAGACGATTCCGTGACTGTTATTAGGTGTTCATTGAATAAGTATAAATAGGGGGAACAGGGGCTCTAATGCCCCCCCCCCCCCCGTTAGTTGATATAAATGGGATTTTCATGCAGAATTAAGTTTTCGTTCAAAATTTAGATTAGGATCATTCTGATGAGACGATTCTGTGACTGTTATTAGGTGTTCATTGAATAAGTATAAATAGGGGGAACAGGGGTTCTAATCCCCCCCCCCCCCGTTAGTTGATATAAATGGGATTTTCATGCAGAATTAAGTTTTCGTTCAAAATTTAGATTAGGATCATTCTGATGAGACGATTCCGTGACTGTTATTAGGTGTTCATTGAATAAGTATAAATAGGGGGAACAGGGGTTCTAATCCCCCCCCCCCGTTAGTTGATATAAATGGGATTTTCATGCAGAATTAAGTTTTCGTTCAAAATTTAGACTAGGATCATTCAGATGAGGCGATTCAGTGACTGTTATTAGGTGTTCATTGTATAAGTATAAATAGGGAAAACAGGGGTTCTAATGCCCCCCCCCTTAATTTATATAAATGGGTTTTTCAAGCAGAAATTTCAGATTTCGTTCAAATCTCTGAATAGTTTTGGAAGTTTAATGGTTAAGTATAAAAGAGGGGGATAACTCCTTTTAAATTATATAAATGCTAAATGGGTTTTTATTAAGAATTATCTAATTTGCTCTGAATTTTGGATATAGATTTTTTATATGATAAAGCATGTCTTTGATAGTATAGGAGGTTCAATGATTAAGTATAAAAAAAGAGGAAAGAAGAGAGCTGTTTCCCTTTCTTAATTTTTTAACGGAATTAACCCTTGAAAATATAAGGCTTTAATGTACAATTAGTATTTGTAGCCTGTGAGCTCAATGCCATCAGTTTAACTGGGCAGTATTCTTTATTATTTTATTCCAATCTTATCTTATTTCCAATCTCTTTATTTATTTTTTCCCTATTCCATGGCATATTCCTCTTTTAAATCGGTTACTTATTTGTTTACTTTCGATTTGAACACTTGCATGTGCGTTCATGGTTCGTGCGTTCACATCGTTTTCTTCCGTCTGATCGCGATTTGCGATCTTCGCAAATCGCAACTTACGAGTAGCCGTATATCCCTTTCGCAAAGCAGGAACGCATTCGCTCAACTTCTGCAGACGCAAAGGGGGCGTTGTCTTCTGGTGATGTATAGAACCGCGAGGGATATTTAAATCAGTTGGATTGTTTTGACTGTGGATGGTTTGACGATGTTTTGGCCTAGTAAAAGGCCGTTTGTTGTCATAAATATTAATTATGAAAGTTCAATTGTAGTTTATCTTAAGTGGTGAAAGATGGTGTAGTTTTATGAAATAATTTCTATTAGTTGATAGCGGAAATGTGATGATAAATATGTTGCTGTCATGAACTGTGTTAACATCCAAGGGTTTTTTTTACTTTCTTTGAACTATTCCTGGACTTTATTTTTCGTCATCGTCCAATTTGAAAAATTTCTTCTTCCAACTATGCCATGGTGAGTTGTTCGTTTTGCAACCTGTACCGGTCAGTTAAACTTTACTTTATGTCATGCTATTTGTTTAATTAAGTATTTTTTTTATTGTGTCAAATATGACTTTAATTTTGTAAGATAACATAATTTCAGAAATTATCCTTTTGGTTGAATTTTACCAGATATAATTTTTCTTTGTTTATTATTTCATATATACATATATTTTTATTTTGAATATGTTTTTCTTGAAAAATAAACGTTAGTTTATATTTTAATTTAAATGCTTCTTTAATGACTTTATTACGCAACCACACATTGCCAATATTTATTTCAGGTCACCAATTTTATTTTCTGTATCTCTGCTTAAGTTTTATTTAATTTTTAGAACGGTTCTGGCCTCAGAACCGATCAAAACTCAATAATGGTTATTTTAGTAAATATTTTTTCTTTTCTTTTTTTTTCTTTTACTCAATTCCACAGTAAATATTGGTCGAAGTCCTCCTCCTTCTTCCTATAAACATCTGTGCCAAGCGCCTCAAAATTTGTATATCAATCCCTGCACAAGGGCCGTCCACAAATGATGTCACACTAAGAGGAGTGGAGCTGAAGTGACAATTTGTGATAAGGAGGTGGGAGGAGGTAAGAAGAAGTGTGACATCATACATATTGGATAAAATAACAGCATTAAAAATCAGCATATCAAAATTTGAAGCTATTTAAATTAAAGTATTTTGTGTTCATATGATAAAGATAACATTTAAAGCCAAATATATTAAATTCCATTTCAAATTCCAAAATACTATTGTTTTCAATTGCTTTTCCATTATGTTTTTATTGTAAACCTTAATCTTATTTCATGCAAAATAAGCACATGAATCATTTTTATTGTTATGCGCACTATGTCATTGAAACACATAGCTAAAATTTAAAAATAAGGTTTGACTAAGATTTATAACGTAGTACTTTATTTCTGAACTGCAAATGTATGCTTATGTAATACAGTGTGATATGTTACAAGTAGGGGAGGGAGATGGGGGGGAGGTAGGATTTAATATAGTGCAGGCTAGTAACCAAACGGGATTGTCCTTTAGAGCCCCCTCTAACGATTTCTCTACTTTCTACTTTTTTAACAAAATGTGTATTTTAACTTTCCTTAAAAAAGAAAAAAAAAACTAATAAGAATGTTTTTTAAGCTATTGCATAGCTTTTATCGCGGGCTTTGAATGCAGCGACCGAATCTAAAAATTCCGTAACAAGAAAACCTAACACTTCCGTAACGAAAAAAACCTAACACTTCGGCTAACATTGTTTCAGTTCGGCAAACTTCGGAACGGTATCCTTAGGTAGACTTCGGCAGGCATTGACGCAGTATTTTTCAGATATTAGGATATCAAGTCTCAAACTTATGTTTCTTATGATCTAATTTTCATAGTGCGGTCAAATTTTGTTTGGTAATTTATTATGAGACAGTGTTAATTTTTGATGACAGGAGACCCCCCACGGTTAGGGTCGAAAAATTTAAAATGCTTATAACTCGCGATCTAATTTTCATAGCGCGGCCAAATTTCGTTTGGTAATTTATTATGAGGCAGTGTTAATTTTTGATGACAAGAGACCCCCCACGGTGAGGGTCGAAAAAATTAAAATGCTTATAACTCGCGATCTAATTTTCGCAGAGCGGCCAAATTTTGTTTGGTAATTTATTATGAGACAGTGTCTATTTTTGGTGACAGGAGACTCCCCACGGTGAAGATAGAAAAATTTTAAATGCTCATAACTCGTGATCTAATTTTTGTAGCGCGGCCAAATTTTGTTCGGTAATTTATTATGAGACATTGTTAATTTTTGGTGACAGGAGAAACCCCACGGTGAGGGTCGAAAAATTTAAAATGCTTATAACTCGCGATCTAATTTTCATAGCGCGGCCAAATTTTGTTTGGTAATTTATTATGAGGCAGTGTTAATTTTTGATGACAAGAGACCCCCCACGGTGAGGGTCGAAAAATTTAAAATGCTTAAAACTCATGATCTAATTTTTGTAGCACGGCCAAATTTTGTTTCGTAATTTATTATGAGACAGTTACTTTTGGTAACAGGAGATCCCCCATGGTGAGGGTCGAAAAATTTTAAATGCTTATAACTAGCGATCTAATTTTCGTAGTGCGGCCAAATTTTGTTTGGTAATTTATTATGAGACATTGTTAATTTTTGGTGACAGGAGACACCCTACGGTGAAGGTCGAAAAATTTAAAATGCCGATTGTCAGCCATACTCATTCCCTTAACACTCTACAAGCATATATACATATTGTAATAGAATAATATAGCATGACTTACTGGGTTTTATTTTATTCCAATCTTATCTTATCTTTATCTTATTTCCAATCCCTGTATTTTGTTTTTCCTGGTTCCATGGCATATTCCATTTTTTTTTAATCGGTTACTTATTTGTTTACTTTCGATTTGAACATTTACATGTGCGTTCATGATCGTTTTCCTCCGTCTGATCGCGATTTGCGATCTTCGCAAATCGCAACTTACGAGTAGCCGTATCTCCCTTTCGCAAGACAGGATCGCATTCACTCAACTCTGGCGGACGTAAAGGGGGCGTTGCTCTCTTGCGATGTATAGGCTAGCGAGGGGTATTTAAAGCAGTTGTTTTGTTTTGACTGCCGGTGGTCTGACAATGTTTAGGCTGGCAAATGCCGTTCGTTGTATTAAATGTTAGTTATGAAAGTACTGTTTGCAGTTTGTTTTGCTGGTGAAAGATGGTGTTTTAAAAATGAATCCAGTTAATCGATAGTGAAAATATTTCGCTGAACATTTGTTGTGATGAGTTATTTTGACATCCAAGGTTTTTTATTTCTTTTGGATATTTTCTGGACATTACTTTTTCGTCATCATCTGATTTGAGAAACCTGCTTTTTCCCCAGTTATGCTATAGTGAGTAGTTTTATTTTTGCAACCTGTACTGGTCATTTTTCTTTATCTTACGTCATGCTGTTTAATTAAGTATTTTTATTGTGTTAACGTATGACTTTAATTTTATAGATAATATAATTTCGGAAAATACAGTTTTTGGTGGATTTTACCAGATATAGTTTATCATTGTTTATCATTTTATATATATATATATTTTTATTTTGAATATGTTTTTTTTGAAAATAAACATTAGATTATTTTTAATTAAATGCTTCTTTACTGACTTTATGACACTACCACAGATTGCCAATATTTATTTTAGGTCACCATCTCTGCTTTAGTTTTATATAATTTTAGAACGGTTCTGGCTTCAGAACCGATCACGGGTTATGGGCCAAAGCTACTACGCTTTTTAACCTGTTATGGTGGCCGTAACCTTCATTGGCAATATCGTAAACTAGTGGTAGCATGCGGCCATTAGACCTCCAAGTGATTTCTAGTGGGGGGGGGGGGGGCGCAATAGCATTTTTTTTTTATAAACACATTTAATTTCTCTGGCATGAAGTAGAAAGGATTTTTTTGGTAAAATTTTTTTGTTGTACTATCTGACTGCTTTAGAGTACTTTTTTTTTTGAAAAAAAAATTTCTTTTTCCTTTCTATTTAAATTTAATAAAGTAAAGTTAAAAGCATGGCAATGACCAATGTGCAGGTTAGCATAAACAAACTAAATGCTCACAACTATGCAACCTGGGCAGTGGATGTAAAATACCTGCTGCTTGATAAAAATGCTTGGG
Source organism: Maratus speculifer (assembly GCA_964019185.1). Taxonomy (NCBI): domain Eukaryota; kingdom Metazoa; phylum Arthropoda; class Arachnida; order Araneae; family Salticidae; genus Maratus; species Maratus speculifer. Next base: position 51,598,281 of record OZ025293.1, read on the forward strand.
GCATCGTGAATGGAACTGAAGAGGCTCCGAATACCAGTGACGCTGTAGCCACTAAAGAATATCAGGCACGCCTCAGGTCAGCACTGTCCATAGTCTACTTGAACGTCGAAAATGAATTCCGGAGAATTATAGAAAACATCGACGACCCTCATGAAGCATGGACAAAGCTGAAAACCCACATTCAACCTGACAACCGAGCTCGCCATATGCAGCTCTTCGGCGAGATCCTATCCTGCAGAATACAGCCTGATGAGCCGGTGGACATGTTTGCCGCACGTCTACAAAGACTAGCTGACCAACTGACTGCCATGAATGAGCCGATAAAAGAAATTTATCTGACATTCCAGTTGCTCCGATGGCTCCCAAAGAAATTTGATAATCTCGTCCAGGGAATTTTGCGATGGCCAGAACAGCAGTTCAAGTTTAAAGATGTCCTGACCGAATTGGTTGCTGAGGAGTCCCGCATCAAACTACGAGAGGAGGACAGAGGTAACTTGGTCCAGTCCCATTTTTCCCGAGCTCGCACACCCAAGAGGTCTGTCTATAAGCCCAAGTTTAAGGGAAGATGCCACAGGTGTGGACAAGCCGGCCATATGCTTCGACAGTGTAAATTGCCTCAACAAGCCTCCAGCCCCGAATCTTGCCTCCATACTACTTCGAGAGACTCCTCAGACTCCTCATTCCAGAACTCCTCAGTATCCAGAGGTTCATCGGTGTCCAGTCCAGTTCGAGTCCAACCCAGTAATCCCAGATCCAGCAGAGATGTGTCTCACAATAGAACTAGAAACCAACGTCAACGTAAGCCAACAAGCCAGGTAAATTACCTCATACAATCTAATCTTAGTAATATTAAGTGTGGTGGAGACGCCTGGGTCTTTGACACAGGTGCCTCGCACCACTTCTGCAAAGATAAAAATCTATATGTTAAATTTAAGCCTTTGCACAATGAGGAGTTGGCTGTTGCCGTTGACGGAGCGAATTTTCCTATTGAAGGAACCGGACTAGTGGACGTAAAAATAAATGGGGAGATGGTTCGCTTCGGCGATGTTATGTACTGCCCAAGTTTAAGGCACAATTTGATATCTGTCCCTAGGCTTGATAAAACTGGTGCCAAGTTCAGAGGAGGTGAGGGTAGGGTTAAAGCATATCGTGACAGTGGTACCCTATTTCGGGCTTTTCTTAAAGATGGCATTTACTGCCTGTACCCAGATTCTAACCCTAAAAATAAAACAAACTCAAAATAGCCAAAGTCCTAAAAAGGTGTGTTTTCAAGCCTCTACTGTCCAGAAGGACGACTTTAAGTTATGGCATAGACGTCTTGGGCACATTAGTTCCACTTTAATTGAACATACCGTAAAATGTAATGGTGTAAGGGGCTTACCACCTATTAAAAGTAAAGACTTTGAATGTGAGATATGTAAAATTAACAAACACAGGCGAACTTCCTTCCGTCCTATAAATCAAATACGATCAAAACGACCCCTTGAATTACTTCATACTGACTTGTGGGGACCGACACAAATAACAGGTAGAAACGTCGAGAAGTACTTTTTAACTATAACTGACAACTTCTCACGAAAAGTATCAGTCTATCCCTTATGTAACAAATCACAAGTATTCAAGGTTTTCCCTAATCATGTAAAAAGAGCTGAAAGATTTTTAGGCACTAAGGTAAAAGATGTCCGTAGTGACAATGGGCGGGAGTTCGACAATGAAGCCTTTACAAGATACTTTGAGGAAAACGGGATACACCATGAGTTTACCAACGTGTATTCTCCGGAACAGAATGGGGTCTCGGAACGTTTAAATCAGACTATAATGGACGGGGCATGCTCAATACTTAACGAAAGTAAACTCAGTCTAAAATTCTGGCCAGAAGCAGTTCTATACATCGCGTACACACTAAACAGGATATGTCATAAAACACAGAAAAAGACACCCTTTAAGTATTACTGGGGCAACAAACCCTCAATAAGACATTTACGCCCTTTTGGTACTGTGGCATACGCGGGGGTGCACAAACAGTTAAGAAACTCAAAGTTTGATCCTAAAGCCAAAAAGGGGGTTTTAGTGGGTTACGCGATGTCAACCAAAGGCTACAGGGTATGGATTCCCGATACAAATAAAATAATAGAAACCATAAATGTTAGATTTGGGGATGAATCTGTACTGAGAAATGTTCACAGACATAGCGAGCAAGGCCCAAGTTATTCAATAGGCACAAACCCTTTTACTACTTCAGAGCAGCACAACAGAAGCGACCTGGGACCCACATACATTTTAAGTTCAGAACAACCAGAAATTGACCCTTTGACCGACCTTCAACCTGACAGATTTCCTTTAGAAAGACCACCCTCTCCATCAACTAAGCCAAGCACCTCAGAATCCATTGAACCCGCCTCCGTTCACTCATCTGAGGATGAAAGTGATGAGGATGGCGAGGAATTCTCGAGAACACTGAGGGATGTTGTATGGTTCCGTAAGGCCATAACTAGGCCTGATAAGTCGAGAACCGACATCTATTATTATGAGATGGGTGAAACGCAACGTTTAAGATCACTCAGAGAAGTGCGTGAATACTGTCAGTCTAATGGTATCAAATTTGACCCAACCATGTTCAGTTTCAAAGGTGAAAATAAATACCAGGGTATTGTAAAATCTACTTCCAGTGCTAGTTCAAGTCCTAGTTACACACCTCCACATTCATCTTTATCAGAAACACGTAAAACCAATATATGACTAGAAGACTCCATCCCAAACACATATAAGCAAGCCTTAAAATCCCCTCAGTGGGAACTCTGGAGACAGGCAATGCAGGAGGAAATGGACGTAATAAATAAAAGACAAGTATGGGAATTAACATCACTACCACCCAACACTGAACCTCTAGGCTGCAGATGGGTCTTCACCATCAAACGAGACGATAAAGGGCATGTGGCAAGATATAAAGCGAGACTAGTAGCCCAAGGCTATAAACAGGTCAGGGGTGAAACTTATGACGAGACATTTTCACCAGTTGTGAACCTTAGTCTAATCCGCTTTTTCTTTGCCGCCCTAGTCTCATGTCTCGGATGGATTCACACGCAATGCGATGTGAAAGGAGCCTATCTGTACGCCCCTCTCTCAGATAACATATACATGAAACAGCCTCCAGGTTTTGAAATAAAAGGGAAAGAGCATTTAGTCTGTAAACTCCAGAGGGCATTGTATGGCCTCCATCAGAGTGGCCGGGTGTGGTTTTATGAATTACATAAAATTTAAATTTCTCTTGGTTTTAACAAATTGCATTGGTGTAATTGTGTTTACACATTTTCTAATTACGTTGTTTTATTATTATACGTTGATGACTTCGTTGTTTTAAGTAACCATCAGAAACACATAAATGAAATTTTAAAATTACTAACTGAACATTTTGACATCAAAATCCTGGAGAAAACACGTAAACTTCTTGGGGTTGAGTTTGAGGAAGATAGGGAAGGTGTAGTGACAATTCATCAAATGCAATATATTGATGATATCTGTGCACGTTTTAAGGAATTTAACTTTCCCATCACTTCACTTCCCATAAGTAAAGGAGTAGTGTACTCCAAGGCACAATGCCCTCAAACAGACGCAGAAACCCAGGAGATGTCAAAATATCCATACAGAAGTGTTTTGGGATGCTTATCATTTCTTACAAGCAGGACTCGTTTTCGACATATCCTATGCTGTAAACATCTTTAGTCAATTCCAGAGTAATCCTGGTATCAAACACTGGAATGGTCTCTTAAAATTACTAGGGTATGTCCAAAGCACCAAACACTACAAACTGAGGTTACCTTGTCATCATATAAATCTAATAACATACACAGATGCTGACTTTGCCGCCAATCGCGATGACAGGACGTCAATGGGGGGACAACTTTTAATGCTAGACAAATCTCCTATCATGTGGAGAGCTTTCAAACAAAAATCTGTCTGCTTGTCTACCATGGAATCAGAGTTTATGGCTTTAACAGAAGCAACTAAAGAGCTTCTTTGGTTCAGTAGAATCATAACTGAATGTTATGACAAACACATTTTTAAAGGCCCACAAACTAAACCAACTCTGTTAGTAGACAATATGGCTTCCTTGATTTCCTTAAAAATCCCATAGAAAACTATGGAACAAAACACATTGACGTTAAATTATTTTTTGTTAGAAATCTTTTAAACCAAGAGATATTTAATGTAAAACACGTATCTAGTAAAGCTAATCTCTCAGACATTTTTACAAAACCCTTAACGAAGCTTGATCTTAAAAGATTCATTGAAGTGATCTTTAGTTACAAGTAATATATAATGTTTTAAATAAGTATTATTTAAACGTAAAAAGTATAAAGAAAAAACTCCCCCTCCTCTGGGCTTGGGTCAAGCATTAAGATGCTTGTTTAATTTTTTTTATGTTAAACCCTGAAGTTTAACACTTTTTTTTAAAAATCTGAAATTTTGTATATTTCAGTGTTTTTTTTTATAATGTTTGAATATGTGATTATACACTTGTTTTTCCTGTTATTTCATATTTTGTCTCATATGCATATGTTCTAATTTCATACATAAGTTTTTCAATACCCTCATTTCCAACATCGCGGACAATTTAACTCCCGCTGGAATATGATCAGACCTCAGGATGGTTCATCCTCCGGGGTCCGAGCAGCCCCAGGAAGCGGCTTGCAGGGGTGCAATTGTAAATAGCCAGAGTGGCCTGCAGGGGGTAGTGGCCTTCTTGAGTGTTCTGATCACAGGAAGGCCTGTTGCGGGCATCGTTTCTTTTAAGTTCGTAAGTCCCTGTTTTGAAAAATGGAAATGTCACATAGGTCCCATCCGTGGTGTTGAAAATTGAGCTGTATTTTTTTTGCATATATAAATATGGAAAAAAGGTTGTTTTACTTTTAAGAAATTGCGTAACAAGTGTTTTTCACATTTTAAATTTTTTTTAAAACATTTGCAAATGTGTATTATTACAAAAGCTTAAGCATGCATGTTGTTGTTGTTGTTTGTTTTTATGTGAGCGCTCACCGTCCCTATCATTATCATATTCACAGTCATTATCATGATCATTAGTGTTATTATCATTGAATGTGTCTCTTTTGCATATCATGAATTTCCCATACATTATCGAAGTGTTTTTGCATTGTAATTCATGTTTTGCTATTCTTCATATTCGTAATGTTTATGAATCTGTCGTATGGTTATCATTTACTCTAGTGTAATTATGCAAATGTATGTAAATATAATCGTGTATTGTCAAGGCCAAGATCAAGAAAATTGACATACTAAAGAATGTTGTGGTATGTACTGGTAATCGTAGTCACTTGCATGTGACGAGGTAAAATGGTAACAAATTTTCATGAACTTTTTTTTTTTGAAATGTTTGTGTACCTGAAAGACTTTCAAATTTTTAAGTTACTATGGTAACTAAAGACTTGTGCTATGAAAAAAAATTGTTATTCTTGTTGTTGTATAATTATTAAATTGTTATTCATATTGTGTGGTTATTAACATTGTTAAAAAGTTGTTCATTTTTGAAATTAACCTTGTTATAAGATATTGTGAATTTGTTGCATTTATGCACGATAATGTTGAGTTATTCTTCACTAGTAACTGTCAAAGTATGATAGTAGATATACTGATATCTTATGTTGTTCAATATGATCTTTGATATTGTTTATATTGTTTGGTAATACTTGGTAATTACTTAGTTTCTTTTGAGTATGAGTGTTAAGGGGGGGGGGGGCGATTGTCAGCCATACTCATTCCCTTAACACTCTACAAGCATATATACATATTGTAATAGAATAATATAGCATGACTTACTGGGTTTTATTTTATTCCAATCTTATCTTATCTTTATCTTATTTCCAATCCCTTTATTTTGTTTTTCCTGGTTCCATGGCATATTCCATTTTTTTTTTTAATCGGTTACTTATTTGTTTACTTTCGATTTGAACATTTACATGTGCGTTCATGATCGTTTTCCTCCGTCTGATCGCGATTTGCGATCTTCGCAGATCGCAACTTACGAGTAGCCGTATCTCCCTTTCGCAAGACAGGATCGCATTCACTCAACTCCGGCGGACGTAAAGGGGGCGTTGCTCTCTTGCGATGTATAGGCTAGCGAGGGGTATTTAAAGCAGTTGTTTTGTTTTGACTGCCGGTGGTCTGACAATGTTTAGGCTGGCAAATGCCGTTCGTTGTATTAAATGTTAGTTATGAAAGTACTGTTTGCAGTTTGTTTTGCTGGTGAAAGATGGTGTTTTAAAAATGAATCCAGTTAATCGATAGTGAAAATATTTCGCTGAACATTTGTTGTGATGAGTTATTTTTACATCCAAGGTTTTTTATTTCTTTTGGATATTTTCTGGACATTACTTTTTCGTCATCATCTGATTTGAGAAACCTGCTTTTTTCCCCAGTTATGCTATAGTGAGTAGTTTTATTTTTGCAACCTGTACTGGTCATTTTTCTTTATCTTACGTTATGCTGTTTAATTAAGTATTTTTATTGTGTTAACGTATGACTTTAATTTTATAGATAATATAATTTCGGAAATTACAGTTTTTGGTGGATTTTACCAGATATAGTTTATCATTGTTTATCATTTTATATATATATATATATATTTTTATTTTGAATATGTTTTTTTTTAAATAAACATTAGATTATTTTTAATTAAATGCTTCTTTACTGACTTTATGACACTACCACAGATTGCCAATATTTATTTCAGGTCACCATCTCTGCTTTAGTTTTATAAAATTTTAGAACGGTTCTGGCTTCAGAACCGATCACTTATAACTCGCGATCTAATTTTCATAGCGTGGCCAAATTTTGTTTAGTAATTTATTATGAGGCAGTGTTAATTTTTGGTGACAGGAGACCCCCCAAGGTGAGGGTCGAAAAATTTAAAATGCTTATAACTCGCGATCTAATTTTCGCAGAGTGGCCAAATTTTGTTTGGTAATTTATTATGAGGCAGTGTTAATTTTTGATGACAAGAGACCCCCCACGGTGAGGGTCGAAAAATTTAAAATGCTTAAAACTCATGATCTAATTTTTGTAGCGCGGCCAAATTTTGTTTCGTAATTTATTATGAGACAGTGTTACTTTTGGTAACAGGAGATCCCCATGGTGAGGGTCGAAAAATTTTAAATGCTTATAACTCGCGATCTAATTTTCATAGTGCGGCCAGATTTTGTTTGGTAATTTATTATGACACAGTGTTACTTTTGGTGACAGGAGACCCCCCATTGTGAGGGTCGAAAATTTTAAAATGCTTATAACTCGCGATCTAATTTTCGTAGCGCGGCCAAATTTTGTTTGGTAATTTATTATGAGAGAGTGTTCATTTTTAGTGACAGGAGACCCCCCAAGGTGAGGGTTGAAAAATTTAAAATGCTTATAACTCGCGATCTAATATTCGTAGCGCGGCCAAGTTTTGTTTGGAAATTTATAATGAGGCCGTGTTACTTTTTGGTGACGAGAGACCCCCCCCCCCACGGTGAGGGTCGAAAAATTTAAAATGCTTATAACTCACGATCTAATTTTCGTAGTGCGGCCAAATTTTGTTTGGTAATTAATTATGAGACATTGTTAATTTTTGGTGACATGAGACCCCCACGGTGAGGGTCGAAAAATTTAAAATGCTTAAAACTCACGATCTAATTTTTGTAGAGCGGCCAAATTTTGTTCGGTAATTTATTATGAGACATTGTTAATTTTTGGTGACAGGAGACACCCCACGGTGAGGGTCGAAAAATTTAAAATGCTTATAACTCGCGATCTAATTTTCATAGCGCGGCCAAATTTTGTTTGGTAATTTATTATGAGGCAGTGTTAATTTTTGATGACAACAGACCCCCCATGGTGAGGGTCGAAAAATTTTAAATGCTTATAACTCGCGATCTATTTTCGTAGTGCGGCCAAATTTTGTTTGGTAATTTATTATGAGACAGCGTTAATTTTTGGTGACAGGAGACCCCCCCAAGGTGAGGGTCGAAAAATTTAAAATGCTTATAAGTCGCGATCTAATTGACGCAGTATTTTTGCATAAGTTGATAAAAAATGCTATGCAATAGCTTTACCGCGGCAGTCAACGAGTGCCACATGTATTTTTTAGATTTTTAACTGCCATGAATACAATGGGAATATGCCAAAAATTTTGTATTTGGAACTTTGTTAGATTAGTTGTTTTGTGTTATTTTGCTAGTAGTATTATACAATTCTCAAAATGCATTTTAAAGGAGCATTTTTTTTGCCTGAAAAAAATTAAGTCCAGATGTACTAACTAGCCACCACATGTGTTTGTACATGGTTATATTTCCGAAGCAAGTATCTTACGCAAGATGAATGGAAGCGGACACATATTGCTCAAATTGACCGATAATTAGTCAAACAACGGTCAAAGTCTTGACTAAAACATAGTCATTTAAAACCTACGTTTCTAAATTTTAATGGTTTACCTGTTGTTAATACGTACTTGTCAGTAGATTTAGTTATTGATGAAACATCACTTGGAAACTATGAAGATTAGAAAGATAAAAAATTTATGTGGATTTTTATTATTATACACATTATTAATTTATACTCGTGGAATAAGAAAAATTGAAATTCCAGTTTGAAAGCCAGTAATAGTTTCATGTTATGGGTGTTAGCATAAGCTATATTAGAAAAATAGAAGAAAGGGTTTTTTTTTTCTTCTTCTTTTTTTGTCCAATTTTTTTCTTGCATTCAATGAAAACTTTTTTTATTATTTGTCATATAACAATAAAAAAATCAAAAAAGCATAATTAAGGTTAAGTTTTATTATAAGATTATGACAAAAATATCTTCAAATTTTTGGTGTATGGTGCATAACACATTTGCAAAGTAATTTTTATTAATAAATGCATAAAATTAGCAGATATTACCAGCATTCAGTCTCAAAGAATAAAACTATGTAATTGTGTTTTATGAAGTTGCTTTTCAATCTAAAAGAGCTACTTTTTGACATATTCACGAAATAATTTTATTTATAAAAATATTTAGACTATATTTAGACTATGAGAAATCAAACAGCATTTTATGTTTTTCTGCAACAGAAAAATAATCTGTCAAAAAATGATAGCAGATTTGATGTTATCGGTTGATTTTCATGACAATTAAGTACAAAATACTAGTCAACGAGTAATAAATGACTATAACTCTTGATATATAGCATTTATAAGAAAACAGGAAACAGTATTAAATTCTTAGGCATCTGAAATTGAGAAGATGAACTTTTTAAACAAATGGAAAGAAAATCAATTCTTGAATGCATCATGAAAATTCTCATTATTGAATGAAAAAAAAAATTTTTTTAAGATCCACTGAAACGGGAAAACACCTAATAATAAACAGTTGCCTTACATTTAATGAAAATTTTTTACAAGTTTCGAAAATAGGTGTTATATACTTGCGCCTTTTTTATGACATTGGACAAATTTTAGGAAACACAAATAAAATGTATTCAGAAAAAAAAAACAGTAATGAAGAACATAAAATTAAAATTACAATCTTTTTATTTAACAGAAATATCATTAATCCCTTGGGGAGGCGCAACTCATGTATGTGCTGCAAAAAGTGCTCAAAATCCTTGTTTATCCGCACCAATCAAATTTTACTGTAAAATTTGCCATATTAAATCAGAGCATTTTCTCAATTTAATAAGGCACAAATTTCTGTTTTTAAAAACCAATGACAAAACAGTAAAAATTTCATAAAAGGCTCCCATCCCAAAGGGGTTACATCCAGATATATTTCAAAAATATAAGATTAATATAAATTAAAAAAATTATTCATGTTTGAAATTATATAATTATATGTAGAATTTTAAATTTAATTATTAGTGTGAATTGTTAAGTATTTTATAAATCCAATTTTTTAATAAAATAAGATCAGGCAAAATTAGTTTTAAAAATAAACTTATCAACACTAAATCCAATTGTATTTAGAACAGCCGTGTTTTTAAAATAATCTAATAATTCAGCAGTAAACAAAATATTAATAAAATTAAATAAATCATGACTTGCTGCTAATTTAAAATATTAAAAGGGTGAAATTAAAATAAGAATAACAAATTAAGTTTCATTAAGGCTATAATTTCAACCAAAACAATCATGCAAAGCACGTTAACTTTTAATTAAAATGTGAAAAATAAATTTTTTTTTTAACCAAAAATAAAACCGGCTTCAAAAACTTTCATAAAGTATTTTTTTTTTCATAAATGTTAATAGGAAATTAAATGAAGAGCATTGTATTTACCATGCGCATTATTAATATTTATGTACATTAATTTAATTTTTTGGAGTCTATGCCACTCAAACCAAAATAGAAAATAATTATCTATTAAAAATTGAAACAAAATTCAGCAAACATATCGTGAAAATAAATTCCATTTTCAATCAGTCAACTCTGAAAATAGAATCCCATACTTTAAAATCTATGTGTTTTGTTGTGTTTTTTTTTTTTTTTTTTTTCATAATGCCAGTATAAATGCACTATATTATACTAACTGTAATTATTGTTGCTAATGTTATTTGAAAATATAAATTTGTAGTATGAGATAAAATGTTACAAAAATGGTAAGATTAAATCCTTTATACTAAATATTAAATCATAAAAAATCTCATAGATAATTGGATGGGTATCTATTGGATACTTCTATCGAAATTGGCTTGACTTGTATGGACACCAAAAAGTCAAATTAATAGATATTAAAAAAAATATAATAATGCACTTGCTCTTAATTTAATTTATTATTATTTATTATGTAAAAAATAATATTTTTTACTTTGCAATATTTTTTTAAAAAAGTTTTATTTTTGGTAAAAAAGAAAAAAAATGATATTTATTTTCCGATGATCATGAAGTATTTTGTATTTAATAATTTCCTTATAGAAATATTCAGTTATAGAGAGGTTACATTTTAGACAAATTCCTCAAAGGGAAGGTCCATTTTATCAATTTTTGCTATGTTTATAGTTTGCTTAAGATATGGATTGTTAAAAAATGTTAGCCCCCCACCAGAAAAATTTCAGACCCCCCCCCCCCCCCCCCCGGCATAACTCGCTGGTTACGTCCTGATATGGTGAAGTGTGACACTTTGAGATAAAGGGTCCCCCCTTTCTAGGGAAGTCAAAAATATTGAAAACAAGTTAGGTTCTGATTAACAATTCAATATTCACTGAAAATATAGAAATACTGGTACTGCATTAATGTGGACTTCAGTGAAAATTAAGCATCTTGTGGGTCTATAAAGTTGATTAGTTAAAACATTTCATAATCGCGAACAACAAACAACATGTCAACATAATACGGCCTTTAGCAAAAATGGAAGATAAGGTTGCAGTTAATTCTTACATTCTTAGTCGCCCTTCGAAATCTTTGATTTTAAAAATATACTCTTACATAATTTTTTGCTAAAATTTGTGTGAGCTAGAGCTAGACAGAAGCATGTTCTTATGAGTGTGACATGCTACTGTAATAGTAATATGAAAGGGATCTGCAGGGCTGTCCTTAAATGATGTCATACATTTTTTTTCAATATTTTTGAACGCCACCCCTCTTTTGTCACATTTCCTTATAACTCCCCTCCCCCATTTGTCACATGTTGCACTATATTTCATAAACATATATTTGCAGTTCAGAAACAAAGCACAACATTATAGATCATATCTCAAACTTTATTTTTAAACTTTAATTATGTGTTTTAATGACATTTGTGAGCATAACAATAAAAATGATTCATGTACTTATTTTGTATGAAATAAGATTAAGGTTTACAACTAAAAACATACTTAATATATAATAGTAATAAAATATTCATTTCAAAGAGCAATGAAAACAGTGGCATTTTGAAACTTGAAATGGAATTTAATATTTTGGGATTTATATCTTAACATTACTTTATCAACACAAAATACTTTAACATCAAAATAACTTCAATAATGTTTTTATTTTAACCAATATGTGCTATGTCACATTTCTTCCTACCCCCTCTCATCCTCTTGTAACAAATTGTCACAATTTCACAACCCCCTCTCTCCCCCTCTTTAAATGTGATATCATATGTAGACCGCCCCATATTCATATTTTTGTAACATTAATATGGATACATAAAATTAAATATATTTTATAATAGATGCATGTTTTACTAAGAATCATAAATTTATATTTTTTTCAAAATAGCACATATTTTAACTACTTTTTTTTTTTTTTCAGTTATGAGAAAATAGCCAATAATGTAATAATAGATGTAATAATCTACTATTTCCCAACTAATTTTCCTATACTTTTTTTTAATGCAGTGCTCCAGTTGCCAAAATGAAAAGAGAAAAAAATCAAAAAACTTTACAAAATAATTAATATCTCAAAAATAAATTGTGATGCGTTCTGAAATAAATTGCATTTAAAAGTATTTTTTTCTCAATATATGATGCTGGTAAAGTCTATTTTTTTAATAGGTTGTGTGCATAAATTGCGTATAAAAGTACTTTTTTCCTTCAGTTCAATGTTACTTAAATTTTAAATATTCGATGCTTAAAAGTTTTAAAAATTGCAATAGAGATTATTAAGTACAATGATATATCTCCTTTGTTTTATGGCTGGCTTATATAATGGAATGTTATTTTTTAGAGACGGACACTTTAATCGCTAGCCGAAAGAAATAGCATATAGGGGGTTTATAGCAGGCTTATAGTGTAAATTGGTTAAAGTATACGATGTACAGTCTTATTCATTTTCTAAGCATATTACATTTGTGTATACTAAGAGATATTTATAAGATATATAAATAAATTTGCAATTTTTAATGTTATAAAAATATTTAGAACACTCAGGGTTGAATAAAATTAAATTGAATACATTGCCATTGGTACAGTAATTGCTGAAAGTGCACTTAGTTCATTTTAAAATGCACCATGCACATCATTTTATAGATGTTTTCTGTGTGTTCTTTCCTTTCTGAATATGTGCAGCAATCCCTTCAGAACAGCTTCGGCAAACAAATATACTCTCACGCAAATTTCTTTGCCAGTTATACATTTTTACTTATTGCCAGTAAACTAAATATTTATTATTTGTAGAAACTTTTTTTTTTTTTTTTGCATGATTTCTTTTGTTTTGTAATATTTTATTAAGATGTATTAGTGATGCAATTTTTCTCAGTCCTTATCACATTTTTTTATATTAAAAAAATAACACAATAAATTTGTATATTTTGTATGTTTTCTTTACTGGAATAGCATTTTCAGTAGTATGAAAAAATTGTGAGGGTTTTTTTTTCTTTTATTGTAATTCGGGTCACTATTTAAATACCAATGAAGTATTTTATTTATTTATGTATTTATTCTGATTATTTGGCTGCAGAAATTTTTAATTAAGCAATTTTACCTAGTGGAGTTACTCTGTACATTTGTTTGTAACAATAACTATCCAGAGGTCTCTCACAACTTGACAGCGGTGCAGTGAATATGAAGATGCTTATGGATATCAAATTTTCTCTTTTCTACTTCTCTTCTCTGTATAAAAATCTATTGAGAATTTAGTCTATTATTATTATTAAGATACCACCATCGCGGGTTTCATTCAAGAATGATTTGTGGCATCATTATCCAGAAGAAGATTATGGATTAGACAAAAGAAGCACTAAAGATTAATTCAACGTTATTGTTCGGGACCTGAGAAATTTCCTTAAACACAGTAGCATGCCCCTCACAGCGATATGTCAGAACTCAATACACATCTATTTATTGAGAAAACACCACATCACATCTATTTATGTCAAACTCTTACAGAATATGAAGCTCAACAAGTGGCGCTGTAATGAAGCATTATTCATGATTATTGCATAGCTCTATCTCAGGAGCAAATGCATGAAATTTTATCAAACTTCAATTTCAGTTAGTCCCTGATATACACTGGTGTGCAAAATTTAAGGACAAGTCCCAAAATGCCAATTTTCAAGGGATTTTCAAGCGATAATTTTCACTCGAATATTCAAAAGGAAGTAATACCGTATATACTCGCGTATAAGTCGAGAAATTTTAGACAAAAAAAGAACTTTAAAGTGGGGGGGTCGACTTACACGCAAGACCTTAAAAAAAAAAATCTATAAATAAAATTACGGAAAATAGTTTGCTAGCGAATCGGTGCTGCAGCACATCATTGTGTTTGTGGAGTACAAAATCTAAAATCCGGAACCTTTCCAATCTCGACAATTCTGAATTTAAGATCTTTTTTAGTTTATTTGTTCAAAAAAATAATCCCCCCTACCCTGTTGCAAAGAACAAAAAAAAAAAAAAAAGTGTGACTTATGTCATTTTGGAAAAATTCAGAGGAGTCTGTCATTTTCAGAACGATTCCAAGGAATTGTTCCTTTTCAGAGTCATGGACTCTGACTCATTTTGGAACGAATCAGAGGAATTGCTCCTTTTCGAAGTCGTTTCAATTTGGAATGAGTCCAAGGAATCGAACCTTTTCGTAGTTGTTTCATTTTGGAATGCTTCCGAGGAATCGATCCTTTTCTGAGTTGGTGCATTTTGGATCGATTCTAAGGATTCGTTCCTTATGGGAACCATTCCAAAAGTGAGCGATTCTGCCAAAACATACCTTTTCAGAATCGTTCTGAAAAGGACGGATTCATTTTTACAGACTGGAATCGTTCTTTTAGTCCACTGCCGGAATCGCTCCTTTTGAATCGTCCTCAACAACAACAAAAAAAAAAAAATGTTATTATTTTTATTTATTTATTTATTTATTTTTTTTTGGAGGGGGTCGACTTATATGGGGGTTTTGAATTTTTCCTTATTTTTAACAACATATGTTAGGGGGTCGACTTATATGCGAGTATATACAGTAAATTTCGAGTAATTACTATCTCAGCTAGTCCATATAACATCTCATTCAGGTCTCACACATTGTCACAAGAGTCACAGTCACTACAGCGAAACAAAAAAGAGGAAACTCCATATGTCTCTTTTATGAGTCTCAAATGACTAAGATATGTGACTTCACTGACAGGTCACTGCGACTACTGTTTTGTGTCGAATCTCCAGGTGACTTTACAATGTCATTTTATTGAAACTCATGTGACTGTGATTTGGAGACTCAATTTCAAAGTCATTGTGAATGTTGCATTATGATAAATCACCAAATATCTTCACATTAAAGTCACATGGTGACTTTCTGTCACAAGACTTTGTAAAATGGTGACATAGACCCTACTGTGAAGTAACCACTGTGAAAAGTGGTGAAAAGTCACCATGTGACTTTAATGGGACGTCACTTGGTAATTTATCATAATACAATGCTCACAATGACTGAAATTGAGTGTCCAGATGAGAAGTCACATGAGTCTCAATGAAACGACATTGTAAAGTCACCAGGTGACTCACCAGAAAGCAGCAGTCACAATAACCAGTTAGTGGAGTCACATATAGTAGTCATTTGAGACTCATAAGAGAAGTATGGAATTTCTTATTTTTTGTTTCTCCGTGGTGACTGTGACTCTTGTGACCATGTGTGACCTCAATGAGATGTTATATAGACTAGCTGTTAGGCAGGGATAGTAATTATTCGAATAATACAAATTCCTTTTGAATATTCGCGTGATAATTATCGCTTGAAAATCCCCTGAAACTTGGCATTTTGGGACTTGTCCTTAAATTTTGCACACCAGTGTAATTTAGTATTCTTTAGTTTTTGGAGTAAATCGCTCAACAAATGACATTTCCGTCCAGTTTTTTTTTTTTTTTTTTTTTTTTTTTTTTTTATGATTTCTGCCATGATTTTATTTGAAATACTAATACATGGATTTTCATCAAATTTAAGATTCAGTTAGAATTTGAAATAAGTTGTTGTAGATTAGATTTTAGTGTAAATTACCTAACCAGTGACGCAGCCATGTTACATTTTTCTGGAAGTATTAACATATATGAGATAGAAGAAAGTTCTGGGATTGCCACACAGACTAGTTTTTTCTATACATGAATAATTAAAATTTTAAATGTCTGACAGATTCAGCTCAATCGTACCTAAGACCAAACATTGACATAAAAATCGACAAATCATTGACTTTTACTACGATATTGTCTTTTACGAGGAAATCTAACCAAAAATTCTTATCTGTTTTTTTTTTTTTTTTTTTTTTTTTTTTCAATTTTTATACTTTTTTTTTTTTAATATATATAGAAGTACCATAGGCTGCGATATTTATATTTTTAAGGAATCTCTATTAAGGAATTATACTTAAATGTTTCAGTTATTTTTAATATTATGAATCCCTAGATAATATAAAAGACCTGAAATACCCCTGAAAAATATACGAGACGTAAAAGTCTGAAAAATTCTGTATATTAAAATCTTCTAAGACGTAATTGGTAGGAAAGAAAAATAATGCTTAACAAAGCAAGTTCCCTTTTTACAAGGTTTAAATGTATTATATATTCTTTTCAGATAAATTAGTATATCAGTTTTCACTTTTTTTCTAGTCGCTTATTTTCCGTTTACCCAAAATCGAGACTGACCATTTTGGCCGTGAAGACCTATCTCGACTGTCGACAAGCACAGAAAAAATATTTTAGACCCAGTTCAATCTTTTCCTAATGGTTCTTAAAAATTATCATTACTGAACAGCGAACACAGATAAGAAAATCTTATAAGAAAAGGATTGCACATTGCATAGCCTAAGGGAGTGGGGGTGAACAAGATGCAGGTGTTTGTAAAACTGTATCTATTTCTGAAACCTATGTGCTCCTGGCTCATGTGAATGTCTTAGAGAAATGAAACATCCTGTTTTAAGATAAATTATTTTGTAAAATTGTCTTCAACATATACCTGGAATATATTATCATGGATCGAGAAAGCATATGTGATGTATATTTGAAACGATGCTTGTGTTTACTAATAACTAAAAGAGAAAGGATGTTGTCCACCTGCTTTATTAATAAGAATTTCTATCCCCTTTCCCCCTTGCTCTGTTTGGGGCAAGTGCAAAATGACTTTATTACTGATAAATGCATTATGTAACAAAAAGCTATTGCAAAATATATTTACATAGTAACTATTTCTTTTCAGTGTTACATGATGTAAAGTATATTTTATTGACTAAACAATTAAGTATCTGGAAAATAAATATAATCTGTTTTGTATATCATTCCAGAAAAAGACACTTTGATATCGATATCATTATCGGGGAAGGGGGCTTCGAAGGATGTTGATTTATGATATAAGAAGGGGAAAGAAGATCCAAAAAAAAAAAAAATTGATAACGTTACATTTGCACAGCCCATAACTACTTGTTTCTTTCTCCACAGCTAATTTTAGAAAAATTAGTTACTCTCGCATGTAGATTTATAGCTTATAAGAAAAGTTGAATTGATTAAAAATATTTATCACTATACAAATTTATTAATTCATCATTTTTCTAATGCTTTTCTTGTAGCTTCTGCATAGTTTGGATTTTGTATTTTTCAATAATTTGAAAAATAAATGAAAAAATTAGCAGATAAGAGGAAAAAAATATATATAATTATATCTTTTATTATTTTAGTAATCTGCCCTCTATTTCACTTCAAACTTCAACTGTTTTCAATAAGATGATTGTAAAAATACTGGTTTCATTGGTTTATTGAATGGTAATATCTGAATTACTTTAGTTATATTTATAACAGCATTTATATATATATATATATATATATATATATATATATATGGTTTAAATTAATGTGGTTTAAACCAAACAACCCTGATTATTTGACATTTACAATGAGATTTTTATTATTTTTAAACAAACAAATACTTGCTAGTTAATGCTCAATAATCAAAAATAGACTTTGTTTGTATTTTTCAATAATTTGAAAAATAAATGAAAAAATTAGCAGATAAGAGGAAAAAAAAATATATAATTATATCTTTTATTATTTTAGTAATCTGCCCTCTATTTCACTTCAAACTTCAACTGTTTTCAATAAGATGATTGTAAAAATACTGGTTTCATTGGTTTATTGAATGGTAATATCTGAATTACTTTAGTTATATTTATAACAGCATTTATATATATATATATATATATATATATATGGTTTAAATTAATGTGGTTTAAACCAAACAACCCTGATTATTTGACATTTACAATGAGATTTTTATTATTTTTAAACAAACAAATACTTGCTAGTTAATGCTCAATAATCAAAAATAGACTTTGTAACAATTTCTTTAATCAATTTGGAAAGGAAAGTTTTTATAAAAGCAAGAGAGGCTCCAGGATTTTCCCAGTGGAAGGGGCGATACCTACACCCCCCTGCTGATTACAAGAGGGGAGAGGCGCAAATTGGTAATACACAGACAGAAAAATTTAAATTATGCACATATGTATGGACCTGAGTTCTAAACAGATTGCACACCCTGCAAAAATTTCGAAACATTTGGATGAGTAGAACTATTTTTTATAAAATAAAATATGCAAAAAATTTGATGAAATCAATAAAAGCCAGATCGTTTCATTGTGATTTTGCCTCTGCAGGGCATAATTTTATAGGTACTGTCAAATAAAAAATATATTCTTTAAACTAAAATTTTTATAATCTATGGTGCAATCGGTTTTTAAAAATATGAAATCTAATCCTTTCAAATACACCGACAAAAGGAGGTCACTTTGCGATTAACAGATAAAATATTTTTCCCTCACTAAAAGTAACAAAATGTCTGTACTTTAACACAATCCTTTTAGAGCATTCCAATAAACCAGATTTACATCACTTACAAAATTTTGAAATGTTTGGATGGCTAGAATTATTTTTTACAAAATAAAATATGTGAAAATTTTTACGAAATCAGTAAAAACAGGAGTGTTTCACCGCAGTATAATTCACTTTTGGTAATCATAGATTCCAATAATCAAATTACATAGAAAATAAATTTCCAAACAGCATATGCTTTCAATTCAATATATTTTTGCGATTTTTCCATTTAAAATTATAAATTCTGACAAATTGAACTTAAAGACGTAAAACAGATAACACATTTGAAATCGAAATAACATCAGGGACCCAGGCAACACCGGGCAGGTCAGCTAGTCCAGGATATAAAAAGAGATTTATTATTATTTTTTAAACGAACACAGAATTGATAATGATAGCTGATAAAACTTAAGAGTTTTTAAAAATCAATATGGAAAAAAGAAGCTTTTCATAAAAGCAAGAAAGACGCAATGATTTGCTCGATGGGGGGAGAGGACGATCTATTCAACAAGTGAGGACAAATCCATATACATATGCACATACGCACATGCATACGTATAAGAATCTTGCACAGGTCGAATTATAAATTTTACACCAACCCCATCGGAACCGGACACACTTTAACATTTTAAATCAATCTTACCCACCCCCCCCCCCAAAAAAAATCCATATTTTAATGTAATTATGTAAAATAAGTAAAAATATGCAAGAAACAGTCAGTAATTGTAACGACAATTAGTAATGTTGTATTTTACCCAAAAATTGGGAGTATGTAAGGAGTAATTAATATTCAAGCATACATATATTTCATCTGAAATAGACTTCTGGGAAGACGTCTCCACCTGTACCAGATAATTAAAAAAAAAACAGAAAATCAGAAACTGACCAGAAAATTTCTGTTGTTCTAGAACCTAACCCTTACCCTAAATAAAGAGACAAATAAAATAACCCAAACCCGAAAAGAAATCTTTCGTTTAATATAATTGTGAAAAATTGTGCTATCAAACTTCTAATGTCAAATCTATCTTTTATTTAGAAAATATGGGTGTACAGACTGATTCATATTTAATCATACAATTTTTCATCTGAAACAATAGTCTGGACTTACTTTTGTAAGTCCAAACTATTGTTTCAGATGAAAAATTGTAAAGCTGATTCAACCCCTGAGTCAACCTGTACGTACCGAAATTCAACACGAAACCGATGTGAAACGAAACAACCTGATTCAACCATTCAATGTACCCAAAGGCAACCGCAACAAAATAAATCGGGTTGAATTTAGGTAAAATTGGGCTTCATAACTTACTACAACTCTAATCTAAATTAATACTTTGGACACTATCTGGAAAAATCCGATTCCAAATGATGCATAAAAATCAAAATTCAACGCAATACCAAAAAAAAAAGCACCCAGATCATGATAATTTTTCTGTAAATTATTGAATTTTCTATTTGGCGATAATTTTCGTGAATTAAAAAATATATGCATTGCAAACCTACCTCTTTGATTGGATGTTCGTTTTACAGCTAAAATATCACTGAATTATTGGGAACGGTACTTTTTGGTAGTGCTGCCATCTTACATACAAACTTTATTTACGGATTTTTCCAGACAAAAATTGAATGAAAATTTGATAGCTCCAATTAAATTAAGAATTTGAAGAAAAAATAGATATTACATCAAAATTTCGAGGATTGTAAGCAATTAAAAACACTTTGATGAGTATGTGAACATTGAAAAAATGTTTCTTGGTATATTTTTATGCTAATGCAAAAGTCACAAACTTTCTGGATAAAAAGTGCCAAAAGTCAAACTTTGGCAATTTTTTGTGCGTAAAGTATTGATTTCAAAAGAAAAATAATAATTGAGTGTGATTTTAAAGAAACAAAATTACCATCTCAAATGTTTTTAAGCATATGAAAGCAAAAACTTTTTTGTTTACGTGTCACAAAGTAGAACCCAAAACACGCTTTTCACTTGAGAACAGCCTTAAAATCGCAGCTTCCTGCAATTATTTAGCAAAAAACAAAAACTATTTTGACATCATCATTCAACATCATAGCTTGCTGTGTTGACATTGTAAAAATGG
The DNA here is from genome assembly GCA_964019185.1 of Maratus speculifer. Classification (NCBI taxonomy): domain Eukaryota; kingdom Metazoa; phylum Arthropoda; class Arachnida; order Araneae; family Salticidae; genus Maratus; species Maratus speculifer. The sequence continues at coordinate 51,619,147 of OZ025293.1, forward strand.
TTGGTTGGCTTCATAGCTGGATGAGTGAGTGGTATGAAAACCTTTTTATGTAAGTTAACCTGCAGTTAATTGGTTTTGCAGCTTCTCTTTTGCCAATTAAATTTGCATATTAATCTTTAACTGTGTATTTTAACCTCATTTCTTTTTGTATTTAAGCCTGGACATTTTGTTTCAAGGTGGGGAGTGCAGTGAAGATGCACATGGCAGTTTTTGGTATTGCCCTGAATTGGCTGTTACAAGTTGATGCTTAATAGGTTTCTTTTATGCTGTCTGGAACAGTAGTGATTATAGCCACTTTATTATTCAGCCATGTTCCCAGCTATGCCATGGAGAATTTGAAACCATTAGATTATTGTTTTTAAATGTTTTTACAAGCCACTTTTTATAAAGTTACTTTGTTATGGAAAATAATAAGTTTGTTTGAGTTCTACAATTTGTGATCTTAAATTATGGCCCTGTACACCCAGCACACATCAGAATGATGCACTTAGTTTTAGCAGACATAACAGAATCTTACAGCACCTGATCAATGCGCAATGTCATATTTTTTCTTTCTTAACCTTTTATTTTGTTTGGTACCATATAAGATGTTAAACTTAAAATACAATCAAAAATTGAAAAAAATGGTTGAAAAGTGCAAGCAACATACTGCAATGCAAATGTAAATATGTCTGTGTTTTTTTTTAAGTCCACAAAATTAGCAAAAAGTACAATAAAAAAGGGCCACAGAATAAAGTGCTAGCTAGCACCAGTGGAAAAAGTGAGTTTCTGTACAATTCTTCTTTCGCCACTACAAGTGGGGAAAGAAGAACCAATTTCAGAGGTGTTGGTTAAACGAAGCAGGTAACACAAATTATGGTGTCGTGAGTTAAATGGTTTTTTCCCATCTCAAAAAATGCTCAACGCGCCTAAAGAAATTTTCATTTCAAAAATAAAAAAATTTAAACTTCATTAAATATGTGATCTTCATGAAATGAGAGTGATAGAACAAAGGGACAGAAAACGGTGTTCATTTTTATGCAGAGAGCATGTATATTCAAAGAGAAATTAATGTTTTTATAAAAATGGTTCCAATTTTTTAAAAAGTTTTTTGCTTATTATTTCAGAGTTCTTAAAATAAAATAATGTTCTTTTCCGAAAATATGACAAACAACATGTACACAATACCCTGTAATCAGAATTAAAAAATAATAAAAATTGAATGAAAAATTAGCAGGTTTACTAAATATTTTTTCATTGTGCATGTGTGAACGCTGTCAAAATTTCATTTGCATATTGTGTTATCTAAACGTATATAGAAACTTTTGTGAAAATCTCAAAAACATAGCTTGAAACCTCTGAAAGTGATTGTCTATAAAATAAGATCAAAATCTGTTATTCCCAAAATGAAGTAAAAAGATGGGGGGCTGTATCTATTGATTAGTGTCAATATAGAACACACAGTATGGCACTGATTACTATATTTGGATACATTCCCCCCCCCTTTTTTTTTTTTTTTTTTGCTTTATTTTGGGAACAACAGATTCTGAGTTTATTCCATCGATAATCACTTTCAGAATTTTCAAGCTATGTTTTTGAGACTCTCACAAAAGTTGCTCTATACATTTAGCAACACAATATGCAAATTAAATTTTAATAGTTCACACATGTGCAATGAAAAATTTAGTAAAACTGCTCTTTTTTGATACAATTTTTATTGCTTTTTAATTCAGATTACATGGTATTGTATACAATATTGTTTGTCATATTCTCAGAAAAGAACATATTTTAGATTATGAAATCTGCACATTAAAAGCAAAAAACTGAAAAAATTGGGACTGTTTTTATAAAAATCTTAATTTATCTACAAGTATACATGCTATCCATATAAAAATGAACACAGTTTATTATAATAAGCCACTTAATCATAATCTATAGTTTGAACGCTTTTGCTAGATTAGTTTTGACAGGTTATCCAAAAAAAATTTTTCTTTTTCAATTTGTTGGCGGTTTCCTATGGAGTTTCAGGGAATAAATCAACACAGAAATATATGACCTGTATTATTATGTATACAAACTTAGAGTTTCAGGATAATTTCTCATGTACTTTTCCAGATATTTAAGAAAATGTATAAAATTGCAAGTAACTGGTCACCTTTGGCATATATATTTTGGCATATACATATATATTTGGCATATACCTTTCACATATAAGTGTATATGTGATAGATTATTAGTAGACTGTAAGCAGTAAATAGATCTGAAAATAAGTTTAAAACTAAAATTATGTGTGTTATGTAACAAAAGAAGGAAATGTGGAGTATTTTCAAGGGGATAGGAATTTAAATAATTATTTGTTGTTAGAAAAAATTCTAAATGAAAAAGAATAAAAAAAAATAAGAATTTTTAAATAATTTTAAATTTTGTATTTTGGGAAAGGATTAGGACAAAAAAGTTCAGGTGGGGGGGGGGGGGGGTCTTTGAAAGAAAAAAACAGAAACCTGCCAAATTATAGAATATCCTGTATTTACTTATACTTCAAAATTAAATGATAAAAACTGTTTGTATTATTTTTTTAATTTTGATTCTAACAAAAGACTGATCTCCTAACTGGAATTTTTATACTATTGACATTCTTAAATTTCAGCAAAAACTAATGCATCTAATTTATGCATTGTGATTTCAACACTTTATTTTGATTTATTAAGATAGATATTCTTTGTATAAAATATTTTCCCTCTTAAAGTAAGGTAAATTCCATAAATCTTTTCTTTTCTGGATATTCATAGCTTGCAAATGACATCACATACTTCACCTGGCACCCAAATTTAAGGAGAATGTGGTGTTTCCCATTTGTAAACAGTGATTTGCACTTCATTTTTCAAATATTTTGAAAAATAATGCAAGAATAAGAAAATTAAAATTAAACAGAAAGACCACACAAGCGCTAAATAACAAATGGGAAGTTCTGATGTTCTGTGTGGACTCCAGATGTGTTACCAGATTAGAGTATGTGACGTCAATGCAAACCGGTCAATTTAATGTAAAGTATAACACATTTTTATATTTAAAAAAAAAAATCTCCTAAATTAATGTTAGAGCTTGAACTTAAGTTAGACAACATATTAACTAATTTTCATGTATTTAAAATATTTTGATCACAGAAAAATCACATATTTAATTCTATTAGTATCTCTAAATTGGATTTCTTAAATTTCCAACAAGCATCTTTTGAAAATAAATTAATACATTATACTATGTAAAACAACTTACTTCTGCATCAGATACAAGTAGTTGAGGCATATTATCATACTGAGAAATGGTATTGTTCCTTAATTTGCGTAATTTAACAGGCAAAGCTGGTGGTTCACAGTGATTTGGAGAATTAGTTGTAGTAGTAACAGCTGTAGTAGAACTTGAACTTGAAGATGAATTAAATTTAGTTACAGCTGTTGAAGAAGAACTTGGAGAGTTATATTTAATCTCACTATTTGTAACACTAATTTCATTCACTGTTTCCAGCAAATCACTTGTGTCTTCTAGTGCACCATTTGAATGCAAAGATATAGATGTTGTAGCAGTAGTCATAGTAGAAGTATATGATGAAAGTTCACAGTTATAAGTCTGGGATGTAAAACCTGGTTGGAAGTGCTGTTTGGAAAAGGAAAACTCTTGGGTATCAGAACATTTTAAATATTTATATTTTGTATAAGATAAATCATCAATAGAATTATTCAAATTTGAGTCTAAACTGGAAGCAGATGACTTAGAAATTGGTGTTAAATTTTCTGGAGATTGACTACAAGGGCTAGTCCAATCAATGGTACAGAGTGAATTTAGTTCTGTATTTATAGACCCACAACTACCACATAAACTTGTAGAATTTCCTGTGGGATATATCCTTGATTGTTCATTTGAGGTATTGGATGAGTTAAGAAGCTTCCTTTTAGGAGGTAATGGAGGGGCAGGTTCCAGATTAAAATCACAACTCAAAATGGAATCATCAAAACAAGAACTACTGTAAAAAGAAAAATAGAAAACAATTATCATTTTAAAGAACAAATATACATAGTAAAATATTGAATGCATTGATTTAACATCTCGGATCATGAGACAAAGAATTAAAAGAATAACACTTTATTTAGATCTTATAAATTTCAAAATGTTAAATATCATTACCTAAGAATTGCAAAATAATTTTGTAACAGAAACAACAAACATTGAATTTTATGCTTTTATCAATGCTAAATCTGAAAATGAAATCAATTTTTAGTTTCAAATCACCAATCATATTTTTGTTAAGAAACCATAAAAATAGCTGTAAAAGTATGAAATTCACGAAGCAACTAAGTTTGCTGGTAGATAAAATTCTACAAAATGAAATTAATTAAAATCACATAGATAGAAGAAGTAAAGAGCACTTGCTGAACTTGCAAAATTTAACATGGATTACTATACACAATCACAGCTGAAAATGGCTTGAGCTGCACTGAAGTATGCAATTGCAAATGTAGGTTTCTATAACTTTGTATTGGATTTTAGTCCGGGTAGATGATTCATTATTTATTGATAATATATGACTGAAAAATAAAAAATAAAAAAAAAACACAGATCATTACAATTGCTGAAAATTCATAATAGGTATCTTTAATTTTGTAATTTGCACAAGCTAGTTTCATTATTCCAGTTATCTATATTACTTATTATACATATGCATATTTCTAAAGTATATAGTATAATAAAATCATGATACATGAAGGAAGAATATTTTGCCGTCAAATTTTTAGCAAGTTCAAAAAATGATTCACGCTCATCCAGGAAAAGAATAATTTCTATGATTAACCATTCTCTTAAGAGCTGCAATTTCAATTGTAAAATATACTCTGCAAAAATAATGATAAAACTTATACTTTTAAAATTTAAGAGTTATAAATTGAGAGGTAGTAATGCATTTAAAGTAACAAAAAAAAAAAAAAATCACAGAGAGATGGTAGTATCAACAATGTATAAACAGTATAAATCATTCGATTCATTCAGAAATTTAATAATTGTATGTATATAGAAATAAAATGGAGAGTTGTGATTTGCTCTAGAGTATGCTAGAATAATCCATCAATTATGGATTAAATAAAAGAACCCTATGAGAAAAACACGCAAAAATATTGCCCAAAATTTCATGATATATGTTGTAATTAAGTTCTGCCACTCATACAACCACCTTAAATGATAAAGACCCCTAAGTTTTGTATAATGACAAGTACACTTGATTTGTTTTAATCATCTTTGGGGGCTCAATCCTCCTTACATACATACATACATACATACATACGTATACAGGGGGACTCAATTATTGAAATGTCAGGCTTAATTATTGGTTATCTCCTTAAATATTGCCCCTAAGTACATACTTCCAATTGCAAAGTTACATTTAAAAAAAAATGAAATTTTTAATAAGTTAAGTTGCATCTCCACTGAGGGTCTATTTGAAAAAAATATGAAAATTTTTTATACGGCCCCCAAAGAACAAAAATTCCAATTAGGAAAACTTTCCTTACCCAGTCCTGAATTAGACACAAAAAATTGCATCTGCATGTCTGCAAAACTTGCGTTTAAATAATTCATCAAGTTTTAAAGGATAGACACAAATTAAAATGCACACAATTGAAGAAACAATGTTACTTTAACAGTTCTAGGAAACATGTAAAAAATATATCTTTTGAGTCAGAATTTTGATTTTTTTTTCTTTTTATGTGATGTTTAACCATATAATTTGCTAACAAAATCACGTGCTAAAATTTCTCATAAAATTTCCAAATTTTCAAATGATTAGTTTTGTTTTAAATGGGATAATTTAAAATCGTTATAACTCAAAACCTTGTCGGATTTCAAATTTTTCCTATTTAGTTAAAGAGGAAAATCTAATTTTAGTTTTGTTCCAGAATATTTTTTTTTTCGATATTAGTTTAAAAATTCATATTTCCAAAAGTAAATATTTTTTCAAATTTGCCAAAACAAAACTAATGTAAAATAATCAAAAAAAAAATTTTAAGTTTGAACTTTTTTTTCTTCATGATTCTGACTTTTAATAATTTATAGATGAGAAATAGTGGGGTGGAAAAAACTCATCATGTAGAAAAACGCATTTAAAGTTTTAAACAAAGTTTAGCTCTTAACCCTTTGGACGTTAAGCCATTTCATTTTATTTGTTTGAAAACTGTTCTCATAGAAAATATTTTGTGTCACTATACATTTTCGAAGTCTGAGAATAATAATGCTTTAAACGTGTTTTTCAAAAAAGTGCTTTCCCCCTTTGCAATGCTTGCGGGTAATCAATAATCTATTCAAGACCAGATTTGTGAGTGTCTGCGTCTGGGAAGAAACTCAACTTTTTCTTCCCCTGACAGCTTTGTCCCAACCCCTTGGACACATGTACTAACTAATCTCTGTAATCCCTTTTAGAAGAAACTGGGATGTTGATTGCATACATTTTTGAAAACAGGTAAATCGCTTTGGAGTAAAGAAAAAGAAAAAAAAGAGACTCATAGAAAACATGATATTTCTGCACTGATTTTAAAAGCTATCAAGGAATAGCTTACAAACTATTTCATAAATAACTTTCTTGATGCATATTTCTTGATATATAAATTAGTTACAGCTAATATAATTATTATAGTTTAATTTTTAATAGACTTAATATAGTTTTAATTTTTTACTGTAGTAAAAAGGTTTAATTAAACATTACTATTCTTTTTACTAATATAGGTTATTTAACTTTAATTAACTAAAAAACATCATTTTTAAAAAGCTAACAAAGCAGATTTTTTTAATTTGATATAATATCCAGTTAAATTCAGATATAGCTTATTAATTTTTTCAATTATACAAATTTATTAGAAATTGTTATTCATACAAGATATCTTAGATTGAAGACTTTCTACAGAATATAATTTTAGAAGATTAGAAAATACATAATTATTAAAAAGGAAATTAATTTCAAGAATATTTCGTCAAAACCCAAGAATGTAGCAAAATTAATTTAAAATTTTTAAATACTGGTTTAGAACTATTATAAACTTATAAGTTAAATGATTTTTTTAACTTCATAGTTAAACTCATATATGGTTTCATGTGTTTTACTAAATCAAGCCTATAAAGAATAGATCATAGAACTAGATTAGGCGACATAGATAAATTTTCTAAAGAAACTCATGCTTTAAAAAATTCTATGAAAAATAGAAAATAATAAAACAATGAAAGAAGAAACTATACTGTTTTGTCGATAAAAATATCAGTCAAAGAATTTAACAATATTAGATAATAATTAAATATGATTTTAGAATGTGTTTTTAGATTTCAAAATTTATAAACTGAAAAACATATGAATTTTCTGATACGACACCAAAAATCTTTAACTAATGTTTTTAATTACAATTTCCAATATGGTATCAAATTTAGTTAAGATTACATATGGATGTGATGTTGTTCTCTTCAAGAAGTTTGAAAATCGATACTAAAATGATGATAAATTCATTTTTTAAAATTTTTGTATCGTAAAATACAGGAATTTTTTTCTTTAAAATGTGATTTATAAAATAATTTCAGAACAAAGGAATTCTTTTTATTACTTCAATTTCTACCCCCCCCCCTTTTTTTTTTTTTTTTTTTTTTTTTTTTGTCGAAATAAAAAATATTTTTAGCAATACCAATCTACACAAAACTTCATTAAATATAAACCTTAAGATCTCAAACTGTAGAAAAGAAAAACTTTGTGATACTGCAGGAATATATATATATATACAGGGTGATTCATAAAAGATGGGCAGAACTTTAAGGGGTTATAGTACACTTAAAGACAAATAATATTAAATAGGAGACTAAGGGTCCCAGACGTATTCCCAAGGAGATAGGGGGCATTAAAGTTTAGGGTCCGAAATTTCAAATGATTATAAAAAATGGAAAAATTGGTCGATTCGTTTGCGGTTTTTGCAAAAAATTTTCTTTATGCCAGTATTTTCTTGAAATAAAATTTTAAAGTTCAATTTCAAAAAATGCCGATAGGAGGCGCTTTAGACTTTGGAGTAACAAACAACTATTTTTTTAACGTTATTTTTTGTATTTCTTTAAATGATTTCGAAAGCTTAGACTTAAACTTAAATTTTGATCTAAAAATCTGAGTCCTAACGAGTAGTTAAGTAGCGTAAACTGAAATTTGAAATTTGAAACCCTTCTCCCCCCAGAACAAAAATCAGTTATTCCTGATCTTTGTGTCGTAGATTAGGCTCTAACTACTGCCGTGTTTTGCTAAAATTATTCTTTATGTCAGTATTTTCTTGAAAATAAATTTTAAAGAAAATTTTCAAAAAATTCCGATAGAGGGCGCTTTAGACTTTGGAGTAACGAACAACTATTTTATACCGTTATTTTTTGTGTCTCATTAAATGCTTTCTAAAGCTTAGACTTAAATTTTCAGCTCAAAATCTGAATCGCTGAGCGTGGTTCAGTAGCGAGGGGAGGGGGTTCAAATTTCAACTTCTGAACATAGTTCAGTTTGCACTACTTAACCATGCCCAACAATTCTGTGCTGTGATACGAGGCAAAAATACAACTTTCGTCAAGGACTGCATAGTCGGAATTCACTCATAAAGGCACTGGCACAGTTGGAAATGTCGCTCATGCAAACGTTAAAGCTCCATTCCTGACGCTAGTCACCGGGTGAAGAAGGAGACAAAGTATGCAAATGTCAAATGGGGAAGAAGAACACGTATGCAAAATTTCGACACGATTCAGGCATAAAAACCACTGAACGGTGAGTCAAGTGTAAGTCGCTGTAGTAATGAATCGGAAGATGGTGCCCTTCACGAATAAGGAAAAGGCTGAGATGCATTTAATTTACGGAGCGGCAGATGGAAATGGTGCAGAGGCACAACGAATGTACGGAGAGCGATTTCCCAACAGGCGGTTGCCTAACCGCAAAACTTTCGAGCGCTTGCACAGACAGTTGTGTGAGATGGGATCATTTCTCGCTTCCCGGTCGAATGCAGGTCGTGCAAAAAAGGACGAATCAGTAGTTGTTGCAGAAGCCATTCTGGATGTAGTAGCGGCGCAGCCAAGTACAAGTACACGAACAGTGGCTAGGCAGGTGGATACCTCACAGTCCATGACTTGGAGGGTACTGAAGGATGAACATTTGCTCTCGTTTCATGTGCAACGAGTCCAGAAACTGTCTCCAGGGGATTATCCAAATCGTATTGAATTCACCCGCTGGTTTCTGCAGCAGAACGCGCTAAATCCACATTTTGGACGAACTGTGCTTTTCACCGATGAATGTACCTTCACACGTGAAGGTACATTTAACACACACAATGCACATGTATGGGCGGATGTCAATCCACATGCTACGTATCCACATGCTCATCAGAGACGCTTTTCCATCAATGTTTGGGCAGGAATCCTCGGAGACCACCTAATCGGACCGTACCTTCTTCCTGAACGCCTCAACGGTAAAACATACCTCACATTTCTGCAACATGTGCTGCCAGACCTGTTAAACGTTGTTCCTCCACGCATCCGGCGGGTCACGTGGTTCCAGCACGATGGAGCGTCAGCCCATTACGTACGAGACGTCCGCAAATATCTGGACATCACATTTCCGAACAGATGGATTGGTCGAGGTGGTCCTGTTGCTTGGCTTGCTCGCTCGCCAGATCTTTCACCCCTCGATTTCTTTTTTTGGGGACAATTGAAGGCTCTTATGTATGAGACACCCACTGAATCCCCTGAGGAACTGGTCACCAGACTTTCCGCCGCTGTAGGGGAAGTGCTCGAAAAGCCTGATGTTTTCGCGAATGTTCGCCGTTCCATTCTTCGCCGTTGTTCTGCGTGCATAACCTCTGGTGGTCACAATTTTGAACATTTATTGTACTTACATGTTAATAAATATGCTTTGGTAACATAATCCTAATTTGTGTCTTTTTACCTCGTATCACAGCACACAATGTGTGGACATGGTAAACTGAACTGTGCTCAGGAGTAGAAATTTCAAACCCCTCTCCCCAGAAACTTAACCACGTCTAACGATTCAGATTTTGGGCTGAAAATTTAAGTCTAAGCTTTAGAAAGCATTTAATGAGACACAAAAAATAACGGTATAAAATAGTTATTCGTTACTCCAAAGTCTAAAGCGCCCTCTATCGGAATTTTTTGAAAATTTTCTTTAAAATTTATTTTCAAGAAAATACTGACATAAAGAATAATTTTAGCAAAACGCGGCAGTAGTTAGAGCCTAATCTACGACACAAAGATCGGGAATAACTGATTTTTGTTCTGGGGGGAGAAGGGTTTCAAATTTCAGTTTACGCTACTTAACTACTCGTTAGGACTCAGATTTTTAGATCAAAATTTAAGTTTAAATCTAAGCTTTCGAAATCATTTAAAGAAATACAAAAAATAACGTTAAAAAATAGTTGTTTGTTACTCCAAAGTCTAAAGCTTCCCCTATCGGCATTTTTTGAAATTGAACTTTAAAATTTTATTTCAAGAAAATACTGGCATAAAGAAAATTTTTTGCAAAAACCGCAAACGAATCGACCAATTTTTCCATTTTTTATAATCATTTGAAATTTCGGACCCTAAACTTTAATGCCCCCTATCTCCTTGGGAATACGTCTGGGACCCTTAGTCTCCTATTTAATATTATTTGTCTTTAAGTGTACTATAACCCCTTAAAGTTCTGCCCATCTTTTATGAATCACCCTGTATATGTATGTATGTATGTAGTTTCCAGAACAGTTACCTTTCATCAGGAGGAAACAACCGGGGATGTGTTCAACTAAAAATAAATAAATAAATAAAGGAATTTAAGAGAATGCAAACTCTATTATTTCCATCTGATGAAGAAGGATATTTTAACTGTTGTTAAAATTATATTCATGATTTTTTATTAGCAACTTCCTTTAAAGTAACAACACGTGCTATCATTTCTACACAAATATTTGCTTGAAATGTTCTGTAAGAAAATTTTGATAATAGGAATGCTTTGAATATAGAATTTCTCCTATCACAATGCTTTACAAATAATTACATTTATAAAAAATACCTTAAAAAGAGAATTCTCAAACTTTCAATAGTTTTGCAGTTAAGAATTATTTTATTATTTACTATGAAATTTATTTAGTGTTTAAATTTACTAGTATTGAATCTAATTAATCATACTAATATTTAAATTTCTATTATTTAATAATTGACAGTTATGTATTTCTGTATTTATACCAAATGAAACAGAATTGGGAGTATTCTTTGAAATAATTTAAACATTTCAGGAATATTTTTAAGTTACTGAATTTTGCATACAGCGGCACAGACATGATATTGTTTTCAAGAGGTGTGGGACGATGGTGTCGAATTCGAGACATACTGAACGCACTTTCTCATACATTTCCCTGGAGTAAAAGTTTGAAATTTGAATTCATAAAAAACTTTAAAATTGAATAATTCTAATAAAAAGTAAAATGAAATAAATACCCCCCCCCAAAAAAAAAAACATAAGTTTGAAATTGTATCTTAAATTTTAAATTTCAAGAATGAAATTTTTACAATAAAAGGAGTGATCTAAAATTTTATTTTTCTCCGTCACATCAAGATAACATGCATGCATGAGTATATAATTATAAATAAATTGCGCTGGGGGGGGGGGGGGGGGGGTAGAACAATCATGGTAACCTAAAAATACGTGACATAAAAAAAAGATAGAAAAAGAAGGGCGAAAAAAAAGTGACCAAAAAAGAGGGGGCAAGGGAAAAACGGGACATGAAAAAAAAAATTGATGTGCTTATATTTAATTTGGTATAAAGACATCTACACACAGAAAAAATGTTTAAATAAATGCAAATAAAAATGTTTATTTTAAGTAACTGTCTACTAATGCGAAAATTGGAAAATTATGCAAATGTTTGCATATGAGAATGCTCTTTACATAACTACTTGATTTTTGACTTACGCATGTTCACTTAATTATTTTTTGGTTTATTTTTTATTAATTTATTTATATAATTTTAAAGAAATTAAGATAATAATGATGGATTTTTTTAAAACTTAATATTATTTGAATTGTTTGTTTATTAGCATAAAAATGTATTTTTAATAATAATAAAAATTTTTAGACTTCTTGCATTAAAAATTTTTAATTTTCTATGTTCTGATCAGCAGCATTAGAATTTTTAAATGCTAATTGAACAAACAAACTAAAAAATTATAATAAGCAAGGAACAAGATCAGAGGCCGTAGTTAGAAGGGAATAATGGGGGGGGGGGGATCATATTTCCTCTCTCTCTCTCTGAAGCAGAAAGATAAATTAATGCATACTCATGCTCTAGATACTATGTTTTTTATTCAACTCTTTTAATAACTTAATTTTATGCTAAGAAAAGAATAGGATGTTGAAAAATCAAGTATATAACTAGTGCAATATTAAATATCATGTTAGTGCAATAGGATGAGCTAGTTTTGAAACGCTTATTTTAGTTACAATTTAGTATTTCTGCAAAATTGTGAAAGGGCCTCGAAACTAAGTTGGTTTTTGAACAGAATTTCATTTGGATTTACGCAACAGAAATTCATTGAGTAACTTTGGAATTTTTTCCAGGAAAGGCTCAAAATATGGGTGTTGCTGGAGGGGGGCAGTGGCGCAGCCAGAATTTGGCTCTAGGGGGGTTTTTAGTTTCTAATAAAGGTGATTGCCGGTTAATAGAATCAATACTAATTAGAATCAAAGAGGATCTGTGTGGCAGGAAATAATTTTTTTAGCATAATACATCTCAAAAAAGTAATTTAATTCAAATATCCAATTTTTACTTAACTAATTCATGTAATATGCACTTTCTCAATTTTAAATACAATTTTCGCCTTTATTAAATCACTTTAGTAAATAAAATTTGATTCAGTAAAGCGGCGGATTCCGAAATTCATAAAATCATTTAATATTAAGTTTGGTTTTGATTCATATAAGTGAGAATTATAGCAATCTTTGTTAGCTCTGGGAGGGGTTTTAACCCCAAAACCACCCCCTTGGCTGCACCACTGGAGGGGGGGGGGGGGAGTGGCCCCTAGAATCCCCTTAGCTAAGGTCCTGAACAAGGTTTTTGTTGAGATAACACCTAAAATAATAAAATTAGCAAAGTTTGTTATCCCCCCCTTTTTTTGACGTGTTATAAAAGCAATATGTTGCAGTCTTTTGAATTTTTGGTTATAGATCATGAAATTTCCAGACATATTATTCTAAATATTAAAATGTGAAATAAAATAAACACTCCTATAAGATACTAGAATAATGGATAAAAGCGCACCCCCTCAACCCCCCCCCCCACACACACACATACACTCCCAAAAAAGAGAAATATCGCATTTATTTAATAGTATACATAACAGAAAAGATAAAATTTTGCTTGTGGAATTTAGAATATGTAACAGGGATAGTAAAGTTTTATCCTATTTTTTTAATGACATAAAGGCAATATTTAAAAATCTATTTATTTCTGACTTGGTACAAAAAATGACGCCTAAGAATTAATTTATGAATGCCAGATATTGAGTATTGATAAAAACGAGTACTCTCGTATGTGATTATTCAAGCGATTTTAAAGAAATATTCATCTACGAAAATTATACAAATCAGATATTTAGTGTTTCGTTACTTCTTAGTACTTAAATATAAAAAGAAAAAAAAATATTTATCAATTTCTTGTCACCTTTTTCTGCATTCTTTTTTTTTTTTTTTTTTCTCTCTTTTTTCTGGTCACAGATAAATAGACAAGAAGATATTATATTCAGCCATTCTTTTGTTTGTGTTTAAATGGGTAAAATCCAGGACGAAAAAGTGCAGCTGAAGTTTCCTTCAGTTGTTTTTAATAAAAACTATGAAATCGAACATTTTTTTTTCCTTTTTTTAGGTGTAAGTAGAATATTTTTCAGAGAACTCTGTCGAAGTTAATCCTTTGAAACAGGATTAAAAAAGAAAAAGATTGCCGCCCTGAGAAAACAATCACTTATTAATAAAGATGCAAATCATCTAGCGATAAATTAACAACAACAACAAAAAAAAAAAATCAACAGTTAGATTTGCAAGTACCGTGGTTTTATGTCTCTAAGTTTGTCCGTAATGTGCCAGAAAAGTTGATGTTGTATTGCAAGCTTTTTTTCTCTTTTGGAGGGGGGGGGGGGAATGTTATTTTATAAACAGTCAAGAAAAAGCTATATCAAAGTTGTAATATGTTTTAAGGGTAACCGTCAGTATTATCTTCTCATATATTGCTTATGATACATTTTAAAAATCACTATAACACATTTGCTATTGCAGTGATTTATTTAAAAAATTTTAGGGCAAAAGATAAGACTTGTATCTTAAAAGTGGTACAATTTTTTGGATGAAATACATCACCCTTTTTTTTTTTTTTTTTTTTAATTAAAAAATTTTTCCATGTTTTCAATAGACACCAACAGATGGAGATACAGATTCTGCTGGTTTTCTGTATGGATTAAAAATGGATTGTTTTTATCGCTTCTACATGCTTATTTTTTTATATGTTATCATTACTTCTCTAATAAATTCAATAAAGGATAGATTTTAGACCATATTACATAAAATATCCTTCAACAAGTATTTTTATTTGAAAGAAATTCCATTTTATTTGGACAGGCCATGGAAGAAATAAGGCAAAAGGTAATATATTTCCAGCAACCCCACGACTGCACTTTTGCACGGCAAGAGTAGAGATGCCCCCCTATACTTCCAAACAGGGGGAGATAACTTGGAGGGGGGTCTCTGCACGCTTGGTTCTCTCCAGGGCTAGAGAAAAAAAGGGCTAGGTCATCGGACCTCGGAGAGTGAAACCGGAAGCTATCAGTTATAACGTAGTTATTTTCACACTAGCTCAGAAGAGCCATTACAAACAAATGGGATTTAAGCATGTTGGATTCTTTTTGTATAAAAAAAAATAACATTTGAAATGTTTATTTTTGTTGTCATTTCTAGCATTGGGTTAGTATATGACTATTAACTTCCATGATCAATATTACAATTGAATGATTTAAAGAAAAAAGCTATCTAAACAAAGAGAAATATTGTTCATAAGAACATAATTTTGGTATTTCATTGTTCTTAAGGATGTATTCTAAAAAATGATTTTCCACCTTCAACAGTTCGAAATTTTCCGATACATTTTCAGACTCATTTTTTAAAGTAGACACATGAAACTTGCTGAGGGCATTTTTGAAGTGACGTACAAGGTGCTGTGGCATGTAATTTTTCACTGAATTAATTAGAATTTGATTTATAAACAATCATTTTCTCAGCATGACCCTTTTTTTCGCTTGCATGTCTCCTGCTTCGGAAAATTAGGTCCAAAATGCAGTTTTTGACAGTGTTTTTTTTTGCAACATTTTCTACATTTATCAAAAAATCATCAATTACGTTACCTTATGTAATTTCTAAATAAGATTTTGAAAATTTGGTGCATTTGAGAGCAAAAATGAATTCAAAAATAAATCTGAAAATAAGCAGTTTGGATCGGAATACACCCTTAACTCCTTGCAGGGTGGTGGTTTCATAGATATACCACTTAATTTTAATTCCCAAACGCCACATTGGCTCCGGAATTTTGTTAGAGAAAATTACTGTTTATTCAATGCATTAAATATAACCTATTCCTATTTATAGATAAAGTTGTTTTCGAATTCCGGTGTCAGCCAATTTCAACACTTAAGCAATGAATTTGCCCTGACCCGCAAAGGGTTAAAGGCATATTTAAATATTGCACTTGAGACTTTTTTTCTCTCTCTGTTAAACTATTGCTTATTTAAATAAAAAGGGGCATTTTTTAACATTTTCGAACAAAGTCGAAAAGTGTTTATGGTTTCGGTTTGTCTGTTCGTGTATCCGTCTGTTTGTGCTCTAACTCTCGTAAATATACTCGGATTGTCATGAAATTTTTAGATGTTATTGACGTTTACCCTAATATGAATACTATTGAAAATGGAGTCTCTACCATGATTAGTTAATTTACAGGTATACTCATAAATTTTCCGGCCATCATTCCGGCCTATGTTAAAAAATCATTTCAAATGAATTTTAAGCTTGTTACACTCCGTCAAGTAAGGAAATTTTTTTTTTCGAATATGTAATATCGCTGTTTGTATTTCATTCTTATCAAAATTAGAAAAATTTGCAAATGCTTGCACTTTACACATTTTTCTCCTCTGTTAAACTACAGCTTACTTAAACAAAAAAGAATATTTTGTAATTTATATAATAACAGCATGAAATTTCATGTAAGAAAAAAATATATATATATTTTCTAAATTATGTATAAATTGGTTCTTTACTTTAGCCATTATTGTGACGATAAGAATTGTCTTATTTGCATAAAATAATACATAAAATAAATGCAATAAGAGGATTTTTAAACAAATTAACTGAAAATATTTAAATCAAGTCGTACTCTCTAGCAACTATTTCCTATTTAAATAAATAGCAAACTTAAATTAGTTTATTATAAAACGTCTATTTATTTAAATTTCATAATTCTGAAATAATTATTTAAAAGTAATTATTGATTATCATATTTAATTTTTTAATAGATACTTTAAAGTCAATATCAATAATGGCTACTTTAGTAACTATATTTTTTTTATTTTTTGCAGTCCATCCCGGGGACCCCATTGATGTAAGGAGGTCACCCGTAAGCATCTGTGCCCAGAGCTCCCAAATTTTTAAATCGGTCCCTGCATATAATTGTACGCGTTACAAAGAATATTGGGCTAATGATGACCTGTGGAAAGCTAATAGGAAAATGCCTGACAATTACTGTATAAATTTATAATGAATTTCTGAAAATATTTAAATATTGCATCATCATCAAAAAAAAAAAAAAAAAACTGTGAGCGGGTTTTTTTTTTTTTTTTTTCCCCTTGTAATTCTAATTTTTCCATTTTCTAATTTAATTATGTCTTTCCTGCTACATCTTTATATAAATTCTTTATATAACTCCACATTCTTCTGTAGAAACTGGTGAAAAATTATATCTCTTCCTTTTGTGTTACGAAGGGTATTTTGGAATTTAGCAACTTCACAAGATGCATATTCGAATAACTATAAATTTTGGTTAGCATAGAAAATTAAAATACAAAAATTGTACACAAAATAAAATCAATTTCCTTTCCTAGGCGTTTTCTTCAGGACAGACTACTATTCTATGACCAGCGTGAAAGCAATGATGTCACAGAGATTCCGGTAGGGAGAAAAGCTACTCACAAAGCGGCATAGGTTCCCTCAAAGAGATCACCTAGCCCTTCTCTTCTATAGCCCTGATTCTCTGAGTGTAATTCTAGAAACTCCTGAAAGAAACCCTGATAAGAAAAATCGTGGTTTTCAATACATTTATTTAATTCTATTTCATTTTAATATATCAAATTTAGTATGGAAAATTAAACTTTTAAAAAGGATTAATAAGTTAATAGGAATTGAATAATTGTTTTCGTATTTTGAATCGATGAATTGCATTGCAAACATTGAATTGATTGCATTATGAAATCATCTTAAATAGATTTATTTATCATTAGTATTACAATAGGCTAACAAGAAATGCATGGAAAGTGACTTTTGACTTCGGTTTAATTTTACATTGCAAATGCGGTATTCAACTAAACATTAATGTTTATTTAGGATGCAAGCTCATTAAAAATAAAATTGGCGTGTACCCAATATAAAAAAAAGAGAGGGAAAAAAGAAAAGAAAAAAAAGGAGAGAAAAATTTCATTATCAAAATTAAGTATATAAAAATAAAATACAGGTTATTTCAAAATAAATTTTACACTCTAGATAGAAATACAATAATTTATTTCTAAACAGTGAAATTAAAAAATATATTGAAATCTTTGCAAATACAAATTTAAAAGAGAGAATATTTTTTCTTGATTTTGATTAGATTATTATTGTTGTTATTTTTTAGGCTTTGTAAACATTTTTTTTTTTAATTCTGTAGACAAATGTGAAATGACTACATAGCAAAACAACTAATGCACGTTGACATTTATGTCATAAAATTTCTCCTGAAATGAATAATAATAATAATAATAATAGATATTAAATCGTAAGATAATTGCAACAGTTCTAGCATAAAAAATGATAAATTTTCACTTTTGAATTGTAAATGACTTTTAAAAATTAAATTTAAATTCAATGAGTGAAAATTATACTTGCTCTAAGTTAATTTCATAATATAAAGTATATGAAATAAGCAAAAATAAATTGCTGCGTACTATTATTATTATATTATTATTGTTGTTGTTGTTAATATTTAGGCTTTGTAAACAACCTTTCTTAATTCTGTAGACAAATATAAAATTCATTGTTGTATGTTTTAGCAAAACGACCAATGCATTTTTGAAAAACTGTTTAGAATCTTCCCCACTAACACTCGACTTAAGGCCTTAAGCTGGTTTCGTCGTGGCCAAAAGGAGTTAAGGCCATTTGTACAAAAACAATGCTGTACCGCAAGTGAGCCACCGCTAATTGCGGAGCCGTTAACGGCTCGGCAATGACAGAACTGTTGCATTTACTTTGCCGGTAAACTCTTAGAGGTCGGTTTCGGGCAAAAAGGTAATGGCCCTCTAACATCTAGAAGGCAGAGGGCTAATATAAACTGACCAGCATTTTTATTTTAAGAGAGAAAATGTATAAAAATTTTAAAATAAAAATAAGAGAGAAAATGTATAATTTCATTTCTTTCAAAAATTACTTTATATCTGGGTTTTAATAAGCATATGCACAATTTACGAGATTTATATTTAAAACAATAAAATAGATGACATATTTTATTTAGTTTAAAAATATTTTTACATGTAAAATGTATTGTCCCCAAAATATATACAGAATTCCAAGTTTTTTCATCACCGGCACACTTTTACATTCATTATTCATAAAAAATAGTTAAAAAAAATGAATAAATATTTAAAATATAGTAAAATAATTTAAAATAAATATTAAAACAGAAAAATGTCTTAGATTGTGCCTACAACAGTTCACGTTCAGCCCCCCCCCCCAATTAATTAGTAATACAAAACATTTTTTTTTTTTTTTTTTTTTTTTTTAGGAAAGATCATTCTAAAAAATAAAAAATCATGTTATCAAAAAAATAAAAAAAAAAAAGAAAGAAAGAAAGAATGTATTTTGATTTATTCACATCTGCAAGCGCGGAGACAAGGTAGAGATTATAGTGCTAATAATTCTCCCTATATAGGAGGAATAATTTAATTTACAGAAGATAATTTTAAAATTATCTTCTCTGTAAATTAAGTATTAAAATGTATATATCTATGTTTTTTTTTATAAACTCTCTGGAATGAAATACACTTGTAAATATTTTCCTTAATATACAAAGCACAATATGTCACACTGGATACACTAACAAAAAATTTTATTTTAAAGAAAAACCCTTTAAACGTTGAACGAATTCCAATTTGAAGAAACATGTAATAACAGCATCTATTTAAATTCATAATTGTTCGTAAACGAATGAAATTGCAGGAGCTGATAGTAAGAAACTGTGTAATCAAAAGATGGTTTATATTTTTTGGTGAAAAAAAAAAAACAGCAAATATTGTTTAACTGGACATTTTCAATCTATGTTCTGAAGATGATACTGTGAGACAGAAGGAAAAACGGTTGTCACGTGACCACAACCGCTTACTATCAAATAATTTATTAATTTATAAGAAAATAGAAAATTTAAATCGCTCTAGTTATCAGACTAGCCAGTTTAATGCCTTTTCCCTTTTAAAATTACTCAAAAATTGCATAAATGTTTAGCGTTGTTGAACAGGGAATTTGGCAGTCATCTAAAAGCTGAACGAAATCTTTTGTAAAAACAAAACACTATTAAAAGTTATTTATATAAATATAGATTATATCTTTAAATATTTTATAAGATATAATTCATATTTACAGTAAAATCTGTCTAAGACATGTCTTAGACAGATTTATAGTTAATAGACAGTTATATAGTTATAGGTACCTTTAACTATATAACTATAAAAAAATATTATATCAATATATGTAATTGAGTGTGTGTGTGAATGTATTTTACACCCCTCCCCCCCCCCCCTAAAGCTGCGTCCCTGCGAATTGACAAAGGAAGGGAAAGTTTATCTCCCCCAATCTTCAGTCATAAAGCTGTCAACTGATTTCGAGTTTAATTTCTTTCTTGAAGGTCAGATTCAGTGCACTGAAAGAGCAATTTATACATCAAAGCGCCAACCCGAAACATAAAAAATAGCGAAGCCTGACCACAAGAAGTTAGTGCTATGTGTCCGGTCCTTTACACGTGAGCAAGGGAACGAATGAGAAAGGGTTTGTTTCGAAGGGATCTTTTCAAGGACGCGACCAGTGACATTCAGGGGTCAAAATTTTTGCTGTATCATTCATGGCATGAAATCACTTCGTGAATGTTGACTGGATTGTGAGGTCTCTGTATCAAAGTTTTACACGATTATTAAAAATTTCGCAGTGGGATTACACTAAAATATTGTAAGTCTGAATATTTTCTTTGCCTATTCATTAAGTTTAATTTGAAATATTTCTGTACTATTTTAATGCATTTTTATAATAGAATTATAAAAAATAAGTATATAAAGTTAAAAAGTCGTCATTTTATGAATTTATACGACGCAAAATGTAAGAATTCGCAAATTCACTCGAATTTTTTAAAGGTATATTTGTTTGGTAGGATAATTGTTTTTTTTTTATTATTACTCTTTGAAAATTTTCATTCAGTTGTATCATTATATGGATTTTATTATTTTTTCCCCCCAACTGTTAAAGTTTTAATTGGTAATTTTAAAGAAAGTAACTAGTTTTAAACATTGCGACTTATTTATATCACTATCGTAATTCTTCTATATTATTTTAAATAAATTTATTTAATGTTATAATTATTTTTTTAAATGCGATTTTCAAAGAAAAAGATTTTTTTTTATCCACTCTGATATAGGATTGTAATTTTTCCTTATGGAAAATGTCATTAAATTAAACAACTGAGTAATTTTAATACAATATAAGGAAAATTAGAGTGAAGAAAAACTCATTAAAATAACCAAGATATTTTGAAAAAAAAAAAAAAAAATCTAAAATTATTTTTCAGAAGAAATGTTAGAATGCATTGTGTAAACTCTTCTTTAAATTATTATTATTACAGTAGACTCCCTCAAATCCGCACAGCTTGGGACCAGAGGTTGTGCGGATTTTAGAATTTTGCAGATTTCTGGTCATTGCTTTGTTTACGTTTTTTAAACAGTAATTTGAGTGCAATTAATAGTGCATTCAGGACCATAATGAATACTTACAATATAATAAAATGTTAAAATAAGTAATAAATTAAAATAATAAAAATTTAGATAATTTTCAAAATGATTAAAATATTAAAAGCAAAGATCAAGTTAATGATCAATAGTGTATGATTAAATATTCATAATAAAAATTAAATATATTTTTCCAAAATTATTCAACAAAACTTGCCTCATAAAAGTACATTACTAATTTACATCAAAATCATAAAATAAGGATTTTTTTTTTAAAGTTTAGCCAGGCTTAGTAACCAAAAAATCTTGATTAATGCATAAATATATTTGGTAAGAAAATTGTGATTACCAGTGATATCAGCAATATCTTGATTTTTTTTTTTTTTTTTTTAATTTTTCTTCCTTCATGAAAAAAAAAACATGAAGAGTATTATTGAGAAAATTAAAAATTAAAAAATATATGGAATTGATACAAAATTAAAAAAATCACATTTTGTCCAAATATCCAATCTGAAAGTTTCATTGTTTACATCCATAAAGTATGTGCGGATTTCTGGTTTGCGGATTTGAGGGAGTCTACTGTATTTGGAAATTTGATTAATCAACTTTGAGAAATCTAATGGTTTTCGATGGTAAACAAAATAAAAAAACGGAAAGGGATTTTAAAAAAAGTGTCATTAAGGACATATGTAAACCTAACATAGCATTTTTATATTATTTATTATTGTTATTATTTTATTAATAATACTTGTGTGAAAATTTGTATTTATAAAATGAAGATGGTTCAGAAATATTTCACTTATTTCTTTATGATTTAATTAGACTTTAATGAATGGGCAAATATAATAAAATAATGACAACAAAATTCTCAATAAGTTTTGAAAAAAAAAAAAAAAAGAAAGAAAGAAAAAAAGAAAAGAAAAAAGAACAGAAAAGAAAAAAAGAAAGAAAAGCACATCTTTTAATAAAACATACATAACTAAGTTTAATATTACACATATTATTTAGGCATAAATTCAAAATCGATTCTATAAAGAATATTTATTGATAGACTGTTTAAGAGATAAATGCTTTAGCTTGAAAAATACTATATATTAATAATCATTTAGGTTAACTTAAAAATTACTAATTCACTTATCTTGAACTTTTTCAAAAAATTTTAAAAGAATGCTTGGCATAGCAAATTAATTAATTAGTTTATTTTTTTCAATTAATAATTTTAATTGTATATGACATGAAACGATTTAAAAACCATATTTTTTTTTAAATGTATAATTGAATAAATAAACAAATTAATAAATTTATTATGCCAAGTGTTGTGATTTGAAAATTTTTGCAAAAGTTCAAGGTAAATAAATTTATATGCTTTTTTAAGTGTCTCAAATGTAAATTTTTAAAACATATAATTAAATAATAAACAAATAAATTCATTTTCAACTTATATGTTTTGAGAAATTTTGAAAAATTTTAAGATAAAAATTTGTAAATTTATAACTTTTTTGAAAAGTATACATAAAGATTATTATTACATTTGTTTTACATGCAAAGACAGTTTATCATTTAAATAATTTTCCAGCAAATATTTTTTATAGAACAAATTTTGAATTTATGCTTAAATATTAATTCTTACAAACACAAATGGCTGGGTGAGTGTGATCTCCTGGCCAGCCTTTTATTTTTAATGGCCTTTAAAAGAATAATTGTGGCCAGTTTGTGGCTGTCTGATATTTTTGATAAAAATGTTTATGGCACATTTGTGGGCCTCATCTTGTGGCCGCATTCTGGCCAGCGTGACAGTTTTTTGACGGAGCCGTTACGGCCAAAGATGGCGGGCCATTATCAAACACTTTGGGCCACCGCTAACGATGCCTCTAGTGGCCCATCAGTTATGTGTTTGTTGGGTTTTCTGAAATTTAAAGTATCCTCATTAAAAAAAAAGTAACAATATTCGAAAAATTAAAAAAAACCCACAACGTTAGAAATCGACCTTATATATCATATGAAAAACAAATAAATATTACAATTCAAGCATGAACTCTGAAAAGAATGCCTCCATAGTTTTAACATTAGCATGCAAATGTTTTTGCGTGAGCCTACATAGTCACGCGAAGAATCTAGAACGCTAATCTTAAACCTATATTTTCTACAATACTAAATGAATTGTTATTTGAGATGATAAATGGTATCCCTGAAATCACTGAGCATGACAACCGGGCCAGTGCTTCCTTATAAGCCAAGTATCTGGGTTCGATTCCCTGCCTGGACAATTTTTCGCTCACCTGGAAATATTTAATTCGTATGATAACTTTACCAATCAGTTTACGTTAAAAATACAGTTTATCTATGTATCCAACGTTCTATGGTGTTCCTTTACTGTCAGTCTATTCTGTTGAGCTGTGTACATGACAAACCAGATGTTATGACTTACAAGGTTATCTGAGCGGAAAATGCTCACCTGTTGTCGTGCCTAGTTAGCTTAAACGGTAAAGCATTGGCCTTGTAAGCCAAGTATCTGGGTTCGATTCAGGCCCGTAACCAGAAGGGGGGGGCAGCTGGGGCTGAGCCCCCCCCCCCTCTAACAATTTCTTTACTTTCTATTTTTTTAACAAAATGCATATTTTAACTTCCCCCCCCCCCAAAAAAAAAAGGCAAGAATTTTTTTTTTCAATCTTTTAACTGTTTTGAATAAAATGGGAATAGGCCAAAAATTTCGTATTCGGAACCTTGGTTGTTTTCTGTTATCTTGCTAGCGGTACAATACAATCTTGAAACGCATTTTATAGGAACATTTCTTTCTCCTAAAAAAAATTAAGTCTCACATGTGTTAATACATCGTTATATTTTCAAAGTAACCATCTTACAGAGGATAATTGGAAATGGACACCCATTGCTCAAGTTGAGCGATAATTAGTCAAGAAATGGTCAAAGTCTTGACTAAAAAATAGTCCTTAAAAATCTATGTTTCTGAATTTTAATGGTTTACCTGTTGAGAATACGTACTTGTCAGTAGATTTAGTTAATGATGAAATATCACTTGGAAACTAGAATTTTTTAAAATTAGAAATATAAAAAATGTATATTTTTGCCATTTTGACAAAAAATATAATTTCTGCCATTTTATTCATCAAACGGGCCGTAACTTTAAAAAAATTGATCGTATCGACTTGTAGATGGTGTCATTCGATTTATAAGAAAAAAATCCACATGAAACGATACACCATTTGACAAAATGTTTATTCCCTCTTCCCAAGGTTAAAAAATCCTCCTTTTGCTTCTTGAAATGTCATAAACTTTATTAGGGGGGATTTCTAGCAATTTCATTTCTAGTTTCCAAATAAAGTTCTTTCCAAATTTTGGTAACTGACCATCAGTTGGTTAACAGAAAAAAAAAAACTATTTTACTTGTAATATATACTGAACATATCCTTCTTGGTTGGGTTTTAAACTTTTAAAATTGTATAGTAAAAAATGTCCTTGACTTTTTAATTTTTAACGATTTTTAGCGAGATTTTTTATACCATTTTTAGTGGATTTTTTCCATTCTGCTGCAGTTTTTAATATTGGAAAGAAACGTTTTAAACTTTTAGTCGAATTTAGTACATTTTGTACATCACGATTTTAGAAATTTTTGCAGTTTTTTGTCCCTTTTTTGTGTTTTGTGGTGATATTTGGGCATTCACGAAGGGATTCTGTTTCAGACTAACATATTAAATTTTGTCTCCGCAGTTTTCAAAGCAAAATTTTGCATAATTTTGTTTTTTGTGCTGATTTTACATACATGCATACACATTCGGCAGTGAATTTTTGTTAGAATGCTATATGTCTCATTTTAATAAATTTTATCCACTGGGATTTTTGAAACGTTTTTTTTATTTCCTTTCTCGATTTTTCGACATTAGTAAAAGAAAATGTAATTAAATGTAAAAAAATATTTTGGATCATTTGAGACAACAGCTCAGCTGCTATAAGTCTCAAAAGAAATCCCCCTCCAAACCAAATTCAGAATTGTATTTTTTGGAATGGCAAACCACGTGAGGCGGAAATTAAAATATATATATTATTATTATTATTATTATTATGATTTGATAATCGCAGTACAATTTTTTTAAATTATTGATTTTACAAATACTGTGGTACTTCCGCATGTGGATGTTATTTCATTCGCTGGAAAAATTCAGGTGGAAGAGAGGGTCGTCTGACTAGGGGTTATTTTCAAAATTTTATTAAGTTTGGGAAACCTAAAGAATCAATCGCTTTAAACTTTATAACACACAGTAAGAATAAGGATAAAGTTTCTTTAAAGAGATATTAAACGAAACCCCCAGTGCGATCTGTGACCACATTTATCTACTTGCTTGACTTTCTTGAAAGGAATTCTACATTAAAAAATTTAGCTAAATGTATTAAAATTTATCCTCTGCGATTTTTGAATATTTAGTTATTTTAAATGACATTTTCAATACGATTGTTAGAGATTGTTATTTATTTTTTTCTTTTGCGTTCTGCAGCAAGTTTTTGACATTCCTTACACAAGCTTTTTAAAAAAAATTTAGCCTAATTATAGGAAATTTTGTTGTAAATTTTATAAAACTTTGTATCAACTTTCAGAATGATACATTACATTTATTTATCCGCGATTTTTTTATTTTTTGTGACTTTTAATGCAATTTTCAACATGAGTTTTTGACATTCGTAACAGGAATTTTGTTATTAACTTCAACTGTGAATTTATTTGTGAAAAAATTCCTTTTAGAATAGGTTAAAGCACTGTAATAAATTTTGCTTTCTGCAATTTTTTAATCTTTAGCAACCTTTACTGTTTTTTTTTTTTTTTTTTTAGTTAGTTCCGAAGCAATTTTTTAACATTATTCAAAAAGAATCCGGTTATAATCTTTTAATCTAATGTACTAAAATTTGTTCTCGTTTCAGCTAAATTTAATCGAAATTCGCTTAACAAATTTCGAATTTTTTATTATTTTTATGATTTATTATTTATTTATTTATTTTTCATTTTATTTATTTATATATATATATATATATATTTTTTTTTTTTTTTTTTTTTTTGTAGGGGAGGGGGGGCTCTATGGTGGTTTTTTGACTTTACAAAAGAAATTCTTTTTTAATCTTAAATAAATTTTACTGTCTGCAATTTTTGAAATTTTAACAATTCTTTATATACTACTTTTAGTGCCCCCTCCCCCCCTTTTATTTTCTTTCATGATTCACTGTGATTTTTTCGCATTAGTAAAAGAAATTCAGTTTCAATCTTCCAATCCAATATAGTACATTTTGTTCTCTTTTCTATAACGTTTAATAAAAACTTATGGATTGATTTTTTTTTTTTTTTTCGATTTTGCGTTTTGAAAAAATACAATTTTTTTAGATGCCCGGAAACGCAGCGCCCATCAGGTTAGCTGTGATTAAATTATTTTAGCAAATAAAAATCTAATTGTTTTCTATATTGATTAGCGTGATATAGCAAACGATTTTCACAAAGAAAAAAAAGAATCAAGGTGAATTTATTATTGAATTAAATATTTCATTGTTGATAGTTGTGTGTTTGAAAATAATATTTTTAATGTTTTAATTGTTAGTGTTTCATTTGAAATGATTAGGTAATTTTCTCTGTCTATCATCATTTTTCTATTTAATATCAATAATATATTGCGAAGTTTGCACTAAATTTATTTATTTATTTATAGTTTTTCATTTTATAATATTGATTTTGACATGATAATGTGTGATTAAATTATTTTAGCAAATAAAAATCTAATTGTTTTCTATATTGATTAGCGTGATATAGCAAACGATTTTCACAAAGAAAAAAAAGAATCAAGGTGAATTTATTATTGAATTAAATATTTCATTGTTGATAGTTGTGTGTTTGAAAATAATATTTTTAATGTTTTAATTGTTAGTGTTTCATTTGAAATGATTAGGTAATTTTCTCTGTCTATCATCATTTTTCTATTTAATATCAATAATATATTGCGAAGTTTGCACTAAATTTATTTATTTATTTATAGTTTTTCATTTTATAATATTGATTTTGACATGATAATGTGTGATTTCGCCGAATCTAAATCAAGAAAAATTACTCTCTTCTCTAAACTTTTGTCTTATTTTTAGTAGCTGTTTTCTTATTAATATTATCAATATACGATTTTGTGTTGTATATGCAATTTTCAAAAGATAAATAACTTGTTATACTAAATCATTATTTTTCTCAATTCTGTTTGAAATTCATACACAAATATTATGCGCAATGTGATTTATTTTAAATGTTTAACATATTTTGTCTCAGTAATATTTATTTTTAAAATACTCTTTACCTAGTGTAACAATTTTTTTTTCTAATATCCATAACGTGCTTGATTTTTCGAAAAGAAAAACAAGGTAAAAGTGATTTTGAAGTATTATTGTTATTCTTTATATGAGATTTTCTGGCCTTTTTTTTATATACTAGTATAGTATTATTTATTAATTTAATTTCAAAGTAGCTGTTGTTATTTTTAAAAAGATGCAAAAATAAAATAAAATAAATAAAGCAGTTTATTATTTTAAATTAGTTAATTATAAATATATTTTGTAATGCATTTTATACGTATGTAAATAAATTATAGTGATTATACTAATTTACTTATTTTTTAAAAAGTGTGAGTAGTGGTAAAAAGAAAAAAATGTCATAGGGGCGGCAAAGTAAAGCTCGCCTCAGGCGGCGAAATGTCTAGCGCCGGCCCTGCTTACATAAATAACAGAGATTACAATTGAATGGTATATACTATTTTAATAATTTTTTTTAATATTACTTAAGAAAGGTGTTATAATAAAAATAAATGACATTGACATGTTTCGGAACCGTCAAATAAGTTCCATAATCATAATATAAATAAAAAATAAAATTTCAAAATATTTCACAGTCAATACAAATGACACGCGACAATAAGATATAAATAACAAAGAACACAAAAAACACGTGCTCTATTGTAAAAAATTAAAATATAGACCCTGATCTAAAATATAAATAAAACTAAAATTTCAAAATATTTCACAGTCAATACAAACGACACGCAACAATGAGATATAAATAAGTCGACCCCGTTTAAACGAATATTGATGGTTCCAGAAAAAATATTCGATTAAGCGGGGTATTTGATTAAACGGGGAACACAGAAATGTGATATTTAATACGTAATAAAAAAGGTAAAACAACCATCTGCAGCATAATTAATTAATAGCATAATAAAATCGTTAATATAACGTAAATTAGTAAAAAAAATACAATTTCTAATATAAAGTAAGTACGTAATAATTTAATATCAGTTCATATAACTGTATGATTCACATTATACTTAATGTAGTTCAATGGAATTAGGTTAAAACTTTGCTAGCACAAAAAACGTGGATATGTTTTTGTGCGTTAGCACATGCTTTCTGCTAAATCATAGCGCCATTTATTAACGAAAATTTCGCTTTTTTCGCTAAACCTATTCCAGTGCATATTGTTATGAAAAATGGGATTATGTTCCCTCTTTCAACCCCAATTTCCATTTTATCTCTCTTATTTTTGGACATTTTTTGGCATTTTGTTTTATATTGGAACCTTACTTCTGCTACATGGACTTCTGTTTTCTTATTTAACGCTTCAAAAACTGCAGTTTTTCATAAAGGTTTCTTTCCATTTAAAATTCATAGGTAGCTTTCCATTTAAAATTCATAGCAACGCCTTTTTCCAAACAAAACCGTGACTAAACTTAAAAATAATTTATTGACCATCGTATTTTACTCATTTGCAGAAAAAGGAAGGGAGATCATTTAACCTGTCCTTTATACACCTGCCAGCTGAAATCGTTGCAGGAAGAACTGATAATTTGTCTTCAATGGAAATGAGCCGAAAACGACAAAAGGTGAAGAAAAATTCAATATGAAACGTGTTTTTCGAGCCTGTTTTCAAACATAGGTCACCCAGATGGTATTTAAATAAGCGGGGAGATTCCTGAAATTTATTCGGTTTAAGCGGGGAAAAATAACATAGATCTAATGACGATAAATTCGGTTCCGAAGAGTTCTATTCGAATAATTCAATTATCCATTATCCGATTAAGTGGGGAGGACTGTAACAAAAAACAGGTGCTTTATTGTAAAAAAATGATATTATTATAAAAATTATATTAATATAATTGTTTACAATAGAGCGCCTGTTTTTTGTGTTTTTTTTTTTTTTTTTTTTTTTTTTTTTTTTTTGTTATTTAAATATCATTGTTGCGTGTCATTTGTATTGACCGAGAAATGTTTTGAAATTTTAGTTTTATTTATATTTTAGATCATGGTCTATATTTTTATTTAATTTTTTGCAACAGAGCGCGTGTTTTTTGTTATTTATATCTCACTGTCGCGTGTCATTTGTATTGACCATGAAATATTTTGAAATTTTATTTTTTATTTATATTATGATTATGAAACTTATTCGACGGTTCCGAAACATGTCAATGTCATTTATTTTTATTATAACACCTTTCTTAAGTAAAATTACAAATTTTTTATTAAAATGTTTATATAAAAGGTGAATGTTTTAAAACCTGGTGATTAAAAAATCAATTGGATTTAATAAACTTTTTATCATGGTATATACTATTTTTTTCGATTGCTATATCATATACAGTAATTTTACATCATATTTAAACCTGTTCCAAGCAATCCAATGCATTAAACAAACTAATACAGTTTAGGAAAAAAAATGCAAAGTAAGTATTAAAAATACCATAATTAGGATCTATAATGATTAAAAAATGTGTTTTAAAATTATGTCTTTGTAGCTTACTAAACAAAGGTAAATTTCAAAAGACTGCTTTCAGAACTATACAGTGACAATATTACTATTGCATTCCAAACAATATTCTAGCTCACAGCTCAGAACCTGCCATGCAGATCCTGATCCTAAGAAAAAATAAACTGACTATTGTCAGATTGAACATGAAGATTCTTTTCTTTGCACAAGATAAAGATCAGCTGGGCCCACCCCTTTTCTCCTACACTTCAAGGGAAAGATAAGGGATCATATATGAAATATCTGTAGTTAACAAAAAAGTAGGATTACCAAAAAATGAAAGTTATCGCTCCACACCCCGTCGAGAAGTGTGAAAGTCCGTGCCATCTATTGACAATAAGCGTTTTTTTATTTCCCTGAACGATAGCTTTAACTGCAAGTCTCAAAGGAAAATTACTGCTTGTGGTCATTTCTTTGGAAACATATATAAGTTTCCAAAGAAAAAGTTCCAGAGAAAAAGTTCTAAAAATGTTTCTTACATATAGGAGTAAAAGATATTTTATATTCGCATCATTGAACTTGGAAATGACACTTGGCAATTAAACAATACAATGACACTTTATACCCCGACAGTACCATTAAAATAACTGCTTATAAATTTCATTTAATATATCGATTAGAACTAATGAAGTTTAGAATGAGTTATGTATACTTTACTTGATCTTATTTCGAAAGTATGTGGTTAAACAAAACAGAAATATTTTAAAATTGGTGATTTATTTTCTTTTTTGCTTGCATCCCTTAATTTGTTACTGTTAACTGGCTCAAGGGAGATCTTGCAGAGGAATGCTTTGGAAGACTTTAAGAGAATCTCTTTTTTTTATTATATTGTGATATATATGGTTATATATATCATGTCTTTTAGCTTTAACAATGAAATAGCTATACAATTATGTATGCTCTAAAATCTGAATATAGTCATTTATCGACAAATGATTTACGTCTTGAGTAATAAGCGACTGTTTTCTCATATTGAGCTTTATCAAATTATTGCGTGCAGAGATTCCATTCTAAACGACAATTTTAACAGCATTTAAAAAACGAATGCTGACGTTTATCGAAAAATGTTAAAAACTATTGGACTTCATTGTTTCCAAACAAGAGCACTTGCCAATTCCATAATTTAAAAAAAAAAAACTGAATTCAAGAATAAGTCGTAAATTAAAATATTTAAAAACATTCCTATTTAAACGTTATATTTTGTGTAAGATAATTAAAACTTGTATTTGGAATGGAATTTTTTTAATTTCTTTTCTGGTTCCTTCTTTTTCAAAATTAAAATATATATTAATCATTATTTCCTTGAATAATTCTTATAATATCCTTTTCTGTATGCACTTAACCATTTTTCATTTCCCTGCTACCTTACTTTTCTCCCTCCGCTTTAGTATAAACATTTTTTTTTCGTTTAATGATTTATAAATGTTGCATTATATGGAGAGAAACAGACTGAAATATATTTAACAGTTCAATTCACAGTTTGAACCAACCTCTAATGATAATCTATTTATATCTATACTTTTTCAAATCCCTTAAGAATCGGTATAGACAGGTTTCACAATATAATTTGAAACTTCACCATGATTTGAATAAAAATTGATCAATAGTAATAAAATTAAAAAAAATATTTTTCGTTATCAGAAAACTCGCGACATTTTTTTGGGTATTTGGTATTTTATATAATATTACCCAGCAAAAGTAATACAAAATAATAATAATAATAAGCAGTTTTAAACATTTAATATTATAGTTAAATTAAAAATATTGAAATACTTTTTAAAAAATTAAAAGAGATTAAAGTACGTATCCTTTCAATTAGTAAATTAAATGAATGCAATATGCAAATGTTTGAAAATATTAATATAATGAAAGTTATTTTAATATTTTGAAACATTTCACTATAATACTATTCAAAATATTATTATAATGATATATAATCTTATAGAAAAGAATAATAAAGTAAAATAAGTAAACATTAATATTCTATGAATTTGTCAATGTTCATCTGAAGAAAGCCGCACATTAGTATCATTTAGTTTCATATAAGTATTTATTTTCAGTATAATAGCTATTCTTATCCATTTACAGAAAATGTCATACCCTAAGCATTTTAGCATTCGACTACAATAAGATTCTTGACAAATAGTCTACCTAAGTACGCTTATTGTGCGGTGGTAAGAAGAAGTGTTTGAAGAAATGCCTTCTTTAGCGCAGGACAGGAACAGCGGAGGAAGGCACAACTGCGTACAAGCACTTATAACCATTTCAGTATCAGAAAAGTTAACCGTCTAAACGAGCTTATAACCATTTAGAAGCGGAATATTCTGAGCATGTATAGATGCCCATAATCATTTAGAAGGGGAATATTCTGGGCGCGTGTGCGCACTTATAACCATGGAAGGGTTAATAAAATGTTTAAATACTTTTTAAAAAATTGAAAGTGTAAAGCATCTCCTTTCTGTAGCTCAAACTTCTCATTTCCACCTTTTTTCTATACTTTTTAAAAGTCAATCATTTATTTAAAATAATGCTTTTTCTAACATGCAGATTAAGAGCTTTTTATAAATTTAGCTCTCACAACTTCAGGCTTTTTATCACCCTGAAGAGGCTGTTAAAAAAGTCTGTATTCTGGGCCCAGACTGAGCCAAGACCTGTTACCTGGATGTTATTTTTTTTCTGAAGACTTGTCATGCTGGGCTAACATATTTTTCATACCAGAGGGATTGCTTTCTTCTTCCTAGGTCTGCACGGGATGAAAATTTCAGTCCCGGTCTAGACACAACCCGTATTAAAATCACCATCTCTGACTGCCCTAATATGTGCCTAAAATAATCAATCAATGGCTCAATGAAAACTTTTATGGAATACAAAGATTTTGATATTGCTTTTATTTTACAATAAAACTTCAAAATTCATTTTTTTAAAGAATAGTACATTCAAAGGCAAAAAAATTAAATACAATAAAAACCAGTGAAAAAAAAATCTGCCTACTAGGGAATCCTGTCTTAAATGGAAAACGTTGATCCATGAAAAAATATATACATTAATACCTAAGAAAATAATAAACTTCATTTACACCTCCTAGTTAGGGAATTTGTCTGTAAAGTTTTTTTTTCTTCTTATGTAATTCTGTCTTAAAGGTTTTACTATATAACATTTATCAAAGGTACTAACACATAGAATATGGATTAACAATATTAAAGTATAAGTGAAACATTTACATATAAATAGAAATTCATTAATAAAATAAATATATCACAACCTTTGGCACTTCTGTAGGTAAAGGTTAACGTGGTTTCCCCACTTTTTGCCAATGTTAAAGAAAAAAAAAAACATTTCTTATTTAATTAAGTTCCCCCCCCCCCCTAAACATAAATCTATCTTATTTTTAAAAGTAACCTATAACTTTTCACTTACGTTTATCTATTTTCATTTAAGCTTTTAAATTCCAGCTACATTGCTCCAGTGATGGTGGACTTCACAAATTGTGAAGTTTATCAACGTATTCTTTCTGCAGCCAATCAGAGATCGGTTCTCGAGACCTTTGAAGTTTAGTTCTATTTCTGGCAATGCTTTTTGGACCAGCTGGCAAAAATAAATACTGTCGGTTTTAAAATCCATTCGGTATCGGTGCTTAGCTCAGGAATGTGAAGTCAATTCTTCCTTACTGAAATGAGAGATTTACTCAAAGTTTCCCAAGTTTTATCACTTTCTCTCATGGAGATTACGCTGAATACCTTTCAAAGAAACTATGTTTATATGGAAGTTAAAGGAGATGGAACCGATGTCTGATGAAGATAGATGAGTATAAAGTTAAATTTATTATTTATTTCATTAATTTTACTGACAAATAGTCAGTTCATTGCATTTCAAGTTAAGTTGTCCTATTTTTGTTTATACAATAAACGTCAGTGTTTTCAATTTCATGTTTCATCATTTAAACATCACTTTACAAAGAATTCTTACAGATTGTGAATGAATTTAATGAATAATTATTGAAA
The DNA here is from genome assembly GCA_964019185.1 of Maratus speculifer. NCBI lineage: Eukaryota > Metazoa > Arthropoda > Arachnida > Araneae > Salticidae > Maratus > Maratus speculifer. The sequence continues at coordinate 51,653,299 of OZ025293.1, forward strand.
GAAATATACTTACTTGATTAAATGAACTGTCAAGACATTTTAAAGTCTTACAATTGTATAATATATATTTTCAACACTTCATGCTATTTTTTTTTCTGTATTACTAGGATGGTATTGTCAAGTTTAACTTTTGAATTTTTAATGTTAACAACCCACTAGAGGCATCAATTAGAACACTGATGTAATGACATAAGATTATAACCCCGACCAGCCCCTCTTCTCAACTACTTTTAAACCTGTTTTTCAAAAGTTTAAATTTCACTTAATGAAATATTTTTCTAAGTTATCAGTAGGAGTTGAGGTGCACCCACAACTTCTTTAATAATAAAAAGTGTGAAAAGCATGTAGGATGGGAGAAGCAGAGACGGGAACTCGTGTCCTGCTAAGCTGGCTATTTTCAAACAGCTAGTGATAACAGAATAAGGGAAACTATTGATTTCAATAAGTATCATGAACCACATTAACTTTTTTTATTAACTTGTTTTTACTTCAATTAATTGACTGAAACAGAAATTAAAAATCAAAATTGGTATAATAATGAATTAATAATATTAAAGCATTAACATGTGTAATTACTTTTAGGTATATTTCGTAAGAAATATTACCAATTGCAGTTGTAACCATGATAAGACTTTTAAAAAATTTTGTCATGACTTTTCATTATATGATCGCAGGAATCCAAAACTACCAGCACCTAAAAAGTTTATACATATACTAGATGGAACCCATCAATACTTGACGGAAAAAAATTTACTACAATGTTGGTTAAATAAGCTTCTTCATTGTTAATACCTTTACGGGCACTAATTGCCGTCAGGCACATAAAGTAGTTTCCCCAAGATGGAGAGACTAATTTTGGTAATATTTTTTTCTAGTAGCCAATCAACAAATTGTACAGGTTTTACTTGTAAACAATCAACCAATTTCTTGATTTCTTTTTCTATATGACCTGTTAGCTAATTTCATATCTTTTCGCAGCCAATCGATATTTTTTTTTTTTTTCAGCTGATAAATGATATAATTTTTTAATTACAGCACACTGACACATTTTGTGCAAAAATTACCTGAAAGGGTATGTAAAAGAGAGTAGTAAGAGTCACCAGCACATAAGATAGTTTAAAAAAAAATGCTAGGCACATCAAGTAGTTCCAAAAGGCCTGCCAGACATATAATGTAGTTTGAAAAGTAACGCCAGGTAATAAGATACTTAGAAAAGCATCACTAAGTGCAACAATACGACACTGCCCAAAATAAACAATACTTTAATAATGATTAAAAATCTCAATTTAGAATTTTAAATTATACTTTAAAAAATATATATTATTTAACAGATCCTTATGAATTATTTTTTTAATTTTACTATATTTTTTTTATTTTCTTTCTTTCCTTCTGGCTGTTTAAAGTTATAATATTTTAAAATCAAAACTTCAAAACTTATGTATAATTTCTTAACTTTATATCATAATTTCATAACCATCATAATTTGAATTTTAAGTAATACATATTTCTTATTCTTTTTTTCTACTTTAAAATAATTTGTAAATTTGAAGGACACCCATCTGAAAACTATATTCCTATTTTAGAAAAAAATATATTTGTAATTTTAAACTAAGTCTGTTAGGAAAAAGATTTTTTAAAAAATTATTTCTGAAAAAAAATCAAGTTTTTACTGACTATACAAAATTAATTTTTCTTTCTTTCTTTTCTACCTTTCTTTATTTTTCAGCTGAGAAGAAAGGACATCATTTAGAAGATTGGTTAATTTTTTTATTAAGATCTAATTTGCAAGAGTGTTCAAATCCTCTTGTCCAATCCATTTTTATTGGCAAAACAGTACGTTTTTTATTTCGCACTTTGTTTTTCTCCCATAATGTATGCTTATGTCTCGAAACTTCTGGACGAAAATAGATTAAAGTCATGCAATATGCAAAGGCTCTTTTCTATTTTCATTCATAAGCGTCAAGACACATGCATGTATTACAGTAAAAAATAAAGTCAAAAAACAAAAGCATACATTTATTTCCAATGAAAATGCTAGATGGCACCATCTCTTAAAACTTCCATTTTTTGCCAATCCATTTTGAAAAAAAAAAAAAATCCAAGTTGGCGGTGATACACTGAACGAAAAACCTCCCACAATTTCTATCGCCTATTATTGGTACAACAAAGTTTTCCATTCCAAAAATAATTTAAAAATGTAATAATATCAACCTTGTGAAAAAAAAAAGCTTGTAGTTAGTCAGATAATTAACGACAACCAAAGAATCACACACGCCAATAAAAACATAACCGGCTTCCACCGCTGATGATAATTCAACTGAGCGAGCATTTATACACATGCATAGAGCTTCACTCCAAGACACAGATTACGCATGCGCATAAGTGAAATTTTAATTGATAATTACAGCTAATTAATAACATTTTTGTACAAGTGAATGTACAATAACAAATCTGTGGACAATTATCTTTCATTTAAAAAAAGAATGGTGTAATTTAATACAGTAGTTTCTGCACACGGACTGTCGAAAGAAAATGCTTAGCATTTTAAATATATACAGTCGAGTCTCCCTATAACAAAACTCCATACATCGAATTTCTCTATATAACGAATTTTTAGTAGGAATGGTCCCCTTTTCGCATGATTACATTAAAAACAGTTTCTATATAGCGAAATATCTATCTCCATATAACGAATTTTTTCATAAATTGGTCTTAATTTATTCAGTTTTATAAAAGCTTCGAAATCATGTGGAATCAATTTTCCATCACTTATTTTTAATTTATGGTTAAGTGCTGTTTTTTTTTATATTACATTTATCCTTGTTCTTTAAATCCAACGAATTCATCCCACCTCCCACACATCTTTCCACATCCTTCTCAAAACAGAGTCAATTGGATTATTACACATATAAGAAAATAATCGATGAGAGGTACATAAGAGAGGCCTTCAAATGGATGAAAATGTTAACTACAATTTTTCATTCCTTGCTAAAATTTAAGCTTTTTTGAGAGCATAACAATTTTAAAATCAAAACAAACAAACAAAAAAAATTACAGACATCTTTGTCTGAAATTAATGCAAGTCTTCCTTATTTGATTTTCATTAAGCTTTCAAATAAATGTCTGTTCTCTTTTTTGAAACAGCTTAAATAATTAAGAAATAAAATGTTAGGTTAATACTTATTTTTAAACATTTCAAATGCTTAATTAAAAAAATCAAAAATAATATTTTTTCAAATTTTACATATTAAATACGATTTTTAACATCATTCTCTATACATCGAAATTCTCTATATAACGAATTTTTTACTGGAACGATGGATTTCGTTGTACAGAGACTCAACTGTATATGTATGTATGTACCAAATTATGTCCACATGATAAAAGTCTCAATTATACACGAATCAACTTCAAACTCGCCAAATACATTCAGATGGTTAATATCTTGGCAAATGGGCAAAATTAGCCCAAGGGGGTTGAAATGGGGAGGGTTCAAAAAATGGAATACCGCCTTAACATGCCTTTCACAAAAACAGCTCTTATTGAACAATGACAGGAAAAAAATAAACATTTTTTGGTATAGCAGTTGCCAACAATTAAAAAAAAATACACAATAAAATTTTTACTACAATAATTACTTTACTATTGCAAGATTTGCCCATGAAAAGTGAAAACAATTACAAAAAAAAGTTTGAAAAAATTAAGAAAATTTAATATTACCTCATAATTTTTCTACAGCAAGATTTCCACATGAAAAGGGGAAATGAAATAAATAACTCGGCTTATTTTTCTTAAAGAGCAAACATTATGTCATATTGGAAACATAATGGATGAAAAGCAGTGAATGTAAAACGTCATGCAAGTTTATAAAAATGTATTGAAACGTGATAAAAACCAGACTATGGAAATATTGGCATTTTTTAACATTTTGAAGGTCTCCGATTTTGTTTTTGCCATTTTTAAATCTATTTCATATTTGTATATATGTACAGGGTGAATCATAAATATCGAAACAATAGGCTATCTCCTTAAATATTGTCCCTAGACCCATACTTCCAATTGCAAAAATTCATTAAAAATGGTAAATTTTTTTATAAGATAAGTTGCAACTCCACGGGGGGTCTATTTGAAAAAGTACGAAAATTAACTTTTTATATGGCCCCCATAGGATAAAAATTTCAGTTAGGAAAACTTTCCTTATCCAGTCCTGAATAATACAGAAAAAGTTGCATCTTCATACCTTCAAAACTCGCAGAGTTATAGCTGTTTAAATATTTCATCAGGTTTGAAGGGATTAGACACAAATTGAGATGCATAGAATTCAAAAGACAATGTTACCTTAACAGTTCAAGGAAACGTGTGAAAAATCTATCTTTTGAGTTAGAATTTTGATTTTTTTTCTTTTTTGTGATAGTTAGCCATATAATTTGCTTAAAAAATCACATCCTAAAATTTATCATAAAATTTATAAAAATTTCATATGATTAGTACTGGTTTAAATGGGATAACTAAAAATTGTTACAACTCCAAACATTATTTATCAGATTTCAATTTCTTTCCATTTAATTAAAGATGAAAATCTGATTTTAGTTTTGTTTTGTGGTTTTTGTTTTTCAATATCAATTTTAGAACTATTAAAAATATTTATTGAAAAAATAATATAACTTTTTAAAAAAATCTTATTTTCAAAAGTAAATAATTTGTCAATTTTGCCTGAAACAAAACTAATGTAAAATAATTAAAACTGACATGTTTCAAGTTTGTACTTTTTTTTCTTTAACAATTCGTAACTTTTAATAAGGTCTGCACTGGACGAAATTTTCAATTCCGGTCTCAAAAAATCTGTATTAAAATCACTGTCTCTGACTGACCTAATATGTGCATGAAATAAGTAAAATTTGGTTCAATCAACATTTTTACAAAAACCACATAATTTTTTTTTTTTTTTTTTTTTTTTTTTTAGAATTGTATATTTAAATGCTAAAAAATTAAACACAATAAAACCAGAAAAAAAATCTCCCTATGACGGTATTCTGTCTTAAACAGAAAATGTGTTGATCTATTCAAAATGAATACAATAATACCTGAGAAAAAATAAACTCCATTTAACCCTCCTAGGAAGGGCATTTGTCTATTATGTATTTTTTCTTTCCTATGTGATTCCGTCTCAAAAGGTTTTACTGTATAACATTTTTCAAAATCTCCGACGCACAGGATATGGATTAGCGATATTGAAATATAAGTGAAACATTTAGATATAAACAGAGATTCATTAATAAAATAAATATATCACAGCCTTTGGTGCTTCTTTAATAATAAAAAGTATAAATGTAAAAAACGAAAAGCTATAATAAGTATTTTTTGTTAGAAATCCTCCCCGCTAAACAATTTTTAACTACACTGAATAAAAACTATGTAGAAATTCATGGCTGAGCAAGGCTATGAATAAAACTTTTTTCCAAGCTGGTCTGGATTATGATTTTAAAATTTTTCCAGGCCAGGCAGAAATATTTTCCCTATGGGTCGGTTTGGGGCCGGACCTAAATATTTCGATCCATGCAGACCTCCTGTGCTGACAATCAACATATTTTGAAAACAAGTTTTGATTTAAATCAATACGCTGCTTTATTATGTCCAAATAAGAAAAGAGGCACGGTCTTGAATCGACATTTAATGCGCACAATTTGTGGACGATCCCTCATTTGCTTTGAAATTGAGTGAAAATTTCGTTTATAGGCATGGTTAAGTGGTGTAAGTCACGAATTTTGGATTTTAATATCTCTGTCAGATTTTCAGATATGGAGATGAAATTTTTTTGTTCAATTTAGGAATGGATAAGAAATAACTTCCTAATTGGGAATTTTGCTCTATGAGGGCCATATAAAAATTTAATTTTCATATTTTTTCAAATAGACGCCCCATGGAGTTGCAACTTATCTTATCAGAAATTTCACCTTTTTTTATGAATTTTGGCAATTGGAAGTATGGGTTTAAAGGCAATATTTAAGGAGACAGCCTATTGTTTCGATATTTATGACTCACCCTGTATATGTGTGTGTATTCGTGTATACTATAGTGTGTATATTGCAAAGGTCTCTAGAGCTTATTCTTAGTGATGAAACTGGAATTATATCTAATCTTGATTTACTTACTTTTTATAGGTGAAATTTGTTTTTAACTTTGAAATCTACCTGTACTTGCAGGGAATTTTTCGAAATATAAATGTACATATGAGATGGATGAAAGTTTGGAATTGGCACATTCAACTAGTTTCAAGATTTTTTGCAAAGTTTGCAATTTTTTGATGAAATTTGTGGTTTTTTCATGATTTTTTGACAAAATTTGCATTTTTTACAATCTTTTGACGAAATTTGTTTATTTTCAGTTCTTTGATGAAATTTGCGTTTTTTTTTTTTTCCCAATTTTTTCAAGAAATTTGTGTTCTTTTTCCATCATTCCTATATGAAATTAGAATTTTTTTTTCCATGATCAATGGGCAAAATTCACCTTTTATGAGATCCTTCCACAAATTTTGCATTTTTTTTTTTTTTTTCAGTGATCTTTTGATCAAATTCAAGTTTTTTTCATAATCATTTAACAAAATTCATGTTTTTTTTTCTGTGAATCTTTGACTAAGTGACTTTTAGTGAACAAATGGCAAAATTTGTTGAAATTCATGATATTTTTTATGCTGAATGATTTTTTTTTAATTTTCGGAAAATTCAAACCAAAATCACTCGTTACTTACAGTTGGTTTTGCTTCTTTTATGATGAGTTTAATTACTAATCAAAATAATAATTGTAGCAAAAATATAAAAAGTACCTATCAGGATTAATGCGGTCCCGGAAAGCAGGAAGTGGTGGCTTTGGTGGTGGCTCTGTTTCGGTCAGTCTTATGGAACTTCCTGATCCTAAAATGCTGTCTGAAGAAGCAGAATGGTGTAACTGGGATAACACAGGCACATCTATTTTAGTCTGCTCAAGAATCTCTCGTTCACGAGGAGTTAATGGAATATCTGGCAAAGAACTTCTATGTGGACTACAGTGGAAAAAATATATGAAGCCTCAAACTATTATAGTCAAACAAAATTGTTTAATCTATCTAACATTAAAAAATGTCATAACTGAGAAATAATTTAAGATATTTTCATATTCAGGAGAACATATGTGAAAAAAGGTTACAGAGAAAAATTAAATCAATGAAAATTTTTACATAACAACAACTTAATGGCAACAGCTATTAAATATAAAAATACATATGACGATGAATTTCTAAAATGATAACCATAACATATTTTAAAGAGCAGAAATTTTTAAGTTTATAAATAATCTTTATACACATGTAAAGTCACACACAATGTACACATAAAAAATCGCAAATTTCATTAGCATGGCATGGAAAAATTACGAATTTTGTCAACGGTGCACAGAAAAATTGTGAATTTTCTCAATGATGCACGAAAAAAATGAAAATATCTTTGATCGGCTGTGGTACAACTGTGATTTTCATCAATTTATCGCGAGAAAAAATCTTAAATTTCATCAATTTGCAGCGGAAAAAAATGCAGATTTTGCCAGAATCAGTTAAAAATCAGGAATATCATAGATTGGGCGTGGAAAAAAAGAATATTTTGTAAATCAAGGGTAAAAAAAAAAATTAAATTATGTCGATCGGGCATAGAAAGATTCTAAATTTTGCTTATCATGCATGAGAAAAACATGTTCATTCCGTCAATCAGGCTCAGAAAAATCATGAATTTCGTCGATCAGTCTTAGAAAAATTGCAAATTTCATCAATCAGCTTCATAAAGATCAAATTTTGTTGTTAAGGTACAGAAAAATTGTAAATTTTGTTCATCAGCTACAGAAAAATCGTGAATTTTCATGATCGGCATCATAAAAGGCACAAATTTGGTCAATCAGGACACGTTGATTGTGTGCTAAATCTTGTTGATCAGCTCCTCTTTCATTCATAAAGTTTGCATTTTTTTTTGGCACTTGCCATTTATGTTTGTTTTTTAGCACTTTTAATGCAGCAAAATTTATTCTCCTGAAAAATAAAGGAATCTTATTATACATCTTGAAAATATTCTTTGCAGTATCTGTTATATATACAACATAAAAACCATTGATATATCCTTACCAACTAAATCGGATATTTTGACTGGGTAAGTGAACCTAGAGGGATACCCCCACCCCTTTTAAACTATTTTTTTATTTGATTATAGACCACAGATCATCTACTCGAAATAGAATTTTTTCTGAGCCATTGATGTGGATCTTGATCACCCAGACATATTTGTAAGTGGCCCTTCTCTTGAAAAGATGGTGCAGCTGTATTTTAAAATATAACCAAATAAAACTAGTCAAAGAAAAAGTCATTTGATGATGTGTTTCTATAAAAGATGAAAAAAAAAAGAATCCAAAACCTGTACATGTTCAAAATAATCCCCCTACCATTGAAGCTATAAATTTTGTAAACAGACAAGACGGACTTCACAGTAATTAACAGTAACCGCCCATTTGACAGAACTGGGAGGATTGGCAGCAAGCTCCTATCTGGGAGAAATGCTAAATATTTTTTAACTGATGTAGTACCTTAACTGAGAAGCACACAAGGGCACCATGTATCGGCAAATGAGGTGGTTAGAAAGAATTGGCAAGAACAATATTGGAGCATACAGAAGGTTATACCAGTACAACAATTCTGAACTGATGGATATGCACATATGCAAACTTAGTAACAGACATTTATATTAGGAATAGATTACTGGCAAACATAATCTAAGATTCATCTATATTTGATTGTGAGAGACTAGTTTCCAGGGATGCCACTCAGAAAATAGCAAAAAAGAGAAAATTATGTGTAAAGTAAAATTTACGACATTTTTCACAACTTTATGAGTGAATTTTGAAAATTATATTGTTTATAATAAACAAAATAAAGAATTACAGCTTTTCTTTTGCTGTAAACTTTTAATTTATAAGAGTAAGTTAAAATGATTTTTCTTTAGTTCAAAGTATTTTACATCAATTAAGGTAACCCAGCAACAGGTTGAGTGAAGAATTTTATGTATTGCATCATTTTAAACCAATTCAAGTAACCCAGCAATAAATTCAATGATTATTCCGCGAGTGAATAGCAAAATTTTGCAGGGTTTTTTTTAATTTGACGAAAATAACTGTTTTATTTCATGATCGTTTGGCGAAAATCGCCGTTTTATTTAGCGATCGTTTGACGAAAATCGCCGTTTCACATCATGATCGTTTGATGAAATCATCGTTCCACATCGTGATCTCTTGACAAAAATCGTCGTTTCACATTGCGATCGTTTCAGAAAAATCACCGCTTCGTTTCGCGATCGTTTGACGAAAATCGCCGTTTAATATCGCGATCGTTTGACGAAAATCGCCGTTTAATATCGTGATCGTTTGACGAAAATTGTCGTTTTACAGTGCGATTGTTTGACGAAAATCGCCGTTTTATTTAGCGATCGTTTGACGAAAATTGACGTTTCACATCATGATCGCTTGACGAAAATCATCGTTCGACATCGCGATCGTTTGACGAAAATCGCCGTTTCACATCATGATCGTTTGACAAAAATCATCGTTTCACATCGCGATCCTTTGACAAAAATCGCCGTTTCACAAAAATCACCGTTTCGTTTCGCGATCGTTTGACGAAAATGGCCGTTTTATATCGCGATCGTTTGACGAAAATGGCCGTTTTATATCGCGATCGTTTGACGAAAATGGCCGTTTTATTTAGCGATCGTTTGACGAAAATGGCCGTTTTATTTAGCGATCGTTAGACAAAAATCGCTGTTTCACATTGCGATCGTTTCAAGAAAACCACCGTTTCGTTTCGCGATCGTTTCAAGAAAACCACCGTTCGTTTCGCGATCGTTTGATGAAAATTGCTGCTTTATATCGCGATCGTTTGATGAAAATTGCTGCTTGATATCGCGACTGTTTGATGAAAATAGCCGTTTTTTTCGATCTTTTAACGAAAATTGATGTTATATTTCGCGATCGCTTGACGAAAAAGGCTGTTGTATTTCGCGATCGTTCGACGAAAATCGTTATTTTATCTCGTGATCGCTTAACGAAAATCGCGAATTCTTAAAAATTAAAAAAAGCGGAAATCCGCCAAAAGGCGGAAAAGTGGCATCCCTGAGTTTCCTAAAAGCTTACACTGTATAAGCATATTAAAATCATTGATAATTCAAAAATAAATTTAAAAGCTTTAAGTTTTAATGACATTTTTCTAAAATAAGTTGACGGCAAAATGTAGCCAATGAGATCCTGAAAAAATATATTAACTCCTGTATTCATTACAGTAAATACTTCTCACTCATACAATATGTATACAGTAGACTCCCTCAAATCCGCACAGCTTGGGACCAGAGGTTGTGCGGATTTTAGAATTTTGTGGATTTCTGGTCATTGCTTTGTTTACATTTTAAAATAGTAATTTGAATGTAATTAAAAATGCAATCTAAATTATAATGAATGATTACAATATATTAAAACATTAAAATAAGTAATAAACTAAACTAATAAAAATTTAGATAATTTTTAAAATGATAAAAATATTAAAAACAAAGGTCTAATTAATAATGTATGATTAAGTGTTCATTATAAAAATGAAATGAATTTTTCCTAAATTATTCAATGAAACTTGCCTCATAAATAATGTACAATACTATTTCACATCAAAATAATAAATTAAGGAAGTTTTATTCCAGGTTTAATAACCAGTATAGCCAGACTTAATAACCAAAAAAGCTTGAGTAATACATAAATATATTCAATAAGATTATGATTATCACTGAAACCAACAATACCTTGAATTTTTCAGAAAAAAATTTATTCTTCCTTCAAGAAAAAACATGAAGTCAGTAATAATAACAAAAATTACAAGTTAAAATATGTTTGGAACTGATATAAGACTACAAAAGTCAAATTTTGACCCTATATCTGAACTGAATGTTTCATTGTTTACATCTGTAAATTATGTGCGGATTTTAGAGAGTGGCGGATTTGAGGGAGTCTACTGTATATATTGTTTGCAATCTGGTGAAAGTATAAGGCCTTAATACCGGGCCTTAGGCACGCCACACACTAGGGAGACATGCGTCAAAAATCGTGCAACATGACGCAGTGAAACCGGTTTTTCCTTTGTTATCAGGTTGAAATTGTCGCATGTCTCATGTTTTTTCGCTCAATGTCTCACAGGTGTGTGGCGTGCCTTAGATACCAAACAGTTACAAAAAAGATCAAAGATGAAACAACTAAGCATAGAAAAAGATTGCCCAAAAGTTTTAGATATATAAATACAGTAGACTCTCTCAAATCCGCAACCCTAAAATCCACACAATTTACAGATGTAAACAATCAAACTTTCAGTTCAGATGTAGGGACAAAATTTGATATTTTATTTTTATATCAATTCTATACATATATTAATCTGTAATTTTTGTTAATATTACTGAATTCAGGCTTTTTAATGAAGGAAGAATAAATTATTTCTGAAAAAATTCAAGATATTGCTGATATCATTAGTAATCAAAATCTTTTTGCCAAATATATTTATGCATTAATCAAGATTTTTAGGTAGCTTTCATTACAAAAAGTAAAAAGCTTCCTATTGCAGCCGTCCGGAGGAAAGCACTTTCAGAAAATTTTGGTATATTTTCACCGATCATGACCCCCAGACCCCAAAACCACCCTCCGTTCAAATGTTGACATATATATAGATAGATATAACCATATATAATATATCTGATTTTTGTCATGCAATAACTATCGTATTTATCAACCGATTTGAATGAAACTTGGTATGTACATGGTACATACAAATGTCTCGACCGAGTTTGTTAGCCAGCATCATTCGCCATCTTGTTTCAAAATGGCGGCCATTTAAATTTTTTTTTTAATTTTAAATTTAAAATGCAAAAAAATTAAAAGTTGAAAAATATTTTTCTTTTATGTATTAGAACTTAAAACAATGATTCCAGAACACTTCTTATTTTGTCTATAACTTAAAAAATGATTGAGTTATAGCACTTTGAATTTTTCTTATGGTTGACATTTTGAAATGATCTGATTTTTGTCATGTGAAAACAAGCGTAGTTATGAATCAATTTGGATGTTACTTGGTGTGTACATAGTAAGTAATGAGGCCTTGACTGAATTTGTTAGCCAGTTCCATCTGCCATCTTGTTTCAAAATGGTGGCCATTTAATTTTTTTTAATTTAAAATTTAAAATTAGGTACAAAAAAGTGAGAAATTGAAAAAAAATGTTCTTTTATGCATTTAAGCTTGATACAAACATTCCAGAGCATTTTTTGTTTCGTCTGTATCCTAAAAAATGGCTGAGTTACAGCACTTTTAATTTCTAGTGTTGCTCACATTTTAAACTTATCTGATTTTCATCACATGATAACACGCGTATTTATAAACCGATTACGATGATACTTGGTGCGTACATAGTAAATACCGATGTCTGGACCGAGTTCGTTGGCCAGTTCCATATGCCATCTTGTTTCAAAATGACGGAATTTTTTTTTTAATTAAATTTTAAAATTATGTGCAAAAAATAAGAAATTGAAAAAGATTTTTCTTTTGTGTGTTTGACCTTCATACAAAGATTCCAGAGCATTTTTTGTTTCATCTATATCTTAAAAAATGGCTGAGTTATAGCACTTTCAATTTCCAGTGTGGTTAATATTTTGAAACGGTCTGAAATTTGTCATGCGATAATACGCATATTTATAAGCTGATTTGGATATAACTCCATGTGTACATAGTGCATATCAATATCTTGACCTAGTTCACTGTCCAACTTCATCCGCCTTCTTGTTTCAAAATGGCGGCCATTTAAGTTTCTCAAAAATCTTTTAAATGTATAATCATGTACAAACAAAAAATTTGAAATTGAAAAAAGGTTCTTTCTAAAGTATTTATCTTAATAATAAATTCCAGAGTATTTTTTGCTTTGTCTTTATCTTAAAAAACGCCTGAGATATAGTAGTTTGAATTTCTATTGTAGGTGACATTTTAAAAAAAATCAATTTGCCTACGACAGCACGCATATATATTAATCGATTTCAATATGAGTGGCATGTACACATGAATTAAGATTTCGACCAAGCTCATTGGTTTGTTTTATCCATCATGTTGCTTTGAAATGGAATACACTTCATGATATCGCGGAATTTGGTGACTCTCTAAATCACTGAAAATTAAGCCAGGTTGAATAAAAATATTCCTATTAATATTCAGTTTTGACAAAAACTAGCATTCAATCTTATAAAATCGTATTCCACTAATTTGAGCTTTGTATGTTTGAATAATATAACTTAATTTAAAATAAATAAATATATATATATGTGAAAGCTACCTCTTCCTCCCGGCATTGCCAGAAGGACTTTTTTATTATTAAGTCTGATAAAAACCTACACAACTATTTTATTATTTTGATGTGAATTAGTAGTGACCTTTAAGATAAATTTAACTAAATAATTTAAGAGAATGGTATCTCATCATTATATTATAAATAATATTTAATTATACAGTGAATATTTACTTGAACTTTACTCTTAATATTTTAATCATTTAAAAAAATTATCTAAATTTTCATATTTTTAGTTTATTACTTTACTTAATTATTTTAATATTCTACTATATTGTAAGCATTTATTACAATTTCAATTGCATAATTAATTACGTTCAAATTACTGTTTAAAAGACTTAAACAATAACCAGAAATCCACAAAATTCCAAAATCAACACAACCTCTGGTCCCAAGCTGTGTGGATTTGAGGGAGTCAACTGTATTTTATAAAATATATATAAATGCCATTTTGACAATCAATGTAAAGTATCACTACTCATACATCAAAAATTTATAATTTAAAAGAGTATATAAATGTTTTAAACAAATTCTTTTTAAAAAAATCTGTAACAAAAATAATTCTTGCACAAAAATTATTTTATTAAAATAATCAGCTCCAAAGAAATATATTCAATACCTTTCTGGTTTGGGAGAGATTAAAACTGACTGTGCATTTATTTCTGATGAATTTCTACCATCTTTATTTTGCAACCTGTCTAGAGATAACTGGACCAAACTCTGAAATAAAGTGTTAGTATTAAAAAACAGAAGCACAAAATACAGTAGTTAAATTTTTATTTTTGTATAGATAAAAACAAAAAGTCTTACACATTTGTAGAAGACAGTTGTAAAGGATATTTTGGAAAGTATTTATAAAGAACACAGAAAACTATTAGTGCCTTCTGTAGAAATAATTGTTGCATGCAGAGCTACAGGGTTTGAAAAGGAAGCTAGCACTGTATCTGAGTAGCATCATCTGCACTAGATGTTAGTTTCACTTTCAAAACTGGTTCCGCAAATGAGTGTCATTTAAAAAAAATATCTGCAGTCAAAATCAAAAAAGTTAAAAAGGAGTGGTGTGGAGAGGGATCTCAACTATCCAATGCAAAAAAAAAAAAAAAAAAAAAAAAAAAAAAAAAAAAAAAAATATTTTAAAATGTTGAAATTCAAACAAGTTATTAGAAAATAACCTTTCCATAGGAATAGCAATAGCTTGTGAGTATTTTCACTTACAGGAACAGAAGCCTTAAAGAGTATTCAGTCAGTTGTGAAGCATCCAGCCATTAATAGATTTGGGGAAGACCATAGGAAAATAAAGGCAACATAAAACATTTCAAGTTTTTGCAAGCATATTTTTGTTTTATTTTATATATACATATATATATATACAATCCTAATTTCATGAAAATATTTATTAAGCACCAGGTGCATAATGTATAAACATTATTAAAAACAGTAAACATTAAAATAACAATATTGAACAATATAAAGTCACCCGCAGAAACGAAAGCCATCACTCTTCAGCAGGCGGAATGGCTTTAACCTTCCCCCCCGCTATTAAAATAAAGCTTAATCAGCAGGTTTCGTGTAATCTGGCAAAATCTTGCATTAAATATGAAAATGACATACTTAAAAGTCACTCAAAAATTATTTCAAAAATCATTTAAAGATCAATTCAAATAAATAAGCTTTACTTATATGTTGAATATTTTGAATCGTAATAAACCATTTAAAGAATACACTTTTATATTTTTGAAATCTTAATTGATTATAGTATAAAATGCAAATATTAATCGGGAATTTTTCTTGAATTTATGTCATTTTTGTTTTTATAATAATTATGTAGTTTACAGGAATAATATATTTAATCAATCATGTGGAATCGGAATGGGAACTAACTATTCTAGCACTGCTGCTAACTTTATTTTATTTTATTATGAATACAATTATACAGTTAAATATAATAAGCATTTACATATTTATAGATACATTGACGACATATTAATTTATAATTTTGATTTTTTTTAATGAATACAATAAAGTTTATCCTGATTTCTTAAAATTAAATAAAGCTAACAATATTGATAACAAAGTAGATTTCCTTGATATTTCTTTTAATATTTCAGACAATAGTATCAATATCGATCTATATGATAAAAGAAACAGTTTTGATTTTTATACTATAAATTTACCCCATTGGTACTCCAACCTGAATAAAAAAGTTTTTATTAATACAGTTATAAATCAGTTTATTAGATTTAAAAAAATATGCAATAATGATTTCAATGTAAATAAACAGGTTTATAAGTTTTTAGGTAATTTATTTTATAAAAATAATTATCCGAGTAAATTTTTGAGATATTACGTAAAGTTACTTTTCAATAAATGGCAACTTTTTGGATTGGAGGCGTAGCTGAGAGGAATGCTGCCTTCTGGAGCATTGTTACATGAAGCGGTCATCTCAAAGTCTACAAGGTAGAAAGGATGACTGTGGATGAAATAACGTGCAGAAAGAAGTCACGACCGGAAAGAAAAGGCTGTGTTGATGGAAATGTGGATTGGTCTTCGTTTGAGTTAAAGTTTTTGTCACCTGCTGAAATTAAAAGGCAGTGCTTATGCAGTAAGTTTATCTTTTATGCTAATAAGCGGGTTCAGGCGGAGGTGTGGCATTTGCTTGCATTTTATACTATAATCAATTAAGATTTCATAAATATAAAAGTGTATTCTTTAAATGGTTTATTACGATTCAAAATATTCAAGATATAAGTAAAGCTTATTTATTTGAATTGATCTTTAAATGATTTTTGAAATAATTTTTGAGTGACTTTTAAGTATGTCATTTTCATATTTAATGCAAGATTTTGCCAGATTACACGAAACCTGCTGATTAAGCTTTATTTTAATAGCGGGGGGGAAGGTTAAAGCCATTCTGCCTGCTGAAGAGTGATGGCTTTTGGTTCTGCGGGTGACTTTTTATATTGTTCAATATTGTTATTTTAATGTTTACTGTTTTTAATAATGTTTATACATTATGCATCTGGTGCTTAATAAATATTTTCATGAAATTAGGATTGTATATATATGTATGTTGCAATTGATAAGTGCTGCAATGGCGCCTACGGTAGCAATACTCTACATACTGATAGCAAACATATATTTATGTATGGCAATATAAGCTGCATGGGGCGCTTATGTCATGCATATTTTTCATATTTCACATATTTTTTATAAGTGCTTGGGTGCATATTGTTTTGTTAATTGTTTCATTGCAAGTAAGCCTATGTGCTTAAAAAATTCTTAATAAATAAGTTACGATATATAAAAAATATAATGAAATGAAATACTATAGATGTAAAAATAAATTGTGTAAGACTTGTATAGTGGGCTGTGTCACCACTGGAGAGTTGCCTAAAAATTATACACCATTTTGCAAATTTAATAATGTCATTTATAGAATAATTTGCTTAGTATGTAAACAAAGTTATGTTGGGCAAACTGGTGATGAATTACATAGTCGTATTAATCAACACAGATCCAATACAGCTAAAAAACAAAATCCTACTTTTGAAATTCTACATTTTAGATTACTCTCATTTGATAAAATCCAGATTGAAATACTGGACCATGTTGAAGATAAAGCTGACAGATTAGCTCGTGAGAATGATTTTATGATGAAATTTAAATCTATTTATCCCTATGGACTTAACACTATGTTAAATCATATTAATATCAAGAATATTGTCAATGTATATGATTTATGTAATAAATTTAATAATATGATTGTGATAAATAGAGGCAAAAGGGGTTCACATCGTTTTAGCTATATTTTTAACAATATTGTTCCTGATACTTGGTTAAAAGATTTAGAAGAAAAATTTGTATTGACTTACAGTATTAAAATAGTTAAAACTGAGGTTTTTAAATTGAAGATTAAAACATTGAAGAAATTAAAATTTACATTGGATAAGTTTAAATTTAAAAATTCACAATTTAAGGATCTAATTTTTGACTTAATAAATTTTAAGTTAATGAATAAGTTAAATAGTGACAAGGATAAACTATATTTTAAGATAAAATTTCAGCAAAAGTCGTTTGATAATTTGAATTTCAATAAAGTCTTTAATGATAATTATAATCTTTTTCCAATTAAGAATTGCTTTATTACTGTGGCTTTTAATTATAATAGACCGTTTAGTGGTAAAATATTTAATTATAGACAAATTGCTGAAAGTGAGATGGATTCGGTTATAAATTGTTTTTGCAACAGTGGAGATTATGATGACTGGATAGATAATTTTCATAAGCATGTAATTACTGGTGATTTAAACATAATTGCTAATAGTAATATAAGATATTGAATGAACTTTGGAACCAAATTTAGATTGAATGAAAAATTTAGTATGAAAAAGGCTTTGATAATTTTTAATGAGGATATTGATAATTTTATCAAACAACAAAGTTATAAGAATAGTTTACCTTTGGAAGCTTTTTTTGATTGGAAAGATAACATAGTTAAATATTTTAAATCAAGTTTATCTACATTTTTAAATAGTGATAGATATGAGTACCAAAAGCTTAATAAAAATGATTATAAAGATATTGAGGATTTGCAGAATAAATTTGTTTTTGTCACAGTGGATAAAGCTGTGAACAATTATGCTGTTATATGTAAAAAATTTTATACTGATATAGTAATTAATGAATTACAAAATGATAGTTTTTACACTAAAATTAATGAAAATTTAAATCCCATTCATAAAAAATTTATTGCTTTTAAAAAGAAATGTAAAACTTTATACTCTTATAATTTCAATCTGTCTAGTCATCACACATTACCTTTTTTGTTTATGACTCCAAAATTTCATAAAAATCCAAAGAAATTCAGATTTATTTGTAGCACGACCAAAAGTATCAATAGAGATTTTAACATAGTTCTTCAAAAATTATTAAAAAGGATATACGGTTTTCTTAAATATAAATTTAAAAACACCAGCCATTTTTGGTCAATCAATAATAGTTATGAGGTTTTGGACAAAAAACACTTCACTCCTCATTTCATGCAGGTTTTTGATTTTGAAAATTTGTTCAATAACATACCTATAGATTCATTATACAATGTTCTAAAAGATATTTTTGACACTTTTTGTATCAATGAGGAGCTAAATATTAATCGGGAATTTTTCTTGAATTTATGTCATTTTTGTTTTTATAATAATTATGTAGTTTACAGGAATAATATATTTAATCAATCATGTGGAATCGGAATGGGAACTAACTATTCTAGCACTGCTGCTAACTTGTTTTTATTTTATTATGAATGCAATTATACAGTTAAATATAATAAGCATTTACATATTTATAGATACATTGACGACATATTAATTTATAATTTTGATTTTTTTAATGAATACAATAAAGTTTATCCTGATTTCTTAAAATTAAATAAAGCTAACAATATTGATAACAAAGTAGATTCCCTTGATATTTCTTTTAATATTTCAGACAATAGTATCAATATCGATCTATATGATAAAAGAAACAGTTTTGATTTTTATACTATAAATTTACCCCATTGGTACTCCAACCTGAATAAAAAAGTTTTTATTAATACAATTATAAATCAGTTTATTAGATTAAAAAAAATATGCAATAATGATTTCAATGTACAGGGATGCCACTCAGAAAATAGCAAAAAAGAGGAAATTATGCGTAAAGTAAAATTTACGACATTTTTCACAACTTTATGAGTGAATTTTGAAAATTATATTGTTTATAATAAACAAAATAAAGAATTACAGCTTTTCTTTTGCTGTAAACTCTTAATTTATAAGAGTAAGTTAAAATGATTTTTCTTCAGTTCAAAGTATTTTACATCAATTAAGGTAACCCAGCAACAGGTTGAGTGAAGAATTTTATGTATAGCATCATTTTAAACCAATTCAAGTAACCCAGCAATAAATTCAATGATTATTCCGCGAGTGAATAGCAAAATTTTGCAGGGTTTTTTTTTTTAATTTGACGAAAATAACTGTTTTATTTCATGATCGTTTGGCGAAAATCGCCGTTTTATTTAGCGATCGTTTGACGAAAATCGCTGTTTCACATCATGATCGTTTGATGAAAATCATCCTTCCACATCGTGATCTTTTGACAAAAATCGTCGTTTCACATTGCGATCGTTTCAGAAAAATCACCGCTTCGTTTCGCGATCGTTTGACGAAAATCGTCGTTTTACAGTGCGATTGTTTGACGAAAATCGCCGTTTTATTTAGCGATCGTTTGACGAAAATAGACGTTTCACATCATGATCGCTTGACGAAAATCATCGTTCGACATCGCGATCGTTTGACGAAAATCGCCGTTTCACATCATGATCGTTTGACAAAAATCATCGTTTCACATCGCGATCCTTTGACAAAAATCGCCGTTTCACAAAAATCACCGTTTTATATCGCGATCGTTTGACGAAAATGGCCGTTTTATTTAGCGATCGTTAGACAAAAATCGCCGTTTCACATTGCGATCGTTTCAAGAAAACCACCGTTTCGTTTCGCGATCGTTTCAAGAAAACCACCGTTTCATTTCGCGATCGTTTGATGAAAATTGCTGCTTTATATCGCGACCGTTTGATGAAAATTGCTGCTTGATATTGCGACTGTTTGATGAAAATAGTATAGGTGTAAATTAACGGCCGCCACTCGCCACGTGGCGATTACAGTTGTAAAAGTGGCGATTAAAAATCGGCCATCGATCGCCACCCTAGTCGCCACTCGGCGATTAAAAAATCTTATTAATTTGCTTTGTGATACACAACTTTTTTCATGGATATATGCATGACTACTTTGTTTGCTTCTAATTAGTGAATTGGCTAATTCTTTAAATTAAAAAACGGCCATCGATCGCCACCCTAGTCGCCACTTGGCGATTGAAAAATCTTATTAATTTGCTTTGTGCAATACAGATTTTTTTCATGGATATATTCATCTCTACTTTGTATCTAATTAGTGAATTGGTTAATTCTTTAAATTAAAAATCGGCCATTGATCGCCATGCTAGTCGCCAATTGGCGATTAAAAAATCTTATTTGCTTTGTGAAATACAGCTTTTTTCATGAATATATGCATTTCTACTTTGTTTGCATCTAATTAGTGAATTGGTTAATTCTTTCTTTCTATCGGATGCAAGCATATTTAGCAACTTTGTTGTATTTTGGCTTTTTACCATGAACTCTTTATTTGGATTATGTTTTCAAGAAATAGTTTTTTTTTCCTACAAAATATAATCATCAATTTTAATTCCACACGCATTTCAAATAAGTTATACCATTTTTACCTCTGAATGCAAGGAGATTTTAAGGACATTGTTGTATCCTAAATCTTTCACTTTTGCCATATGCTCACTAATTGTACCAGTAATAGTTGGCTGGTACATTTTTTTTTTTTTTTTAAATTTATGATTAAAGTTTATGTAGGTGTCAAGAAAGATTGAAACATTATAGCCAATTACTTTAGAAATACAGGACAAAATTAGCACTTTCCACTTAGGCAAGTAATACTGCAAATTTAGCATCTGACTTTACTGCTACCAAGCAGACTTCCTCCACCTCACCAACACATTGACACTCTCTGATTTTGCCTTAATAAGACATCTCGAGTTTTGAAATCTCAGCCAAAGCAAAGAATATTTTTATATTTATCTGTACACTTGCCAACCACCAATTTTAAGTAAGAATAAAATATCCAAGAAAGATGTGAAATTATTTTAAAATACAGTTTCCTTGTTTGTTTTATACAATACATTAATATATATTTAAATATAGTTTATCACAATATTTTATCTGCAGTATTAATGACCAATTCATATTTTTCCATTCAGTGGAATGGCAGTTTTATTTTTAACCAAATATGTGTTACTTTGTAACTCACTAGCCGCTAAATAAAAAAAAAAAAAAGCCATTTTGACCTATTTTTAAAAAGTGGCTACTAACTTTTAAAAAGTGGCCACTAATGAAACTGGGTCTACCGGCCACTGGCTACTAATCGAATTTCCCAGTTTTCACCTATAGAAAATAGCCGTTTTTTTCGATCTTTTAACGAAAATCGATGTTATATTTCGCGATCGCTTGACGAAAAAGGCTGTTGTATTTCGCGATCGTTCGACGAAAATCGTTATTTTATCTCGTGATCGCTTAACGAAAATCGCGAATTCTTAAAAATTAAAAAAAGCGGAAATCTGCCAAAAGGCGGAAAAGTGGCATCCCTGAATGTAAATAAACAGGTTTATAAGTTTTTAGGTAATTTATTTTATAAAAATAATTATCCGAGTAAATTTTTGAGATATTACGTAAAGTTACTTTTCAATAAATGGCAACTTTTTGGATTGGAGGCGTAGCTGAGAGGAATGCTGCCTTCTGGAGCATTGTTACATGAAGCGGTCATCTCAAAGTCTACAAGGTAGAAAGGATGACTGTGGATGAAATAACGTGCAGAAAGAAGTCACGACCGGAAAGAAAAGGCTGTGTTGATGGAAATGTGGATTGGTCTTCGTTTGAGTTAAAGTTTTTGTCACCTGCTGAAATTAAAAGGCCGTGCTTATGCAGTAAGTTTATCTTTTATGCTAATAAGCGGGTTCAGGCGGAGGTGTGGCATTTGCTTGCATTTTATACTATAATCAATTAAGATTTCATAAATATAAAAGTGTATTCTTTAAATGGTTTATTACGATTCAAAATATTCAACATATAAGTAAAGCTTATTTATTTGAATTGATCTTTAAATGATTTTTGAAATAATTTTTGAGTGACTTTTAAGTATGTCATTTTCATATTTAATGCAAGATTTTGCCAGATTATACGAAACCTGCTTATTAAGCTTTATTTTAATAGCGGGGGGGAAGGTTAAAGCCATTCCGCCTGCTGAAGAGTGATGGCTTTTGGTTCTGCGGGTGACTTTTTAGATTGTTCAATATTGTTATTTTAATGTTTACTGTTTTTAATAATGTTTATACATTATGCACCTGGTGCTTAATAAATATTTTCATGAAATTAGGATTGTATATATATGTATGTTGCAATTGATAAGTGCTGCAATGGCGCCTACAGTAGCAATACTCTACATACTGATAGCAAACATACATATATAATTTTTTTTATGTATAACATGAAGAGATAAGGTGTATTTTATTTCTGCCATCTATCAGTTTTAAAATGAAACAGCTAAAAACATAAAGGGAAAATAGTATCTCTTGTCTGCGGCTTAAAAGGAATAGCCAAAATTTGCAACACAGTTTCTCAGCACCCTGCAACCAATCAAACAGCACATATGTTTCCGAGACATATCGGGTCTAGTCATCACTAATTTGACTGAATTCACTTGAAAAGGAGCATTTCTTTTTGCAATGCAAATTTTATTCCAATGGACATATCATTATTCTAATGGATTTGATTTTATTAAATAGTTCAAAATACTTTGTTCTATTGAATCTTTAATGCTTTGCCCATTTTAAAATCATTTGACTAATTTAAATTATTTCAATTGTTTCATTACAATTAAATGGGAAATTTTTTCCTTAATTGGTAAAGATATTATTTCATTAAAATATTTTTCAACATATCTGTATTACTAGGATATTATAAATCTTCAGTTATGAATTTATTTGGATTATATATTTTATTTTACATTTTTATTTTATGATAACAGCATATTTCTTCCTACAGTTAAAAATAAATAAAATGAGTGATTTGAAAGTAAGATGCATATCTATTATAGAGGTGAAAGCTGAATAACTGAGTTAGTAGCCAGTGGCTGGTACAGTTACTTTTTTTAGTAGCCACTTTTAAAAGTTATGGCCACTATAACATTTCAAATTTTCTTGACATCTAAGTAAACTATAATTGTTGTATACATACATATTTTTTTATACAAAAAACAATAAAATGATATTTGGATTTTATTTTAAAAGTAAATGTGTTATTATTATTTTAACAAGATCAACTGATTGGTAATTTTATCATATGAATTGAATATTTCCAACTGAGTGAAAAATTACTCAGGCAGGGAATCGAACCCAGATACTTGGCTGACATTAATTTAACTGGGCGATAGCTGGCTGGGATTTTTTGCTCAGATAACCTTATTGGTCATAACATTTGGTCTGTCATTTAGACAGCTCGGCAGAATAAACAGCAGATAATGGAACTCCATATAACAATGGATACATAGATATACAATTATTTTAACACAATCAACTGATTGGTAAATTTATTATACGAATTGAATATTTCCAACTGAGCGAAAAATTGCCCAG
This sequence comes from Maratus speculifer, assembly GCA_964019185.1. Lineage (NCBI taxonomy): Eukaryota > Metazoa > Arthropoda > Arachnida > Araneae > Salticidae > Maratus > Maratus speculifer. The sequence goes on from OZ025293.1 coordinate 51,677,007, forward strand.
GCTAGGAATCAAACCCAGATACTTGGCTTACACTAAGCTAACTGGGCGATAGCTGGCTGGGATTTTTCGCTCAGATAACCTTATTGGTCATAACATCTGGCCTGTCATTTAGACAGCTTGGCAGAATAAACCGCAGGTAATGGAACTCCATGTAACAATAGATATGTAGATATACGTTGCCACAAAGTCAAATCAAAATGACGTTTTTGTCCATTTTCCACACTTAATATCTTATTTAAGCAATAGTAACCCAAACTTTTTCTTATAGAATATGAAAGTGCACTACTGAGACAAGTTAAATAATATAGTACTGTACATAGATATTGTTGCTGTTAGTAGACATAACCTGTTAAATATTCAAAATTTTTAATATCTGCAACATTTAAAGTAGTATTTCAAAAAAGCACCATAATTGAATGAAACAAATTATATCACGCAATAGTTGAACATATGCACAAAAACAAGGAAAAGAAAAAGGAAGTGGGGTCTCGTAATATTTTTAGGCAAAAAAATGACAAAAATTACAAGAAAAGCAATACCCATGATCACATTTTTCCCCTAAGAGAAAATGAAACATACCATTTCTTTTTCAGAAGGTGCAACAAAAAAGGGATATTTCATTTTCTCATAGGGTAAAAACACAGAAAGAGAAAAGAGAAATAGGATTTTTCATTTTCTGATAAGGCGGAAATGTGATCATTGACATTGTTTGTTTGAAAATTTTGACATTTTTTTAAATAAAAATATCAAAAGGCCCCACTTTTTTCTTTTCCATGTTTTTGTACATAGTTCATGTTGTCATGTTAGTTCAAATAAGTTTAAAGTTACGTTAAAATAAACAGAACATGACATACTTTTTGGTTTTTACCCTCTCCAGGTCAATAACAAACCACGTCGGGTCGCCACTGCTTCACAGCTGAGCTGATGGCATGCTGAGATAAAAAATACGTGATTTTCTAGTGTTCCGGTGCCGTGATCATTGAATCACCGGTGATTTCACTATTCACGTCCGTTCATGAAACCCGATCGGCAGTGCGTTCAGAAAGGGGTTCGTATGGATCAACCAATGGCGATTCTGCATTAGTTTTTCTCTTTGAATTTTGAATGGCATCATCTGTGGAGCAGAATTCTGTTTGTATTTAAAGATGACCGTGATGAATGTTCTTCGCTTCATCTTACTGAGCCATTATTGCTGGCTTTTTAAGCAGCAGCTGCAGTTGTTTTAGAATGGCGTAAGATTGTAATGTTTTTAGTTTATTTTAAGCATAAGCAATGCTTATTTTCTTCATTGTAAATATTCATTATTGATCGTCATGAAATAAATCGAAGTTAACTGAACCTACTTTGTTTTCACTCAAGTCTTCCACATTTACACTTTTTATAGACTTTCACTCGCTACTCATGCTGATTTAGTCAAAAATATAAAGCAGTTCATCTACAACATGGTATATTTTGTTTTAGTCAACTGTGGCACTTTTTTGAAAACATTACTTTAAAATGTTACAGATTTTGAAAATTTTGAATATTTAACAGGTTATATCTACTAACAGCAACAGTATCTCCAAGCAGTACTGTATTACAGTAAAACCTCTAAATAACGGACACCTCGGGAATGCAGAAATCGTCCGCTATTCGGAGGTGTCCGCTATTGGGAAAACCTACGAGATTCAAAAACCGGTAAGAAATGCTTAATGTTTCATTAATTTACTTTTATATATCCTAAAACTTCTATTATATAATTAATCAGAAATTAAAATTATTTTTTAATCAATAAGAATGAAATAAATTTGTGCACACTTTTATCCATTGTTTATTATATTCTCGTGAAATAATCTGTTACAAAAGTTTACTTCTGCTTGCGATTACATGTAATTTGTTTTTCTATGTGACGTTATTGGATATTGTAAAGTTCCGGGCGTGAAGCGAAGGATTGCACTTTTTGACCTTTAAAACCATAAAATCTCAATATATTCTTGGGTGACATTTCAATGCTGTGGGAGATATTCCTCCCGGACAACACCCTGAATTTAGCACTGAACGTGGAAAGGGGTGGGGAGGGGGGATAATTTTCTCTAGCTTTTTATCTACAATTATCTGTGATCACAAAATTTGTGACACGTTATCGCCGAATAAAGTGTCCGCTATTCGGAATGTCCGTTATTCAGAGGTTAAACATACAAAAATTTAGGTTTTGGGAGTGGGGATTGGAAAACTGTCCGTTAATTAGAGGTGTCCGCTATTTGGGAGTATCCGTTATGGAGGTTTTACTGTATTTAGCTTGTCCTAGTAGTGCACTTTTATACTCTATAAGAAAAAGTTTGGGGCATCATTGCTTAAACAAGATGTTAAGTGCAGAAAATGGACAAAAACGTCATTTTGACCATACTTTCAGGCAACATAACAATGTAAAGTAACAATGTGCCATGGAAACAACTAAATTTTAATAATCTTAGCCTGTATCAATACAGGTCTAATACATAATTATACTGCTATAAGCAGAGACACTATAGCAATGCTGTGGAAGACACCTGGAATAAAACTGTGTGTTGAATCCGAGAGACATCGAAGAGTCAGGTTTTTGATGACGACAGTTCTTTATTAAAACTTCAATCAATCATGTAAACTTGTTTAAAAATACCTTCATAATAGCATTCAGATAATTACTATTCAGAGCAAACTTTGTTGAAAAATGATTAAGAGAATCATAAAAAATATTTCTTTAAAAACAGTATTGAATTTTATTACACTGGGAGTTTTTCAAAACTAACTTAAATTTAAATTATAAATAAAATCATTTATTTAAAACATCATAAACAAGAAACTAAATATCTTGTTCGAACTTAAACTATAATAACTTAAATCATAACAACTTGCCGGAAATGAAAAGAGAGAGAGAGAGCAATGAAGTCGATCAGGGAATGGCATTTATACTATCTCAGAAAGGGAACGGGATGGGACGATTCCACTTCTGAAAAAGGGTAGGTCTAAGACTAGCCAATTATGAAACACCTAATGCCATCTATCAAAGCCTCATGTCGAAACTTTAGTTAATTTATGTTAACTCAAAATAGCCATAAGTGATAACTAAAACAGGCTGATTAGGCAACAAATAAGTAGGTAGTGTTACACTAAAAGTTTATGCCAAAGAATTTTGGGATGTATTTGCTTGGAAGAGATATGGTGCTCCAAACATACCAGCATTTCACTTTTCATGAAAAATGGCATTACAACCTTGAACTTTGACATTTTCTATAGGAAAGAGGAAATTTTTTTCATGGCTTCAAAATTGCACATTATTCATTAAATATGATCTACTTCAACATAAAAAGAAAAATCAAGCAAATTAAAAAATACAACTATTTCACTTTGTCTGATTTTCAAAATAATGGCTCTTAATCGAAGTAGAGGTGCATATTTACATGAAAGAAATCTGTATTTTACTTGAAGATCAGTAACAGTTTTTTTAATTGACACTTTTACAACTTTAATCATTATGTGGTGAATGCTGATCGTTAATTTTTATCTATAGTATCTATTTAGTTTTGTTTCATTTTGATAATGCACAAATGATCTAAAATATTTATGGAAATATATAAAGATTGCTTTTGTTTTTGTGGAAGTGGTATTCTATTATTTAAAAAAGTCAACTATTTTTAAACCATGAAATTATTATTTTTTGGATATGGTTTGTTTTGAAAGTTATATAATCAGGCATGAAAGTGTGAAATCGAAAAAAAGGAGGAAAGAATGTCCTTTGATACAATACAGCTAAACTCATAATTTTGATGCATTTTAACAGCTAGTCAAACAATAAAATGAAATATAACTGTACATATGATTGTTATTTTCTATATATAACTTAGAAAGTATTAAAAGAATTTCAAATAAAAAATGTATAGATTCATTAAATATTTTTTTTTTTTTTTTTTTTTTTTTTTAATCGAAGACAGTTTAATTTGCTAAAATATAAATCCAAATACACCAGATGAAGTTATATTAACTAGAGGAAGTAATTTTTCAAAATAAATATTATTTTGAATGGTTTGACTGTTTCATCTCTGAAATCATCCCAATGTACATCAATTTGTTCAGTAAATAGAACCAAAATACATTATTCCAAACAAAATTTTATGAAAACTTCTTTTCCCTTTTAAGCAATTTTGAAGAAATTCATTTACATAACTTTCAGATGCTTATTATAAAAGCTTGTCTTTGATTTGATGAAGTTTCTCTACATCAATTCAGAAACAGACTCCAAGGATTTGAGTAGACAAAATGTCTGATTAATAAATTTTTCAGACCGTACCCCCTGTCCATATGCTCCCTATATTTTCTTTGCATTTTTATGTCAATCTAGATAATTTCAAAAATCGCTTTTAAAAAAGTGGAACTCTTCCTTTAGCAGGAACTCTTTCATGCCTGTATAATTAAAAAATTATGCATAAAGAAGAGAATGTATTTTATCTATTGTAATTTTAACAAGTACCTTAATATTTCTAAAATATCAAGCTAATATTTCAATACAAATATTTTCAACAATATTTTGATTCAGTCAAAAAATGTTGGCAGGATGACTTTTTTTTAATGTGAAAAATGAAAAATTCAAAAAATGTGTAGCCTGTTTGATTGGTTCAACAATATTTTTTAATTAAAGTAACAACACTTCATTTTTTAAAGAAATTAACACCTTGACTATCGGTTAAAATTTAGATTAATATATATATATTTGATAAGTCATTATAATACATATTAACTATTATTACAGCTATGGATGAACAGAATATTTTTGCTCAAATAAAAACAAGTTGTTTGTATCTATGATTTGAGAATATGATTTTAATTGTTAAAAATGGGTGGCCTTGTACATCCCTGAAAACATATTCTGATAATTTTATGAGATAAAAATAAGTTTTATATTAAATATTTTACAAGAGTCATAACACACTATGCAGCAGTCATATTTTAATTAATAAACTGATTAGCCATGATTCATGTATGTTTAGAAATAATGTTTGGATATACAGGGTGATTCAGCTCGTCGGTGACAAACTTTAAGGATCGATAGAGCACACCTAGACGAACATTTTTGAATAGGGAATGTAGGGTCCCTGACGCGATGGTAAGGCGCTAGGCGCTTTCGAAAATTTGGGTGCCAAAATTCGAAACGTCATAAAAACTAGGGAAATGGTTAGATTTTCTTGCTTGTTGCGTCGAAATGATTCTGTTTGTTTAGACTTTCTTCAGTACCAATTTGATAAGCGAATCTCTTAAAACATGGATAGGGGGCGCTGCAGACTTTGGAGAGCTAGACAACAACTTTAAGCCCGTTATTTTGATAATTTAACACATGCTCGCCAAAGTTTATACTCTAACTTAAAGTTTGAACCCAAAAGTAGAGCCCTGCAAAAAGCGTAAGAGCCGGAATAAAATGTCAAAGTACAGGGTGGTCGAAACTCGAAGGCTCCTAAGAGATAAACAAACAGATTTCTTGACTTATGGCATGCATTTTCATGATTCTGTTTGCTGGGGCTCTCTGAAACTCAGTTGAACGGTACAAAAAGAAACATCGATAGGGGGCGCTTTGGGCAAAAAACATAATTCGTTGACATTTCGGACGCTAACTGGAAACGGGGCGCTACGATCAGTTAATAATAATGAAAACACATTTTCTACCTCTGCTCAACACTTCTGAATAAATTTAGACCAAAAACATCAATGATACTGGAAATTTATTTACAAAAAATAACACTACAGAAGATGCTCGAAATTTCGACCTTGGGCCATGATACAGGCTTCGCACCTCCGTCGCATTGAGGAGTGTGTGTTTCCAACAATGCCAGGAGTATCTCTGATCTGCCCTGCAGCTGCCACAATGCGCGCCACAAGTTCTTCAGCACTGCTGACAGGTGTATGGTATACCTCGGCCTTCAGGTAACCCCAAAGGAAGAAATCCAAGCAGGTGAGGTCTGGTGATCGGGCAGGCCAGTGAACTGGACCCCCACGCCCGATCCACCGCTGGCCATACCTTGCGTTTAGATGGAGACGCACGTCGTTCGTGTAATGGGCCGGAGCTCCATCGTGCTGGAACCACATCTGGCGACGCGAACCTTCGGGTACGTGCGCCTCCTCCAGAAGCTGCGGCAGCACTTGATCCAGGAAAATCAGGTAATTTCCACCTGTCAGCCGTTCAGGTAACAAATAAGGGCCAATGAGGCAATCCCCCAGAATGCCGGCCCACACATTTACTGAGAAACGCTCCTGGGCTGCTCGGCTTCTGGTTTCATGTGGATTTTCATCACACCACACATGACTGTTGTGGGCGTTCCACATTCCCTCCCGGCTGAAGGTGGACTCGTCCGTAAACAAAATGCTGTTTACAAAACGGGGATCCCTGGATCTCATCGCCAAGTACCATCTTGAGAATTCCACTCGAGGGCCAAAATCCTGCTCTCTGAGCAACTGCACCCGCTGGATGTGGTAGGGGTGCAGATTCCGGGAACGTAAGATGCGCCACGCAGTTGCTTGCGAAATGCCAACATGTCTGGCGATATCTCTCTTGCTAAGACCTGGGTTGTCCTCAACCAGGTTAAGCACAGCCTCTTCGTTGTCGGGGGTGCTCACTGATCGCTCCCGTTCAGGCCTGCCTCCGTCGAAAGATCCCGTTGTGGACAACCTCTGGTGTACTCGAGCGAAGAAGGCATGGCAGGGGATTTGCCTGTTGGGGTAACGCTCGGCGTACAACCGCTGAGCGGCTCGTCCATTACTGATGGGAACATCAAACTTGTTCTCATTGCCTCCATAAACTTACCTTTTGCATACTTCATTTCAACCTAAATTAATAGTTCCCTAGCTCCTTTGTTTACATAATATTTATTACAATAGTATTCAAAATTCACTTTTACTTTTATTAAATTACTTAAATATAATATCTACTTACCTTTTCTAATTTATTTCCACTTGTTAAATATCTTTTAATTTATGTTTTATCCAAAGTAAACTTCGTTAATTTCACCGTACTTTGTCCGCGTGTTTTGCTTTCTTGTAACATCGGACGATACGATTATTTTAATCGATCGGCAGTCTTTTTCCCGCCAGATGGCAGCATACGTCTCTTTTAATCGAACTTAATCGATTTATCGTTTTTGATATGCAAATATCAAAAACGATATCGGCCGTTCATTGGCTCACGTTAACACGTGCCGTTTCGGCCAGAGTATATATGCTGTGCGATGTTAAGACAGTTTCGCCTTTCTTCGTTCCTTCGTTATGAAGGACGCGATGTTTCAAGAAACTTGAACGCATGGAAAGTTACCGTGGTTCATGGAGTTTGAGTTTAATTAGTATGAATGATTTTAACTTATTTTAATTGTGTTTTCCGAATCTTTTATTGATGTCATCCTTGTTAAAACGCTGCTACTTTTTCTGCTGTCATGAAGTCTGGCAAAGTGTGTAAGTTCACTTTCATGTTATTTCATCTGAAGTCATAAAATAAAAGAGGTCTTGATGTCAACTTGAATTGTTTTAATTTTAACAAGTTCTACACTCCTTTACCAGACCAGCTTTTACTGTGCTTATACCTCTGCTTAGTTTAAATTTACTTTTAAGGTCACTAACTTAGAGTTAGCTGACAAATTATGGGTTATGGGCGAAATAAGGAGTGTCCATAACTGAAGATAGTAATTGATGTGCTTCATTTCAAGTTTATTTTTCTTTGAAGATTTAGTTTAAGTTGGACTTTGATTTAGTTTTATGATTTGAATTATGACTTTATATACAGAACATAATTAGTTTTCTCTGCATATTTTATTTGAACTTTTTGAGTTGCTGGACTATATATTTTTACTTTATGAAGAATTTGATTTACGTTTTTGAACTTTTACTTTTGAACTCTTATTTTTGAAATTTATATTTTTGAACTTTTACTTTTGAACTTGATCAAGCCATATTTTTATGATTTGAACTTTGAATAAGAAATGAGGTTCGTCAATTAAGATCGTTTTTTTGAAAAAGTAGGGGGGGCAGGTGAAGAAAAGTGTAAAATTGGTGTTTTCTTGAAATTTTTTTCCTTTTTGAAGAAAAATGGCAACAACGTCAATTACAATTGAAAAGTTGAATTCCAGTAATTATGGAACTTGGTCTTGTGACATTAAATATTTGTTACTGGAAAAAGGAATTTGGGAGATAATTGAAAACGAAACTCCAATTCCAGAAGTTAGCACGACTGTCACAATTGACACTGTGAATGCGGTTAAAGCTAAACATAACCAAGTCCTGTCCCTTATCTACTTAAATATAGAACCAGAGTTTAAGCGAATAATTGATGATTGCACAGATCCGATAACAGCTTGGAAGCGGTTAAAAGATAATTTTCACCCAGATACAAGAGCACACCATATGGCTTTGTTTTCTGAGTTAATGGAGAGTAGAATCAAGAACGGCGAGAGTATAAATCTCTTTGCAACACGACTGAAGAAAATTTTTTTTGAACGTCAAAGCAATTGATAAGAACTTTTCTGAAAATTATTTATCTTATCAATTTCTAAGGTATTTGCCTTCCTATTTTGACAGTTGTGTCTAGCATCTCTTGAGAAGGGAAGATAAGTCTTTTAAGTTTGATTTAATCGTAACAGAAGTAGTGGCCGAGGAGGCAAGACTGAAATTGCGTGACTTGGACAACAGTAAGAAAATAACTGCATTAAATATTCAATCTGAAGTTCCTGTTTCGCCTTCTACGTCTAAGAAGCAGTCATCACGTAAATTTAAAAGTAAAAAATGCTGGTTCTGTGGCCGTTCAGGTCACTTATATGCAAACTGTTTTGAAAGAAAGAAGTCGCATTTTCGTCGTGCCTCATCGTCCAGAGAGATTTCCTCATCGTCGTTCCAGTAGCACATCTTCAAGATCAACTAGCCCTGATGGTTCCTACCGAAGGCGGAGTAGCAGCGGCAGCAGTGAAGTTCCGAACCCGAGCCGAAGAGAGCCCTCGTCCAGCAAATCCAGAAGGAGGTTCCAGAATCGCCATCGCTCCAGACCTGCTCAGTCACCTGACAGCTACTTTGATGATGCAAATTATAGTGACTCTTCACGTAAGTCATTTTTCATTTCCCAAGCTAGTATTAGTACTTGTGTAAACAGTAAAACTTGGGTTTTCGATACCGGTGCAAGTCACCATTTTAGTCATGACAGAAGTTTGTTCACTAAATTTGAACCTTTAAATGATAAATTGTCGGTAGCTGTTAAAGATGTCTTGTTCCCAATAATTGGAAAAGGTGAAATTAAGCTGAGATTTGGTCAAAGAATTTTTACTTTAACGAATGTAATGTATTCTCCTCAATTACGTAGAAATTTGATATCTGGGCCCCAATTGGACTTATGTGGTTTATCTTTTCATGGAGGTAGAAAGGGGGTGAACATCTGCAGGGGGGACGACTTTTTATTTAGAGCCTCACTTAAAAATAGGGTGTATAAACTTTTTCCTAAAATTCCCAAATCTAATTCCGTAAGTTTTGAAATTTCTGCAGCCAATAAAATTGACCCTATGGTTCAGTGGCACCGCCGCTGTGGTCATATAAGCCAGTCAATCCTAACTAATACCAGCCGCTTGCAGGGTGTTAGGGGTATGCCTAGTTTAAAAGAGACATCTTTGGTCTGTGAACCTTGTAAACTTGGCAAATTTCGCAGCGTGTCCCACAAATCATTTAAGACCATTCGTTCCACGAGGCCGTTAGAACTTTTATACGCCGATCTCTGGGGTCCGTGTCATTCGGTGGGTCGAAATGGTGAACGCTATTTTCTCTCAATCATTGATGACTTTTCTAGACGTGTCTCCGTATACCCAATTAAATTAAAGTCAGAAGTTTTTAATATTACTAAAAATCACATTCTAAGAGCAGAAAACTTTCTTAATCTTAAAGTTAAAAATTTTCGGTCTGATAACGGTTCTGAATTTAAAAATTATGAATTTGAAAATTTTTTTGAGAGTAAAGGCATTCACCATGAATTTACTAACGTTTACACCCCCCAGCAGAACGGCGTCGCGGAACGTTTTATGGCAACCGCTGCAGATGGCATCAGAACTTTATTAATTGAAAGCCAATTAGATCCGAGTTTTTGGCCAGAGGCCTTAAAATATTTTGTTTACAACTGGAACAGGGTATGTCCTAAACTTTTAAATAAAACTCCATTTGAATTATACGGTGGAAGGAAGCCGTCAGTCCGACACCTCAGGCCTTTTGGTATTGTGGCATATGTGGGCGTGCCTAGTCAGAAAAGACTTAAGTTACATCCTAAGGCTAGGCGCGGCTACATGGTAGGCTATGCCTTCAGGACCAGAGGATATAGGATCTGGCTTCCCGATACTAATGAAATAATAGAAACATCTAACGTAACTTTTGATGAATCGCGTTGTGGCTTGGGGCGCAGTGGAGCTGCACTGGGCACCGAGGATTATGCCCTCTTTTCTCACGATGGTGGAGTAAATCCAGAAAGCACTGGTGGAGTAGCATCTGGTTTGACTCCAGATCCTCCCAGTGAACTACCTCGTGAGGAAGAGGAGGGCATGGAATCGGAGTCCAGTGTGTTAGATCAGCCTTCCACTAACCCCCAACTTAGAGAGGTTAGATGGGAAAGGAGGCCTATTGCTCGTAAAACTGGGAATAGGACCGACATTTATTATTTTGAAGAAGGTAGCACCCAGCGTCTCAGGTCTCACAACGAAGTTGAGCAGTACTGTAAAAATAATAATATTGTTTTTAAACCTGAACTTTTTGATTTTTCTGCTTCTAATAAATATGCTGGTTTAGTCCCTGTTCCATCCGTTTCATTTAATTCTGATAGTTTTTCTGATAATTCTGACTCAGAATCTGATTCCTTAACCTCAAATTATGTACACCCTTCCGCATGACTAGGCGTTGTGGATGATATTCCCAGAACGTATAATCAAGCTTGTAGGTCCGAAAAGAGTGCGATCTGGCGGAAAGCAATGGAGCAGGAAATCCAGATGATGAGAAACAGGAAGGTGTGGCATTTGACTGATTTACCTGTCCACGTTACTCCAGTAGGTTGCCGGTGGGTTTACACAGCAAAAAGGGATGAATTTGGAAGGATTGCCCGTTATAAAGCGCGGCTTGTTGCCCAGGGCTTTAAACAAGTGAAGGGAGTCTCTTATGAAGACACCTTCAGCCCTGTGGTCAATTTCGGGGTAATCCGGTTCTTTTTCTCCCTTCTTGTCTCGTGTAGCGGGTGGTCACACACTCAGTGTGACGTAACCTGCGCCTACTTGTACGCACCTTTGAGAGAAGACGTGTATATGCTTCAACCTCCCGGTTTCGTAATCCCTGGAAAAGAGCAAGTTTGCAAGCTAGATCGGGCTCTTTATGGCCTGCATCAAAGCGGAAGGGAATGGTTTTATGAGATACATGAGGTTCTTTTAAAGTTGGGTTTCAGAAAATTGTCGTCTTGTAACTGTGTATATATTTTTGGATCTGAGGTAGTTTTGCTTTTATATGTTGACGATATAGTGATTTTTGGAAAACGTCAGCATCTTATTGATAGGGCTTTATCCTTGCTAAAGAAGGAATTTGACATTAAAATTTTGGGCAGAACTCGTAAACTTTTAGGAGTAGAATTTGAGGAGACCAATCAAGGTCTATTTCTACATCAAAGTAATTACATTACTGAAGTTTGTCAAAGGTTTTGCAATTTTAAAATTCCGCATGCTTCTTTACCAATTAGCAAGGGTGTTGTCTTTTCTCGATCCAATTGTCCTACTTCAGATTCCGAAAAAGAATTTATGTCTCATCTTCCCTACAGGAGTATTTTAGGATGTCTTTCTTTTATTGCTAACCGGACTCGACCAGACATATGTTATACAGTAAATATCTTATCACAATTTCAGTCCAATCCTGGCCTTGTTCATTGGGATGGCCTTTTAAGACTTTTGGGTTATGTTAAAGATACCAGTCATTATAAATTAAAACTTTCTTGCAGTTCCAATTTTCTTTTTATTTTTTCAGATGCTGACTTCGCGGCTAATCGTGACGATCGGACCTCGATCGGCGGCCAAATAGTCATGATAGACAAAGCTCCCGTCGACTGGCACACTTTTAAAGAAAAGTGCGTTAGCTTATCGACCATGGAGTCAGAATTTGTCGCAATGACTGAGGCCGTCAAGAACTTGGTCTGGTTCGATCGAATACGCCGCGAATGTCAGAAATTCAATATTTTTCCTGATAATGATAATAAAGCAATTATGTTGGTTGATAACCAGGCTGCAATTGATTTCGTAAAATCTCCTGTAGAAAATTATAAATTTAAGCATATAGACGTCAAGTTATTTTTCATTAGGGACCTGTTTTATAAAGGGGAATTTACTTTGAGGCATGTTCGCAGTAAGTCCAATCTTGCAGATGTTTTCACTAAACCCTTGACCAAATATGAATTGTTAAAGTTTGTAAATTCAATTTTTGTAACTTAAGTTACATTTTTCATGTAAACTTTTTATGCGTACCATTTTTCTTTGTTAATCTCTTTGTATTGTTGGTATTTTTTTTTTGAAATTACTGCACATTGTTTTAACTGTTATGTCACTATTGAATGCACATTGTTTTAGCTAAATTTGCTTGCACATTGTTTTAAATATTTGCTTGCACATTGTTTTAGCTAAATTTTGATCGTACATTGCTTTAAAATATTGTACTTTGTAAATGGCATACATATGTGCATGTGCATATTTTTCAATTTTCATAACCAACAATATATTTTCCCTCCTTATCCTTGATCATCAGTTTTGTGGTAACCATTTCCGTAGTCTTGTTCAGCCTATGGTACCTACGGTTTGTTCATCCTGCGGATGGTATTAAATTTAATGCAGTTTATTTAAAAATCTTTAATTTTCATTTTATTAATATATTTTTCTTACTTCCAGGCATCTAGAATCACCAATTTTTGTGTATGCTTGTTTTTCTGTTCCGGGCAGAAGACTGAGTGATGATGGATAACTGAGATCTATATTCATTTTGATGGATATGTAAGACAGGTGATGGAAGCAAGGTATGGTGTAATCACCAAGTTTGAATGTGCCGTCGTCTTTTTGTCATGTTCCAAATTCTGGATGCTGTAGTGGAAGTGTTCTCGCCATAAGTCATAGTCTTCAAAGCTTTCATGGACTTAATAAATTTTTTTTTTTGTGATGATCAAGGGTACTCATCGATGGAGGAAGATTTGTTATGTAATTTTCCAAATTGGAAATTGCAATGTATTTTTGGTACGTATTTAAATACTAAAACTTTTGTAATTCTAAAATGTACTTCACATTGTATTGTAAAATTTATACTGTGTGAAAGAAAAGAGTTGTGAGTGATTGTGGAGACGAGGAGATCTTCTTGAAATTTAAATTTAAATTTTTGGATCATTTTTGATCTTGTTAGGAAAATTTAAAAGTTTTGATTCTTTTAGAATCTTTTTGAGAATTTGTTAGTTAAATTGTTTATCGTTAAATTTTGATAGAATTAAATTTAAAAATTAGTTATTCGTGTTTTTAAAATTTTTTTTAATGTTTTAACTTATAGTAACATAAATTTTTTTTTGGCTTCGGGATTTCTTTTACTGAAGAGCTTTACTCTGTATACAGATAGCTCTTATTATATAAAGCAATGAGAGGGGGGGCATTGATGGGAACATCAAACTTGTTCTCATTGCCTCCATAAACTTACCTTTTGCATACTTCATTTCAACCTAAATTAATAGTTCCCTAGCTCCTTTGTTTACATAATATTTATTACAATAGTATTCAAAATTCACTTTTACTTTTATTAAATTACTTAAATATAATATCTACTTACCTTTTCTAATTTATTTCCACTTGTTAAATATCTTTTAATTTACGTTTTATCCAAAGTAAACTTCGTTAATTTCACCGTACTTTGTCCGCGTGTTTTGCTTTCTTGTAACATCGGACGATACGATTATTTTAATCGATCGGCAGTCTTTTTCCCGCCAGATGGCAGCATACGTCTCTTTTAATCGAACTTAATCGATTTATCGTTTTTGATATTTGCATATCAAAAACGATATCGGCCGTTCATTGGCTCACGTTAACACGTGCCGTTTCGGCCAGAGTATATATGCTGTGCGATGTTAAGACAGTTTCGCCTTTCTTCGTTCCTTCGTTATGAAGGACGCGATGTTTCAAGAAACTTGAACGCATGGAAAGTTACCGTGGTTCATGGAGTTTGAGTTTAATTAGTATGAATGATTTTAACTTATTTTAATTGTGTTTTCCGAATCTTTTATTGATGTCATCCTTGTTAAAACGCTGCTACTTTTTCTGCTGTCATGAAGTCTGTCAAAGTGTGTAAGTTCACTTTCATGTTATTTCATCTGAAGTCATAAAATAAAAGAGGTCTTGATGTCAACTTGAATTGTTTTAATTTTAACAAGTTCTACACTCCTTTACCAGACCAGCTTTTACTGTGCTTATACCTCTGCTTAGTTTAAATTTACTTTTAAGGTCACTAACTTAGAGTTAGCTGACAATTACAACCAGCAGCGCCATACGCCAAATGCATGTCAGCCAATTCAGAGTTTGTGTACCGTTCCATCCTACTACCGATCTGCAGACAAGTAACCCGAAGCTTAAGTAGGTACCGCACGTTCAAAAGACGTGTCTGCGCATACAACTACTTCATCTCGCGTTGTCGTCTACGCATTACGTATCTTTTGCATATCGATATGGTACGATATCTTTTGCATAAATCAGCAAAAAGCACCTTATGTAAATTTTATTGCGCGCATTGTGCATGATTGAAACCAGCTATGTTTGTTAAAAAAAACAAACAAACTGCAGTTTTAATAGCTTCTTATGATAAGTAAATTACTCTCTTGTTTTGTTTCTAACTGATCGTAGCGCCCCGTTTCCAGTTAGCGTCCGAAATGTCAACGAATTATGTTTTCTGCCCAAAGCGCCCCCTATCGATGTTTCTTTTTGTACCGTTCAACTGAGTTTCAGAGAGCCCCAGCAAACAGAATCATGAAAATGCATGCCATAAGTCAAGAAATCTGTTTGTTTATCTCTTAGGAGCCTTCGAGTTTCGACCACCCTGTACTTTGACATTTTATTCCGGCTCTTACGCTTTTTGCAGGGTTCTACTTTTGGGTTCAAACTTTAAGTTAGAGTATAAACTTTGGCGAGCATGTGTTAAATTATCAAAATAACGGGCTTAAAGTTGTTGTCTAGCTCTCCAAAGTCTGCAGCGCCCCCTATTCATGTTTTAAGAGATACGCTTATCAAATTGGTACTGAAGAAAGTCTAAACAAACAGAATCATTTCGACGCAACAAGCAAGAAAATCTAACCATTTCCCTAGTTTTTATGACGTTTCGAATTTCGGCACCCAAATTTTCGAAAGTGCCTAGCGCCTTACCATCGCGTCAGGGAACCTACATTCCCTATTCAAAAATGTTCGTCTAGGTGTGCTCTATCGATCCTTAAAGTTTGTCACCGACGAGCTGAATCACCCTGTATATTTAATTTTGAAATCAGAGGTCTCTCTACAACATTTATATACAATCAAGTAATTAAAAGCAATCACAAATTTTTCAAGTCATTTAAAATGATGTATCTTTGAAATAAATGGGATCCAGTATGAAAGGGACATTTTGATACTGCTGAAGATTTTAAAGGCATCGCGAATGGCATTCAAAATTATCTTATTTATACTGTTAAAGAAGTGGTTGATGATGCTATTCTACAAGAAATAAATTATTTTGAGATCCATGTTAATATTAATAAAATAAAATTAAATTTGTTTAACTTTTTTTTTATGAAAATTAGTTTTTAAAAAGGTCTTTGAATCAACAGAACATGTGAAAATGATTAATAGGCTAGGATAATCAAATATCCTTGAAATTCAAGGGTTTCTTCAAATTTGTGTTGCACATCTTCCACAATTATTAAATTAAAACACTTATTACATTATAAAGAAAGCAACTAAATAAATAGGATAAAAAGAGTTAAAGAGTAAAAAATAATAAACTTTACAGTTATGACATCTTTTAAAAAAGTTCTCTTATGCAATTTGAACATTCTATTACAGAGAGAGAAGAAGGGAGGGGACTGCAAAGTTGTGAGCTAATGATGACCACCATAAAAACTCACACCTTGCCCTGTATTCAGTACTGTAGTTGAAAAAAAATAGTTGTGGGAACTCACTTTTTCTTAGAGTAGATATTGATGCTACTGGATTTTTGCCAAGTTAATATCAAATTTAAAACATTTAGCCAAAAGCTGATTTGTTTCAATTAATAGTTAGAATTGTTGTATTCTAGTTTTTATAGTATTCTATTCTGTTTTCTGTACTCTCTGATTTATAAGAAGCTGTCTCATGTGCCAATTTTCTTATTGATCCCAACCAAGATTTCTCATATAGTTCAGGACAAAATTTTTTTAAAGGAGGTCCTACCCAGTTAATGAATGCAAGATAAACTTTTTTAAAACTAACAAATTATTTAAAATACTGTTTTGCTTGAAAAAAAAAATTGTGGTTGTAAGTGATATTTTATTTTTACAGTCACAAATCAAATATCTCTGGGAATGGCATTCCCAAACAATCCCACTCAAAAACAGCACATAGAGTATTACATTTTTATGTAAAATTTTAAAATATAGTATTTTTCAGATTTTTACATCTTTAAACCATGGAACATGGATTAAAAATATATATTAAAAACAATTACATCAGGGGTGATTCTGGGTGAAAAAAAAATTTCGGAAATTCACATCGCATTTTCAGAAATCGGCAGGGGTGGGGGAAGAATTTCGCGAGTTAACCCCCCCCCCGCGAGATTTTTTTTTAATCCGCGATCTTCAGAAGAAATCAGCGATTTATCTGCGATATTTTAGCAAAATCCACGATTTATTGTGATCTTTTGCCGAAATCGGCGGTTTTTCTGCGATCTTTTGACGATATCGGCGTTTTTCCGTGGGTTTTTTTTTATGAAATCGGCGTTTTTTCGGCGATCTTTAGACAAAATTTGCATTTTTACGCGATCTTTTCTCGAAAACGGAGTTTTATCCCCACGATCTTTTGACGAAATCGGCGTTTTTCCGTGATCTTTTGATGAAATCGGCCTTTCTTTCAATGGTCTTTCGACAAAATATCTTTAAGCGATTTTTAATAAAAAACAAATTTTTTTCCACGATCTTTTGACGAAATCGGCGTTATATCCGCAATCTTTAGACGAAATCTACGTTTTTACCGCAGTCTTCAGACGAAATCAGCATTTTATCTGCGATATTTGTGACACTGCCATTTTTTTCCGCGATTCGCAAAGGAAATCGTTTTTCAGTGATCTTTTGACAAAGTTCATTGCCAAAAACATTGACGAAATCGTCGTTTTTCCACGAAATATTGACGAAATGTGTGATTTTTCGGCGATCCTTTCACGAAATTTGCATTTCTCCACGATTGTTTTTTCCGCACGCAAAACCGCACAAGTTGGCAACTATGCGGAACTGATAACCCAATTTCAAATTTTCGGAAATTTCGGACGAGAATCTCCCCTGAATCACATACAAACGGAAATTCATTTTAAAAAATATGTAAAAATAATTAATAAAAAATGTTTAAATTATGAATTAAAACAAAGAAAATTAAAATCACCTTCACAGCATCTTGAACAGCTTGCACAATTTCTCCAACATTTTCTTTCTCTGCTGCTTTTTCTCCATATAATAAAATGTTATCAGACCATCGTATGAGGTTTGCTAAACTCTGATAAACTTGGTTTGAGGCTGACAACATCAGTGAACTAAATTAAACAAAAACAGATTGTCATGATAACAACAATTTTTAACAAGTCAGAAACTGTACATCATATTGGAAAAGTTCTGTTCTTCAATAAGAACTTCTTTTTTTGTTTCCAAAGTATTACGCAAGATGGCAGCACTATGAAACTCTTGTCCTGAAACGAAAAAGAATTCACCAAAACATTTTCCACTGACATCACATTTTCTGCAGAGCTATTTTTTTTCACACTTAGAAATGATTCTGAGCGGGTGATGTTGACATTTTCCTAAAACTGTTAAATCGGAAGCAAAACTTTTCAGCTCCGATAATATTTTTTTTTTTTTTAAAGAACTCTAAATTTCAAGATTTAAAACTCTTCTTATTTTTGTATTTACGTATACTGTGCCGTGTTTTCATATTTATGTAATTAAAGAAGATATCTTTCCCAAAACGGAAGTGCACAAATTATTTGATCGATAGAACACACTAATGAAATAATAACGTCTTATTACTCCAGCAACATTCCACGCGGGCCTAGTGAAGAAGAAAGTTATTTTTAAAGAAGACGCCTAGCAAGGTAGGCATCAATTTTTATATATTTTTATTGAACAATTAATTTAACTGAATTCAAACTCACCCTTCAGATTATGAAGGCTGAGAATGAAATGTTCTTCTTTATCCAAATGAAAAATATCTGCATTTGGTTTTATTTGAAAGTAATAAACCATAAACAGTTTTGAGAATATATATAATTACGATTGTTGAATAAATGATTGTTGTTGATTTGAATTAATATAATGGCTACAAGAGATATAGCCCTCATTGAAAAATTAAACGATCAAAATTATAGTAATTCGGCCTTCAAGCTCGAAAATCTGCTTCAGAAAAAAAACGTATTTTCAGTAATTACAGGTCTCCCACCGGATCCTGTCACTGCTCAATGGAACAAAGATAATATTAAAAGTGAAATCGATTATTAATCTGTGTATAGAAGACTCTCAAATTATTTATGTAAAACATCTGGCAAATGCCAAAGATATATGGGAAGCTTTGAAAAATGTTCACTTGAGAAGTAGCCTTTCTTCCAAACTTTTTCTCCTCAGAAAGTTGTACTCTCAAAAATTAAGTGAGGGGGGAGACATGATCTCCCATATCAACAACATTTTATCTATTAAAGATAAATTATTTGCTATTGGCGAGGAAATCCCTGACTCGCATATATGTGCCCTCATGCTTTGTTCGCTCCCTAGATCTTTTGACTCGATGGTTACAGCATTAGAAGCCAGCGAGACGGATCTAACTTTAAATTACGTAAAGAATAAATTGATCGATGAATATAAACATAGATGCGAAAACAGAGACATGAGTTCAAATTCGCGAGATTCGGCTTACAAAGCGATAAATAAATCTGAGAATCGTGAAGCTGTTTCGAGCTCACGCGACTCAGCATATAAGGTAGTAAATAAAAATGCTAGAAATAAGAAATTTTGCACGTTTTGCAAACGAGACAACCATGTATGCGAAAATTGTTATCATTTAAAGAATAAAATGCAAAATGATAACCCGAGAAATAATCCAAATAAGTTTTACAATAATTCAAACTCTTTCAGAAATAATTCAGGAAATTACAAAAGGTAATCAAGGTAATGTAAGGGATACTTCCAACTTCTGTTTTAAAGGTAATGTTGATGCAGAAATAGTTACGAATAATTTTTCCACCTTAACGAATTCGGAAGAAAACATTTATAAGTTCTCCGAACAAAATTATCCTGCGTGCGATTTAATGTCTGCTAATAGCACACAAGAACTTAATATAAATAAATTCGTTATCGATTCCGGCTGCACAAGACACGTAGCATTCGCAAAAGAAAATTTCATAAACTTTAAAACCAGAAATTTTGGTAGCATAATGATAGCGGATGGAAATAAACTAGATTCACATGGTATGGGTGATATTAAACTTTGTACAAATTCACCACATCAAATTATACTTAAAGATGTTCTTTATTGTCCTGAATTTCAAAGTAATTTATTATCGGTAAAGAAAGCAACAGAAAACGACTTTAAAGTCATTTTTGAAAAAGATTCTTGTAACTTTGTTAAAGACAATAACTTAGTTTTAACAGCGGAGTTAAATAATAATCTATATGAAATTTGTCCTAAAGATGAGTACGGATATGCTGTTAAAACACAAATATTTTGTGATAACCCGAATTGTATTACAACTTGGCATAAACGCCTAGGACACAAAAATTTTGAATCGATCAGATATCTTGTGAATCATAAGTTAGCGGATGGTATAACTTTAAGAGTGTAAACACGATAATATATGTACTAAATGTATTGAAGGGAAAATGTCACAATTACCTTATCCTAAGGTAGCATCAAATAGATCTAACGAAGTCCTTTCACTAATCCACAGTGACATCTGCGGTCCCATGAAGACGGAGACATTCTCAGGTAAAAGGTACTTTATTACTTTCATTGATGATTATAGCAGGTTTACTATGGTTTAATTACTTTCACACAAATCGGAAGCCCTAGAAAAATTTAAAGATTTCTCTGCACTAGTAAAAAATAAATTTGGTAAACAAATAAAAGCCTTTAGATCGGATAATGCAGGGGAATACCTTGGGGAAAATTTTGAAGATTATTTAACCCTTAACGGTATCGAACGCCAATTAAGTGTACCATTTTGCTCACCTCAAAATGGTGTTGCTGAAAGAAAAAACTGCACCCTTGTAGAAATGACACGCACAATGCTCACAGACGCAAATCTATCAAAACAATTTTGGGGTGAAGCAATTCTCACTGCCACTTATTTAACAAATAGGCTGCCAACTAAAGCAAACAACAATATAACCCCATTTGAACTTTGGAATAATCGTAAACCAAATTTGTCACACATAAAAACATTTGGTTGCAAGGCATACGCCTATGTAGAAAAGTCTAAAAGGGCTAAATTCAATGAGAAAGCCATTGAAGGCATTTTCTTGGGATATGATCAAAGGAGCAAGGGATATAGAATATACATCAGGGATAATAGAGTAATGATATCTAGATCAGTAAAATTTCTAGAAAACGTGAAAAATGACACTAAACAAGACCAAAATAACATTTCGACTCCAACCGAAATTGTTCAAATTGAATTAGATGGCGATAAACATGATGCGGACGCAATTCCACATCAAATACAGCTTAGAAGATCGGGAAGAGAAAACAGGGGAGTACCTCCCGATAGGTATGGAATTAGTGCAAACATGTGTCAGGTTGAGGAACCCAAAACTTGGGAATATACAGAAAATATGAAAGACCCAAAAATTAAAAATAATTGGCTAGCAGCAGCAGATGAGGAATTCAATTCACTTATGCAAAATAAAACTTGGGAACTAGTCGACCCACCTCAGGGAAAACATATTATAGGTTGTAAATGGACTTTTAAAACAAAACGCAATGCGCACAGAGAAATAGAACGCTACAAGGCAAGACTTGTTGCGAAGGATTATTCGCAAAAATTCGGGTGCGATTATGATGAAACTTTTGCCCCCGTCGTGGCACACACCACAATAAGAAGTTTCCTAAATGCTGCTGTATATAAAAATTTGGATATAATTCATTTAGATGTAAAAACAGCATTTTTGCATGGAAACTTAGACGAAGAGGTATTTATGACACAACCCGAGGGATATATAGTAGAAGATCAAAAGGAAAAGATGTGTAAACTGAATAAAGCTATTTACGGGCTAAAACAGACTGCTAGAGCCTGGCACCTAAAAATTAATCAAACACTCAAAAATATGGGATTTAATCAGTGCACATCAGATTTATGTTTGTTCAAACGAAATAAAAATGGAAACATGTCATATATTACAGTATATGTTGACGACATTTTAGTAGCAGGAAAGAAATGGGACACAGAAGAGATATACAAAGAGTTATCAAGGGAATATGAAATAAAATCGTTAGGTAAAGTATCGCATTACTTGGGGATAAATATCAAACAAACAGAAGATGGAAGTCTAATGTTAGATCAAGAAAATAAAATTAACGAAATTGTTAGGAAATTTAACTTAGTCAATTCTAAACCAACTTACACTCCCATGAATACGGATTATTTTAATTTAGATCCTGATAGTAAACTAATGAGTAACAATACCCTTTATCGACAAGCAGTGGGGGCACTCATATTTCCACCATTACTAGACCGGATATATCAGCCTGTGTGAACATATTAGGTAGAAGAAATGAAAAACCACAAGAAGTTGATTGGCTAGCAGTTGAAAAGGTAATTCGCTATCTGAAAACGACTAAAGATCTTAAGCTAATAATTGATAAAAGTAAAGAGCCTGTCTTAACAGCATATTGTGATGCTGATAGGGCATCAGATAAAACTGACCGGAAGTCAACTACCAGTAATATCTTTAAACTTCGCAACAACTTATTGACTTGGTCAAGCAGAAAACAGACCAGTGTCGCACTGTCCTCTACTGAGGCAGAATATATTTCTGTCTCAAACACCTGTCAAGAAATGGAGTGGTTACTCGCATTGTTGACAGATTTAGACCTACCACAAACCTTACCGATCACGATCTATGAAGACAACATTCTATGTATAAAAATCTCAGCAAATGAGAAACATTTATCGAGAAGCAAGCATGTAAGTGTCAAGTATTACAATGTAAAGACTATGATAGAAAACGGAACAATGTGTCTACACTATTGCCCTTCAAAGCAAATGATAGCTGACATCATGACAAAGCCCCTTGCGAAACTTCAGTTTGAAACTTTGAGATCTCAGCTGCAACTGAGGCTGGCGCTTTGAAAACAAAAGTGGGGGTATTGGAAAAGTTCTGTTCTTCAATAAGAACTTCTTTTTTTGTTTCCAAAGTATTATGCAAGATGGCAGCACTATGAAACTCTTGTCCTGAAACGAAAAAGAATTCACCAAAACATTTTCCACTGACGTCACATTTTCTGCAGAGCTATTTTTTTTTTCACACTTAGAAATGATTCTGAGCGGGAGATGTTGACATTTTCCTAAAACTGTTAAATCGGAAGCAAAACTTTTCAGCTCCGATAATATTCTTTTTTTTAAAGAACTCTAAATTTCAAGATTTAAAACTCTTCTTATTTTTGTATTTACATATACTGTGCCGTGTTTTCATATTTATGTAATTAAAGAAGATATCTTTCCCAAAACAGAAGTGCACAAATTATTTGGTCGATAGAACACACTTAATGAAATAATAACGTCTTATTATTCCAGCAACATTCCACGTGGGCCTAGTGAAGAAGAAAGTTATTATCTTTAAAGAAGACGCCTAGCAAGGTAGGCATCAATTTTTATATATTTTTATTGAACAATTAATTTAACTGAATTCGAATCTGATAAACTTGGTTTGAGGCTGACAACATCAGTGAACTAAATTAAACAAAAACAGATTGTCAAGATAACAACAATTTTTAACAAGTCAGAAACCATACATCAAGCATAGCAAATGAGGTTTGTTCATAGTATAATGAGATTTAAAAAATATTCAGATCATAGTGTAATAGTATACAGTATTTCAGATTAGTATAGTAACTGAAATCTTTTGTGTGTTCCTGTAAATACTATTTGCTTTCTATTTATTAGGAAGTAACTTGTAGTAATATTTAGTAGTGTATATCAATTTCATAAAATGTTAAACAATTTAAAACAGTTAAAACATGCCCCAAGCAATGCTCTTCCTATACCATTATGTAACAATACTTTTGTGTGGTGTGTAAATGAATAACAAATATTCTTTGCACCACAGATTGTACAGAATGTATATTATAGTGTATACTTCATAGATATATATCAATTTCATTATGTTCAAAACAGTGTAACACCATTAAAATGCATTTAAAACTTTTTCCCATTTAGCGTAATGTAATGCTTTTGACTGTCCCTGTAATTGAACTATGCTTCCAATTTTCTTAAAATTTGAAATGAAGCAACAAAATTATGTAATAATTATATATTTTAAATTTCAAAGGATTTGGTTGGATAGTTTTTGCATTGTTATATGTGGACAGATGGATGGTTTGAATGACAATTATACGTCATACGTATTTCCATAATTACGAATGCACCCAAAAAGCATAAATTAAAGAAATTTTATATTAAACACTTCATTTCAATGAAAGATTTACAAGTGAAAGGGTCTCATTAAAATAAAATTTTAAAAGGCACACATTATAGAAATTCACTATAGCAGATTCCCTCAAATTCGCAAGTGCAGGGCTCCCAACACATTTTAGTCCTCAAAAAGGGGGAAAGGGGACCATTTTTATTTAAAAGGGGAACTTTGGGGGACCATTTTTGCTTACGAAGAGGACTTTGAAGGACCATTTTTGGTTACAAAGAGGACTTTGGGGGACCATTTTTATTAAAAACGGAAACCAAAAAAAGGTTCATGTGTGTAAAAATATAGCACAAATTTTCCTAAATTAAGCAAGTAAATTTTTTTAATTCCCCCAGAAAATATGCTAGATGGTTATCTGTATAAGATTTCATAAAGCAATGTACACAATTTTATTTAAACACATTTAAATATCCTACTGAAAATTTATATAAAGAACAAACAGAACTGAACAAAATAGCAATTTGTTTCTTATACTGCTTTTTTACCAAGCTAGATGTTATTTAAATATGGATTTCATCAGAAATTTATGAAATGTACAAAAATGAAAACAAATAATGTTACTGTATTTTAAGATATCATTTATAGAGCCCATTAGTAATAAAAAATTATTATATATTTAGGTTTTTTAAAGTTTTTGCAATGCAAAAAAGTAAAATTTAAAAAAATTGTCATAAAATATACTTTTTGTGTCGCCATACATCAAATTTTATGAACAGAAAAAAAAATTTTTCTTTTTCATTATTCAATTTTTCTTAGTTATCACTTTGTTAATATAAATCCATAAGTGAAATTTAAAAAATATAAAGCCTGGGGTTTGAAGATATTAAACTATAATTGGAATCTTTATTTCATCATTTTCAAACTCAAATTTATAATTTCTTAATGCACTGTAACTCTTGTTAATAAGAGCTTAAAATGTAAAGAATAAACGTTGACTGTGTATTCATATAAAAAGTACATAAATTTGCCAAATCTCTGTTAAGAAAATAAATACAGTAGACTCCCTCAAATCCGCAAACCAGAAATCCGCAACTCTCTAAAATCCGCACATACTTTATGGATGTAAACAATGAAACTTTCAGATTGGATATTTGGACAAAATGTGATTTTTTAAATTTTGTATCAATTCCATATATTTTTTAATTTTTAATTTTCTCAATAATACTCTATTCATGTTAAAAATCCTTATTTTATGATTTTGATGTGAATTAGTAATGTACTTTTATGAGGCAAGTTTTGTTGAATAATTTTGGAAAAATATATTTAATTTTTATAATGAATATTTAATCATACACTATTGATCATTAACTTGATCTTTGCTTTTAATATTTTAATCATTTTGAAAATTATCTAAATTTTTATTATTTTAATTTATTACTTATTTTAACATTTTATTATATTGTAAGTATTCATTATAGTCCTGAATGCACTATTAATTGCACTCAAATTACTGTTTAAAAAACGTAAACAAAGCAATGACCAGAAATCCGCAAAATTCTAAAATCCGCACAACCTCTGGTCCCAAGCTGTGCGGATTTGAGGGAGTCTACTGTACTTGCAATTCGATTTTTTTTACGCATGCAGATATTTTGCACATTTTGAATTTACCATGATGTAAATTTTGCAAATATAAAAACAGCATTAGTTTGAAAGTTAAGAAAACACCTTCTGCATTAATTATAGATATATTATGCATGCATCAATACATCTGTACACACTTCATTTTTATTATTATAATTATTTGGAAAGTAATAAGCAGAGGAAGAGGTTAACTACTCAAAAGAGGAAAAATAAAAATAGATAAATGATCATCCTTTTTTAATTTAGTGTCTAATGAAAGATAATTTCTATGTTGATTTAAAATAAAGTAAAAATAAAATATCACTTGAAATTTTATAAAGTTACAAATTTTCTCAAAAAATAATTTAACCTTACAATGTATTACAAATTGAAACCTTTTAACCAAAAATTTACCTTTGTTCATTCACCAATGATTCTCTTAATACTGAATGAATAGTCAAAACTGTTTCAAGGACAACAGTAGCCGAACCAGGAAGCATTTCCAGAATATTTTTCTCAACAACATCTTGAAAGTATCGGAGATCAGTTGACAGCAGTCGTACAGAATGCAAAATTGTATCAATATCCTAAAAAATATAAATAAAAAAATTACTTTCATCCTTCTTGTCCTTCATTCAAAAAAGTGCCTTTGCTCCCTTTCATATTAAAAAATTTGCTTACATAGTAAATCGTTTAGTATTGAAAAGAATGTCCTGACACTTAAATACTAAAATTGCTATTAAAAATAAAAAGAATGCCTTTAAAAATACACAAGGTTTTTAAAAAGTGCCCATAAGAATCTAAAAAGGGCCATTTTCACACCAGCAGCTCTATTAAAAATGGGGAAATCTACTATCACATATGATTAATTTTATTACATAAATAACAGTGTGCTCATTTAATATAAAAGAATAATTATATACAGATGTTTATTGGACACAGGAGAATGTGATACACACTAAGGCAGTGGTTCCCAACATATGGGGCACACGCCCCACAGGGGGGGCAATTTGAGAATTCTATGAAATTCGGTCATCTTCTTATGATTCTAAAAAAATAACCAAATACTTTTATTTTATTAACATGAAGCAACAAATAATTTAAAAAATCATTTTACATTTTACAATATAAATTTTCCGGCTTGAAACTTAAAAAATATGTATATATTTCAAATTGATTTTCCATAGAATAAAAAGTCAAGCGACTATCGCCAGACACTGGACGTTTGATCAACCAATTAAAACGCGCCTTATTAGAGATTTTGATTTTAGGATCCTACAGTGAATATCTTAATCTGGCTGATAGTTAATGATAGAAAATTTTAGCCATTCTAGGAAAGAATTACTATAATAGCTCAAAGGGAACGTCCCTTCATTCCGGGCGTTCACGTTTTCTGATTATATGTTCGATTACTTCTTTGGCCATTTTCTGTTCTTAAATGATTTAGATCCCATTCTTGTTTTTATGTATAATTATTGTTTAAATAATTTAATCAGTGGAATTAGAAAGATTTACAAAAGGTATTTATTTCTTCTCTTTTTAAATAGCAATATAAACATAAAAGTTACTTAAAATAAGGTTTGCAATCTGTATAATAGCATTTTATATCCATTAATTATTTTATGAATGTTTTAACATTCATTTTTTGTATGAGGCAATAAATATAGTTTTAAACAGGTTTAACTTGGTAATGATTATACTGGAAATATTTCCATCGAAATTTCAGTTTTTAAATATATTTTCTATGATGTTCAAATTAATGTTTTTTTTTTTTTTTTTTTTTTTCCCGATTTCAAAAATTTGAAAACTCTAATTTATTGTTCTACATGATGTTCAAAAATTCTTTTTCCATGTAGTACATTTTCAAATTTAAAATTTTAAATGAGCTAAATCTTTACTAATTATTATTATTATTATTATTTTAATTCAGAATTTATATTTTTTACTGCTTATAATAAAAATAATGTTGTGAGTATCGACTAAAAATTGTGCTATTTTCGATTAATATGGCTAAGTTAATGCAACCATTAAAATGAAGCCTTTATTATATTACATCAAAGTAAAATGTAGAGTAGAATACATTGTAGTTTTTATATATAAAGTTATTGCAGTTTTTGTTATTGAACCACAAATGTACGACAAAAAAAGTAAATAATATTCTTCAGAAAAAAGAGGTAAGTTTTCATAAGCCGTAAACAACAAGTAATGAATAAATTTTTGCATACTTTTCTTTTTTCTTTTCTTTTTTTTTTCATTTTTTGTTTTTTGTTTTTTTTTTATTTTAATTTTTTTTTTTTTTTTAAGCGTAAATGTATGCATGAAAAAATTATTAATGATATATGTGTGTATAATATTGTTTACTCTTGATTTATATTTATTCATTTATTATTCCTATAGCTTTTATATATATATATATATATATATATATATATATATATATATATATATATATGTGTGTGTGTGTGTGTGTGTACACTATATAATTCGACAAAACAATATGACTTATAATCTTTATATATTATTTCATGGAGTAAGCGAAAATATTCTGAAATGGTTTCTTGGACTTTAATACACTTTATAAATCATTACTAGATTTTCTTTCAGAGTATATCTCTTACGCATATAGTTTAACTTTAGTTTACTTCATTATATACACATCAATTTATTATTGTTTATATGATTATATCAATTTATTATTGATTAAATTAGCGTGCAGCTGTTAAATATTAAAAATCATACCAACTATAGAAATTAGGGCTGGGCGATATAAGAATTTTAATATCATGATATATCGCAGGACAAATAACGATATTTTTGATATATCGATATATTTCAATTCATATGTCACTCCATTATAGGATCATAAATGTAACTGTCCTCTGTATAAAATACTACAAACACGTAATATACATTGTGGCCTGTTGTAAAAAACCATTTCAAATGAATTTTAAAGATGTTACACACTGTCAAACATATTCAAATTTACATGGATTCGCAAAGTGCACTAAAATATGTATTCTGTAAAATATGCAGTAAAAATAATGGTTTCAAATTCATTTACAGGGACACCCAAAAGAATTCCATTACACAGTAATAAAGGGGTAAACTGTTTGCGACATATTTTAATTATGTTAAACGATTTCAAGTATCATAAAATTGATATACGTCACTGAGACTTAGTGATATAATATGAAGTGCATAGCATTTACAGCGCCACACAAAATATTTCAAATCTTATATTCTTATCCGAAATTGTGTATATTATCGATGATAGCTGATGGATGGATGGAATACATTTTCAATTGTGATATGCGTTTTTAAGTTTTACGAAATGTCTACAAATTATACGGTGTGTATAAATATTATAATTGAAATACAGGGTCACACAAAAGAGCTCATAAAGGTTACTGAATGTGAGGATAATTAACTTAAAAGTGGATTTTTAATAAGTTATGCATTTCTACGTTGAACTGCTTTGAGTTTACTAAGAAATGTTTGTATTATATAGATAAAATGATATACAGGGTCACGCAAAGAATTAGCTACATAGTCACCCATAAATGATAATTTCTGAAAATGTGATTTAAGTAGTTTTAAGAGTGCTTTTATTTGAACTAAATTTTAACAAAATACTGGCGTGTAATAAAGATACTAGGTAAATTACAGGGCTGAACAAAAATATTCAAGTATTTTCCATCTTTTAGAATAAAATACTGAAAGAGAAATTTCAACCAATTAGGTATTTTCTTGCTAAACTAAATTTTCCTATTACATAGTACGTATATATCAACCGACGGATCAAATACAGGGCTGTTCAAAATTATTGAAACAGGAGTGATTCTCGTCCGAAATTTCCGAAAATTTAAGGCATCCACTTCCGAAAATTTGAAATTGGGTTATCAGTTCCGCATAGTTGCCAACTTGTACGGTTTTGCGCTCGGAGAAATGCAAATTTCGTGAAAAGATCGCCGAAAAGGCACACATTTTGTCAATATTTCGTAGAAAAACGACGATTTCGTCAATGTCTTCGTCAACGAACTTTGACAAAAGATCACTGAAAAACGCGAACTTTCTGTGCGGATCGCGGAAAAAACGCTGTTTTCGATAAAAGATCGCTTAGAAATATTTTGTCAAAGATCATTGAAAAAAAGGCCAATTTCATCAAAAGATCGCGGAAAAACGCCCATTTCGTCAAAAGATCGCGAGGATAAAACGCCGTTTTCGAGAAAAGATAGCATAAAAATGCAAATTTTGCATAAAGATTGTTAAAAAAAACGCCGATTTCATAAAAAAAGAAAACACCGATTTCGTCAAATGATCGCGGATAAAACCCCACTAGCGGAATTCCCCTCACCCCATGGCGATTTTCGAAAATGCGATGTGAATTTCCGAAAAATAATTTTCACCCAGAATCCCCCTGTATTGGAATACTTATTTGGCTATGGACAGTAGCATCCTATTTTCCTAAATAACAAAGTTTTGTTAAAGCTATCAGGAAGTGTTGGAAAGTGTTTCAAAATCTATGCTTAACTCGATTTTTCTTACTCGTTTGTTTATAAAATTCCGTGAAATTATCAACTAGTTTGAGTTACTTAAGTGCGTGAAAAACATATTCAACATCACATACAAACGAACAAAAAAAAAAAAAAATCCCTGTCGGCTGGGCCTATAGGCGGAGGTAGATTTCAAAGAGTGCTCATTTCAACAAAAAAAAAAAAAAAAATACAGATATGCTTAGAGATAAACCCCGTTTAATAACTTCATTTGGCCGTTTATGAAAATTTTTTAATTTCATTTTTCTGCAAAAACTGGTTTTATAAGAATCATCTTAAGAAAAATTCAGCTCAAATGCACATTATGACAACATATTTTGAAATATATTCTAAATTTATTAAAAAATCGACCAAAACAGTACATTATACGGTTCCTAAATAAAAAAAACTGTCAGTTGAAAGCATTTGAGAAAAAAAATTGAATTTAAAAATGAGTCGTAAAATAACCGATTTGTTGTTTGAATACATCCTTAATTCTTTAATCATGATTGCTTCGGAAAATTTTGTGCGAAATACTCACTTTGACAGCATTTTTAAAAATATATTCTATCTTTATCAAAAAACTGGCCAATGCGTCTCAGTATATAGTTCCTAAATAAGAGGATCTGTAAATTGGATGCATTTGAGAGCGAAAATGGATTTTAAAACGAGTCATAAAAAACGCAATTTGCTATGTGAAAACTAAATTTTCAAATCTGGAAGACTTCGGGAAGTTCTGTTCAAAATACCCTTTTTGGTAGTCTTTTTCAAAATATATTCTGTCTTTATCAAAAAACCGGTCAATGCATCACATTATACAGGGTGAGTCATAAATATCGAAACAATAGGCTATCTCCTTAAATATTGCCCCTAGACCCATACTTCCAATTGCAAAGTTTCGTAAAAAAAGATGAATTTTTTGATAAGATAAGTTGCAACTCCATGGGGGGTCTATTTTAAAAAATACGAAAATTAAATTTTTATACGGCCCCCAGAGGATAAAACATCCAATTAGAAAATTTTTCCTTATTCATTCCTGAACTGAACAAAAAAAATTTCATCTTGATAGCTTCAAAACTCAGGAAGTTATGACAATTTTAATAAATCGTGAGGTTTCAAGGGATCAGACACAAATTGAAATGCGTGTAATTGAAGAAACAATGTTGCTGTAATGGGTCCAGGAAAGTTTTATTTTATTTATTTATTTATAAAGTTGGAATTTTGAATGTTTTGTGATGGTTAACCATATAATTTGTAAGCATTATCACATCATAAAACTTCTTAATAATGTTTTTTTTTTTTTTCAAAAAAAAAAATTAGAGTAAATTAAAACTATTATAACACAAAATATTATTTGTCGGTTTGAATTTTTTTCTTTTGATTAAACGAAAATGTCAATTTTTTAATTTTAATTCAGCATTTTAAATAATATGTATTTAAAAAAAATAAAAGTATTTAAAATAGCAGTATTAAAAAAAGTAATTTTTGTAAACAAATCATATTTTTAGAAGTAAATTTTCTGAGCTGAAAAGTTACCGTAACCGACGGTTATTGACGTATGTCAGTTTAAAAATGAGAAATACTGAAATAAAAGCATTTGATGCAGTAAAGTACATTTAGTTTTAAGATGGGCAAAGATGGGCTCCAACATTTAAATGCTGTATAGTTTCGACTTCAGATTTTGTTTAAGTTTTGCCATTTTCACATTCTTTAATTACTGTTTAAATGCGTCAGTTGATTTAAACTTTATTTTTTTATCACGTCGATTTCAAATTTTTTCATTGTGCTGTGACTCACAGACAGACATTTCATAAAAACATGTTTTTCGGTATCTCTGAGCCCTAAAACGTGTGAATCCATCGAAAACCGGAATTCAAAATTTTCATGAATCCAATACTTTCTTCTTGTAAAAATAGAAGAAAGCAAAAATAGGTTTAAAACCTTCATAAATTTCGAAACTGAATACAGAAAACCTCTAAATAACGAACACCTCAGGAACGCAGAAATTGTCCGCTATTCGGAGGTGTCCGCTATTGGGAAAATCAAAGATATTCAAAAAGTGCTAAGAAACATTTAATATTTTATTAATTGACTTTTTTATGTCCTAAAAACTCTTTTATATGATTAATCAGAAATTAAAATTATTTTTTAAGTAGTGGGTCTAAATAAAACTGTACACACCTTTATCCACTGTTCATTACATGCTTGTGAAAAAACCCTGTTACAAAAGTTAACTTTTGCTTACGATTACATGTAATTTGCTTTTCAAAGTGACATTATTGGACATTATAGAGTTCCGGACGGGGAGGGGGATTGCACTTTTTGGCTGTTAAAAGCATAAAATCTTGATTTTCCGAGGGGATATTTCAAAGCTCTGGAAGATGTCCCTCCTTGGCAACCCCTTCAATTCAACTCTGAACGTGGGGGGGGGGGGATTTTCCCCAGATCATTTATCCATAACGAAATTCCCTGATAAATTTAGAGACCTTTTTACTTTTTTTCATTTTTTTGTCCTTAAAAAATACTCTTTCATCCTTTATCGCCTTAAATAGTGTCCACTTTTCGGAATGTTTCTTATTCAGAGGTTAAACATACACAAATTTAGGTTTTGAGAATGGTGATTGGAAAATAGTCCGTTAAACAGAGGTGTCTGCTATTCGGGAGTGTCCGTTATAGCGGTTTAACTGTAGTATAAAGTAGATTTTTAAAAATATTTCTATGTAATTTATTAAAATATATTTCCATTGATTCCGCTAATAGAAGAGTCATTTTCGCTATTACTATATTTACTAAACTTATTGCCTGCGCCAATAAGTTTTTAAGACACTTTTAATGAGAGTTTAATTAATATCACTTAATTTGATAACACTCTTAATAAGTGTTTAATAAGACGGTCCGTTCAATGAGTCGTGCCAGTTACGAAGTTGGCGGCAAGGTCGAAATATTGCAGACATCTAGCATATTTCATCGAAGTTTAAAGCAAAAACCTATACGCTTTTATTTTATATCTAAAAGTTTAAGTCTTGTCTTGGATCGACATTTAACAATACGTAAATTTATGGTCGATCCCTTAATTGTACTTCAAATGAACTGATTTTGCTGCTCTCAGAGGCATGCTTAAGTGGTGTAAGTCAGGAATTTTGGAAAATTTTGGATATTAATATCTTTCGGTGATTTGCAGATATCGAGATGAAATTTTTTTTGTTCAATTCAGGAAGGGATAAAGAAATTTTTTCTAATTGGTAGTTTTAGCCTCTGGGGGCCGTATAAAAATTTAATTTTCGTATTTTTTAAAACAGACCCCCCATGGAGTTGCAACTTATCTTATCAAAAAATTCATCCTTTTTTATGAATTTTTGCAATTGGAAGTATGGGTCTAGGGGCAATATTTAAGGAGATAGCCTATTGTTTCGATATTTATGACTCACCCTGTATAGTTCCTAAATAAGAGGTTCTGTAAATTGGATGCATTTGAGAGCAAAAATGGATTTAAAAACGAGTCAGAAAAAAACGCAATTTCTTATTTGAATACTTCCTTTAATTTTCAGTCACGATGATTTCTGAAAGGGGGTAGCGGGTTAAGGGGGGTCTGGCGGCCCCCACCGAATCTGGTAAAATCGTTCCAAAAATCTTGAAGAGGGTCGAAAAACAAGCAGTATAAGCTTTTTACCGACATTTCAACCCCAAACGAAAACGCAATAATGACGAAAAATATGATTTTTTGTGATTTTTATTTTTTCAACCAGTTTATTTTTAAATGGTTTAAACGCAATTAAAAATTTGTTTTGGATGTGTGGAAGTCCCCTGAATTTTTTCAGATTTTTTGGTCAAGTATAAACATGTGAGTTTTAGGTTTAAATGCGAAAAAATCGTGAAAAACGCATCATTTTCAAGATTCAACCCTCTAATTTTTAGGGTTGTTTTCATTTTCCCGAGGGGTGCTGTATAGTATAGATAGCGGCAATTGTCCTCTTTCGAATGCAGGCAACTGGGCTCAATTTGGTCAATTTTGGTAAGCGGGGCGATTTTTTGAAAATAACTCGAATTTTCAACTTTCGGTAAATTACGGCGCGTACTTGGTATAATGCGTCTTTGCTATAAATGGGATGTTCATGGGATCATTGGCCGCAAATTCCAACTCTTGTATCATGAGTTTGACAAACGTTTGCTATCAGCTAAAACTTATTGCAAAATAGCGAATTTTCTGGTTAACGTTCGGAAAACGACTCAAATGTGATAGCGAATTACAAGATGAGATCACTAACGAAATGTTGCTCAGAAAAAACGTTAATAATGATTTAGCGAAAGTGATAGAAGAGAAAAACTGGAACAGAAAAAAAAAGGATCTTCAGACCTCTGACGTCAAATGATGTTGTAGACTTTCCGGAGTTGACAGAAAGAGATCTGAAGATACTTTTTACAGGGTCTTACCAGTTATCACAGACCGTTTCTTATTTAGCAGAATTATGTACTGAAGATGGAGTTCTTAATATGCATTACTTGTTGGAAGATAAATCAATTTTGAAATGCGAAGTTCAATCGAGGCACATAATTCGGAAAAAGTACAGGTGTTACGTAAAATACGTTCCTAACGCTATTGGAAGAAGTGGTATAGAAGAATACGTATGCGATTGTGCGAATGGCCTCAGAACTGTCGGTTGTTGTGCACATGTGGCCACTATCATTTACTTCTTAGGGCATGCGAGATATTTGTCGCGAATTATTCGTCCAGCACAGATTCTCACAAATCTTTTCTCTGTTCAAAGCGTTGAAC
Organism: Maratus speculifer; assembly: GCA_964019185.1. Taxonomy (NCBI): domain Eukaryota; kingdom Metazoa; phylum Arthropoda; class Arachnida; order Araneae; family Salticidae; genus Maratus; species Maratus speculifer. The sequence continues at coordinate 51,711,826 of OZ025293.1, forward strand.
CTGTTGTTGAAGAAGATAGTGACGAGGATTAAAACTGTAAAATTGTTAACTTAGCTCTGTAAAAAAGTATTATTCTATTTTATATTACTGTGTGACTATTACGTAAGCTTGAATAAAATATGATTTATAACAGAAAATTTAGTTTCATTGATTATATTAGTTGAAAACGATATTAAAATTGTTTAAATGCTGTGTTTCAATGATATTTTTTACATTATCAAACCTGTGTTAATAAATATTTATGGGTGAATTTGTTGTAAAAAAAATTTTTTGACATCAAATTCGTGATCAGCGACCTCAAAAACCCCTATAGAGATGTACTTTTTATAGCAAAGACGCATTATACCAAGTACGCGCCGTAATTTACTGAAAGTTGAAAATTCGAGTTTTTTTCAAAAAATCGCCCCGCTCACCAAAATTGACCAAATTGAGTCCAGTTGCCTGCATTCGAAAGAGGAAAATTTCCGCTATCTATACTATATAGCACCTCTCGGGAAAATGAAAACAACCCTAAAAATTAGAGGGTTGAATCTTGAAAATGACGCGTTTTTCACGATTTTTTCGCATTTAAACCTAAAATTCACATGTTTTTACTTGACCAAAAAATCTGAAAAAAATCAGGGGACTTCCACACATCCAAAACAAATTTTTAATTGCGTTTAAACCATTTAAAAATAAATTAAACTGGTTGAAAAAATAAAAATCACAAAAAATCATATTTTTCACCATTACTGTGTTTTCGTTTGGGGTTGTAATGTCGGTAAAAAGCTTATACTGCTTGTTTTTCGACCCTCTTCAAGATTTTTGGAACGATTTTACCAGATTTGGTGGGGGCCGCCAGACCCCCCTTAACCCGCTACCCCCTTCTGTTCAAAATACCCTTTTTGGTAGCCTTTTTTGAAATATATTCTGTCTTTATCAGAAAATTGACCAATGCGTCACTTTATACAGTTTCTAAATAAGATGATCTACCATTTGGATGTGTTTAAAATCAAAAATGAGTTTAAAAAAATAAGTCAGAATATAAGCCGTTTGGATTTGAGGTTTTTTATGCAACTGCTATTTTTGTTTAATTTCTTTTTGCTATACGAATTGGTCCTATGAAAAACTTGTCAATATAAAAGTTGTACATATTTTTGAGAAGATGTAAAATAAATTTAATCAGATTTGATAGCTTAAAAATTGACGGAGTTATGGATTTTTCTCTTTTTTCACCGCCCTTTTTCTTTTCGTTTTTAATTTTTTTCATCGGTTAAAATTGGTCCTATCAAAAACTTGTAAATGCAAAAGTTTTAGATAATTTTAAGAACATTTATAAAAAAATTAGTTGGACTTGATATCTTGAAAATTGACGAAGTTATAAATTTTTTTCTCTCAAAATCCCTGTTTTTTTCGCCCCTTGAGCCCACTTCTAAATTTATCAAAAATCTGTCATGTATATACTTTTGGCCCATTTTTAAGAAGTAATATAAACTTTAAACCGATTCGATATCTACTTTAATTAAGAAGTTATGGCGTTTTTTCGGTTTTCACAAAAACGCCCCCTATTCCGACCCCCTTGGTCCGATTTTGTCCATTAACGAATTCAGCCAAGATTTTATCCCCATTGATTTTATGTACCAGTTTCAGTGGAGATTGGTGAAGAATTATAGAAGTTATCGTGTCCATAAAAAAGTGAGATATATAGATAGATAGATAGATAGATATATAAACTGGTGCGATTGCAATAGGTAGTATTTCTTACGAAATCTACCTAAAAAGGGAAAAAAAACCTTTTATTTTTCACCATTAAAATAAATAAATAAATAAATAAAAAATTAATAACTTCTAAGTTAATTTACCAATTTTTTTCAAATTTTCAGCAATTTACAATAACAGTAAATTAGGCTATGTGACAAATTTTTATTAAAATATAATTAGTCATTCCAAAATTAGAGCATCTTTTACAAATGTCCAGTATAGAAGAACCTCAAAGAAAAAGTAGGAAACTATCAATGGTTTGTTTTTGTTTATCGAACTCAACGAAATCGAAACTCGAATGTTTATACAATCATATTGTCATTTGCTGTGGATGGGTAATATGTTTTGCTATGCAGAAAGAAACTATGCATAGATTTTTAGCGATCTTTCGAAATTAAAAGCAATTTCCTGCCTAATTTGAAAAAAAATTTCGATTTTTTTTCAAAAACCCGTACTAAAACGGATAAAAACTAGTATTCAACAAACTCTAAAACAAAAGTGAATCATAATGAAAATAATAACAACTTCCGCTTTAAGGTTCTAAATTAGGGTTCTAAATTAAGGTTCTAAGGGGCTAAAATTTCTGGTTAAAATAAATGACATATTAGAATTATCATACATGTAAATTATTAATGTTATTAATAAAAAATGTAAAATAATATGTGTTGTAATATAATTATTTATTAATGCTATTAATAAATGAAAAACCAACATACAAGAAATCAGCGCCGTGCGAAACGGGTGGAGATCGCCCCAAGCGCAGAAATTTAGGAGGCGCCAAATTTATACTACAAACATCATTTTTAGCCTGTCACAAGAAAAAATTTGGGGGGGGGGGGGCAAATTCAGACTTTGTCCCGGGCGCAGTTTTCTCTTCGTACGCTCCTGCAAGAAATATCCTTAAATTGTAAAAACCTTCTTGAAAATCTGTCAATCAATTCTGTATTTCGTCAGCAATAACTCTACACAAGCTCACAGGAAAACAATAGTCAGCCACCGATATGGAGTCAAAGAGTGGTTGTATCGGAAATGCCCGATTCTTGAACGAACTCCGATGAATAAAGCGGTACATCAGAACAGTAGACTGTTCGTCCATACTCCAGTATGTGCGCGACAACGGCACAAAACCGCAAGTATCAGGCAAGTGCCGATTTCGGCGAGTATTTGCAAAAGTAACCAACTTTTGCGCAGATAGAGGTAGATTCGAAATTCCAACTCCGTAAATAATTCCGAAAGTAGGATGAAATACCCTTTGAAACGATATATCGGAAGGCTTGAAATCCCAATATCGTTACCGTGGTCTTAAAGAAATATCGATATATATCGATATTACGGTATATCGCTCAGCCCTAATAGAAATATTATTTGAATAATTTTTATTTATGAAACTATATTTATAAAATTCAAGTTTTAACATTAATGTTAACATCGATGTGTAATTTACAGTCGTCGATAAATATCCAATTTTTTATAGATAATGCACTGCTTTTAATATAAATAACTACGTAAAAATTGTATTTCTTTTACTAAGTTCTTCTCTTATTTATTTCAGTCATAAATCCTTTGGTTAAAATGAGTAGTGGAAGTAAGAAAAAAGTTTGCCAGTATTCAGAAGAATATTTAAAATTTGGTTTTATACCAGCTAATCATGATGAAAGATCTCCTTATTGTCTTTTATGCAAAAAATGCTTAACGAATGAATCTATGAAACTAGGTCATCTTGAAGCGCATATGAAGGCAAAGCATTCTGAACATATAAACTCAGATTTAAGTTACTTTAAAACTTTAAAGGAGAAATTTGAAAAAAGATCGACGGTTAAGTCTCTATTCACCGCCCGAATTGCTGCTGTCAATTGTACTCTTGAAGCTAGCTATGAAATATCTCTACTCATTGTTAAATCTGGAAAAAATTACACTACTGTTTAGGATTTGATTAAACCATCAATATTCCTTAAAACAGTACTCGGAAAAGATTATAAAGATCTAAAAGCCATGCCACTAAGTATCAACGTTGTTAGTAGAAGAATAGATGAAATGAGTGAAAATACCGAGACACAACTTATTGAAAAACTCAAGTCAAGAAATTTCTCCATGCAAATGGATGAATCAATGCTAAGAGATAGTGAAGCAGTATTATTAATATATGTAAGGAATATTGACAATGATAAATTTGCCGAAGAAATTCTGTTCTGTAAATCTCTAGAAAGCACCACTACTGCCGACATTTTTAATATGTTGAAGAATTACTTAGATAAAAACAGTATACCAATAGCAAATATAACATCTTGTGCTGCAGATCATGCTCCTGCTATGATGGAGAAAAGAGCCGGATGTTTAAAATTAATGAAAGATGAGAATTTATAAATGCTTCTTGTACTTTGGGTAATTTATAGAGAGAATCTGGTATCCAAAATTATTTCATCTGTTCTTAATGAAGTGTTAAAATCCATTATACGATGTATAAACTCCATAAAATACAATGCTAAATACGAGCATCTTTTCAAGCAGTTCTGTGAAGACAAAAATGCAGACCACGTTCGGCTTTTACTGCACACAGAAGTAAGATGGCTCTCAAAGGGGAATTGTTTAAAAAGATTCATGGAGTTGATCGATGTTCTTGGTGAATTTTTAAATGAAAAGCTTGACATAAAGGCTCTACACACCGTTGATGGAAAAGCATATGTTAGTTATTTAGCATTTTATTATTTTAATGTTTATTTTATCTTTGAAAAGTTGAATACGTTCAATAAACAGTTTCAAGGAGAAAACAAAACACTTGTTGATGCAAAAGCGAAAATATTTGGTTTTATTGCGACCGTTGAGGTTTGGCAAAAACATATTTCTGAGAGAAAATTTGACCTATTTTTCAGGTTAAATTATGCGAGGTAACAGACACCACTATAACTGTCATTGTCGATCATCTGAAAATGTTGGCATCTGATATGAACGATAGATTCGTTGATTTAAAGCAAATGGATTTTCCATCATGGGTCATGCAGCCAATGCTAGTTGATTTTCTGATGTTTCCAGACCATACAGAGAAGAAATCGCTGGAATTCAAAACTATGAGTCAATTAGAACTCTATTCAATATAAAAAGCAATATGGCATGGCTTTGTGCTGAGACAAACTAAATATCTTAATTCAACACAATTTGCAAGAAAAATATTGTTACCCTTCCCATCTTCATACCTTGCTGAATGTGATTTTAGTGCAGTAAACGATTTACTAATAAAAAAAAAAAAAAAAAGAAATCGACTAGACATCACTAAACGAGGGGATTTGAGATTACAACTGACAAAATTAGTGTCTGATATAAAATCTCTTTGCAGCCAACATCAAGCACAAGGATCTCATTAATTTTATTCTATTCATCTTAAATACTATAATTTGAATTTATTTTATTATATACTAGCTGACCCGCCCGGCGTTGCCCGGGTCCGTATTAACAATATTAAACGAACTTGAAATTTATATGATTTTATCATTAATTGGAAGCATGCAGAAATGCATTGTCTGAAATACGTCGCAGCTGACTTTGTGAAAAATCAGTTTTAAAAACAACAACTAATATTAAGCTCTAAAAATACTTAAAATGAGCAACACGGGAGGGAACATGTATCCAACAATTGCGTTAGTTTCGTGTTAAAGTATTGATATTTACCTGTAAAAATCACTGTTAAATCACGTAACTAATTATTTTTTTCGCACAGAAATCCCAAGTGAAATATTTTGAATTTCAAACTAATTATATCACTCTTAAATACGACTATACTGTGAATGAAATCGATATGCGATCATAAAAGATTGGTATATAGTATTATAATTTCAGAGCCATTTAACCAAAGTGTATATTTTTAATCAAAGCATGCGTAATGTTAACTCTGTGGACATATTCCTAACCGTAAACTTTTGTACCGTAACCATAATCTGTCTGTAACCTAACTGTGACTTAACAGTACCCTACCGTAACTTAAATATAACAAATGTAACCTAGCCCTCACTTTATTGTAACCTATTCTTATTCTAACCATCACATAAATGCAATTTAACTTTAACCTAACTTTAAATTAACCGTGATCTAACTGTAACCTAACGTGAAATTAAATAAAATCAAAGACTTGCCGTAATGTAATTGCAACCTAATCGCAACCGAAATGTTACCTAACCATTTATTGAGTTCATGTCCATGGAAATTATTTTGTCTTGTTCAGATTTGGTTATGATTCATTAGAATATTTTCATCGGGTTCAGATTTGGTTCGATTCAGGTTTCAGGTATTTTTTGAAATTCGATTTAAATGTTGGGGTCGGATTCATGTCCATGGAAATTATTTTGCCTTGCTCGGATCCAGTTATGTTTCTGTGAAATAATTTTGTCGGGAACAGATTTGGTTCAATTCAGATTTCGGCGTTTTCTTCAAATGGAATTTTTGGGTTCAGGTCTTCCCGCGTGTCCACGGAAATTATTCTGTCTAATACGAATAAAGACATGCTTCACTGGAATATTTTTGTCCAGTTCAGACTTGGTTTAATTCAGATTTCGGCTTTTTCTTCAAATGTAATTTTTGTATTCGGGTTTTCTTGAGTTTTCACGGACATTATTCTGCCTTGTTCGAATAAATACATGCTTCACTGGAATATTTTTATCAAGTTCATTTCAGATTTCGAGATTTTTTCAAAGAAATTTTTTAAGTTCAGATTCGGTTCATGTGCATAGAAATTTTGTTTTATTAGGATCCTGTTACGGTTCTTTGGAATATTTTTGTCATGTTCAGATTTGGTTCGATTCAAATTTCAGGTATTTTTTCAAATAGAATTTTTAGGTTCGAATCTCGTTCATGTCCACGGAAATTATTTCATCATACTCGAGTCCGGTTATGATTCTTTCTAATATTTTGATCGGATTCAAATGTGGTTTGAGTCAAATTTCAGGTTTTTATACATCGGATTTTTTATTTTTGAGTCGGGTTTATGTCCATGGAAATTATTTCGTCTTGCTCGGATTGGGTTATAGTTCTTAGGAATACTTTTATTAGGTTCAGATTTGGTTCAATTCAGATTTTGGGGTTCTTTTTTCAAACGGAATTTTTGGGTACGGGTCTTCTTGCGTGTTCACGAAAATTATTCTGTCTTGTTCGAATAAGGAGATGCTTCACTGGAATATTTTTGCCAAGTTCAGATTTGGTTCAGTTCAGATTTCGCGAATTTTTTCAAAGAAAATTTTCGGGTTCGGATTGGGTTCATGTTCATGGAAATATTTTGTCTCTTTCGGATCCGGTTGCGGTTCTTTGAAATAGTTTTGTCAGATTCAGATTTGGTTCGATTCAAATTTCAGGTATTTCTTCGAATGGAAGTTTTAGGTTCGTATCGGGATCATGTCCACGGAAATTATTTAGTCTTACTATAATCCAGTTATGGTTCTTTCGAATATTTTCGTCGGATTTAGATGTGGTTTGGGTCAAATTTCAGAATTTTTCAAATGGAATTTTTTAGGTTTGAGTTGGGTTTATGACCACGGAAAGTATTTTGTCTTGCTGGGATCGGGTTATAGTTCTCTGGAATATTTTTATCAGTTTCAGATTTTGTTCGAGTCATATTTCGAGTTTTTTTTTAAGACAATATTTAGGTTTGGGTCAGGTTTCATGCCCACTAAAATTATTTTGCCTTGTTTGGATCGGGTTATGCTTCATTTGAACATTTTTATGGGATTGAGATTTGGTTCGGGTCAGTTATCAAATCCATAGTTTTTTTTTCAAACAGAATTGATAGGTTCGGGTCGGGTTTATACTCACGGAAATTTTGTCTATCACGTATCGGAGTGTGGTCTGTTTTTTTCGGGTTGGGATCGGGTTATGTGTTAATTAGTCTAAACGTTAAGGTTATAATCAGTTTTGCTACTATTCTTTTTATGGCTATTTCTGATAAATAATTTACTTTGCTATTTGATAATTTATTATGGTGTATGAATCGTTTGCGGATTCGAACAATTGTACGCCAAACAGCTATATTTTATTTTGTTTTAAAACCAAATTAAAGCCATAATTTAATTTTGAATTGAATAGAATACATTTAAATTTTATCAATGATAAAAATATAAACTCCAAGAAAAGTGTTGTGTGATTTTTTTTACTGCAACACAGCTAATGATTCATACATTCTAATGCTCAAAATGCCAAAGATCTGCGTACAACCACATAGTAAAAAGAAATTGAGTGGAAGTATAATGTCTTGGGCTGACGCCAAAAATGTGACCCTAAAATCTGCTACATTAAGTCCAAATAAGCACCAACAAAACCATGTGCTTTGACACGCCGATCAATTCAAACTGGTTTAAACCTGTATTTCTTTGTTTTTTACCTTTTAAACTGTTATTGAATATATGATTAAAATTTCATTTAAAAAATAACGTTTTGTGCCATTATTGACTGTAATACACGATCAGAATGCATAAAAGATACAAATATACCAATCATAGGCAAGAATTATGTGATTATTTTTATCATATGACTTTGAAATATCAATATAGAAGCATCATTTAAGATTTTGCTTGAAAAGTTAACATTCTTTCGTTTATGTCTTAAAATCGTCTGCACTCTGAAATGTAGATTTTAGACTAATATTTGTTATTTAAGTTTTCGCGCATGATTTTAAAAGAATGTTTTCATAAATATATTTTATATAATTTCATAGATTTATTAATATGTTGTTAAATCATAAACATTTTTCATCTACGTTATAAAGTATTAAAAAGTTCTGAAAAAAAAAGAAAACTTTTAATAAAAATAGTTTTTAGTTTAAATCAAATGTTTTCAATATTTTATTTAATTTTATTTTGACATTTAATTATTTCAAATTTATCAATTTCAATTATTTTAAAAGCAAACATTTTTTTTAAAATAAATAATATAATAGAAAAAAAGACCATTTTAAAAAATTACCATTTCTTCGTAAAATATGCTTCAGCTGTAATTCACTTCTTTCAATTCGTCTTATTAATATAAAATTCCTTCCACATACTTTTGTTTGGGACATTAAAATTTGAGCGATAAATGGTTTGATATTGCAACCCTTTTTTCGGTTTACTTCACCACCTCCTATCTTTTTCCTCCATGGTTTACAACCGCTGTGATAAAAAATCATCATTTAAACTGACAGTTTACCAGCCTATGAATTTTAAAGGTCTGTTCCAGCTTTTTTAATTACTTATGCGAAAATTTTATGCAACCAACCAACCATAACTAAATGAAGGGGAAAAAAGAAAAAAAAAGGCGATTTTTTATGAGAGTGTTCTTTGGAATTTAATTAATTGCTCAGTTAATAAATAGAATTTTGAAATTCTGAAGCTCAGGTGCATCAGGAGAGATATTGGGCTACTCTCAGAAAAATTTTGAGCTTCGTACGTACCGTAGTTTTTGCTAACTATCGCAGACACACACACACAGAGCGATTTGTTATTTTATTAATATAGATTTTATTTATTTATTAATTTTTACTGTCAGCAATTAAAATGACAGAAACATAATCAAGAAACATCCAATTAAAGTTACTTTTGTGTATCAACATTCACTATTAAATATTTGAAGATCTAATTTGCTTTTTTTCATTGCTGCATATTATTGTTACTATTATTAGATCGGGAAGCGGCTGCACAAACCATCACCTTATCTAGTTGATGACTGAAATTCATGAGCTAGTTAAAACTCGATTCGCATATCAAAATACAACTGGTCTACCAGTTTCATACTTTTGACTGCAGTAAAGCACTATGATATACTTACCGATCGATCAATCACTAAAATCGGGTCTTCAGTGGTTTCTACCAAGATATGATTTGGAAGACCAGTTGCATTTTCATATACGAATCAAGTTTTGTCTAGTGCTGAAATTTCAACAATCAACTCTATGAGGTGATGGTTCGTGCAGCCGCTTCCTGGTCTACATTATTAACAATTGCTTCCTGAATACATTTATTTCGTTTATGTTCATTTTAGGTAGATTTCGTATGAAATACTACCTATTGCAATCGCACCAGTTTATATATCTATCTATCTATCTATATATCACTTTTTTATGGACACGATAACTTCAATAATTCTTCACCAATCTCCACCAAACTGGTACATAAAATCAAAGGGGTTAAAATCTCGGCTAAGTTCGTTAATGGGCAAAATCGGACCAAGGGGGTCGGAATAGGGGGTGTTTTTGTGAAAACCGAAAAAACGCCATAACTTCTTAATTAAAGTAGATATCAAATTGGTTTAAAGTTTATATTACTTCTTAAAAATGGGCCAAAAGTTTATGCATGACAGATTTTTGATAAATTTAGAAGTGGGCTCAAGGGGTGAAAAGAACAGGGGTTTTGAGAGAAAAAAATTCATAACTTCGTCAATTTTCAAGATATCAAGTCCAACTAAATTTTTTGTAAATGTTCTTAAAATTATCTAAAACTTTTGTATTTACAAGTTTTTGATAGGACCAACATTTACCGATGAAAAAAATTAAAAACAAAAAGAAAAAGGGCGGTGAAAAAAGAGAAAAATCCATAACTCCGTCAATTTTTAAGATATCAAATCTGATTAAATTTATTTTACATCTTCTCAAAAATATCTACAACTTTTATATTGACAAGTTTTTCATAGGACCAATTCGTGTAACAAAAATAAATTAAACCATAATAGGAGTTGGAGAAAAAACCTCAAATCGAAACTGCCTATATTCTGACTCATTTTTAAATTCATTTTTGATTTTAAACGCATCCAAATGGTAGATTCTCTTATTTAGAAACTGTAAAAGTGACGCATTGGTCAATTTTTTGATAAAGATAGAATATATTTCAAAAAAGGCTACCAAAAAAGGGTATTTTGAACAGAATTTCCCAAAGTCATCGGGACTGAAAATTTAAGGAAGTATTCAAATAAGAAATTGATGATTTTTGATAAAGATAGAATATATTTTTTTAAATACTGTCAAAGTGAGTATTTCAGACAAAATTTTCTGAAGCAATCATGATTAAAGAATTAAGGATGTATTCAAACAACAAATCGGTTATTTTATGACTCATTTTTAAATTCAATTTTTTTCTCAAATGCATTCAACTGACAGTTTTTTGTTATTTAGGAACTGTATAATGTACAGTTTTAGTCGATTTTTTAATAAATTCAGAATTTATTTTAAAATATGTTGTCAAAATGGGCATTTGAGCTGAATTTTTCTTAAGATGATTCTGATAAAACCAGTTTTTGGAGAAAAATGAAATTAAAAATTTTTCATAAACGGCCAAATGAAGTTATTAAACTGGGTTTATCTCTAATCATATATATATATATATATATATATGTTGTTGAAATGAGCACTCTTCGAAATCTACCTCTGCCTATAGGCCCAGCTGACAGGGATTTTTTTAAATGGCTTTTTTTTTACTTCTTTAAATGAAATAACAGCTCAATTTTTATATAAGAATTATTTCTCAGAGAAAGGGGAGGAGGGTCATTAGGGTATTAGATATGATTTTGTGGGGCATGGCCTGAAAAAGATTGGGAAACACTGCACTAAGGCAACTCAGAAAGTTCCCTTAAGGGTATATTTTGATTCAAACTGCTTATTTTCCGATTTATTTTTAAAATCATTTTTGTTCTCATAGGCATCAAACTGGCAAATTGTCTTATATAGAAAGCGCACAAGGTGCCGTAATTGTGGATTCTTTGATAAATGCAGAAAATATTGCAAAAAGAGCAATCAAAAACAGCATTTTGAACTGATTTTTCTGAAGTGAAAGATCTGTGAACAAAAAAAAGTGTCCTACTGAGAAGATAATTGTTTATAAATCAAATTCTAATGAATGGAGTGTAAAATGACATCACAAGGCACCTTGTACATCTCTTCAAAAATACCCTAAGCAAGTTTCGTGTTTCTACATATAAAAATGTGTCTGAAATTGTATCGGAAAATTTCGAACTGTTGAAGATGGAAAAGTGTTTTTTCGTATACACCCTTAAGACTTAGCAGAAGTATAAATGACTTGATTAATTACAGCATAAATAAAATATTTCTGTTATTCTTTAATTTTTTGTCGGCCCCCTAATTGTCCTGCTTATCAAATGAAGGTTGATAAATATGAGGTCAGACATAATCTTCATAATCCTGAAGTTTCAGAAGAATCCGACAAGTATATTTTTAAATATTTGACAAAATGTCAAAAATTGAAAGTTTCCAAATGCTTATTGGTAGATCGTGTATTACAGTAATACTGTATGGGGTGATTCTGAGTAAAAACAAATTTTGAAATTCACATCAAATTTTCTGAAAGGTTACAACAGAGATGTGAAAAAAATCCACTCCCAGTACTGCTTTTTTTTGGGGGGGGGGGGTGGGTAGGGGGTTACGCTCCTTTTATGAAATTTGCGTATTTTGCTATCTTTTTTCTGTTTTTTTTTTTTGTGATCTTTTGATGAAACTTGCTGGGATTTTTCCGATCTTTTGACAAGCTTTGCCTTGCTTTTTCGCTATCTGCTGACGAAATTTGTCGTTTTTTCGCGATGTTTTTACGAAATTTGTCGTTTTTTCGCGATCTTTTGACAAACTTAGCGTTGTTTTTTTGTTATCTTTTGACGAAATTTTTGCCGTTTTTTCGAGATCTTTTGACATACTTTGACGTGTCTTTTCGCGATCTTTTGACAAACTTTTCCGTGTTTTTTCGCGATCTTTTGACGATCCTTGCCTTTTTAGAGATCTTTTGACGAAATTTGCTGCTTTTTCGCGATTTTTTTAAGAAACTTTTGCCCTTTTTTTCGCAATTTTTTGACGAAATTCGCCATTTTTTCCCGCGATTTTTAAACGAAACAGAAACTTGCTGATTTTTCGCAACTTTTTGACGAAATTTGTCGTTTTTTGCGATTTGTTGACGTAATTTACCGTTTTTCCACGATTTTTTTTCTTTCGCAACCCTCTGTCAAAATTCGGAACTTTTGCACGATCCCTTGAAAAAATCGTCAATTTTTCTTACAACGATTGACTAAATTGATTTTTTTTACGACCATTTCTCGAAATTTGCGACATATTTTATGTCCGAATTTTCGGATTTATGACCGATTTTTTTTAATTTTCGGAAATGATTTTAGAAAAGCACAAATACTTATTTTTATTTAAAATCATAGAAATTAATCTCTAAGATTATAATAATTGAAGCAACTGTAAAACTAGTGTAAAGCTTTTCTAATTGTTCCTATATTTAGAAATTAGTAGAAAAATGTACTTCATCTGTAAAACAAAATTAAAACTTGGCAACTTCTTACCAATACTAAAACAAAAATTTTTCCAGTTGATGCTGGTGAGGAAGGCTAATTGTAATTATTACTGATTTGTTAATATTTGGATAAAGTTAAGGCCCACTAAGCCTAATCTCAATTAAGATAATTATTTAAAAAATAAATGGGCAATTTGTTAAAATTCATCATTCCCTCATAACACTTATTTTGGCCTATTTGGAGAGAAACACCCATTTCAGTCCTCTCTGGACCATTTTCATTTTGAATTGAGCCAGACTTGTTGTTTACCATTGGGCCTTGCTTTGGATTTTTTTTTTTTTTTTCCCTTCTTCATAAAAAATGTTCCGAAGCAAGGCTCAATGGTAAACAATAAGTCTGGTTCAGTACAAAATTGAGAATAGTCCAGAGTGGACAAAAATATATTTTTTGTTTTTTTAACATTTTTGTGGAAGACAAAACTTTTAGGGTTTCAAAGTTTTTATTCTATTAAACTAAATACCGGATTTTATGAGTGTATTAATGGTTTTTAAGTGATATTTTGTTATTTCCAACTTTTTGGATTGATGACCACTTTTTAAAATTTTCTGGAAAATTTAGAACAGAATTACCCTTGCAAGAGAAGACTATTGGGCTAGGTCACAAAAGAAAGTTTTAAGGAAATTTGATTAGTGTGTCACTTTTTGGTCACTGTGGGTCAAGATAATTTTATCTAAAAAACAGCCATAACAATTTTGGCTAACTTTTTATCCTACTGTTTTGAATTACAAGATCACCGAACTAGGCTAGGTAACATGTTCCAGAAAATTTTATTAATGGATCATTTTGTGTAACTACAGGTCAGAGTCAAGCTAATTTTATCTTAAACTTGGTTCAAACAATTTTGACTAAATTTTGTATCCCACCATTTTAACTAATGAGGAGATTTGGGGTAAATCACAATTTTTGGGAAAATTTGATTAATGAATCATTTTGGGGTCACTGCAGGTCAATGTATTTTCAATAAGAATGAGGGTTGAAACAATTATTAAGTTGTTGCAGAATTGGCAGTAGTAAACAAAGCCACAAAATTGGCGACATTTTGCCAAACTTTTTTTTCACTACTGTTCTAAGATTTTAATTCTTTAAACTAACCTTTCAGCTGTCTCAGTAAAATATTTGTCTAGATATAACATTTAAGGGTTTATTTAAATCTCTCTTATTTCTAAAAGACTTTTGTAAAAAAAGCATGTAATGTTTTCGTGTCAGGGATGTTATGGTGCTCCATGGACACAGAATTACAAAAACTTAGCAATATAGAAGAAAAACACTACTTTATAAAACTAAATGTTAATATATTAGCATAAAAATCATTCACAAGCATTTGGAGTAATATATTTATAACATTAAAAATTTCAAAATTTTTGGACAATAAGAATTTTTTTTATTTTAACATTAAAAAATCTCATGAGGGAGAAAAATGAGAAAAGGTGCCAAACACAATGTTTATTTGAAATTGAACATTGACTAACACTGACTTGGCCCTGGCTGCACCAATCTTTCCTTTCAAATTGTAAAATCAAAACAGACTGGAGTATGCACAGCATGCCCAGTGTATGCTGCAGAAGACAGTAGTTTTGATGGAGAGCTCAACTCTAAGTTTGTTTGGAATGATTTTCATTTGAAAGTAGAAAATTATACAAAATTCAGGGTGATTGCTACTGAAAACAGTGGAGCCTTTAGCATTACGATCAGTTACAAAATTTTTGATTTAAAATACTGTAAAATCCAACTATTTTAACCCTCAAGACATAACAAAAAGTCATAAAATAATTACCATAAAATGGGGTGAATCGGAACACTTTTCAACTTTATCATTAAAAAAAAAGCAACAACTGATTTTTTAATTCTTTTATTTTTCTACTAAAAACTTCGGTCTTGTGTTGTTCTTTACTTTTTAAGCAAAAATGAAACATTTTTATCGTTTATATATATATTATTTATTTTTTTAATGGTGTTCCGATTCACCCCGTAGATAGGGGTGAATCGGAACAAATGTTATAATTTTTATTTATTCTGATTCAAACTTTAATACGACTAATGAAAACAGGTAATAAGGGAGGAATAGGAACAAGTAGTTACTGTGAAACCAAGTCTTTATTTTATATACAAGTAAAGATATGCCTTTTTAAAAACTAGAAAACAGCTTTGAAATCAAGAAAAACTAAAATTTATTTTAAGAAATTATATGCAAATTGCAGAAGTAGAATTTAATACAAATTCAGCCCTGTTCTGTGTTATCCTTTATTAGCAGTCATTGGTTAAGTGAATATAGAGTAGCCTCAATCGCTGCATGTATTAACACGATCTACTAATACACCCCATTCCTAGCCCTTAGTACTGTTCGCATCCCTCTCTTTTATAATTAATTTTTCATTTTGAGATGTTTGTGTACTGTTGTTGATGTCAGAGAATAATTCTGTGCAGTTTTTCTAACTAATTTGCTATTTTTAAATTATTTTATTGTGTGTTCCATGTCTGTTGGATTAGGTGTTGACTTTTTTGTTTAACCAAGTAATTTCTTGGCATCTTTATACTCTTCAAGTAATTAGAACAAACACAATAATGTTACAATACATATTCATACATACGTTTTCATATATTACATGAAATATTTACTGTATAGAAAAATAAACCATGAGAGAAAACATGTTCCGGTTCACCCCGTAAATCATAAACCTTTGATGTTACAAGACATTTTTCATTTTTTCCTTATGCAGTTTAGAAATAAGTAGAATTTAATACAGCATATCGTTTACAGGTCTATCATTAATTGAAAATACCCTCTCTTAGGTTTAGAATGCGAAAAATACTGTAGTTACATACAAAGTTTTGAAGACGTTAAAAAAATGAAGCTTTTGAGGATCCTCTTGAAGTTTTTTGATATACCCCAATAGTGGTGCCAACACGTCAAAACTGAAATTCCCAACTTTTAATGTTATTACCTTCTTATAAAAAAATTGGCAACTAAAAATATCATCACATGTATTTATAATGAATTTATTTGTATGACCGGGAAGTTTCGTTCCCATTCACCCCATTTTACGGTACTTAGGATTTTCCGCAATCTTTTCACAAAATTTGCAGGAGGGAGTATGGTCAGGATGTTTGACAAAATGTAGGAGTTTTTTTTATATATTTGGCAAAATTTGCATTTTTTTTTTTTTTTTTTGCTATTTTTTGATAAAAACCACTTTTTTCATGATGTTTTGCAGAAATTGCAGCTTATGTTTTCCCAGTAATCTTTTGAGGAAATTCGCATTTTTCCAATTTTTATTTATTTTTTTTTTCATGTAATTAACAATTTTTCAGCTATCCTTTGACTGAATTTTTATAGATCAAATATATTTCTTGTTTTTTCTTGTAATTTTCTGATGAAATTTGTGTTTCTTTGCAATCTTTTGACAAAATGTGTGTTTTTTCACGATCCTTTGAAGAAATTCGTATTTTTCTCCTCCAATTATTTGTCAAAATTTGCTTTTTTTTGGTGAGTCTAATATAATTTATATTTTTAGCAATTTTTTGTCATAATTTGTGTTTTTCTAGTTATATTTTGACGTAATTTGCATTTTTCCAGCAATCTTTGATGTACGGCATTTTTTCAGCAGTTCTTCGAAATATTCATGCTTTTTCCATGATCCTATGATGAAATTGATTTTTTGTAGACCATTTGTTGAAATTTACAATACTTTCTTATGTCCGAATTTTCATACTGATGCCTGATTTTTTTTTAATTTTCTAAACTAGGGATGCACAACCTATGGCCCGCAATGGGTTAACGTGCGGCCCGCGAACTTCGTCAATTTACAACTAAATACTATTATAACTTACTATGAAAAAATTGCAATTTTTATGCAAAAGTCGCAGAAAAAAATCGTAAATTTCATCAATTTACCGCGGGAAAATATATAATTTCGTCAGTCACTTAAGAATCGCAAATTTCTTTGATCGGGCACAGAAAAATCGCAAATTTCATTGACCAAATGCGGAAAGATCGCACATTCCGTTCATCAGGTGTGAAAAAATCGCGAATTCTGCTCATGAAAGTCGGAAAAATAGCAAATTTAGCCGATCAGACACGGAAAAATCGAGACCTTTTGTCAATCATGCATGGAAAAATAGCAAATTTTGACGATCGGACATGAAAAATCACACATTTCATTGATCGGGCAAGAAAAAATCGTCAGATTTGTTGATGCACGAAAAAATTGCAATTTAAACTCATCGGCTGCGGGAAAATCAAATGTTTTCTCGGTTTATCACGTGAAAAAATGCGAATTTCCTTGATCGGGAACGAAAATTTCGCGAATTTCGAAGATGAGGGACAAAAAAAAAATCGCAAAGTTCGTTGATAAGTCACGGCAAAATCGCGAATTTTGTAGTGATCTGCGGAATAAGCAGAATAATTGAACATTTCGCTGATCAGCTGCGAAACAATCGCAAGTTTTGTAAGTTTATCAAGAGAAAAAAATCGCGAATTTCATCTTGCCGCTTAAAAAAAATGCAATCAAAAATGCATCAAATTACGACGACATTACAACTCCATAGAAGTCACGCTCCAATATTACATTTCGCTTAGCACATCTAAGCCATCTTACATCAATGCACTTTCTTGTACATTACCAGCACATGTCTATCTTCCAACTACCTTCCTTCTCTCTCAATTCTCAATAATCCTAGTGTCCCCCTCAGCTCATTGCCACTAGACCAGTGCAATCATTTTCTAAGCATGTCCTTTGATGTCAATAGAGCTCATCAGTGGTGATGTCACAACTCCAGAAATTGAGTCAAAACAAACCACAGAGTTCAGAAAAGATAAAGATGAAATGTGTTTTATCGTGAAGCTAAACATTCAACCCTGAAACTGATTTAAACAAGTTACAATTCATCCCAAACACTTATGGATCGCTTTTAAAACTTCACCCAGTTCAATGGATTCAGCCTTTGAACGATATCTGATTTCATATTGAAAGCCATTTTGATGGTATATAATGCATCTCTATCACACCTAAACTCTCTCTGTTTGTATTGACCCAGTTACCCTGGAAATGCGGGGTTGAGTTGTCTGTGACGTCACACTGATGAGCTCTATAGCACCTATTCTTCCCAGCTTTTGAATGAAGATACTTTCACCCCTGCATACCTTTTCATAATAAGACTTCACTATCTACCTTCTGCCACGATTAAAATTGTCAATACGTCATCACAGTATATAATGCCTGAAGATTTTTGGGAGTTTAATGGTTAAGTATAGAAGGGAAATAAGGGATAACCTCTCTTAAATTAAAAAAATGGCTTTTTACACAAAATTATCCGGTTTGCGTCAAATTTTGAATGTGGGTTCATTAAGATAGGGTTATCCCTTATTAGTTACGGGATTCTTTTGCTAATTAAAAAGGGGGTGTTGGTGATTATTCTCTCCTTAAACTAGAAAAATTATTTTTTATGCACAATTATCCAATGTATTTCAAATTTTGGCTATTGGTTCTTTCTCATAAAGTGAATCCCTGAATAGTTTTAATGGTTTATTTATATATCCTCAATAGCTATTTGCATTTAAAACTGTGGTTTATGTTTCTGCATAGCCTTTTTCAGTATTCTATAAATATCCTGTTTTTCTTAAAATATTTTTTTCCTTTAATTAAAATTTGCTTTTTTAAGCATTCAAACCTGAAGATCTATCAAGAACTACAGGTTTTTAAACAATTAACTTTCTAATTACTAACATAAACTAGTAATAACAAAAACTATTTTTATTACTACAACACAAATTAATGAATTCACTAGCTCATTCGTTCGTGGCATACAATATAGTTTGTACATTAAAATTTTCTAACATATATTTTTAAATGTTTTATATTATATTTTGTAATGTGTAATATGGGACATTAATTAGTAAAAATCCAGTTTAAATGATAAATATTTGGCGTAAATTAAAATGACAATTACAACAAATGATTTAGCATATTACTTTTTTCACAAATAAAAAAAAAAATAAATAAATAAACCAGTTTTAAATGCAAAATGAATAGAAATTTATCATTATAAGGAAAAGGAAAAATATGTTATAATGTTTTCTGACATAATTATTTTCAATCATTAAATTAAAAAATAAAGAAAAATTGTTTTTATTTGTTATTTGCATTCAGTTGCATTCAACTCACTTTTTTATGTTACTTGGATATTTTTGCGGCAAACCTTTACTGGAAAATCTTCTGATCGACAAATTTCCTAAGAGACTATCCGCCCGCGATATCTACCGGACATCCCTCTCCGTTGAATGGGAAAAGCAAGCTTCTTTCCCCGAAAGGATTACCTGAATGAACTGCTGCATCCCTCCCTATTTTAACTATATTCATTAGCTTATACGCTTTATCATAATGAACCTACATCCAAAATTTGAAGCAAATCAGATAATTCTGTGTAAAAAGCTATTTATGTAATTTAAGGGAGGTTATCCCCAGTCTCCCCTCTCTATGTTTAGCCATTAATCCCTTAAAACTTATTAGGAATCCACTTTATGAGAAAGAACCTATATCAAAAATTTGAAATACATCAGATAATTATGCATAAAAACTAATTTATCTAATTTAAGGGGGTAGGGAGAATAATTGTCCGTTTCCCTATTTATACTTAGCAAAAGAACCTCATAACGAATCAGGGATACGCTTTATCATAAAGAACCTACATCCAAAATTTGAAGCAAATTGGATAATTCTGCATAAAAAGCTATTTAATTTAAGGGAGTTTATCCTCTGTTTTTGCCTCTATACTTAGACATTAAACCCTTAAAACTATTCAGGGATTCACCTCATTAGAAAGAACCTATATTTAAAATTTGAAATAAATCGGATAATTCTGCATAAAAACAGATTTATCTAATTTGAGGGGGAGATAACAGCTTGTCCCCCTTTATAATAAGCAAAAGAACCCCTTAACTAATCAGAGATAAGTTTTATCATAATGAACCAATGTCCAAAATTCGGAGCAAATCAGATAATTCTGCATAAAAAACCATTTATTTAATTGAAGAGAATAAATTCCATACATTTGAGAGCAAAAATGATTTCAAAAATATGTCAGAAAATATCAGTCTGGATTTGAGAACATTCCTAGAGTAAACGCTCAGCTATTAGATATTTTATTTTTATTTGGCATTTTCTGTAAGAATTGAAAAGTGTCCACTACTGGAATAAAAAGATGTCTCTATTATGGGTCATTCCACGTGAAATCAACCAATTTAAAGAAAACTTGTTGCATCATAGTCACAGATTTTTTTAAAATTTTTATCAGACATAGTAGAGAAACCCTCAAATCTGAAATTTAAAAGTAATTTTCGCAATATTGGCTGAGATATAGCCATTTGAAAACTGACCATTTTTACTAAATGGCAGTCATCTTGAAATTTTATCAACGTCTAAAAATGGCCATAACTTGACAACTAAAAAGGCTCAAATTTTATATATCTGGTACCAATTTGAAGCTATTTGTACAAAAAATGCATATTTCACATCAAAACAATAGTAAATTTTCATTTCTTTACTTTTTATTATGTGCAAACTGAAAATATCACCCAAAAAAGGGCAGATTGTAATGGCCCATAAAAAAAATAAATCATCATGAATTTTTCTGAAACTTGGTAAAACCATTGTGTGCTTTAACCCTTTCCGGCACACTGTGCCCAGTCTCGGATACCTAATTTTAATTCCAAACTTGCAAACGGCACCAGTAATATTTTAGTAAAATCTTACTTTTATAATAAAAGCTTAAATTAAGGAATTCAAAATATCTAAAAAATTCGATTGTGAATTCCGGTGTCAGTCGATAATTTCTCATTTTACTACAGATTTTGCCCGTGCCGGAAAGGGTTAAATAAAAAAATTGGAAAGGTAAAATTTGTTGTTTTAAAATAAATGCTTTTTTACACATAAGGTGTCATTAACCAAATAATGATCATTTTAAAATCTGTAAACATTCCCAATTCAAAAAATAATGGTTAAAATAAAATTTTCTAACATTTAAATTAATGTAAAAGTATATTCAAAACCTCATTTATACTAATTTTGTAGAAATCTGCTCCCCCCCCCCCCCCCAAAAAAAAAAAAAAAAAATGTAGACAATTGAAAAAATTTTACACTATATAAATAATTTCTATTTTGAACACTTTATTTCAGCAATAAGCATTGGATATAGTGGGTCATTTTTTATGTATAGGATTAAAATCAGTATGCATTGGTGAACATATTTATGTCTCTAAAGAAAAAGCTTCAAACATGTGAAATAATCAAATATAAAATAAATTAAAAATATTCAATATTTAATATGAAATATATGAATTTTCTGAAAAATGCAGATTATTTAACACGATTAATAACATAACACAATCTATAAGATTTCAAGCTATAAAAGAAATCCCCAATCTTAATTGGTGAGGTTATGCTAAGCATTAAAATTAAAATATGAAATTGAATTAGAGAGTTTTCAAAGATTGGGTGATACACAGGGGCAGGGTTGGGTTTCTTCAGGAAGAAACCTATTTCTTCCAGGACAGTGGAAGAAACTGGAAAAAACCGGAAGAAATTGGAAGAAATGGAAAAAATTGGAAGAAATGGAAGAAACCAAAACAAACGCTCAAAGTTAAAGCACATTAACAAAGTAAAAGAATTAAAGTATAATTACATGAAATCTAAATTGAAAAATCTAATTATTATTAAAAATATTTTTGCAAAGATAAGTTACTTTTTCATTAAACTTCAGGTTCAGCAGACATTTTTAGGTGAAGGATTTTTACTAATCTAGAGGTAGAGGGATGGGGTTTTTTTTAAATTATTTTATTAATTACGTCATTTATGCAAAAAAGGGAAAAAAACTAAATACAAATTGTTTATTTTTCATATAAAAAATACATTATTTCATATAAAAATGCATTATTTTAAGCTGTGCAACACAGTAAATAAATAAATTTGTAATTATTTATACTAACATCTAGCATGAATATTTCAATGCTGATTTTAAAAGATTAGTGTTCTTAAATAATCTATGGGTATGTCGAAATTATTTTAAACTATCTTGAAATGTAGGACTTGACAAAAAAAAATCTTCATCTTTTGCATTCACCCGATTTAAGTTGAGAAACTGACTGCAGCATCCTACTGCTAAAAAACATTTTTGCTATATTATGCAATTATGCTGCATTGTACTAAGAATGAAAATTTTAATGATTTTTTTTAATACTGAAGATTGACCAGTACAAGTTTCTAAAACCCAAACTGAATTTGAATGACTTTCCTAGATTCAGCCGTAAACGAAAACATCAAACAAATTTTTTAAGTAATTAAATTGTATTTTTTAAAATAATTAATATATACATGAATATTCATAATTGTAAATTAATTATATGTATAATATTTATTAATTATGTGCAATAATTAATTATCGAAAAACTTTATTTTCATATGCAATAAAACATAATTCATCAATAACACAAAGATTTTCTAATTATACGAATTTCATTTAATTAAAAAATATTTTTGCTTTAAGTATTCACACCTTGATTTTTCTTCTATATAATGATTTTTGTAAATGTTCATTTGCTTTTCTAGAACTTTCTCAAAGAATATTTGAAACACTAAAGCAGTTTAAACTAAAATTTTTCTATGAGATGACTGATAATTCATGACTGATAACTATAAATAATGAAGTTCATTACAATCAGGGATGAGATTGACCAAAAAGCAAAAAAGCTGAAAACTGCGCAAACAACTTTTGAGCAATGACAGGAATGTCAATCGCAACAAATATAATTATATTAATATATAACACACAATTTAGCTTTTGGTAAATTAAATTAAAAGGAAATTATTAACGTGAATTGCAGAAATTATTTATACTTTAATGAAAATTTAGTTTATCAAGATACAGCACCAGGGGTGATTCTGGGTGAAAATTTTTTTTCGGAAATACACATCGCATTTTCGGAAATCGGAGATGACGTGGGGGGGGGGGGGGGGGCGGATTCCACGAACTACACCCCCCTCGCGAGGGCGGGTTTTATCCGCGGTTTTCAGACGAAATCGGGGTTTTTCCGCGCTCTTCAGACGAAATCAGCGATTTATCTACGATATTTTAGCAAAATCGGTGATTTATTGCAATCTTTTTCCGAAATCAGCAGTTTTTCCGCGATCTTGTGACAAAATCGTCATTTTTCCGTGAAAACACGAACGATCGTTTGCGATCGTCAGACGAAATCAGCGATTTATCTGCGATATTTTAGCAAAATCGGCAGTTTTTCCGCGATCTTTTGATGAAATCGGCGTTTTTCCTCGATCTTTTGACGAAATCGGCGTTTTTCCGTGGAATTTTTTTTTATGAAATCGACGGGTTTTTTTTTAATGATCTTTAGACAAAATTTGCATTTTTACGCGATCTTTTCTCGAAAACGACGCTTTATCCCCGCGATTTTTTCCCGAAATCAGCGTTTTTTCTGTGATCTTTTGATAAAATCGGCCTTTTTTATCAATGATCTTTTAACAAAATATTTTTAAAAGATTTTATTTCGAAAACGGCATTTTTTCCAGCTATCTTTTAACGAAATCAGCGTTACATCCGCAATCTTTAGACGAAATCTACGTTTTCCTGCGGTCTTCAGACGAAACCAGTGTTTTATCTGCGATATTTGGTGAAATTGCTGTTTTCTCCGAGATCCACACAAGAAATTCGCCTTTTTCAGCGATCTTTTGATAAAGTTTGTTGACAAAAATGTTGACGAAATTGTCGTTTTTCCTCGAAATATTGACGAAATGTGTGCTTTTTCGGCGATCCTTTCACGAAATTTGCATTTCTCCGCGGTTGTTTTTTCCGCGCGTAAAACCGTACAAGTTGGCAATCATGCGGAACTGATAACCAAATTTCAAATTTTCGGAAGAGAATGCCTTAAATTTTCGGAAAATTCGGAATTTTCGGACGAGAATCACCCCTGTACAATACATTAATAAAACCCTGTTATTGGCATGAATATTTTTTTCTTAATTGAAATTTTCTAATAGTAAGACACTTTTGGTTAAGTATTAGGGTAAAGAAAATAGAAATTTTCTTTGTTTTTTAGCTTTGCTCTTGCACAAGATAAATTTCTTTCTGCTGCTTTTTTCTTAGATATTACACATTAATCCTCTAAGCGTTTAACCCGTAATATTCCGTACACTAAGCTCCAGGTTTCACTGCAATATAAGCAATATTTAAGATATTATAATTCTATAAATTTAATGAATTTTCAAAGCATTGAAGAGTGATTAAGACTCTCAAGGATTACATTTATATTCCTAAATAAGATTTTTTATGTAATATTGAAAGAATCATTTTTTAGTAGCATTTAAAACAAAATGCAGAGAAAACAACATTACAATTTTACCCATTTGCAAGACACTTGGAGGGTTAAAGTTATCTAGTGTTGCCGCTGGACTTTAAAAATCCTGGGTTTCCAGGACCCAGAATTTAAATTCTGGGCCTCTTTTTTACAAAAGTGGGTCTACACTGATAATAAGTCATATTTTTAATGTAAAAATTGAACTTGTTCATTTGGAAAAGAAAACTGAAATGCAATAATTTTTGTTTTAACAATAATTAATGAATAATTAAAATCAATATTTTTTTTTTAAACTATTAAGAAAAATTTTATTTTTAAAAAAATAAATGTGCAAGATACAAATTTAATTATAAATTAATGCTTATTTGAGTGTAGAAGATAACATGTATCACTGCTGTTTGCATTTCTTTTTAAAAAGGGCAAGAAAGATTTATTGAAAAAAACATTTTTGCAAAAAAAAAAAAAAAAAAAAAAAAAAAAAGGATACTTTTGTTGAATATAAGGGTATTTTTTGTTCAATGAATGGGTGCTTTCAGAAGTCACATTCATTCAGAAAGATTTAGAGGTGCCAAAAATGGATTTTGGAGCAGGAAAGTCTGTATTTGGAGTGGCAAAAAAATAATTTTGAAAATTAGTTTTTTAGTTTTCAGAGTCCTTTTAATGAAATTTTCAGTTTTTTCATTATCTCTTCATGAAATCTGTCATTTGTTGGAGTCTTTTGGCAAAATTTAAAGTTTTTTTTTGTGTGGCTATTTTTTGCGAATACTTTGACGAAATTTGCCGTTTTTTCGCGATCGTTTGACGAAATCCGCCGTTTATCGCGATCGTTTGACGAAATCTGCCGTTTTTTTCGTGATCGCTTGACGAAATCTGCCGTTTTTCCGCGATCGTTTGACAAAATCAACCGGTTTATTGCAATCGTTTGACGATATCTACCGATTTATCGTGATTTTTTTCACAAAAGTTGTCATTTTTTCGTAAAACATCTGGTGAAATTCGTCGTTTTATCGCGATTTTTGGACGAAAATTGTCGTTTTATCGCGATTTTTGACAAAATCTACCGTTTTTTCGGTATTTTGTGACGAAATTAACCATCCTTTCGCGAATCTTTTGACAAAATTGGCTGGAAATTAGTCGTTTTTTGGCGATCCTTAAAGGAAATTTGCCATTTTTTCCCCACGATTTTTTTGACGAAATTACGCGTCCTGTATTTTTTTGGTAAACTTGAAATTTGAAAATAACAAAAAAGCTGAAAACCGCGGATCCGCGGAAGAATCTCATCCCTGTACAATGCATTCATTTGAGCTGATACAGTTCAAATCAACGACTAATGTTGAAAATTTCCGAAGGAAGAAACATGATTTTTAGAATTCTGAGAATTTCAGTCCAGCGATATTTTAAGCCACATTGGCAAAACTTTTATTTCAGGCCGAAAACGAAACCATATTTTTGGTTGATCTCTATTTGATACAATAATTATTGTACATTACTTACTGATGTAAGTAATGATAAAACTGATGTATATTAAAAGCTTTTATTTAAATGGGTTTCATTCTACCATCAGTTATGAATATCTACTATTTACCACTAATTTTAGAAATTTAAATAATTAAAAAATATGTTGGTTAAATTGAAATGGTTTACATTTAATTGGTTTTGTGTATTTTGGTTAAAATTTCTTTTTTAATATAGGTAATAGTTGAAGATCTTTAGACAGGCGTTGTGTGTGATCTTTGCTAAAAAACTGATGTAATTTTTAATTTAGCATATATACTTAATTAAATTTGTTTTGGTTCAATGGAATTAATTTATATAAGATTATAGGAAGAAGATATTTATTATGTCTTACAAAATATAAAGTATATTGTGAATTCTTAAATAAAAACAGTTTCTTCCATTTCTTCCACTTGGAAGAAACCTATTTCTTCTGGCTGGTTTTTTCCATGGTTTTTTCCGCGGTTTTTTCCACTGCGGAAGAAACTTGCCAACCCTGCCCAGGGGTGGGGAATTTTTCAAAAATCTTACCAGCCAAGGATTTATTTCACCAGCCCGCAAGATGCAACACATACGCAGTTGAAAATAGTTATGAGAAAATCGCGCACGAAATTACTATTAGTACAATACATTTTCATAATTCTTTTTTCTATGATATTAAGAAGTATATTGTTGGGGGATAGAGCAGAGTCAAACGCAGTGTTTAAGGTCTGTGGTGTGACATGAAGAATATGGCACATCTATGAAACAGTTCAAATTAGAAATAACATATCCTTTTATTTCATTCATCTCAAATGTTAAACTTAAACAAAACTATTTACATAAAATTCCAGCATTTGCTGGGTACTTCGGTGTTTAACATACATCCATGGCAAAACTTCTTAACTGCAGAGAGCAAAAACTAAACCCATCGGTTATATCGTCTGTCCATCACAGCACACACATGTGGAGATGTTTCACCTTCTAGATATACTTACTCAGTACATAAACTGAAAGTAAAATCATGCATACAATTACAGGTAAAAAAGAGAGTGCCTTTACGATCGAAATGCAAAAAGAAAAACTGGATCGGAACGATCACTGCTGAACAAATTTAGAGGGACAAGATTTTGTCCAGATTTCCAACATATATGCAAAACAGGTAAGCTTAATATAAGATAGAACTTAGTACCATATTTATAATGTAATAATTTTGAAAGTTAAAATATCTAGATTGAAAAAGTGTCTCTGATAATGTCTCAATTGCCTACAGTTTTTCAAAAACTAAAAAATGCACTCGCCTTGGCAGAAAATCCACTCGCCACTGGCGAGCAAAATGATGTATTTCCCCACCTCTGGTGATACCTATAGCATTTTAATAATAATTTTTTTTTCCTGTTATCTACTGAATCTATGACCAAAAATGTTGATTTCAAATTGTCACTCAAGAAACAAAATCCCAAGAAGTATTTGAAATTTATTATTTGAATAAGTATGGAGAAGAATATTTCATTTAACAAACTACTTTCAAATGTTTATTATTAGTAATCAAAAGATTGTTTATAAAGGTTTTCATAGTATCAATGCTTCACTGTATAGAACAGTTTATTCTTAGAACATAAGACAGTTTGCTAATACTGTTTAAATTAAAATATGAGTTTCTTCAATTTTTTACATAAATTCACTATAAATATTTAATTTAAATTATTTTAAAATGAAGTTACACAACTTATAATCCAATAATGTCTATTTTTATCAATAAATATGCATGTATATGTCATAAGAAAGGATGATTTAAAAAAACCTGGTTTAAACCAAAAAAAAAATGATTTTTTTGGTTTTTTTTTTTAAAAACCAGGTTTTTTTCCAACCCTGACAAATATATTATGATAGAAATAACAAGTGATTAAAATTTCAAGAAATTTGAGTGCATAGATCCTGAGAAATCAGTAAGCAGAACAACCACCTCGGGCAGTAATAAAAATACTTATACACTTGGACATTGAATCAAACAGAGATAGATAGGATCGTATGTACAGGTACATGCAGCTTCAACACGATGCCACAGTTCATCAACCATAGAGACTGGTGTATGGTTATGAGCCAGTCGCTCGGCGACCATTGACCAGACGTTTTATATTGGTGAGAGATCTGGGAAACGTGCTGGTCAGGGCAACAGCCAAACATTTTCCGTATCAAGGAAGGTTTGTGCAGTTCCGGAAACATGCGGTCGGGCATTATTCTGCTGAAACGTAGGGTTTCGCAGGTCTCTAATAAAGGGTAGAGCCACAGGTCGTAAAATATCAGAAATGTAAAGTGCACTGTTCAAAGTGCCGTCAATGCAAACAAGAGATGACCGAGACGTGTATCCAATAGCACCCCATACCATCACTCCAGGTGATGGTCCAATATGATGATGACGAATGCACGCTGCCAATGTTCGAACACTACGATGCCGCCAAACATGAATGCGACCATCATGATGTTGTAAATAGAACCTGAATTCATCTGAAAAAATGACTCCTCGCAATTCTTGCACCCGGGTTCGCTGTTGATTACGCCTTTGAAGGCACTCCTGTCTATGCAGTGGCAAGGCAGGCACGAAAGTAGGAAATGAAAAAAAAGGTGGAAAATTTTCTTCATCTAATGCAGGGGCATCAAATTCATAATTTAAGTGTCATGTTAACAGCTACATATACAATCAAATTAAATGTAACTGCACATATCACTGGTTTTTATTTTAATAACTTAGAAAGTATTAAAACTACTCTTTACTTTAGACATACATCTCGAAAAAGATATCCCAGAAATTATCCTAAAGTGTTGTATAAATAGTACAAAATAGTCTATTCCAAAAAACTTCCTTTCACTTTGAATTTTTAAAGTCTAAGAAATAAAAAAAATCATTTTTGAAAGACATTTTGAACATCTTTATTTACATGACTTTCAGATGCTTATATGATATAAACTCATCTTTCATTTTATGTCTCTTTTTCACAGCAATTTTAGAACAAACTCCAAGGATTTGAATAGACAAAATGTCAGATTACAAAATTTTTCACCCCTCCCCCCCCCCCCCTCCCAGTATCCTTCTAACATTTTCTTTGCCTTTTTGTATTAATCCAGAGAATGTCCAAAATTGCTTTAAAAAAAGGTGGAATTCCTCCTTTAAGAGGAACTCTTTCATGCCTGGCCAAGGGGAGTCGCAACCATGGTCTTCGAGCTGAGAGTCCATGCTACTGCAAACGTCGTTGAATTGTTCGTGCAGATGCTTTTTGTCTTGCAAATGACCCCATTTCTTGACTCAGGTCTCGTGACATAGTTGTACGATCCATTACGCCCATACGGATAACATGTCTGTCTTCTCGGCTACTAGTGATAGGGGTCCATTGAGATCCCAAACGGCATTCCTATTACCGTCCTGAATTCATCGATTCCATATTCTGCAAACAGTCATTGGATCTCGACCAACGCAAGCAGCAAAACTGCGATACGATAAATCGCAATCCCAGTAGTCTTCAATTCGACCTTTATAAAGGTCAGAAACATGCTGGTATGCATTTCTCCTTCTTGCACGAGCCATCACAATAATTTTTCACCAGGCAACAATTCTCAAATGCAATTCCCGTGTGAGAAACTGGCAGAACAATTTCCTCATTTAAACACATTGTAGGTGTCGCCACTGGCACCAGCTTTGTCAGAATGCGCTGAAAAGCTAATCATTTGCATATCACAGCATCTTCTTCATGTCGTTTAATTTTCACGTCTGTAGCATGTCGCCTTCATGGTGTAGCAATTTTAATGGCCAGTAGTGTATACGACTTCACATATAGGGGCGAGTGGGGTGGAATGGGACAGTAGGTTTTTCTCTTTATGTACTGTAGGATTTGAAAAAAGGTAACACTGTTATTTCAGCAGATTTTTCTGAGCACAGTACTTGTATTGTGCAAGATGCTAGCCAAAATATTTACTGGAAGAAAGAACAGGTTACAGTTCATCCCTTTCTAGCCTATATAAAGGACAATAACACTGATATTGTAAAATCTATTCCTATGTGTGCAATAAGTGATCATTTGGTTCATGACGCTACAATATTTTGGTCTTTCCAAAAAGTAGTTGTTAAGTATTTGATTACAAAATTTCCAGAGATAAAATACATAGAATATTTTTGTGACAGATCATCAGCTGATACAAAAATTATAAAAATTTTACTAATCTTTGTCATCATGAAAAAGACCATGAGGTGAAAGCTGAATGGCATTTTTTTGCCTCATGCCATGGAAAAGGAGCTTGTGATGGTATAGGTGGCACTATAAAGTGCTTGGCTACCAAAGCAAGTCTTCAGCGTCCATTTAAAGATGGTATATTAAATGCATTTGATCTCTATAATTTTGCAAAAGAATCTCTTAAAGGAATTGAAAGTTTTTAAGCTACTGCATAGCTTTTATCGAGGGCTTTGAGTGCAGCGACCAAATCCAAAAATTCCGTAACGAGAAATATCCTAACACATCTGTAATGAAAAAACCTAACACTCGGCTACCGTCGTTTCACTTCGGCAGACTTCGGCATGGTATCCTTCGCTAGACTTCAGCAGACATTGACGCGGAATTTTTCAGAGATTTAGAGGATATCAAGTCTCATACTTATATATCTTATTTCAGTTACTATAAATCTATAATTTCAATAATAAAAATTCCTGATAGAATGTGTATAGAAAAGAATCGTCTTAAGATAAAACAAGGTAGGATAATGTAGCTTTTGGTGAGTGGAGACCCGCCCAATGGTGAGGATCAAAAAATTTAAATGCTTATAACTCGCGATCTAATTTTCGTAGCGCGGCCAAATTTTGTTTGGTAATTTATTATGAGAGTGTGTTAATTTTTGGTGACAGGATATCCCCCATGCTGAGGGTCGAAAATTTTAAAATGCTTATAAATCGCGATCTAATTTTCGTAGCGCGGCCAAATTTTGTTTGGTAATTTACTATGAGACAGTGTTACTTTTGGTGACAGGAGACCCCCACAGTGAGGGTCAAAAATTTAAAATACTTATAACTCGCGATCTAATTTTCGTAGTGTGGCCAAATTTTGTTTGGTAATTTATTATCAGACAGTGTTACTTTTGGTGACAGGAGATCCCCCATGGTGAGGGTCGAAAAATTTAAAATGCTTATAACTCGCGATCTAATTTTCGTAGTGCGGCCAAATTTTGTTTGGTATTTTATTATGAGACATCGTTACTTTTGGTGACAGGAGATCCCTCATGGTTAGGGTCGAAAAATTTAAAGTGCTTATAACTCGCGATCTAATTTTCGTAGTGCTGCCAATTTTTGTTTGGTAATTTATTATGAGACTGTGTTAATATTTAGTGACAGGAGATCCCCCATGGAGAGGGTCAAAAATTTTAAAATGCTTATAACTTGCGATCAAATTTTCGTAGTGCGGCCAAATTTTGTTTGGTAATTTACTGTGAGACAGTGTTACTTTTGGTGACAGGAGACTATTGTGCTTGAAAAATCAAGGACAATTCTTAAAGGACATTACACTAGCAGAGATGATACGCAATTTGAAACTTTAGAAATTGCCCATAGAGTTTAAGAAAAATGTATTGAGGAAAAATGACCAAACAGATTTATAAACAACAAACAACTTTTATTTGATTCAAAGATAAAACATATAAAATCAAATTAAAACCAAATTATATATTAACCAAATCAATAGTCAAATTATAAATAATGAACCGGAGCACCAAAAAGCAAACTATTATATTTTAAATTCTATCTTAAAATTGTCAATAATAATTAACTCTAAATTCAACTTTAAATTAAACTGAAGTTTTTAATCTGACCCATATTAAACTTTCAATTAAAATAAAGTAAATTATATTAATGTCTTTCTCCTCCCAAAAGATTCCCCTATCCATATTAAATTACAGCAAAAACTTTCTCTAAAGCTAGTCCTTACTGCCACTAAGAACACTATCCACAACACCGGCTACTGCCACTAGCGGTGTACTTCAAGATATCCCGTTTCTGCCACATGAGACAATACTTGAAGGCAGAGAAAGAAAAATCTAAAGATTCCCTATACTGTAGCAAAACTAAATCTTAACAAAGACTCTCAGCGAGTACCGGCTATAGAGTCTTAAAAAGAAATTGACCTGGTTCCCTTTAGGCCTGGTCACATTACCACAATACAGGAAAAACATTTAAGCAAGAAAGAAGTTACCTTAAGGGAAGGAGAAAAAGAAACTTTAAAAATAAACTATTTCCAATTTAAAAGAAAATATAAAAATGAAATACCAATTAATAAAAACAACATGTCGCCGGTGACGTGGCTGTCTTCGCCTGATCGTGAAAAATTAAAGTCCCAGACTTGACGAACTCAAGGTGCATTATTCCCAGAAGCACCTTCATCTTTATAATCCATGTGCTGACCAAAAGAAACAAAGTTCATCTTTCATCTACTCAAGAACTTTCCAAAAGCTTTCTCAAACAACACATTACATGCACTGGTAACAATCTTTAGAACTTCACTGTAAACAAACATAACTGAGGACAGCACGAGAAACAAAACAAAACTACGACAAGCAGGCAAAAACGGTCTTTCCACTGAGCTATAAATAGCTCTCCCATCCTCCGTCACCGCCCACTTACGTCATTTCCTATGATGACATCCAAACGCCACCTACGGCATCTAGAACATACCTGAGCAGAAGAACCAATAGCGATCAACCACGGCAGATAGGCACGTGCATTCAGACAGGTAACGCCATCTACCTAAAATTGCCGTAACCTTACAGATTACGATTTACCATGACGATGTTCGCCGCTATTCATGATGACAGGATGGAAACATGTTTACCGTGATACAAGTCAGCAAGTGAAGGATGACATATATGAATGTAAGTTATACAGAAGTGACCAAACATTAAGTTACATTTTATTTAGAATAAAGTTATATTTAAATGATGAAATAAAGATAATGAAAGTATTTAAATTAGACCTACACTATTGAAACAAAGTGATTTAATCAGAAATTATTTAATGATAAATATAAAGAATAAAAGGGTTTGTAAAAGATAGGTTGGATGAAATGGGGATGAATGGAATAGGACAGAGTTTGAGTGGAGTGATAAGAATAGAGGGAAAATATAAATATATTTTCCTAACAAAGCCCCCCCCCCCTCTTATCACCTCCATGAAAAACAACTCACAAAAAAAAAAATCCGTACTTCAACCCCCGAAGCACCATAAAAAGGTTGCCTTACACAAAGTGTTACACAGCATCAACCAATTGGTAAATCAAACACTATACATCCATCCAACCACTAAAAATACCAAAAACAAATCCATCAACTATTCAACTTTACATCTTCTATACTGCCTCATCCCAAACCTATATAGCACGCTACCAAAGTGATAAACCATAAAAATATTAAAAATGTTAAAACTTTTGGGCTCCAGTCCATACATACAAACTGTAAAAATAAAAATACATAAATTATATCTAAAATCCATACTGATACATGCAATTTCACATGTGGACACATTAAAAACCTTAAAATCAGTCACATATGTCCATAAAAACACAGTCTAATACTAATGTTTGAACTTAAAAGTTCTTAAAAATTTCAATTATACATCATAAGGAGAGCAGATCCATCTTAAATATTTTATAATTATTTCATTAACAGAAATATCTAGACTTCTAACATCTTAACAATAAAACTTTCAATTCTAATTCTTAAAGAAGATTTCAACATTGAAAATCTTACATCTAGAAAATCTCTATATTGCAAAAATTTCAAAAATTCAAGCCACTCTTACATTTCTTTATCTCAAAACCTTAAAAAATTTAAATTTTAAATCTCTTAACATTACAATTTTCAAAAATTCAAATATTTCTACAATCTTACATCAAAGTCCTTTATATTTAAATATTTCTAATTTTTCATATCAAAAATCTATATTTCAATATTCTTAGATTTCAATATTCAAATATATTAAACACAGTATCAATACTTTAATACCTGTATTATCACACTTCAGCAATTTTGATTAACCAACATTAAACTTCAAAAACCTTAATTCCTCACTTAAGATTAACCATTACTCTTTTATAAGTCAGACCGAAAGCGGGCATGCCCCAGGCAAAGTGAAACAAGTTCCAATCTCTAACACAAAAATCATGACCCGAGAATGATTCTATCCAAGAATCAATCTATGCTCTATATACCATAAAAATGGACAGTAAAAATTCATACCTACTCCTTATCTAAGATATCCTGATAAAAAAAAAAAAAAAACTTTTCAAAAATTTTTTTTATAACAACACATTTCTCCATCACAATCAAACCATATCCTTACAGCACTATATGCAAAAATGCATGCATTCATTCAAATCCATTGCCTAGGTGCCAAGGTCTTCATACAATCCTTTCACACTACATAAAAAGACATAGATAAGGGTAGCAACTGATTAAGAATTTATTAGAAATTCCAATATATATTGACTATTCCAACACTTTCAAAAAAATTTATCAAAGAAATAGAGCATGATTAACACAGATCACTAAAGTGTTCGCCCAAAAATCTCAGAAGAAAAATCTGAGCCTAAGACATGATCTTAAACCATTATAGACAAGCCAATTACCTCTCATATCCACTAACATCCAAATTCAAAACCGCCCTCCACACTTATTGCTAACCACCAGAAGAACCTACACTAACTTTCTAACACAATATCCATAAGTTCTCTTCAAAACAGGTCAAGCACTAGAGGAAGCAATTTCAGGAATTAACAGGATCAATTCTTTAACATTAATAAACAGCAGATATTCATTATACAGTAAATGGCTGTCCATTAACTAGATCACTTAACCAAATCATCCCTTGAAGCATGCCCTATCAGTCAAATTACTTAACCTTTATAAGATCACTATACAAAAGTTAAACTCTTGATTATAGCTTTAGCATTCCTTAAATTCAAAAATTAAATGCAGCTATTATCTCAAACAAAAAAAAAATTCAAGAAAAGATCTTATAATCTAACTTTAACAACACTTAACCCAGATCGGCTATTCACTGAAAAACTTGCTTACACTTCAACATTACAGCCATAATGGTCCCTTAAAAATTTAACATTGAATAGGTGCCATTTATATATAAAAAAAACTAACAATTATTTTCACACATTCTTAAAAATTTGCAATAATTCTCCCAATAAATGACAATTTAGTTAACGGATTAACTAGCTTTAAACTACTGTCGCTATTTAACAAAAGGGATTCTAACAAATTTTAATTTCCCCCTTCAATAGCTGACAGCTTAAAGTAGCATAGTTATCTAACACAAACTTTAATTATCTAACATAGGGAAATATTTCAAAAATAGCACCTCTAAAAAAATTTCTCAAGTTCAATAATTTTATTTTAAATATCAAATTAGAAACTCAAAAATTTGATAATTCAAGAACTAGAATGATTACTTTAACCTTAACTCATTTAATAATTTAATAAAAAATTTACAGGAGGCAAAAAAATATGAAAATCCAGGATTTAAATCTGAACACACAACAGTGTGGACCCTCATGAATCATTACAGGGCACTTAAAACGACAATTTACCCACTGATATCAAAAGTCTTACAGATTCAAACTCTTGGATTTAAAAATTCTATTACAACTAAAAAATTTTAGACGGGAAATTAATTGATTCAAAATAGTCAAAAGAGAAAAATTTATTCAAAACAGGCGGCCAAGAAATCTAAATTGCTAGCAAAAACTTTAAACTTTGCATAACAACTAGGAAATGGCTATGTACCCTCGCCATGACATAGTTACAAAATTTCTGCACCAAAAATATCGAGCATTAGCACGCAGAAAAATTTAAACAATATGTAAAAATTCCTTACAAAAATTTCATTACAACAAATTTTCCCTTTTCAAAAACAGTAAATTTAGAAAAACAGCCCCCCCTCACAATTTAACAAAAAAAACTTATTTCAATTCCATTATAACCTTACAATATCGAAGTCTTACCAATTTATAAAAAAATTCTAAGCTTAAACAGGACCAAAAACTGTAAACTACAAGTTTTGTGAAAATATAGCCATTGGGTATCTAACACTATTTTACCTTAACTTTAACACTACAAAAAAATTTGCAAAAATTAATAAAAATTCATTTAGAAGTAATATACAAAAATATCACAACTAAACCTCTATTGTTCATCCAAAAATAGTTAAATAAACTTAACATACCTTAATATTCAATAAAAGGAACCTTTAAACTGTTCGAAAATTGGACTCTCACTATAACTCAGAAAAGTTTAACCACCTACATCCGATATTACTCCACAAACATTCATCTTCTTACACCATCTAACATAACGCAGGTCATACACTCAACCGACATCCACATCTGCACACGCAACAAAGCAAATCAGATGCCATTAAAGCAAAAAAATAACAAAAATTAATGCTTAAAAAAATATATATTTATAAATATCCAAAAATCAGAGAAAAATTAAACTTCAAACTGATTTAAATATGACCATTACTTCAGGAAACTGGTACCTCCTAACCGACATCTGAAGTTGTGTCACTTAAAGAAAAATGTCTAACTTAATTAAAACTCAAACCTTAAATCTTAACTCTTAATCATTTACAAAAGAATTAAACATTAATAATTAAACCTTCAAATGTAAATCTCAAAAAAAAAAAACTTTAAATGAGAGTCCTTTAATTTATATTTCAAACATTTTACTTATTCATTTCCCCCAAAAAAATTTTAACTATATGTTTTCTAAACTAAAATTCGAACTGTTTAACAGTATTTAACCAAAAAAAAATTTCAAAATTTCCATTAAGTAACAATTTTATATTCAAAAAATCTTTCAATTCTTCAAAACAATCTTAAATTGAAATCTTAACTTTCATTTCATAAAAAATTCTTATTAAACTTTCATTAATTCATTATGTTTTTCAATAAAAATACTAGGGATGCAACGGATATCCGGCCAATATCTGATATCCGGCATATCCGGCTGATTTTTCAATATCCGAAATATCATCGGATATCCGGCAGAATGCAACAAACCAAATATGTATTAATAACAGTAATCGTTTGATCCCAAACAATGCGAAAAACTTTTGTTTATAATGCAAAAGATGAAATATTATTATAAGTTCCCTATCGATGAATAAAAGGTAATTCTCCAAAGTTTAAAGAATTGCCAGCTTTCCAATTATTTATATTTAAACTCTGTAACAAATTTAAAAGTTTACGTGTACATCTTTTAGAAAATTGTATCTACTTTCAGATTGTAAAACAAAATTTAAAGTCAAAATAGCAAATGAAGCTCCTGTGCAAAAATGTATAAAGATAAAAAACCAACATTGAGAAATGCACAAATAATGCATGAAAAGAATAGAAAACAGCCGTTTCAAATCTACTATCGAGATTCTTCATCAGTATAAGACTCAGCATGCTAGTAAAAGCTAAGCTGAGCAAAGCGACAGGGAAGCACAGTCTTATATGCCTATTACGGGAGCGAATGGTAATAGATTCGAAACAGCTGTTTGCTACCTTACATGCATTTCTAAATGTTGGTTTTCTATCTTCATAAAATTTGAAGTTGTTTATTAAACTGTGATTTTACTGATTTTCTTTCTTTCTTTTAATTTAAACAATAGGTTAATTGGTTTTTAAGTTACACAACTAAACAAACCTATTTTTAATTTCTTCTATCTTTCAAAGAAGAAATTATTGTAATAAATTTTTTTTGACGAATTTGCGTGTTTTAGGGATCAAATATCCCCAAAAACATGTTTATTCAAAACATCTGTCTGTCCCAGTGTCGCCATCATACTATCAAAAAGTGTATGAAGTTATGCATAGAATGATCCAAATATTTTGTGCATATTTTTGACTATAACCAGCAGGTTCTTCTTCAATATGGAAACATTTCACTGTACGGCGGTGTTGTAATTGCAATTTTTGTGCAATTTTCATTGTTCTACCATCAAATACTGTATGAAGTTATGCATAGAATTGAACCAAATTTCTTTGGATACATTTCTGGGAATGACTGTCTGGTCTACCTTCAATTTGAAAATAATTTGCCCAAAGATGGTACTGTAATAATGATTTTTGTAAAATAATTTTGATTTTTCATAATCCTTACAGAGAATTGGTGGTTCGTGCAGCGATGTGAACTTCGTATCTTTCTAAAATTGGCTATTCGCAAACAACTGATGTATAGCAGAACAGAAAAGAATATTGATTTTAATAAATATCATGATCGAGATTAACTCATTCTTAATCTAATTAACTGACTG
This sequence comes from Maratus speculifer, assembly GCA_964019185.1. Lineage (NCBI taxonomy): Eukaryota > Metazoa > Arthropoda > Arachnida > Araneae > Salticidae > Maratus > Maratus speculifer. Next base: position 51,750,042 of record OZ025293.1, read on the forward strand.
CAGCAAAAATTCTAGATGAAAATAAAAGTTGGTATAGTACTGAACTAACAATACTGAAGTAGTATTAATACAGTTGACTCTCTCTACAACAAAACTCTATCCAGCGAATTTCTCTATTTAACGAATTTTTTGTAGAAACGGTCAATTTTTTTCATGATTATATTAAAAATAATCTACATAGCGAAATATATATCACCATTAAACGAATTTTTTCAAAAATGTACTTTTATATGTTCTGAAAGCGCTTCAAATTATTTGTAGAGTAAATTTTTTTCATTGATTTCTCGTTTATAAGTCATAGCTACATAGCATCCTCTACCTTATTCCTTATGTCTAAAAAAAGGCATTCAACCCCCCCCCCCCCAAAAAAAAAAAAAAACATTTTTGCATGGTTATACTTGACTTTGTTTTAGCCAAGGTGAGCTTGCGTTCTTGGAAAAGAGTGAAACATTTGCTTGCTATTAGAACAATTTGCAATAATCACAAAGCATCCTAAAAGATAAAACTATCCCATTATCGTCTTGAAAATGGTGTTTATTTCTTGGTTTGGATAGTAAGTCAGCAATAAGGAAGGGGTGAGGGGGCAATTGCAGAAAAGGTTGGGTTTTTTTTTCAGCAGGTTTTCATGTATCTAAACTAACTCTCATTACTTTTAGAGTTTAGAGTTTATGTTTGTTGCTTGTGGCGACTTGGAATATTTTTTATTGTGAGAGATCATTTGAATGAAGAATTGTTACTAAACGTCATCTATGCTGGTGTTATCTTCTACTGCATCTGCATAAAAACTCCTTTGGGATAAGCATAACGCTTTTTTATAAAGTACAAAATTTTTTGACGTTTTCTATTCAACGAATTTTTTGACTGAATGATGGATTTCGTTATATAGAGACTCTACTGTATTTGTAAATATTTTTTGAAACATTCAGATATATGGAATAGAAGAGAGTTTTGGGATTGATGCATCCAACTAGTTATTTTCATGATTTCATTATAAATATTTAAAATTAAAAGTTTTTTTTTTTTTTTTTTTTTTTGCTTATAAATTTGAAAGTGATTTAACTTAAAGTAAAATTAAATGTAGCTTAAGGTAAAACAGTATTAAATAATTAAAACATGAAAAAAATCATTAAGTAAACCCATGTTTGGAAATAACTCTTCAACCATTGGTATATTCGTAAGCCTTTTTGTTTACATTATAAATGGAAGCTATGTATTTTTTTGTGAAATTACTTTACAGTTATAAAATAAACATATTGATAAATGTGTAAAATTTGTTCTATAAATTATCTGCATTTCATTGTACAAATTATTAGCAATTATCAGCAGTTCATTGTAATTATTAGCCATTATCAGCATTTCATTGACAAATAAGCAGAATATTTAAATGTTTGAAGTACATTTTTTATTCAATATTATTAATATACACATACAGGGCTTGAACTTCGGCATGGGATGGCTGGATTCATGCCTTAAAAAATCTTATGGCCAAGACATTCCTGTTACCAAAAAAAAAAATAATAATAATAATAATAATCCCTTTTTGAATATATATTTTTTTTTTGTTTCTTTTGTTAAATGGCGATCAAATCTCAGGACTGACTGACTATTTTTGTGATATTTTCCGCTATCAATTGGCAAATCTCAGTTTTCTCTTACGGCAATTATACAAAATTCATGATTGGTTTTTTGCATTTGATTGGAAAACTTTGTAATTTTTCTCACAATTTTCTCGCTTGCTCGCCTCGCAAACTTTTGCAACTTTTTTCTCGAGACCGATTGCCAAATTTCACGATTTTTTTCTCTCAGCTGAATGTGACAAATTTAGCTATTTTATTCTGTGACTGATTGGAAAATTTCCCTTTTTGTTTTAGTGACATTCTGCTGAAATTAATTATTTTTCTGTGTCCAGCTGAAAAAATTGTGTTTTTTCTCTGTTACCTGCTGATGATTTTCATGATATTAACAAATTTCACAATATTTTACTGTAAATGAATGATGAATTTCGCTATATTTTCCCACTGCCCAAGTACCCTCAAACTTCAAATTTTTTCAGACCGATTGACTATTTTTAAAAATTTATTTTTGCCATGGTGGACAAAATCAGCGATATTTTTTCTATGGCCGATTTCCGTATTTTGTGAAATTTTTTTTTTCTAATTTATTTTGTCTCTTTTGCCGAAACAAGAAATTTCTAAAAGGGCAGTAATGATCACTAGAGTCTGAGCTCTATCTAATTAGCCTGGAATCAGCATTAAACAAAATGAGATTAGTTCTTGTGTTGCACATTGAAAAAAAAAAAAACATGTTTTTTTTTTACAATCAATGGTTCAGCATTAGATTTTTTTTTCATTTTTCGAAATCATCGCACATTTTGTAAGCAATGGGCTTGATAATCATACTTCTTTTTTCATTTAAAAGATAATCTTTCATACGATGTTTCTGTTTGGATTCATTTTTTTTTCCATGTCTGATAATTTGCATCTGCCCATTTTGTAACTTTTTATTTTCTTCTTTATTAAAAATGACATTTATTTCCTATTCAAATAAAAATTCTTCTAAATTTAAAGAATTTTGTAAAAAAATAATAATAAATAAATAAATAAAATGAGGACATCCATTGTCCAAAGCAAGATGTTTAAATGTTTCCCATTCAGTTAATGAAAATCAGTAAAAACATTATTTTTATGATGATCAAAACATGACTCATGTAATAAGAGTCACATACTACATATGTCATGGATTTCCTGGACCAATAATAAACAAAATAAAATGCAGACACCACAAGGTCCATTCTCAACCGATAACATCAACCGCTTTCCAAATGATTGAAAAAAAAAAGGCAAACTTTAAGGAAACACATTTAGAAACAATAAATAGTCTATGTGCATAGTTCACAGAAATTAGGACATGACATTTTTAAATAAACCATTTCTCATGGAATAGAAGAAACCTACTGATTATGCCCTTTTCAGAATTTCATATGGGTTTAAAATTCCATTGCATAGAAGAACATAATTCAATTAGCTAAAATGTCAGAAATTACAGTATTGACAATAATTCCACTAAGTGGTATGCAATCACCGCAGGATATTGACAATACAAAATAAAAGAAAAATAAAAAAGTAACTTACAAAAGATTCTAAACCACACAAAATCGAATAAAATCTAAATTAAAATATTCATTTAGCAACTCAATTATTAATTGTTCATAACACTGAATGACAATTGAAAAATAGATATGATATATATAAGACTTGATTCTTTTCGTTTGTTTTAATTAAAACAGACATTTTGGATAATTATCTTGAGTTGTTGATTTAAATTATTTTAATGGAATTTTGTCATGCTGGTATAAATTAAATATTTAAATGGCATGTAAAAAATAATAGTTTTTTTAATTTCTTCCTTCTCATATAGTTTAACACCCCTGCATTTACAAATGTTATGGGGAAAACTGTCTCTGCCTGGGAAAACCTAAATTTCAAGCCCTGATAGTCAGAGATATATAGTTTCTGTAAATTATATTCCAATACGTTTAAAAGTTGCAATGGTGTGTGAAACATGTTTGCAATTTATTATTTGAGATGGCATTGCATAAATAAATAAACAAACATTCACCATAACTAAAAACATATTCAGTACCGGATATCCGATCGGATATCCGAATCCGGCAGGCAAATCGGATATCCGATATCCGGCAAAATCAGTATCCGTTGCATCCCTAAAAAATACCCTAAATATTTAAACATAACTTAAAAAATGTATTAAACTTATATTAGAAAAAAAAAATTCACAGACGAATCCACAACTCCCTTGATATAATCTTCATCTGTATTCCTAATAAGGACCATTTAAACGCTGATGTTCATAAAAATTTTAAAAAATTCATTAAGTTCGTTCAACATGTCCACAAAAAAAGGAAAGTCTCTTTCGCATCAAACAAATACGCTGCCATCATGGAAGCACCATAGGAATAAAACAGCAGAATCTCATAAATAGTGGCCCAGCCGCGGACCACTGCTCTCTCCGACGCTCCACAATGAAAAAGGCACAGGAAACTCGTTGGCTCAGCACTTATAGGAATTTTTAGTCAATCTCAGACTTCTCTTAATTACACACAGAAAAGGAGATGCATTTTCAGTCCGTATAGGTGATTCCATTAAAAAAATAATCATGTAGGATCCTCTTTAAAAACATGATTCCTAATTCCATTTTATTTTTGGCGTCAAACCAAGCCAACAGACGACATGTAAAAAAAAATATATATAACTAACAATTACTAAATGAAAATTCCTCATAAATTATCTTTCCCGACAAAAATCCTAACCTTCAAACTTATCCAAATTCTCTGAAAAACCTTCAGAGTAGTCTAAAACATCAATGACATACTCCTACAGCCCCCCCCCCCCCCATCTCAGAGTTCCCTTATTACTCCGGACCAGGAGAGACACACTATCAAAAATTCTCAAAGACAAAATAGACAAAGAATTCAGATCAGGATCATCAATTAAAAACTCTACAAATGGGCTCAGCCTATAACCGATTGTTGTCCTTGAAAAATCAAGGACAATTCTTAAAAAGGACATTACACTAGCAGAGATGATATGCAGTGTGAAACTTTACTGTAGAAATTGCCCATAGAGTTTAAGAAAAATGTATTGAGGAAAAATGACCAAACAGATTTATAAACAACAAACAACTTTTATTTGATTCAAAGATAAAACATATAAAATCAAATTAAAACCAAATTATATATTAACCAAATCAATAGTCAAATTATAAATAATGAACCGGAGCACCAAAAAGCAAACTATTATATTTTAAATTCTATCTTAAAACTGTCAATAATAATTAACTCTAAATTCAACTTTAAATTAAACTGAAGTTTCCAATCTGACCCATATTAAACTTTCAATTAAAATAAAGTAAATTATATTAATGTCTTTCTCCTCCCAAAAGATTCCCCTATCCATATTAAATTACAACAAAAACTTTCTCTAAAGCTAGTCCTTACTGCCACTAAGAACACTATCCACAACACCGGCTACTGTCACTAGCGGTGTACTTCAAGATATCCCGTTTCTGCCCCATGAGACAATACTTGAAGGCAGAGAAAGAAAAATCTAAAGATTCCCCATACCGTAGCAAAACTAAATCTTAACAAAGACTCTCAGCGAGTACCGACTATAGATTCTTAAAAAGAAATTGACCTGGTTCCCTTTAGGCCTGGTCACATTACCACAATACGGGAAAACATTTAAGCAAGAAAGAAGTTACCTTTAAGGGAAGGAGAAAAAGAAACTTTAAAGTCCCAGACTTGACGAACTCAAGGTGCATTATTCCCAGAAGCACCTTCATCTTTATAATCCATGTGCTGACCAAAAGAAACAAAGTTCATCTTTCATCAACTCAAGAACTTTCCAAAAGCTTTCTCAAACAACACATTACATGCACCGGTAACAATCTTTAGAACTTCACTCTAAACAAACATAACTGAGGACAGCACGAGAAACAAAACGAAACTACGACAAGCAGGCAAAAACGGTCTTTCCACTGAGCTATAAATAGCTCTCCCATCCTCCGTCACCGCCCACTTACGTCATTTCCTATGACGACATCCAAATGCCACCTACGGCATCTAGAACATACCTGAGCAGAAGAACCAATAGCGATCGACCACGACAGGTAGGCACGTGCATTCAGACAGGTAACGCCATCTACCTAAAATTGCCGTAACCTTACAGATTACGATTTACTGTGACGATGTTCGCCGCTGTTCATGATGACAGGATGGAAACATGTTTATCGTGATACAAGTCAGCAAGTGAAGGATGACATATATGAACGTAAGTTAAAGAGAAGTGACCAAACATTAAGTTATATTTTATTTAGAATAAAGTTATATTTAAATGCTGAAATAAAGATAATGAAAGTATTTAAATTAGACTTACACTATTGAAACTTAAAGTGATTTAATCAGAAATTATTTAATGATAAATATAAAGAATAAAAGGGTTTGTAAAAGATAGGTTGGATGAAATGGGGATGAATGGAATAGGACAGAGTTTGAGTGGAGTGATAAGAATAGAGGGAAAATATATTTCCCCCCTTCCCCCCCCCCCCCACGGTGAGGGTCGAAAAATTTAAAATGCTTATAACTCGCAATCTAATTTTCGTAGTGCGGCCAAATTTTGTTTGGTAATTTATTATGAGACAGTGTTACTTTTGGTGACAGGAGACCCCCACGGTGAGGGTAGAAAAATTTAAAATGCTTATAACTCGCGATCTAATTTTCGTAGCGCAGCCAAATTTTGTTGGTAATTTATTATGTGAGAGTGTTCATTTTAGGTGACGGAAGACCCCCCCACGGTGAGGGTCGAAAAATTTAAAATGTTTATAACTCGCGATCAATTTTCGTAGTGCGGCCAAATTTTGTTTGGTAATTTATTATGAGACAGTGTTAATTTTTGGTGAAAGGAGACCCCCCCCCCCACGGTGAGGGTCGAAAAATTTAAAATGCTTATAACTCGCGATCTAATTTTCGTAGCACGGCCAAATTATGTTTGTAATTTATTAAGGTATTGCATAGCTTTTAACGCGGGCTTTGAGCTCGGCGAAAGAATCTAGAAATTCTGTAATGAGAAAAAAACCTAACACTCTGGCTAACGTCGCTTCAGTTTGGCAGACTTCGGCATGGTATCCCTCCGTAGACTTCGGCAGACATTGACGTGGTATTTCTCAGATATTTTGAGAATATCAAGTCTTAAACTTATGTTTTTTTATTTCAGCTACCATAAACGTATAGTTTCAATAATAAAAATTCCTGATTAACCTACATGTATTGTAAGATAATAAAAATATTTTAAACAACATTAACTTCTCATTTGTTCAATACAAGAAAAAAAAATTGTTATCGGTCATCACGCTCAAAATGTTTAACTTGAATTAATATGAAAGACAAAAAAAACTGCATAAATAAAAAATAAATAAATAAATAATTATAATTGCATAAGTTGATAAAAAATGCTATGCAATAGCTTTACCGCGGCAGTCTCCGAGTGCCACACATATTTTTTGTAACAAAATCTAAAATTAAAACCGCAAACAGTGAATTAGCAGGTAGGTATGCAAAAGCAGATACAATCATAGGAACAAGACTGAATCACTGCTTTGTACCAATCAATGATTGCCAAATACTGGTTTCCAGGGTGTCAGACAGGTCATCAACAAAATTTATTGCTACTTTGGGAATCAATGAAATTGTCAGACCATTGACATTTAAAAGTGAACAATATGTTGCATGTGTATATGGGACCAATTGGTGGATTGGGAAAATTTTAGATTACTGTGAAGTACTCGACAACTATAAAATTATGTTCATGCATCCCCATGGCCCTAATTCTTCATATTCATGGCCCAAAATCCTCAGATGTTTGTTGGACTTCGTATGAACAAATAATAAAAGAAGTGTCTATTCCTGTACCTGCTACAAGAACATATACTGTTGCACCATAGGAAAATCGATCAATTCAAGAATTATTTTTTAACTTAAAAACTGATTAAATCCTTGGTAGATTAAATTTGAAAAAAAAAAATTATTATATTATAAAGTTGTATGCATGTAAGTAAATATTTTGTTCTTATTTTGTCTAGATTTGTTCCATGTGTAAGTTTAAACTTTGGCTTATTTCTCATCACATTCAATGTTCTGCCCTGGATTTGTATTATAGTATTGTTATTATTTATTTTGTCTCCTTGTATCTAGATTTTTGTTCATATAAATTTTAAGTCAGTGTGAACAAAAAATAACAAATGTCAATTCAATTAACTCATTTATATTAGTGATGGGTGATTCTCAAAAATTTTCTATTCGATAAAAATCGTAATCGTAAAAAAGCGCATTCGATAAAGTCATCGATTAATTTCGAGAATCTACAATCGAGATGTTTTTACAATCGATTATTAAAATCTTTGTTATTATATATTTAAAAAGCATAATTTAATAAATACATGGAAACTGAAAAGAAATGAATTAAAAAAAAAAAACAACAAACCAAAAGGATGTTATAATGGAGCCGCAATTGTAGAAAAGTCATGTAAAGGCGTTCCTTGGTTTCAAAAAGTTGTAAAGTCGCGAGTAACAAAATGGCCAAAGAAAAAATAATCAAAAGCACTCCTAGTGAAAGAACATGAACTAAAAGGTTATTAAAAGTGATCAAAATCTTTTATTGATTTTTGTACATATATTGAGATACGATCTACAATGCTCCCATTATTAGAAGACTCTCTATTGAAATTCATTAAACGGACCACTCGGGGGGGGGGGGGGGGGGGGGGGTGCAAAGTAGTGCAGGAGCAATGAAAATGCATAATATGAGTAAATGGTCATTAGGCTTTCCAACAATACTTCGCATGATGGGTGTTGGTTAAATTTATTAAAGAGTTTCCCGCGGGGGCAAAGTGAGGCGGGATGAGCGCAAGAGGTATATAAAATAAAATGGTAATTACAGAGCTTTCTAATGATATATCACGAAAGAGGAGTCAGCAAAAGATATAAAAACACTACCCTTAGAATTCCAACTATTGCAACACCTGGAATACAGCCTGTCCTCACAGTTTGTGAATTTTTCATACATTATCCTTACTAATATTATAAATCGGACAGTTTGTTTGTTTGTTTGTTTGTTCCGCTTTCATGCCGTAACTACTGAACCGATTGCTTTGAAATTTTGCAGACGTAAAGTTAGAAGTCCGGATTAAATAATAGGGTAATTTTTATTTATTTTATTCAAATATTTTCCTTAATAATTCAAAATTTAATTATTTTTCATACAAAATCAATAAGCATTTTTCAGATAAAATTTAACCATTTTCCTTTCCTGTTGCCAAGAAAATAAAAAATTGGAATAATAATTTTTCAGCGGCAATGAATTTTTAATAGAAAACTTCCATGCGAAAAACTATAATAAAATAATTTAAAAGAAAATAAATATGACGTCATGTTTGAAATAAAAATAAAAGGTGTATTTTTTATAATACATTTAACAAGGATATTTGTTTAGTTAATGGGAATTTTTGTGTAAAATATGATGACATAAATTAAAAGTAAAAAGAATGAAAAAGAATTATATTTTTAATAAAATGGTTCACTCATGAAAATGTGACGTCATAGTTGAAATAAAACAGGTACTTTATAGCAGTCGTTAAAAATACAAGGGGTATGAATATCAGTAGCTAATGGAGCGAGATAAATAATGACGTCATATTTAAAATGAATCAGAAATATTTTTTACTTATACTAATTAATAAGTTATAAGTTACATACAAATGAATATTTTTATTCAAAACTCATAATTATCAATGGAAGAAATTTTTTGTGGGGAAAAGGTGGAAAATAAAATCACTGATTAATATATTTTTGGCTTGATTTTTTAACACTTTCCAATAAAGTTGAAAAGTTATTGTTCTTAACGTTTACCTAGCACGAATACCTATTGAAAATAAAGTTTCTACCATGATTAGTTTATTTACAGGGATAGTCAAAAAATTTCCTTATATTACGGCATTATGGGGAAAAATCGTTTTAATTAAATTTAATGATGTTACAGCCTGTAGAACATATTCAAATTTATATGCATTTACAAAGTGCACTAAAATATGTAGTGAAAAGGGCACTTACTATTCATTTACAGGGTCAGACAGAAGAATTCCATTGCATAGGAATAAAGGGAGGAACAGTTTCCGACATATTTTAATTATGGTAAACGATTTCATGTATAATCAAATTGATATATGTTGCTGAGGCTTAATGTAAGTTATTTCATGCATAATACGAAGTGCATAGCATTTACAGGGACACACAAAAGATTTCAAATATTATATATTCTATCCGAAGTACTGTATATCATAGATGATGACTGTTGCATGGATGAAATGCATTTTGAATTATGATATGTGCTTTTAAGTTTCGCTAAATGTATGCATATTAAATGGAGAGTATAAATGGTAATAGTATAAATAGTTAAATTTAGATAAACAGGGTTACACAAAAGATCTCGGAAAGGTTACTGAATATGAGCGTGGTACTTAAAGGTGGTTTTTAAATAAAATATGCATTTTTATTTTGAACTGCATTTAGTAAACTAAGACATGTTTGTAGTATATATATATAATGATAAACAGCGTCCCGCAAAGAACTGGATACAAGGTTGTCTTCGGATGATAATTTCTGAAAATGTAATTTAGGTAGTAATAAGAAATATTTTTGTTTGAAATAAATTTTAGAAAGATACTTTCATGTATTAAAGGCACTTGGAAAACTACAGGGCTGAACAAAAGAATTAAAAAATGTTTCTATCTATTAGTATTAATCGCTGAAAGGAAAATTTTGATCACCAAACAAATTAGCAAATAGGGATTATCAAAAGTTTTTTTACCATAAATTCGCGATAAAAAGTTAATTACACATGCTTTTCATCATCGAAATTTTTTGCTTGATTGATCAATTATTTCTTCTTTAAATTTTATGTGAACGAAGTCACGGGTAACTGCTAGTAAATTATATATTGGAAGTCTCTATAAAAAAAATCAGATCTGAATTCACAAAAACGAAATGATTTCAAAAAAGTTTGAAAAGCGCTTCTGTAAGGAGGCCAAATTGAGGAAAAGAGAAGAAAGATTCATAATATGAAAGAGTGGTTTGAAAACTTCCGTTGATTTATCATATGATGGGTCCATAAAAAGCTTCATATTTACTCCTCACTATTACACTATTTTTTTTCTTCCCTGAATACATCCAGAAATCACGCAGCCTCGCTTTTAAATGTTAATATTTAATAAAATATTTTTACCAAAGGGCTCCATCAAAAAATCACATTTAAAATGAAATTTATTCTCAAAATAGCTACGATTTAAAAAATTCACCCCTCATCGCTCCCCTCTCCCCTGCAGAAATTCAACCCCAGGAGGAGAAACGTTCATAATGTGAAAGAGCGATTCGAAAAACATTCCAATAATCAATCACATGAAGGGTCTAAAAAAAGTTTGGAATTTACTCCTCACCCGCAGGTTTAATTTTTCTTAACAGAATACACCTGGAAATCATGCATCCTCCACTTTAAAATGTTTATAATTAGTAATTTTTATTAGAAGGTTCCATCAAGAAACCACTTCTAAAATGATAGTTATTCTCGAAATAGCTACGATTAAAAAAATTCACTCCCCATCGCCCCCCCCCCCCCCCCCCCCCGTCCTGAAATTAAACTGCAGGAAGAGAAAGGTCCATAATATGAAAGAGTATTCCGAAACCTTTCCTATGACATACCACATAACGGATCCAAAAAAAGTTTGGAATTTACTCCTCACCCGTGGCCGTAATGTTACTTTTTCTTCCCAGAATGCACCAGGAAATCACGCAGTCTCCATTTTAAACTTTTGTATTTATGAAATAATATTTACCAGAGCGCTCCTCTGAAAACCACATCTAAAATGATATTCATTGTCAAAATAACTAAAATTTAAAACCTTTTTATCGCTCCCCCCTTCCCCTTCTGAAATTTAACTCCAGGAGGAGAAATATTCGTAAAATGAAAGAGAGGTTCGAAAAAAATTCCGACGATATATATATAACATGACGGGTCCAAAAAAGAGGTTGAAATTTACATGTCACCTGTGGGTTCACTCATTTTTCCCAGAACACACCTAAAAATGATGTACCCCCCCCCCCCATGTATTCGTAAGAAAGATTCGTAAAATAAAAGGGAGGTGCCAAAACATTCCGATGATGTACATATAACATGTCGGGTTAAAAAAAAAAAGGTTTGAAATTTACATGTCCCCGTGGGTTCACTTATTTTCCCTAGACTACACCTAAAAATGATGCAGCTCGCACTTTAAAATCTTTATATTTAATAAATAATATTTACCGGAGAGTTCCATAAAAAAATCCACACCAAAAATAACATTTATTGTCGAAATAGCTAAGATTTAAAAAATTCGCCCCCTCATCGCTCCCCCCTCCCCTACCCCTCCCCTCCTCCCGCACCTTAAAATTCAACTCCAAAAGTAGAAAGATTCATAATATGAAAGAATGATTAAAAGAGCTTTCGTATATGCCTCTCATTTCAGCAAATTTCATCCCGATAAAGTCAGGCATAATGAGAAAATCATTTCATCGCGATGAAAATTAACCTCGATTGAAATAGGTTTATAGAAGGACTTGTAACTTCCAGATGAAATTTAGCCTTGATAAAAGTGGCACTCCGAGAATCTTGTGGTTTGCTGATGAATGCCTTTTTCGATAAGGATGATTTTCGTTCTCGTTGAGAATAGTGATGATGAGCTTTATCGAGGCGTTTTGTTGATGAAGCTTTGTGAAATGAAAGTTTTATCAAAAAACGAAGTACAGAAAGAAGCATGAGAATATGACAATAACTTGTGAAATAAAGACCTAATTTTCAAAGTTTCTGGTATTTTAGTCTTACCATGCTGTCACATACGTGGTACCCCCCAATAAATATTATTTATTTAAAAAAAAAAAATTCAAAGAGGGGGCTGGAGAGGGGACGAACATATGTTTAAAACTGTAGCGTTTTCTACAATACCTATCAATATAAGTGTGGGTTTTTTTTCATCAAATCATTCGGTAAATATTATTTATCAAATATAAAAAAATTTAAATGTCTGCTGCAGTGTTGCCAGATGGGCTACTTTTTTTAAATTCAAATTCTTGATTCGCACCACTTTTTTGAAACAGTAAAGTACTCCTTATTTAATGACTTATTAATCAGAGAATAACCAAGGGGAATTTTACAGTTTCAAAAAAGTGGTGTCAGTCACGAAATCTGAATTTAAAAAAAGTAGCCCACTGGCAACACTGGTCTGCTGCAGGAAATTGGGGGCGAAAGGGTTGGACTGACGGGGGGCAGGGGAGGGGGACAATATTCACTTTTTAACTCTTTCTGGCATGGGCAAAATCTGTACTAAAATGAGACATTATTGACTGACACCGGAATTCACAAACGAATTTTTTGAATATTTTGAATTCCTTAATTTAAGCTCTTATTCTAAAGGCAGAATTTTACTAAAATATTACTGGTGCCGTTTGCAAGTTTGAAATAAAAATTAGGTATCCCAGACCGGGCACAGTGTGCCGGAAAGGGTTAAACCCGTCATATTGTATATCATCTTGAAGATCTCCAATTACTCTTTCATATTATGATGCTTTCTCACTCCCCCCCCCTCTGAATTTGGTTCCCACGGCGGGAGGGGGGGGGGAGGATTGGCATTTTTCGAAGCTTTGTGTTTTTATCATTTTAAATTGAATTTTTTAATTGAAAACGTCCTTAGGCGTATTGGAAATTTTTTTGAGATGGAAAAAAACCATTGAACTAGCCACATTGTTACTGTAACCTAGGCACATTGTTTTAAAGTTCCCTCTTTGAGGACCTCTTCCAAAGGTGAGGAGCTTGACCCCCCCCCCCCTCCCAACATACACTTTAAAATATTGCTCATTTTTTCTCTACCAATTTTAACTTAAAAGTTTAAGCTATATGGCACACGCGGGGCTATTGACCCGCCCCCCCCCCCCGGTTGGTTATTCACCAACATAATTTTGCTCATTTCTTCACTTCATTTCAATTTTTAAAAGGCTATAACTTTGCTTCTATGGGAGTTACAGCGGAGAGAAAAATTATAGCATAAGCATAGCTAACTTTTCGTCGCCGCTCTTTTTGCAGTTTTACGGTTTTCCCCATAGCACCGGGGTTTTTTTAGGGGGGGAGGGGGCCAGGGGGAGCATTTTTCATTTTTTGATGTAATATGTTTATTGAAAGCTTATTAATTTAATTACCAATTTACTACCAATTTAGCATAAAAAAGTTTTGCCCATCATTCTGGGTCACATTACGGATCCATAATGGGTTGAAATTTAAATTTCTCAAACTTCTTCGAAGTTTTCGCTAAATCGGCATCTGGAAAACATCGTGCCAATGTGGTGCATGTATGACATCTGCATCATATAAATATTGTTCACCACTGCTGGGACTCTGGCCTCCTCTCACGTGTAGGCGTTAGTTTACCGCGGTTACTTGGTCCTTTGTATTTCCTGCACAATAAAATATTTCCTAACGATTAAAAAAATACACACGTAATTGTTCAAGTTTTGACTTCTGTCGGCAGTTCCAAAATGTTTTTTTTTTTTTTTTTTTTTTTTTTTTTTTACGGATTTTGCAATAAATAATATTTATAATATACATGGAATTTAGAAAAGCAGGAAGTGTTTGTTTGGCATGTGACCATTTATTGATCTTATGCACCTCGATTTTATATATCCCCCCCCCCCACTCCGTTACCTTGGGGGGGGGCAGTTTTCAAAATTTAACGTTCAGTTCGAGATTACGTTCGATTGTTCGTTCAATTCGAGATTTTTTTTTTTGTTGTTGTTTACAAGATTTTGCTGTGCGTGCACACTGCATTTGGTATATGATGCCTTATACAGCGAGGACCCAGTTCGAGATTTCATATTACAAGATTACGTATAAGTTAGAGACACCAATGAAAGGAGGGGCTCACTAGCGAGTGAATCCGTCGTGTCTTTATTAACACCGACTCATTCACCTGTAGTAGACTCTTGATAAAATTGAATCCTGTATGGTATAAAAGCAATTGCAAACTGGAGTCGTCGAGAAAAATTTTACACAATCGAAAGTTATCGAGATGTTCATACAATCGAGAAAAACTTCTCATTATCGCCCATCACTAATTTATATATATTTATTTTATTTAAATTACACAATTGAATAATTCAATTGTAATTTACAGCTAGTATTTCTCCAACATTTCTGGAGAAAATATTATGTGCCTTTTTTTTTCATGTATTCCATAGTGAGGTATTTAAAATATTTATGTAAATATGTTTTGAAAATTATATTCTCATATTTTGAATGAAACAAAAAGTACTGTAAAAATGAAAATTTACTAGTATTTTAATAGAATATATGAATATTAAGAGTAAATAACTGCAAATTGTATTTCTTTATTGAATTATATAATATACACACAATACTTTAATTTAGATGCTAGAAAATTTCATTTTAACCAATATTTCTTAAATTAAGAATACTTACAGATTTTAAAATAATCATTATTTGATCAATGACACCTTACGAGTAGAAAACCATTTATTTTAAAACAACAAATTTTACCTCTGTAATTTTACAGTAATAATATACAGTATAATGTTCCATATATAGAGAAACTGTTACATCTATGCATAATCGAATCATTAATATACAGTATACAGAAAGCGTAAAAAGTATATGAACTAAATTTACTTTTGATTTTTGAAATAATCTTTTTCTTTATATAATTGCAAGCTTATATAAATCAGCTACTTTTTTCAACTGAAGATTGGGATACCATTGCTTCATCTAATGTGTGATTGATGAAATATTTAGAATGATAGATAAAGAGAAAAACCTACTGTCCCATTCCACCCCACTCGCCCCTATATGTGAAGTAAATCATCATATATATGCATTGCATTTATAGGTTCTTTATAATTATACATTATATTCCTTAATTATTTTCTTATCTTTTTCAGTGTAAATTTTTTTCAATTATCTACATTTTGGGGCGGGGAAGGGGCAGGGGAGCAGATACCTACAAAATTAGTACAAATGAGGTTTTGAATATACTTTTACATTAATTTAGATGTTAGAAAATTTTATTTTAACCATTATTTTTTTTTGAATCGGGAATGCTTACAGATTCTAAAATGATCATTATTTGGTTAATGACCCCTTACATGTAGAAAACCATTTATTTAAAAACAACAAATTTTACCTCTGTAATTTTACAGTAATAATATACAGTATAATGTTCCATTTATAGAGAAACTGTTACATCTATACATAATCAAATCATTAATATACAGAAAGCATAAAAAGTATATGAACTAAATTTACTTTTGATTTTTGAAATAATCTTTTTCTTTATATAACTGCAAGCTTATGTAAATCAGCTACTTTTTTCAACTGAAGATTGGGGTACCATTACTTCATCTAATGTGTGATTGATGAAATATTTAGAATGATACATAAACAGAAAAACCTACTGTCCCATTCAACCCCACTCGCCTCTATACGTGAAGTAAATCATCATATATATGTATTGCATTTATAGGTATTTTATAATTATACATTGCATTACTTAATTATTTTCTTATCTTTTTCAGTGTAAAATTTTTTCAATTATCTACATTTTTTGGAGAGGGGGGAGGGGGCAGGGGAGCAGATACCTACAAAATTAGTACAAATGAGGTTTTGAATATACTTTTACATTAAGGAGGTGGATCAATAAGGGCTATTTTTCGCCCATCATATACCCGTAAAAAAAAGTTTCGAATTCAGATTATTGTTCTGTGGCTTTGTATAGTTAAAGATATGTATTTTTGTTTAATATAAGTTTTACGTGATAAATAAAATAGTAAGTCATGGAAATTATAGCCTGAAAGTAGAGTGTTTTGTCTTTTTTCTGCATTTTTGACATTTTTTCTGTCTTTGAATTAATTTTTTATTAAGAGTCGCACAATGAACCCAATTAATTTTGACATGCAATGATTCTACTCTTTATAAGCTTTTATATGAGCATTATTTTATTTGGGTTCAGTGTGCGCTTCTACCTGTAAAAGAAAAAAATATATCATGTGAGAGAATCAAATGCACTACTATCGGAGCGCATTCAGACTTCTTTTGCCGTACTTAAAAAGTATTAACGTTGTTCAGACATCAATGTAGCTTTTTTAAATTGTTTTCATAAATACCGTATTTACTCGTGTATAAGGAGCTTTTTAAGGAGCACTTTTTTTTCAAAAAATTAGGGCAAAATTCCTAGGTGCGCCTTATACATGGAATAATTTTTTACTGTTGGATGCAGTCGAACTATATACAGTAGACTCCCTCAAATCCGCACTCCTAAAATCCGCAACTCTCTAAAATCCGCACATATTTTACAGATGTAAACAATGAAACATTCAGTTCAGATGTAGGTGCAAAATTTGACTTTTTTAGTTTTATATCAATTCCATATATTTTCTAATTTGTAATTTTTGTTAAGGTAATTGAATTCATGTTTTTCATGAAGAAAGAATAATTTATTTCGGAAAAAATAAAGATATTGCTGATATTATTGGTAATCATAATCTTACCAAATATTTTTATTTATTAATCAAGCTTTGTTAGTTATTAAGTCTGGCTAAACCTGAAATAAAGCTTCATTATTTTATGATCTTGATGTGAATTAGTAATGTACCTTTAAGAGGCAAGTTTTAATGAATAATTTAGGAAAAACACATTTCATATGGATAATGAATATTTAATTGTAAATTGATTATTAATCTGACCTTTGCTTTTAGTATTTTTATCACTTTAAAAACTATCTAATATTTTATTATTTTAGCATATTGTAAACATTCATTATACATTTGATTTCATTATTAATTACATTCAAATTTTTTTTTTTTAAAAATGTAAACAAAGCAATGACCAGAAATCCACAAAATTCTAAAATCTGCAAAACCTCTGGTCCCAAGCTGTGCGGATTTGAGGGAATCTACTGTACATATGAAACAAGAAATTATTCAAAAAAGATATTAAAACTCGGAAAATGTTACTTAATTGAAGTATTACTGCATATTTATTTCACTCCTTGCAGTTTTTTATACAACAGAGTTAGTGACATTATCTAAACGCTAATTAGTAATTCTCTTTACCATCACTCATTCCTATATTTCCCGTCATTCTCTTACAACCCAAAGTCTAAAAATGCATTTTTGTCTTGTTTTCTGGTCTGCTGTAATGTTTGTTTTGACTTTTTTTGCTGAAATTTATTTGGTCATTCTTCATTAGCGTATCAAATTTATGGTGCATCTTATATATGAGATTTTAAGAAATCGCCATTTTTACTTGTAAAGTAGGGGTGCGCCTTATATACGCGTGCGCCCTATACACGAGTAAATACGGTATTTGTTAAAGAAATTACTAATAAATAATGCTTGGATACCAATGTCATTGTTGTAGTCTCGCAGAAAACTTTTCGTATCTGTTCTAACAGAAAACTTATATAGATACTTAGATGTTCGAAAAACTGAGATTTACAGAGTGGTTCTAAATAGAGCTCTAAATGCAAATAACATGTATTTCATGCTCTCCAGGTTCTAAGTACTTCTATTTCTTCTTCTGATGTAACAATAAGAGATTATGCTTCACCGATTAAATTTGAGGAGACCACAAATAAGAAACCTAATATACATTTATCAATATCTCATTTTCACAACTCTAACACTTGTTGTATAGTAGGTAAAGGTAAGAACTGCCTCGTTATTGTAGCAAAAACTTTTGAAACTCAAGCCTTTATAGAAACTAGAATCTGTATTTCGTCCGAAAATGATGCTGTAAAACTCATATTACTTTATCGGTAAATTGACTCTGCAAGATTTAAGTCCTGTAAGTGAGAATACATTGATTTATAAAATACGATGTATGAAAATATTTTAAACAATATCAGAAATGTAGCAAAGAAGGCCGCAATTTTGATACACCGGGACACTTTTCTGAAATCTATTATTATATTCTCATGGGTATATTTATGTCTGATTTTAACTATACCTTTAAACTTGTAAAGTCCAAAATACGTTCCTCAAAAAAGCGGTCACCTCGTACTTGCTTTGCAGTGTTTCTTATAAAACAAAGAACTGGTCTCTATCATGGTGTTCTATCTTCGTTATTCAATATAAGAAAGATAATAATATCTTCTGTAAAATATGAAAACCAGGCTTTGATTGAGAACATTGTTCCAAAACACTGTAGAATGGAACACATCACCAGAACACAAGTTATTGAAAAATATATGAGGCCTTCAGCAGGAAGATTGTTTATTCCAGATGATGACTATGATACTGTGATTTTTGCTTTTGATAGCACATACATTTATATCTAAAATAATGTGAACTATTCTTTTCAGAGACATTACTTCAAGGGCGGATCTGGAGAGTCCTCAAGGGGGGAGGGGGGGGGCGATTTTAGAAATTTGGAGACTCGACTTTAATGCGTGGGTCGGAGCTAATTTTTTCACGGCGGGTCATGTTGCTTTTATTTTTTGCTGCAGGTCGGGTCTGGGTCCGGTTGACTTCTAGTTTTTCCTGTGGGTTGGGTCTGGATCCGGTTGACTTCTAGTTTTTGCTGTGGGTCAGGTCTGGGTCCGGTTGACTTCTAGTTTTTGCTGCTGGTCCGGTTAACTAATGTTTTTGTTGTGGATCACATTAGCAGGATTAGCAGGTGTTTTTATTCAGAAACTATGGCGTAATCCATTTTTTGATAAGCAGTTTAAGAAAATACTGTGAAAATTATCGTTTTGAATAGAATTTCTGGAAGCGACAGCATGAGAAGGTAGAAAAATCCGCAATCATTTGACGTGCGAAGAGAAAACTGCGCTCGGGGCAAAGCAAAATGTGGCGCCCCCCCACCCCTCCGACTCAACTTTTTCTTATAACAGGACAAAAATTACGCTGGTAGCATAAATTTGGCGACCCCTAAATTTTCACGCCCGGGCCGACCGCATCCTTCGCCCCCCCCCCCCCTTTCGCACGGCACTGCATATTGTCTGTCCTACACATCTTGAGACCAATTAAGTCTAGTTCTAGCCCGGCTCGTCTATATGCAGAAAAAGAATGCAAGCCTGATCTCGGGCCGGTACGAGCCTGCTAAACATATATATATATATATATCCGGGTTACACACAATATAATTCTCCGATGCTGATCTCTACTCTGTAAAAGTTAGATTTCTGTATTGATGTTGCCAAACTAGTTTTGACTGATGACGCACATTTATACTTATTCTCATTAAACCCATATAATTGAAAATAGCTCATATTTTAACGTTCCTGCTTAAATCTTTACAAAGGGCCAGTAAGCCCGCAATTTTTTTTTTCTTTTTTTAATGGGCTCGGCCCATATGGCCTTTCGATTTTTTTGCCAGCTTGTCCCGTTTATTTTGTTTATTAGCCCGGCCTGTTGGAAAAATTATTCTAATTTTTCTGGCCCGTTAGAAAATTCGGAACCATATCGCCGACTCGGACAGGCCCGGGCACATGCATACGTCTAGGCTGGGTCGGACACGGACGAAATTTAACTTTCATTCTGAGCTGAACCCCGACCAGGGAAATTTTGGTCAGTGCGGATTAGAGATAAATTTGGGCTATTATTCCACAGCCCAGTCCTGCCTGAGCCAGAAACATTTTGCGGCAAAACCCGATAATGAAATTATACAGTAAAAAAAATTGCATAATACATATAAAAAATGTTCCAAAAGTAATTATAATTTTAAAGCTATTTTTTATATTAAAAAAAGGCTGTTAAACAAAAAATTAAATTTAATATTATCAAAAGAACAGTTTGCTGTAAAATAAAAATATACTTTACGCATAAAAGGATTCTCATATGTTGTCTCTGTTTTAGTAAAAAAATATTATAGACAATGGACATGTTAATGAAGTGTGTTTCATGAATAAATGCATGGAGCCTGTAGAAAATACTGTCTATTATCTGTCAAATCGAACAACATTTTTAAGTTTTCTGTAAAAAATGCACATTTTTAACTATAACCATTTCATTCTTCATAACAAACCTTCGTTATAGCATGACCCAAAAAATAACCTCAAATTAAAAATTTTAAAGTTCAACACTTTTTTAGGAACAGAGGAAACACTACTCGATCGCAAGAATATGGTAAATACATTTACTTACCGCTATGGCATCAGCAGAGATCTCAAAAGAAATGATAATTATTACAGTTATTTCCATATGAAAAGCGATTACGACTTGTATACGTTGCATACACTAGAAATTTAAATTATTCGGTAACCGCAAAATAAAATAAAAAATATATATTCTTTTCACGTTACATGTCTAAATAATAATAATAATAAAAGATCCAATTGTAAAATAATCTCTGCCACAAACAAAAATCGAACTAAACACAAATTCATTATTCCCGCCTTTTTTCGTAAGCGTCAGATCGGCAGTCGTCGGCGATGCTTTAACATAAATCTACAGATGTAGATATGACTAATTGGTTTTTTTTTTTTTTGTTTCTTTTTTAATAGCATTCAAATACTAAAAATAAAAAAAAAAAAGTGCCTTTTTTTTCATTTTTATCAAAATAGCAAGACATTGATTTGAAAAGGAATAAGTTCTAATTTTTAAGAGGAAAAAAAAGTTTTTTACATTTTTCTATTCATCGATAAATAAAATTTTCAGATTTCAGAAAAAATGAGTCCGAGTCAGTAGACCAGCATAAAAACAGAGCACGATCTCGTATCAGACACGGGTTAAGTCTGAACCTGTGTCTTCTCTAATGCAGATATCTAAGAAGATTGACTCCAGGCCAGACTTGATCTGGAAGAAAATAAGTCAGACCCAATCCAAAATCAGCAGAAAAATAATGATCATGATAGTATAAAATAAATAACGGCCGAGTTCTGAATGCGGTAAGACCAGACACAGTCCGAGCCTCGCGAACTTAAAAAGGCGCGGCCCGGGGGGGGGGGGGCACTGAATTCTAGTTAGGAAGGATCTTGTCAGCATAAATAAACCTTCCTTGACACTCAGTGATAGAAATTGGGAGATAAAAGGCAAGCGTCAAATGACGACTACTGTAAAAACCTTAGGCGTCAAATTAAGATTTTTAGTTGCAGTTTCTAAAATTCATATTAATATTACTGTAATACAGCATATAATTTTGGAGTGATTTGGAGTAAAAGAATAATTTTGAAATTCGCTTCAAATTTTCTTTAAGGTTACTACAGAGACAAGAAAAGATCCACTCCCAATATTTAATTTTTTTTTGGGGGGGGGGGTCGCACCTTTACGAATTTTGTGCTTTTTGCTATTTTTCGGCAAAATTTGCCGTTTTCTCGCAATCTTTCGACGAAATTTGCAGCTCTTTATGCGACTTTTCGACGCAACTGGCCGGTTTTTTTTCGTTATCTTTTGACGAAACTTGCCGGTTTTTTCGCAATCTTTTGATGAAACTTGCTGGCTTTTTTGCGATTTTTTTAAATATTTTGCCTTTTTCGCGATCTTTTGCCCAAACTTTGTCGTGTTTTTTCGCAATCATTTGGCGAAATTTGCCAATTTTTCAATCTTTTGACAAGCCTCGCCATGTTTTTTTGTGATTTGTTGACGAAATTGGCAGTATTTTTTCGCAATCTTTTGACAAAATTTGTTGTTTTCTGCAGGGCTGGGAACACCCCCCCCCCCCCCCCCGTTAATTATGTGTTTTTTTTTTTCGCAACCCTTTGGCGAAAATTACTGATTATTTGGGATTCCTTGAAGAAATTTGCCTTTTTTCGCGAGCCTTTGATGGAATTAACAGATTTTATTACGATCCTATGACAAGATTCTTATTTTTTCTGTAATTCTTTGACAAAATTAGCTTTTTTCTAAAGATTCTGTGACGAAATTAAGATTTGTTTTCACGATCCTTCATAGAAAATGCATTTTTTTGCGATTCTATAACAAAGTTCGTCTTTTTCCCAAGATTTTTCTGACAAAATTAACTTTTTTGTGATTTTTTGACGAAATTTGCATTTCTATTCACAATACTTTGTAGAAATTTGCCTTTTTTTTTTAAGCTATCGTATAAAAAACTTTTGCTTTTTTGTTATTTTTTGGAAAAAAAAATCTTTTTTTCTCCCATCTTTTGCCGATAGTGGCGATTTCTTATACGAGCAATTGATGAAATTTGTTTTTTTTTTTTTTTTCTTGACTATTTCTCGAAATTCGCGATGTTTTTTTAGTTCTGATTTTTCAGACTAGACCATTTTTTTTTTTTTTTTTGGAGCTGAATGTCTAATAAATTTTTTAAAAAGCTAGGCATCAAATTTGACAACCAAGGATAATTTTCTAGTCGTCAAATTCAATTTTTTATTTGCATTTGACGACTAACAACTGCTAATTTCTAACACTGTTGACACTTATACACTATTCATTTATTCTGTTATTATTCATTTCTTTAATTTAAACTTTCCTTCCCAACCTCAAATCGAAACAACATATTGTTTATCTCTTTTCCAATCCACCCATCTGATTCATTCAATCTAAGAGCTTATCTAAACTCCGTTTCCTTTCCACTCTGAATGATCAAAGTACAATATTACGTCATACTGTTTCTACTACATCATTTCATTCCAAAGTGACGTCACCCCGGCAAAGGTCCGTGGTTTTTCTTATTTTCAAGGATCGTCTGCTTATCTGAGGGGAATAAGATAACATAGTATGCAAATTTATGGAACCAGATGATTCTGATTGGAGAGACATATCAGCAATTCTTTTTGGAAAACTGTGTTAGTAGTGGGTTGTTTTTTTTGAGTATGTCGTTGTGGTTTGGGAAGATATATCGTTCATGAAACACCTGCCGTTATGCAGGGTGAATATAAATTAGAAATAGTTTTTCTAAAAATGATTAGAAAGTATGTCCTGTTAAGACTGAAAGTTTATGAAAAGGATTATGATGAAATTACTTTTAAGCTACCTGTTGTATTTTGCCAAAGCCGGTGTTCTTATTAATTTATAAACTAGAAGATGAAATGTATAGATAGTGAGTTGTTTTTTTCTAAGTTACATGTTATTTAAATTTATTTAATTATTGTCTTTCTTTTAACTGCGTTCTTTGTTTTTAATAAACGTTAGTTTATTGTAAAACTTAATTACGTTTCTGTCTGTTATTGCACACTGTCATTCTGCCATTTTTTCCCTTAAGCTTCCACTACTCTGTTTTTAATTTAAGACTGTTTTAGAAAGCTGATGTTTAAGATTTATTTAAAGGCTGGCCCGATATACGGGGCCATCACGGGTTATGAGTCCCGCCCGTTTTTGGCGAATTTAACCGTTTGAGGGCCATAACTCCGGCAGAGTATGTTGGCAAATGTGTTCAGACAGCGCTCATTAAGACCTCCAAGTGAATTTTAGTTGGGGAGGGCGCAGTTTTTCTTTCATTTAGTGGCATTTAATGAACTTTTATTTTATTTTTAAAGGAATTTAATGTCTTTCTGGGGACTTAGTCAAAATTTTTGAAGTTTGAAAAAAAAGAAAGTGAAGTTTTTTTTTTATATGTTTCTTATTTATGTACATTTTTTTTTACAATATTAAATGGTAAACTTTTAGAATATTTATATTTGGAATTAGTAAAAAGAAAAGAAAAAAAAAACTTGGAATTTTTTTGAAGAATTTTAAATTTGAGCTTGTTTTTTTTTTTACTATTCCAAATTTTACGGCAATGGCAACTATACAGGTGAGCATTACAAAGCTTAATGCCTATAACTACGGAAATTGGAGCTCTGATGTGAAATTTTTATTACTGGACAAAAATGCCTGGTCTATTGTCAGTGGAACTGAAACCAAACCAGCAGATACTGAAACAACTGCATTAAAGGACTTTCAAGCCAGAGAACCATCTGCATTATCCATTCTGTACCTAATGATAGAGCCAGAATTCCGAAGAATTATAGAAAGTTTGGATAATCCAAAGGCTGTATGGGAGAAACTAAAAACGCATTTTTATCCCGACAATAGAGCCCGTCATATGCAGATTTTTTCGAAGTTCTAGCTACCAGAATAGAGCCAGAGGAGTCTATAGACATGTTCGCTGCCCGTATTCAAAGGATTGCAGGTCAATTAACAGAAATGAAAAAGCCTATGGAAGAAGAGTACCTATCATTTCAAATACTTAAGTACTTACTGCCCCAGTTTGACAACATGGTTCAATCTATTCTTCGATGGACAGATGACAAATTCACGTTCCAAAATATTTTGACAGAGTTGGTTGCCGAGGAATCCCGACTTCTACTGAGAGAAAACGACAAAAGTGGAGAACAGAGTGCCCATGTGCAGTATGCCAGACCAAAATATCGACAAAAAATAACTTGCCATAGATGTGGAAGACCAGGTCATCACTTGAGACAATGCAAATCTAGCAAATTCCTGCCAGATAGTGTTGGAAGACCCAGTGAGTCAACTTCTAGAGAAACATCTCCATCGAGTATGACAGCATCAAGAGAATCATCCATATCGAGACGTAGCCCTGAGAAACCTAGATGTCGCTACCAGAGGCCCCTGAAACCAGTGAGCCAGGTGAAATTCAAGCAGAGACGTAAGGATCCTAAAGGACAGGTACATTTTTTTGTTCAATCCAACCTTAGTAACGTTAAAGGTGATGAAGACGCCTGGATCTTTGATACAGGCGTTTCACACCACTTCTGCAAAAACAGAGACAAATATGTAACATTTAAACTTCTTCATAATCATGAACTGGCTGTAGCAGTTGATGGTGCCACTTTTCCTATTGAAGGAACAGGCACAGTTGATTTAAAATTAGAAGGAGAAAAAGTTCGCTTTGGCGATGTAATGTATTGTCCTAGTCTTAGACAGAATCTTATCTCTGGTTCAAGATTAGATTCCAGGAGAACTAAGTTCAAAGGAGGTAATGGGAGAGTAAAAGCCTATAGGGATGATTACACTTTATTTAGAGCAACTCTTAAAAATGGAGTTTATTATATTTATCCCGAGTCTAAAAATAAAAATAAACGAGTACAATTTGAGGCTTCCACAGTTCATAAAGATGATTTAAAGCTATGGCATAGGAGGATGGGACACATAAGTCCTACGTTAATTGCGAGTACTTATAAAAATAATGGTGTAAAAGGGCTGCCACGTATCACAAATAAAGATTTTCATTGTGAAACTTGTAAAATCAATAAACATAGGCGTGTTTCATTCAAACCAATAGGACACATTAGATCAAAACATCCACTCGAACTCTTACACACTGACGTGTAGGGTCCTACTAATATATCAGGTAGAGGTGGAGAACAGTTTTTCTTAACTATTGTAGACGATTTTTCTAGAAAAACCTCAATTTATCCATTACGACATAAATCTGAAGTATTTAGAGTGTTTAGAAACCATGTTGAAAGAGCGGAAACATTTCTAAATCTTAAAGTTAAATCTGTACATAGTGACAACGGGAAAGAATTTGATAATGATAATTTCCGAAAATACTTTGAGGAACATGGCATACAACACGAATACACGAACACGTATAGTCCAGAACAAAATGGGGTCGCGGAACGTCTGAATCAAACAATAGCAGACAGTGCTCGTTCCATTTTGAGTGAAAGCAAGTTAAGCTTAAAATTCTGGCCAGAAGCTATTCTTTACTTTGTATATACTTAGAATAGGGTATGCCATAAATTCCAAAGCAAAACACCATTTGAACTGTATTATAATAGAAAACCTTCTGTACGTCACTTAAGACCATTTGGTACAGAAGCATATGCAGGTGTCCCAAAACAATTAAGAAAGACCAAATTTGATGCAAAAGCAAAAAAAGGTGTAATGGTGGGGTATGCTATGTCTACAAAAGGCTATAGAATTTTTCTCCCAGATTCAAATAAAATAATTGAAACATTAATCGTATCATTTAATGAGGAGGCCACTATCCCAAAACGTTGTAACATTGAGGAACAAGGTCCTACCTATACCCTAAAAGACCCTTTTGGTGTCCCTGAAAAACGCAACGGAGACGAGCTGGGCCCTACTTACATCTTAAGTCCGAAAACACCTAAAATTGACCTATATAATACTACAGATCCTTCTTCTGAAGAAGAGCAGAAAGGTGACGAGGAAACACTAACATTAAGAGAAGCTGTTTGGATAAGAAAATCTAAAACTAGACCAATAGGGGGGCGAACAGATGTTTATTACTATGAACAAGGTAAAAAGGACAGATTAAGATCAATAAAAGATGTAAGGGATTATTGTTTGAGAAATGGTATCAAATTTGAGCCATGTTTGTTTTGTTTCAAAGGATCTGATAAATATGAAGGTATAGTCCAAAGTGCCACAAGTAGTTCAAGTTCCAGTCCCAGTTACAAACAATCCAAACTATGACCAAATCCCAGAAAACAACCAAGCTGATATATGACTAGCCGACTCAACCATACCGAACACATACAAACAGGCACTTAAATCACCACAATGGGAACAATGGAAAAGTGCAATGGGGGATGAAATTGCCATAATGAAAAGGAGACAAGTGTGGCATTTAACACAATTACCTAAGGGAATACAACCACTTGGGTGCAGATGGGTATATACAATAAAGCATGATGAAACTGGAAAAATTGCAAGGCACAAGGCCAGACTGGTAGCACAGGGATACAATCAAATAAAAGGGGAAACATATGACGAGACATACAGTCCCGTTATAAATTTTAGTTTAATAAGATTTTTCTTTTCAGCCTTAGTTTCTGGTCAGGGATGGACCCATTTGCAATGTGACGTAAAAGGAGCCTATTTATATGCTCCATTATCAGATGAAGTTTACATGAAACAGCCCCCAGGTTTTGTACAAAAAGGAAAAGAAAACTTAGTTTGTTGCCTACACAGGGCAATTTATGTCTTGCACCAGAGCGGCTGTGTATGGTTTTTTAAGTTACACAGGGTTTTAATCAGTTTGGGTTTTGTAAAATTGGAATGGAGTAATTGTGTTTATATATTTAAAGATGATATTGTGTTATTACTATATGTTGACGATTTTGTAATCCTTGGTAAAGAAAAAAAAATATATTGACAAAACAGTTAATCTCCTTGTGAAGCACTTTGACTTAAAGATTTTGGGAAAAACCAAAAAATTACTTGGAATAGAATTTGAGGAAATAGATAGTAACATATCTATCCACCAGTTAAAATATATAGAAGAAGTATGTTCCCGCTTCAAGGACTTTGATTTTTGGAATAAACCATTCCCTTACTAATTAGTAAGGAAGATATAGGAAAATTAATGTCCTCAAACAAATCATGAAATTAATGAAATGCTTCAATTTCCCTATAGGAGTGTCTTAGGTTGCTTATCATTTATTACGAGCCGAACCAGACCCGATATCTCATATGCTGTGAACATATTTAGCCAATTCCATAGTAACCCTGGAATTGTCCATTGGAATGGCCTGTTAAAACTTCTAGGATATGTAAATCACACAAACCATCTTAAACTTAAATTAACATGTAATAAAATTAACCTCATTACATATACAGATGCAGATTTTGCATCCAATCGAGACGATAGAACATCAATGGGGGGGGGTCAAATAATTTTATTAGACGAATCACCTATAACATGGAGGGCATTTAAACAGAAATCAATATGTTTATCTACAATGGAATCAGAATTCGTAGCTTTGACCGAAGCCGCAAAGGAACTTTTATGGTTCAACAGAATTATTGATGAATGTTATAAAAGGCATATATTTTTAGGTCAAAAGATTGAACCTACTCTATTAGTAGATAACATGGCTGCTATTGATTTCATAAAATCTCCCATTGAAAACTACAGGACCAAACATATAGATGTTAAATTGTTCTTCGTCTGTGATTTACTGAATCAGGAAATTTTCACAGTTAAACACATAAGTAGTAAAAATAATCTGGCCGATATATTTACTAAGCCTCTTACAAAATTTGAATTGCAGTGATTTATAGAAACAATATTTTTAACTTTAAATTTGTAAAACTCAAAAAAAAAACATTAAAACCCTCCTTTGAACTTCATATATCTTTCAATGTAAACATATATCTAAGTTTTTTTAAGTTAAACTTTGTATTTATTGACTTAGATGTTACAGAATGTTTCAGGAAACCTGTGTGTTTCTATGTATAATATATGAATGTTTTTTTATTACTCTTCCTTAGCCAATGAGCAAATTAATTTCCCGCTGGAATGTGGTGCGGACTCCATCATAGTTCATCCTCCGGGGTCCGAGCGGCCCCAAGAAGCGTCTCGCAGGGGTGAAAATGTAATCAGCCAGAGTGGCCTGCAGGGGGTAGCGGCTATCGTGGATGTTCCGACCACAGGAAGGCCTGTTGCAGGCACGTTATTTTTATTTCTGTAAGTCCCTATTTTAATATAATGGAAGTGTCACTTTTGTCCCACTCATGTGGAAAAAGTTAGATGTAATGAAATTTTTTAAAGTTTATTGTTGAATTTAATGGTTACATATTGTTAAACTTTCTGAATTTACATGCATTTATCATAAAAATGTATTTAATACAAATTTCTTGTCATAAGTGTGTAAATATATGTGCATGGAGTTAATTTCAAATTAACCAATACTTTATATATATCATATTGTTGAATGAATGGTATGTTAAAAATGTGGGCCCACATATGAAAGCTGAATGAATTGAATGTATGAAATAATATGATCATATTATAATATTTGATGTTTATACATATATTGAAAAAGAGAATTTTTTTTTTTTTGTTAGTGCATTGTACATGTACATTGTATAAAGGTATAAAGTAACCATATAGTTATATGGTGAGGTAATTGTTATTGAAATTTCAGGTTTAAGGTTCAAGATACGTTATGTACAAGAATTTACCATGTATAATTTCCGAATTTAAAGTCTAAAAAGTTTTTTTTTTCAGTATTGTAAATGTTCAAATTTAAAAGAAAAGAAAATTGGACTGTTATATATCTCAGATTTTTCTAACTTGAAAGCTTTTTTGAAATTGTCTGTATGAATCTGTATGAAAGACTTTTCCTTGGAAAATCTCATTGGGCAAAAAAAAAAATGAGTTGTATTATAGTGAAAAAGTGTTTTTGGTCTATTGTTTAAATTACTAGCTATTATAAATGGCATATTGGTTTCTTTTATAAGTGTAAAAGAAGAAATTGATTATTTTTACAGTAATTTAACATCTATCAAGTAAGATAGAAATGAATAATTTATAATCGGTATTCATTTTTGTTTTAAATTAGATTACTGAGAAAGTATAAGTGACAAGGGGGGGGGGGGAATTGTCAGCATAAATAAACCTTCCTTGACACTTATACACTATTCATTTATTCTGTTATTATTCATTTCTTTAATTTAAATTTTCCTTCCCAACCTCAAATCAAAACAACATATTGTTTATTTCTTTTCCAATCCACCCATCTGATTCATTCAATCTAAGAGCTTATCTAAACTCCGTTTCCTTTCCACTCTGAACGATCAAAGTACAGTATTATGTCATACTGTTTCTATTACATCATTTCATTCCAAAGTGACGTCATCCCGGCAAAGGTCCGTGGTTTTTCTTTTTTTCGAAGATCGTCTGCTTATCTGAGGGGAATAAGATAACATAGTACGCAAATTTATGGAACCAGATGATTCTGATTGGAGAGAGATATCAGCAATTCTTTTTGGAAAACTGTGTTAGTAGTGGGTTGTTTTTTTTGAGTATGTCGTTGTGGTTTGGGAAGATATATCGTTCATGAAACACCTGCAGTTATGCAGGGTGAATATAAATTAGAAATAGTTTTTCTAAAAATGATTAGAAAGTATGTCCTGTTAAGACTGAAAGTTTATGAAAAGGATTATGATGAAATTACTTTTAAGCTACCTGTTGTATTTTGCCAAAGCCGGTGTTCTTATTAATTTATAAACTAGAAGATGAAATGTATAGATAGTGAGTTGTTTTTTTCTAAGTTACGTGTTATTTAAATTTATTTAATTATTGTCTTTCTTTTAACTGCGTTCTTTGTTTTTAATAAACGTTAGTTTATTGTAAAACTTAATTACGTTTCTGTCTGTTATTGCACACTGTCATTCTGCCATTTTTTGCCTTAAGCTTCCACTACTCTGTTTTTAATTTAAGACTGTTTTAGAAAGCCGATGTTTAAGATTTATTTAAAGGCTGGCCCAACATATCGGGCCATCAGATCTAACTCATTTCTTGCAAGGATGCATATATTTTTGGGAAACGTTTATTGCCCAAGAAGTGAAGACGACCGCCCCCTCAGACCCACCATTGGGCCCAACCCAAATCTGCAGAAAAATAATAATCATGATACTGCCCGGTTCTGAAAGCGAGAAGACCTGACCCAGCCCGAGCCTCGCGAAATTAAAAAGGCGCAGCCCGCCCCGGACTCGAGTAAGGCTTCAATTCATTTCCTGCGAGGATGCATGTCTTTTTAGGAAACTTTTATTAGCCCAAGAGGGGTGGGGGAAAGACCGCCTTTTCGCCTTGAAAAATGCCAAGGCACATTTTTCTTGAATCTGCCAATGCCGGATCTAAGGGGGGTGATCACCCTTTCCCTCCCCCCTCCCTTAGATCTGCCATTGCTTCTCCTCCCTTATGGTCTGGTTCGATCTTAGACCGAGCGTTTACCTCAAGGAAGAACGAAATCCACGCCAGGACCGCCCTGAAAAGAAAAGTGTGGCTCGATCCCGCTCTACAGGAAAAAGTAAGACTCGATCCGTGGCAGGAAATTTGTCACCTGTTCTTGCCACTCTCTGGCCATATCTCCATTTCTAAAGTCAATCTATCTTTATTTACATTAACTTAATTACATCCATCCTATTTTAAATAGTTTATTCATTTATAACCTTTACAGTCTATTATTTACCTTTTATTAAAATACCATTTTTACCTTTTCAATAAGTTTCCTTTTATTAAATCTGGTTAACTTTATTAATATCTCTTTATTAAAGTTCTCATTCATATAAACAATTTAGTTACTTAACTTACCTTACATTTATTTCCAACGATTTACCTTTAAAACTCCCGGGTTATTTTCATTGTTTTCCCGTCGTACTTGTATGCAATCGGAAGCTGTAATGACGTGTTTCTTGACCGTCACAAGGTGACGTCATTTGTCTACCGCTCATTTCCGGTATGACGTTTTGTCACGATGGTTTCTCATTTGACCATCGCTTCATCTGTCCTTTTGCATGCGTAATGAGTACCTTTTTAGTTTCCCTTTGATATAAATACTTTGACAATAGCTTAAATCCTTGTCTTAATGTTTCAGTATGAAATGATTACGTTCATCCTTTTTCTGTTTAACAGTTATGTTTTAACTTCTAGCTTGGTTTTATTTACGTGTTTGTCAACGTGCAAAATTTTTAGTTTTGTTAAGTGTTTTCACTAACTTATTCAAGAGACCGCCTTTACAGTTTTTCGTTACATTCTTCTCCCGATGTTCAAGATAGCTGGCAGCTGTTAGGAAGTGGTTTTAATGCTGGACTTAAGTCAGCCACCTGCTTCGTCTCTGTTTTGAGACCGGCTATCGTTTTTGAGGAAAGTGTAATATAATCGTTACTATGACAATATCTATTTAACTGTAACTGACCGAACCTGTTTTCTAACTGTAATTAATTTAAGTTCTTCTTGTTACTTGTTGTGTTTACTTGTCCTTATTAAAGATATATGTTAACAAATATAAATGCGTAATAATTTCAACATATATCGTGACGTGGTGTCAGAAGTTAAAAAAAAAAATTAACTAGTTTTAATTTCATATCTGAAAGTATTAAATAAATACAAATGGCTGAAAATTCTATCCGTGCTCCAAAACCATTGATGTTTACGGCGGATTCCAAAGATGGATGGGGAGACTGGCTGCAAAGTTTTGAGTGGTACGCTGCTGCTGTTCAACCTACTTTTAATTTAAGTGCCGATGAACAACAAAACTTGGAGATTATTAAAGGTAAGTTTTCTGAATATTTCACTCCTAAAGTTAACTATACTTTTGAACGTTACAAGTTTAACCAAATTAAACAAAAGAAGGATGAATTATTCAATGATTTTTTAACCAGACTTAAATTACAAGCTTCTCGCTGTAAGCTAGGGATTATGCAAGATGAATTAATTTGTGATAGAATTGTTGTAGGAATTGAAACCAACGAAGTTCGTGAAAAGCTTTTAAGCGATGCTGATTTAAATTTAGATAAAGCCGTACAGATTTGTTTAGCTTCTGAAAGTGCTTCAAAGCAATTAAAAAATATTGTTGATGATAATAAATCGCAACCTGTAATTTCTGCGATATCGAAAAAATACATGCAGTCGCATAAATTTAGTTCACAGATAGATAAGCCTAGTTCTAATACTAAAAATTTTAAAATGATAACTGATTGTAGAAATTGTGGTAATACCCATAAAATTAATGAGTGTCCAGCATTTGGCAAGAAATGTGGGATTTGTCAAAAACAAAACCATTTTGCAAAGAAATGTAGGTCAAAATTCAGGAAAAAGTATAAAATACAAGAAATTGAAAATGTTGACACGATTGTGGAAGATAAAAATTTCATGATAGCAAGCGTCGATGTTAATAAATCAGATTGGTACGAAACCGTGATAATTAACAATAAAGCTATTCCTATGAAGCTTGATACTGGTGCTCAGTGTAATGTTATACCATTTCGCTTAGCAAAAGAATTACATATAGAAATAAAACCTTCAAATATCCGCAAACTCCTCTCATATTCGGGTCATGCTATTGATGTAGCAGGAGAATCTATAGTTTCTTGTAGAATTAAAGATAAGCATATGCAACTTAAATTAATAATAGCACATGGAGGGATCAGTCCAGTCTTAGGTCAAATTACCTGTATCGAAGCAGGATTAATCCAAAGAATTGAAATAGTTAATGCTTTGGAAGTGGAATTTCAGGATTTGTTTCAAGGAATAGGGTGTATAAACAATTTTGAATACACAGCCGAATTTTCAGACGAATGTGCTCAAAAAGAGATCAAACCACCTAGAAGAGTTCCGTTTAAGATAAGAAAAATCGTGAAACAGGAACTTGATAGAATGGTTAAGGATGGGATTATTAAGAAAGTAGATGAAGCTACACCAATTTGTAACCACATGGTTATAGTAAAACAGAATGGAAAAATAAGAATTTGCATCGATCCTTCTGACTTGAATAAAATACTTATGCGAAGACAATTTCCTTTAAAAACTTTAGAAGAAGTTACAGCTAATGTAAATGGATCAAAATATTTCACAAAATTAGATTTGAAAAAAAGGCTTTTGGCAATTGAAAGTTTCGCCTCATACCCAGCCATTCTTAACATTCAGTACTCCTTGGGGAAGATATTCCTTTCTTCGAGTTCCATTCGGTATTAAATCAGCTCCGGAAATTTTTCAAAGTGAAATAGCCAAAATTCTTCAAGGCATACCAGGAGTTGAAAATTCAATGGATGACATCTTGATTCATGCGTCTGACACTAATACTCTCCGTTCGAATACTCGATTAGTCCTACAAGCACTAAGAAATGCAGGAGCAAAACTTAATAAAGACAAATGTGAATTTGAAGTTCATAAAGTAAAGTTTCTAGGACATATCCTAACAAGTGATGGTATTATGATTGATCCAAAAAAAGTTGAAACCATAGATAAAATTAAAACACCAACTAGCAAAAAAGAGTTACAAAGGTTACTTGGCATGATTCAGTATCTACATAAATTTATTCCTAATCTTTCAGAAAAAACACATAACATGAGATTGTTATTGAAGAAAAACACAGTATGGAATTGGAATAATGAATTAGATAGAGATTTAGCAGAAATCAAAGAATTATTAAAGAAAGCGCCTTCACTTAAGTACTATAATCCGAACAAAAGTGTTACAATTTCAGTTGATGCTAGTTCTTTTGCATTAGGAGCTGTACTACTCCAAGATGGAAGACCTATAGCTTTCGCATCTACAGCTCTGAATGAAGCTCAACAGTCTTATCCTCAGATAGAAAAAGAAGCCTTGGCAATGAAATTTGGATGCCAAAAATTTCATCAGTACATCTATGGAAATGAGGTAATCATCGAAACTGATCACAAGCCATTGGAATCGATTTTTAACAAACCAATAGATCGAATTCCACCACGACTTCTAAAAATATTTCTAAAAGTTCAACAATATGCTCCAAAAGTTTGCTACAAACGTGGAAAAGAAATGTATATATCAGATTTACTTAGCAGAGATTGCAATAATGAAGATTTGCTAGAGGAGAGCAATTACCAGATTCTGTTTTCAATCCCAACTACAAACACTGGTTTAAAAATTTTACAAGATCTCACAAATACAGATCCAGAACTTATTTTATTGAAGAACTTTATATCTACTGGTTGGCCCCAAACCAAAAATTTCGTTCCAGACTCATGTAAAAAATATCTACCATATTTGGATGAACTCTCAGTTCAAAAAGATTTAATATTTAAAGGCCTTAGTATAATTATCCCAGAGAAATTCAGAGCTA
This sequence comes from Maratus speculifer, assembly GCA_964019185.1. NCBI lineage: Eukaryota > Metazoa > Arthropoda > Arachnida > Araneae > Salticidae > Maratus > Maratus speculifer. The sequence continues at coordinate 51,785,185 of OZ025293.1, forward strand.
AAGCATTAGAAAATCTTCATAAAGGACATTTGGGTATAACAAGTTGTCTACGAAGAGCTCGCGAATCCATGTTTTGGCCGGGAATGTCCAAAGACATAATTTCGATGACAGAGAATTGTATAGTTTGTCAGAAAACTCAGAAGTCATCTCCGACAGAACCATTAATTTCAAAGGAGATTCCTAAACTACCATGGGAAATTCTTGCATCTGATGTATTTACCTATCAAGATGTAGATTATCTTCTTATCACTGATAGTTATTCTGGTTTTATTGATTTCAAACCTTTAAAAGATTTGACAAGCAAATCTACAATAGAGATCCTCAAAGATTGGTTTAGTGTTCATGGAATTCCTAGAATTTTAGAAAGTGACAATGCTCCTAATTACTCATCTGCTGAATTTAAGGAATTTTCACAAGAATGGATGTTTAACCATCAAACTTCAAGTCCTCGGTATCCTAAAGGAAATGGATTGGCAGAAAGAGCAGTACAGACAGCCAAGAATTTGCTAAGAAAATGTAAACTATCAGGCCAAGATATACATTTAGCATTATTGAATTTTAGAAACATGCCAAGAGAAAACTTAGGTTCACCATCTAAACGTCTCTTCAGCAGATGCCTTCGAACCACAATTCCAATTGCCGAAGAACTATTAAAGCCTAAAGTTATGAGCCAAACTACAGAACATCTAACGGAAGCTAGATTAAAACAAAAATTCTACCATGATCTTCATGCTAAGCCATCTTCCAATACTCCGTTACAACCAAATCAAAATGTTATGCTAAAACAAGCGCGAAGGAATTGGATACCAGCAACAGTAACTTCCCAAGCTGCTCCTAGATCATATAATCTGAAGACGCCTGATGGAGAATTTAGACGAAATACTAGCCAAATCAAGCCAACTAAATTGAAGTTTGAAATTGAAAGGAAAAGGAAGATACCCATAAAAATAAAAAATAAACATCCTACTGCTACTACTACTTCCGATGACAAACCAAACATTTCTACTGGAAAGGATCTAAGTGTACCTGCTCCCAATATGACTGACAGCAAACCCGTTGTTACAAGATCAGGAAGAGTTGTAAAGCCTGTAAAGAGACTGGATCTGTAAACGAACTTAAAAAACACTTTTGAAAGGGGAGATGTAATATAATCGTTACTATGACAATAACCATTTAACTGTAACTGACCGAACCTGTTTTCTAACTGTAATTAATTTAAGTTCTTCTTGTTACTTGTTGTGTTTACTTGTCCTTATTAAAGATATATGTTAACAAATATAAATGCGTAATAATTTCAACATATATCGTGACGGAAAGGATGGTAACGATTGTGATGTTTACTTTAAGTGAAGTTTCTCCAGCTGAGTGTCATTACCGTGGTTGTGGATAGAAATGTTTATACACTATATTACCATTGATTATGGGACACTTGCGATTTTAGACATTTTACTAAATATCTTGAAAAATACATGAGGAATCATCTCGAAACTCTTAGTGTATAAATATAATAGTATACGTCATACATCTCCGTGAAGATTTTTTACCGAAACGCCATGGGGGACCGTCAACAAATTAAAAAAAATGAATAACTTTTGAATAACCCTGTCAAAACTAATGTAGCAAAAGCGCTCAAACTCTAGATTATGATTGAATGTCTTATTGTAATACACTGTGTTCATTTTGTATGCAAACAGCATGCACACTCGCAGAGTAATTAAGGTTTTTATAAAAATGGTCCCAAATTTGTCCAAGTTTTTCCATTATAATTTTCAGAGTTCTTAATATAAAATAATATTTTTTTCAGAAAATATGACAAACAACATTGCACACAGTACCCTGTAATCAGAATTAAAAAATAACAAACATTGTATGAAAAATGAGTAGGTTTACTATATAATTTTTTACTGTGCATGCGTCAAAGATATCAAAATTTCATTTGCATATTATGTTAGCTAAATGTATAGAGCAACTTTTGTAAAAGTCTCAAAATCATAGCTTGAAAATTCTGAAAGTAATCGTCTATAGAAAAAGGACAAAATCCATTGTTTCCAAAATGAAGCAAAAAAATGAGGGATTTTATCCAAATGCAGTAGTACATCCCATATTGTGTATTCTATATTGACACTAATCAATCATTTTGAGAATAACGGATTTTCGACTTATTCAATTGACGATTATTGTCAGAATTTTCAAGTTATGATTTTGTGACTTTCACAAAAGTTGCTCTATACATTTAGCTAACATAATATGCAAATGAAATTTTGATATCGTTGACGCATGCACAGTAAAAAATTATTTAGTAAACCAACTCATTTTTTATACAATTTTCATTATTTTTTAATTCTGATTACAGGGTACTGTGTGCAATGTTGTTTGTCATATTTTCTGAAAAAAATAATATTTTATATTAAGAACTGTGAAAATTATACGAAAAAAACTTGGAAAAATTTGGAATGATTTTTATAAAAACCTTAATTACTCTGCGAGTATGCATGCTATTTGCATAAAAATGAACAAGGCTTATTACAATAAAGCATTCAATCACAATCTAGAGTTTGAGCGCTTTTGCTACATTAGTTTTGACAGGGTTATTCAAAAGATATTCATTCTTTTTTAATTTGTTGACGGTCGCCTTTGGAGTTTCGGGAAAAAATCTTCACGGAGATGTATGACTTATACTATTATATTTATACACTAAGAGTTTCGAGATGATTCCTCATGTATTTTTCTAGATATTTAGTAAAATGTCTAAAATCGCAAGTGTCCCATAATCAATGGCAATATAGTGTATATGCTACAGATCGTCAACTCGTCACTTCACAGTTGTTTTGCTATGAAGTCTGTTTATTTTGTTTCCTGTTTGTATTGTTTAATAGATTTAAATACCTTTTGTTAATTATATTGCTTTTATCTTTATTTCTTTTTAAATAAACGTTAGTTTTGGTTTTAACTTATTTGTATTTATTTCATCAACATACAGTATTTTAGTTATTTAATTTTCCGGACTTTAATTTTTTACAAGTTTAGGGACTAACAGCAAAAGCTTCCATTGTGCTAATTAATTTTAATCTCTGCTAATCTTTAATATTCAAAATTTAAATCTGTCAATCCACCCCGGTTCTGAAAGTGTAAAGACCTGACCCAGTTCCGTGACCTAAAAATGACGCGGCTCGGCCCGGGCCGGTCTTGAGTTTAAGTCCAATCCTTTTTCGGTGCGGGCATCTTTTTCAGACCCTTTACTGGGCTCAAGGGGGGGGGGGCAATCGCCCCATCGCCCCCCCCCCCCCTTAGATCAGCCATTGCATTACTTCTGGCTATACAAAGGCAGACCTTTCATTAAGCATATGGCATTCATCACTAATTCAAATTACATTTTGAATGTCTTCATTCCTTACTTCGCGGAAACAAATAACATTTACGCTAACATACTTACAAACACATTAAAAAATATTCAATAATATCAGACAGTGGCTGAAACCAAATGATGTTGAAAGTATTGATAGATTTTACTGGGATTGTTTGAAATGAAATGAATATTGAACATGAAATGTCAAGATTCTTAAATTAGCAGCAACAGTTTTCACCATAGGATGCTAAGGAATACCTCTCATAACCAAAACTTGATTTTTCGGAGCACAATTTCTAAAACTTATAACATTTGGATAAAAACACAGCAAAACATTATAACGTAATGGTACTGTCAATGTAAAATATGCTAAAGTGTCGTAGAGTGCTGGGAGCTTGTTGTTTTCATATTATGGTTTCTGGTTTACAATATTACTGTAATGTGCCATAGCTCAATCAAAATTTAAAAAAACAAATATTGAATATGTTCATATACTATACAAGACGTGGCCACAGGATGGACCATTAGTGATTCTGGTGAAGCATTCAATAAGAAAAATATTCTAAAACACATTGTTCAAAAGGTCTGAAACTGCATGTTTATTATTATTATTATTTATTAATTATTTCCGATATTTCATATCTTGAAATAATAATTTTAGTGAGCTCCATTCATCTTAAATTTACACTTATTGTTGCATTTACTGTTGATTATATGGATTAAAACTAATGACAATAGTGTTTATGTTCGTTAATACACATAATATTTACTTAAATCTAAATTTTATTTTTTCATCAATTATTAATCTTTCATTCAAGATATTATTATTGTTATTATTACTTGTTATGAGGTATACTAATGAAAAAAATGTATGTCACGTCTAGGTGCTGATGGGCGAAAAATGGCCCTTATTAGCCCACCTCCTTTAGATGCAAGGGCGGTGCCAGAATTTGCCCAACGGGGGGGCACTGTATCCCCAACAGGGGGGCCACGTTCATAATATATATTAAAGGTCAATGCATGCTGGACTGGGGCCTAAAAAACTGCGTGGGCAAAAATTTTAGGGCCGAGCCCGACCCAGTTCATGCAAAATAAATTAATGGTCCGATCAGCGAGAAATTTTAAAAAATCGACCTGATTATACGGTCTAGCAAGTACAATATGTATACACATATATATTAGGCCGGCCAATATATATATATATATATACAGGGTGATTCTGAATTCATCATCAATATTTGGTGGGAGGTAGGGAATAGGAAAAGAACACTATTTCACATTATAGTACAAAATTAGCACTCGCCACTCGCCAATCGGCGAGTAACTTTTAAAACATGGCGATTAACTTTATTGTCATCACTCGCCAAATTTAATAGACACCACTCACCAAATGAGATGGTTAAACGATGTATAAATGCCAGTGAGACACGTTCAGGGATGCCGCAGACGCGCTATAGCGCATAAAACACGCGAAATATCGACGATGGGACACAAAAAAATGGAGCACTTACGCGTCCGGCGGGATGCGCAATTTTCATCAGAAAATTGCAAAAAAGGCAAATTTTATTAAAACGCGAAATAACGAATAATTTTCGGCAAATTCCGTCAAAAAATTCGCGAAAAAAAGGCTAAATTTGTTACAAAATCCCGAAAAGAAAGCCGAATTTTCTCAAAAAATTGCGAAAAACGACAAATTTCGTCCACAAATCGCGATAAAACGGCAAATTTTGTCCAAATTATTCGCGAAAAACGGCAATTTTTATCAAAAACTCGTGATAAAACGTTAACTTTTGTCAAAAGATCGCAAAAAACTGGCACATTTCGTCAAAAAATCGCAAAAAAGGCACATTTCGTTAAAAAAATCGCGAAATGATGAATAAATTCCGTCAAAAGATTCGCGAAAAAATGGTTGATTTTGTTACAAAATCTCAATAAAAAGGCAATTTCCTCAAAATATCGCGAAAAAACGACAAATTTCGTCCAAAAATGGCGATAATGCGGCAATGTTCATAAAAAAAAACTTGATAAAGCGGTAACTTTTGGCAAAAGATCAAGAAATCTCGACACATTTCGTCAAAAGATCGGAAAAACTAGCATATTTCGTCAAAGAATCGCAAAAAAGGCAAATTTCGTTAAAAAATCGCGAAATAACAAATAATTTCCGGTAAATTTCGTCAAAAGTTTCGCGAAAATGGCTAATTTTGTTATAAAATCCCACAAAATCGGCAGATTTCCTGAAAAATTTGCGAAAAAACGACAAACTTCGTCCAAAAATCGATAAAAAAAGGCAAATTTTGTGAAAAGATTCGCGAAAAAACGACAATTTTCATCAAAAAATCATGATAAAACGGTAATTTTCGAGACAAATTTTGCCAAAAAAATCGCGAAAAACGGCAAATTTCGTCAAAAAAATCGCTTAAAAAAAGAAATTTCGTCAAAAAATCGCTTGTAAACGCAATTTTCATCAAAAGGGCACAAAAAAAAGTTAATGCCAGGATAGAATTTTTCTGTTCCAAAAATTAAATTTCCTAATTCCAATTTTTTTTTTTTTTTTTTTTTTTTTTTTTTTTTCTGCTTTAAAAACAGATTTTCCTGCTTCACAATCTGTTTTTGATTGTTCCAAATCTTTCTGAGTGAATGTAACTTCTGAAAATACCCCTTCATTAAACAAAAAGTACCCCTTTACTCAACAAAAGTATTTTTTTTTTCAGGAAAAATGTCTTTTTCAATAAATCAGTTTTGCTCCTTTTTAAAAGAAATGCGAACAATAGTGATACTTGTTATCTTCTACAATCAAATAAGCATTATTTTATAATTCAGTTTGTATCTTGCACATTTATTTTTTGATTTTTTTTTTTTTTTTTAAGTAAAGAAAATTTCTCTTAATAGTTTTTAAAAACAATTAATATTGGCTTTAATTATTTGTACATTATTATTAAAACAATGATTATTGCATTTAATTTTTCTTTTGCAAATGAACAAGTTCAATTTTTGCATCTAAAAATATTACTTATTATTAGTGGGAACCTGCTGTTGTAAAAAAGGGATCCAGGATTTTTCAAGTCCAGCGACATCACTGCACGCTGCATAATCGTCTAATGGTGATATAATCTAAAATTCGATTAAATAATTATGATACTGATGCAGCAATAAAACTTTGGTGGGAAGACTGTTAGGTCACGGAGACCTAATGTGAATGATAAACACTAGTGTCAAAAATAATTTTTAATTTCCTTGTTTCTTTTATACATTGTATTAAGTACGTCTAAATATCATCAAATACATGTTTGACTTTTATTTTGACTGCAGTAATTTGTTATATTTTTCTATTAGATGTAACGCCAGTTTGTATTTAATCAAATGGCAAGTAAAAGATATTAATAAATTACAATGTTGACAGTTAAAAAACCACAATTTTGTATGAAATGTTATGAATTTTTTAGTGGCCAGTGAAAAAAAACTGTGTACTGGCCAGTGGCTACTGGATAAAAATGTCAATTTTGACCTATATTTCACATAGGAAACCAAGGGTTCCCAAAGTCTTCCGAAGGAGATAGGCGCCATTAAAGTTTAGGGTCCAAAAATTCAAATGATTATAAAAAACAGAAAAATTGATCGATTCGTTTGCGGTTTTCACTAAAATTATTCTTTATGTCAGTATTGTCTTGAAAATAAATTATAAAGATAAATTTCAAAAAATGACAATAGAGGGCGCTTTAGACTTTAGAGTAACGAACAACTATTTTTTACCATTATTTTTTGCATCTCATTAAAGGTTTCGTAAGCGTAGACTTAAATTTTGAGCTCAAAATCTGAATAGTTGGAAGCAGTTAAGTAGCACAAACTTAACTGTGTTCAGAGGGTTTTAAATTCAAATGATTATAAAACACGGAAAAATTGGTCGATTGATTTGCGATTTTCACTAAAACTATTCTTTATGTCGGTATTTCCTTGAAAATGAATTTTAAAGATTAATTTCAAAAAATACCGATAGAGGGCACCTTAAACTTTAGAGTAACCAACAACTATTTTTAAGCGCTATTTTTTGTATCTAATTAAATGCTTGCAAATGCTTAGATTTAAATTTTGAGCTCAAATTCTAAATCGATGGAGGGGTTAAGAAGCAGAAAGTGAACAGTGTTCAGGAGTTAAAATGTTACCCTCCCCACCCCTCAAACACATTTCAAATTTCCACACTTAATTACTCAAACCAATGCAGATTTTGAGCTCAAAATTTAAGTTTGAACTTTTACAAGCATTTAATTAGATACAAAAAATAACGGTTAAAAATAGTTGTTGGTTACTCCAAAGTTTAAGGCGCCCTCTAATGGTATTTTTTTAAATTAATCTTTAAAATTTATTTTCAAGGAAATATTGACATAAAGAATAGTTTTAGCGAAAACGGCAAACGAATCTAACAATTTTTCCGTTTTTTATAATCATTTGAAATTTGAGCCTCCCCACCCCCATTGAACACAGTTCAGTTTGCGCTACTTAACCACTCCCAACGATTTAGATTTTCAACTCGAAATTTAAGTTTATGTCTAAGTTTCTAAAAAATTTTATGAGATGCGAAAAATAATGGTAAAATATAGTTGTACGTTACTCCAAAGTCTAAAGCGCCCTCTATCGGCATTTTTTGAAATTTATCTTTATAATTCATTTTCAATAAAATACCGACATAAAGAATAGTTTTAGTGAAAATCGCAAATCAATCGACCAATTTTTCTGTTTTTTATAATCATTTGAATTTAAAACCCTCTGAACACAGTTAAGTTTGTGCTACTTAACTGCTTCCAACTATTCAGATTTTGAGCTCAAAATTTAAGTTTAAGTCTACGCTTACGAAACCTTTAATGAGATGCAAAAAATAACGGTAAAAAATAGTTGTTGGTTACTCTAAAGTCTAAAGCGCCCTCTATCGTCATTTTTTGAAATTTTTCTTTATAATTTATTTTCAAGACAATACTGACATAAAGAATAATTTTAGTGAAAACCGCAAACGAATCGATCAATTTTTCTGTTTTTTATAATCATTTAAATTTTTGGACCCTAAACTTTAATGGTGCCTATCTCCTTCGGAAGACTTTGGGACCCTAGGTTTCCTATGTGAAATAGTGTTCTTTTCCTATTCCCTACCTCCCCACCAAATATTGATGATGAATTCAGAATCACCTTGTATATATAAGTTAAAATCTTGGCCTGACCCGATTCTATATTTCTACAAAACATGAAATTTTACTTCGATATAGTTATAAACTGTTTTGCACGGGGAGTTCTAATTAAAAATAATTCATTTTTTTAGAAGTGCTCTAGTCTGCAATATTTATTTTTAATGTATATCTATTTGCATGTAAATGGCTTAGTTATTGTTAATCCTTATTTCATGTATTGGAAACTTTAAAATCAGAAAAAAATGCCACACATAAAATCTTCTAAGACAGAATTCCATAGGAACGAAAAAAAATGCATTATAGTTTATTAAAAAAAGATACTCTAACTTTCGGAACTGGCTTTGGAACTGAAAGTGTTTTTTATATTACTATATATATTTATAATTGCAACCAAAATCGAAAAAGTAAAAAATAGTCATATTGAAGATTGAGCTCCGTTATCCCATTCAAAAAACGTTTAAAAATATTAAAATAAAACGAGAAATTCGAAAACAACCTGCCCATTGGTTTAACATTATGGAGCAGGTATTTTGAAGTGAATGAAGAGTCCCCCTAAGACAACAATGCGTCATAGGCAGGTTCTATTTCACAGATTTTTTCTATATTTAAATTTTATTCTAAAAATCTACCATTTTTTATAAATAATACATTTTAAATTTTAATTGTAGAATAATGGTGAGTTAAACTTATAAAAATACGTACATTTTTCCTAAAAATAGTTGGAACGGGTCAAATTTTACTTACTTTTACTCGGACCAGGTCGTTCTGAGAGTGATTTTCATACGGATCGAAACCGGGACTGAAAATTTCTTCCCGCGCAGTTTCAGCTCAATATCGAAAAAGTTAGTTAAGCCATGAAAAGAGTGAAAACCAGGCATGGATCGCCCCGAGTATCGTAAAAGAAAACAGGTCCGAGCCTGGCCAATGCAAACAAATATCTCGGCTTATCCAGAAGAAAGAGCTCGGTGAAATTTTCTTTCCTTAAACTCGAATCGAGCTTAATTTTATCTGAAGACTCGGACTAAATTTTATTTTTTGAAAGTTCTGCCGCCCGTGAAGTTTATTATTCTTAAAACAGGTATTATAGCACATTTTTCTATAACTTTTGGCCATAGGCGTAACTTGGGCTCTAAAACTAGGGGGGCAAAGGTTTTGAAGTACTTTTCTAGAAAATTATACTCTCCCCCTTTCCCAGTCAACGAGTGCACACACATACAATTAAATATTTTTAAAAAAATTAACCATATAAGAAAAAATTAGAAAAAAATCCGAAATAAGTTATTTCATGTCTTGAAAAACTTATTTTAAAATACTAAATGCGCAACCGTAAAACTCTTATGTTTGATGCATTGTTCAACTGGAGAAAAGTTCAAACAAATTTAATAAAAATTTGTCAAAGCTTTCTAGAAATCTGCACGGACCGGAAATTCAGGCTCGGCCCGAACGAAAGTTATTTTGGCCCGGATCGGTGTATAAGTTAAAAGTTCGGCTCAGCCCGTACTGAACTCTGTGAAAACAGGCCCGACCCGGCTGGGCTCGATTTGGCCTGACTCAATTTCTACAAAAAAAATTTGATTTTACTTATGGGTGTATTTCGATTCAAAGTGCTTATTTTCCGATTTATTTTTGAATTCACTTTTGCTCTCAGACGTATCAAACTGGCAAATTGTCTTATATAGAAAGTACACAAGGTGCCGTGATTGTCGATTCTATGATAAATGCAGCAAATATTGCAAAAAAAGCAATAAAAAATGGCATTTCGAACCAATTTTTCCGAAGCGGGAGATGTGTGAATGAAAAAAGGGTCATACTGAAAAGATAATTGTTTTTAAATCAAATTCCAATAAATTGAACGCAAAAAGACATCACACGGCACCTTATACGTCTCTTCAAAAATCCCTCAGCAAGTTTGTGCTTCTACTTTTAAAAATGTGTCTGAAATTGTATCACAAAATTTTGAATTGTTGAAGGTGAAAAACTGTTTTTCACATACACCTTTAACATACAATAAAGATTCTTTTAAAGAGTACTGAATACATATTTATGGAATAAATTGCCAGTATATTTTTAAATTATCATATGCAAGACAGACAATGCACAATAGCAACAATAACGATTACTTAAATTCTAAGACCTTTCAACATTTAGATAAAGTGTGTTTGTGGTGTTATATATGACGGCCAATTATCTGCACGGGAGATGCAGGCCCAAGGGGGAGTAGTCCTCCGTCAGGGTCTTTTTAAGGGAACCTAACCCGCAACGTACCTGTTTGCGCAAGGATTAATAGAAACCACAAAAACTGAACGGTTAGACTGACGGGCGTGATTGGATTCGAACTCACAAGGAAGGTCTCCATTGGGGGCATACTCAGAATTTTTTGAAAAAAATACGAATTAAACTACTCATGTAGGTAATAAAGGATCAGTGAAAATTAGCGGCGGAATTACATTATTAGATAAGTAAAAAAAAAAAAAAAATAGTTTGGAATAATTGGCGTGAAAAGCTGAAAGCGACGCGGGATTTGGCGAGCAGTGCATTTCCTCGCCAAAAGCAGACGATTTTAACGAATCTGAAAATTGATTTTAATTGACTTCACTGTTAAAAATCTGCAGCATTTACTGCAACGTCACTCCACTACTTTTATAGAATATCTCTCTTCTGACCAATGAGAATGCTCCATAGCACGGTGAATTGACCGTGTCATACACTGTTAAAAATCTGCTGCAATTTGTTGCAACGCATTCCACCGCTTGTATATAATATCTCTATTACAACCAATGAGAAAGCTCCATTTCACTGCCAAATAACCGTTTTCTATACAAGCAAGGGAGTGCGTTGCAACAAAATGCAGCAGATTTTTAACAGTGTATTTTTCAATTTGGAACAATTTTAATCAATTTAAATTGTGTTTTAAATGATAAAATATATTAATTTAATTTTGTTATAAGTACATATAAACGCATATGACAAAATTACACTTAAAGTAAAGTAAAAATGCAAAACTAAAATTACTTAAACTAAACTTATTTAAATAAATTGAACATAGAAAGTTTTTTCTTTAAAAAGTATTCGAAGCGTAAAAGCGTATTTTTCAAAATTTCGTTTTTTCGCCAACCGGAGATAAATTGCCAAATAAACGAATTTTTTATTATTTTTTTACGGACATTATAAGGAGGTTCCGCCGAAATTTTTTTTATAAACATATATAACTATATGAGAAGAACATTCTGTAATTTTTTCAGATTTTTCTGAGTATGCCCGTATGGAGACCTTCCTTGTCAGCACCTCCCATCCTTCAGCTTTGAGAGCAGAACCTCTCAGTCACTGCTGGCAGAACTTCTATTACACAGAAGTTCTATTTAAATAAGGATTTATATATATATATATATATAATGTGGTTTATAATAAAATAACAAAAGGAGAGTTAAAAACATCGTAATTTTTGAAGCTATATAATAAAAAGTAGGTTTGTGAAACAATTTCTCCGATATGTGAAAATATCTCATTTATTAAGGTTATTCTCAAATCCAAAAGAGATACTTTCTGGCACATTTCTGAATTCAATTCTTTTCGGAAACGCATAAGATTGGCAGGTGTTCTTGTTCTTATTCAGAAATTATGTAATCGAATGGCGTTATCTATTTTTTGATAAAGACAGCATTTTGAATCAAATTTCTAAAAGCGACATCACAGGAAAGGCTAAAAACCTGAAGCTGTAGCAAGAATCCCTTATCTGTCGATAAGTAATTTATTTATCAAAAACGGAAAAGCTAATTGATCTTAAATCCCTTCAATAGTTAAGATTCTCAATTTTAAACCTTTGCAGTTAGAAATTAGTCAGAGAATGTGTCAAAGTTTCGCGTTATTCAGCAGAGTATTTGAGAACCACCTTAAGGTATATTTCCAAAGATTACATTAACAGAAGTTCATTATCGCTATTATAAATTTTACAAAACATATTGGTTGTCCTATATTTTTTAAGAATATTAAGTTCAACTCCGACTCAGCTCGACTATGTAGGGAAAACAAGCAAGCCTGATGTCAGCACGGCATAAGTCTACTGAAGATAAATAAATGAATAATTAAAAATAAGATAAAATAAATTGTTTTGACACCTTGTCTGATGCTGGTCACTGCGTTAAACATGCTATATTTTTTCGAACATGTTATTGATGTTCTCGAACTACGGAACTACCATCGGTTCGTGTCAAACATTTGTACTTATTCACGCAAAAGTCATCTCATTCAATGAATGTAGCTGATATTTTATCAGCTTTGCGTAAACTTTTAAATCCGGCCGTAAGGGCCGAAAATTTTTATCTTCTCCCACCCAGTCTTTTGGCTAATTTGATTTTTTTGCCGGCCGGTTGGGAAAAAAATCTGCTCTCACTGCACCGGCCCGGCCCACGAATTTCGTATACGGGGCTCGGGAAAAATAAGGCCCTCATGCTTTCAAAGGTTTTATTTAATGGTGGTAAGAGGAGAAAAAATCTTTAGCTAATATTCTGACTGGAATGAATCAAATTTTGCTGTTACGCCTTATAGGATACACGGAATAAATTTAGATTAAGAATGTAAAAATTAGTATTCTCTTGAAATAAAAAAATAATTGCACTACTTCACATTGTTTCGGAAAAAAGAACAAAACAAGAGCATCGATCATTCAATATGAAATATTTCCCCAAATTATTAGAACAAGGGAGAACAATATTGTTAATAATTATCTACCCATTTATTTATTGTTACATAATTTGCCTAAATTTTCCGTAAAATTTTAGATGAATAATTAATTCAAAATTTTTCTCATTTACTATGATAATCGGTATTCTGATGCAAGATAGGGAAAAGTCAAGAAATTTTTGATGCACTAACTTTTTGTCTAAATTTCCGAATTTCCTTGACTCGTAAGACCCTGTAAAGTAATTTCTCCCGTCAGAAATTGGAAAAACTTGCACTTTTTTCGGTGTATAATCGACGAAATTTGCAAAAATGATTTTGAGTTAAAAAAAAAAAAAAATCTGAAATTTACAACATATTTCATGAGCAGAGAGGTAGGGAGAAAATTCTTTTCCCCACGCTAATTATGCAGTTTTTTCCGCGACTTTTTGACAAAATTAATCTTTTTTTCATTTCTTCTTTTCAAGATTCATGCTTTTTTCCGCGATCATTTAGCAGAATTTTGTGTTTTACACAATCCTGAAACAAATTTTACGTTTTTACCACGATCCTTTGACATAAATAAGCGCTTTGGTGCGATCTTTTGTCAGAAATTTAAGTTTTTCACGCGATATTTCAACAAAATTTGCATTTTGCCGTGATCCTTTGGCGAAGTTTAAGTTTTTTCTGAGATCATTTGACGAAGTTCAATTTTTCTTCCGCGATCATTTGTCAAAATTCGCGTTTTCCTGAGACCCTTTGACAAAATTCAAGTTTTACTGTGATCCTTTGACAAAATTCGCGTTCTTCTGAGATCCTTTTACAAAATTCGCGTTCTTCTGCGATCCTTTGACGAGAGCCGTGTTGTTTCGCAATAGTCACAAAATTTGTGATTTTTGGCAAGATTCGCGTTTTTCCGAGATCATTTGACAAAATTTATGTTTTTGTCTCGATTTTTTGACAAAATTTGCCTTTTCTCCGTGATCTTTTGTCAAAAAAGATTTCGCGTTACTTTACGATATTCAACAAAACTTGTGTTACTTTAGCAAATTTTTTAACGAAATTTGCTTTTTTCCATGATTTCTTTACAAAATTTGTGTTTTTTCACGATCTTTTGCCAAAATTCGCAATTTTTCAGCCATAGTTTGGCAAAATTCGAATTATTTCACGATATTAAACAAAATTTGCAGTTTTTTTCGCAATTTTTTGACAAAATTTTTGGTATTTCTGTGATTTTTTGGTGAAATTTGCCTTTTCTGCAATCCTTTCACGAATTTCCACATTTTTCTTCAGTCCTTAGAAGAAAAAAAATGTATTTTTTAGACAAATTTCTTGTTTTTTTTAATTTTTTTTATGAAAATCGCTTTTCTTTTGAGACTCTTTGACGAGATGTTCGTTATTTTTCTATTCTTTGACAAAATATGAGTTTTTTCCTGCGACCTTTTAATGAAATTCGTATTTTTCCACGAATTTTTTTGACGAAATTCGCGTTTATTCAATTATTTGGCGGTATTTTCAATTTTTTATGCAAACGATTAACAAAATTGATATTTTTTCGTAACCGTTTATCGAAATTCGCGATATTTTACATTGAAGCTGTTTTATGTCCAAATTTTTCATCTAATGACCTTTTTTTTTTTTTTTTTTCCCCGTATCCGATTGCTGAAGTTCGCTATCTTAAAGGACTATAGCATTTTTGGAAAATTTGCAGCATTTTTCACTCCTTGAAAATGAATACTTTTCATTTCAATCCTTTTCCTATTTTTTCAATAGCGCATAAACCATGAAATCGGTTTTTGGACATTTGCGAGCGCTGGGAAGGGAAAAGGATGGGTTTTTGATGAGTTCCTTTTTATTTTTAATTAATAACTTTTTTACTTTTAAAATTCTAGTTTCAAGTACATATGGAGAGGCCTTGGAATATCCTGATTTAAATTTTCAGACTTACATGCGATAAATATTTCTAGTCATCCTATACACACAGAGCGAAATTTTATTTTATAGGAATTTTAAAATGACACAAATCTAAACAAACATTGAAAAACTGAATGTGATAGCAGATTTTTTTTTTTTATTTCTTTTTAAAGTAACTACTCTATGGCTGCTTAGCTCCAATTTACACGTCTACCCCACACATGCATACAAACATTTTTTAAATGAAAAAAGGCTCACAGGTTCAGCATTTCTGGAGGGGAAAATAGCAAAAAATATATTTCTTAAACATACACTGGTGTCCAAAATTTAAGCATAATTGGTAATTAAGTAATTATTTTTAAGTAATGAAAGAAATATGATTATAAAAACCTTAATTTCTCTACGAGTATACATGCTATCCTTGTAAAAATTAACACAGTACATTACAATAAGCCAATTAATCATAATGTGCAGTTTGAACGCTTTTGCTACATTAGTTTTGACAGGGTTATCCAAAAGATATTCGTTCTTTTTCAATTTGTTGACGGTCCCCTGTTCGATTTCGGGGAAAACTCTTCACGAAAATATGTGACGCGTACTATTTTGTTTACACACCTGGAGTTTCAGCACATTCCGATTCATATTTCTTTCATTACTTAAAAATAATTACTTAATTACCAATTATGCTTAAATTTTGGACACCAGTGTAGAGTGTGGCATTAAAAAGTTTGTTAAGGTACATCACAGAAATTACTGATATAAACATAAAGGTGTTATTGATGGGTATCTGGAATTATCCAATATTTGATCCAGTTTGTACTCAAAATGTAGTACATAAATATATAATAAAAAGGAAGAGAAAATTGAAATATAAAACTGGCCTTTAAGCATTGAATAACACAAAAAACTGGAGGGGCAAAAGGTAAGTCTTTCCCCTGCTCCTGGAAAACTAAGGGGGCAAGTGCCACCCTTTGCCCCCGCCAGATTACGCCCATGCTTTTGGCTGAACCAGACTTTTTTTTTCCTTTTTTCTTTCATTTTTTTTTCCGTTTTCTAATAAACAGTGGAATATGCTTGGAAAGAATTTTTTGACAGACGTCTGTGAATAACAGTATTTCCAGATCTAATGCAGTACAAAAAGAGGAAGAGACAGAAAAAGCATAACACTGATAATCAATGATTCTTAAGCCTTTTTGCGGCACGTATACGTGTCGCTCGTATCCAAGGGGTATAATAAGACTTCCCAGCTAAACAAGATTTTTTAGGTCTGATTTGAGAATATTAATTTTCGATTGCAGTGCTTTTTGAAATAATGAATATGAAATTTAAAATGCAGTAGAGATTATCTGGACTCCGATTAAGCGTATTGTCCAATTAACCGGATCGATCAAGAATTATATGGTTTTTTTTTTTTTTTTTGGCCATCTTCTCCGAAAATTTTAAAGTCAAACTTCTTCAGGCAGGGTAAGGTAAATTTGACAGGAAGACATGGAATTTAACTGTTAAATAACTAATTTCTAATCCTGAAATAATAAAATCACCAACAAATTGAAAGACAGCAATGCATAAAACTATTTTTTCTAGAACCTCAGAAGTTTCCCTTCTAACGCACAAGAGTCCCACGCAGACAAAAGAATGGCCTCTGTGAACCAGAAGACTATCAAGAATTTTTCCCCTATCATGAGGATTTTTTTAAATGTATATACTGTACAGTGTATGTATATAATTTCTATGTGTACTTCTATGTACAACTTTGTACCAATTTTGCAGAAAATCAAATTTTTACTTAAAAAAAAATACTTCTAAGCACACCAT
Organism: Maratus speculifer; assembly: GCA_964019185.1. Classification (NCBI taxonomy): domain Eukaryota; kingdom Metazoa; phylum Arthropoda; class Arachnida; order Araneae; family Salticidae; genus Maratus; species Maratus speculifer. The sequence goes on from OZ025293.1 coordinate 51,802,090, forward strand.
TTTCAATATGCTAAAATGTGCATTACCACAATTGCCAGTCCGAAACCTGGAAAAAATGGGAAGGGAAGTTGTCTAAAAACATTGCCCAATGCGTTTATAAAGTTTCCCAATTATCCGGATTTTTCATTACCTGGATTATCCTCGATACCGACCGGTCCGGTGTTTGGTGTTGTTTATGCCGGCCAATTATCTACGCTTGGGATATAGGCCCTAATGGGTAGGATGCCCTCCGTGGGGGTCCTTCTAAGGGAACCTAACCCGTATTTACGCAAGGTTTGAAGAAAACCACGGAAAACTCCGAACAGTTAGGCCGACGGTCGCGATTGGATTCGAACCCAGCACCTACCGTCTACCAGTCTTGAGGTCAGAACCTCGCGACCACTGGTGGGGCCCGACCGGTCCAGATAATCGGCGTTCTACTGTGTGTATTACTGAATGGAAAAATACAAATGAAAAACTTACATAATTAAGACAAATTAAATTATTATTATCAACAAAAGTAGAAATTCTGCGTATAAAGCAGTTTTAAAATTAAAACACTCGGGTAAAAATATCACATCACATATAAACACAAAGAAATAAGAAATCATTTGAACTTACTCGTATGAAAGTCTTGAAACTTTTTATATACAGCAGAAAAATATTAAAGTTTGTACTTTCGTAAAAAGAAGGAACTCATAAAATATTTATATTTAGTAGAAATAATAATTTTAATGGAAAATTTGCAAAGTCGTAAACTCTATTTTTTCATAGTCAAATTTTTTCTTTAAAAGTTCATTGTAACATTGTTTTTATGGTTTCTGATTAATTATAAAATTTTATTAAAAAAATGCAATAAACAGAAGAATTTTTTAAAAAAAAACCTTATTTCCATATTTTAAAATAAAATTACTAAATTAGGAAAATAATTAACTCCTATTATCTGTGGTCAATGGACAATTGTCGATAATAGAGTACTGTATCTAGGTAACTCTGAAACATCCTTCCAATTTATCACAACAGTCGTTTTTCTTGTAATTCCCATAGTAACAATAAAAAATATAAATATTATTTTTACAACCAATCAGCCAGAATACGTTTGCTAATGCTAAACAATGTACTCACCAACCTCTTTATCATTCCATTACTCGAAAAGTTTGTTTTATATTAAGTTTCAGAACAGAATTTGAAAACTAGTCAAAACAGACAGACATGCATTTCCTTTTACTGAATCGCAGCTGTTCTCTGCGGCTTAAACATGGTAAATTCAAATCTAAATAAGAATAAATGTATAAAGAAACAGCATACTTGCTAAGAACGATATCCTTTTCCATTCCATCTAAACACATTACTGTACTAAATATTAATTTCTTTTATTTGAATTCAATGTATTTGCATGGTGTGAAATTAATTAGTTGAACTAGAGTTTTTGAAATGCGTAACTTTTATGACTTTATAATGGCCCCACCAGTGGCCGAGAGGTTCTGACCTCTCAACTGGTAGACGACAGGTGCTGGGTTCAAACCCAATCGCGGCCGTCGGCCTAACCGTTCGGAGTTTTCATGATTTTCTTCGAACCTTGCGTAAATACGGGTTAGGTTCCCTTAGAAAGACCCCTACGAAGGGCACTCCCCCCACCCCAGGGCCTATATCCCTAGAGCAGATAATCGGACGACACAAAATAAACCAAATTATGACTTTATAAATATCACGTTTTACTTTTTTCATAATTTTAATCAAAGCAGATTTTTTTAGCTATAGCTGTAATATTAAAAACAATGGGAAAAACATCTTCAATTTCCATTTTGTTTTAGAATGTATATCGATCGAATGCAGAAAGCATGATATTCCAAATTTTGATTCAAATCTGAAACAAAGAGCTAAAATACAATATACCGAAGAGAAATATAAATGAAGTGAAAATTTGTGAAATAGTTGGGACTCTTAAAGTGCATTATTTTAATAACAGCAAAAAGCGACCTGCAATTAAAAATATATCGTTGATTCGAAGCGCTAGTTATACAGGAAGTCTAGCTGTGGTCTGCGTGGGTCAGAATTTCTCGCCGAGTCCGTCTCGACAATGCTGAAATATCCCTGTGATTTGAAGAGGTTTTCTATTATTCTTTCTTTTGACTGGAGATTTTTTGAAAATTTTGATCTTCGGTTTCTGATTTTTACGGTATTTTTAGATAAAAGGGATTTATAAATTACTTTTCTAAATACGAAAAAGTACTAAGCAGCACAGCTGCCAGAACATGCATGTAATTTGGTGAACATGCTGCTTTAGGTGCAAGTATTTTAGGTAATTGGTGTTTTTTTTTGTATTTTTTAAGGGGGGGGGGTAGAAACGAAAAAGTTAAAGTGCAATTTTTTCTGTTTTTACGGAATATAATCAAGGGAAAAAGAAGTTGAATCCACGGCTTATTTTTCGAGCATAGAGTCCTACACAGATTGGGTTATACCAGACTTAAACTAGTTAATTCTATATCCATTTCAACCTAAACCAGTTTTAAAAAATTAGACGACCTCGAACTCAACAAACTCTGACCTAAAACCAACAGTATTCTATCCGAACCCAATCCCAACTCAAAATGAAAAACAAACTTCCATCTTGTAAAGCAATAATGGAAAAGTAGCCTACAATAATACCACTAGTATAAATTATATTTTTTATGTAGAAAAATCAATATATCTGTATATGCACTCATTGACACCCAGATAATATAATTTTTCATATAAAAATATGTTTCGGAGATACTTTTGAGGAATCAGGTAGAATCGAACCTATATGCTAAAACAATTAAAATCAATCCAACTTGAAAAATAGAAGTCAATCTGAAAAAATATTAACTTTAGCCAGATCCGACTCAAACTGCCTGTCGAGTTGGGTTTAGTTTCCCGAAGTGAATGCAGAACTCTACCAGAAACTCGAGCCCGACATCATCATATTTTGATCTGAACACCTGAACCCAAAATATTTCAACATCAACCAGACCCCAACTGTAACTGATGAAAAAATATATCCATATTGTAATGCAGTTATGTAAAAAATTGTACCTTCAGTATCAGTTTTAACTTTTAAATTAAAAATCAGTATAGATAAACTCATTAACATTCATATATATAGTTTTTCCTCGTAAAATAAATTTTGTAAATTCTTATGAGAGTTGGATTCATTTCGAATGAAGAACCATAAGAGCCAACATCCAATCTGAACCTATTAAAGTTAACCAAACTGGAATCCGACTCACAACGACAAAAGATTGGGCTCAACCCGATCCGGTCCAGACTGCGAGTCGGGTCAGATTCAGTTTGCCCGACCCGATGCAGTATTCTACTTGTTATCCAAGACAACCCTGACAAAATAATTTTCGTTTGCGTACTCTTAACCGTATAAAAAATTCTTCATGTCAAACCGACCGTAAATCCACAATCAGCAGAAATTCATCCACAATTTAATGTAGTTAAAAAAAAATAATACATGATTATAACTACAGTATCTTTTTTTTGTTGAAAAATAAGCATGTACAGAGTCATTCATGTATCTATGTAGATTTTTAATTTAAGAAATTATGATTAAAAGAAAAAAAATCGGGTTTATCTCAACTTAAACTTCAGTTAGAAACAGACTCATATCCAAAAGAATTAGTTTAGTCAATCCGACTTAAAAAGCTCCATATTTTGATTTAACCCGACCAGGCAGAAATTCAAACGTCAAAATATTTTCCCCGACGACATTGATTTTTGGGGACCGGGGGGGCATATGCCCCCTCGGTCCCCCCTCTGCTGCCGCCCTTGTTTAGATGTTAGAAAATTTTATTTTAAAAATTATTTTTTGAATCAGGAATGCTTACAGATTCTAAAATGATCATTATTTGGTTAATGACACCTTATGTGTAAAAAACCATTTATTTTAAAACAAAAAATTTTATCTCTCCAATTTTTTTTTATTTAAAGCACACAGATGGAGCAATGTTTTTACCAAGTTTCATAAAAATTCATGATGATTCATTTTTTTATGGGCCATTACAATCTGCCCTTTTTTGGGGTGATATTTTCAGTTTGTACATAATAAAAAGTAAAGAAATGAAAATTTACTATTGTTTTGATGTGAAATACGCATTCTTTGTACAAATAGCTTCAAATTGGTACCAGATATATAAAATTTGAGCCTTTAGTTGTCAAGCTATTGCCATTTTTAGACATTGATAAAATTTGATGGCCACCATTTAGTAAAAATGGTCAGTTTTCAAATGGCTATATCTCAGCCAATATTGTGAAAATTACTTTTAAGTTTCAGATTTGAGGGTTTCACTACTATGTCTATGATAAAAATTTTAAAAAAATCTGTGACTATGGTGCAACACCCGTTGGTTGAATTCATGTGGAATGACCCTTATCTAGTACTGGTGATTAGTATCTTTACCAATCAGTTTGATTGTGTTAAATAATAGTTCATTTATTAAATAACTCAAAAAAATTAATTTGGACAAATTTCTGCAGTACAGTTATATGCATAAAGAGTTAATAGTTAATTGAGATATCAATACCAACTGTTGTCATAGTGTAACTAAAACTGAGAATGGTATGATAAAAACAGGTGAATATTCTTAAAGTATCCACTACTGATATGGTTAATTTAGCACATAACTTATAAAAATCATGCTGTTAAGTTCTTTCATAAATATATTTACCTTGCCAGGCTGTTTCAAAGGGGAATCCTCTTGAGTATCTGGAGCTGTTTTTGTCTTATTTTTAGTATTTTTACAAGGTGATGCAGCTCGTGTACCAGAAGGACTTCGCATCTGATTTAGCCTGCCAAGAAAATCATCCTTGAAGGATCTTGCTCTGCGAGCCAAACGTCCTCCTCGAGACTGATTTGGATCTGATAAAGAGAAATTAAATAATTCTTAAAAAGCGTGTCAATGATTTTAACTAAATGATTACCATAAGTAAATTAAATAGCGATTTTAATTTTTTTTTTTAACCATTGATTAAAAATCATAAATCTATATTGTAAAGCAATAATCACATGCCTGTGAATAATGACATCATACAGCTGGAGCCAACACTTGATGAACAAACAGTGCTTGACTGCAATTTTTTTTAACTTCAAAACATTCAAATAACATCACACAATTTCAATTTTTACACTGCCAAATAAGAAAGAAAATTTCATTTCATTTCATTTTAATAGCAATTTCTTTCAAAACTGCATTTAAATTTATTAATTTATATACAGATATTTAACTTATCTTCATTGTATGCAGCGGGATCATGAAAAATTGCCCCATTTACACTAAAAATAGTTAAGCATTTGTTTCCAGCTAACATTCCATAACGAAATAAAAACTTCATGAATAAATATAAATACTACAAATCAAATTTAACAAATAATCAAACTACATGCTTCAACCATTGAAATTATGAGAATAAGAAAGGCTGTTGTACACATAGAAAAATCTTTCGTTAGTAAACCATAAAGGGGACGCCTTCACTCACTTGAAAACACCCACAACATAAAAAAATATTTTAAAATATTTAAATTTAAACAAGAAATTTGAAAACAACCTGCCCATTAATTTAGCATTACCAAGCAAGAATTTTCACGTGAGTGAAGCGTCTCCTTAAGGCCAGTTGGCAAGAAAACTTACTAGCAAGGGTCAATGCAGGTTTTTATTCTTGGGGCCCATTTTGTGAAAAGTTATTTTTGTGAATTTTATTTTTTAATGAAAAATAACAGTTCATAATTAAAGTTGAATCCCAGTTACTGTATTTTCCTGTGTATAATCCATGGGCGGAAATTTTAGCCTTTTAAAAATAATTTCAGCAGATAATTCATAACAGCGTATAATCCGCGGATTATACGATGCTCATTGTTTTCAACATTCCAAAATACTAATAAGGTTTTTATTGATTTAGTTGTCCTATTTAAATGATAATTGTAAATAAAATAAATAATGATAGGATAACTGCAAGTTAAAATAATAACCATTACTATCAATAATATTTGACAACAGTTTAATAATTTTTTCCTTGTTCTTCGGCTATAATGGAAATTAGATTATGGTGATTGATTATATTCAATCTATTACCAATAATATTTGACAATTGTTTAATAATAGCAGGTAATAATATTATTTAATAATAATTTTTAGTATTTAATAATAAGTAAGATACTCTTATTCCGTGATTAATAATTTTCCCCCTTTTTTTTGCCCTAATCGAACATTTGATTATGGCAATCGATTACATTCGATCTATTACGACTTCTTCTGCCTTTTCTATTACATCAAGCTAAATTCAGCTCTATAACTTACTCATTTTCTTTTTCCACCAGACAAATAAAAGAAGATTCAGCTAACAAGTGATTAGATTGCAATTTTTGATCGAAATGAGTTGAGAAACTCTGTATTCTTCATAGAAGCATGTTGCTAAAAGGCTAGACAAATATTCTTTAAAAATAGGAGGCCACTCCCACTAGAACATAAACGTCACATGTGAACCAATCCGAAGAAGCTCCGCTAGCGGTTTCGCAAACAGACAATCATTAGATATGTTTACATTTTATAATTGCAGGCAGAAATAGGAAATCAGTTCTGCTTGAAAAGTATTTCATCAGATTATCCGCACTTCAAATCTTCGAGGTTTTTTAACAGATTATACGCAGGAAAATACGGTACTCAAATTCAAACTAAGAAATAAATAACAAAAAACTTCTTTAAATCTCCTTTCTAAAGTTTTTATTTTTCGTGACCTAGTTTTATTTACAAGTACATATTGTCTGACCAAGATAAGAAAAACCCTGAGTAGGTTTCCTGCTTTCGAAGGTTCCAAAACTTGTAGGGAGGGAACTTCATCCATAGGACAAAAAAAGACTGCTTATTCGCGGAATGCTTGGTTGAATGGGAGAAAAAGAAACACCAGACTTCCCTAATATAAAGTCGACTGACCAGTTACCTTGGCAACAGAACGTACCTGAGACCGGTTCTAGAGTCTTTCTTAAAGGAGTCAGACAGTATTTTACAAATGTTTTTATATAAAAGAATGTTATGAAGAGAGCCTATTTTATTAAAAGGAATTTGGCCTGGTTTGTTAAGTTCATTTTTGTGATGAGGCAAAATTTATTAAATTTATTTTTTTGAGGGGTTTCTTTTTATTAAATTTATTTTTGTGAAGGGACCTGTTCTATTAACTAGATTTTTGTGAAATAGCCCTAAATAGACCCCAAAGTTTGCCTGGATCGATCCCTGACTTGCCTTTCGATAATTCATATTTTCTTGCTGTTAAACAGAAAGTCTGTTGTACCTTTAATTTTTTATATAAATATGCATGGAATACTGTTTTTTAACTTTAATTATCAGCTAAAGTTGGTTAAGAAAGACTGACATGTTTTTCAGATATTGGAAAGGCTGAACTCATTAAGCTATATGGAGAAAATAAATGGCTCAAGGCGATTCGATTTTTTGCTTCTATAACAGGTTGATTACAACCAATAAAGATTACATAAGGGTCTGGGTAAAATTTATAGCTTTTATAATAGGCTGGAAAATTTAGCTTGGAAATTTCAGTCTGTGCAGACCTTTTCCTCTACCAACCAGAAATATTTAGCATTTATACCAAGAAGAGAAATAAAAGCAACAACACAGCATAATAGAAAAATTAGAAAAGCCATAGGAAAATGGTATTTTGCAATCATAAAGTGGCACAAAGTGTCTGCATTAAATGAGAGGTCATAAAGTTACAAATGTTTTGGCCTACAAAAGTCAAAGGAACAGTGACCATATTTTTTTAGATTGTAAACTATTAGTCAAATATCAACAGAATTTCTTGATGAATTGCTAGTGAATTTTGAAGATGTGAAAATCATGTTTGGCTTTATATTTTTCAGTGAAAATTTAGTCACCCAGATATAAGGGGGCCAATCATAAATTTAATAATAAAATAATGTTTGTGATAATCATGTAACAGAAAATACTCAAAATGATGTGTCACTGAAGTAAATGACTATGTGGATCCTGTTTAATATTTGAGTGCATTTGTGTAAGCATAACATATTTTCATGAAGCTGTTAAAGTTTAAGAAAATTTCACATGTTTTTTAATTATAGCATACAGAATTTTCAAAAAATTTAACATCACTTTGAAAACAAATTACGGCAATTAAAACATATATATATTGAAAATTTGATGAGACTATGTGGTTGACATTTTGAAACGGTCTGAAATTCATCACGCGATAATATGCATAGTTATAAACTGATTTGGATATAACTATGTGTAGATAGTACATACCAATGTCTTGTCAGAGTTCATTGGCCAACTTCATTCGCCATCTTATTTCAAAATGGCAGCCATTTAAGTTTGTCAAAAATCTTTCAAATGTATAATCCTTCTATAGTAAAAAAAAACTAGCCTTAAAAGGAATGACTCCTGGAATGATGCTGATGTGGAAGATTTCCAGAACTAACAAATCCGGGTTGTCCACTCCTTCCATGAGCCGAATGGACCAATCAGGAAAAGGCTCCGACTATGCATCGCCGTATGGGTTACCATAAAGAGAGGAAAGGTTACCATCGCCAACAATCGCCAAGTTTGCTGCCAACTTGGCGATATATCGCCAAATTTGGCGACCAAAATTAGTTGTCAAAAGTGACGGCAACTTGGTGATAACTGTAATATTTCGCCAAATTTTTAATTTCTTTACAACACCAGTCGTTTGATACATCATTTGAGAGGTTTGCAACTGCTTATTCACATAATGGATGTCTTGTGTGTTATCCCCCACTCTGCTCCCCAGGGGGGACACATTTTTCATTTCTTTACAACACCAGTCATGTTACACAAGATTTGAAAGGTCTGCAACTGCTTATTCATATTATGGATGTCTTGTGTGTCACCCCCACACTCTGCTCTCCCCAGGGGGGGGTCACATTTTTAATTTCCTTACAACACCAGTTGTAAGGAATGTGACAACATTCAAAATGTGACCCATCATTTATAAACCTTTCAAATGTGACACATCATTTGAAAGGTCTGCAACTGTTTATTCATTTTATGGGTGTCTTGTGTTTCACCCCCACTCTGCCCCCCAGGGGGGGCACATTTTCAATTTTTTACAACACCAGTCGTGTGACATATCATTTGAGAGGTTTGCAGCTGCTTATTCATATTATGGATGTCTTTTGTGTCGCCTCCCACTCTGCCTCCCAGGGGGGCACATTTTTAATTTCTTTACAACACCAGTCGAGTGACACATCAGTTGAAAGGTCTGCAACTGCTTATTCATACCATGGGGTATTGGCGAGCGCAGCAAGCAGGGGTAGCCAATAATTTGGAATTGCGAAGCGATTACGCGGGGGGTTGGCGAGCATAGCGAGCAGGGGGGCGGTGCCCCTCTAGTGATGTACAAAAAAATTAGAACTTGAAAAAAGTTTCTTTCTGAAGTGTTTGATCTTAATACATGAATTCAAGAGTATTTTTTGTTTTGTCTTTACCTTAAAAAACACCTGAGATATAACAATTTGAATTTCTAATGGAGCAAAATTTTTTTTAAAATCAATTTGCCCATGGCAGCACTCGTAGATATTAATCGATTTCGATGTGAATGTGCACATGAAATAAGATTTCGACCAAGGTCAATGATTTGTTTTATCCATTATGTTGTCTTAAAATGGCATACACTTCATAATATTGTGGAATTTGGTGAACTTATAAATCACTTAAAATAAAACCAGCTTGAATAAAATATGACTAATTGCTAAAAATTCCTATTAATATTCAGTATTGACAAAAACTAGTATTCAATCTTATAGAATAGGTTCCACTAATCTGAGCTTCATATATTTGAATAATATAACTTGATTTAAAATAAATATATAAATAAATTAGGTATATGAAAGCTACTTCTTCCTCCCAGTACTGCCAGAAGGACTTTTTTTAATTCATTTATATATAAAATTTTTATTGAGATATTTTTCCCAAGTTTCATATCCTACCATAAATAAGCATGACATTATGAAACAAAAACTAGTGTATTTTTATTCTCTTTCCCAAAATTAGGGAAATTACTTCCTGAATCTCAAGAAAATAAATTACAGAACTAAGTATAAACATAACAATACAATCACCTATATAAATCTTTAAAATGCTAATACAGTAGACTCCCTCAAATCCACTGAGCTTGGGACCAGAGGTTGTGCAGATTTTAGAATTTTGAGGATTTCTGGTCATTGCTTTGTTTATATTATTTAAAAAGTAATTTGAATGTAATTAATAATGCAATTGAAAGTATAATGAATGCTTACAACATACTAAAATATTTAAATATTTGTAATAAACTAAAATAATAAAAATTTGGATAATTTTTTAAATGATTAAAATACTAAAAGCAAAAGTCAAGTTAATAGTCAATAACATACAATTAAATATTCATTATAAAGATGAAATGTGTTTTCCTAAATGATTCGACGAAACTTGCTGCATAAAGGTACATTACTAATTCACATGGGGATAAAAAAATAATGAAACTTTATTTCAGGTTTAGCCAGACTTAATAACTAAAAAAGTTTGATTAATACAGTATAGGATCCGTTATCCGGAAGGCTCCGAAAACCAGAATGAAAATCGGTACCTTTTTTTTTTTTCCAGCGATGCCGCAGACGTGCATTACACAAAAGATCGGCGATGGGACACGGAAAAAATAGCTCTTACGCGTCCCAAGGGACGCATAATCCCGTCAAAAAATTGCGAAAAACAACAAATTTCGTTAAAAATCACGAAAAAACGACTATTTTTCGGTAAATTATGTCAAAAGATTTGAGAGAAAATGGGTAATTCCGTCACAAAATCCCCCCAAAAGACAGATTTCCCCCAAAAGATCGCGAAAAAATAACAAATATGGTTCAAAAAATCGTGATAAAACAGTAAATTTTGACAAAAGATTTGCGAAAAATGACAAATTTCGTCAAAAAATCACGAAAAAAAAAACCCAGCAAATTTGTCAAAAAAAATTCCCGGAAAACGGCAGATTTCGTCAGAAAATCATGGGAAAACGGCAAGATTTGTTAAAAATCAGCTAATTTTCAGCGATAATCACGATATTAGATTGATTAGTTTTTTTTTTTTTTCAGTGGTGCTGCGGACGCGCTATAGCACATAAATTACGCAAAAGATCGGCGACGGGACACGAAAAAATAGCTCTTACGTGTCCCATGGGGCGCGTATCTCGTAAAATTGTAGGGTTAAAGTTATATTTTGTTTGTTTTCCCAGCTCTTCTGCAGTAGCAAGTATTTAAAAGAAAAATTAACCTCTTTTTTATAGTAGCCACCAACCATATAAATTTCCTTTAATTTATAAGTTTATTTCAATTGCTAATTATTTAATAGTTATTCATTTATACAGGTTAAAAATTTAAGTCAAATACTTACAGCCACTGTACATGCTTGTTTACCTTTTTCAGCATGTGGTTGGATGGTTGGTGGTGAAGTTAATTTTTTGACATTCTTTTGTGAATTGTTGTTTCCTGGTGATGTCATTTTGTTCAGTGGGTGTGTCTCATTTATTAAAATTTATTTATGGCAACACCTGTAATGATAATTTTCTACTGTATTTGCTGTATATATTTGGCAAGCAACATTCTCAATCAGTTCAACATGTAAGTACCTCTCTATCTAGTTGTTTATGGGAAATGTGTTTGTTTTTTGTAGAAAGTATCTACTACCTTTTTTAAACTTAGTAAAATTAAAGAAACTAAATATGATTAAATTGTGTATGCTTAAATATACTTATGATATTTTCCTGACCTGTTTTTCTTCATATAATGGCTTTTAATAAACTTTGTTTTTTACTCAAGATGTTGAAGTTACTTAAGCCTTCATGCAAGCAGGGGTGCAGAAAATGTTTTTACTCTCATCATTTCCCCCAATCCATATGAAAATTTCCCCAAAACTTTACGGTATGTTATAGATAAATGCTGTACTACTAGATGTATCGAAAATCCATTTTTCCATTATTTCTCAACTTATGCACAAGTATGTAAGGCGAGTGATTCTGTGTGAAAAAGAAAAAAAAAAAAATCTGAAATTCACACCAAATTTTCTAAAAGGTTACAGCAAGGAGGGAGGAATCATTCAAAGAATTCACTTTTTTTTTCGCGGCCCTTTGAGATTTTTCGCTATTTTTAGAGGTTGTTTGACGAAATTTGTAGTTATTTCGTGATCTTTTAACAAAATTTGCGATTGTTTCGCGATTTTTTGACGGAATTTATGTTTATTTTGTGATCTTTTGACAATATTTTAACGAAATTTGCAGATTTTTTTGCCCGTTTTGACGAAATGTGTGGTCGTTTAGAGATTTTTTGACGAAATTCGTGGTTGTTTCGAGATCTTTTGAAAAAATGCGAATTTTTTCGACATTTTTAGGTGAAATTTGTGTTTTTTAGCAATCTTATAATAAAAATTTGTGGTTGTTTCGCCTTGTTTTGATGGAATTTCTCTTTTTTTTTTGACGAAATTTGTGGTTGTTTTGTGTTTTTTGACTAAATTTGCAGTTTTTGCGCGATCTTTTGAAGAAATTGATGTTTATTTTGCAGTCTTTTGACAAAAATTTGTGTTTACTTCATGATCTTTTGACGAAACATGCATTTATTTTGCGATTTCGTGATGAAATTTGCATTTTTTCGGTAATTCTTGGACAAAATTAGTGGTATTTTTATATCCGAATTTTCAGATTGATGAATGTTTTTATTTTTTATTTTCGGAAAATTCGTAACAGAATCACCCGTGACATACGGTACACATCAATTTTGTGAAGGTCACCACACGGATCTTTTTTGTTTGTAGTGAATTTTCTATCTATGGGAATTATCGTTGTTAAAATTGAAATCAATTGTATATGTTTCTGCAAAATTTCCCCTGTTGGTTAAAATTTCCCCCCGATCCTAGATCACCGGATCGGACATATTCTGCACCCCTGCATGCAAGTAGTGTTTTGTTTTACTTAGAAAGGTGAACAGTGTGACTTTTAGACATTGTGGGGGAAGTATTTAGACTGACCCTACAATTTGGTAGCAGAGTGTGGTTGGTTGCTCTGTTTACCTATTATTTCTTCATGCTTCATTTGTGCTAAAATGAACAAGATGGCTGAACAAACCCTCTCTTTCCCTAAACTGGGTGCTGATAATTGGAAAGCATGGAGGTTTAGTATGGATATGATGCTGATAAGCCAAGGCTTAGATAAATACACTTCTGATAGTGTAAAAGGTAAAGCAAAAAGTGATGGAGGAGATATTGAACACTTTGATGAATATATGCAGAAAAGTAGAAAAGCATTAGCATACATTTGTTTGAGTTTAACTGAAGAAATAAAAAGTGTAGTTTTTAGTGCTGAATCATCTTTTGAAGCCTGGCAGTTATTGAAAAGTTCTTATGAACCCACATCAAGAGCAAGAGTTGCTCACCTTCGGAGAAAGTTCATGAATGTAAAGTTTGAAGCTAGTGATACCATGAGTCAATATATTGGAAAAGTTTTAGAAATTGTTCGAGACTTAGAGCAAACAGGAAAAAGTGTGCCAAAGGATGAAGTTGCTTTTCAAATCTTAGAGAGTTTACCGCCATCTTATGAAACTCTTATTGTACGTCTTTATCAATTACCTGATGAGGAATTTACTGTGGAAGGTCTTCGACCATTTTTACTTGCTGAATATGACCGTTTGAAAAACAAGCAGTTGGATGACCAAGATGTTTTTAAAAATAAAAATTTAGCTTTGATGTCTTCTAAAAATTTTTCACCTGTTTTTGTGCCAAAGGTTCATCCTTCTAGTGCTGTGAATTCAAGAGTGCAGCGAGAAACCCGATGGGTCACTTAATTAAAAATTGCAGACATTGGTCACAATCAACAAAACAAAATCAGTTCAGATCAAGTAGGAAATCTAGTTCAAGATCTAGTTTTCAACTACCTAGTCAAGTGTTCTTTGCCTCTGCTTTGTTATCTGATGGTCCTGAAGTTGAATTCATTTTGGATTCTGCGGCGACGAATCACTTTTGTTTTGACCGATCCTTATTCTACAATTTCGAGAACTGAAAAGTCAAGCGGCTATTGCTAAAGGAAGTGCTGATATTTGTGGTTTAGGGGACATTGATTTACAAGTGAACTATGGTACTGTAGTAAGAACTTTCACCTTAAAAAATGTATATTATGTTCCTGATATGGTAAGAAATCTTGTGTCTGTTAAAAAGATAACCGAGAAGAATTTTAAAGTAAAATTTGAAAGATTTAATGCTGTAATTTTTAACCCTGATAATTCTGAATTTTTAAAAGTTCCTTTAGTAACCAAATTTTATTGTATTGCTGCTAAATGTGTGTCTAATCAAACTTGTGCTTATGTTGCTAGAAATAAGTTAAACAATTGTTCTAATGACTTAGTGCTTTGGCATAGCCGTTTTTGTCACTTAAATGCTAAAAACTTAGTAAAATTTTCTAATTCAAATTATGTAACTGGACTTAAGAATTTATCTGGTGAAATGGGATCATGTGAAGTTTGCAATTTAGTAAAGAGCACTCGTGAATCACATCATGTTATAGATGATATTAAAACTACTAGTATTTTAGAGTTAGTACACCTAGACATTTGGGGACCAGCCCCTGAACTTTCTTTGGGTGGAGCTAGGTTTTTCATGAGTTTGGTTGACGATTTTTCTAGGTACTCATATGTTTATATTCTTAAACACAAAAGTCAGGCATTTGATTATTTTAAGTATTATAAAGCTTTAGTTGAGAAACAGACAGGCCATGTAATTAAAAGACTCCGTTCTGATTGTGGTAGAGAATTTTGCTCTGATGAGTTTGAAAAATTCTTAAAAGATGAGGGAATCAAACATGAACATACGAACACTTATTCGCTGCAGATGAACGGTGTTGCGGAAAGATATAATCGAACTTTAATGGAGAGAGTTAGAGCAATATTAATTCAGGCAAATTTACCGAAAGAATTATGGGCTGAAATGGTCTGTACTGTAAATTATTTGAAAAATAGGTATCCTCATAGCAAATTAAATGGAAAAGCTCCTTTAAATGTCTGGAAAGGTGGAAATTTTTCAGTTAAACACTTAAGAGTTATTGGAAGTACTGTTTTTGTTCATATTCCAAAAAGATATTGTAATAAATTAGAGAGAAGATCTAAAAAAGGAATTTTAATTAGGTATGCTAGGAATACTAGAGGCTACAGGGTGTGGTTTCAGGGAACAAAAGAAGTACAGGAAACAAAGCACTTAAAAATTATTGAAAATGATTTATTTCAGAACCAGTTAAGGATTCTAGTGATAAAATGGTCCAATTTAAAATTAAAGAAAACCTCGTTAAACCAACTTCTTTTTCAGATTGGAAGAGAATTGAAAAGGTAATAGAGTCTGGTAGTTCGGCTGGCTGTGTAGATGTTTACTACTACCCAGAACCAAATGTTAGGTTAAGAAGTAAAAATGAGGTAAAAGATTATTGTATGAAAAAGGGATTAGTTTTTAAACCTGAGGAATTTAATTTTAAATCACTTAAATCTAGTTCAGTTCCCTCCCAGCCTAGTGTTGAAAATTCTCCCATAGCAGAAACTGATGAAGAGGATTTAGAGTCTAACCCTGAAGCACATTGTGCAGAGATAAAAATTCCGAATAATTTTAGTGAGTCGCAAAATCTCCCTGAGAAAGAACAGTTGGTTAAGACTATGAGTAATGAACTTAAAATATTAAAAGATAGGGAAGTTTATGACCTTGTGACCCGTCCTGAAAAAGGTAAAGTTCTCGGTACAAGATGGGTGTATACGCTTAAAAAGGATGTGTCAGGTAAAATTAAAAGTTTTAAAGCCAGGTTAGTGGCAAAGGGATTCTGACAAGTTGAGGGGATCGATTATTTTGACACATTTTCACCTGTCATAGCTTTTCCACTTGTTAGATTTTTCTTTGTTGTACTTGTAGTTCTAAAGGGGTGGCTTAGCCAACATATTGATGTAAAAGGGGCATATTTATATGCAAAGTTAAATGAGAAAATTTATGTTGAGCAGCCAGAAGGTTTTCGGGAAATTAATGAAAAGTATGTATGGAAACTTAACAAAGCATTGTATGGGCTCCACCAGGCTGGGCGAGAATGGTTTAATGAATTAGACAAAACTTTTAAGGAATTGGGTTTTGATAAAGTATTGGATTGTAACTGCATATAATGTTTATAAATTAAAAGTAATAGTTCTAGTTTATGTTGATGATTTAGCTATTTTTGCAGAGAATGAGGAAATATTAAATAAAGTAATTGAATTAATAAAATCTAAATTTGAGATTAAAACTCTAGGCGATATAGGTGTAAATTAACGGTCGCCACTCGCCACGTGGCGATTAAAGTTGTAAAAGTGGCGATTAAAAATCGGCCATCGATCGCCACCCTAGTCGCCACTCGGCGATTGAAAAATTTTATTAATTTGCTTTGTGAAATATAGATTTGTTCATGGATATATTCATCTCTACTTTGTTTGCCTCTAATTAGTGAATTGGCTAATTCTTTAAATTCAAAATTGGCCTTCGATCGCCACCCTAGTCGCCACTCGGCGATTGAAAAATTTTGTTAATTTGCTTTGTGAAATACAGATTTTTTCATGGATATATTCATCTCTACTTTGTTTGCATCTAATTAGTGAATTTGTTAATTCTTTAAATTCAAAATCGGCCATCGATCGCCACCCTAGTCGCCACTTGGCGATTAAAAAATCTTATTAATTTGCTTTGTGAAATGCAGCTTTTTTTCATGAAAAATGGCATCTCTACTTTGTTTGCATCTAATTAGTGAATTGGTTAATTCTTTCTTTCTGTCTGATGCAAGCATATTTAGCAACTTTGTTGTATTTTCTATATTTTGGCTTTTTACCATGAATTCTTTATTTGGATTATGTTTTCAAGCAATAGGTTTTTTTCCTTACAAAATATAGTCATTAATTTTAATTCCACATGCATTTCAAATAAATTTTACCAATTTTACCTCTGAATCCAAGGAGATTTTAAGGACATTGCTGTATCTTAAATCTTTCACTTTTGCCATATGTTTACTAATTGTACCAGTAATAGTTGGCTGGTACAATTTTTTTTTTTTTAAATTTATGATTAAAGTTTATGTAGGTGCCAAGAAAGATTGAAACATTATAGCCAATTACTTTAAATATATAGGACAAAATTAGCACTTGCCACTTTGGTGAGTAATACTGCAAATTTAGCATCTGACTTTACTACTACCAAGTAGACTTCCTCCACCTTACCAACACATTGGCATTCTCTGATTTTGCCTTAATGAGACATCCAGAGTGTTGAAATCTCATCCAAAGTAAAGAATATTTATATTTATCTGTACACTCGCCAAACTTAATAATTACCACCAGTTTTAAGTAAGAATAAAATATCCAAGAAAGATGTGAAATTATTTTTGAATTTAAAATTTAAAAATACAATTTCCTTGTTTGTTTTATACAATGCTTTAATATATATTTAAATATAGTTTATCACTTGTAATTTTATCTGCAATATTAATCACCAATTCATACTTTTCCATTCAGTAGAATGACAGTTTTATTTTTAACCAAATATGTGTAACTTTGTAACTCACTAGCCGTTAAATAAATTTAAAAAAAGCCATTTTGACCTATTTTTAAAAAGTGGCTACTAACTTTTAAAAAGTGGCCACTAACTTTTAAAAAGTGGCCACTAATGAAACTGGGTCTACCGGCCACTGGCTACTAATCGAATTTCCCAGTTTTCACCTATACTAGGCGAGATTAGAAACTTCCTAGGAGTTGAATTCGAGAAGCGTGAAGGATCTTATGTATTGCATCAAACTAAATATATTGAAAAACTTGCAGAAATTTTTAATGTTCCTAGAATTAGATGCAAATTACCTTTAACACCAGGAACAATGTTAAACTTAGCAAATGAGGGGGAACAAATAGACGTCCCTTATAGACAGTTGATAGGTTGCTTATTGTTTTTAGCTTCTAGAAGTAGACCAGACATTCAATTTTCAGTTATAGCTTTGTCTCAATTTTCTAATAAACCATCCTGGGGTCATTGGAGAAATTTGTGTCAGGTTCTCCAATATGTTATTGATACAAAAGAATTGAGTTTAAATCTATCTAGAATTTCAAATTTTAATATTAATGTTTATACTGATGCTACATGGGCTTCAGACTTAGTTGATCGTAGATCAGTTAGTGGTTTAGTTATTTTTGTTGACCAAGTACCTATTATTTGGAATTCTTCTAAACAAAAATGTGTTGCTTTATCAAGTATGGAATCTGAATATGTAGCATTGTCAGACTCTGTTAAAGAATTATGTTGGTTAACAAGAATAATTGATAATTTTTCCTTTTTGGACTTAAACTTAACTAAACCAACAATCTATTGTGACAATCAAAGTACCATTAGTTTTTCTAAAAATAATATTGAAAATACACGAACCAAATATATTGATACGCGTAGTTATTTTGTAAAGGAAAATATTGAAAAGTTTGAACTTAAGTATGTATCCAGTAAATGGAATGTTGCTGATGTTATGACAAAAGCATTGTCTAGTGAAAAGTTTTTGTATTTTAGAAAATGGTTGTTTGGCTAAACAGAAGACCTGGGAAAAGGGGGAATTTGTAGGGTTAAAGTTATATTTTGTTTGTTTTCCCAGCTCTTCTGTAGTAGCAAGTATTTAAAAGAAAAATTAACCTATTTTTTATAGTAGCCACCAACCATATAAATTTCCTTTAATTTATAAGTTTATTTCAATTGCTAATTATTTAATAGTTATTCATTTATACAGGTTAAAAATTTAAGTCAAATACTTACAGCCACTGTACATGCTTGTTTACCTTTTTCAGCATGTGGTTGGATGGTTGGTGGTGAAGTTAATTTTTTGACATTCTTTTGTGAATTGTTGTTTCCTGGTGATGTCATTTTGTTCAGTGGGTGTGTCTCATTTATTAAAATTTATTTATGGCAACACCTGTAATGATAATTTTCTACTGTATTTGCTGTATATATTTGGCAAGCAACATTCTCAATCAGTTCAACATGTAAGTACCTCTCTATCTAGTTGTTTATGGGAAATGTGTTTGTTTTTTGTAGAAAGTATCTACTACCTTTTTTAAACTTAGTAAAATTAAAGAAACTAAATATGATTAAATTGTGTATGCTTAAATATACTTATGATATTTTCCTGACCTGTTTTTCTTCATATAATGGCTTTTAATAAACTTTGTTTTTTACTCAAGATGTTGAAGTTACTTAAGCCTTCATGCAAGTAGTGTTTTGTTTTACTTAGAAAGGTGAACAGTGTGACTTTTAGACATTGTGGGGAAAGTATTTAGACTGACCCTACAATTATCGTCAATCGCAAAAAACTGCAACTTTCGTCAAGAAATCGCTATTAAAGACAAATTTCTTCAAAAGATCACGAAAAAAAACCAGCAAATTTGTCAAAATTTCCCGAAAAACGGCAGATTTCGCTTAAAGATCAAGGAAAAACGGCAAAATTCGTTAAAAATCAGCTAATTTTGAGCGATAATCATGATATTAGATCGATTAGTTGTGGGTGATTAGATTAAAAGTGATTAGTGTTTTTTTTTTTTTTTCAGCGATGCCGTGGACGTGAAAAAATAGCTCTTATGCGTCCCTTGGGACGCGTAATCTCGTCAAAGAATTGCGAAAAAACGACAAATTTCATTAAAAATCACGAAATACCGACTATTTTTTGGCAAATTATGTCAAAAGATTTGCGAAAAAATGGGTAATTCCATCGCAAAACCCCCAAAAGATCGTGAAAAAATAACAAATATGGTCCAAAAAATCACGATAAAATGGCAAATTTTGGCAAAAGATTCGTGAAAAATGGCAAATTTCAACAAAAGATCACGAAAAACGGCAACTTTCGTCAAAAAATCGCAACAAAAGGCTAATTTCTTCAAAAGATCACAAAAAAAAAAGCCCGTCCTGAAGCAGAATTCTTAGAAATGGATGTGTTTGCCTCCAAATTGTACATATTAGATCTTTAAAAACTCACTATAAAAATGACTTCTTAAAAAGTATGCTCACAGAGTGCAACAAAGGAATTGGGATAAAAAATTTCCAGAGAAGCTTCACAATCAAAGATGCTTTGTGGAGTGCTGCTAAAGCATGGCAGGCTGTGGATAAGGATACACTTATTCATGGATGGTACAATCTGTGGCCACCTGCATTATTTTTCGATGACAAAAATGAGCCTTTTAAGGCTTCAAGATTTCGAAAGAGAAGCAAATTATTGCTGATCTGTTGGAATATGCCAAAGGAAGCTAAATTGCTTAATCAAGAAGCAGTGGAAGATTGTTTAGAAGCCGATGAAAACATTCCTGCCACTAATCACATGACTGACAGTGAGATTTGTGAAATTATGACAAACAATATATCTGATGAAAGTGATAATGAGAAGGACAACCAGCAGAATGAATCAGTTGAAAAGGTTATCAAATGAAAAATTGGTATTTTATACCAAACAATTTCAGGCATGCAACATAGGAGCTACTTCCATGAGCAGCAAATCATGTCTCAGTACAAAATACAAGAATAATTAGTGCAAGAGACACACTGTAAGCAAAAGACTATCATAGAAATGTTTGCTAAATCCCAATCAAAAGATTCTGTTTCAGAATCTCAAAATTAAGTTTCATATGTATATTTTTTTCCTTTATTATATTTTTTTTTTTTTGTGTGTGTGTGTGTGTGTAAATTAATCTATAAATTAAGGTATTTACATGTATTAGTATTCATATTTATCTATTTATGAAATTTTTTTGAGCATTTTTTATACTTACGGTAAAGTGTTCCGAATTACGGAAAACCCCTTATCCAGAATGCTCTGGGTCCCAAGCATTCTGGATAACAGATCACTTATTTTATTATTACTGTACATAAATATATTTGGTAAGATTGTGATTACCAAACTAATGATATCAACAATATTTTTTCAGAAATAAATTATTCTTTCTTAATGAAGAAACATGAATTCAATAACCTTAACAAAAATTACGGGTAAACTGAGTTTTAACCCACTTCTTGGAGACATGTTTTCTACCGCGCGATAACTACGCTGCGCCTTGCTTACCTTTACTTTTAGCTATCGCGCTTCTCGGCAACACACTGAGAGAAGAAGCGATTTTTCTCTCCTTGTTTGCCGGAGCTTGCACATGCTCTGTTCGTTCTTTCTTTTCTAGGTTTCTTATTGGACCAGAAAGGAGAAACATTTAAAAGTTTGAAGTCCTGCGTTTTGAAATTAATTAAATTTCTTGTGTCTCATTAGAGGCTGTTGGATTCATCGAGATGTTTTGAATCGAGTGAGTAAACTTTTTGGGGGGAATATACGAGTGATTTTTTTAATTAGAAACCTTTGTTTTGTATTTAAAAGGAAGTATTTTCTGCATTTCTATTGTTTTTTTAATGTATAGACCATGCTTTATAGTTAAGAGTAAGTGTTTTAGGCCTTGCTTTAGTATTTTAGATGTTTTGAATCTTAATGTTATTGAGTTTCATATTAAATATAAAAGGAAAACATTATTTGACTTCAAAGCTTAGTATATTTCTTTAGAAAATCCATTATTAATTTCTTTTTTATTTAAAAAAAAGGCTGGTTTTGTTTTTAAAAGAAGGTATGTACACAATTTCTTTGCTTCTTGAACGGAATTGTTTTGCATGTTTTGATGTTATACATGTTTTTAAGGAAATTTATAGCCGGGTGGTTCAGGGGGGGGGGGGAGAAAGAATTTTTTTTCTTTTAAAAGCTTTGTATTGCCTAGTGTCTCCTGGACTTAAATCCCGCTCCGGGAGACAAAACGCAAAAGCACGCCAATGTGGCAATATTTTGGAAGCGTGCCAAGAAGGGGGTTAAAACTCAGTCGCGCCACAATTACAAATTAAAAAAGGACTGGATTTGATATAGGACTAAAAAAGTCAAAGTTTGCAAATACATCTGAACTGAATGTTTCATTGTTTACATCTGTAAATTATGTGCAGATTTTAGAGAGTTGCAGATTTTAGGAGTGCGGTTTTGAGGGAGTCTACTGTAGATGAAATATAACTATTAACTTTTTTTTAAAATCTTTATGCGGAAAAAGTGATGATTTCTGAAGAATGACCCATATTACATATACTATACTATACATATCCACATTATATATGCGTGCATAGCATAAAGCATGATCTTCACAATAACAATACCATATCAATAAAATAGTCAGGTTGAAATACAGTAATTTCTATCATTATATTTTTATAAATATTTAATTTTCAGTGAAGTTCTACACAGCAAATTTATAAATTATTTATACATAAATCAGTAAGCAGTTTCACATAAAATTTAGGAAACAATCAAATTTCACACTAAGCCAATACATAAAATATAAAAAAGCTGCTATAATACTGAAGAATTGAAACAGACAATCAGGAGGACTGAAATTCAAAACATAAACAAACAGAGATTTTATATCAGACATGAACTAGATTACTTAACAGAATGGCAAAAGATGCTTTGATGGACTCAAATTTATAAAATTTGAAAATATAGCGAATGTAGGTTTTTTCCCCCCTTTTTAATAATTAAAGGTCCATAAAATAATTAAAAACACATGTACTTTTTATCCATTTCGAGGAAGATTTTAATTTATGCTATCACCTAGGCAATCCGTATGTTTATTCTATACGTGGGCATGTGAGTTTGTATTTGATTACCTGTTTTATTATTCTTTGACATAACTGCATCACTCCTATTAAAGGCCCATAGATAGTTTTATTGCCTTCAATCAGCGTCCCAACCATAAACTCTCTAATTTCATTCAACAATTTTGACTCGGAGTGACAGCTACGATCACAGGTTAAGATCAATTGACGTGATAATTTATTTCAAGGAGCAAATCACAGCCTGTTAATAAATTTTGTTTTTCAATTGTTAATTTTAAGATCGCTTTAATGCTATAAAATGTAGTAAATCCCTCAGTAATTAATACTTTTAAAAGTATAGCTATGACCCCAATAGTTATTGGTAAATCAGCAGTTTTCCCTGCATTTTCAATCAATGGCTTGGGAATAATTGATCGGATCATAATGTATTTTAAAATTTTACGGTGCATTTTATGCATTTGAATCCATTTGTATTTTTATAGTAATCCTTATATTAAGCATGAATTTTCACGGTAGTAGGAATTTTAACATATTTCAGAGATCTGTTATACTCAAAGTACCTTTATAGGAGAGTGGCGACATACGGCACCAAGGCGTCTTGCACTGTCAAAAATCTGCAACTTTTATTGAAACACACTCCACAATTTTATGGAATATCTCTATTCCGAACTGTTGTGTATTAACTCAATGGACTTACGGACTTCTACTGTACTGTATTGCCTCCATGGTTCAAATGTAAAAACTCTCCTGGTTCGAGAGTATCTTTTGTAAAAAGTTTCAGTTTTGATTTGTATGCTATAATGTGATTGTTGTTGTTTTGTCCGTGCAACTTAGACGCTAATTAAAATAATGTTGCAATGATTATCTCGGCCTTCTTCTTCAATTAATTATGCAAAGATTTAACATTGGCGACGAGCGTTAACCAAAGGACTCAGTTTCATGAAGTAATTCTTTCTTATTTAGTTTTTCTGAACTGACTTTAGTTTCGTTTCTTTGTTCTGCTTTCAAGTGCATTGTGATAATGTCTCTCGGTAAGCTAGAAGAGTTTCATATAGGGAAAACTAATTGGACCGAGTACAAGGAACGCTTGGGATTCTATTTCACAGCTAACAGCATCGATGAAGATGTGAAAAAAAGGGCTATTTTCCTTAGTGTCGCTGGACCGACATTGTATTCATTGATTCGTTCATTGTGTACCCCGAACGCTCCGGATACTGTGACATTCCCGAACTTGTTGCTGACTTTGGATGGACATTTTTCGCCAAAACCATCCGAAATTCTGTGCCGATTCAAGTTTAACAAACGAGATCAGCAGCAAAATGAAAGTATCGCTGATTTTGTAGCAGAACTCCGTAAGCTGTCCGAAAATTGTAATTTCGGGACTCAGTTAGATTCCATGCTTCGCGATAGACTGGTCTGCGGAATCCGTAATGAAGAAATCCAGCGAAAATTATTGGCCGATCCAGCATTGACCCTCACAACAGCCATGGATATCGCACTTGCAGGTGAAGCAGCTTTACGACAATCGTCGGAAATTCGCGGAAATAATAATGATTTGTACAAGCCTGTAAATTTGATAAAATCAAAAACGCACAACAGGAGTGCAAAGGAAAAGCCACCTGCACAAAATAAAAAGCCTTGCCATAGGTGTGGGGCGCACCATCCCTTCGGTGAATGCAAATTTCTTAGGGCTACTTGCAATTACTGCAAGAAAATCGGTCACATAGCCAAAGTGTGTAATGCAAAAAATAGTAAAAAAGGTAACAATAATTCTAAAATCCATGACATAGAATCAGGTAAGCCTCAATATGATGATTATTATGATTGTTTGCTCAATATAAATGTTTTAAGTTCCATAAATGACTACCCACCTAATGATGTAAATATAAAATTAAACGGTATTAACCATAAAATGGAGATAGATTCTGGTTCTTTGCATTCCATAATCAGTTCTAGCACTTACGCTAAATTATGGCCAGTGAACCCCCCTTCTTTACTCCCAGTTTCAGATCAATATCTGAGAACTTGGAATGCTCAAAAATTAAATGTTAAAGGTTATTTTGATGCAAATGTGCAGTATAACTCACAAAATGTTACCTTGCCCTTATTAGTTCTTGAGGGTAAGGGTAAATCCCTAATTGGTCGTAGCTGGTTTGATGCGTTAAAAATTAATATTAATGTTGGTGACTCTAATGTCCACCAAATTTTTGCTCCAACGTTAAATTCAATTTTATCGGAATTCGACGATATTTTTTCTGAAACGCTAGGCATTTTTAAGGGACCTCCCATTTCAATTAGGATTGATGAAAATTGTGCTCCTAAATATCTTAAAGCTCGTAACGTACCTTTCGCTTTAAGAAATAAAATAATTGACGAGATCCAAAATATGGTAAACAAAGGGATTCTGGAGCCAATTTCTTATTCTGACTGGGCTACCCCTGTGGTTCCAGTTGTCAAAAAAGATGGTAGCATTCGTTTATGTGGGGATTATCGCAGTACTGTAAATCAGGCTGTGAAACAATTCAGTTACCCTCTGCCTACAGTTAAGGAGGTTTTAGCCACTATGACCGGCGGTACTATTTTTTCCAAATTAGATTTGTCAGAAGCTTATTTACAACTTCCGGTGGATGAGCCTACTTCTAAAATTCTAACTTTAAATACAATTAAAGGTCTTTTCAGGGTAACTAGATTACCATTTGGTATCTCAGTTGCTGTTTCAATTTTCCAGAAAAAAATTGAGGAAGTTCTGGCAGGAATTAACGGAGTATTACCTTACTTAGATGATATTTTTATTCAGGGTAAAACTATAGATGATCATAATTTAAAACTAAAACAAGTTTTGGAACGTTTAAAATCATCAGGCATTCACCTCAAACGCGAAAAATGTATATTTGCAGTTCCTACAATAGAATTATTGGGATTTCAAGTAACTAAAGAGGGTATTAAACCAAGTTTAAATAAAGTTAAGGCCATCCACGAAGCTCCTAATCCAAAAGATAAGACAGAACTTCAAGCTTTCTTAGGATTATTAAATTTTTATTGCAGTTTTCTAAAAGATAGATCTTCCGTTTTAGAACCTTTGCATAGATTGCTCAGAAAGGACACAGTTTGGCGTTGGACGCCTACGCATCAAAAGGCTTATACCGCGGCTAAGAATTTATTAACAAAAGATTCCGTTTTAGCACATTTTGACGAAAGCCTACCCTTAATTGTAACTTGACGCTTCATCATATGGAGTAGGTAGTGTGTTAAGCCACATTTTACCGAACGGTAAGGAAACTCCCATCGCTTATCATTCCCGAACTCTAACAACAGCTGAGAGAAACTATAGCCAAACAGATCGTGAGGCTCTTTCAATAATTTCGGCGGTAAAGAAATTCAATCAATATTTGCAGGGTCGTAAATTTAAAATTATTACCGACCATAAACCTCTTTTAGGCTTATTTAATCCAAATAAACCTTTGGCCCAAATGATTTCTCCACGAGTTCTAAGATGGGGTTTGATATTGGCCACTTATAATTATGATTTAGAGTATAGAAAGGGTAAGGACATAGGAAATGCAGATGCGCTTAGCCGTTTACCTTTGACCACTCCTAATTGTGAAATTCCTCCTCAGGCTGACGTACTATTATTAGAATTTTCCCCAGTCACTCAGCTCAATTCTAAATTGATTTCAGCTGCAACTAAAAAAGACCCAATACTTTCAAGAGTTGCTCTGATGATAATGAATGGTTGGCCTCCGAAAATGAATGACGAGAAGTTCAAGCCATATTTCCATCGACGTAATGAGTTAAGTGTTCACCAGAACTGTGTGCTTTGGGGTAGTAGGGTTGTTATCCCTGGCATTCTTCGTAAAGATGTTCTAAATCTTCTTCATAATGGTCATCCAGGAATAGTTAGGATGAAAGGACTATCCCGCAGTTACGTCTGGTGGCCACTCATGGACAGTGAGATCGAAACAACAGTAAAGTCATGTACTTTGTGCCAGGAAAATCAAAGAGCTCCGGCAAAAGCACCCATCCATCCATGGGAATGGACAGATAGACCTTGGTCTCGCTTGCATATTGATTTCGCGGGACCCTATCAAGGTAAAACATTCTTAATAGTCGTAGACTCGCATTCTAAATGGTTGGAAGTATTTCCTGTTTCATCCATGTCTTCTTCGGCAGCTATAGACTTTCTTAGATTGCTTTTTGCTACACATGGTATTCCTGATAGTGTTGTGTCCGATAATGTACAAGCCTTCAAATCATCTGAATTTATCGAATTTCTTGTGAAAAATCAAATCCGTCCAATAAAATCAGCACCTTATCATCCTTCCTCAAATGGCCAAGCTGAACGAATGGTTGCCACCACCAAACAAGCGTTGAAGCGTATAATTCAAGGAAATTGGAAAGCCCGCTTGGCACGATTTCTGTTTTCGCAACACATTTTACCGTGTACAACTACAGGTAAATCACCTGCAGAAATCTTAATGAATAGACGTTTAACGTCACTATTAGATAGGTTACATCCCGATTTAAATGCTGAAATGAGGTGCAAAAGCGAGAAAAAGATGGAGGAGGAAGGAAGTAAAAGATTAAGGACATTCAATGAAGATGATCCTGTTTATATCCGAAATTATTCTGATGGATCTCCGTGGATTCCAGCAAAAATCTTAGAACCGACTGGTCCTGTTTCCTACAAGGCTGAAAGTTTGATCGACGGTAATATATCTAGACGTCATGTTGACCAAATTCGTGATCGAACTGTCAGTTCAAACACGTCTGTGGACAGTACTAATTCCTCTGATTCCATTCCACCAGTCACTTGTGATTCTCCTGAAAATTCGTCCATTAGTGTTCCCGAACAAATAATTCAACCTACAGTTCCTAATCATGAAAAATCCATACCTGCAGATCCACCAGCACCTGATTTACGACGATCTCAGCGTCATCGGAACACTCCCAAACATCTGAAGGACTACGTGCTCAATTCTTAGAGGGGAAGAGTGTTGTGTATTAACTCAATGGACTTACGGACTTCTACTGTACTGTATTGCCTCCATGGTTCAAATGTAAAAACTCTCCTGGTTCGAGAGTATCTTTTGTAAAAAGTTTCAGTTTTGATTTGTATGCTATAATGTGATTGTTGTTGTTTTGTCCGTGCAACTTAGACGCTAATTAAAATAATGTTGCAATGATTATCTCGGCCTTCTTCTTCAATTAATTATGCAAAGATGCTCCATAATATCGTCAAGTAATTTTTTTTCCTATGAAAGCAATAGAGTGACTATGCAACAAAAGTTGCAGATTTTTAACGGTGTGGCAAAGTATGCTACCAAAAAATGCAAAAAAATATGCATCCTATAAATGTTGAATGAAGAAGAGTGGAAAAACTCGATCGCAGCGAAACCTGATAGTTCAGCGTTTTGGATATCGCTGCGATCGAATTTGCCCATTCAGCATCGTTCAACATTTATCGATTTTAATTTTTTTCATACTTTTAGAGGGAGCCGGTTGTTGCAGTAGTTGGCGCATGCGTATTTGAACTCTGGTTTGTCGTCTGCTTGAAAATCAAAACAGAACGAAATACAGTCAAACCCCGTTAATACGCGCCCTGCTTAATACGCGAACCCGCTTAATACGCGAATTTTCTTTGGTCCCTTGAAATACTCCTATCTTATGCATATAAAAAAACCCTTTAATAGGCGAACCCGTTTAATAGGGCAGTTGCAATCAGCTGATTTATTTTTCATCCGCCAATCAAACCTTGGCGTTTGACCTCCAGCCGCACTCATAATCCTCTCAGCTACCAATCACAGCTGCAGTTTAGCAGTCGTTTGACCTCCAGTAGGCGATTTGTGACGTCTTATGAAACTGCCCTATACGCGAAATTTTATCAGTCCCTAGAAAGAAAAACCTACGTTTAATACGCGAATGAGCTTAGTTCTAAACATATGAATTTTCAGATGAAGTATTTTCCCAAACATTTTATACAACAATTATATGACTTTTTTTTATATACAACCATTATTGAAACCTAATTAAATTGAGCATTTTTTCCCTCAATACCACACCCTGACTAGATTTGGGCCCTGATCCGAGGCTAGCACAAGACTGCCCAATCAAAACTCTCCCAATGAAATCTCATAAGCGAGACAAAGCTTGTTGGGCAACAGTTAAAAACATTATGTCTGCTTTGAAAAACACCTGTTTTCATTTGGTGAATATATAAAACCACAATGTAAAATTTTAATGGAAATTCAAATTTTTAAAAAATACAGCATTTAGAGATTTTTAGCTTATGCATTCCGGCCTTTCATGAGACGCTAATTAAAAATGCGTAAATTATAAAGTAATTGATACAAAACTTTTTGAAATCAGTAAAAACCTGAATGTTTTGTTGTGGTTTCGCTCGCTTTCTGTACGCATAGGTTCAAAAAATCAAATTACGCAAAGCAGATCGTACCTTCAATTCAATATTTTTCTTGCGACTTTTGTCATTTAAAAATATAAATGTAGACAGAAAGGGAATTAAATCTATAAAATCATACAAATTTGAAGTTCATGTAAGGTTCATTGATGTGCGAGTCAGCTACCTTTTATAAAAAGCAAAAATGAAAAGAACTTTTTACATAATTAAGAAATGATGTGCTCCCCCCTCCCCTAAATTAGAGCGGTAGAACCGATAGATGGAGCATGTGCTACAATCGCAGATTAATCACGTGAATCTTTCGAATCGTTGATTCATCAGTGCCGTGTTACTTTTAAAAGAAGAGAGTCGCTTGTCGCTGCCAGTATTATTTAATCTACAATATCCATCTATGCTTTTATAATCTAGTCTAAACTATGGCGGAAAGAGAAAAAGATATTAAACGAAAGACTCTCTCTATGACTGAGAAGTTACAAATTATAAATCAATACGATGCCCAAGCTGTCTCAAATAAGACTGTGTTTGCCAAAGAAAAATGCATACCTGAATCAACTTTAAGGACTTTGTTAAAGAATAGTAATGCCGTCGTTAACCAAGCTGTGGTTGGAGGAACAAAGAACAAGAAAATAAAAACCGCCAAGTTTGAGGACATGGAAAAGTCCCTTCACGGGTGGTTTGTTCAAGCGCACTTTATGAATATCTCTATCAACGGCTTCTTAATACAAAAAAAAGCTTTTGAAATTGCACCAAAAATGAGATTGCTAGATTCCAATGCCTCAAATAGATGGCTGGATCGATTTAAAACTCGGTACGGCATAAAATTCAAGCAAGATGCGGTGAGTCAACTGCAGTCAACATTGGAGGTGTTCACTGTTGGAAAATTAATGTGCTTCCGCAGCTTGTAAAAATCTACTCAAGTCGGGATATTTACAACATGGACGAATTTGGGCTTTTTTACAAACTGACACCCAATAAAACAATGGTCATGAAAGGCAAACTGAGCAATGAAAGTCTTACTATTCTGTTCGGTGCCAACTCTGATGGATCAGATAAATTAAAGCTGCTGGTCATAGGGAAATCACGCAACTCGTGATGCTTTAAAAATGTCAAGACTTTTCCCTGCCTGTTCAAAAGCCAGCGTAGAGCATGGATGACGGGCAATATTCTTACAGCATGGCTTCGTAATTTTGATCGGCGCATGATAAAAGAATCACGCTATGTGTTATTGCTTGTGGACAACAGCCATGCGCATTCAAAAGATATCGAAGACCTGAATAATGTCTAAGGAGAATTTCTACCTCCAAATTCGACTAGTGTCACCCAGCTAATGGACCAAGGAATGATTAACACCGCCAAAGTAAATTACAAGACTCTCGTCATACGGCTATACCTTCACCAAATGGAACATGGCAGCAATCCTTCTTGCAAAGAGTGTTGTCTAGTTACAGTCCTTTGACGCTATGCACATGCTTACTGCAGCACAGGAGAGTGTCACAACAACAACAATTACAAATTGCTTTCACAAAGTGGGTTTTGAAAGTAGCGAGAGCATCATTTACGCACCCTAATGTTGAAGAAAATTGAGTGGCCACACAAGAAACTGTAGGGGGATATTTTGTCGATTTAGAAACTTTCATTAATATCGACAAAGATCTAGTTTATGTTACCTAAAGTTAATCAAGTTGTAACCAATAAAATGTGATGAAATTGTCTTATTTTCTTAAATTGATAGTATTTGACCTTATGTTTCTACAAAGCTCTGGTTAGACGAATAAGTAAACAAAAACATTTCACTTAATTTGCACAGAATAATCACACACGAAAAAAATAAGGTGGGAGAAGAATGCTTTTTCTAGAAAACAAGAAAATTTTCGATAATTGTTTGTGAACTTATTTTATTGAAGTAGTATCTATATAATAACAAAATTTGCTGTGAATTTTATATACTTTTTAAATCGGAATATGCCTAGATAGACAATACATCATTCACAAACATTATCTTTTTAATATTATACAGCTTTATGCAAATTTAAACAATTTCTGCTCAATTGTTGAGAAAAGAAATATAATAACATCAACATGATTATGCATCTTTTTTGGGAACTTTCTGCTTTCATTCTTGTTTTAATGATACCATCTGAAAATAATTACAGTTGCAGAACTGATGATAAATTTTACTCATAAACCAAACAATTTCATAATCTATGTTCATGAATATAAGTATCAATAAAACCATATTTAATAGTTATACATGCACATGAAATATTTGATAATAAGGAATACAATTAAATTTCTAAAATCTAAATTTATAGCTTAGCAGCTAGTTACAGAATACTGTAAGATAATACAAAAATAATTATGCTTTAATACAAATAACTATATGACATATTTAAAAATATAAAAACTACGCCTTATTTTTACTTGGGGGCAATTAAGTTCCCGCTGCACAGGTCTGTAGCTTAGTTCATTTAGAAACACAATAATTTGTAGAAGATGAATAAATTTCAAGTCTTGAGCTGAAGAATCCAATATATTTTTATCTTTATTTATTGCGACACAAGGAAAACGAGCGTATTCACTTTCTTAACAAAAAATCATTACTACATTTCTATATTTCATAGTACGATTTTTAGTTTTTATTTTAAACTTCACGAAAGTTCCAGAAAATTATTCATCAGTTCTGCTGTTGCCACTTTTTCGAAATCGGAAGAAACTTGAATGTTGCACTATTTTCTGTTCGTGACAGTTCACGCAAAGCCATGGGGTCAGTCCTTGGCCATAGAGTTGGTCCCCAAAGCTCCTTGATTCTTACAACTCCCCCCCTAAAAGAGCTCATTAGTGGCTTTTGACACAATGAAGCTATATACACACACAAAAAAAAATAATATTAGCAAGGATGAGAGCAATGTGAATCTTCCCATTTCTTTTAAAATAAATATATACAAATACCACAATAGATACACTAAATATAAGCATGAACAACAGAAATACCAAAATACATCAAAATTTAAACATTATGCAATTTCCTTTTTTTTTTTTTTTTTTTTTTTTTTACTTTTCCCAAATGACCCGCCAAAGGAATTTCGTCAGCAACAGATAAAATACACTGTCTCTTACACTGAGGTAACATCACCTGCTTCACAAATTCACCACAGACATCTTCAGAATGCATAAGAATACCTTCCTCTATAAAATAAGCACTTTTATTATTTTTATCAATTTCCCAAATATTTCTTAAAGTATCATCAGCTCTTTGTATTTTCATAAAAGATTCCTCTGTTTCCTTCTCACTCAAATCAAGTTCATCTTCTCCAGGATCAGAATTCAACTTTTCAACCGTTCCATGCTCATTGTCCATTTCTAACTTATTTCCACCCTCCAAATCAACATCACCAGTGAGATCAGAGACATTCTCAACCTTCGTATATAATATAACCTTATGGTTTAATGCTTCATAAGCAGTTGGACATATAAGCATCTCATTCACCAGTTTCTTGGAAACGGCACAAGTTACCATCACATTTCCATGAATTTTATCATCTATTCTCATCGGTATTATTTTTAATGGAGCGACTTCTCTCTCTCCGAATGCTGAAGTTATCACAATCGTTCCTTCTCCTTCAACTGATACATCCTTGACTAAGTCTGCCCGTATCACCGAGATCTGCGTACCAGAATCATAGATACCGTCCAACACATTACTTCCACATTTAATCCTAACCACTTCCAATTCATTAATTTTTCCTTCTCTTTTCACGCAGGACGAAACAGGTATTGTTATTCTTGCAGTTAATATCGATGGCTGCTCTTCTCCAACTTTCTCATTCGATTGCACAGAGTTCGTTTGTGCTCTTTGTACACCTTGAGTACCACGTTGATTTGGGCAAAATGATGCCTTGTGACCCTCTTGTCCACACGAATAACAAATAATTTTATTAGGTATCCGTGTCCTCGCTTTATAAGTACCAACTCTTGACTCATATCTGCGATCCGATGTAAAACCAGGATTTCTATTATCAGTGTGCTTAGGATAAAATGAAAAATTACTCTTCTCTTCCGAAAATCTATCTTTCTTAACTAACTTCCTAAAATCTTGTCGCACACTTTCATATGAGTCAAGTTTCTCAGCCAAATCAGTTGGAGATACTATTTTAGGCCATTCATCCACAAAATGATCTCGAATCTCATCAGGCACTCTTCTTTTTAATCGATCAGTTACAATCAAATCTTTTAAAGAATTGAAATCAGCAATTTTAAGTCCATCAATCCATTCTTGAAAATAACCATTTAATTCAAATACAAATTCTCGCCATGTGCGTTCAGGGTTTCTTTGATGTTCCATAAACTTTCTACGGAATCTCTCAGGACATAAGTTAAACCGTCTCAGTAGAATCCCTTTAATATATTCATAATCTTCAAATTTTTCCTCTGCCTCACGTGCGAGAACCTGTATAATATCGGACGGCAGCAAAACCAACAAGTTCGATACCCAATGTTCTGGATCTACACACATCCTCTTTGCTTGACGCTCAAAAATAGATAAATACAAAACAATGTCGTCCTCCTTGACATTAAATTTCGGCATAAGTTTCGCAAATTCAATTCCATAATTATAGGTTTTCATTTCCAATCCATCAATTCCTGCTTTTTCGCTATCTTTCGCTATCCTCAACTTCTCCAACTCAAACTCCCTCTCTTCTCTTTCTGACGCAATTTTAAACTCCCTCTCTTCTCTTTCCAACGCAATTTTTTCCATCTCCTTTCGTTTCGCCTCATTCTCTTTTCTCGTCTCTATAATAGTTTCCATCAATCCCTTCACAAACTCTACTTCATAGTTTTTACTCGACATAATTAGTTGCTTTAAATCAGCTATTATTGCATCCGGTTCAGGGTGCTCTCCCAATTCTTCAGCCAAACATCGTAAATCTTCTTTACGAGCCTTACCCAAAAATGACATTGTTACTTTTTAAATAGTTTCTCACGAGGGTAGTAAACTGTCCAACAAATTGGCGAAAACTCAATTTAACCGTAACTCGGAATCACTAATCCACCACTCTAATAAACACCAGAAATAAGTCACACTTTGTAACCATATCATACACATAAATTCAATACCATTGCGAGCACCATAGCAATTTCAAAATTCAACACCTTCACATGTATCACGTCACAATACAACACTTCAACAAATACTATTTCATAAATCAATCCAAATTCATATTAAAACAAAATTATACGCACCACATCAATGAACACACATCATAACTTATAAATCCTTCAATTAACATATATATACAACCAATACTCAATTACTCTCCGAAATATACACCGCCCTCCTTTTATAGCAAAACATCTCATATAGAAAACCAATAATAAAAAAAAATCACAACCAAAATCAATTCAAAATATCCTCCATCCAGTCGGCACTACAAAACACCACTCCAATACTGCTACAATACTACTACACCTTAGCACTGACGTACTACGTAGTTACATTCAAAACAAATTCCTTTCCTTAACGTCAAAATATGAAATAAAATCGCAAAAATCTTAATAAATTTATCATAGATACGATATAAATTCTTATAATGGGAAGTCACATTAATAAAAAGCTCTCACCTTGCATCCTGCCGACTACGCCAATTAAGTTCCCGCTGCACAGGTCTGTAGCTTAGTTCATTTAGAAACACAATAATTTGTAGAAGATGAATAAATTTCAAGTCTTGAGCTGAAGAATCCAATATATTTTTATCTTTATTTATTGCGACACAAGGAAAACGAGCGTATTCACTTTCTTAACAAAAAATCATTACTACATTTCTATATTTCATACTACGATTTTTAGTTTTTATTTTAAACTTCACGAAAGTTCCAGAAAATTATTCATCAGTTCTGCTGTTGCCACTTTTTCGAAATCGGAAGAAACTTGAATGTTGCACTATTTTTTGTTCGTGACAGTTCACGCAAAGCCATGGGGTCAGTCCTTGGCCATAGAGTTGGTCTCCAAAGCTCCTTGATTCTTACAGGGGCTATCCATAAATGATGTTGAATTTTTTTTCCTTGTCTCCTCCCATTTGTCACAAAGTGTCACACTTCCCATATGTCCCCCCCCCCCTACCGATTGCCATGCTATATTACTTAAACATACTTTCAGTTCAAATACAAAGCACAATGTTATAGATTATATTTCAAATTTTATTTTTAAACTTTAACTATGTGTTTTAATGCCATTTGTAAGCACAACAGTACAAATGGTTCATGTACTTATTTTGCACGAAATAAGATTAAGGTTTACAACAAGAAACATAATTAATGAACAATAGTAATACACAAGGGTGGGGAATTTTTCAAAAATCTTACCAGCGAAGTATTTATTTCACCAGCCAGAGAGATGCAAAACACACACAATTGAAAATAGTTATGACGAAATCGCATGCAATTGCAGACAAACTTACTGTTAACTACAATGCATTTCCATAATTCTTTTTTTCTATAATATTCAGAAATATATACAACAGAGGTAAGCTTAATATAAGATAGAGCTTAGTACTAAGTTATTTACACTGTAATAATTTGGAAAGTTAAAATATCTAGATTGAGAAAGTATCTCTGATAATCTCTCTATTACCTACAGTTTTTCAAAAACTAAACATGAACTCGCCTTGCCAGAAAATCCTTTGCCACTGGCGAGCAAAATGATGTATTTCAACACAACTGGTAATACAATATTCATACGTAAGAGCAAGAGTTATAAAATAAAAAGTAGCAAAATAATTTATAAATGAAAATTATTTTGAAATAAATTTTACTAATTTTCAAATCATTATTTCATGTAAATTTATCTTTTATCATTCAATAAGATACCCCCCCCCCCAAAAAAAAAAAAAAGATGGGAAAATTTTATTTAGCTTTTAATACAAACAAACTTGTCAATAGAAGGTGTAAAAATGAAAAATTTAGGAGTCAAGAAAAATCCAACAAAAGAATTTATAATTAAGTAAACTAGTTAATATAGTTTTCCCCCCACACTTATTTCACAATACTACCTCTCTCTGAACAATAATATTCACTTTATCTAATTTATAATTAAATAAGGTAAATGTTGCAATTTGAAAGTAGCATTAACATCCCGAGGAAAGGAAAAATCTCAGTACTACAGTTAATATATTGTAAAAGTATGTACAAAATTTAATCGTGTATTATGCTCCCCCCCCCCCAAATAAAAATAAAAAAGGGATGAATTTTACAACAAAAACATGTCATTTAATTTGTATAAAATTATCAACCCCCCCCCCCCCAAAAAAAAAAAAACCATTCAAAAATTGTACATGAACTCACTAAATTGTACTAATTTTATTAAAGTAGTATATAATAATAAATAAATCTTTACCAGTTACTTTTCGGGGGACTCTTTAGATGCTGCCCTCTTTTCAAAAAATTTTATCAACAAGCTGGAGACCATTGCTTTGGCATCTTTACCAGATGTCACCTTCATAGGGGATCCTCAGTTTCAGCTGGCAGTAAATCAAGCAGGGGTCTCACTAGTTGCCGAGCAGGGACTCTCCCCTTACTAAGGCTCCTATAACTCGGGCTGAATCATGACTCCATTAAGTTTCCAAAACGGTTGCCTGATTTGGCGTCTTATCGCATAGATGGCGAGGCGAGTATCAATCTCTCACGGAAAAATATAAGAATAAGAACCGGTTTGTTGTATACAAGTGATTAGGTTGGCGGGATATTTGGCGAAGTTCTCCAATCCAGATCTATTCTTTTAAATATTTATACACAAATTATTCCCCTTTTTACTATTTATATGGAATTTAAATACTCTAAACCCACTCCTGAACAGGTCAGAATAATTTTCTGCTAAACAACCGTCCATTTTCAACGATTTTGTAGCTTTAAAGTCATTCAAACGTTTCTCGCTCCATAGGAATCAATGGGAAACAAACGGTAACTGGGAAACAAGATGCTTGACGATTCAGCCTGAGTTATAGGAGTCCTACCCTTACTAGGCTTCGATGATGCGTATGTAATGTTTTTTTATTTTTTATTTTATTTTATTATTATTTTATTTTTAAATATTTTTAACTTTTTTTTTTGCTACAATCAAACACTTTTGCAAAGTTTTTACGGAAATTACTATACGCGAAATTTTTCTAAGTCTCTTTTAAGATGAGAAATTTATCAAATATGTTTAATTAAATTATTAAGTATTATAATATGTAATAAATATAATAATTATATTATTATATAATAATTATTAATATATTGCTTTAATTAAAATATCATTAATATATTTCTTTTCTTCATTGTAATGGACTTGTCCTTGTGACAGTAAAACAAATAGCTCCGTCCTGAATCGTATTTCCCTTCTAAATTTACTACAGGAAAGAAAAAATTTTAGACACAAATTGAAAAGCGAGTTATTCAAGATATAATGTTACTTTAAACAGTTCCAGGAAATCTTTAAAAAATATATTTATTGAGTTAGAATTTTATTTCTTTCCCTCGTCTGTGGTGGTTAAAAATATAATTTGCAATCAAAATCACATTCCAAAATTTCTCATAAATTTTTTATAAAAATTTAAATTATTATTATTATTATTTTAAGTGGGGTAGTTTAAAACTGAACTCTAAACAATATTTTTCGAATTTCAAAACTTTTTCATTTATTTAATGAAAAATATAGTTTACAGGACTTTTTTAATATTAATTTTTAAAATATAAATTTTAAAAGCAAGTAACTTATTTTAAAAAAATCATATTCAAAATATTTTTTTTTTTATTTCCCGAAACATAACTATTGTAATTTAGTCAAAAACACATGTTCTAAGATTGTGCTCTTTTATTATTATTATTATTATTATTATTATTGTTATTATTATTATTATTTCTAACTTATACTAATTTGATGCTGATAAATACTTATGAATACAAATCCCATTTGTATTCATATTCATATTTTACTTCCATGTTTAATGTACTATAATTTATTAAATTCAATGGTTCATGTATATATTAATGGTTATATATATATATATATATATATATATATATATATATATATATAGGTATATATATCTATTTGAAGTTATAACTATAAAATACATTGCTTTTTGATGGCAAAATTTATCTTTTAGAAGGTTTGCTTCGTAAAAATCAAGGACAGAGAAAAAAGAATTAAAAGCCAAGAAAACTAATCCACATCATATAATCTTGAATGATGTCTATATATATGTATACACACAATAATATTCTTTAAAGGAATCTCAACTGTATTTTAATTAAAGCCTGAATTTTTTGTCGAAATTGAGTTGGTCCACATTGAGCCTCACCCGCACTGTTTTCCTTGATATTTGTACAGGCCGTGAACTGAAAAACTATGAAGAGACCGAGCCAGGCTCGGGCTGAACTTTTAATTTTGACACCGGGTCGAGTCGAAATAAATTACTTTCGGGAATTTGAAATCGAATAGTGTTTTTCATTTTTGGTAAATAAAATATAACCTTTTTGAGATATAAGAGATTCTTGTCAAATGGTTGCTTGCGGTCACTTGCGGAAATCTATTCAAAACGCTAACTTTCACAGTATTTTCATAAATTGATTGTATCAAAAAATGGATGTCGTTGTCGCCATTTGATTACATAGTTTATAAATAAAAATATCTGATGCATTTTCTGAAAAAAAAAAAAAAGAAAAGAAAAAGAAATGAATTCAGAAATGTATTCGGAAACTAGCTCCTTTAGATTTGAGAATGAATTTGGATTTGAAATCTTTAATAAAATGATATAGAAATATTTTCTTAAATCTATTTTTATTATACAGCTTCAAAAGTTACGATGCTTTTAATTTTCTTTTATTCTAAACCTAATTAATTTTTTATTTGAATGTTAACATTTTAAAAATTATGTAAAGGAAAAGAAGAGGATTTAAGATTCTTTAAAAAAATCTTAATTATACGATAAAAAACTGAATGTTTTAGAAATAGTAGAAATTGTGAAGGGGCCAGAACTTTCCGGCCCGGTTTTCATTGATTTGTGTGCGGGTCAGACCGAACTTTTGAGTTTTATAATGAGCTGGTCTGGGCCCGGTCCTGGAAATTCCAGCCCGTGCAGGCCTCCGATTGTTTAATATAGCCTTAATTTTTTGAAAGAATAATTCCCCTCGATAAACAATGTGAAGGGATTAACTTCCCCATTTCCCACCTTTATACTTTATCATTGAACCCCCAAAACTAATCAGAGATACGCCTTATCAAAAGCAAAAATTATCTGAAATTCGAAGCAAATCCGATAATTCTGCATAAAAACTCATTTATGTAATTTGAAGGGGCAATCCCTGATTTCTTCCTTAATGCTTAATCGTTAAACTTCCAAAACTATTCAGGGATTTGCCTTATCAGAAAGAACCCGTATCCAAAATTTGAAGAAAATCGGATAAATCTGCATAAAAACACATTTATGTAATTTAAGGACGAATATGAATCGTCTGTTCACCTTTTTACTTAACCAAAGAACCTCCAAAATTATCAATGTACAGCCGTAACTCATATCCAAAATTTCAAGCTAATCGGTTATTTCTGCATGGAAAATGCATTTGCCTAAATTAGGAGCGAACCCCTTTGTTCTTACCCTTTATACTCAACCAATGAACCCCGAAATTTACGGAGGTGCCTTATCAGAATGACCGTATATCCAACAATTTATGTCACAGTACAAGATATCCGACTATTTATACAGTTTCCAGCATTAGTTATGTGGCACAAATTGTCGGATATCTCGAAAACGTCTCATTTCCAATGGGTGATTACATTGAGTTTTTTAATCCTCACAATTATATCTTTTCAGCGATACCACTGTCGTTAAAATCGAGACTAAATTTTTTTGCGGTTCCCCTTTAAGGGGGCTCAGGGGTTGAAAACTTTTCAAAAAATCGATTTTTTTAATGATCTAATTTGATTCTTCATTTAATTCTTAACTCAATGCAAAAAACCGCATAAAAATATTTGCATTTTTAACGGAGTTATAAGCATTTATGTATCAACACTTTCATAGCCGCATCCATATAATTTCAACTTTAAGTCGCTTTTTCTCAAAACTTGATTTTTGATGACTAACGCCAAGATTAAAAAAAACTATTTGATAGAATGGCTTTTTTTTTACATGCATATAACATTATCTAGATTTCGAATTAATATATTTTAGATAGTTTAATATTTTGAGTATTTTTAATGGAAAAAAAGTTGTATTTTTTAGGGTTTTTTTAAATTTTCAACTTTGAGAGATTTTTTAATACTGTTTTTATTAAGTGACAGTTATATCCTTAATTTATAATTAGGGATTACAATCCCGAGACTAATTTCCGATCCCGGGATTTCGGAATTGTTTAGATTCAATCCCGGGATCCCGGGATAATCCCGGGATTACGAAAATTAAAATTTCTCTAATATTACCAATTCTCACAATAGCTAAATTTCCCAATATTGTAAAAAAATAATTAAAGCAAAAATACAGCCTAACTTAAGAAAATGTACAAAGTTCAAAATTTATTAATTAATAATAAAAAAAGTATAGGATAAATTACAACAGTTGGAAATTAAAACAAATATGCTGTTGATGTTTGACAATGTAACAACAACAACAAAAAAGTCTGTTAAATCTTCCATATAATTTCTTTCATTTGGTGTTGAAAAAGTCTTTGAATGGGTAAATATTTACAATATGGAAAGATAATTAAAAATTAATATCTCTAATTAAATTTTGAATTATTCTCATTACCAAATAACTAAAGATTACGAATTTAGAATATC
Organism: Maratus speculifer; assembly: GCA_964019185.1. Taxonomy (NCBI): domain Eukaryota; kingdom Metazoa; phylum Arthropoda; class Arachnida; order Araneae; family Salticidae; genus Maratus; species Maratus speculifer. The sequence continues at coordinate 51,843,008 of OZ025293.1, forward strand.
AAAAACACAAGATTTTCCTCTACATAATGCTTTTTTTTCTTGAAATAAAAGTACTTAACACATACTCGCATTTAACAACAAAAATTTAAATAAATGTATTATTTAATTTTCTAATTAGTGATAGTTGTTAAAATTTGAAAACATTGCATAACATAAAAAATTATTGCATACCAAAATAAAAAGAACATTAGTTTGAATAGCTCAGTGTTTCTTAACTAATCGGTATTCCTTTGATAATATGATCTAAAAAATATCAAAGCATATAAAATATCACCTTCAAGTGGACGTCTAATTTTGTTTGCAATAAATCAATTTGCCGAAACGACTCGATCTGCCTCGACACTCGCGGGAGGAATTGTCAGCAAATATTGATAAACTAATTTTAAATGATGACAGCGTACTCCTCCATTTTCAAAAAGAGACATCTTATTTCTAATTTTTATTGATAAATCCTTTTGTTTTTGTATTTCGGGTTCCGACAGTTCGCATGCTTTTTTCTATTTCTTGTTGTAATTTTTGCTTAAATGATGGGTTATACGTTTGACGTTTCGCAGTGGGCTCAATGTGCGTTATTTCTATATCTTCAGACTTGCTATTGTCAACACTGTTATTCACCCTTCCAATTATTGCTTTTACTTGCTTCTTAATAACAGTTTTGTTAGGAATAGAAAACATACTTTTAGTTTGCACTTAGGTCATCTCGTTTAGGATTATGCAAATAATTTAAAACACCCTGTGAGGGCGTTTTGTAGTAGCTGCTATTTTATTAGAATACTTAGAAGAAGCGTGATTACGTATAGTAGTCCAGGTCTTAGATGTGAAAATAGCGAAAAAACCCCACAATGATTGCAAAGCCATTTTTTATTTAAACATGTAGTAATAGGGGGGTACACATACAGTACTCGGTGAAAATCTCCGAACAGAGATTTTGCGACTTAACCGGACAAGAGCAGTGAGTCAAGTGAAGTCATACATAGCAACGAACCGCCACTTTTGGCATGCTAGAAAATCGCCAACATACACAAGTTCGCCTATGCACAATGGATAGTATACGCCAAATAACAGTTAAAATGCAGCTGGCATGATCAGAATTCAATTTGGTTGCCCAGCTGGGATGGGAAAGGAAAGGTTGCCAATTGATAAATGTTACACGTGTTGTTATGTCTAAACAAAGAAGCCGACCGAAGGGGCACCAGATTTTAATGCGCAGATGTTAAATACTTTTTAGGATTTTGTCGAGAAAGGAAAAAGAAGCGTAAGCATAAATTTTAACCGCGAAACAGAGATGATCTCCTTATAAGGTAATGCAGAATTACTTCGATCAGAATTACCCGACATCAGGAAATTGTTTTGAACGGTTGCTTAAAATGTGAGTGTATTTCTCACAGATAAACTTGAGCAGCTGCAGATTTTCGGTTAGAGAATTAATAAGAAAAATGGAAAAGGAATGAAGGACAACTTAAAACTAATTTTGAATTGAAAAGAGAAGGGGGTGTAAAGGAATAATTTAAGAAAATACCCAATATATAACGAAATAATCGTTATATATATCACCCGGTGCACCACAAAAAACTTTTGCTGTCCAATGTGCACAGACTAGCGTAAAATATTATCAAACATAAAAACATACATAAATGCAAAAGTTTTTTTTTATATATCTATGTAGAACGTTGCTGTCATGATCATGGAGTCCTTGAAATTCAAAAACAGTCGAAAGTTCTAAAGTTTCTATATTTGTTTTATATTTGTATTTTATGGATTCAAGCTAGTACTGTATTTTTATATGTAGAAGTTGAGTCGACTCAGACAGTACAAAAACATTACTGCAGCTTTGATTGTTATCATGACACAAGTAAAAAATTTGAAACATATACACAAAACATGAAACTAATACTAAATGAATGTAAAATGGCAATACACAAAAATAACATAATAGCACTATACTTTTCAAAAATTAAAAAAAGAGTAATATGATGTATATTAAAAAAATAAAAATGTTTTTTGTAAAAAGGTGTTTCATGCCGAAGCATAGGATGACAAAAAAAAAGAGGTGCTCCAAGCACGCCCATAAAAATTGCGTCACCCTGAATCTTGTGTACAACACAAGTATTATGGCATCGGCTTAGGGCCTAGCCTTAGATGAGGAGGGAATTGTGACGCTCCCCCGAAGGCACTAGCGGTCTTCTGAAGGAGCTCACGTCGAATTACATGAAAAAAATTTGAATTGTTGTGAACTGGAATCACAATTCAAAAATTTGAATCGAAACTCCAATTCCAAAACTTTGTCTCTCAACACAATGAAGCTTGAACCCTTAGGGCATTAATTTTGAACGGGAACAAGACTTCAAAGGGAAGAATTCAAAAAGAAAAAAAAACAAAAAAATGTATATCATATAACAACTAATATGGGCAGACAATCCTAGAGTGAAGAGAGACGAAAAATGTGTCACAATCGAGTGGGGTGATGAACAACTCATATACGAAAAATGTGTTTTATTTAACTACATGAATCATTTGTTTACTTTTCTAAACTACAGTACCTGTTTATCTACCTATAATATGTTTGACTTATAGTACAGGAATTGTTAAGTGGGCGGATAGGTAGTGGAAAATACTGAATTAATGAAGATTGTCAAAGAAATTTTAAGTGTACTGCAAAAAAACAAAATAAAAGTAAATAAAATTTTAAGTGAGTATGAAGACATATCTAAGTGTTAAAGGATAACAATGATACCTAATATTGTTCCCAAGAGATCTTCAAAGCAACAGTGATGGACCAGCCATGATATTGTTAAAGATCAGTCAAAAACAACATACACACAACCATGAGCTCTTTGGTTGGATATGTGGTATCATAAAACATGACTTAAAAATTAATAAATAGTGTTTTGCATTAGGTTCTGTTTCTTAGATTGTATGTGTGAGGTTGATAAAACGTTTTAAAGTTAGTGTTGTTTATATGACTTGATGCATCAAATAAGTGTCCATAACGAGGGGGTGCAAGTAGAAGTCAATCAATATGTACTCGAAATGCTGTGTTATCAGGAGCATACAACCTTTTAATTGAGAATGATACAGGGGAATGTTTACAAGTGACAATATATGGACCAGTATACTTTGCTTTAAACTTGTCATTTGATTTTAGATATACAATATCTTTTAAGAAAATGGATCTTAATTTAGCTTTCTGACCGTAATATTTATATCTTTTATCTTGAGCAGATTTAATGTTGTTATAAGCCTTGTGATATATCTTACTCAAATCATCAAGTAATTTGTGTACTTCAATATGTTTATCAAGAAAGGGTTGGTTGCACGACTGATCAAAAGTATCAAAAATTAGAGAAAGTTCGCGTCCAAAATGAAGAAGGTTAGGAGAGTATAATGTAGTTGCATGTTTGGAGCCGTTATAAAGAGATTTGTGTATAAAGACTGCATTTTCGAATGAGTGACCTTCTTGTAAAAGAATATTGACTGAATATTTGATTGATTTATTGATTCGCTCTGCAATCGCATTTGATTGTGGTCTCGAGGCAGAACTGTGTAATACCTTAATGCCCATTGTATCATTAAAAATGTTATATACCTGAGAAGTGTACTGGGGTCCTAAGTCTGATAAGACAACCGAAGGTCTCCCAAAGGTGGTTATGTAAGAGAATAAGCATTTAACAACCTTACTTGCAGATATGTCACTAAGTGGAAAGAGTTCAATATGTCTCGAAAAATGATCAGTGATAGTTAAAACATATTTTCCATTAGTAAACGGTCCAAGGAGATCTGTAGTGATAGTGTGACCAGGGTATCTGGGAGTGTATGTGGGCTGCAAAGGTGCGGGTGGAGTTTGATGATGTTTAGTTTGAAGACATTTGATACAGGATGCAACAAAGTTTAATGTGTCTACATACATGCCCTTCCAAAAATATCTACCTGACAAGAATTCATAGGTTTTATTAAAACCAAAATGGGATAAATGTGAAATTGTTAAGACTTTGCTTTTAAGTGAATTTGGAACAAGAATGTGATACGAAAAAGTGTTATTAAAAATATTTTCCTTCTTTAACATTAATACCTTCGAATCAGGATGAATGAAGTAGTTAGGAAATTTTTGAGAAGATCCTTTCTTTAAGATTTCTTTATAAACAACAGACAAAGTAGGGTCATTTTGTTGTTCAGTAGCAAATGTTTCATTCGAAATTTCTAATAAAGGGTCAGGATTTGTTTGTGTACCAGAAATAAGGCAGTTAACATGCATATTAGAATCACTCGAGCTGGACTGTGGAGTATCACATTCTACAATAGGTAAGGGTTGAGGATCATGAATAAGTTCAGGATTTGTAGCTAAAGTCTGTTGATTATTTTCAAAGTTACAGCGAGATAAATAGTCAGCGAGTACATTCTTTTTACCTGGAATATGTTGAAATTTGTATGTGTATTCTGAGAGATTCATGAGCCAACGAGAGATAATATCAGCCGGGTTTGTAGTTTTGTTGTACTTTTCCAGGGGTTTACTATCTGAAAGGATTACAAATTCTCTGTTGTATAAGTAATATTTGAAAGCAGTAACTGATTTATAAATCGCCATGAGTTCTAATTTAAGTGCAGGATATTTTTTTTCTGATGCTTTTAAAGATTTTGAAAAGTACGGAACAGGTAATAGTTGTTTATCATGTTCTTGTAGTAAGACGCCAGAAATAGCAACATTTGACGCATCAGTATTTAGATAGAACTTTTTGTTCCAATCGGGTAATCTAACCATGGGTGGATTAAAGAATATCTTCTGTATGGTGTCCATAATTTTTTGGTGTTTACTTGTCCACTTAAATTTAGCTTTTGGAGTAGTTAAGTTTATAAGAGGTTGCACAAGTTCAGAAAAGGATGGAACAAGAGATTTGTAGAATGTAATGACACCTATGAGTGCTTTTAATTGACGTTTGGTTGTAGGCGTTGGAAAAGATGTTATTTTTACAATGTTCGACTGAACAGGAGAAATAGTTTGATTTTCTATGTGAAATCCAAGATAATCTAAACTGGTTTTATGAAAAGTGCATTTGTTAGGGGACAGTGTTAAATTATATTTGACTAATATTGCAAGAATTTTATCCAACTTATCACACATTTCTTGATATGAATTGGCACCAACAATAAGATCATCTTGGTAGGTATAGACACCTTCTAACTGTAATTCATCAAGTAACGAGTCCATTAAAGCTTGAAAAATTGAGGCGCTTGTTTTTAATCCGAATACTAATCTCTTATACCGAAAAGAACCAAACATTGTAGTGAATGTGAGCTGATTTTGAAATTTTGCAGGCAAATCAATCTGATGATATGCCTGATGAAAGTCGAGAGAAGAGAAAAAACGATATTGTGAAAGATTTGAAATAATAGTTTGAATTTTTGGAAGTGGATAGGACGAACCTTGAATTATAGTATTAACCATTCTGAGATCTAATGCGAGTCTATATTTCTGTATTCCTGTACCGTCTGGTTTCTTTTTAACCAGAAGCATGGGGCAGACCCATTCAGAACAATGACGTTCAATGATTTTGGCATCAAGCAACTGTTTGATTTGATTTAAAACATCCTTTTGCAATGCTTGGGGAAGAGGGAAAGGGAGTGTCTTTATGGGGTAATCATTAATGAATTTCAAATCAGGTACAATTTTATCAGTATGACCAAGTGTGTCTAATGATTTGGAAAAGGCAGGATAATAATTAAGTAACAATTTAGTTAGGTTCTTTGCTTCATTCGATTTTAAGTGAGTAAGATTAAAATCCTTAGCCGATAAATCCTGCTTTCTTTTTTGTAAGATTTCATTAGACGCCTGAATAAAATTTACAAAGTGCTGTTCTGAGTTATTTTGCTTGTCAGACATTTCAGAAGTATAGTCGCGAATTTCCTCAATCTCAGGTAATTGACCTATTTTTGTATGTTTAGGGAGATGAATGGTCTTTTCAGAAGTGTTTTTAAGTGTTATTGAGAAGAAATGATGTATTTGTGAAGTTTTCTTTCTTTTATTGGATAATTTATTCATTTGAATAATGGCATCATTTCCTATTACTTCTTTTGTTTGTGCCAAATATTCAAATAGATAATTTCTGTCATTGTTGATGTTATTGGAGGTGTAAACAGAGCACCATATTTGTTGTTGAGGTTCTAATATAATTTTACGAGTTAAGAACACCGCTTGATTCATTACAACATCACTCAAAGAATTGCATGATTTTGATTGTTTCTCTCCAGAAGATTCTTTACTGGTTTTTAAAGGAACAGAGAAATTATTGTTGACATGGAGACACTTGTTAAAAGTATCGATGACAACATTGTATCTAGTTATGAAATCGAAACCTAAAATGCCTTCAAAAGTGGAAGACTCGGGTATGTCAACAATATAAAAGTGGTGTGAAAACGCTTTTTGTTTTAACTTGATGGATGTTCTGATGCACGCGGAAAATGAGACGTCAGAACTGACAGTTTTAATATTGACGTCAGTGGAAAGTCTTTTATATTTTAAGACAGGTTTAAGTTGATTAAATAATTTTTGTGAAAGTAAAGATATACTACTACCAGAATCAGCCAATAAAGTAATATCATGGTTTGCTATAGTGGCTTTAACAAGAGGGAGGGATGGTGACATAGTGTTTACACTACAAATTATCTGAACATTATCACTTTCTGTTTGTGTACTGATGTTATTTGCTATCTTAATGGAGTCAAAAGTTTGGGAACCTACTGAATTAACTAGTCTCGAACTTGAAATTTTAGGTAAAACAGGGTCAAAAAGAACAGTTGCTGATGTAGAAGTATTAGACTGAGACACAACACCATCAGCATAAAAATTGTATCTCTGATTCAGTTTTCCTGAAATTGTGGAGTGTAATTTGTGTAATTGTTTTTTCTTTGAGTGTTTGCTCTTTTCCATTTAAAACAAGAGAGAGCGTCGTGATTGTTTCGTCCACATAACTGACAAACAACTGGTTTTTTATGTGAAAACTTGTGTGGGGAATAACGTCTAGTGTAGCTCCGATTTTTGTAATTTTTTTGAAGCGTGAAACACCTGCGGAATGTTTTGGTCTAGTCTGCAAATTTTTTTGCTCAGTTTCGGTTTTAGTATCAGGAGGGGCAAAAGATAATGCATTTATTTTCTCAGTGATTTCTTTTAATTGCGATTCAGTGAGATTTTCTGGTCTGTGTACCGAAGGTAAGGAATGTAAGATTTTCTCATTCCTTAAAATTTCATGAAGGGTTTGCGCTCTTTCAACTACCGTTTTATAATCATTAATGCCTTCTTCCTGTAATTTTATTCTAATATTTGAAGGAAGGGCCTCTAGAAATTTCATGAGTTTGATAGTGTTGCGTGCATTTTCGTCATTAATATCTGCATACACTGTAGCCGCAAGAACATTTAGTCTATGGGCTAAATTTTTTATCGTCTCAGAAGGCATAAGTGCTAAACTGGACAATTCAACAGAGGCAACACATTTACTAGGGGGGGGGCGAAAAATGACGCAAATTCCTTTTCCAGCAAATCGAGGTCTGTTATCTTTTGCAGGTCAGGGTTTTGGGCTAGAAATTTTTGTGCAGGCCCAACTAATTTTCCCTTTAAGATTGCGATTGTTGTCTGTGGGTTATACTTATTAATTTCCGCACAGACTCTAATTTGGTCAAAGAAAAATTTAAGTAAATCTGGATCTCCATCAAATTGAATGATATTTATCGTAATTTGTTTTGCCGCCATGATTACAGTTTTTTTTTTATTTAAGCCCACAAGTATGGAGAAATTGATACACAGACCGGATTTATACCCTAAAGCACATTGAAAACGAGTAAATTTCCTAGCTAGTAAAAATATGTAAACTAGCAAAATAAATAGACCTTAAAATATACCTCACTTTAAAGATATCTTATTTAAACCTTTTATGACAGTAAAGCAAGGGGAGCACATACAAAAGTAAATTATTTAGAAAATAAATTAAATAAAAAAAACAAGAGAAATACACTTTGAAAATCTATATCAATATATTCCTTCACTTTAAAAAGAAGTTATTTCATCCTTAGAAAATAAAGCAAAGAAAACTATATATAAAAACACCAAAAACTGTTAGTAAGCAAGGAAAAATGAAATCTTTTAACTTCTTTACACAAGGAAAAGAAAATTCCTTTTTGGTAACTTAAAACATTCTGATTTATTTATATTTTTTGGATGAAAAAGAATGTTCTTATTTTAACCTTGTAATTAAAGTTCAAAACTGGTTAAAAACTCATTTAAGCATACTAGAGAATCTAAATACACAATTAAAAAAACGAAGGGGTGTGGGACGTTAAATATGAAACAATAGCACATAAATGCAAATAACTGATAAAAAACTGCATAAAATGTCAGCAAAAATAATAACTAGAAATGACAACAGTTACCGTGCTTTCGCAAATTAAAAATCTTTGCAAAAACACAATAACAGGATTATATTAGTGATATGGGATTAAACACGATTTAAAAACAACGAACTGCACTGTTGACTGTGGTGTACTGACTGTGGAAGCAGAACATGAAATAAACAAAGTACGTGGGTTACTTTTTTTTTTGAGAAAAAATAAAAATCAATGAATTATTATATTGTTAAATACACCAAAGTAATAGTTAGGGAAAAGGGACTCGATCTGCTCCCACACTCAAAGCTGTCGTATTTCGAAGAGATGAAAATGTGCATTTTTTTTATCACTGAAGACTATGAGAAATTTTATATTGTAAACAGGTAATTGGGTATTTACTTATCGAAGGTGGTGACACCTCTTTTAGAGAATTGTTGTAATTCTTTTATTTATTTATTTATTAATTTTGTGCACTGGAAGACGTCGGCGCCGATCATTTGCAGAAACACAAATTGCACTAATTCTAAGCAGAATTCTCTATATATTTTCACATTCTCGAAGCTGTATTAAGTACTCGAACACACGCACTTTATTGCACGTGAACTTTTGTATGGCATGTTCTGTAATTTTGACGAAGCACACTGTAATAGAAGCACAAAATGATAGGAGGTGTCAATGATATCACTTGAATCACACACAAACTATGCGAGGACTGAGAAGGGGGGCGTCCACCGCCCAGGTGACGATTGGCCGCAGAGATTTCTTTTTAGTAGATGGAACATCGAGAGGTAAACACTCCGAAGCACTTGAGATGGAGAGCACAGGGGAGGAAAAGGGGGTGTCCAGCAAAGGATTTCAGGACGGGAACACCGCTTTACTTTTCGACGTCGACCGCAGGTGAAGATGGGGACATCAATTCCACATCGGCTGACCCTTAGCAGGCAAGACTAATATCGGGAGAGCTCCATATCAAGGCATGCAGGGAAGAGAATAGAAGAAGCGACGATGCATCACATCCGCAGGAAAGTGGCAGTTGATTGTATCACCCCCATATTTTTTTTTTTTTTTTTTTTTTTAATGTGGGGAAAAACGAAAAAGTCAAACGGCACCAGAGATTCTTGTGGCGTCGTTTTGTAGTAGCTGCTATTTTATTAGAATACTTAGAAGAAGCGTGATTACGTATAGTAGTCCAGGTCTTAGATGTGAAAATAGCGAAAAAACCCCACAATGATTGCAAAGCCACTTTTTATTTAAACATGTAGTAATAGGGGGGTACACATACAGTACTCGGAGAAAATCTCCGAACAGAGATTTTGCGACTTAACCGGACAAGAGCAGTGAGTCAAGTGAAGTCATACATAGCAACGAACCGCCACTTTTGGCATGCTAGAAAATCGCCAACATACACAATTTCGCCTATGCACAATGGATAGTATACGCCAAATAACAGTTAAAATGCAGCTGGCATGATCAGAATTCAATTTGGTTGCCCAGCTGGGATGGGAAAGGAAAGGTTGCCAATTGATAAATGTTACACGTGTTGTTATGTCTAAACAAAGAAGCCGACCGAAGGGGCACCAGATTTTAATGCGCAGATGTTAAATACTTTTTAGGATTTTGTCGAGAAAGGAAAAAGAAGCGTAAGCATAAATTTTAACCGCGAAACAGAGATGATCTCCTTATAAGGTAATGCAGAATTGCTTCGATCAGAATTACCCGACATCAGGAAATTGTTTTGAACGGTTGCTTAAAATGTGAGTGTATTTCTCACAGATAAACTTGAGCAGCTGCAGATTTTCGGTTAGAGAATTAATAAGCAAGAAAAATGGAAAAGGAATGAAGGACAACTTAAAACTAATTTTGAATTGAAAAGAGAAGGGTGTGTAAAGGAATAATTTAAGAAAATACCCAATATATAACGAAATAATCGTTATACACCCGATTATTCCATATGTCGTCGTTCTCTAATGCATTAGCACGTATGTCATTTTATAAGAAAATTTTGAGTTTTTTTCTCCGACAATTCGTTTAAAAGAATTTTTAAAGATGCGTCTGCAGCTAACAAATTAGAATCCCTGCGACAGATTGCTTCAACTGTGATTTGTATCGGTTTGAGGACTTCAACAATTTCGTTTATAAGTAGGAAATCGGAATCGTCAATTCAGATTTTATGCTCTAAATCGATTAAAGCTTTCTGTATGCTATTTTTCAAGAAATAAAATCGTTCAAGTATAGTTACCAGTTATTCCATCTAGTCTTGCAATCTAAAAGAAGGGGAAGTTCTTTCTTTTTTTCAGATTTAACATACTTTTGAAGAAATTTGTTCCTTGTTGCAGATCGTTTAAAATAAATTACTAATTTTCGACCTTTTTTAATAAGTTCATTGATATATTCATCAGAGTATGTAAAGCCGTTTTCATCTTCAAAAATTAAAACAAACCCCGATTCTAAACTTTTGGAAGATTCCATATCTTCATCTTTATCATCTTCTTCTTGGGTTAAATTTTCACTTCCGCAGCATGATTCAGCAATTGTTTTACTGGAATAAGTTTCTGGTTATGTATTTCGTTGATTACAATATAAATCATCACAAACTGCTGAAAGAATGCCGTGAGAGAAACAAAGCTGTTGATCAGGTTAAATTTTTTTTACGATTTTCAGCATTACATTTTGTCCATCAGTTACGATAGCAACAACGTCTTTTTTCATTGAAATGTCATACTGTTTTAGGCGCAGTGTTAGAATTTCGATACACTTTTTTTCAATGAAAGATCTACGTATAGGCACAAGCCCTAAATTAAAGAATTTGTTTAAATTTATATTTCTTGAATGAACATTAATATTCACAAATCGCTTGTTTGCAGTAGATGTCCAGTCCATTCGTCAAAATTAAACTAATTTTTTCCCCGAAGTTTTAAAAGTTTGTATTTTTCTTGTAATTAATATCTTTATTATGAAACTATAGTTCACTACACGATTTCGAACTGATACTGCAGATTTTGGCAAATTATTATAGCCTTTAGCTATCAGTAAATTTCTGAAATCAATTGAAGCGATGAAAACGTTAAATTGAAAACCATCTTTAGTAGTCATTCTCGATATAGTCAAATCCAGTGATTCCTTATCACTACTAAAATAGTCCTCTATTTTCAACTTTTTAGAAAGCAATTTATTTTCTGAGCAATCTTGACTTGTTGAAGGAATAAAATAGGTAATAAATTCTGCAATCCTTTAGTCGATACACCTAATGTTTTAAACACTGCGCTACACCTTTTACATTTAGCGCTTTTTCCATCTTTTGGCGTTAAATAGTAGTACCATATTGAAGATGTATCATTGTCTTTCCGATCAGCTACGGAATCCTTTTCATTCGACATCTTTAAAGCAAAGTAAGCCTGAATTCAGGAAAAGCAAAGAAGTTAGCCCATAGTGACTATCATACACAAATGCGACGCTTATCAGTTAAAGCTAATTCAAAAATGATCGACGAAGTGAAGAAAATTTCGACAAACACAGTAAAATGGAAATAAACAAATGATTTCATTTTTCCTGTCTAAAAGCTGTATGTGTTACATCTGTTTGCAAGTCAAAAGATTTCTACTGTAAAAGATTTACTCGCTTAGAAATACATGTAAAAATATTTGAGGTATATATTCTTTTTCAATCATGTATAAACTTCATGAAAATTAATTTTCTCCCAATCAAAAGCGAAAGTTTATAAATATCTTTTTTAAATTCACCTGAATATTATTCAACTAAAAAACCAGACAATCCCGTAAATCCCGGGATTTTTTTCTGACAAATCCCGGGATTTTCGGGATTAAAAATACACCGGGATCCCGGGATTGTAATCCCTATTTATAATCTAGATTATGATGTTATATGCATGCAAAAAAAAAAAAAAAAAAGTCATTTTATCAAATAGTTTTTTTTTTTTTTAAATCTTGGTGTTATTCGTCAAAAATCAAGTTTTGAGAAAACACGATTTAAAGTTGAAATTATATGGATGCGGCTATGTATAAGTATTGATACATAAATGCTTATAACTCCGTTAAAAATGCTAATATTTTTATGCGGTTTTTTGCATTGAATTAAGAATTAATTGATCAAACTATATCATAAAAAAAATAATCGATTTTTTGAAAATTTTTCAACTCCTGAGCCCCTTTAAGTGGGCACTAGAGCTACGTGACATAAATTGTCGGATATCTTGAAAACGACTCATTTTCGACGGGTGATTCTATTAAGTTTTTTACTGCTCACGATCAGATCTTTCCAACGATACCTCTTTCGTCAAAATCGGTGACTTACACTTCTTGCAGTTCCCTAGTTAGTAGAAGCAGTTTGCTACTTCATTTAAAATAAGCTTAGTTTCTAATTTCAAGCTTCCCAAGTCCTAAATAATTTTATATACATTCAGAATTGAATCTTGGAAATCTAACTTTGTAATTTTGATAGTTATAAATGTAATAAATTAACAAATACGAATGAAAATGTATAACAGATAATAGGTAAGTATGTTAATAAAATTTAAACACAAAACTATTTGTTATTTATATGCAATTGAAGTTTTAAGAAATAATACATTTTTAAAATATATTTCGATGCAAGTCATAAAATAGCATATTTATTTACACAAGAGCCTCCTTACTTTTGAGATTAATCTTCAGCTATTGAGAAAGAAAGTGAATTTAAGAAAACATATGCAAATATTCTTAGGTATCAATAATTACAGTATAAAAAAAGATGATTTAGAGCAAAAACAAGTACAGCATTACTGAAGTAACATCACGGTAACTAAATTAGATAATATCTAAATAATCGAAATCTTGAGCAAAATTCTAGTTCTACATTTAGTAAATTATATTTAATTTATTACAATCGTACCAATAGAATGTTTTTTTTTTCATTGCAATGGCAAATATAATATGTTTGTTTGAGCTTATAAATAAATAATTCCACAGTAATTTAAAATTTCAAACAAATTTATTACAAATGTATTAGTTTGCTGACCGCGTCCATATAATTTAATAAGGAAATTTCTTCATTTATTATTTTCTCTTTTAAACTCGCCAAATGGGCATCAAGTAATCTGTACTGGTTTCCCAGTTGGAAATTGATGCCCGGCATCCATCATTCGCATTACAGCTTCATTTTCTCTCTGCTCCTGTTTAAGGAGCAGAACAAAGTTATAAATGTTTAAATGATGGCTGTGAGCTAGCTCTCTTGTTTATTTTGCTGTGCCAGCCTTCAACGTTATTTGTCGTTCTTTCTCCTGTATTTTCGAAGTGATTCCACAAAGAACTGAAAATACATCAAGATTTATAATTCTAATTATTAAATGGGGAAAAAAAATATCTGATAAAAATAAAAAATAAAAAAAAGACAATTTAAAAAAAAAATGCATTTTTTTTTTTTTTTTTTTTTTTTTTTTTTTTTTTTTTGTACCAAGAGTTGTTTTTGACTATACCATTACATTCAAAGCTAAATGAAAGAAAGATATGAGGTAGTTTATTAAATAATTAATTTACATCAATTAAAAACAAGTGATCTAATTCAGATTTCTCGGTGTACAGAATGTAAATGCATTGCATTTTTTATTGAAAATCTAATATATGTGTTACATTTAATATTTTACTATACTTCCAACTAACAGCAAAAAGCATTTATGATATAAGATTTTCAGACGAATTGCATTTTTAAATATATTTCTTGCTATTTCAAGATGCAAAGCAGGCATAAAATTGCATAAAAATAAAGAAAAGCGCGTGAAATGGGAAAATGAGAAATAATTTAAAATAGTATTTTAATGTCTGCCTTTTAGATAAGATTTTTTTTTTTTTTTTTTTTTTTGTGAAATATATATATATATATATACTTTTGTTGAAATGTTGCTTTATTTTTAGGAGAAATGGGGGAGAGAGAGAGAGAGAGAGAGAGAGAGAGAGAGAGAGAGAGAGAGAAAATTAACAGTAATACACTATATGGCCAAAGGTGACTGGCCACTTGCATTTTTAGACATTTTGTGTGTGTGTGAAAATTTTAAACATAACTCTGTATTCATGGTGTACCAAATTATTTTAAATTGTTTGTTTAAGCACTTACTAATAATTCTAGTTTCTGAACCCCGAAAAGTAAATCGTGAGTAGAAATTTGAAAACACTCTAAAGATTTTTTTTAAATAATGTCACTAAAATATAAATATTAACATTAATGCTTATTATCATAAATAGATGGCGACAGCAAACATCTAAATGCAACTTGATTATATAAAAAAGTTATTAGTATGAAATAAAAATATGCTTCGATGTGCTAAAAATGATATAAATTTATATAAATTTTTAAATTTTATGGTTTAAAAATGCTTTTTAACAAAAACATCGAGTTCCGTAAGAACATTTGAAAAACATTTTCAAAAAATATGAATAAATAAACTATTTTCGAAAAAAAAAATGGAGGAAAAAGTTGCATATAAATATATATATATATTTATTTAATGACCTATGTAATTTATTTGTTCAAAGTATCACCAGAATGAGTGATCATGGGTAATTTTGAAAAATTATATTTTCCTTAATTTTGACGATTTTAAGAAATAAAGACAATTTATTTTATTCAAAATAATGAAATGAATAATGATTTTACACTCAAAATAATGAAACAAATAATGATTTTACACTCAAAATAATGAAACACTAACAACAAAATAATAACTGAGTGCTTTTATAATCGATGTTTCATTATAATAAAAATGATCAATAGAATTATAATAAAATAGTAATGTGTGTTATTAATAAAACATCTCGAAACATGTGGTTAAACATAACGACATTACTTCCCTATGTTATAGGATCAATTTATATAATTTAATATAAATAAAGCAAATGGTAAAACGTCATAATAGAACTGCTATTATAGATTTACTTTATTTTCAATTACGACAACAATAAAAATATATCAATAATCACTTCAAATCATTATTTTTCCTTGTGCAATTTATGCTTAATAATTTAATAAATTTTATGAATAACGATTTATTCTTAAAAGAATATAATTAGTTGGATGTCACAAATAAAAGAAAAGAATGAAATAATAACAAACTTACCAAACTTCACAGGATCTCGCACAGGATAGACAGCAAACCACAGGAAAAAGATGGCGGCAACACAGCGGCTTTTTTTGACAGACAAAAGACTGCGCATGCGTCGAACCGTACTAATCCTCTTAAAGATTTCCGAACGTGGGTTGGTTACACGATTGTCATGCAAACCTAATACTGAAAATATTCACTGTGAACGTGGTATACGTTAAGATAATGTAGCTTTGCAGGACAATGGCAAGTAAAGAAAAAACGAGCGTTTACGTAAGCTTGCATGCTATCTGGGTTATTAATGTTGTTGAAACATGCAGATCAGTTTATTAAAGTGTATTTGTAAATTTTTTAAGTGTACTGTTATCATTTTTAGCATATGTAATTTTATATAATAATGAAGTAATTATCATATTTAATTAAATCATAGTGCCCGTCCATAAATGATGTCTCACATTTTTTCCATTTTTCTGACTCCCCTCCCCCCCTTTTTCACAAAGTGTCTTACTTCACTTTACCCTTCCGGCCCCTCCCCTCTTGTCACATGTCACACTATCTTAGGTAAACATATACTTGCAGTTCAAAAACAAACCCTATTTTTTAACTTGGTCCCTAAAAGTCCCTATTTTAAAACTATTTTGTGTCTAAATTATTTTTTTTCTGAGATTGTTTACAAAATTTATCATGAAAATTTAGATTTGTTAAAAATTTAATGCCCTAGATGGCAGCACATAGCTGATCATAGTAGAAGAAAAGACCAATAATAGCATATTTTGAAGATGAATTAGGAACCAATAATATTCCTAGGTTACAACATCCTGTGGCCTGTAGGAACTTTTCTTATTTTAACCAATGACCTAAGATACCTAGACACCACACCGACAACCCTTTCTTAGATCGACATCTTTGCCTTCCGTCACGTGACGGAGGGCAGATTTAGCGCGCCAAACTGGTTTTTCTCCTGCCGAAACTCATATTGTTATGTTTGTCTTGAGTTGACCGTGTTTCTTCTTTTCTCTTTGTGAACTCTGAAAGATGCCAATAAAGCAATCACCGCCAAAAAACGGCATCTTTTCACCAAAGATGTTGGATTCGAAACCATGCCGAGAAAACAATGGGATGTAGCATCTACGTATATTAGAAAGTCAATGATTTTACCAATCTGATCTGTCTCATTCTATATTAATTAGTTTTTTAATAATAGATTTGAAAAGTTAAATGAACAGATATCTGAGAAGAGAATGTACCTATCACCTTTTTCTTTTTTTTACTTCTGCAAAGGATTGTCAATAGCCTGAGGAAGATTTTAGCTTTAGACAAGAAAAGTTAAGTGTTCCTGCACATAGGTTTATGAAACATGTGTCAAGCGGATGCTCTGAAACCTGCGGCAAATTGGTTGTTAGAATAATAGAATAGTCTCTCTGAGTATTTCTTGAAATATATTCTATCCAGAAAAGAACAATTGACACTAAATACAGTCACCTACAAAAGAATTGTTGAATATTTGAAGGAGAAAACAATGAAATGTCAGTTACTGTTTATTGTACCTAGTGCCAAACTATTTACACAGTTAATTGCATTTTTCCAAAGGAAAGATCCTCTGATCCACTTAGTATATGATGAGATAAAATCCCTTATCATTAAAGTTGTTGGACATATTTGCAAACAGTCACCATTAAAGCTTTCGAGATTGATGTTAGTCAATATCCCTTTGAGAGTAAAAATTAAATATTTCCAAAGGATGTTATTTTCAATGAAGAATTGCTAAAAGTGCTATTGAAACTATCTGAAAAAGATAGAGATTATTTTTTAAATGATTTGCAATGTCATTATGTAGCTTCTGATAAATATTTTTACAATAAGGATATATTGCAAAATAAAAACTTGAAATATTTCAGTTGTTTAAACCTAAAATCCAAAAGTACTCCAAAAAATTTAAACAAAAATTGACTATAACAGACATGTCACTTTTCCGCAAAAACATAGAATTCCATTTTTTGGACACTGAATTCTATCATTCTTGGAATCAATGCAAATATGCATTCCAATATAATGAATTTTTTTAGTAGAGGGGTAAGGTAAAATAAGATAACAAAAATAAGAGTATGAACTGTATCAAATTTGGAAAAATTATTCAAAGGATCACAAAAATCGTGAAAAAAATTCAATTTTTATCAATAGATCACAAAAAAAAGAACCAGTTTTCATCAAAGGATCACTAAGGAAAATGCAATTTCCGTTAAAGCATTGTGGGAAAAATGCAATTTTCGTCAAAGTATTGCAGTAAAAAACACACTCTTATCAAAGCAGGGGTGCCCAGAGAGGGGTTTGGTGACGCAAGATGCGTCATAAAATTTAGTTATGGGGGGGGGGGGAATTTGACAAAAAGTTCACTTTTTTTGGGGGGGGGGGATTCTTAAATTCTTTTTTTACAGTTAAAAAAAATCTTGATTTTTTAATATCACTTTTAAATTTTTTCAACATTTAATTTCCAGGAAAGTTTCTGTATTTCCTTTCTTTAAATTCTAGATAAGGGTAATAAGAACTCATTCTGCTATACTGAACTCGCTATCTTTTGTAAATCTTGATTCATTTAATAGCACTTTTAAATTTTTTCAACATTGAGTTTTCAGAAATGTTCCTGTGTTTTTTTTCTCTAAATTCTAGGTAAGGGCAATATGAACTCATTCTGTTATGCTCAATTCGCTATCTTTTGAATTGCAGTAAATTATAAGTAGAATAAATTTTACAATTGATAGTCTGTTTAGGGGGGGGGGGGGGCAATGTTAAAGTATGAAGATTTTATTTTGGGGGGTGGATTTCCGTCATTGGGTTTGGGGGGGGGATGGTCACCACTGTATCAAAGGATCGTATAACATATATGATTATCATCGGAAGATCTTGTAAAATACATGAATTTCATCAAAGAGTTGCAAAAAAATGCGATTTTTGTCAAATGATCTAGAAAATTACTCTATAATTTCATCAAAAAAAAAAATCAAGTAAAATATGTGAATTTTGTCAAAAAAATATGTACATGTATATTCATGAATTTTACAGAAAATCATGGAAAATATGCGAACTTTGACAAGAGATTGTAGAAAATACACAAATGTCTTAAATGTAAATTTCATCAAACAATCGCAAAAAAATGTGAATTTTATCAAATAATTGTTAAAAATGACTCTAATTTCATCAAAAAATTGTGAAAAATATACGAATTTTGTTGAAAAGTTGTGGGGAAAATCTCAAATTTTGTCAAAGGATTGTGAAAAAATAAGTTAGGCGTCAAAACGCCACGGAAAAATACGAATTTAATCAAAAGTCCGATAGGCGGCAAAAGTTCAGCTTTTTCTTTGCTGGGTCTATGCCTGCTATAAACATTGTTGTAATTGATGCCCTCTTGGATGAATGGAAAATTTGCAAACCCAATCAAGGAGAATCTGAAGTAAATAGAATAGATTCATTTTGGGCTATTTCTATCAATACAAAAGAGAAAGTGGAGGGCTAAAATATCCAAATCTCTCTCTTTTTTTTTTTGAAGAGTAGCCTTAATTTGTACCTTAGCAAAGCGGATGTAGAGCGAGGATTTTTGCTTTCATATCAAATTCTTTCCGATGACTGGGTCTCTATAAAAGAACGAATGCTTAATGCTATACTAAACATAGCAGATGCTTTAATACATCATTATGAAAATCATGCTGCCCTAGTACCAATAACTAGAAAATGATAAAAAAAAAAAAAGAAGCTAATTTTGCAAATCAAAATTATCGAAGTTACCTAGAAAATGATAAGAGAGAAAAAGAAAAAAAAGGGGGAGTGGGGAGTACAGCTTGAAGTGGAGAAAACCACAGCAGGGGAAGAAATCGGGGGGGGGGGGGGGGGGAGAGTTGAAAAAAAATATAAGTGCAATTGTAGATCTTGAAAAAAAGTTGGGAGATTTAAACAAAAATGTGAGTGAAGAAGTAACTGTATTGGACAGATTGATCAATGAAGGCAATGAAATATTAAAAATTGCTTTAGAAAAAGGGAAACTTAACTGAAGCTAGAGTGGCACAAAATTTGATTGCATCTGGTATAACAGCTAACAAGGAACTAAAAGTAAAAAAGGATAAAGCTGATAGCATGTCTAGTGTTATAAATAAAAGAAAAAATTATTTAATTACAAATTTTATGAGTAAGAAACATAAAAAAGGTTAATTTTAGAAATCTTTAAATATTATATTTGGTTAAAGTAAAAAAACAAAACAACAGATAGCATGCAAGTTTACGTAAACGGTCGTTTTTTTTTACTTGTCATTATCCTGCAAAGCTACATTATCTTACCTTATACCACGGGCACAATGAATATTTTGAGTACTAGGTTTGCATGACAATCGTGCAGCAAGTACATGCAAACGTAACACTTCCGGCTGCAAAGCTGTCTGCAAGTCAAAAACACATGCAAACGTAACGCATTGTCTGCAAATGTCCCGATAACTTTGGCAAAAATTTGCGGAAGCCTCAGACTTTCCGCAAATCCACTTACCATTGGTAATTACAATATGGCGGACACATCATTATTTTCCGTGTACTTGTTTATAGATATTCAATTGAAGAAAAATCCGTATATTTGGAAGTACACGACAACCAGAAAGCTCAGGTAAGTTTTAATTCATTATATAATTAACATGGGGGAAATTAAAATTACGAACTGTGCTGAATAGAGCATTATGAGAAAAATGTGAATACATTGTGTAATGTTTCCGAGTAAACTTTTTTTAATATAGTATATTTCCATCATTTGCATTATTAGATTTCATTTTTCTTATGTTTAATATCGATGAGCGAAAAATATAAAATTTAAAAAATATCCGAAATAATTAGATAATCCACAAAAGGAAAATACACTTGTTTTGTTTACGGATAGCTGTTAAATCTGAAAAGTTAACAGTACCACAGTGTTTCGTAGTAATATTCTTTTGAAATTTTTTTTTTATGTGAAACCGCTGTATAATAAAAATTCCAGTTTAGCAAACATCTCTTTTCTTATTATTAACAAAAGGTTTACTTTTTGAAATAGATATTTATGTAACATATAGTTTCAACAATGTTATATTTTAGTACAAATATTTTATTATTATTATTTTGAAATTACCATGATTGTTTATTTCGAAATATGAATGAAGTTATTTTATGTGTGCATTCTGAATAAGCTCTTTCTCTTACTAAATGTATCTTTGTTTGTATTAGTAGAAAAAAATTACTTCCTATTATTTTTTATTTTCTATGTTTACAAACAAAGAATTTATGTTATGTTATGCAAATCTATCTTCTCTTATGATAAATCTCTTCTGAAATATCATAAATTGGGTTGTATAAACAGTTTACTCAGTTTGAATTAAAGTTATTTCAATATTTAGCTCACATTTAATTCAGTAACACTGATAAAATTCTGAAAATGTATTTCTTTTAGAGTAGCTTTCAATGCATATATAAAACTAAAAGAGTACTTATCTACTTTTTTTTTTTTTTTTTTTTTTTTTTTTTTTACTGCAAAATTATATATATAATGCTGTTCATAACATTTTTAATGAAAGAAATATTACATGCATCCCAATAGCTAATTCATTTTAAATTAATAATTATTGATAATCTTATTTATTTTGGAATACCTAATGAGTTTTTAATAGATGAAACTTTTCAGCCACTGAGTGACATAAAAGGATATTTACTGAAAAATAAACATTTTTATATGGTTATCAAAAAATGTACAGTTAATATAATTTTCCTAATCTCAAATGAGCTTAATATCCAAATATTAAACATACTACAGAAGACAAACACTGAAGATATAAGATCATTTTAGAAAGAGAATGGACCGAGTTATGAAGGATGGGAGGAAGATATAATTTGGAATTTTTATGACAGCTGGCTACACTCGCAGGCAGGAGTGTATTCAGTCATTCAGTTTCAGCCATTCAGTTCAGTGTCATTCAGTTCCCAGATAGCATGCAAGCTTTACGTAAACGCTCGTTTTTTCTTTACTTGCCATTGTCCTGCAAAGCTACATTATCTTACCGTATACCACGGGCACAGTGAATATTTTCAGTATTAGGTTTGCATGACAATCGTGTAACCAACCCACGTTCGGAAATCTTTACGAGGATTAGTACGGTTCGACGCATGCGCAGTCTTTTGTCTGTCAAAAAAGGTGAACGCTAAATCGCACAATGCTCCAGGATATACAAACTGCAGGCTCCTCCCATACTAGAAACGAGTGCCGTCCACTAGTTACTCCTAAAATAATAACATCTTGAAGGATTCTTTAAATTAATTTTACATTTTTTTTTCTGAACAATGGATTAAAAGCACGCTTATGTATTCTTAGAATAATAATAATAATTATTATTATTATATGTCCTTTCTGTTACAACCCATAAAATTTTCATTTTATGATATAAAATCATAAGCTATTGTAATTTGAAATAAAACTTCTTAAAAAAAAAAAAAAAAAAAAAAAAAATCAGACGTGGGGGTTATATGTGAATATAAAATATTTAATTTATATGCTTTAGCATTGAAGTTTTATTTAAGAATACATGTGGATCTTGCCATACAACTAGCTTTTGTTAATATTAACAGATTTTATTTGTTTGTCATTTTTACTTTTATTTATTTACTTGTATTTATTTATCTATTTATTTTTACTTAAAAAATTTAATTCAGATTTACTAGTTTATGATGTCATAGAGTAAATTGAAAAAAATTACGGCTATTCATAGAAAAATTATACTTAATTATTTTTCTTATTTAAGAAATAAAATAAAAGCTTTTTTGTAATTCCTTTGTTTTGCATCTTCATAAATCTGTTCTTAAATCCAAAAGGCCAACCTTATGGCATAAGTTTTAATTTAATTTTGTCGGAAATGCATGAAACTAGCAGATGCTGTTGTTCAGAAACTAGTTAATCACACTTTTTTTTTTCTTGTCAGAAAATAGTGTTAAAGTGGACGTTTTGAACTTGAGCTCTAATATTTTGAATTTATATTTAATAAAAGAGAAATGGATAGAAAGTAATAATAGTAACAAATAATTTTTAAAAAATTTAGCTATCAGTTATTTTCAAGTACCTTTTTAAATCTTGTTTAATTATGTAAATGATTTTTTAATGTAAAAAAAAACAACAAAAAAAAAAAAATGCGCAATTTACCTAACTTATTTTTTATAAATAAATATTTAAGAGCTGTTACATAAAAAATATACATATACGTTTACATTTGGACTTTAAAAAATACTAAGATAGGTTTTTTTTTAATGTAGTTAAAATTTAAATCCAAATTAATTTTACATTTCTTTTTTCTTCTTAATAATTCATTAAAAACATTCTTTATAATATACTTAAAATAATAATAATGATAGTAATATAGTTATTTCTGTGACTACCCATAAAATTTTCATTTTATTATATGACATCATAAGCTAGTGAATTTGCATAATAAATATTTAAAATTAAAAAAGAGAGCGTGAGGAAATTTACTTTAATATCAATAATTTCATTTATATGCTTTACGTTGAAGTTTTTATTCAAGTATATTTCTGTACATGTACCACAATATAATGTATGCAGAAAAAGATTTTTCCCTAAAAACCTGGGGGAAAAAAAATCAAAAAAATACTTTACGATTTATTTTGACTTAAGACTAACATCTGTCAATATTAGCATATTTTATTTATTTAATATTTCTTTTTTTTATTTTTATAGTTAAAAGAAAAAAATATTTGAGATTTACTAATTTTAATGTTAGCATTAATAGAAAAATCATATTCAATTATTATCATTATGTACAAATTCAAATAAGATCTTTTTTTCCAATTTATAATTTTTGTATCTTATTAATAAACAAGGAAAGTTTAATTTTGAGAACCTCCTATGATTTTATTTTTCATAGTAATTATTTAAATTTGTGATTAATAAAAGAGAAAGAGGGAAAAAAATGTATGATACTTTCTAATAATTTTAACTATCAATTGCTTTCCAATACTTTTAGCTAAGTGTTATTTAAATTTTGTACAACTCTAAACTTGAATTTAAAATTTTAAATGTATTAAAAATAATTTTTACTATTTTTTAACCCCAAATATATATATATATATATATATATATATATATATATATATATATAACTGACTTGCATTTTTCATAAATAAGTTAAATAAATTGTACATTTTGTAGCTGTTTTTTGAAAGAAAAAAGTTTATTTTCTCTGGTAAATTATTAAAAATGGTTGAGATAATTCTTTTATAAATACTTTTGTATAAATCTGCCTATTTTATTTATAAACATCACTTAAATAATTAAATAAGATTTGGATGAAAGTATTTGCAAGTAATTGATAGCTAAAATTATTCGAAAGTAATTATTTATTTAATTAATATTATTTTTTCATTTCTTTTCTCTTTTATTAAATATAAATTCAAAATATTAGAATAAAAATGAAATTCAATTAAACTTTGTCTTTTAATGAGATGCAAAAATAACGAATAAAATAAAGCTCTAATTTGAATTCCTAAATAATAATAATAATTAAACATGGCTTTTTCTCTGTCCAGTCCTAATTTTTTTAATTTATTGCATGAGATCGTTAAACTAGTAAATCCGAAATAAATTTCTTTTAAGTAAAACAATAAATTAATGACAAATAAATAAACCATGCTAATATTAAAAAAGGCTAGTCTTAAGTAAAGATAATAAATTCAATGTTAAAGCATATAAATTAAATATTTAGTATTAAAATATATACCCCATCTCTCTTTTATTATTATTATTATTATTTTAAGAATATTGTGAAGAATGTTTTCAATTCATTGAAGCAAAAAGAAATTTAAAATTAATTTAAAGAGTCATGAAAATTTTATGCGTATTTTTAAAGGATTCGCTAGTAGATGACGCTCGTTTTTTAGTATGGGAGGAGCTTCAGTTTGATATCCCTAAGCGTTGTGCGATTTAGCGCTGACCGTCAAAAAAAGCCGCTGTGTTGCCGCCATCTTTTTCCTGTGGTTTGCTGTCTATCCTGTGCGAGATCCTGTGAAGTTTGGTAAGTTTGTTATTATTACATTCCAGTGGTGACCATCCCCCCCAAACCCAATGACGCAAATCCCCCCCCCCCAAAAAAAATCTTCATACTTAAACATTGACCCCCCCCCCCTAAACAGAATATCAATTGTAAAATATATTCTTTTTTCTAAATTGTAAACTTATAATATACTGCACATTCAAAAGATAGCGAGTTGAGCATAAGTAGAATGAGTTCATATTGCCCTTATCAAGAATTTAGAGAAAGAAAACACAGGAACTTTCCTGGAAATTAAATGTTGAAAAAATTTAAAAGTGATATTAAAAAAAAAAAATCAAGATTTTTTTAACAGTAAAAAAAGGAAATATTAAGAATTTAAAAATCCCCCCCCCCCCCAAAAAAAAAAACTTTTCCTCAAATTCCCCCCCAAAACTAAATTTTATGACGCATCTTGCGTCACCAAACCCCTCTCTGGGCACCCCTGTTACATTCTTTTCTTTTATTTGTGACATCCAACTAATTATATTCTTTTAAGAATAAATCGTTATTCATAAAATTTATTAAATTATTAAGCATAAATTGCACAAGGAAAAATAATGATTTGAAGTGATTATTGATATATTTTTATTGTTGTCGTAATTGAAAATAAAGTAAATCTATAATAGCAGTTCTATTATGACGTTTTACCATTTGCTTTATTTATATTAAATTATATAAATTGATCCTATAACATAGGGAAGTAATGTCGTTATGTTTAACCACATGTTTCGAGATGTTTTATTAATAACACACATTACTATTTTATTATAATTCTATTGATCATTTTTATTATAATGAAACATCGATTATAAAAGCACTCAGTTATTATTTTGTTGTTAGTGTTTCATTATTTTGAGTGTAAAATCATTATTTGTTTCATTATTTTGAGTGTAAAATCATTATTTGTTTCACTATTTTGAGTGTAAAATCATTATTCATTTCATTATTTTGAATAAAATAAATTGTCTTTATTTCTTAAAATCGTCAAAATTAAGGAAAATATAATTTTTCAAAATTACCCATGATCACTCATTCTGGTGATACTTTGAACAAATAAATTACATAGGTCATTAAATAAATATATATATATTTATATGCTACTTTTTCCTCCATTTTTTTTCGAAAAAGTTTATTTATTCATAGTTTTTGAAAATGTTTTTGAAATGTTCTTACGGAACTCGATGTTTTTGTTAAAAAGCATTTTTAAACCATAAAATTCAAAAATTTATATAAATTTATATCATTTTTCGCACATCGAAGCATATTTTTATTTCATACTAATAACTTTTTTATATAATCAAGTTGCATTTAGATGTTTGCTGTCGCCATCTATTTATGATAATAAGCATTAATGTTAATATTTATATTTTAGTGACATTATTTAAAAAAAATCTTTAGAGTGTTTTCAAATTTCTACTCACGATTTACTTTTCGGGGTTCAGAAACTAGAATTATTTGTAAGTGCTTAAACAAACAATGTAAAATAATTTGGTACACCATGAATACAGAGTTATGTTTAAAATGTTATATTCTAGTAGGATAGGATAAAAAAAAAATTGAAATTTTGCTTTAAACATATGAGGTACTGTAAAACAGTGGTTCATACAGCTTATTTGCAAGTGTTTGTGGAATTTGATGCCTTTTTCTCATGAATTTGATTCTTTTTTCATGTGTTTTTAACCCTTTAAGCGTCTTGCAGAATTTTGCATGCAAGTTTAATGATACATAAAATAAGAGCTACCGAATATATTGATATGGGAATTTGCATTTTATAAACTTGTATATTTATTTATCATATACAATTCAAAAAATTAACATTAATATCAATTTTGAGTTAAATAAGCCTTTGAATCCAAAAACTGTGTGACAGAAAAACCCGGTTAGGCTGCTTAAAGGGTTAATATTTGTTTGTGCTTTTCTTATTCATATTTTGGGCAAAGATGTCGTATATGCACCACACTGGCAATTTTATGTCTTGCATGATAACCCGTCTACTATTGTTTTTTAATTAACTGTTGATTTACATTTATTTTCTTTTTTAAAGTGACAAATTGTATAAATTCTTTTATTATCAGTTTTGAAATTGCAATTATTATTATTTAAACAGCAAATCTAATTAACACAAAAGTTCTTATGTTAAGAGTAATTGAATTTGAAAAATCCTGGGTCTTTTTTTACAAAAGCAAGTTTCCATTTATAATAAGTCATATCTTTAGACGCAAAAATTAAACTTGTTTATTTGAGGAAAAAAATTAAATGCAATAATTATTGTTTTAATAATAATGAATAATTAAAACCAATATTAATTTAATATTAATATATGAACTATGGAAATACAGTCAAAGATCGATAATCCGCGCACCCATAATCCGCAATTTTCTATAATTTGCGTCAACTTTACAAATGTAAACAGTGAAATAAACAGTTAAGAAGATGTAAAAATTTGTTATCCAAAAAGAATTTTTCAAACAAATAATAAAATAGTTGAAAAAAATCATAATAAAACATCTATTTTTTTACCATAACTCTTTTATTATATTAACAGTAAGAAACAAACTATTATGGATTATGTATATGATTATTTTTATTTAAATGCAATCAATTTTTATAATAAAACTAGCGAGCTACGCCCGCTAGCTGGGACACTTTTTCAAAACGAACCTCGATATTAAGCAGTATATAATAAGCAAAAAAATTCATTTAATAAGCAAGTCTTGTTGTTCGAATCCTCAAGCACAAAAAAAAGTAAATTAAAGAGCTATTGTTGTTATGCGCTCACTATCCCGTTAAAAATATGTGATTTCGCACAGTGGGTGCTACGCGCCATAGTCGCCATCGTCCCGTTAAAAATATTTGATTTTGCACGGTTGGCGCTGCGCGCCCATAATACATTTTCTCGTATTTTTTGGTTCATCAGAAGCAGACTTTTACGCAGATTCTGAATATGTAATCAGTTTTTTTTCTACTTTAAAAACTGTCTGCATGATGGTTTAAGAAAAAATGCGCAAAAAAAAGTTTGGGTATTAAAAACTGCAAAAGACTGCTATAAAAAGAAAATAAGTAATTTCATTAATATCACAAACAACATAACTAATAAATAATTTTGGCAGCTCGTTTTCCGTTTGTACTAACAGAAATTAGTATTAATCGCGTAAATCTTAGGTTACACAATATTCGTGTATGCTACCAAAAAGAAAAAGTATGAAAATGAGCTACAACGATTAATACTCACATACAGAATAAATATATGAATAGCCAGTTACATCTGAGAACCTCAAAATATTAATTAGCAACACTATTACCTCTTAGTGAACATATCTTGCTGTGCTTAAATAGTTGTACTTATTATATTAATTAAACCGTTTTTAACATTTTTTACCAATCAGTTATTTTTCTCTTATACATTCTTTGACAAAATGACACGGGAGAAAAAGGGGTTTTCGGCTGCTTCTTCTTTTAGCCAAAGGGGAAAAGTTCTGGTCGATCACCGCGTGGTAGCGCAGTGTTCTGCCTGAGAGGTCCGTTTGAGCCCCGTTTGGGAAATGTGACGTTTTCCGTTCCGATTCCCGACCGGTTTTTAATTCATAACTTTTTTAATTTTGGTCCCACGGTCTCGAAAATGCCCGAAATGACTTTCCCGGAATTTTTCGAATCGAAAAACACCTCTCGCGACTTCCAACTCGCCCGCGTTACGAACTGTAATCGGCTTCAAGCAGACAGACAGACAGAGGCGCACGGATTTTATTAGTATAGACTAGCGAGGTACGCCCGCTAGCTGGGCCACTTTTTCCAAACGAACCTCGGTATTAAGCAGCATATAATAAGCAAAAAAATTCATTTAATAAGCAAGTCTTGGTGTTCGAATCCTCAAGCACAAAAAAAAGTAAATTAAAGAGCCATGGTCCCGTTAAAAATATGTGGTTTCGCACTGTGGGCCACGTGCACTTGAAAAAAAAAAAGATTGTGGATCGGAACTATGGTCGCTTCGCGCCCATAGTCCCGTAAAACATATTTGGTTTTGCACGGTGGGCACTACGCGCCCTTAAGTCATTTTTCCGTATTTTTTAGTTCATCAGAAGCAGATTTTTACGCAGATTCTGAATATGTAATCAGTTTTTTTCTACTTTAAAAACTGTCTGCATGATGGTTTAAGAAAAAACGCGCAAAAAAAAGTTTCGATAGTCCTGTTTTATTTCTAAGTTCAATATTTTAGCGAAAACTACGGTAAATATTCTACGATAAGTCAAAAAAATTGATGCGGAAAAAAACGCAATTAGCGCCGGTGAAAAAGAGGTTTTCGGCTGTTTCTTCTTTTAGCCAAAGGGGAAAAATTCATGTTCTTCACCGCAAGGTGGCGCAGTGTTCTGCTTTGGAGCTCCGTTTGGGAATTGTGACATTTTTCGTTCCGATTCGCAAGGGGTTTTTAATTCATAACTTTTTTAATTTTGGTCCCACGGTCTCGAAAATGCCCGAAATGACTTCCCCGGAATTTTTCCAATCGAAAGACACCTCTCGCGACTTCCAACTCGCCCGCGTTGCGAACTGTAATCGGCTTCAAGCTGACAGACAGACAGACAGAGGCGCACGGATTTTATTAGTATAGATAACTTCAAAAAAGCATTTTTGAGATGGTATATTAAATTAATTACTAAATTTCTTATTAATATTTTCATATTATATTGATTCAAAATTAAAATGCAGTCTAGGAATAATAAATGACGCATAATCCATAATACTCTATAATCCACAATATTCCATAATCCGCACATCCTGTGGCCCCAACTTGTGCGAATTGTGGAACTTCGACTGTAGTGATTCATTGAAGCTTGTCATGAGGGGTTTAAAGTTTTTCTTGGTTGTCATTATTTTATTTTTTATCTTTCAGTTACAAATCCATGACATCTGGTAAAACTATGGGTACCTGTACGTGGCCAATACTGGTCATCACTGGCCACTAATGGTCGGGGCTTCCACGGGAACCCGAAGGCCCCCCGCTTCATGAGAGAGGCACCCACCCAGTACTGATGAGAGGGGTCGGAACAGGGTCGACCGAAAGCAGATTCACCGTCACATCATCGAAGCCTAATCTCAAGGAAGACCTAACTTGTCAATGGACATTATACTGGAGAGATGTGTATGTCCGCGCAAAGAAATAGTTCCTTATTGAATTTTGAAGAAAAACCCCTTTAAATTTGATTTTTTTTAGATTTTTCCATTGAAAAACGATTAACTGATTAAACAAAATATATTTAACTTATTGTATGCTCATATATATTGCAAATACTAGTAATATTCAAGGTCAATGTATTGATTCGCGCATAAGAGTTCTGGCGAGATTTTTGGCGGTAGAAACAAATGACTAAGCAACCTTTACCTCCCACAGAGAAGTAAGAGGGGAGAAATTCCCATGTCATTTTTGGAGATAGACGATTTTTCATGTCTAATCAAATATTTTATTTTTAAAACTACTAAATATAGAATAAAAATTTCGATGGATTCGAATTTTTCGGAAAATTTCACCTCAAGTACATACTAAATATGTTGATGGAAGTATGTAAATTAGCAATAATTATCTTTAAAAATAAATAAAACGAGTGAAAGAAGTTCTTTATATACAATTTTCGAAGAGGATAGACAATATAATAAACATGATATAACTTTCATGTTTCTGCATACACAAAGTATTCTTATTTTAATTACGAAGAGTTGATAGGAAGATAAATCCATTCATCTTCTAATCAATGGTATAAATTTAATATTTCAACAGTATGTTAGATTCAAAAACAAGAAACTTTTCTTTTCTTTTTTTTTTTTAAATAATGATACATTTTACTACGAGGGGAAATTATATGATTTTTAGTCTTTGGTTATAATTAAATAAAATTTAACACTCAACAATGATTTTTTAAGTAACAATTTTATTTTAAAAATATTTCAAGTAATTAAAACACAGTAATTGTTAGATATGAACAGCCAATTTCCAATTCAGGTCTTTAGAGATACATTTGTAAGAAAAAAATTATTGAAAATCTTTACAAATTGCATTCTTAATAATAATACAGTAGAAACCCGCTAATTCGGACCCCGATAATCCGGATCTCCGGATAATTCGGATCGGTTTGTTCATTTTTTTTTTTCAAGTTTGAGAAGCGATTGGCTAACTTCCATAACATTAACTTGTTTCATCGTCGTATTCTAAATAAAAAAAAAACTTTTTCTGACATGTTTTCGGAATAATTAAGCAAAGTAAACATTATTACTGTCTACAAATATTCAATAAGTTTAACATAAAGGTGACTTTCTGTTAGTAGGTTATATTTTATTTCATTTTTTCTAATTCTCCGGATAATCCGGATTTTCGATATTCCGGATTGGGTCCGGTCCCAATTAATCCGAATTATCGGGGTTTTACTGTAATAATAATAAAATATATTAAAATAATCTACAATGTTTGTTATATTTCGTAAGAGCATTACAAGGAAGATATATGTTTGTGTGTATATAAGGAAAAGTATTAATTATTTTCCAGGGAAAAAATTAAAATTAAAAAGAGAAAACAGGGGGAAAGAAAAATAGTCATGTAAGACTTAAATTTGAACTACTTTGTGATACTCGTGGTTTAATAATTAAATAATGTGTGAAACCACATGAAAAAATCAAATAACACACTCAGAAACAAAACAAAAATTTAAAAAAATTAAAAATAAGTTTCTACCAAAATTTAACAAAATAAAAATTATTATTATTATTATTATTTTATTTTTTTACATATTTTTTTTATAATTTTGCAAAACCTGTCATAAAAAAGGCAAGTTGTAGGATACCAAGTTGAAATTTTGCCTGATGTTTGTCGGATATGTTAATATGATATGGTATACTCTTTTCACACACTTTTTGAACAAACTTTCCTGTTCTTTTTTAAAGGGAGGTAGGGGGCATCTTAATTAAAATGCAGCTTTTTTTAATATAAATTAATTTTTTAATATAAAAAATGTTATTCATTTCATCTTTTTATTACATCACGTATTTACTAATTACTACTTGATGGGAAAAAAATCTGTTTATTTTATGAGTAATATTTATTCAAATTCTCACCTGCCCAAAAAATGCCTGAGCCCGTTAAAATTCGCACAAAACGCGAAAAATTTATAATTTTCACGAATTTCAAATACAACAAATTAAAAAAAAAAAAAAAAAAAAAAATCTGCATTCTCTTGGAAGATGTAAATTTGATTACTTTTATTAATGTGAAAAATAGCATCAAATTGAGATTTTTCTCAATTTGATGCTATTTTTAATTTTAGGGTAAAAATGCCATTAAGAATGACTGAAACTTAAAATAAATGCTGAATAATAATTTAGAAAAAATCGATATTGTTTTAAAATCATTGCACAAACACGAAAAAACTACAAAAATTGCATAAAAATTTTCAAAAATCATTTTACTAATTACGAATAAATTTCGAAACAATTTTAAAATTTGTTGTATTGGAATAAAAGTTTAAAACCGGGTTTATTTTTAATAATATCGGAAAATTGCCGCGAAATACAAGACCCCGTTAAGTCTCATGAGAATCGGAGAAATTCAAAATTCGCCGATGTCAAAATTTAGCAAAATATTTACAACTAATGCAATCGATACTCCTTCAGGAATATAATAAAAATTATTCATGGAACGGGAAAACAAAAGAATTGGTAACATCAACTCGCTCAAATTTATTCCTCCAACCAACGATTAACAGCCAAATCTGATGATCCAAGAATATATTTCCGCAGTAAACAAATAATATAAATTAAATCCGAAAAAGAATTTTTTGCGCGCCAAAACCATCGCTATATCTCCCAGTATGGAAACCCTGACGACGCCAAGTCCGTAAACAGGCTCGCTAAGCATAAACTCCATTGACAAGTTAGGTCTTGGGAGAGTCCCTGCTCGGCAACTAGTGAGACCCCTGCTTGATTTACTGCCAGCTGAAACTGAGGATCCCCTATGAAGGTGACATCTGGTAAAGATGCCAAAGCAATGGTCTCTAGCTTGTTGATAAAATATTTTGAAAAGAGGGCAGCATCTAAAGAGTCCCCCGAAAAGTAACTGGTAAAGATTTATTTATTATTATATACTACTTTAATAACATTAGTATAATTTAGTGAGTTCATGTACAATTTTTGAATGGTTGTTTTTTTTTGGGGGGGGGGGGATGGGTTGATAATTTTATACAAATTAAATGACATGTTTTTGTTGTAAAATTCATCCCTTTTTTATTTTTATTTGGGGGGGAGGGAGCATAATACACGATTAAATTTTGTACATACTTTTACAATATATTAACTGTAGTACTGAGATTTTTTTTTCCTCGGGATGTTAATGCTACTTTCAAATTGTAACATTTACCTTATTTAATTATAAATTATATAAAGTGAATATTATTGTTCAGAGAGAGGTAGTATTGTGAAATAAGTGTGGGGGAAAAACTATATTAACTAGTTTACTTAATTATAAATTCTTTTGTTGGATTTTTCTTGACTCCTAAATTTTTCATTTTTACACCTTCTATTGACAAGTTTGTATTAAAAGCTAAATAAAATTTTCCCATTTTTTTTTTTTTTTTTTTTTTTTTTGGGGGGGGGGTATCTTATTGAATGATAAAAGATAAATTTTCATGAAATAATGATTTGAAAATTAGTAAAATTTATTTCAAAATAATTTTCATTTATAAATTATTTTGCTACTTTTTATTTTATAACTCTTGCTCTTACGTATGAATATTGTATTACCAGTTGTGTTGAAATACATCATTTTGCTCGCCAGTGGCAAAGGATTTTCTGGCAAGGCGAGTTCATGTTTAGTTTTTGAAAAACTGTAGGTAATAGAGAGATTATCAGAGATACTTTCTCAATCTAGATATTTTAACTTTCCAAATTATTACAGTGTAAATAACTTAGTACTAAGCTCTATCTTATATTAAGCTTACCTCTGTTGTATATATTTCTGAATATTATAGAAAAAAAGAATTATGGAAATGCATTGTAGTTAACAGTAAGTTTGTCTGCAATTGCATGCGATTTTGTCATAACTATTTTCAATTGTGTGTGTTTTGCATCTCGCTGGCTGGTGAAATAAATACTTCGCTGGTAAGATTTTTGAAAAATTCCCCACCCTTGTGTATTACTATTGTTCATTAATTATGTTTCTTGTTGTAAACCTTAATCTTATTTCGTGCAAAATATGTACATGAATCATTTGTACTGTTGTGCTTACAAATGGCATTAAAACACATAGTTAAAGTTTAAAAATAAAATTTGAAATATAATCTATAACATTGTGCTTTGTATTTGAACTGAAAGTATGTTTAAGTAATATAGCATGGCAGTCGGTAGGGGGGGGGGGGGCATATGGGAAGTGTGACACTTTGTGACAAATGGGAGGAGACAAGGAAAAAAAATTCAACATCATTTATGGATAGCCCCCAAGTAAAAATAAGGCGTAGTTTTTATATTTTTAAATATGTCATATAGTTATTTGTATTAAAGCATAATTATTTTTGTATTATCTTACAGTATTCTGTAACTAGCTGCTAAGCTATAAATTTAGATTTTAGAAATTTAATTGTATTCTTTATTATCAAATATTTCATGTGCATGTATAACTATTAAATATGGTTTTATTGATATTTATATTCATGAACATAGATTATGAAATTGTTTGGTTTATGTGTAAAATTTATCATCAGTTCTGCAACTGTAATTATTTTCAGATGGTATCATTAAAACAAGAATGAAAGCAGAAAGTTCCCAAAAAAGATGCATAATCATGTTGATGTTATTATATTTCTTTTCTCAACAATTGAGCAGAAATTGTTTAAATTTGCATAAAGCTGTATAATATTAAAAAGATAATGTTTGTGAATGATGTATTGTCTATCTAGGCATATTCCGATTTAAAAAACATATAAAATTCACAGCAAATTTTGTTATTATATAGATACTACTTCAATGAAATAAGTTCACAAACAATTATCGAAAATTTTCTTGTTTTCTAGAAAAAGCATTCTTCTCCCACCTTTTTTTTTTTCGTGTGTGATTATTCTGTGCAAATTAAGTGAAATGTTTTTGTTTACTTATTCGTCTAACCAGAGCTTTATAGAAACATAAGGTCAAATACTATCAATTTAAGAAAATAAGACAATTTCATCACATTTTATTGGTTACAACTTGATTAACTTTAGGTAACATAAACATATCATAATCTACATGAATTCAGTGGTTTTTTGGAAGCATTTGAGGTTTCATATAGAAGTAAAAAATAACTTGTATAAAATGCATCCCTTATTTTATTATATTTGTTAATTTATTTTTTTAAAGTATAGATGGTGGGAACATTATACATGTTTAAATATTGTGTTTATTAACTGTACTACTGGTAGTTGGGTCTTTTTATTCTGTCTTAATATTAACAATATTATTAAATAGCAATACTTGCCTTATTTAATTTGCAATTAGATACCTCAAATTCACCTTACAACTTTGCTGTGTCATTAAATTCACCATATTTAATTGCAAATTAAATAGAATTAATGTTATTGTCCAGAAAGAGGTAGTATTGTAAAATGGGAGGGGGGTTATATAACATGCTACATTAACTGATTTACTATATTATTTCTTTGAGATCTTATTTGAATGATTTTGATTTATATTTGAATAACAAAAAGACTGGAAGGCGGCAGCACAAACAATTGCCTCATCGAGTTTACGGTTGAAATTCTAGTATTAGTTAAATCTTGATTTGCATTATAAAATGCAATCAGTTTGCCAAGTACTATCTTGGTGGAAAACACTTAAAAACCTGATTTTAACAGTTGAATTGTAGGCTTACCACTATGCTTTCCTGCACCAAAAAATATGAAATAATGGAGGATTGCGAATAGGAAAACATAATGGTTTCCTTGAGTCAACCATTAAAATCGGATTATTAGGTTGTTTTCCATCAGGATATGATTTAGCAGATCGATTGCATTGTAATATGCAAATCAAGATTCAACTAATCCTGGATTTTCATCTATGAACTCCTTAAGGTGATTGTCTGTGCAGACACCTCCTGGTCTAAAAAATAAATGCACATTAAGATTAAATAACAGTAAATATTATATTTAATATTAGTAATTTCCTTAACTTAATGTATGTAAATTTAAAAGAAAAAAAAACTGGATAAATAAGGGGAGATTCTTTATCTGGCTATTTCATTTTTATTATTTTGTCATTTGCTTATCATTATCCTTTTGTATAATTTTTGTGACAGAACTCAGAAAGTCAAGGAAAACTCCTAATTTCTGACAAAAATTCAGAGCATCTTCAGTGAAGAGCATTGATCTTCAGCAGCCTCAGAATTGACTTATAATAACTAGTAAATCTGCAGATCAGTAGCCTCAACGTCAGCTTTGCGCATCATTTTTTTTTAAACACACTTTGGGTAATATTCAACTTCCTGCAAACTCTAATTTAAAATTTTCAAATTACGTAATTATTTATAAGAATAAAATAAGAATAAGAAGTTTTCAGCCATCAAAAGCGTTAAATTAAAGATTTAGTTATGTTAGGATATTCTGAGATTTTCATGATCTATTATTTTTGTTTTTTTATTATAACATTGTAGATTTCTTCAGGGGGGCTCCGCCCCTCTGAACCCCCCGTAATCTCATTAAACTTAAATTTGTAACTTTCTATCAATTTGCTAATGGTTATCGTATATCTTGTATTTCTTTATACATTTTTATTTATAAGGATAAGTAACAGTTTTAATAAGCATTTTTCATTATACTCATACTTCAACGATACCTGCCCACCACAAACACTTAATCTGATGTATCAGGAACTTTTGAAAGTGTAAACTCAGTAATCTAGGGTTTTACAATTTTGTTTCCGAAAAAAATAATGTTTTGATTGCATTTTGTGGCAGTTATCGCGGTCAGACAGACTGACAGGCGGAAAACAATAAATTTTGTGTCGCCAAAATAAACCTTCACTGAAGTTTTGGCAATGACGTCATTATTCATGAGTTATTGATATCCATGTTTCTAATATTTTTTACGACTACTATAAAATACCTGTTTTATTTCAATTATGACGTCAAATTTTATCAGGTGAAATAATTGTTAAAAATATAATTATTATTTTTTTTTTACTTCTAATAATGCCCTCATTTTTGTCATAAAAATTCTTATTAACGAAACAAATTTCCGTGTTTAATATTTAACAAAATTCTACATTTATTTTTATTTTTATTCTGACGTCATATTTATTTTTTCTTAGTTTAATTTTTCGAATGGAAATTGCTCAATTGAAACTTATTGCCGTTAAAAAATTAATTCATATTTTGATTTTTTTTTTTTTGGCAACGATAAAGGAAATTGGTTAAATTTTATCTAAAAAATCGCTATTGATTCTGCATGAAAAAGAAGAAATTTTGAATTATTAAGGAAAATATGTTAATAAAATTAATAAAACATAGCCTATGTTCTTTTCTGGTCTATGTTATAGTTATACACAAAGATACAAACACATTAATTCATCAGTTTTGACGTTGACTTCATTCAAATTTATAACATTATAAAATTAAGGATTGTGATGAATGGTTGCTTAGCAACCATTAAGAGAAAATAAAGAAAATGAAATAAATACATTTGAAATAAGTAAATCTCTAAAACAAATTAGTTTATATTATTGGAACACATTTATAAAAAATCTCCAAAATTTACAGTAATAATTCAAAAAATCTGACAAATTTGTAGACAAAATTTCAAAACAATACGAATAAATTAACGGGCAAATTTCAGTATCCATTTATCATTGAATTCCAAGAAAAAAGAAATTAAAAATCATTGGATTTGCCATAGAAAAGCATTATTGCGCAAAATAAAATATTCTATATTTTTCGAACGAATGAATCAAATCTTACAAAAAACTATACAGCTTTATCCCAGTGCCTCACTAACATACCCACTTAATTTCAAGCCAATCGGGTGTTTTTTGCGTTAGTTATCGCGGAACAGACAGACTGACAAACTGACAGACATCCAGACAGACAGACAGAATCCAAAAAATTTCGTGTCTCCAAAGTAAGCCTTCACTGACGTTTCGGCAATAATAATAATAAAGTCACTGATCCACGGCATAAAATTCTATTAAATCCGTTTTAACTCCCCCACGAAGGGCACTCCCCCCTGGTCCTATATCCCTAGCGCAGATAATCGGACGTCAAGAATCAACCAACCAACCAACCGTTTTAACTCTTTGAGCGACCCCTCCTCCTGAATATAAACTAAACTTACTTTGCAATTATCCAAAATTTTGAAGATAATGTAAAATTATAATTTATTAAAAATTGAATAAAATCAAGATTTGAAATTTGTTGTAGTGTCTCAGGGCCAAGAAAATTTACATTTTTCTGTTGGTGAAGGCAAAAATGTACCTTCCGGTCCTGCAGATCACTAAGGTTCTTTAATTAGTTGTCCTATTGAATTTTTGGCTGCTTCGGACCAGTAGACCACTAAGGATTTCAAACACTATCTAGGTTAAGGTATGATAATATTTGTTTTAGAATTAAACCAACCAATATAAGATTTTTTTTTGTAGCTAATTTTGTAGATTTATAGTAAATTTTTGAAACAGTGTTAGTTGCTTAACCTCGTCCTCTGAGCTATCAAGGATTCAGTTTAGCATAGAGTCTGCAATCTCACTGTCTGCTAATCCATCGCTTTAAATCTTGAAATTTTTAACGTTATCTGAGTTCTGAATGTACAATTTTTGAGGTCACGCATTTTTCCTATGTATATTTGATTTGTGTGTTTATATTTGTCTTTTTTGTTTTCTAGAGAAAAAAGAATGAATCAAGAAGAGGGAGAGACTTAACTGAAGTTCCTGACAAAATTATATTGATGTATTATTGATAAATTATGTCAATTCTTTATATGTAAATAAATAGAATTTTATAAACTGAATATTTCATTTGTTTTTGAGAATATTTCTTTGGTACAGAGAAATAATTTTCATTGCTTCAGTGAGACTTCAGTTACTAAAAATTATAAAGGTAAAAGAATAATTAATTTAAATGAGTTAAATTATAACTTTAAAAAATTAAGATTAGTTTAGTATTTACTGTGTTGCTCATAGAAAAATATTTTGCTGGCTTAAAAAAAAAAAAAAAATAAATAATAAAAAATAGAAGGAAGTGTTTGACTTATTGTAATTTGTAAAATCTATGTTGTTAAATAAGTAAGAAATGTAAAATACTTTTATGTAAAAGAGCTGGGAAAATCACCATTGAATTTATAAAAAAGTTTCTTTTTGAACTTTCTTTCTTAAAAAATGTTCCGATAAAAGATCAAATAGCTACTGCAGGCATCAAACTTAATTCTGTGGAGGATTTTTAAAAATCTGCAAATATTCTCTGAATAATAATCAAAATTCAAAGAAATAAGTTTAATAAATGAAATAATTAAAAATTTAATGAAGTACTAATATAAAAAATCTGCAATCTTCTACTGTCATAAAATGTATGTTGTAATGGAATTCCACATATTCGATTCAATATTTATTGTAAGTAAACAGATTTGTATATACAATAAATAATTAAATGATCATGAAGTGTGAACTGGATTCAAAAGGTAAGTAATTAGTATAATCAAATTTACTATGCATGAGCATAGATTTGTGTATTCTTAAGTCCCATTAGCAATTTTTAAAATACTATCCTATGTATTGAAAAAAAGCTTTTAAGCTACTGCATAGCTTTTATCGCGGGCTTTGAGAGCGGCGACCGAATCCAAAAATTCCGTAACGAGAAATATCCTAACACATCCGTAACGAAAAAACCTAACACTCGGCTACTGTCGTTTCACTTCGGCAGACTTCGGCATGGTATCCTTTGGTAGACTTCGGCATGGTATCCTTCGGTAGACTTCGGCATGGTATCCTTCGGTAGACTTCAGCAGACATTGACGCGGTATTTTTCAGATATTTAGAGGATATCAAGTCTCAAACTTATATATCTTATTTCAGTTATCTATAGTAAATCTTATCTTCAGTAATCTATAGTTTCAATAATAAAAGTTCCTGATAGAATGTGTATAGAAAAGAATTGTCTTAAGATAAAACAAGATAGGATAATGTAGCTTTTGGTGAGTGGAGACCCGCCGAATGGTGAGGATCGAAAAATTAAAATGCTTATAACTCGCGATCTAATTTTCGTAGTGCGGCCAAATTTTGTTTGGTCATTTGTTATGAGACAGTGTTAATTTTTGGTGAAAGGAGACCCCCCCACGGTGAGGGTCGAAAAATTTAAAATGTTTATAACTCGCGATAAATGTTCGTAGCGCGGCCAAATTTTGTTTGGTAATTTATTATGAGACAGTGTTACTTTTGGTGACAGGAGACCCCCACGGTGAGGGTCGAAAAAGTTAAAATGCTTATAACTCGCGGTCTAATTTTCGTAGCGCGGCCAAATTTTGTTTGGTAATTTACTATGAGACAGTGTTACGTTTGGTAACAGGAGACCCCCACGGTGAGGGTCAAAAATTTAAAATAACTATAACTCGCGATCTAATTTTCGTAGCGCGGTCAAATTTTGTTTAGTAATTTATTATCAGACAGTATTACTTTTGAGGGCAGGAGATCCCCCATGGTGAGGGTCGAAAAATTTAAAATGCTTATAACTCGCGATCGAATTTTCGTAGCGCGGCCAAATTTTGTTTGGTAATTTATTATGAGACAGTGTTAATTTTTGGTGAAAGGAGACCCCCCCCCCATGC
This sequence comes from Maratus speculifer, assembly GCA_964019185.1. NCBI lineage: Eukaryota > Metazoa > Arthropoda > Arachnida > Araneae > Salticidae > Maratus > Maratus speculifer. Next base: position 51,883,366 of record OZ025293.1, read on the forward strand.
TGAGGGTCGAACATTTTAAAATGCTTATAACTCGCGATCTAATTTTCGTAGCGCGGCCAAATTTTGTTTTGTAATTTATTATGAGACAGTGTTACTTTTGGTGACAGGAGACCCCCACGGTTAGGGTCGAAAAAGTTAAAATGCTTATAACTCGCGGTCTAATTTTCGTATCACGGCCGAAATTTGTTTGGTAATTTATTATGAGACAGTGTTAATTTTTGGTGAAAGGAGACCCCCCATGCTGAGGGTTGAAAATTTTAAAATGCTTATAAATCGCGATCTAATTTTCGTACCGCGGCCAAATTTTGTTTGGTAATTTACTATGAGACAGTGTTACGTTTGGTGACAGGTGACCCCCACCGTGAGGGTCAAAAATTTAAAATAACTATAACTCGCGATCTAATTTTCGTAGCGCGGCCAAATTTTGTTTGGTAATTTATTATCAGACAGTGTTACTTTTGGTGACAGGAGATCCCCCATGGTGAGGGTCGAAAAATTTAAAATGCTTATAACTCGCGATCGAATTTTCGTAGCGCGGCCAAATTTTGTTTGGTAATTTATTATGAGACAGTGTTACTTTTGGTGACAGGAGGTCCCTCATGGTTAGGGTCGAAAAATTTAAAGTGCTTATAACTCGCGATCTAATTTTCGTAGCGCGGCCAAATTTTGTTTGTTAATTTATTATGAGACGGTGTTAATTTTTGGTGACAGGAGACCCCCACTGTGAGGGTCGAAAAAGTTAAAATGCTTATAACTCGCGGTCTAATTTTCGTAGCGCGGCCAAATTTTGTTTGGTCATTTGTTATGAGACAGTGTTAATTTTTGGTGAAAGGAGACCCCCCACGGTGAGAGTCAAAAAATTTAAAATGCTTATAACTCGCGATCTAATATTCGTAGCGCGGCCAAATTTTGTTTGGTAATTTATTATCAGACAGTGTTACTTTTGGTAACAGGCGATGTCCCATGGTAAGGGTCGAAAAATTTAAAATGCTTATAACTCGCGATCGAATTTTCGTAGCGCGGCCAAATTTTGTTTGGTAATTTATTATGAGACAGTGTTACTTTTGGTGACAGGAGACCCCCCCCCCCCCCACGGTGAGGGTCGAAAAATTTAAAATGCTTATAACTCGCGAATAATTATCGTAGCGCGGCCAAATTTTGTTTGGTAATTTATTATGATACAGTGTTAATTTTTGGTGACAGGAGACCCCCACGGTGAGGTTCGCAAAATTTAAAATGCTTATAACTCGCGATCTAATTTTCGTAGCGCGGCCAAATTTTGTTTGTAATTTATTAAAGTATTGCATAGCTTTTATCTCGGGCTTTGAGCGCGGCGAAAGAATCTAGAAATTCTGTAACGAGAAAAAAACCTAATACTCCGGCTAACGCCGCTTCAGTTTGGCAGACTTCGGCACGATATCCCTCCGTAGACTTCGGCAGACATTGACGCGGTATTTTTCAGATATTTTGAGAATATCAAGTCTTAAACTTATGTTTTTTTATTTCAGCTGCCATAAACGTATAGTTTCAATGATAAAAATTCCTGATTAACCTACATGTATTGTAAGATAATAAAAATATTTTAAACGATATTAACTTCTCATTTGTTCAATACAAGGAAAAAAAATTGTTATCGGTCATCACGCTCAAAATGTTTAACTTGAATTAATATCAAAGACAAAAAAAAAAAAAAAAAAAAAAACTGCATAAATAAAAAATAAATAAATAATTATAATTGCATAAGTTGATAGAAAATGCTATGCAATAGCTTTACCGCGGCAGTCCCCGAGTGCCACACGTATTTTTTTTTATTTTTTATTTTTATTTTTTTCCCAGAGATGTATAACACTAGAAAAAAAATCGCTCTGCTTATTTTTATTTCAAATGCTCAATCAATAATTTTCAAGACTCTGTGCCTGTGTGTGTGTAAGGATGAATTTCAAATATTAAATGCATGAAAATTTTCACATTTCTAACTGAGCGATTCTGTATGTTATCAGCAGAGTGAGAAATGCTCCAATGTACTCGAATTGCGCTTAGTTATGAATGTGAAAATTTTCAGTAATTTTAGGTGTGATTTCACAGCTGATAATTAAATTTTTTCCCTCTGGAAAGTTTTAAGTAAGAGATTACTTTGTTCATGCATAAACACCTGTATGCTATTGTTAATCCTATGAGAGAAAATTCTTGACTATCTCATTTGCATTTCCATATTTTAGATTTTAACTGTGGACGACAGTCTGTACAGAGACTAAGTTTTCTAATTTGTTTACAATTTTTTTCCCCAATGAAAAAACCTTTCCTTTCAGACTTTTGAAAATAAAAATATCTTAATTAAAAAAAAAATGTAAACAGGATTGAAAAAGTAAAAAAAGGCCTTGGTAGAAATCAACCTCAGGTATCCAATGCAAAAAAGAAAAAAAATGCAAATAAGATAAAAAAAAAATCCGCTTTTTCTATCAAATATATATATATGTTTATAAAACACCTCATTTTAATTTAAAAAGTAAAATATATTCAAATTTTTCATTTAATTAATAAATAAATTAATTAAAATAAACAAATTCATAAAAATGTGACTAAAAAATAAACTATTTTTCAATATACAGATAATATAGGACGAAAATTTAGTTTTCTGTAAAAACAGATACACAAATGAGTAGAAAAAAAAAAAAAAAAAAAAAAAAAAAAAAAAAAGCATACATAGCTCAGAAAATTTTTAAGTTCAATTATTTTGCTGAAAATATCTTTTTTCTATCAAATAAGGTTTTCAGATTTATAAGAAACCTCATTTTCATTTTTTTCTGCATGCTCGTTATAAAAGCCTTTTATCTATCTTTCATTGTAACTCCTATAACTATCCTTTTCTTTCTTCCTTTTCGCATGCTTATTCTGAAACACTTACGGACAAGCTCCGATTGCGTCAACTAGCAACCTGTTCTAACCCTTTTCAAAATCTTTACAAACTTTGCATGAAAAGCCTTAAAAAAGCATTCAGACATTTACATAGTATGGTTGAAAAAAGCTGTTAAAAAGCAAAAAATGCTATCTGGGTTGTTTTCAATGCACGGACATGAAAAAAAAAAAGTAATATGAAAAAAAAAAGAGAATAAATTTAGCATGCGGCTATTTTAAGGCTTCGTAAAAGGAGTCAATTATTCCACACACCCCATAGCAATTTACAATTACAAGCAATATATATGGGTGATTCTCAAAATAGGGGACAATTTCAAAAATGAAATCTTAAAAAAAATATTGTTAGCAAAATTTCTGAAAAAAATATGTGTTGTTAATATAGTATTAGGTATACTTTACATGTAGTCAGCAGAGCTAAATATTTAAAAATTAACTTTAAAAAAAAATAATTAGTATTTTTTGAGCCACGCTAATGACAAAACAAATTGCATGGAATAAATATATTAAGAAATTTTTATTTTCTTCCTGTTTAAATATTTTTTTTCTACGTTTATTAGCCTTCCTTTCCAACAAATAGTTTCCATTTTTACATATATACATATAAGGAGAATAAAAACATTACCAAAGAGCAAACTTTGTTTACATGAACAACATTCTGACACTAACAGTGTAAGAAGCTGTCTTAGTGATTTTCTGACAGATTTAATGCATATTACAGGGATAATAAATGTAATACCTAAATTTATATGTAAAATTAAACTTTAAAAAGGATACAATATAAGTACTGGTTACATTTGTGCACATAGGAGTCTTTAGCATGGACAGAAAAACCATGCTAATGACACTGATATTTGTCCATGCTAATGACAAATTTTAATTTAAATAAGATTATGAGCCACAATATAATCACAATGCAATAGTCCTTTCTGGGGCTTTTTAAAACACAAAAGTTCTATGCAAATAAGTAAAATAAAAATTTTAACTATAAAATAAACATGAAAATTATTATCCATTCTAATGACATACAATTGATGTACTCGCCTAATATTCAACTTCTATTCTTAAAATACAATACATGCTTCTATTTTCAGACTGGAATAAAATGGCTACTTGTTTCTATGGAGAAACTTTATATTTTCAAAGTATTGTCATATGTGAAAATGAAATTTTGATTAATAAACAGCTGTTATAGTATGACCTTGTTTTGAAAACAGAATATGGAGGACAAACTTTAATTTTCTTTTTATATACTATAATTTTATTTTTTTAAAAAAAATTATTGGATAAATCCTCTCCTTGATTAATTTAAAGAAAGAATAACATTTGTTTTATTTTATAAACATGATATTAACTCTTGAAAAAGCTAGTATATACAAGGCACAGCTGCTGTGGACATCCATGCTAATGACATTTTGAACATTTATTCTGTTATTTTAAAGTGTTTTTAACTAAAAAGTGAGTAATTCTTGAGTGAAAATAATGAATAATATTAAGACAAACATATCTAAGTATAAAAACATGACAGAAAACCTCTCAATTTTTTTTGTATGCTGAAAGACATAAATTGTCCCCTATTTTGAGAATCACCCATATATATTGTATATATATTTATATATTTATGTATAAAACGCCTCTCAGTCGCTGATTTCTAAAATTATTCTAAATGTTTATGCTTTCTCCTTTTAGTTTGTTTTTATATGTTATAAAACATAACTGACATTATCATTGTAACATTTTTTTTCAATTGGTTTTTCAGTCTTTTGCAAAGATTTTTTTTAATTTTATTCCTTTCCTTCACTCTTTAAAGTATCAAATATATGTATATATATCTGTTTTATACAAAAATTGATAAATAAGATATTGCTTTCTTTCTTTATTTCCTTAAGTAAATTCGTTCTGAATGGTTAGCAAGAATCTAAAATAGGATATAAAGCAAAATTTACATCTTCTTATGCCCTAAGCCTAAGCACTAAGTAAAAAATATGCTATAGCAATAAAAAATGTTCTCGGGTCCTTAATTTATTTATTTTACATACAATCAAAATGCGCAGCAGAATGGCCTAGGTTTCATCTAATGATCTACAATCAGATATTATATTTTTAAAAATAATAAATTACATAAATAAAATAACTACTTTAGACGATTATTAGCGGGAAAAAAGGGGGGAGGGGTAAAAACCAAAGAAAGAAAAAATGCATGCCTATAGAAAGAATTAAGATAAATGGAAGTGTTAAAATGTTAAATCAGTGTTGAATTCAGAGGGTGGCGCGACGGGGACACCCCCCGGAAGATTTTGTATTTTCAACCATTAAAAAAAAATGCAATTTCCCTCTAGAACTCTATTATAATGTCTCCCTGGCACCACAGAAGTATCTCCCGGAGGAAAGTGTCTAAATTTAGCACTGAATTAAATAACAGAAAAGCACCACAGTGGCGTAGCAAGAGGGGATCGGATGGGGCGGTCCGCCCCGGGTGTCACCCTCTAAGGGGTGACACCCAAGAGGGTGACACCCACTCTTTATTTGTAAATAAAAAAATATAATCTTATAAGATTTTGGAAAGGAATTCTGAAATAAATTGAAATTTTTAGAGTACGATGCAATAGAGTTAGTTTTCTTTACTATGAGAATGTGAAAATTTATACAGTCTAAATAAGACATGACCAGGGATCAAAAACCTACGTATCCAACGAGTGGGTAGAAAGAGTGAATTTTAAAAGAAAGAATTTTCCTCTACATATAGGCACCACATTGACTTATGCGGACTATGGGTTGAGTGATGAGACATTCCTGCGGTTCTTTTATGCAGGAGGGCAAAAGGTAAATAAGAAATTGTATGGTCATTGTTATAATAAATTAGAATTGTGATCACAAAAATATGACGGATCGGAAGGGAGGGGGGGATGACACTATTTTCATCCTTCCCGGATGTCACCCATCCTTGCTACGCCACTGAAGCACCAATAGAAATAAACTTCTTAAATATCCACAGGTATTTATTCGATCTGGCCTCATAAAGACAAAGTTACAAACTGGCCGGATAAACCGATTAAAAAAAAAGGTTTAGGCCGGACAGAAAAAAAAATTAAACAGGCCAGCCAGGTTGAGAAAAAAATAATAAAAAGCGAGCCGACCAGTTGATACAAAAGTTTAGACGAAAAAAATAAAATATAAAGCCATTTTCTATTGATTTGACTTTCGTGAGAATAAATAACGAGTATATCTGAAAAAGGGGAGGGGGATGGCAAAACTTTGCGGAATGATAGAATGCAGCTATATGAGAAAATTTCATCATATAATGTATGGTCGGAACGCAACCGGTGAGAGGTTAAAAGATATTTTCCTACACTGTTGCTTTAAAAAATTAATATAAGAATGAGAAGAAGTATTTCAGAAAACCTTTTACTAACAGGAATTTTATTAATGTACATGCTCAGAGAAATTGCTTAGATCTCCCGCTAGTTGTAATTAGGGCCGAAGCTAAGGGGGCGCTATGGGCGGCTCAGGCTCCCCCCCTAAAACATTTTGAGTCCCCTTCTGAAAAAATTCCAAGGTCATTTAATGAATTTATGTACCGAAAATCCAAATCAAATTCTATTTAAAAATCTAATTTAGTTTTGTAGACCTTTCACAGTTTTGTAAAAATACTAAATTGTTACTACTGTTTCAACACTTGCTCATCCTATTTGCACATAGGGAGCTGACATGATGTTTAATATTGCACTAACTATGCACTCGAATTTTTCATCATCCTATTATTTTCTTAGCATTAAATGAAGCTTAAGGACAAATATCCTCTTTCCAGACCTTTGTACTCAAATCCCCCAAGTATTTGTGGCTAACATAAAAGGAAAGTAATTTTTTTTTTAAAGTTACTTTTTATCCTCAGAATTTTTAACGCCATCATACATTTTCCGAAAGGGGGAGAAAATCCATTCCCGGCACTATGTTTTTTTTTCACCCCACTGATGAAATTTGCCGTTTTTCAAGATCTTTTGACAAAATTTAACGTTTCTTCGCGATGTTTTGACGAAATTTGACGTATCTTCGCGATCTTTATACTAAATTTGCCATTTTTACGCGATCTGTTAAAGAAATCTATTGACTTTTCGCAATCTTTTGACAAACTTTGCTGTTTTCTCGTTTTTTTAATTTAATTTAATTTATTTTTTTGACGAATTTTGTGGTTTTTTAGTATTTTTTTAAAGAAATTTGCCGTTTTTTTCGCGATCTTTTGACAAAATTTGCTGTTTTTTTGCGATTTGTTTACAAAATTCAACATTTTTTCGGGATCTTTTGTCAAAAATTGTTGTTTTTCTGCGTTACTTGACGAAATTTGCTGTTTTTATATCTTTTGACGAAATTTGCCTTTCTTCGCAATCCTTTAACACAGATTTTTTTTTTTTTTTTTTTTTTTTTTTTTTTTTTTTTTTTTTTTGTGTGTGTGTGTGTGTGATATTTTGACAAAATTTTCGTTTTTTCGCGATCTTTTGACGAGCCGTTTTCTCGTAATCTTTTGATAAAATATGCCTTTTTTCCGTGTTTTTTTTTTTTTTTTTACAATATTTGTCCTTTTTTTCGTGATTTTTTGTCAAAATTTGCCTTTTAGCAAGATCCCTGGAATAAGTTTGCATTTTTCCATCATCTTTTAGCAAAATTCGCGTTTATTTCGTGATACCTGGACAAAAATTGTCGTTTTCTCACAATATTTTGACAAAATTTGTCGTTTTCTTGCAATCTTTTGACGAAATTTGTCGTTTTTTCGCGATCTGTTTATAAAATTTGCCTTTTTTTCTGGATTTTTGTGTTGAAATTTGCTGTTTTTTTTTCAGGATCTTTTGACGATATTTGTTGTTTTTTCATGATCTTCTGACAAAATTCGCGTATTTTCCAAGATCTATGGCAAAATTGGCGATTTTTCTTCGATCAATTAAAGAAATTGACCGTTTTTTGGCGACCGTTTATCGAAATTCGCGATATATTTTATGTCAAAGTTTTCGGATTTGTAATTCATTTTTATTTTTTTTAATTTTTAGAAATGATTGGATTAATTTTTTGGAAAACTCGGGACAGAATCGCCCCTGATTTATAGTTTAACCTCTTCGCTACTGGCGATTATTATTGCAGTATTTTTAATTATTGCTGAATTATTTCTTCTCTCGTTTGACTTCAGAGCGAGATTTTTGTTTTATTTTCATTAGCTCGAATCTTAGAATTCGAAACATATTATTCTTACATCGAAATTTCATTTATATTTCAGTATCATTAATAAAATGGGACAAAACTGATGTACCCATTTGGGTACTCAGGGACTGAAGAGGCTAACGTGAATCGGAACTTCGTCAATCTCATGTGGTGTGGTGATGGCACATTACAAATAACCTCTAGCAATTTGTTTCCCTAAATAATTGAAAAATAGTCTACAGACTATTCTACTCTACAGTCTCTATTCTACTATACAGTCTACAGCACGTCAAGAGTCTATGACGTGCGCCGCAGCGTTGCGCCGATTCTGCGCCCGGGGAAGTTATTACAACAGTTTAAAGAGAAACCATAGTAATTACAGTGTGAATATGCACAAATTTATCTTTCTGCATGAGAGAAAATATGAGCCCCCCCCCCCCCCCAATTATTCATTTCTATCTATGGCCCTGGTTGTAATGCATCTAGTCGCAACGATTGTCGGCAATATCCGGGAATTGTCTGATGTCTTTGCAAATGTGTCAGTTTTTATCGTACAGGTGTGAAGCGTGCATTACAACTGGCAGAAGATCTTTTGAGCAATTCCTTTGAGTATATAAATTAATTACATTCCTGTTAATAAAAAGTTTTCTGAAGTATCTCCTCTCATTCTTGTGTTAATTTTTTAACTGCGACAGTGGAAAATTATCTTTTAGCTTCTCACCACTTGCATTCCGATCATACATTCTGTGATGAAATTTGCTCGTTCACCTGCATTCTATCACCCGTATACAGGGCCGTAGCTAGGAAGGCTGACCCCCCCCCCCCCCCCAAAAAAAAAGAGTTTTCCCAGAAAAAGATTCCAATTCACTCAATGAATTTTGTTCCGAAAATCCAAATGAAATTCTGTTCAAAATTCTAATTTAGTTTTGAAGCTCTTCCACAGTTTTGCAGAAATACTAAACTGTAACTAAAATAAGTGTTTAAACATTTGTCCATCCTATTTGCACATATGAAGCTAACATGATGCTTAATATTGCGTTAGTTATACACTCGAATTTTTCGTCACCATATTATTTTGTTAGCATAAAATGAAGTTATTACAACAGTTTAATAAGAAACATAGTACCTACAGTGTGAATAGGCACTCATTTATCTTTCTGCATAAGAGAGAGGAGAAAATATGAGCCCCTCCTATATTTTCTTGGGCCCCCTTTTCCTATTATTCCCTTCTAGCTACGGCCCTGCCCGTAAAGTTTTATCCACTATTTCAGATACACCCTATATAAATGCGTTGCACAAGCGGATACAATTTTACAACATCAATGCAGAAATCAATCTTGATTTCATTGCCCCCGGAGCAATGTGACCCCCCCGTGAAGATTTGAGATTTTGTGTTTTCAATAGTAAAAAAGTACAATCCCCAGAGGCACAGAAATCCCTCCCTGAGAAAAGTATCTGAATTCAACACTGGCAAAAATATCACATGCCCGCAGCTTAGAGTAGAGATCTGTTTCATACTGAGCTTGGACTTCATTTTTTTTCAGCAGACTCGAGCCGGGTCAAGATCACTGATTTTTTTATGGATAGGGACGTGAACTGCGAAAATATAAACGGGCCTAACAGGGTCCAGGATGGGCAATTCTTGCCCGTGTAAACCTTCATCACAAGTTTCAATTACCCTTGAATACTATTCAATTCGAAAATGTACTCATTTTTTTCTATCTATTCTATCGTTAGATATTTTGTAGCGATATCTAATGCTGTTCATGAAGCGCCTATTCAATTTTCACCTGGTGCTGGGATACCGCTCGTACAACGCTTTTTACGTCTGATTTAGAGGTCTGCACGGGCCGGAATTTCCAGGCCGGGTCCGGTCCACAGGAAAGTTATTTCGGCCAGGCCCTTTGTAAAACTCAAAAATTGGACCAAGCCCGACCTGCTCCGTACAAAAATCAGTGAAAACAGGCACAGAAGTAACTGTCCGATTTCGATCTCTACACTCTACAAAATACATTTCTATACTGATGTTGTCAAACTAGTATCGGCTCGTGAAGCATATTTATACTTATTCTCGTTAAAGCCATTCGTTGAAAATAGCTCATAATTAATCGTTTCTCCTGAAATCTTTATAACGGGCCGGTAGGCCCGCTAAATATTTTTATTAGCCCGGCCTGGCCCGTTAGAAAATTTGGAATCATTCCGCCCGGCTGGGTACGGGCGACGGGCTAGGCCTGGGCCTGTGCAGGCCTCTAGTCTCTTTCCTGCTCGGGCAAAGAGGCAGCTGAGGAATTTTCATGCTACGTGACAATCTGATGCAGCGCCGTAGTAATACTATTCATTTGGAAATTGTATCCCTCTTCTGCCAACAAAAAGACATATATTCAGTTTATGTTGAATGTAAAATTAATATCCTGTTAAATTCATTGAAATATGTTTTGCATCAGAATATGGTAGGAACTTTATTCCCTTATTTTTAAAGATCCATTGTGTATGTTACCTTATAACAGTCATTGTATCTCCAAATGTTGAAAAGAGGATGTCATCCCGATTATGGAAAGGGAACAAGGAAACCACACAAAGAAATTATCAGTTGAGAGCATTGAAAATCTGTCTCATCTGCAGATTATCCAATTATAATTGAAAAATAATTTCTTCGTTTTTACATAAAAATATTTAGCTAAAAATAATTGATGCATTTCAGATGATGTGAAACCGAAACGAAGAATCATTGAAAATGATATTTTGAAACCTTTTTTAAAATGCTGAATTTCGATGTGTTCCACCTCGTAATGAAGTTAAACATAAACAGCACAAAATACATTTGGACATTTGGTAGTTTGCGTGATTCTTGATGTAAAACATTATTAGTCAAAAACATATTATTTTTCTTAAAGTTTCATTTGTAATTTCAGATCTAGTGAAATGAAAATGACATCGCTTACTTATCACATATTTTGTATGAAAAAAAGGGAAGAGTTTTTTTTTAATATATAAGTATTCTTTAGAAGAAAAAAATATCCTTTTTAAAAATACCGCCTACAAGATCGATCAATATACCGATTAAAACATTTTGCTTTTAATTATTGAGATAATGCTTGTTGCAACATAATGTAATGTAAAATGTGATCAACGTTAAAAGACACCAAATATATTAAAGAAACAGCAGACCGGTTTCGGCAGCATATAGCGTGCCATCGTCAGTACTGAGGGAGGTAGAAATTTGTTCATATATAAGGAGTCACTCTTATACATATGAGCGGATAAAAGCCGTGTGTTGTGTTTTGCTAGATGATAAAAGACATCTTTGACGACTAGGATTTTCTGAAAATTTCCAACTCTTGTTTTTAATATTTTTATCCGTTCATTTATTAGATTTTTTATGTAATATAAATGATCCGCCCGGCATTGACCGGACCCGTTGTAATAAAATTAAATAAAACTCAAGTTTGTATTATTTTATATCTTCGGGAAATCTTTTTTAACCTAGTATCGAATTTGTCACCGCCTTCGACAGCATAGTGTGTTTCAAATGAACTTAGTGTCCGGAAACCTAGTGCCTTCGACAGCGTCTTTTGTGTTCCCAACAAACCTCTTTCCGAACCTGTAACCTGTGTCCCAGCTGACTAAAGCAGTGCATACCGGAAGTGCTCCACGCACGCCGTAGACAATTCAAAAACAAGTTGAATGAACCAAAACTCATAATAATCGAGCCCATATATAGGCTCGATAAGTATGAGTTTTGAGCCGAGATATAGAATTAAATGATTATATAATCCGAGATATAGTCCGATTTATAGAATCCGAGAAAATGATGCACCATTAATATTGAAAAATATTGCCAAATAAAGTCTAAGATAAACTTTCACAACGCAGAAAGTAGCTGAATCGTGATTTAAGCTGAATAAACGAATTTTTGTTGAAATCGGATCTATAGCACTTGTCGACGATAGCTTGAAGAAATCACAAAACTCACTCATTTAGTGGACTGTCACACAGAAAAATATTATTTATTTTTTTAAAATGAAGGTTGATGCGTGGATTCTATTTATAATTTGTCACTCCATCATTTTTAATTCTGAATAATTAATGAAGAAAAAGTTTCCTACATTTTGTAGTTTTCTTTCAAAAGGTGAACGGTTTCACCCACTGGCTGATGTCTGCGTCTGCAATAAACTAATCAGATAAATTATTAGTTAATTTGTTCAGTGTTGATCCAGATAGCACTACGTTGTAGGAAGAAGCTGCTCTTTATTTAATTATTCTTGGGTAATATGACAAAATTCTTGAATACATGACACAGCATCGACAGTAGATGATAATTATTACGATTATACGCTTCCAGCACTAAGGCTTGGAAGTACAATATTAAAATATTAATTACAGAGAAGAAAAAATGTACTACATTGTCTTAAAGTCAAAAAACACAATGGAAAGTTGCATATTTCAGCAGTTCTTTAATTTCTGTTTATTCCTGTGACGACAACATTCTGACGCAATGTGCCTGCATGGTGCTGCCACCTAGCGCTGGTGCAATATACTAACTTCACAGTTTGAAGAGTGTTTCCTGCGGTGTTTCACCACAGATTTTTTTTTTTTTTTTTTTTTTTTTTTTCTTGATTATTAATAGTTATGTTTTGTTATAAACATGCCTCACAGAAAAGTCACACATTTCACAAACTATCACGCTGCATATTTCACAAACAAATAATTGCCAGTCCGATTTGGGCACAAAACATGCACGCACGATACGTTATTTCTGACACTCCTCCTTTTTGTGTCCAACTGAGGACTGCTTAACTTGCAGTTTTTCACGCAGATATTCCAGGTGTGCCTTTGGTAAGGCTTTGGTGAGGATATCGGCTAGCATTCTTTTCGTGGGACAGTAGACTAGCTTAATGGTGCCTGTTTCACTTAAGTGGCGTATGTGGTGGTATTTCACGTGTATGTGCTTTGTCTTTATTTGTGCCTTCTCATTTTCGGTAAGTTTTATGGCGGATAAATTGTCCTCGTATAGTGTTACGGGGGTTTGCTGGCGTAATTCTAGGTCGTTCAATAACTCAAGTAACCATATGATTTATTGACTGGCGATTGACACAGCCACGTATTCCGCTTCTGTGGAAGACAGTGCTATACAGCTTTGCTTTCTCGATGCCCATGCCAGGACATTGTTTCCTAGTTTGAATAGATTTCCGGTGGTTGATTTTCTGTCTATTCTGTCGTTCCCCCAATCTGCATCACTATATGCAGTTAATACTGGGGGTTCTGTTCTATCTATTACAAATTTAATGTTTTTCGTGGTTAGGAGGTATCTGATTAATTTTTCTATTGCCTCCCAATCGACCTCTCTTGGCGATTCATTCCTTCTTCCCAGGATATTTACGACTGATGCTATATCAGGTCTGGTTAAGGTCGCGATGTATAAAAGCGCCCCTACAGCCTGCCTGTATTTTGTGTTGTCTTCCATTAATTTTCCGTTAGGGTCTAAATTGAAATAGTTAGAGCTCATCGGCGTGTAGGTTGGTTTCGCGTTTAATAGATCAAATTTTTCTGCGATCTGTATGATTTTGTGTTCCTGATCTAATTCTAGGTTTCCGTTCTCCGACTGTCTTATGTTTATTCCTAGATATTGTGTTACCTTTCCTAGATTTTTAATTTCGTATTGTTTTGACAGTTGTGTGTAAATTTCGTCGGTGTCCTGTTTGTCACCTGCTACTAGGATGTCGTCCACATAAACGATTATGTATGCAACCTTTCCGTTTTTAACCCTTTTGTACAGACATTTGTCCGATGCACATTCTTCGAAATTTAGATCTCTAAGTGATTTACTAATTTTTAGGTTCCATGCCCTAGCCGCTTGCTTAAGGCCATAAATCGCTTTGTTAAGACTACACACTTTATGTTCTTCCCCTTTCTTTATGTATCCTTCCGGCTGATACATATAGACCTTACCCCAAGGTCGCCTCAAATAGAAGCAGAGAAGTCGGTTCTCTGGCGCACTCCGATATATGCGGGCCTATGCAGACAGAAACTTTGGGGGGAAAGAGATATTTCATAACGTTCACAGATGACTGCAGCAGATTTACAAGGACATATCTGCTCGCGCATAAATCGGAAGCCCTCGCTAAACTAAAAGAATACGTAGCATTAGTAAAAAATAAATTCGGTAGTTTTCTACCGCGGTTATGTCTTTTGTATTCATGATGCGTCGTATGAAATAATTCTTTTTTTTTTGTTTGTTTTGTTAGTTTATATCTTAAATAACTCGACGTTATATTTTGGTACTTAAATGTTCATTCAATATTCAGTATAAAATGAAAAACATAAAATATGTACTTTCAATATTCATTAATATGTATACATAAAACATGAATTATCAATATTAAATATTATTATTCACTTATTCACCACTTATTTTTTTTTTCATGTATTTTTTTTTTATCGTAAATGGAGTGATTTATTTTATTTTTAATCCTCTTTTTCAGACTCTATAATCTTTTAAAATGAAGGTTGATGCGTGGGTTCTATTTATAATTTGTCACTCCATCATTTTTAATTCTGAATAATTAATGAAGAAAAAGTTTCCTACCTTTTGTAGTTTTCTTTCAAAAGGTGAACGGTTTCATCCACTGGCTGATGTCTGCGTCTGCAATAAACTAATCAGATAAATTATTAGTTAATTTGTTCAGTGTTGATCCAGATAGCACTACGTTGTAGGAAGAAGTTGCTCTTTATTTAATTATTCTTGGGTAATATGACAAAATTCTTGAATACATGACACAGCATCGACAATAGATGATAATTATTACGATTATACGCTTCCAGCACTAAGGCTTGGAAGTACAATATTAAAATATTAATTACAGAGAAGAAAAAATGTACTACATTGTCTTAAAGTCAAAAAACACAATGGAAAGTTGCATATTTCAGCAGTTCTTTAATTTCTGTTTATTCCTGTGACGACAACATTCCGACGCAATGTGCCTGCATGGTGCTGCCACCTAGCGCTGGTGCAATATACTAACTTCACAGTTTGAAGAGTGTTTCCTGCGGTGTTTCACCACAGATGTTTTTTTTTTTTTTTTTTTTTTTTTTTTTTTTTTTTTTTTTGCTTTCTTGATTATTAATAGTTATGTTTTGTTATAAACATGCCTCACAGAAAAGTCACACATTTCACAAACTATCACGCTGCATATTTCACAAACAAATAATTGCCGGTCCGATTTGGGCACAAAACATGCACGCACGATACGTTATTTCTGACATATTTCACGACATAAACTCAAAACTTATAATGCGATCTCATATCGCCACTTTTCACAAACCAAAACACAACTCTGTGCTATATTCTCGAACCCACACGGTTCTTCTTTTTCACAGATGGCGCTCTAATACAGCGCTTCTTATTAGGTACGGAACATTCCGCCCCACGTTGCAATGGTACATTCAACCATTAAATTATACAGTCTTTACAAATGCAAATATAAAATAGGAACAATATATTGATAACAGAAAAAATATATACAAGAAAAATACACCGAAAATATATACTCAGAAAAAATATATACAAGATTACAGATTGTGAGGCAAAATACAAATTTTTGATATTGGTCTTTTATAAACTCCAGATTGAGTTTTTATTTTAACAACTCTGACCCGTTTATCTTCACCAAAATAAACTTCTATTATTCTACCCAATGCCCATTTTTGAGGAGGTAGATTTTCATCTTTAAGAAGCACTAACTCATTAACTTTTACATTATCTTTTTCTACCATTCACTTGGACCTCTGTTGCAAATTGTTAAGATACTGAATATGCCACTTCTTCCAAAAAATTTGAATTATTTTTGTTAGTTTTTTCCAGTTAGACAAACGATTGTCTTTAATCTCAGTTAAATTTGGCTCAACAATGGCATTTAAGGGTCTGCCAATTAGGAAATGGGCAGGGGTTAACACATCATACACATCAGTATCTGATGACAGAGGTACAAGTGGTCTGGAATTTAAAATACCTTCTATTTGAGTAATAACCGTCAAGAATTCTTCATATGTCAACCTAGAATTACCTAAAACTCTTTTAAAATGATATTTAAACGCCTTTACACCACTTTCCCAGAGGCCACCAAAATTAGGTGCTCTTGGAGGAAGGAAATGCCAATCAATTCCCTCAGTTGACAAATAATTTGAAAGTCTCTCATCTGGGTGTAAGACTAAGTAATGTAATTTAGAAAGCTCTTTATTAGCTCCTATAAAATTTGTCGCATTGTCCGAATATAATTTCGAACACAAACCTCTGCGAGCCACAAATCTCTTTAAACATGCCACAAAGGCCTCCGACGTTAAATCAGTTACAATTTCAAGATGAATGGCTTTTGTGACTAAGCATACAAATATGCACACATATATTTTGTGGAAAATTCCTTTTCTTTGATTTCTATACTTAATAAGGAATGGTCCACAAAAATCAACCCCTGAACAATTAAATGGAAAATCAGGAGTTACCCTCTCTTTTGGTAAATCACCCATTAACTGTTCAACACCTACAGGTTTACACCTAAAACATTTAATGCAATCATGCACGACTTTTCTACATGCTGCTTTACCCTGAACGGGCCAAAACTTTTGTCTTGCGTAATGTAATAGGGCAGTAGGGCCTAAATGAAAATATCTCTTATGATATGCCTCTAAAATTAACTTAGTTAATTTATGACTCTTAGGTAGAATAATTGGAAACTTACTGTTGAAACTTAAATCAGAATTTTTTATTCTACCATTTACCCTTATTATTCCATCCCTATCTAAAAAGGATTTAAACATTTTATCTTACTTTTATCTGGAACATTCTTTTGGTGAATTAAGGACTTAATTTCCTCAGAAAACTCGTTGTTTTGGACCTCTTTAATAATAAATATCTCACTTTTTAATATTTCTTGAGTTTTCAAAGGACCCACCCTCTTTTCAGTTGGATTCTTCAAGTTGTGAATAAACCTGAAAAGATAACTTAGAACATGCAATAGTTTAGTATAACAGTTAGTAATATTAAATAACACTTCAATAAAGGGATTGGAAGCTACACAAAAAACAGATAAGTTTTGATCTAAATTTTTTAGTTCTTGTGAAAATTCGTCTCTAATGATGGACGTAGGAATTTCACGATTGGGATAGTCTCGTTGAGTCAGAAACATCGGACCTTTGAACCACAGTTCATTTTTAACCAGTTTCTCAGGATCCATTCCTCTTGAAATGAGATCTGCTGGATTGTTCTCAGAAGACACATGACGCCACTGTTGAACTTTTGTCAAGTCCTGTATTGCCGCTACACGATTAGCAACAAAAGTTTTCATAAGATATGGTTCTTTTCGTAACCAGGAAAGTACGATCATCGAATCGCTCCACAAATAAATGTCAGTAGTCTCTAGTTGTAAGGCACTTTTTACTTTGGATAACAGTTTTGCTAAGAGAACGGCTTTAGAAAGCTCCAATCGTGGAATAGTAAGACGCTTAAGGGGTGCTATTCGGGATTTGCTGCAAACCAAATTTACTTTAAAGGCTCCATCACTTGACGTTGATTTGCAATAAATAACGCATCCATAGGCAGATTCGGATGCATCAGAAAAACCATGAAGCTCGATCTTAACAGGTTTCTCAATTAGTATGCACCTCTTAACACTAACATTGTTCACCACTGGCAGGGACTCGATAAAGCTCTGCCATTCTTGTGCTTCTCTTTCAGGAAGCGGATCACTCCAATTTAGATTCAAACACCACAGGTTTTGCATGAGAATTTTAGCTTTGGTAACAACAGGCCCTAAGAGGCCAAGTGGATCGAAAATTCTTGCGATTGTTGATAGCACGTTTCTTTTCGTTGGCGAAACTACACTTTCTACTTGTATTTGAAAGGTAAAGCTGTCACTACTAGGATTCCACATCACACCAAGCGTTTTTGTCTCTTCTCTAAAATTGTAATCACTGTCAGGTTTTGTTTTTAACTCTAAATTATTGCTATGAAATTTGTGCAAATGCATTCCTGCACTCTTGAGAGCCTCCACTAACTCTGACTGCAGCTCTTTAGCTTCGGTTAGAGTGGCTGCGCCGCTCAACACATCATCCATATAAAAATCTCTTTCTAAAACTGGGGATGCTAAGGGAAAGTTGTTTTGCTCGTCTCTCGATAGTTGAAGTAAAACTCTAGTAGCTAAATATGGGGCGCTCACTGTTCCATATGTAAGAGTTTTCAGCTCATAAGTTTTAACTGGTTCATTCACCCCCTCCTTCCAAAGAATTCTCTGAAGTTTAGTTTGACTCGGATCAATTAAAATCATTCTATACATTTGTTTAATGTCAGCTACGAATGCATAAATATGTTTACGAAATCTTGTCATTATTTTAAAAAGGTCTTCCTGTATAACCCCACCGTTATACTGTAAGGAATTAAGAGAGTTTCCTAAGGTTGTTTTCGAAGACGCGTTAAAAACTACACGAAGTTTTGTTGTACTCTTATCAAGGCGGTAGACTCCTAAATGCGGTATATAATACGTTCCTACTTCTTCCCCCCTTTCCGAAATCTCTGTCATGTGATCCAACCTTTCATATTCGCATAAAAATTCTCTATACAATGTTAAATATTCAGGTTCTTTTAAGAATCGATTCCACAGCGAATTTAACTTTTTAAGGGCAATATCTCTGGATTTTCCTAAGCAAAGCGGATCCTCTTTTAACGGCATTTTAACAATATATCTCCCTGTACTATCTCTTTTAACGTTTTTCTCAAAGTGTTCTTCGCAAATTATTGCTTCTTTATTTTTGGGTACCTCAATCTCAACATCTTCTATTTTCCAAAATTTCTCTATGGTTTCGTTTAAAAGAGTATTGTCCTGAATGAAACCACAATGTACCCTCCCCTGACTTGGAATGGGAACACTTCCACTTGCTACATAACCAAAAACTGTATTTTGAAAAATCAAATTACTATTAGCCGGACAAATTTGACCTGGCCGTAACAGCTCATAAAATATCTCAGCACTTAAAAGTAAATCTATGCGACCTGGTTTGTTAAAGTTTTCATCCGCTAGTTTTACATATTTTAACTCTGGCACATTAATATTAAACATTTTTGATGGCATGAAATCCGTAATTTTAGATACAATCAAAAAATCCAACTCTTTTTCAAAATTTCTTTCTAAATTTGAAATTGTCGCGGTAACAACAGATTTAATTTTTGTGAATGTATCACCGATACCACAAACTGCCAAATTAGTCCTCTCCTTTTTTAATTTGAGGCTATTTGCACAATCTACCGTCATAAAAGTTATTCATTGCCCCTTGATCCAAAACCGCACGTACTCTATAGTAATTTCCCGCCTCATCTCTCAATAAACAATTTACTGTACTTAACAAACCAGTTTTTGTTTGATTTATTACTCGCGTAAAAAGTACGGAATTATTATTTCTATTGTTTTGATTAGGTTCAAATATTGGCGAATCTGCCGAGAGATTTGATTCACTTACTCTTACGGTGGGGAAAGGCGCTTCCCCCCCATTTTCACCATTCACATTTGCATTGCGCAATATCTCATCTCTCGGAAAATGCAATGAAAAATGATGTCTCTTGGTTTTACGTTCTCGCTTACATAAGGAGCACGAAAATTTTGATTTACAATTATTAACTAAATGTTTGCCTAAGCAATTAAAGCAACAATTATTTTTCTTAATTATCTCTATCCTTTCAGAAACAGATAAAGCCATATATCTCTTACATTTGTGTATCGGGTGGCTTTCAAAACAAAGAATACATTTTATACTCTTACAATCAGATAAAAATACTTTAGACACATTTCTCATAGATTTTTGATTATTATTCTCAGTTAATGATTTACCGCGTGACACAAAAAATAAATCTGCTTCCTTCGCTAACGTCACGGGATCGAACCATGAACCCGATTTTTTAACACTAATATGAGCTGCTGTATCTTTATCTAAACATTGAAATAATTTGTCTGATACAATTAATTGTTTCAGTTTCTCAAAATCGGACACTTCTCTCAATTTTAAATAATAATCAAAGCTAGTTATTAAACGTGATGCAAACTGCATATGTGTTTCATTCGACTGCCTAACAGTTTTTCTGAATTGCTCAAGACAACATTGGGGTGTTGGTTCAAATTCTCTAAGAACAATTCTCTTTACTTTATCATAATCACCCAACTCATTATCGCTTATGTAAGAAATTACATTTGAAGCTTTCTCCCCTAATAAATTCAAAAAAATCTCAGCTTTAAATTTATCGGGTACATTTTTTGTTATAAATGATCTTTCCAAAGAAGCAAAAAAAAGACCCCAACCTTCTGGGCGACTCGGAATTCTAATTGTTAGAGTTTTTATACTTTTTATTAAAGAGTCCAGAGAATCAATTTTACTTTCTGAATCGCTGTCATTAGTTTTAGAATTTGTTTGCATACGAGATAATTCTAATTCGGCTTTAGCTCTTTCCAATTTAATTTGCTCTAATTGCAATTCTAATTGTTTACTTTTCTCGAGCCGCTCAAATTCTTCTTTACGTTCCTCAATTATACCGTCTATTAAATTAGATACAAATTCAGAGTCACTTTTAAATTTCTCTGTATTTTTTATAATATTAATTAACTCTGCTTTCGTGGCTTTATCGCTCACTTTTTCTCCTAATTCGGTTGCAGCTATTAGTAAATCTGACTTACGCGCGTCTTTGAACATTTTAAGAACAAATTTATAAAACCCAAAACAATTAACACTTTAACTCAAAATAAAACAATAAAATATATAACAAATAAAAAACTACTATATTACGGGGATAAATGAACCAACAAAAACTCATGCTCTTACTTAATTTGTTTCAAATGTTGCAGGTGTTTCATTCAAACGATCTGTTGTTTATTCCAAGTAAAAAAGGGTTCGAATTATTGCGAAATTATTTCTCCGGCTCGACGCCGGACCAGATGTCGACGATAGCTTGAAGAAATCACAAAACTCACTCATTTAGTGGACTGTCACGCAGAAAAATATTATTTATTTCACGACATAAACTCAAAACTTATAATGCGATCTCATATCGCCACTTTTCACAAACCAAAACACAACTCTGTACTATATTCTCGAACCCACAAGGTTCTTCTTTTTCACAGATGGCGCTCTAATACAGCGCTTCTTATTAGGTACGGAACAGTACTAGATAAAAAAATGCAAGGGTAATGTTAAAAAAATATTAGCAACTGAATTCTAAGATAAATTACCATAATACAGAAAGTAGCTGAATCATAATCTAGGTTGAATGAACCAATTCTTACTGAAAGCGGGTTTATAAAACTCAAAATAGCGTCCCCAAGTGGTGGAACGTGCCACCTCCCTTGTAAATTTTCCTAAATGCCTTTAACATTAACAAAATATTTAATTTACGAATGACATTTCTCTCCATCTTTTAAAGTTAACTATTTACCTTTAAAAGCAACGCGATTTTAGTTTACGGCTGTAGTGAGCCAACGTAAGTTGCTACCAAAAAAAGAAAAAAAAAAGATTAGAATTTTCTTCTTTGAATTTTCTTTTAATCTTTAGAATTTTGATCTCAATTCTTTATTCTATTATCTCAATTCCGCACAATTATTTGTTCAAAATGCTTTAGAATTTTGATATCTCTGTGCCATAAAACTAAGAGAGATGGCTGGTCCTCTAGCTGGATCGGAATCGATCCCTTTGGCGGGAGGAGACCTGGAGTCCGGCTGAGTTTATAGTACACGAATGAGAAGGGGGCCGAAAAAGAGGAGCTTCAGCCTCCACGAGAGACTCATTGTGAGTCCGGAAGCCACGGATAACGGGCGTTATGCTGTGGTCTCGTCGCCCTCTTCGGAAAGTACTAAAGGTTCTCGTCAGTATCTTGGTTACGAAGTATACATTCCATAGGCTGATCCCAGAGCCAACTTTCGGGCTGGGTGGTGAGATGACTCTGTGCAAAGTCTATAGCCAATGTGGTAAGACCTCGTCCACTAATTGACTGAAAAGGAGTCCTTCAATCAAAGGTATGAAATGATTGTAAAACGCACACAATGGTAAACCTACGAGTCAACCACTGGTGGTTTTAATTTTTGGCTGATGCACCACTTCACTTCCAGCAGGCATGGATCTTTAGATTTCCATATTTCTATTCTTCCATAAAATGAAAGTTTTTTCTTGTGCTCGATACCTTAGGTTTTTTATGCTGTCGGCTCTTTAACTATCAGAAATGAGTGCGGCTTCTGAAGAGCAAAACACGTTGATTCTAGTGTTGACGAAACTCCACAGATAACCATGCAGCATCTGCCGGAGTTACAGTCGGGATAGGTATTAGGAGCAGTGTCCGGAGGATGGTGTGTCTCCTTTGCGTCCACTGAAGCTGGGGCTATTGTGAGCCGACCCCTAGATATGTGGAAAATAGAGGTGACCTCGTCGACCAGAGAATGGTCGCGGTCGGCACCAGAGTGGTACTGGTTACCCGACGTCGTGCCGTTTCCTCTTATAGGGAGTCGATCAGCAAGTCCGTTTCATGGATCGATCTCCCGCTGGTAACCGGATAGAGCTCACCGGCTAATGTGGTAGTGCATCCAGCCTTGGCGAATTTTTGGGTCCGATTTAGGTCTTGGGTGACTATGCTCAATTGGAGTTTACTGCGCCCAGTAATGAAGACCTTGCAGTGTCCTAACTTTCACGCTCTTAATCCCCGAGCCGGGAATCACTTTCATTTCCTTTGGAAAGGTTTTCTTGTCCTCCAGAGATGGCAAGAGGAACCTTCTTTGCAAGGTGAGGAGCACGTGTTCTTGAAGCACAGAAGCCGTGAGATAAGGGCTGGAGTTATAGCGGCTTTCCCATCTTACCCTGAAGTCAAGTTGTGTATGGCCAGCGGAACACTGGACCTTTAAAATCCCTAGTGAGGCTTGGTCTATCCCGTCTAAAAAAGATTTCCATGCCCTCCTGTGATCGCTAATGACACCTAATTTCGTCTCTTGAACTCTCAGCTTTGAGCCTCGTGTGAGTTTCACGAAATTTTTTTTTCCGAGCATCTTCGTCGTTCCAAGCCCAAGCTCGCACTCTGATTGGTTGTTGCTCTCGGCACTGTTTTCATGTAAGTTGGCGATAATCATACTTGGCGTAGCGATAGATGCTTCGTCCGTCGAGTTTGATTTCCTTCCGAACCGAGTACAGCCCCACCAGTGGCCGAGAGGTTGGGACCTCTCAACTGGTAGACGGCAGGTGCTGGGTTCGGACCCAATCGCGGCTGTCGGCCTAACCGTTCAGAGTTTTCGTGGTTTTCTTCGAACCTTGCGTAAATACGGGTTAGGTTCCCTTAGAAAGACCCCCACGAAGGGCACTCCCCCCCTGGTCCTATATCCCTAGCGCAGATAATCGGACGTCAAAAATCAACCAACCAATCAACCGAACCGAGTACAAAGTAACTTTTCTCTTGCAGCATTGGATTGTATGGAACGTATCTTACTGAAAGCTGTACTCTTTAAAAGTTTTTACACACAAGAGCACAAGACCACGAGGATAAGAATGAAGGAAGAATAAGAATGAGTAGGTTAGGTTTTAGGTTTACTCGTTCACTTACGAGCGAAGTATTTTTCGCCAAGTATGGTTATCGCCAAGTTACGTTAAAACAGTGCCGAGAGCAACAACCAATCAGAGTGCGAGCTTGTGCTTGGAGGGACGAAGGTGCTCGGAAAAAAAAATTACGCGTGGGTTTCGCAGGTGAGGAAAGAGATCGGTAGAAAAACCCGAGAGAGGCGATATCTGTGTCGCCAGGGGTGCCTTTCCTCACCTCTTCGAGTTCCGCTAAAGACATCTAGTCCGACCGCATGGATTGGTACGCAGCATGTGCCACTCCACGGGGGATTCGTAAGTTGGTACGATTCAGGAGTGAGGGCGAAAAATAACTGAGCAAAGCGGTGACTTGTGATGTCAGAAGAAGTGTTTCTTCAATCATTATAGTATTTGATCTTGAAGAACCCCCTCAAAATAACTCCCCGTCCAGGATCCTGGGTCCGATTCCTTTTATAGGTGTTCGGTTCTTGCGGGTCGTTTCTGTCGCGGGAAGAAACCGTTTGAAATCGAGTGTTGGGTAGTAAGAACTGTCGTAATCGGTCTTCATCTCTCTGGGGATGTGTGCTGATGCTGACATACTATGAGGAAAGGGCATGTTTACAAACAACACACTTCTGTCAACCAATCTACTGCTACATTTTTGTCATAGCGATCATTGTAGGAATCATCTTGACGATGTAGCTTAATCATAGCAAGCATACAACCATAATAAAATTTGTAGACCAATCAGAATGCCTGAATTCATATGTAGAGTGGGTGCTATAACGAAGCACGGGCGAAAACAGCTTGCCTACATTAATAAGAGCCCACAGTGACGTCAGCTGCCCTTTCCTTATGCTCAGACTGTGTTTAGACAGACATGTTTGTCCAAAATATGGCAAATTCAAGCATTTTCTATTTCGGAACTTAGCGATAATCGTAACTTAACGATCGGAACGTAGCGATAATCGTCTAGACAAGTTCAGGTATGTCTGTGAGACAAGATGGCAAGTATAAGGTTGGTGACTATGACTTGTTTGCCAAAATCGTTTGACGATTAGCTTTTGTTCAGAATTGTTTCAACCAAATAAATGTTATACACTGCATAGGCGTAGCGTGACCAAAACTTTTTTTATTTTTTGGGGTGGGGGGGGGGGGCACCAGCGAAGTAAAAACTGCGCCCCTTGGCAAATTTTCAATTTGGCGCCCCCCCTCCCCTTAGCCCCCAAAAAATAATAAAAAATCTTTTTCTTTTGGTAGGCGTCATAAAACTAACAAATATAAATTAATTCTATTAAATAATTATTTAGCGTTTATTTTGGAATTTTAAAAGGTTTAATTTTAACTAAGAAATTCAGAACTAAAACATACAGAAATTTGCATTTTTTTGTCAAAGAGTTCACAATGTTTTAAAACAGGGAGGAAAACGATCAAGAGAAATAAAGAAATTCCTTGAAAATGATTGTCGGTCAAAAAATGGCTCGCAGAATAAATTTCGTACATGTGGTGACCGTCTCTTTAGCATGTCCTTCCAGTGGAACATGCTAGAGGTCTACATTTACAGGAATTTCCAGGCACGGGCTCAGCACGGCCCGGCGTGTGTATTAAAAGTTTCATCCGAGCTCGGCCCGTTTATATTTTCATAGTTTAGGGCCAGGACCTGCTCGTACAAAAAATCAGTGAAAAAACATAAGTATTAATTGGATAATTTTACAATATACTTTAAATTACTATGTGTTCACAAAATACCCTGAAAATGCCTGAAAATACTCAATAGCAGCATTAATAATTGCTTAGACATTTAAGGCTTTTCAGTATTCAAATAAAGATTCATAAAACTTGATGGTAGGCTAGAATTTTAAAAAAAGGTGGTTAAAAAAAATCCTAACCTTTGAAACTATAAAAGAAGTAGATTTTGAAATACGAGGGTTATCGAAAAACGAGTTTTCCACGGAATTAAAACAGAAACAAAACATAACTATCCGGACTGGATTCTGTTGAAGTACTCTTTGCCCTCAGCGTGGTATCGCTCTAAATAGCGCGAAAAAGATTCTCAATGCAGGAAACCACCTCGAAACACCTGTTTGTCTGGAAACTGTGCGCCAGGTGGGTGCCTAATCAACTTGCACCTTAACACAAAAACAAACGTGGGAAAGCAGCATTGATGTTTCTGTAGCGATATCACGATGAAGGAAATGAATACCTCAACAAGATTTTAACGGTTGATGAGACGTGAGTTGACAACTGTAACAAGTTCCTGCCTCCATTCCCAGGTGGCAGACTTCTATGACACTGGACTCAAAAACTTACCCCACGTTGTGACAAGCGTTTTAATTCCGTTGGTTCTAATGTGGATTTGTTGTTAAAACACAGCTGTATTTTTTGTAATAGTTATTTTTGGGTAGTTATATTTTGTTTCTTTCTAGCCACGGAAAAATTATTTTATGGATGACCCCCGAATTTTTCAGTAAATTATTATTCTGATCCAATTTAGCTACTTTCTGATACATTTCTGAATTCCTTTCTTTTCGAAAACACATAAAATTGGCAGACGTTCTTATTCAGAAACTGTGTAATTGAATGGAATTTTCCATTTTTCGTAAAAGACAAAAAATCTTTGAGAAAATACTGCCAAAGTTTTCATTTTGAATCGAAATTCAAGACGCAATCGTACTAGGGAGAAGAAAAACTTGTCATCAAGTGATTAGAATAGGTTATAAATCAAAAAGTTATTTATTTATTTTAAAAAATGGAAAATGCTAATCGTTTACAAGTTACTTCAATCATCAGCCTGTTAATTTTATGCCTTTATAAAGAAAAATGAGTCAGAAAGTGTGTCAAATTTCACGTTGTTAAGCTGGGAATTTGACAGTAACCTTAAGTTGTACTTACAAAGATTATATTAATATACGTTCATTATCGCTAAGGGACCGTTCAAGCATTACGTAAGCATGTTTTTAGTCATTTTGTACCCCCTCCCCCCCCTTGTAAGAAAATATAAGCAAATGCTAGACCCCCTCCCCTTTGCTTACGTAAGATTTTATGACAGTTTATGCATCAATCGCTCTTTCCCCATCATACTTTGTTTGCTTGTTGAATTTGAACTGCAGTTGCTTCGTTGTTTAATGCTTACGTAAGAATTGTCGTGACCCCCCTCCCCCTTGTCAGAAAAAATAAGCAGACTCTGGACCCCCCCTCCCCCTTTAGTGCTTACGTAATACTTGAACGGTCTCTAATAACATTTTTACAGAACATATTCCTTGCCCTCTACATCCTGAGAAAAATTAAACCTAGTTTTGTCCCGTCTCGACTGTGTAAAAAAATGCAAGCCTGATCTTAGCCCGGTACAAGCCTGAGCTGAAAAAAATTAAGCCCTGATTCAGATGCCATATAACTGTCCGATGCCGATCTATATGCTGGACACTTGGTAAATTCTTTATTGATATTGTCAAGCTATCATCGGCTCGTGACGCACAATTATACATATTCTTGCGAAAGTCAGATTTATCGGCCCAGTAGAAATCTTTATATCAGGCCGGTAGGCCTGCTTAATTTTTTTTTATCGATCCGGAACGGCAGGTTCGTTCATTTTTTTTGCTGGCCCGGTCCTTTACATTTGTTTAGAGGCCCGATTAATCTATTAATTTTCTTCAAAACATAATTGCTTGTCCCACTGTAAACAGCTAGATCCAGTTTCGCTCTGACTCGACTATGCTAAAAAAAAAAAAAAAAAAAAAAAAAAAAAAAAAAAAAAAACATATAATGTATACATAAGACTCAGTCCAGCACGACTCTACTTATGAAATTGAGTTTGTGCTCAGATCGATATGATTGTCCGATTATATGATCTCCAATCTGGGCATATTATAATTTCTATAGTGATTTTGTCAAACTAGTATCGGTTCGTAAAACACATTTATAATTGTTATTCTCGCGAAAGTTCATAACCAATGAAAATGGTCCATATTTTATCTGTTTCGCTTAAATTTTTATGTAGAGCCGTTAATGAATGAATAAATGTGAAATGAATGAATAAATAAAATGAATAAAAAACTAGTCATTGGGGGCCACCGTAATACTTACCCATCATGGATATGCATAATATAATATATGAAAATAAAACGCATGACATATTTATAAAATGCATTGCAATTTCAAAACAAAATTTAATCGTATATTTAAATTTTTTAATATACATAGTAATGCTCTATTAAATATAATGCGATACGTATACGTGCCGCAAAAAGACTTAAGAATCCTTGTTTATCCGCGCCAGCAAAATTTTACTGTAAAATTTGCCTTATTTAATTGGAGCATTTTCCTGATTTAATAATGCACAAATTTCTGTTTTAAACAATTGTTGACAAACATTAAAAATTTTGTAAAAGGCTCTCGTCGCGAAGGAGTTAATGAATTGCTGATGAACCAATTTCGACAAATTATATAAAACGCCAAGCTATTCAAGTAGTACCGAATTGTGTAACCGAAACATCCTTATAACTCCAAAAATAATAATCATATTAACTAACAGTTTACTGCGTCGGATTAAGGGTCTCATTTTCAATTAAAATATATCTTTGAATTGAAATTGAAATACAGGGTCATGAGAAACCGAAGAATGTGGAAAATAGGATTACAAATATCTCGGCAACTAATAATCCGATCGACTTCATTCTTTATGCAAAATTTGTATTATTTTATTGCCTTTTATATCCACTCATTAAAATACAAAATTTCGAAAAACTTCATATACCTTTCATCAGAACGAATTTTTCGAGAGTCCGAAAAAAATAGTTCCGAATAATCGAGGTTACTGATATTAAATAGGCTTCATCCCATCCTTACATACTAAGAACATACAAAGTTTCAAGTCTCTATCTCAATTTGTTCGGGAGATAGAGCATTTACAAACACACAGACGGACGGCAATTTTTTTTCTGGAAATAAAAATGTTTTTCGGAATCTGTAGTAAATAAAATATGTAAATCCGCCAAAAATATTTTATTCGATTTTCAAAACGATTGCATGATTTACCCTATGCTACGTATAATGGGTAAATAATAATAATAATAATAAAAGTCAATTTTGATTTAAAAATATAAATTTTAATTTAAAAATTTTAAATATTAATTATGTTTGAAAATCGATATTTTTTCTAAAAAATGTAATTCTTTTTAATTTTTTTAAAAAGTTTTAAATTTTACAGAAAAAAATTTAAATCATCTTTGTAATTTACAAAAATATTTATTTTTGAAAACATATCTTTTAAAAGAAAAAATAGTATTTTTCATATTGTTTGCTACAATATTCATTGAAAATATGGACTGGAAATAAAAAAAAACCTAATAATAATAAGATGAATAATAACAATAATAAATCCCGAAGACAGTTGAATATATTATTGAAAATCATGGTGAAAATTTTCAGGACTTTTCTAGTTTCAAATCTTCATTGTATTATATATACTAATGAAAATAAATTTGTAAATATATAAAGAAAATGTATGTTGCCAAACGCAGAAAATAAAGAATTTAAAGACATTTAAGCCGATTCTCGAAAAGATATTTTTTTTCCCTTGCATAACAACAAAAAACTTCCTGACATATTTTCTGACTAAATTTTAAACTTAAAAGCATGACAATTGCAATCGTGATTATTGAAGAGATTTATGATCAAATGTTTTTATTTCTATTTTCCGATAAACGAATTACATCTTAAGGCAGGTTACTGTCTCAAGGAGGTAATTATTTTGACTCACTCTCACTATCACCGCCCGGAAATTCAGTTCGAAATGCCAAATTGACAATTCTTCTAAAAGTATTTCTGAGTTTATCGAAAAGTAGAAAATAACTATTCAGTTATAAAATTGAAAATAAGAGCACCTGTTCGGATAAAAAAGAAATGTGTGAAAAAATGCAGTATGGATCTGAGAGTTACCTTGAAAAAACAATTTCTTACAATATTTAGCAATGATAAAAATTTTAGTTTGTAGGTTTTTTTTAAAAATAAAATCAATAATAAAGTAATACCAACTTAACAAAAGTTATTTTTGGGCTTCTTATAAAATAATAAGGTAATCATGAGTTGTATTTTATATTATTTTATATTTTTGCTTCATGCGCTAGTTAGAAAATGATATTTTGCGCCAGTGGGAAACAGTGTTATCGGATTTTACACCCTCCCCTCAAGAAAATCATAGAACAAAATTTTTTTAGATTCTCAAAACATTGACCTAATGCATTTTCAACGGTTAATACTGACACTGTAACATATAACAACACAGTTTTTTTTTTTTAATAAGCAAAAAACATTTAATTTTGCAGTTTGCTGGAAAGATATAAATACACTCTTTATAACTGGTTAAAATTGTACATACTCTATCCAAACATTTCCAAACCGTAACTAAGTAACTTTGGTACAATTTAATTTACTTAAAATGACAAAGCATTGTGATCACACATAAGAAATTCTAGTGATAAGACATCGCGAGATAAAAAATAATTAAATATAACCGTCGCTCTAAATAGGTTAATTATTTAATGTTAATTAAAATAAATACATAAGTTTGCATTGTGATTATTTACAAGGGCCCTATCACTTATAAATTTTTAAAATAACTTTGCCCCTCCCCCCCCTAAAAAAATCTTTTAGAAATATTTTAATAGGACTATTAGAAGTTTTTCCTTGTAAATCAATTGTAACCCAAAGAGAAAAATGTAACAAATATGCTACAAGGAAATTATTCCTAGAAAAGATGACACACGTAAACTTATCACTAAATAAATAGACTGAGATAATGTCTCGATTAATCATATTTATTTACAAGTTATTAATAAAAGAAAACCATCTTTACAAAATTAATTAAATTAAGAAACAAGCAGACTTAAGCTGCACTTTTATACTTCCCCAACATAGAAGATTACTTTGACATTATAATAGTTTCTTTCTAACTTTTGTTTCAACATCTTAATATATAACATACACTGATTTTAATCACTATTTTAGATTTTATCAAATTGATATACAAAATCAATTTACTTATTTTATTCGCTCCTTCATTACATTGATAGCATGAAATTCTGTAAAAATTCTAATCTCAACTTATATCATTAGTAATTGTTAATAGTTACAAAAGCTAAATTTATGTAGATCCGGGTCGACATCGCGCACTTAGTTTCAAATTCTTTTTTTATACTATATATTAAAACAAACAAAATTTTCATTGGCGCCCCCTTCGCCTTTCGTTCTGGCGTCCAAGGCACATGTCCCCTTAGCAATTCCTAGGGAAATTAGTTGCCGTTTGCAATTATCGGTGAGGGTACAATTTCACACCGAAGAGATTTTTAAGCAAAAGCTAACCTACTTAAATGACAGAAGACATAGAGATGCATTTGTTTTAGTTTCCCTTTCGAATTTTCTGGCTATGAGACATTTTACCAAATTTTATACTTATATATTTTTGTATGTAAAGACAAAAAAAATCTTAATTTGACGCCTCCTTCGCCTTTCGTTTTGGCGTCCGAGACACATCTCCCCCGCCCTCCTCTGCAACCCCTAGGGAAATCGCTTGGTTTTTGGCAATTGTTGGTGAGGTACAGTTTCACACAGAAGAGGATTTTCGACTAGAGACTAACCTATTTAAATGATAGACGGCATAGAGATACATTTGGTTCAGTTTTAATTATTTTCAAGAGACAGTTTTATGCAAATTCAATATATATTCTACATATACATTTTTATATGCAAAGACAAACAAAATTTTCATTTGGCGCCCCCTTTGTCTTTTGTTTTGGCGTAGGAATTTTGCTTTGCTTTTGCAGTTATCAATGAGGTGCAGCTTCACATAAAATAGGGATTTTGGAAGAGAGTCTAGCCTATTTAAATGACAGAAGACATAGAGATGCTTTGGTAGAGTTTTCCTTTCGAATTTTATGGTCGTGAGACATTCTTTTGCAAATTCCATACATACACATTTTTGTATGTAAAGACAAAAAAAAAAATCTTCATTTGGCGCCCCCTCTGCAAACCCTAGGGAAATCACTTGGTTTCAGGCTGTGAGACATTTTTATGCAAACTCCATACATATACATTTTTGAATGTAAAGACAAACAAAATCTTAATTTGGCGCCCCCTCTGCAACCCCTAAGGAAATCCCTTGGTTTCAGGCTGTGAGACATTTTTATGCAAACTCCATACATATACATTTTTGAATGTAAAGACAAACAAAATCTTAATTTGGCGCCCCCTCTGCAACCCCTAAGGAAATCGCTTGGTTTCAGGCTGTGAGACATTCTTATGCAAATTCCATACATATACATTTTTGTATGTAAGAAAAACAAAATCTTCATTTGGCGCCTCTTCTGCAAACCCTAGGGAAATCCCTTGGTTTCAGGCTGTGAGACATTTTTATGCAAATTCCATACATATAAATTTTTCTATGTAAGGCAAACAAAATCTACATTTGGCGCCCCCTCTGCAACCCTTAAGGAAATCTCTTGGTTTCAGGCCGTGAGACATTTTAATGCAAATTCCATACATAAACATTTTTGTATGTAAAGACAAAAAAATCTTAATTTGGCGCCCTCTCTGCAACCCCTAGGGAAATCGCTTGGTTTCAGGCCGTGAGACATTTTTATGCAAATTCCATACATATACATTTTTGTATGTAAGAAAAACAAAATCTTCATTTGGCGCCCCTTCTGCAAACCCTAGGGAAATCCCTTGGTTTCAGGCTGTGAGACATTTTTATGCAAATTCCATACATATACATTTTTGTATGTAAGACATATAAAATCTTCATTTGGCGCCCCCTCTGCAAACCCTAGGGGAATCGCTTGGTTTCAGGCTGTGAGACATTCTTATGCAAATTCCATACATATACATTTTTGTATGTAAAGACAAACAAAATCTTCATTTGGCGCCCCCTCTGCAAACCCTAGGGAAATCGTTTGTTTTTTGGCAATGGTCGATGATGTACAGTTTCACACAGAAGAGTGTTTTTGAGTAGAGACTGATTTATTTAATGACAGAATGCATAAAGATACACTTGGTTCAGTTTTGCTTTTGAATTTTCCGTTTGTGAGATCTTTTTATTCAAATTCGATATATATACAGGGTGATCAGAAAGTCAGTATACATTTGATAAATTAATAATTCACTGAATAATGTAGGTAGAGAGGTAAAAATTGACAAACATGCTTGGAATGACATGGGGTTTTATTTAACAAAAAATAAATAAAAAGTTCAAAAAAAGGCCGACAGATGGCGCTTCATGTGATGTGAAAATCATTAATTAGCATAACAAATTACGACAAAGCAAAGACGATGTTCTTCAGACCAAATGCTCAACATGTCCACCGTCATTCCTCAACAATAGCTGTAGTCGAGGGACAATGTTGTGCACAGCACTGTACAGCATATCTGAAGTTATGTTGCGAAATTGCCGTAAGATGTTGTCTTTTAGCATCCCTATTGATGTCGGTCGATCGCGGTAGACTTGCGACTTCATGTAACCCCAGAGCCAAAAATCACACGGAGTGAGATCTGGGGACCTGGGAGACCACGCATGAGGAAAATGGCGGCTCAGCACGCGATCATCACCAAACGACGTGTGCAAGAGATCTATCACACGTCTATGAATATGGGGTGGAGCGCCATCCTGCATAAAAATCGTAGTTTCCAGCAGATATTTATCAGACAGGCTAGGGATGATGTGATTTTGTAACATATCGGCGTACCTCTCACCCGTCACGGAAACAGTTACAAAACCAGAATCACGACTTTCCTGGAAGAAAAAAGACCCGATAACGGTAGATGTGGTAAATCCACATCACACAGTGACTTTCTCGTCGTGCAATGGAGTTTGCACGAAAGTTCTGGGATTTTCGGTAGCCCAAATTCTGCAGTTGTGGGTGTTGACAGACCCTCGGAGTGTGAAATGGGCTTCGTCTGTCCATAACACGTTAGACAACCAATCGTCTTCTTCCTCCATCTTTTGAAACGCCCACACCGCAAATGCTCTTCGCTGCTCAAAATCGCCGGGTAACAGTTAATGATGCCGCTGGATTTTGAACGGATAGTATCGGAGGGCACGATTTAGTGCTGCCCAAACGTACTGTATGGAATGCCAGTGCGACGTGCAACATCA
Organism: Maratus speculifer; assembly: GCA_964019185.1. Lineage (NCBI taxonomy): Eukaryota > Metazoa > Arthropoda > Arachnida > Araneae > Salticidae > Maratus > Maratus speculifer. The sequence goes on from OZ025293.1 coordinate 51,917,192, forward strand.
CGAGCACTCACTTCTCCATGCGTAGACGAACCCGCTACAACCTCTATTTCGTCCTGAACAGTCTGAGCAACATTAGCACTTGTGGTCGGTCGGCCACTACGGGGTTCATCGTCTAAACAACCTGTGGCTTCGAACTTCGACATCATTCTCTTCACAGCTGCAATTGTCATAGGACCTTTACCCGTTCGAGTACCCTTCGTATGGCGATAGGATCGTAAAACTGCAGTAGCAGATTCCCCTTTCTGATAGTAGAGCTTCACTAACAATGCCTTCTATGGTAACGTCAACATGCTGCGATTGCTGGTGCATCTGATTCTCTGTCTCATTTACAGCGCCTTTTATACACGATTCTCAGGCAGCGTCACTGACGTTTTGCTGTGCAGCGCCATCTGTCGGCCATTTTTTGAACTTTTTATTTATTTTTTGTTAAATAAAACCCCATGTCATTCCAAGCATGTGTGTCAATTTTTACCTCTCTACCTACATTATTCAGTGAATTATTAATTTATCAAATGTATACTGACTTTCTGATCACCCTGTACATAAATTTTTGCATATAAAGACAAAAAAAAGTTTTCATTTGGCGCCCCTACGCTTTCTGTTCTGGCGCCCGGGTACAGATGATTGACGGTACGCCTATGATACACTGTTAAAAATATCGTGAAAATTATATGTTTTTAAAGACTATCTATTTTCTAACCAATGATAACGCCTTATAGTCTCAGTCAGTTTATGCAGCCTTCTCATTTGTCGAAAAATAGAGTCTTTAAAAATAGAAGTAATTTTTTACGATATTTTTAGCACTGTAGAAGAAGTGCTATTACACGAAGGGTCAAAGTCGCTTCAAATTTCAGGCGCCTCCATATTATCCTATGGCTCCAGGAGATTCGCACCGAAAACAAGCAACTGTCAGAGAGATTTTGGCACCTGAAACGAAGCGAGTCGCGTCGTCAGTAATAGCCAATCAAATACTTTGAAATTTGATGAAGGAAAAGCTTTTTCTCAAACAGCCAATGAAATACTTGGAAAACAACGAGTCGCAGGCTATTTTTGTCGCTTGGCATTTTTACGTGTAATAGCACTTTAAGTCGCCTCTCTTAGATAGGCTCCATAGGGTCGAGATCCAGAGAGAGTTTTCACTGTTTAGCGAACCAAGATTGACCAGTCAGAAGCCTGTACTTTTAAAAAAAATCAAGAAGTTCGCAAAATGCAGGCTTCTTATTATTCCGTTCTGCTAAACAGCAAAAAAATTATCTGGATTCCGGCCTAGATCTAGTTTCCACACTGTTAAGAATAGGGTGAAAAATTATCTGTTTTGAAAGACTATCTATTTCTTGACAAATGAGAACTGTAATAAACGTCTGTGTAGTGTTCTTATTGATCAGAAAGTAGATAGTCTTTAAAAACAGAGGTAATTTTTCATTATATTTTTAATAGATCACATTTCTTCCATTCAAATGGAGCCCCAATGAGCAACAAACAAACATTTCCACGTTTGGAAATAAACTCTTCCATGTTTATAAACAAATACTTCATTTTTGTCGTTCAATCACAGCAGGATTCATCTTAGCGACGTAGGCCAATCATATCAACCAATCAAATTGTTTTAATTCATGTGAACATTAGGATTCGTAAAGAATGGACAGGTGTTTCTTGCTTATTCACAGTTATTGGATCCACAACCACAGTGGCATCAGCTGTCCTTTTCGTATGTTTGACACATGAGTCGATGAGTTCGATACAAGTTGAGAATAATTTAAAACACATATGCTTTCTATTTCCACAGACTGCACGGGGAAGCCTAGACATGAGAGAGGCGGAAATGGATGTTGAGACAGACGCGTTTGTCCAAATTATGGCAAATCTAATAATTTTTTACTCCAGATTTGGCGATACTTACCTAGACTATTTTGAATATATGAGTGAGACAAGAACTCCTATTATAGAAGCCTTAAGTGAGACAAATTAAAAGATATTACTTAGCGACAAGGCTTGTCAAGACAACTTGACGATTTGGTTTTGTCCAAAATCATCTCAATCCGTCAAGTTTTAACCTCATAATGTCACCTCTCTCATATCTAGGCTCCAAGGTGAGCTTGCGCAATATTTACAGAGAGGATGCGCATCATGAGAGCCAGAAGTTGTGGAACCATACAAAAACTATTTATTTCTGTTACTGAAGAAGGAAAATGTTGTTAAATTTTTCTATTTTTATTAGCAGGTTCCATGGCATTTATGCAATAATAACTTAGCCTATTAATGCACAAACCCAAAGCTTAACAAGATCTCAACGCAAATTGACGTAAATATTAACAACATACAATATAGTTCAAAAATGTGAGTGACACGCGAGACACTGATGTGACGTTGAAAATGACAACGACTAGGACTACTAATGCTTTTAAACCGCGACCAATGAAATATACGGCCGGTTCATGACTTTTAAAAGCGGCGATTGATACAAAACGATGGGCGGCACCGTATAATACCAAAAGCCGCCGTGTGGAGAATCTATTCTGTGCAATGTTGAATCCAGAGGGTGGCCCGGGGAACATGTCCCACCCGAAGCAATGAAATAGTTAAACAAAAAATAGTTGTTCGTTAATCCAAAGTCTAAAGCGTCCTCTATCGGCATTTTTTTAAATTTATCTTTATAATTTATTTTCAATAAAATACCGACATAAAGAATAGTTTTAGTGAAAACCGCAAATCAATCGACCAATTTTTTGATTTTTTATAATCATTTGAAATTTGAACCCTCTGAACACAGTTCAGTTTATGCTACTTAACCATTCCTAACTATTCATATTTAAAGCTAAAAATTTAAGTTTACGTCTAAGCTTACAAAACCATTTAATGAGATGCAGAAAATAACGGCAAAAAATAGTTGTTCATTAATCCAAAGTTTAAAGCGCCTTCTATTCGCATTTTTCGAAATTTATCTTTATAATTTATTTTTCAAGAAAATACCGTCCATAAAGAATAGTTTTAGTGAAAAGCGCAAATCAATCGACACATTTTTCCGTTTTTTGTTTATTTGAAATTTTGGGCCCCAAACTTTAATGGCGGATATCTTCTTTGGGAAACGTTTAGGACCCTTGGTTTCCTATTTACTATTACTCGTCTTGATGTGTTCTATCACCCCCTAGCGTATGTACCATGAGTTTAGGGACACCCTGTATATAGTAGGCATAAGCACGGACTGAAATTTCCTGACTCGAGTCAAAAACTATATTATGATCTGGCCGTGGAAAAAACAATGAAAGCAAGCTCGATCCCAACAAAAATCAATTCAATCAGCCACGGCTAAATTTCTACATAATTTTTCCGATCTTTCTTAACTTGCAATTGAGATTTTATAAAAAGAATACTGCATACATATTTCTGGGAGAATTTCACAGAATATTTTAGATGATCATCTATTCACAAGACAGAAAATGCACAATAGCAACATTGATGATTCCTTAGACTATCAACATTAAAATAAAGATTCATTAAGGCTGTTCTCAATTGCTCTGTTCAATTAGCCATAAGCGCAAAAATGCTTTTACACATTTATTTTTTAACGGAAAGATATAAAATTGGAAATCCTGACTATTGAAGCAATTTGAAATCAAACTGTGTTTTCTATTGTGTGATCAATAAATTACCTATTCAGTTATAAACGATTTTGATCACGTGACAGACATGTTTTGCATCCCAGTTTATGTGGTTACTCTTATTTCCCACAGTTCAAAATGTTCACTTTGACACTAAAAAAGAAAAAAAATAAATAAGTGGGATTAGATAGTTTCTGAACAACAACACTTGTTAGTTTTATGTATTTTTGAATGAAAATAAACTGAAACTTATATCATAAAGTTGCCCTTTTTGATTTAAAAACACACTTAAAACAATTAATATAGCTTAGAATGAAAAAAAGGAGGATTAAAAAAAAATCATAACTTTTAATTTGAAGTTATATGATAAAAAGTAGATGTTTGAAAATATTTCTCTCTAATATATCAAGGCTGTTTGTTCTCAAATCAAAAAAACTACTTTCTGACTTTTTTTTATTTTTATTTTATTTTTTATTTATTTATTTATTTATTTTTTTAAGGAAACGTAAAATTGACAGGTGTCTTTATTATAAAACAATGTAATGAAATGGGGTTCCATCATTTCTTTTAATAACGAAAGATTTTTAAAAAAATTTTGTCAAAAATGACACTTTTAATCGAATTTTCAAACGCGATTGCACGGTAAAGGAGAAAAACTTGTTGTCACGTGACAAGAACCGCTTATATCTCGATTAGTTATTTATTTGTCAACAATGGAAAACAGTATTCTATTCCAAATCACTTCAATAGTTAAGCCTGTTATTTTCACGCCTTTACAGTTTAAAATGAGTCAGAAGGTTTTATATTTGTAGAGCAGGAAATTTCAGAACTCTTAAGATATATTTCCAATGATTTCATTAAACAGAAGTTCATTATCGCTATTTACTATTTTTATAAAATAAATTGCCAAGCCGATCCATCACGGTAACAAATAAACCTAGTTCGGTTTATGCTCAACTGCGTATAAAAATACATATTCCACAATCCTATAAAAAAGTTAAGATTGTGAACGGACACGATGTAACTATCCGATCCCAATCTCTACAGTGGACATGTTACATATCTGTATTAATATTCTTAAACTAGCAGTGGCTCTTATTGCAAATTTATACGCTTTCTCGCGAAAGTCATACCATTGGAAATTTTTCATATAATATCGGCAGCGTTTAAAATTTTATATCAGGTCAGTCGATCCGTTTAATTTTTTTGTTGGTGCGACCTGTATATCGGACCTCGGGTAAAGACCGGATTAGAATTTCATGTTTGATCATCATTTTATATTACAAATTAACTAAAAATGTGTTTTTTATTTTTATTGTACTTATTTTAAAAAAAAAAAAAAAAAAAAAAAAAAAAAAAAAAAAAAAAAGAAAGGAAAGAAAAAAGAAAACAAAAAAAAAAGCGCTTCAGACGTAGGCAAGATATCTTTGATTTATTTTACTGCAACATATCTATACTTGGATGACTTAAGTTTTGGCTTTGCCTACACTGTTAAAAATTTCATTGTCAGAAAACGGTCATTTGAACGGCAGCATTCTGTCCGGCATTTTGACCGTATTTCGAGATAACGGTTACTTAACCGTATTATACATATATTGTCATATGACCGTAAAAAAATATATATATTGTCATTTGACTGTATTATACATATATTGTCATTTGACTGTAAAAAAAATATATATTGTCATTTGACCGTATTATACATATATTGTCATATGACCATAAAAATATATATACATTGTCATTTGACCGTAGTTGTATAAAATGGTCATTTGACCGTAACTCAATGAAACAGTCATTTGACCGTATTGCATGAAATGGTCATTTGACCGTAATTGTATAAAATGATCATTTGACCATAATTGTATAAAATGGTCATTTGACCGTAATTGTATGAAATGGTCATTTGACCGTAATTGTATAAGATGGTCATTTGGCCGTGAAATATACATTCTATGGTTTTTGGACCGTATTATGATTTTATTAACATATGACTGTAAAATATGTATGTACGGTCATTTGACTGCATTATGGTTTTATTAATATATGACCATAAAATATATAGGGTGTTTCTGAATTCGATTGTCGAATTCAGAGGGGTGATAGTAGGCATCAAGAGGATGAAACATTGCCATAGAACATAGATGGTTGCAAACCACATTGAAAGAAATGCACAAAAGTAGTTATGAAGGGTGTTACATTGAGTGGAACAAATAATAAGCAGATAAACATTTATTTGATCTAAGCAGGATTATAATGCATTACAGTTTGACATCAGAAGAACATGACAAGGAATTTTTATAGGAATTGTTTGAAATTGAACACACAAAGGTAATTGCACAGTAGACATCTACAAAAGGATTGCTGTGCAATGACATTTGCACATGTAATTTTGAACAATAGTAGTAAAAATGCCTTGTCATGTCGAATCATGCCCTGATGTCGAATTGTAATGCATTATATTGCTGCTGAGGTCAAATAAATGTTTTCCTATTTATTTGTTCTACTCAACACACACTTCACAACTATTTTTGTGATTTTATCTAACTCAGCATGGTTTGAAATCATCTCATATACCATGAAAAATTTTCATCCCATGATGCCTATCAACCCTATGATTTTGTCCCCCAAATTCGGCAACATCTTGCATATTTTATAAGCATATACTAATAAATCCATAATAAAATCAAATGATTATACATAGATATTTTACAGTCACATGTTAAAAAAAAATCATAATACAGTTAAATAACCACAACAACTCCCCTGAAATTGTCAGTCAAATTCAAAAGCACCCTGGACATGTTCGGTCTTTTGATTATAATTTTTGATAAGTTATTTAATCATATTTTCAGCTTGTTATATAAGCTTAATACACCTATATATGAATATTTGACCTTATTAAAAATCAAATAATCAAAAGATCGTATATATATATATATATATATATATATATCTCACAGTCATAGAACGATAAATTAAAAACGTATGTAATAAATGGGAATTAAAAATTCTGATTTTATGGTACAAGAATATCAGAAGTACATGTAAAATTATATCAAATTGCTTTCATTCTTTACTAATGTAGATATACAATCTTAAAAAAGTAAAACAAATAAATAGCAGTTCTTGTACAATAAATAATATATTAAAAAATATAAAAGGATTAGTATGTAATACTGATTATGCCCGACCAGGAACCAACTTTTCGTTTGGCCATATAACAAATAATTCATTACTGCAATAGATTAAAATTTTTTAATCATGCAATATAGATTATTATCCATGTATAACATAAGTTTCTTTTTATATTATATTATTTATATGTATTAAACAAGAATTTCAATGTATTTTTTAAAAATCATATATTTTCAAGGAATAAAATTTAAAATTGACCAAAATTTTACAATTACTTCCAAGATTCTTATCATTTAATTGAATTTTTCATTTTCTCTCAACATACAAATCTATCTACTTACTTTCAGTTAAATGTTTGAAACTGCCACTGCCTAACAAATCAAACTTTTGTGATTTTTTAAAAATGGAAAAATAGTGTTTTGTTATTCTTGCAAAACTTAGTATATATTTTAAAATGTAGAGCACTAATAACGCACTTTTAGAAATTCTGTATGTAGTTAACTTAAAATAGATTTTTTACAATATCATTATATAAATCAATTAATCACTGAGAAGTTTACTACAGTATGTTGGGGTTTTAATCCTTTTTTTTCCCAATTATAAATTTGTGAAACTTTCATTTTCCAAAGCATTTTTTGTGATATTTGAAGCTACATTAGAAAATTTACACAATCATTTAATAAATTTTAGAAGAATTTTGCTAAGTAAAATTATTTAAATTTGAATGCATAGGGATTCTGTGCAATATTTATATCTTCAATCAAATGTTTTATTTGTATTTTATAGAATCAAGAAATGCACAAATATAATGCTCTTACAACTGAAATATAAAAATATTTCCAAAATTAGACTGCCTCCTCTTTTCTTTCACCGCCAAAATAGCTAAAAAGATGAAAATGGGGGGGGGGGGGGAAAATCATCCTTTTAGAAATGTTTTTGTTTTTTGCAACCAATTATGTAATGTAAGTATAATTGATTTTAAATTGTATTATTACAATCAATATACCAAATGAATCTTAGAACAAGTTATTTTAATAGTGATTTAAAGCGTCATTAGGAAGTATAGAATTAATGAAATTATAAAAAAATTACTGCAGAATAAGTTATGAATATTTAGATTTTGAGTTGATGTACAAAGAATACACATGTTACTATACTTGTGTTTTTTAAACATATTTCCTATATATATTTTTAAAAAACGAAAATTTTTGTAGCAAATTTAATACAACTGCAAAAAACTGAAGACAATATCGAAATATTCAAAATTTATTCTCTAAATGATATATATAGTTGCAGCACCATCACTGATTATCTGAAATATATGAATTTACATTTAGTATTTAAGTGGAATACTTAATGGGCCTTCACAAGCAAATATGTAGAAGTTTAATAAACAATTAAAACATTTATAAATTTTATATTCAAAATAAAAATTAAAAAGATTAATAAATTAAAATGAATCCGATAAATTTATGAATTTTTACAATTGTCAACAAACAATATTTAACAAAACTTCTACATATTAACCACTGACAGTTAAAATGCAATAAAAATACTGCTGCATGTGTATTTAGAAAAAATGTAGTTAAAAGTTAAGATTATTGTTTTAATCTACTAAAATCAACAAAGATTATTATGAATTAGAAATAATCACAAAACAATCAATTAAAATACAGAAATATATTTATTACAATAAATAAATTACATTATATTATAATACATTATTATATTAATACATATAAAAATTTTTTCATAATTTGTTTTTTGGTAGAATAATGCATTGGTTGGCCATGTTTACAATATAAATAGCTGTGCCAATTGGTTTGCTGTAGTTTGTTCCACACACAGGATTAAGCAACATTGAGTACCTTAAAGAAAAAGTTAAATGCATTAAACTTAGCCATAATATAATAATACTTGGATAAAATACGTTCAAATAAATTCTCAAAACAAAATTGACTTGTGGAAAGTTTTATAAAATCATCCTCAGGCTATAAATTATTTTTAAAAAATTCTGACCACAAGGTTGGTGATTTTTCATGTTTCTGTTCATGACAAGTTTAAATCGTGATGTCAAAAAGTTCTTGTGAACGACCACATCAAAAACCCAAATACTTCACTGATTTGAAAAATTCCACTTTGATCCAAACAAAAAATATATAATATGAGCTTAAAAAAGCTCACTGTTTTATTTAAAAGGCAACTGAGATAATAAAAAAAGATGTTATAAGTTGAAAATACAACCCAAAAGTAAAAAGAAGTTTTAAATAAAATGTATATTTTTAACTTGTAACTTATCTCTTTTTATTTTAGTCACTTTTTCAGTAAGACTGAGTTTTTGAAAGTTTATATTGTATATCTCCTGTTCACAATTAATATCACACAATAACAACCTTACATATAATTTTTAAAATTCACTATTTAATGTACATCAATAATTAGTACATACACACAGTAAATATAGTATCTTTAAATGCAACTGTTTAAAAGAATGAAATTTTTATTTATTTTATTTTGTTTTTATTTATTTTTTTTGGGGGGGGGAGAGGTAAAATTGTGCTTTTCTAAAAAGTACACATTAAATTCACATGAACAGCACATTTTTTCTCTTACTTAACATCTTTTTAATTTCACTATTACTTTTAGGAGCTTAGTTTTTTTTTCTGTAAGAAAATAAATGTAGAAAAGTGCAAATACTTTTAATGTAGGTACATATAACAAGATACTATGCATCAATTTTACTGTAGCCTATACAATAAACATTCATTAAAATTGAAAAAAAAAAATGTTGTATATCTTGAAAATTTATTTTTTTGATTTAAAAGAAAATAACAAAGTTCAAACAAAACTTTTGATTTTTTAAAAATAAATATCAATTTTCTATAACTTCGGATTATTTATTTTACAGTTTAGTAAGCAATAAATTAGTATACCATATACATTACATGCATTAGTAATGCTTAAACATCGTGTTTTTACATGTTTTGAAGTTAATCCACATTCATCATTTTTCCGCATTTATCGTTTTATTTCTGTAAGAAACTGTAGAAAAGTGCAAATACTTTTAATGTAGGTACATATAACAAGATACTAAGCATGAATTTTACTGTAGCCTATACAATAAACATTCATTGCAATTGAAAAAAAAATGTTGTATATCTTGAAAATTTATTTTTTTGATTTAAAAGAAAATAAAATTCAAACAAAACTTTTGATTTTTTAAAAATAAATATCAATTTTCTATAACTTCGGATTACTTATTTTCCAGTTTAGTAAGCAATAAATTAATATACCGTATACATTACATGCATTAGTAATGCTTAAACATAGTGTTTTTTCATGTCTTGAAGTTAATCCGCATTCATCATTCCTCCCCCCCGCACCCTTAGAAAAACAATGGAACAAGGTTATACTGTAGTTAAATTCACACAAAAAAAAGGGTAATGAATGATTTTATTTCATGTTTCTTTAGAAAACCCTCATGGTATGAGTAAAATATGCATTTTAAATTTTCATTATCAGTAATAATTATAAATATTATTGTTGAAATTGTTTTTAAAATGTTGAGAGCAATGCCTGTTTGCATGTTCAATGTAATTCTTTTGTAGATTAAAATAATATTTTTTGCAATTATTTTACCTCATCTGGCCTTACATTTTATCGCTTCACTGTTTTACACTACATTTCAGAATAATATGGATAATTGCAAAAGCCAAAGATTTGTATTTTCATTCCTCCCTGTTTTAAAAGATCTATAAGTTGTATGTATGTTATCATCATGCTCTACTGCGTTTTGTCAGCATGTCAATGCTGAAGACATTCCAATCATATGTAAATCTGTTTAGAGATAGTTATTAGTCCACACTTTTTGCTAACAGATATCAATGTGTACCTGCTTTCAACATAACTGATTTCAAAATCAAAGTTCTTGGGAATGAAAACAGAAATTAGATAAATTTTTATTAAAATGTTGAGGAATTATCAGGGTTGGCATGGTTTAAACCAGTTGGTTTTAACCATAGTTTATAACCAACTGTGTTTTTTCCCCCCTCAAAAAAAAAAAAAAAAAAAAAAAAATCTAATGACATTCTTTTTTTTTCCTTTATAATTTATGTGTTTCAGATTAATGCTTATAAGTAATTTCTACTTTTAACACTTTATTAGCAATAAGACTTGGATAAAGTGGGTCTAGGTCATTTTTTATGTATAAGATCAAAATCCGTATGCATTGGTGAACATATCTATTACTCAAAAGAGAAGGCTTAAAACATGTGAAATGATTAAAAAAAAAAAATAGATTAAAATATTTAATATTTAGTAGAAAATATTTTAATTTTTAAAAAATGCAGATAATTTAAAGCAATTAATACATAACAGGATGATCTTTAAGATTTTGCCCAAATTGTACAAGAAATTTTTTCTTGATTAAGGAGATAATCATGAAGAATTAAAATCAAAATATGAAGTCGAATAAGAGAGTATTCAAAGATTTCTTGCTATTTATAGCATTCTAATCATATTTTTTCCCCCTTCTGTTATCAGCTGAATCTAATGACTAAAAATGTTGATTTCAAATAATCACTCAAAATAAGAAAAAAAAATCTCCAAGAAGTATTTGAAATTTATTATTTTAATAACTGAGTAAAAGAATATTTATCAAATTACATCCAAATGTTTATTATTTAGTACACAAAAGACAGTTTATAAATTTGAAAAATCTGGTATGAATTCAACACTGCGAAGCACAATATCCCAAAGTCTAAGAGTTAAAGAACTTTTGGAAGAGACCTCCAGCAGAACTCCATTTTTGTTTGGATACACCATATTTATATCTTTAATTTTTAAAAATGGAAAAAAAAAAAAAAAATCCTAGTTGCCAGTAAAATACATCTGTTTTTTTAATCATACATAACTAATTATGAATAAGTTTATTTAAAACAGATAAAGGAAAGAAATCATCTTAGCTTGTTAACGAAAAACAATTATTCATATGCTTTGAAGCAAAATGAATATGAAATAATAAACAAATGATTGATTATACAATTATCTACTACTACTTCAAAATTTCTACAAAAAATAACAAAAAAAATACTTTATTATTATTTTTAAAATATAATGCAATATCTGACCCCCCCCCCCCCCCCAAGCTGTGTTTGCCTACATTCTCTCACTCTGATTTAAAAAATACATTAGAAAGAGCTTATATTTACCCTAAAAATTTTCTTATCCTAGTAGAAAGTAAACTGTTTTACTAATAACTTAAATTTTGTCTATTTGCACTTTAATTTTAAAATTCAATACTTGATTAAAAAAAGGGGGCAACTTTAAAAGCATAGATTTATGCCTTCTTTCTCTCCTCTACTCCTAAAATGTGCAACATGTTAATTTGTTAATGGCCATACCCGATTTTCTTTAAAAAATATCTTGATCTAAATTCTAAATAAAACAACTTCTTAAAACTATTGATTTAAATCAAATAAAAAAAAAACTCATTAAAATCATGTTAATTAAAATTTAAATTAGCAAATCATGTTGTAATTACTATGTATCTTAGGTAAAATGTCAAATATGTAAAAATGATAATTTTTAAGCATAAGTACCAGATTTCTTGTTATGAAGACATCAGAATGGCAGGCATCCGAAAAGTATAGGACATCAATAAACTTTAAATTAAGATGCAGCAAAGAACTTCAATTAAACTCTGAAAGGAAATAGATGAACAATTAAAAGCAAATACATGAACAGCCTGATAATGGGCTGGTACATATAATATAATGTTATCAATTTAGGGAAGAGGGGGGGGGGGGAGGTAGACTGGCACATGATACCTTAAGATATCTCTAGAGAAGAAGGGGATTTGTCTTTTTATATCATTATCATGTTTGATCCAAACCAAAAATTTATCTTTTTATTTGTGACTTGTTACTTACATCAAAATTTCAAAATAGTCTATAATCTGTTTTTACCAAAATATAAAGTAATTAAATCTTCAAATGACTGCTCTTCGTGGGGGTTTTTCTAAGGGAACCTAACCCGTATTTACGCAAGGTTCAAAGAAAACCACAAAAACTCCGAACGGTTAGGCCAATGGCCGAGATTGGGTTCGAACCCAGCACCTTTCGTCTACCAGTTGAGAGGTCAGAACCTCTCGGCCTGGTGGGGCCAGCACAGCTTGGGACCAGAGGTTGTGCAGATTTTAGAATTTTGCGAATTTCTGGTCATTACTTTGTTTAAATTTTTTAAACAGTAATTTGAATGTAATTAATATTGCAATCCAAACTATAACGAATACTTACAATATAATAAAATAAGTAATAAACTAAAATAAAAAAAATAGATAATTTTTAAAATGATTAAAATATTGAATGCAAAGGTCAAGTTAATAATCAATAATGTATGATTGAATATTCATTGTAAAGAAGAAATCTATTTTTCCTAAATGATTCAATGAAGTTTATCTCAAAGGTACATTAGTTATTCACATCAAAATCACAAAATAAGGAGGTTTTATTTCAGGTTTAGCCAGACTTAATAACCAAAAAACTTGATTAATACATAAATATATTTGGTAAGAAGATTGTAATTAGCAGTGATATTAGCAATATCTTGAATTTTTTCAAGACTAAATTTATTCTTTCTTCATGAAAACACATGGATTCAGTAATATTAACAGAAAATACACATTAAAATATACATAGAATTGGAATAAATTAAAAAAATTTAAATTCTCTCTCTGTATGTGAACTGAATGTTTCATTTCTTACATCCATAAATTATGTGCAAATTTTAGAATTGCGGATTTGAGGGAGTCTACTGTAATGGACAATGCAGAAACATTGATTCAAAGATTAAGATGCCAGAGTGGAAATGTGAATGCCAAACACATAATATTGCTATGATTCTTGTTTAATTTTTAGGCATGTGCCTAATTAAGTTAAAGACTGATGTATTTCTTAAAGTTTTTTTTTTTTTTTCAAAGGCTATAAATAATAATGTATTAAAGAATATGCTTATTTTTTTTACAAGAGGGAGAGAGGGAAGTGTTACAAAATGACCAAAAATATGCATTGTAATAAAATATTTTTTATGAAATAAAAAAAAGACTTTTTAAACAGTTAAACTGCAGTTACATAGACTTTATCTTTAATTAGCATCAAATTTTTGCCCCCCCCCCTCCCTCTTTAATGTGCATATATTTTATTTTTAAAATGCTGTTACTGTATCAAAATTCCAAAACAGAGATTTTTCACTTAAACAATATTCTTATATTATACTATCTCAAATGATGCAGGTAAGATTTTAATCATGTTGGGCACTAGACAGTGCTTAACTGAAATATTGACAACAAAACTTTTAGATCATTAAATGTTCTTTTGGCTGTTCTCTTAATAATAATTTAAAAAATATTTTATTTTGAGGGATATTCTAATTTTTTGTACAAACATTTATTTTTTTTCTGGGGGGGGGGGGGGGGAGGTCATTAACTTTTCCCTAAGAAAATGACTGATTTCTAAAGTGAAAGCAGTTCCAAGTACAATTAAGTTACATAAACATAAGGGAATTAGAAATTAACTAATTTCAATCTGATAAAAGCCTTGTAAAATGATAAAAAAAAAATTACAAAAATTTTAATCCCTTTATCAAGTAAAGCTAAATATAATGACAGATTTTGTACAAACACAAATATATCTATTTTGATGATTCTCTTTTTCCTGCATCAAAATATACATTTTTAAAGAAAAAGAGTGGTCAGCAAATACTGATTCAGTAGAGTCATTCATTTTAATTACTTTTTTTAAAGATAGTTTTTTCAATATAAAAAATCTTTGAAAATTGTATTTAAAAAAAAGAAAGAAAGAAACCTTTTGTATTCAGAATAGAAGACTGCAAGTGTGCAGTCTGTGTTTCAATATTTCAAACTACGCATAATAAAAACTAAAAGTAATATTGATGCATTATTCACACCAACTAAATTTATATACAGAGAGATGTCATGCAATTGAACCCTAGAATAATTTCAACTAAATTATACCTAAGCAATTAAAAAACAGGTATTACTGTTGGCAAGCAAAACTGGTTTTGATTAAAATTGCTCTGTTTATTTGATATGATGTCAAAGTGTTTCAATCAAAATATCTTTAATTGAGCCTGTTCTGAATTCCAAGATCAATAATTTTAAACACAAACAGGCCATGGTTTTTATTTCTATATGCAGAAAATCTCAGATTTAATTACAAGTTACCATACTTTATTATATTATAAGTATTAATTTTATTATTTCAGTGGTGAAATGATATCTTTTGATTTGTTTATTTTAATTGTAATTTTTAAAGTTTTAAATATAAAAAATATAGTTTTAATGTATTTAAAAAAAATTTAAGATTTTTTAAATTTTAAAATTTCAAATAATGAAGGATTGTAAATATCACAATATTAAAAAAAATAATGATAATAATCCAGTAATTTTTTAAATAGCCAATTTACTGCTATAATAAATTAGCGTTTACACTAGAAAGAAAAAGGGCACTATCGCAAGAGAAAATATATTATTGACTTTAACGAAGAAAAAAAATGTGGGAAAATATGCAATAAACATTAATTTTGAATGATTTTATGACATAAAAATAAAAAAATACAAATAAATTACAAGGTGATTGAATAATTTCATTTTTTTTTCCCTAAAGAAATAAGAAAATTTAATCCTTTTTGCAAGATTGTAAGAACACAGGTTTAGAAATACTATGAAATGGAGAAACTTTTATTAGAAATCTCTGGATACAACTAGTGATGCATTTTACTACTATTAAAAAGGGCAATTTGTAAATTTGATAAAGGATGGTTGGCTACGCCTTCAAAAATGAACACTAAATAAACATTTTCAAGCAAAGATAAAATTAAAAAGAAACATACTGCATTCAACTAGAAAAATGGCAAACAATATTCAATATATATATATATTACTAAGAACAAAATTAAAAATATAAACTATTTGCTTTATATATTTAAAACAAAATATAGGATTCAGTAGGAAACATTAAAAAATCAGAAATTAAAAGTAGTTTATTATTTAAAGAAAAAGTTAACATAAATGTAATCTTGTCATATTTTATTTTCTACAATGCCATACAGTTTAAACTTAAATTCAACTAAATCAAAAGCAAAACCAAAAAAGATTATTTTCTAATAAAGCTCTATGTAACTAATTACCTAAATTAGACAGTAAAAAATTCACTGCCAGAAACAAAAATTCCTTATCTACAGTATGACATAGTGAACAACAATTCAAAAATTCATTAACAATTTTTTTAACAGAAAACATAAAAAATATCTTGCAGCATGATAGATTGAAAATAAATATAAAATATAGAAACATCTTTTTGAAAGTAAACATCGGATATATGAAACATAAAAAAAAAAAAAAAAAAATGATATTTAAAAAATAAATGGACAGCAGACTTCCTCAAATCCACAGGCACCTAAAATCCATACATCCTCACTGATGTAAACAATGACACCTTAAGTTCAGATGTAGGGGCAAAATTACAAAATTTTTTAGTTTTATAGCATTCTGTAGTATGTACTTCAATATGTTATTCTTGATATTATGATGGAACTTGCAGTTTTTCATGAAAGAAGAATAATTCTATTTTTGAAAGAAATCGAGATATTTCTGATATTACTGTAACATTTTTGCCAAATATATTCATATATAATATACATTAGCAATGTATAAAGCTTTTTTTTTTTTTCTTAATAATAAAAAAATTATACATTGCATTAGTTATTTATATATTTTAATAAAGCGAGTATAGCTCTTTCAATCTGATACAATTCTTAATTTTCCTAAAATTTTTGGAAATCCTTAAACTAATACTGAAAATTTCAAGCCTCCCCCCCCCTTCTTTCACACACAGAAAAAAAATAATATCCATATAGGGTAGTTGTGCCGTAAATGGACACTTTTATGGAATTTCTTTAAAAGCTATGCTTTGACTATCTCAACAGTTTATTATTCTCAAGCATACAAATTATTATTATTTTATGAAATAGATTTTTAAATAGTTTTTATTTTTGGCAATTTTTCAGCAACAGTAAGCAATAATCATAACATACTGCAAAAATAAAGTATGAAGAAATAATAGGCATTGTTTAGTCCCATATTCTTTTTCTGCTGAAATTGCTGCTTCCATACATAAATGTAATATTGTTAAAGAAATAAACATTGAAAATTTATTTTAACAGTAATCTGGAAATTTGAGACTAACCTGGAAATATCAGGGAATTTTAAAATGTTTAAAGGACCTTTCACAAAATAATATATCTTAAAACAGGACCCTCCGCAAAACACCTTTACCAATTCAGAATTATTCGTTTCTTAAATAGACCTTTCTCAGAAATTTTCCCCTTTGAATTGAACTTTTCAAAATTTAGTCATTTAAAATTAAAATCTGGACTGTAAATAAGCAGTTCAGGTCCACAAAAAGCATATTACTTAGCTCACATGAAAAATCTGAACATGAAGACTTGATAATTTAAAATTTACAAAATTATGACTAGAATTTTCACAAATGTAAGAAAAATTTCTGAATTTCACAAAAATAGGACCTTGTGAGAAAAGTCAGGACATATCCGGGAAATTATAACATTTATAATGTATTCATTTACTTCAAAATGTAAATAAATTGAATTGACAATTTTTAATTGCCATCCATGACTATCTTGATTTTTTTTTTTTTCTTCAGGCAAGCAGATTTTGTAAATTTTATATTCGACACATCATACATTATCAACCTACAATTCTTGTTTGATTGTATAGCTATCTGATACTAGACAACTTGTGCCTTATAAAGCTTTGATTAACTGCTATAATGAGGGGGTTTGGAAACATTTTGAAACTTACAATTTCTTTAATTATTGTTAGGTACAAATGTACCAATGTTTACATTTAGATCCGCTAGATGGCTGTACTGAGCCAGCGTTAGATATTCTGATATTCATATCAATATGTACAAGCTTGTGTAGATATTATTCTTTTTACATAGTCATAAAGATAAAAGAAGGATATTCAATAATTATAAAATAGCTGTTGCATATTGTGTTTCTAAATTGTTCAGAGAGATTAAAAAGTGAATCACCTTACCCTCTATATATCGAAATTTTAGTTTGTGTCACACAAAATTGATTTTCTTACTTTTATGAAAAGTGTCCCACACTACCCCACTCGCCCTTTACTTTTTAAATTTATAGTTATGCTAAATTATGCTAAATAAAGGGTTCATTGATATATATCATCATATATGAAGTAGACGACCTCAAATTCTCACAACTTGGGATCAGTCGTTGTGTGAATTTTTGAATTTTGCAGATTTCTGGTCATTGCTTTGTTTACAATTTTAAACAGCAATTTGAATGTAATAACACAATGCAAATTATAAAAAATGCTTGCAATATAGTAAAACGTTAAAACTAATAAGTAATAAACTGAAAAGTAGGAAAATTTTCAAAATGATTAAATTATTAAAAGGTCAAATAAATATTAATGTGCATGCCTAATAAACATGATGCAATTTCCTTGTCAATTCAATGAAACTTTCTTCATGAAGACAATAAAAGCATAAAGTGAAGTAATGTTGCTTCAGGTTTAGCTATTACAAATTTTTATTAATTATGCAAGTGACTGTTTATTTAGTTTAAAAAATTATTTTCAACCACATATGGGCAAAGTTAATTTTACTTGAAAAAAAAAAAAAATCAATTTACCCCCTTTTTTTTCACATATTTTTTCATATTTTAGTGCAACATTACTCTGAAAATCTCATTGCGATTACATTTGCTAAAATTTATAAATATTTAATTATTTATTTGGACTATTACGCTCAAAACAAACTGCTCTTCAACGTGTAGTAAGTGTTAATAAAAAATAATTATTATTATTATTAAATAATAACGATCAAAAGCGATAAGAAAAAAAAAATCACAAAAATCTTTAAAAGATTCCTATCATATGACGAAATATCGTATTTATATGATATAAAAACAGGAGAAAGAAATTATCTAATTCTATTCTGAATCAACTTTGAATAGATCACGACAACAGAATTTAAACGCATCTCGATGTTACATATTCGAATTCATTTTTTAAATTTCGCATTTTAATCCACCAACATGAAAGTAAACATGATAAGTCTTAAAATAACCAGCAAAATAACTTACTTGAATGATGAAATTTCTCCTTCTTCGTTTCGTACAAGATTGACGATGAAATAAATTTGAGTTTGAGTTTTGAGTGAACAACGCTTTGAGGTCTATAGCTACAAATGGCTGTTACCTCGAATGATCCATAAACCACAGAAACAAATACAGAACACTTTATTATTACAAGAAATCCAGTACATACATTTTTTAATACACATCACAGGGACAACACCCGCACACCCATGCCGCTAGCTGGACTCGAACCAGGGTCCAGCGGTGTGGGAGGAGCTCACGCTACCGACCACGCCACTGGATCGGCATGAAATAAATTTCGCGCTCGCTCCGCCATCGTAAACAAACACAACCGCGCAAACAACTTTTCAGATGTTGCCAGATTCTTAAACTGAATGAGAAACGTTTTGATTGGTTAGAAGAGAAGTAACATTACGTGAAATAGCATTCGTTTGAGCGTATTTAGGTATAACAGCTAAAAGAGGATTTTTTTACTATTGGTCGAACGAAATCGTTGTAAATTAATCGTGTTTAACAAATTTTCTAGAAAAATGGTAAAGTGAATATCAAATATGCAGTCAACGCGTCATTATTTAACGAAAATTTTTAACAGTGTACATTATAATCGATTTTAAGAGAGGTGTTAAAAAGAAACTGTTTAAGTGAAATATTTGACATTTTAAATATTTTTATACAGTGTGAATTCTACGAGAAAACAGCATTATGGTACAGTATTACAGTCTGTGCATTGTTAATTTCTACATATCATTGCTATATGAATTCGCATTATGGTATAAATATCAAACTATATCTGTAATTAAAAAGAAAATTAAGGTATTTTTATACTTGTGTTTAAACTTGTGATATAGTGGTGAAAAAATAAAGTGTAGAACGCTCACATTTCCCAGCATTACGCCATCCAACATATAAAAACAGTGCACACTTGATTTCAAAAACTTCCCTTCCAATATTAGTCTTTAATCTCATTTACAAAGATATTTTATTTAATAAATCGAATAGTTTTCCTTAAATTTGTCATGAGTATTATTTTAGTGTGAAAATTATATTTTAAAATTTCCTGTCTAAATTAAAAACTATGAAGAAAATTTAAAGAATGCATGTTTATTTGAAAACGTATAAGTTATCATAATTTTACATTAATAGAAATTCATACTGAAATCTAAGTGTGATTATATCGAGATATATATAATAAACGATCAAGCGCGAGTATTTTTCGCGCTCCGAGAATATGAATTAACTGTATTATTAAAAAGAATCGTTTGTAAACTTAAATAATATCAAATATTGCTATTTTGTATAACTCGTTTTTTAACCTTATCCTAATATATATTGATGAATTTAAATTGGTATTGACAAAAAATAGTGCATATTTAAACTTTACTTGACATTTCATAAAACTAAATTCAGCATAGTAGTAGTCTTTTCTTTTTACAGCGGAGTTTAAACAAAACTCTTGTTCAAAGCTTAAACTTGACATTGTACTTAGCGCGCTTCGAAAGGAGGTCGCAAAGTTGCCTTGGTTCGCACCGCACTTTTCCATGTAGAATTTTTAATTAATTTTTAAAGATACCGGAGGCGTATTGAGAGATCCACTCAATACAAACTAGTCGCGAATCACATAGTATTTATATGACTAATTCAATAAGTCTGTTTTTAACAATTTGATGTTTATTGCTTATGTAATGCTACTGGGCATTGCATTACACATACCTGCCAATTTTGAAATCCTTACAATTTTCTCGATGTATTCTTACATGCTTAAAAATGCATAACATATGCATATGCAATACAAAAAGTGATATAATTTCTTAACAATATTTTTTATGCTATTTTTATATTTATATTAAAAATTAAAAACGCGAGGTTGTCCAAGAAAATGTTTTTCCAATTTCATACACTGGGAATGTGTTTCCAAAAAACTGTCCTTCATGATGATCTGTAATAGATAAAGGCAGATTAAATTCACAGCAAATTTCCTGAAAGATTACAGCAGTTGAGGAGTAGAAGGAAGAGTATATCTACCAGCATTGATTATGCATTTTTACTGGGTATCTTTGATGAAATGCACATTTTTTCAGCAATCCTTTCATAAAATTCACGTTTTTTACGCGATCTTTTTACAAAATCCGCATTTTCCCCGCAATTCTTTGACAAAATTCACTGTTTTCTGCGACCCTTTCATGAAATTTGCGTGATCTTGTCACGAAATCGGCGTTTTATCCGCGATCTTTCGACGAAATCGGCGATATTTTAGCAAAATTGGCATTTTATTGCGACCTTTTGTCGAAATCGGCGGTTTTTCCTCGATCTTTTGACGAAATCGGCAGTTTTTCCGCGATCTTTTGACGAAATCGGCGTTTTTCCGTGATTTTTGATTAAATCGGCGTTTTATTCGATGATCTTTTGACAGAATTTGCATTTTTACGCGATCTTTTTTCGAATAAATGTTTTATCACCGCTATCTTTTGATCAAATCGGCATTTTTTCAATGATTTTTTGAAAAAATATTTTTAAGCGATCTTTTATCGAAAACGGCGTTTTTCCCCCATGATCTTTTGACGAAATCGGCATTATATTCGCAATCTTTAGACGAAATTACGCTTTCCCACGGTTTTCAGATGAAATCAGAGTCTTATCTGAGATATTTTGATGAAATCGCCGTTTTTTCCGCGATCCGCACAGAAAATTTGCACTTTTCAGCGATCTTTTGACAAAATTCGTTGACAAAAACATCGATGAATTCATCATTTTTTCACGAAATATTGACAAAATATGGGCATTTCGGCGTTTTTTTTTTTAGCTAAATTTGAATTTCTCCGAGCGCAAAACCGTACAATCGTACTGTACATCCGTACAACCGTATACCTAGAACAAAATCCGTACATTGTACGGCCAAACCGTACAAGTTGGCAAGTATGGTTATACAAATATATCATTAAAAATTGTTATCTAAATTTTAAAAGCCGATTGTACATAGAATACACCTCCCTTATGTCCAAAACGTCTGTGTTTTTAAGGGTATTATCTCGGCTAATTATCGACGTTTTTCTTTCAAAAATCATTGTCAACAATGATTACATTGTAAAAATCATTGTCAACAATGATTTTTACACATCTGCTATGATAGGTACTTCCAGTGCTGCTCAAGACTTTTGCTGCATGTCCACAAATCGGAATTTGTGTGCAATGGAAAAATGCACTTTTCTCAAAAATTATATAACCTAGGGTAACCGCTACAGTTTTTCTGCAAAGTTTAAACTAACATCTACTACTTCTATTTAAATATATATATATATATATATATATATATATGTGTGTGTGTGTATAATTTTAGATTCGGAAAATAAGTGGGGGGTCATATTTATACACTATATTTTAGACAATATCTTTGTTTAATTCATAAAATTAAACAAAATGCATTTTTGAGTTTAGCGTATGCAAGTTTGCACCCAATTTACAACGAACTTTTATTATTATATTTTATTTAACCTCTTTAAATTATTCCTAAATATATTTGTGAATGTTTAATAATTCATAAATATGTGGTTCAAGAGTCTTTATTACTTTCTACAATCCATAGTTTAGAGTAAAATTGCTGTGACAGACACAGGAGTGATTTTACAATGGTTCTGTTTTTATTTTTAAAGTGCTATTATCTAAAAAAGTTATTATCTAAAAAATGATAACTACATTTAAATCTTGTAAGAAGTCGCAGCAACGAGCAACCATATAGAGTACAGTAGCAAAAGCATTATATCTTACGACCTAATTATCCCATTTACATCCAGATTTTGTCATTTAAATAAAGATAAAAATGTCTTTTTTTCCAAGATCTTTGTGTCTTGGACTTCCTTAAGAGACTACTCTAGTCAAGCAAAAAGACCCGCTCGCTAATGTTATTCCTACGGTAGAAATTTATAAAGGTATCTCGATCGCATTTCAATATTTTAAAATGATTTCTTTTGGAATGGATAGCTGAGATCTATCAGTACAAAGTCCATTTTTTACTTTTTAGATTTTGTTTACAGACATTTTTAATGAAGGCACTTTCAAGTTTGGAACCGGTTTCGAAAGTAAAAGCACCCTAATAAAAAAATATGTAATCAAAATCGAACAAATAAAAAATAATCTTTATACAGATGAGTCTTAACTATCCAATGCAAATAAAATAAAACATAATAGATAAAAAATAAACAAATCATTAAAAAATATTGAAATGCGACCAAGATATCTGTATAAATTTCTTTCATAGGACTAGCATTAGCGAACCTGTCTTTTCGTTTGATTAAAGTAGCCTCTTAACGTGGTATTAAAGCTCCCAGATCAGCAAATGCGAAATTTCCTAACACACTTTTTAAACATACAGGCACAAAATTGGCAGATCTGACTGTCAGTGTGATTAAGAAGCAAAATGAGTTTTCAGCATTTGATAAATTACTTATCGAATTTTAAGTCATGCGACTACAGGTTTTACTCGTTTCTCTGGTGGATTTTTCTCATTTCGTCCAGACATCAATTACAGTACTTGCTGAAAAATCTTTTGCACCTCCCCCCACCCCTCACGAAAAACGAACCTTTTTAGATAAACTAAAAATGAACAAAAAATTGAAAATCTTAATACTTTTATCATGATTGTGTTTAATTATATATTTATAATGGACATGACAGCATATATTTCAATCAAAATGAAAAAAGAAGTAGAAGGGAAAAAAATTAAATAAAGAAATTGTATCAATAACAAATTAATATATTTTGAGCCACCAGGATTGCATTCAAATTTTTTATTTAATGAAAAAATTAGTCCTTTTAAACAATAAATAAAAACCAAAGCATAAGATATGTTTTTTATTGAAATAAAACATAGAGCAATTCTTTAAAAAATTAACAATGAGATGCAACATTTAAAAAGTGCAACATAAAACCATAAAAAGTAATGTGATTGTTATAATTTTATACCTTTGAAAAGAATGGCAGATATTCAACATTCCCCAAGACTGTACTTAGTTAAATAGTAATAAAGAGTTGTTTCCAGTTTTGTATAATAGAAATGTTTTATTTCTACAAGAGAATATTTCACTCAAACCACATTAAAATCTTAGACACAGATGAGATAAAAAACTTTTGCATTTAGATTTCATGCTTGAAAAATAAAATATACTCAGAGAATTTTGAAAATAATGTATATAGTTATATAGTATGAAAATGCCTAAACAGAAACGTTAAATTTGTACAAACAATACCACATATGTAAATTAGTTTTTCGCAGAATATATTCCTTACAATTTTAGTTAAACATTTGTAAAATCTGTCAAGACTAATATGAATTCAAACTATTCAATACTATGAGTATCTATAATTAGAGAAGATATGTTAAAATAAATTAACTTTTCATGTGTTTTTTTCTGAATGTTTCAGTAACTATTTTTAAAATTCTTTTTTTTTTTTTTTTTTTTTTTTTTTTTTGAG
Organism: Maratus speculifer; assembly: GCA_964019185.1. NCBI lineage: Eukaryota > Metazoa > Arthropoda > Arachnida > Araneae > Salticidae > Maratus > Maratus speculifer. The sequence goes on from OZ025293.1 coordinate 51,941,623, forward strand.
AAAAAGGAAAGAAGTTCTTTCGACTTATCAAATGATTATGCGCTTCATTGGTAAAGATGTCATCTATGCTTTTAAAATTGCATTCTTTTAGAATAACTAATATAGAAATGCAAATGATGTAATTCTAAAACAAACAACACATCTCGGCTTCAATATAAGGTTTAATGAAGGCCAGCTACTGGATGAAGAAAAGAAATTTCAAAAAAACTGTGGAAATATAAAACGAACACCTAAAAAAGAAAAGTTTTGATAAAATATTGATTAGTAATAAAGATTGCAGTGAAAAATAAAAAAAAGTTACATGAACTTTGAAAAAAAAATTGTTCATGGTTGAGCGCCTCCTAGGGATCCGCCCCCTTGGCCCTGCCCATGCCCTCTTTTCGTCCCATAGGACTAGGCGAGGAGTTAGTTCCTATATGTGATGGTCAGAGAGATCTCAATTCACCTCACAAATGATAGGCCTGGTATAGAATGCTTTTAAAACTTCTTGGAAAATTAATATTTATATTTTTTCTTTCTATGTACTTACTAGAGATGGGAAATATGGTTATTTTTTGTTAACAGGTTACATCATTCCACAGTAGCGCTGGTAACAGGTTCCAACATCCTGTTATTTTTGTAACAGGATACAATAAACAATTTATAAACAACTGCTAAATATGCTCCCAAACGGACAACACATGGGATATGGCCCCCCCGTGGAGGGAGGGGGGGGGTTCTTTCTAAGGGAACCCAACCCGTATTTACGCAAGGAAATCCAAAGTTCGAAGAAAACCACGGAAAACTCCGAATGATTGGGCTGACGACCGCGATTGGGTTTTGTTCTAATCCAGCGCCTGCCGTCTACCAGTTTTGAGGGCAGAATCTCTCAGCCACTGGTGGGGCAACAACATTTAAGAAAATATCTATAGGCACATATATTTTTGAATATAAAATAATGTATCCAATAGGAAATACGAAGAGCAGGAAAATTAGAAAGTACAAGAAAACATATTAAGAAAACCTTCTTTAACATACAGAGGAAAACGAATTTTTCAAAAATCCATTTTCCGTATACCGCGTTTTCTCAATCAGCACTGTTGATGTTTTAAAATCTGAGATGAAATGCATTACTGAATTTTCGTACAGCAAGTCAATGCGTGCTGCCACTACAAGAGCAGCTGCAAAACATAAAACAAATATTAACTGATAGGACAAAGAAACTTGTGAGATAGGACAGATGGTAGAGAATGAATTTTTTTCCAGACTCAGTTTTTTTTACTAGTTTCTTAATAGCAGATATGTATAGTATGCAAGATCGATTGTACGCTATTATGAAAGCAAAACAGCAAAAAATTAACTACCATTTACTCCATATTAATAAGGCAATAAATATTGTTGAGCAAAATAAAATATTCTAATACTTTGAACTCATCTAAATTTTATCCTACTATTTTTATGTCTTTCAGAAAGCTGTAAACCTAATATATTGTACTGTATTTTATATTTTGTAAATATTAAAATCTTATCTAAACATTCCAGATTCAATTTATAAGAAATTTAATTGCATTTACTTAGTATAAAAATGATTAAATTGAAAATAATTTTTTAATAATTTTTCTCAATTATTTTAATATTTGGAATATGAGTTGTATTAAAATGGTTCCAAAGTTCACTAGCTCATACTTTTTTACATAGATCCATACTTAAATAAAAAATAAGACTTATTTCCACAAAATTTTCACCCCCCTCCTAAAAAAAGTGACATTTTTGGAGTGCCGACAAAAGTGAAAACTTGGACAATTACGTTTTTATTTTTTGAATTGTCAGGACATATTTTTTTTTAATCGTCAGGATTCCATTGCAGGTTGTATTGTGCAGGAAATACTTTTAAATAATGTGTTTTTTTTATTCATTATTATAAAGTACTACTACAAAAATTACATTACAATTTTCATTTAATGCGCAATTGTGCATGAAAAATAATGCATATTGTTTTACATAAAAAGAATTGCAATAAAAAAGACTGAATAATATTTATATGGTGCAGATGTCATACACACATCACGTTGGCACAATTTTTTTCTGATACCGATTTTGCAAAAAACCTCGAAGAAGTTTGAGAAATATAAATTTCAACCCATTATGGGTCCGTAAAGTGACCCAGAATAACGGGAGAAAATTTTTTTATGCTAGATTTGTAATGTATGAAGCATAAGCTTTCGATAGACATATTGCATCAAAAAATGAGCACCCCCCCCCTGCCCCACCTCCCAAAAAATGGTCCTATAGGGAAAAACCGGAAAATTGAAATAGCAAAAAGAATGGCGAGTAAAAGTTAGCTATGCTAGAATTTTTTTCTCCGCTTTAGCTCCCATAGAAGCAAAGTTATAGCCTTTTAAAGATTGAAATGAAGTGAAGAAATGAGCAAAATTAGGTGAGTCACCGAAAGAGGGGGGGATGTCATGTTAAAAATGGTAGAGAATTAAATAAGCGAAATTTGAAGGTGTATGTTTGGGGGGTGACCCCCCCCCAGAAGAGCCCTTTAGAAATCAAATCCACAAATGTTTAAGGATAGAGAGCCAACGAATATAAATGCACAAATGAAGTATGAGAAGGTAGCAAATAGCTATTTCGAATCTACTAACGAGATTCTTCATCAGTGCAAAACTCAGCGAGCTAAAAGTAGCAAAACTGAGCGAAGAGACAGAGAGACTCAGGCTTATATACCCGCTATGGGAACAATCCCGCCTAAAGGAAAGCAACCAATGAGAAGAAAGCAGCCAAAACCAACTGAGTGGACAAGTAGCGACATCTAACGGAGAACAAGCAAAACAAAAACTAAAAAGCGAGTGAAAAAAAAAGTATTAAATTAACGATTTCCAAATACTTGGAAAATAAGGAGTACTAGATAAGTCATTGACTAAGGAGTGAGAATTTTTTTATGATGTGGTAAGCTTCCCAAAAATCAAGATCAAGAATAGAAGGACATTTATGGATGATGGTGGCTGAAGAAAAGTTAAACTTATGTTGAGAAGACCAACAATGTTGAGCAATAGAGGAACGTATAAGCTCCTGATTTTTGACATAACTTTTATGTTCCATTAAACGAAATCTGAGAGCACGTTTAGTCTGACCAATATAAGAAAGACCACATTGACAAGAAATTTGGTAAATACCCAAGTTATCTAAGTGATCAATGGGGTGCTTAAGATTTGAAAAAGCAATTTTATTAACAGGAGAAAAAATAACATTGAAATCGAACCTTTTTAAAATTTTAGCAACTTGCTGACTGATTTTGGGGAAAAAAGGCAAAACAACCAAAGCATTGGAGTCCGAAATAAAGTTCTTACTTTCAGATTGTGTAGATTTTGTCAAATTTCTATGAATAGAATCTATAATATTGGGAGAATAACCACGATCAACAGCAATAGCTTTTAGGTAATTAAGTTCATCACTGAGTAACTGAGGAGTTAAACAAATATTGGAAGCCCGGAAAACAAAAGTTTTAAAAGCCGCAACTTTCTGGTTAGGAGGATGAGAAGAATATCTGTGAGGTGGAAGACTGACCGCAAAAGGTTTGCGAAAGACAGTAGTCTGAAAATTATCTTCATTGCGAATAACAAGAACATCCAGAAAAGGAAGGCAATTGTCCGATTCAGTTTCAAAAGTAAATTGAATGCAAGAATCAATAGAATTCATGACAGAGAGAATATGATTTATATCAGAATTCACTTCAACTAAAGCATAGATATCATCTACATAACGAACATAGAACGGAAATTTTAAGACTTCAAATAATTTTATTTCAAAGTAATGCATGTACAAATCGCATAAAGTCGGACTAAGAGGATAGTCCGACTACGATACGACCCGTTAGTCCGATACGACCCATAGCCAAACCGTCAATCATACGAAAGAAATTCCCGTTAAAAACAAAAGTATTTTGAGATAAGCAAGCACGAATTAGATGAATAAGTTCCTCGATTTCGAAAAAGGAAAAATGAAATTCACAGAGCCTTTTCTTGAGGCAATCTAAAGCACCTTCGACAGGAACATTGGTAAATAATGATTTAACATCAAAAGAAACCATCGTGTGGCCTTGTGGCTTAAAACTGTGAAGTTTTTTAGTAAATTCAAAAGAATTCTTAACAGTGAAAGAATTATTGCTTGAGAGAGGAGAAAATATGGAAACAAGATATTTGGCAAGTTTATAAGAAGCCGTACCGATACTGGAAACAATGGGTCTAAAAGGAATGTCAGGTTTATGGACCTTAGGTAAAGCATAAAACCTGGCACAATGAGCAATTGAAGGAATAAGAGACCTCTTTAATTTAGCAGGAATAATGTGTGAAGACTTAATGGCAGATTTGATAGTAGCAATTTCATTAGAGGAAGGGTCTTTGTGGATATCCACATAGGGACCATCATTAATTAATTTATGGGATTTTTCTAAATATGAAGACTTGTCAAGAACGACAATCTGACCACCTTTGTCAGCCTTAGTTATGATCAAATTCGGATCAGAAGACAAACTTTTTAGACAATGTTTAAGGCGAAGGTGGACTCTCAAAAAAATTTCTTTTTCTTTTGCACCGATTTGCTTGAAAATAAAATATGTGATTACAATTGTAGTTATTTGAGAAAAGCTAAAATTGCAAGGAAAAATATTAATTACTTTGGTAATTATAAATTATTAATTATTGAAATAATTAGTTAATTAAAAATGCTCCATGCGCATTTATTTTGCATATAAAATAATAATTTTTATTTATGAGATACCTTTCAGACCTAAGAGTAAAACTTAGTTGAAATCTTAAACATAAATAGAAAATAAAAATTATTAATAATAATAATAAGTCGAAATACCAATTTTTATAGTGAAAAAACACTGTAAATCATACTTTTGATGAAGAATTTACAGCTTATGAGGTCCGAAGTACAATTATTTTAACTAACATTTTTTCTATGTACTATGAGGTAATGTCATAACGAATTTTGAAGAACTCAAAAAATTAGGGATGCGCATGGAATATTTTGAAAACTGAGATTATCCCGAAATTTTTATTTCGAGAAAATCCACTGTTAAGTTAGAAATATCAGTAGTAATTCAATAATAAAGAACATTAAATACCATATAATAAATGAATATTACTTATAACACACTTATAATATACTTATAATAAATTCATAACAAGCGCTTCATGAGTTGGGAAATAAAAAAAGTATTTTTCGAAATTTTGGATGATTTTTGTCGATTTGAAGGTCCACCTTCGCCTTAACTGAACTATTAAGATTTGGCTTATAAACATTCGAATTGAAATCAACAGTATTGGCAATGAGATGCCTAATAGACTCTTTTTGAGAAGGAGAAATAGCGCTATGCTTAAAGGCTCTTTCAATAGGAGCAATTAGACGGGGTAACGAAGGAGGGGCAGAAACAGAGAAATTGTTGTTTAATTTTAGAGCATTTAGCTGATTATTACTTAAAGCGACACTAGAAAGATTGAGAACAGCATTTTTGTTAACAGTAGAAAAATTTATAGAGTTGTTGGCGGAAGAATTATTACAAAGCGTAATAAATTTCCTTTTTAGGACTGCGCAATGAATCGAAGAAGCTTTGGGGACTCTATTCCATGAAATTCTGTCTATAGAATCAAAATCAGGAAAAGAATTACCAAGAGAGATATGTACGTGATATAACTCGCGCTCTATATGAACAACTTTCTGGCGAGTCTCTTGAATCAAAGCCCTTAAAAGAGCTAATTTAGATCGAAACAAGACCTTATCTATCCTACTTGAATTAAATAAATTACAACGTATTGAAATAAATCTAGGAAACACTTTTTTGCGTCTACAGTCACGTAGAAAATGTAAGTGCTCCAAAAACCTATACTTTTTCAGCCGTAAATAACAAAATCTATTAATTTGTGACATAGTAAAGAGAAGTAAAATTAAAACAGAAATAGGGGAATCAAGGCCCGTTGACGCCAAATACATTAAAATAGCAAATAAAGCCTTTGTGCACAAATGTTTAAGGATAGAGAGCCAACGAATATAAATGCACAAATAAAGTATGAGAAGGTAGCAAATAGCTATTTCGAATCTACTAACGAGATTCTTCATCAGTGCAAAACTCAGCGAGCTAAAAGTAGCAAAACTGAGCGAAGAGACAGAGAGACTCAGGCTTATATACCCGCTATGGGAACAATCCCGCCTAAAGGAAAGCAACCAATGAGAAGAAAGCAGCCAAAACCAACTGAGTGGACAAGTAGCGACATCTAACGGAGAACAAGCAAAACAAAAACTAAAAAGCGAGTGGAAAAAAAAAGAGTATTAAATTAACGATTTCCAAATACTTGGGAAATAAGGAGTACTAGATAAGTCATTGACTAAGGAGTGAGAATTTTTTATGATGTGGTAAGCTTCCCAAAAATCAAGATCAAGAATAGAAGGACATTTATGGATGATGGTGGCTGAAGAAAAGTTAAACTTATGTTGAGAAGACCAACAATGTTGAGCAATAGAGGAACGTTTAAGCTCCTGATTTTTGACATACCTTTTATGTTCCATTAAACGAAATCTGAGACAGGGGCGTAGCTTGAAATTTTTATTGGGGGGGGAGACCAAAATTTGGCGCCTTTTAATGTTTTGCCGCCCTTGAATTATTCGTAAACATTTTAGGAGAGGGGGGGGGGTAGTTATGCTACTTTTTATCTTTAGTTACTTATTCATGGTAATGACATCTATTTAGGTGATGTAAGTGATGCGGCCATGGTTGGATTTAGGTTTTAAGAGTGCTTGCCACTGTGCGGCTAAAATATCTCTCCCAGCTCTTGTTTTTTCAAAGCTAAAAAGGCAATGTGGAATGTTTATAGAGAAATCGAATACTTATGAATATTTATGATTTAAATATTCGAATATTTATGATTTAAATAAATAAACAGGCGCGGATCCACGGGGGGGGGGCGATCGCCCCGATCGCCCCCCCCCCAAACCAGTGTTGAATTCAGACTTTTTCCCGGAAGGGATTTCTGCGACTTCGTCGGAGACAGTCTTTTGTTCCGGAAAAAACGCGAATTTTATTAAAATGTCGCTAAAAAGCGCTAATTTTGTCAAAGTGTAGCGGAAAAAGAGCGAATTTTACCAAAGATCGCGAAAAAAGCATGAATTTTGTCGAAGGTTGCGCAAAAAAAAAAAAAAAAAAAAAAAAAAAAAGAATTTTGACAAAGGATTGCTAAAAAACGCGAATTTTGACACAAGATCGCTGACAGCGCGAGTTTTGTCTAAGTGTCGAGGAAAAAGCTCGAATTTCGTGAAAAGGTCGAAGAAAAGTACGAATTTTGTCAAATGTTTGCAAAAAAAAACGTTAATTCAAAGTATCGCAGAAAAAGAGCAAATTTCGCCAAAATGTCGTGGAAAAAGCGCTAATTTTGTCAAAGGGTTGGAAAAAAGGAAGGCAAAGTATAGCGGAAAAAGTGCTAATTTTGACATAGGATAGCTGAAAAAGCGCAAACTTCGACATAGGATTGCTGAAAAAGAGCTATTTTTGGCAAAGGACCGCGAAAAAGCGCGAATTTCGTGAAATTAATACGGAAAAAGCGCGAATTTCACCATATGGTGACAGAAAAAATGCGAATTTCAACAGAAATTCGCGTAAAAAACGCACTCTTTGACATAGGATCGCTGAAAAAGCACTAATTTTGTCAAAGTATCGTGAAAAAGCGCGAATTTCGTCAAATGATCACTGAAGAAGCGTGAATTTCATGACAGGGTCGCGGAAAAACGTGAATTTCGACAGTGGATCGCGTAAAAAACGCGAAATTTGACATAGGATCGCTGAAAAAGCGCGATTTTTGTCAAAGTGTTGCGCAAAAAGTTTGAATTTCGTCAAAAGGTCGAGGAAAAAGCGCTACTTTTTCAAAGGCTTGCAAAAAACTGGTAATTTTGTCAAAGTACCGCGGAAAAGGGCGAATTTCGTCAAAGGGTCGCGGAAAAAATGCGAATTTTGAGAGAGGATTGCGTAAAAAGCGCGAACTTCGACATAGGATTGCTGAAAAGGCGCGATTTTTGTCAAAGTGTCATGGAAAAATGTCGAATTTCGTCAAAATGTCGCGGAAAGAGAGCTACTTTTTTCAAAAGCTTGCGAAAAGGGAAGGCAAAGGAACTCGGGAAAAGTGCGAATTTCGACATAGGATCACTGAAAAACCGTGAACTTCGACATAGGATTGCTGAAAAAGCGCTAATTTTGTTAAAGTACGCGAAAAAGCGTGAATTTCGTCAAATGATCACGGAAAAAGCGCGAATTTCGTCAAAGGGTTGAGAAAAAACGCGAATTCTGACGTAGAATAGCTGAAAAGCACGTATTTCGACATAGGATTGCTGGAAAAGCGCGATTTTTGTCAAAGGGCTGCAAAAGAAGCGGTAATTTTGTCAAAGCATCCCGAAAAAAGAGCGAATTTCATCAAACGATAGCGAAAAAAGCAGGGATTTCGTCAAACGAAAATCTCGGAATCGCCCCTCCCAAAACGATTCTCTGGATCCGCCCCTGTAAATAAAACATACAACAAATCACTGAATGTGTAATTTGGATTAAGCATTTATGTCATACTCATTTCCTATTCCATCAAAATATAGATTTTTAAGATATTTTTTTGCAATTAAATTTAATATAGCACAAGTAAGAAAAAATACAATTTAAAATGAATATATAATAATATTACAAAATGCTAATTGTCGCAGATTGTTTTAATTTTTCTATTTTTTAAAGCATTCCATTTCGTCACAGCTGAGGTTAGGTCCATTGTTTCTGCCAATGATTTTTCACATTTTAGTATCATTAAATTATTCAACCGTTCATCTGTCATTGTTGTCCGTAAGGAATGTTTAATGAGCTTAAGTTGACTGAAAGAACGTTCATTTGAACCAGCTGTTATTATAAATTTTATTATGCGAAAATTTTCTTTGAGTACTGAACGTAATTTTTTAGATTCCTCAATAACTTCATTTAATGTATTGGAGGTTCTACATCGGTCAAATAAAATTTCCATTTCAGCCTGTAAGGTACATTTAACTGGTTTTAAAACAGATGGAGGCATCATGAAAATCAGAGCTTCGACATTAGAAATTTGTTTTTGAGAGTGGAAAGTTAAAAATATCGAATATGGGTGTGGCGGAATCAACAACTGCTGTTATATTACACTTTAATTGCATAATTAAAGTATCCAAAACGCATTTGAATTCTTTTCGGTAAAATGTATGTATTAATAATGTAAAAGTTTCAAAAATCCCCATTTATCAAAAAATAGCGATCTGTTTAGGAAATAAATAATAAAAACCATTAAAACTTAAGACACAGATGTCATATACGCACCACATTGGCGCGATCTTTTTTCTAAAGCCAGTTTGAAATAAAATTCGTTTTTAAATATCAGCTACATACATATTTTTTATTATTTTCAATTATTTTAAAAAGGAAATGCTAATAAACTACAAAAGTTTAAAAAATAATTTTTAAGCAAAATAATTTATATCGATTTATAAAAGAAAATGTAAAGTAAATAAACAGTTTATTAATAAATAAACAACAATGGCCAGGTTACCATATGAGGGAAAAAATCGCCATTTTGTTGCACTCACGCAAATGTGGTGCGTATATGACATCTGTGCCAAAATTAAATTTAACGGAAAACTGAGAATGCTATTCGATTTTTTCCACTAATAATAGAAATGATAATAAATGAACTCACAACTGCGTCAGAAATATAAACATTGTACTTTAAGAACATGCTCAACTAAAGGTAAATATGTATATTTTTTACCTTCCACTGCATCATCATTTTTCATCCACTTTTTCATAAATTTCCATCCTTTATCCGCTTTATAACTCCTTTTTCTGTTTTATTGTCTGTAGTAAGATCCTGGCTTTTTGTTTTTATGTTTTATTTCAGTCAGATCACTCATGACTGAATTTCTACTCTCTGGACGGCTACGAAAGACAGCTTTTTATTTTTATTTTAAAAATTGAACGAAATAAATCTCTAGTTTTAAATGACAATCTGACAATACAGGATGCTGGAAAACCAAGATGTGTGTAGGTGACGCCCTGAAATTATCTAACCTACACACGGAAGGGCATAAGAAGGGAGTTAAAACAGTCTAAAGGTCAGATGACCCTCTCGAGGACCACCAACCTTGGATTGGAGGGGAGAGCTTTTCTCCGAAAGATCAAGTTACATGTAGTGATCGAACAATGCCCATTTCCGGAATGTGTTCTTGTTTTCGCACTAGCGATAGCGCCTGGTAGTAATCTTAAAATGTCTCAAATGTAATGGATCTCCTATATATTTTTTGAAACCATAATTTATTTTCTTATAAATTTACTGTAATATTAGTTCCAAATCATGTTTCTGTTATCTGATTTTTTTTTTCTGTGTAAATAAGAATGTCACATTAATAACAAAAATTTTAGGTGCCTAACGGCGCCCTTAAACATTCCATCGCCCCCTTTTTGAAACCCCTTATTTTAGGTGCCTGACTGCGCCCCTAAACCTACTGAGGCGCCCTACTACTAAAACATATTATATAAACATTCCATCGCGCCCTTTTTGAAACCCCTTATTTTAGGTGCCTGACTGCGCCCCTAACCTACTGAGGCGCCCTACTACTAAAACATATTATACAAACATTCAAACGCACTACAGTCGCTTCCACGCTTATTTTCCCTTTCTATCTATTTCTAAGAGTGACCAACAACTACTATAAGAAAAAAATAACTGTATCAGTGCCGAAACTAGCCTTTTTTGCGCCCGGGGCAAACATGGATTTTGGCGACCCCCCCCACCCCTCACATATATGCATTCTTAATAACTAACACGCCAAAGAAAATCTTAATTTGGCGCCCTCTTCACCTTCTGTTCTGTTGGCGCCCGGGGCACGTGCCCCCCCTGCCTCCCTAACCTACTGAGGCGCCCTACAACTAAAACATATTATACAAACATTCAAACGCACTACAGTCGCTTCCACGCTTATTTTCCCTTTCTATCTATTTCTAAGAGTGACCAACAACTACTATAAGGAAAAAATAACTGTATCAGTACCGAAACTAGCCTATTTTGCGCCCGGGGCAAACATGGATTTTGGCGACCCCCCCCACCCCTCACATATATGCATTCTTAATAACTAACACACCAAAGAAAATCTCAATTTGGCACCCTCTTCACCTTCTGTTCTGTTGGCGCCCGGGGTACGTGCCCCCTCTGCCTCCGTCTAGTTTCGGCTCTAAAGTGTATATCTATCCCGGAATAGATTACAAGTCTGTTTTCGAAATTTTTATTTCAGATGCATAAATTTTCTTCGGGATAGGAGTGGGAGATAAATGTAGTAACAAGTCTAAAATTAAATGCCTTATTTATGTTTTGTAAGTGAAAAAAAACTTACTTTGTAATTTTACATTTAAAATTAAGTTATTTTATAATTACTTTTAACCACTAACAAAGTCTTTTTTACGGGCGCCTAGCGGCGCCCTTAAACCTTCTTTGGCGCCCTATTGCATGAATATATTGGGGGGGGAGGCTCCCCCCCTCCCCCCCTAAAGCTACGTCCCTGATCTGAGAGCACGTTTAGTCTGACCAATATAAGAAAGACCACATTGGCAAGAAATTTGGTAAATACCCCAGTTATCTAAGTGATCAATGGGGTGCTTAAGATTTGAAAAAGCAATTTTATTAACAGGAGAAAAAATAACATTGAAATCGAACCTTTTTAAAATTTTAGCAACTTGCTGACTGATTTTGGGGAAAAAAGGCAAAACAACCAAAGCATTGGAGTTCGAAATAAAGTTCTTACTTTCAGATTGTGTAGATTTTGTCAAATTTCTATGAATAGAATCTATAATATTAGGAGAATAACCACGATCAACAGCAATAGCTTTTAGGTAATTAAGTTCATCACTGAGTAACTGAGGAGTTGAACAAATATTGGAAGCCCGGAAAACAAAAGTTTTAAAAGCCGCAACTTTCTGGTTAGGAGGATGAGAAGAATATCTGTGAGGTGGAAGACTGACCGCAAAAGGTTTGCGAAAGACAGTAGTCTGAAAATTATCTTCATTGCGAATAACAAGAATATCCAGAAAAGGAAGGCAATTGTCCGATTCAGTTTCAAAAGTAAATTGAATGCAAGAATCAATAGAATTCATGACAGAGAGAATATGATTTATATCAGAATTCACTTCAACTAAAGCATAGATATCATCTACATAACGAACATAGAATGGAAATTTTAAGACTTCAAATAATTTTATTTCAAAGTAATGCATGTACAAATCGCATAAAGTCCGACTAAGAGGATTACCCATAGCCAAACCGTAAATAATACGAAAGAAATTCCCGTTAAAAACAAAAGTATTTTGAGATAAGCAAGCACTAGTTAGATGAATAAGCTCCTCGATTACGAAAAAGGAAAAAAGAAATTCACAGAGCCTTTTCTTGAGGCAATCTAAAGCACCTTCGACAGGAACATTGGTAAATAATGATTTAACATCAAAAGAAACCATCGTGTGGCCTTGTGACTTAAAACTGTAAAGTTTTTTAATAAATTCAAAAGAATTCTTAACAGTGAAAGAATTATTGCTTGAGAGAGGAGAAAATATGGAAACAAGATATTTGGCAAGTTTATAAGAAGCCGTACCGATACTGGAAACTAGCGTTGCAAAGGTTAGAAAAAACCCGGTTTAAACCCGGGAATAAACCGGGTTTTTAGGAATAAACCTGGAAAAAACCCGGGAGTTTTTGGAATAATTCGGTTTTTTGGGAATAAACCCGGAAATAAACCTGGTCTATTGGAAATAAACCCGGGAATAAACCGACTTTTTGCAACTCTACTGGAAACAATGGGTCTAAAAGGAATGTCAGGTTTATGGACCTTAGGTAAAGCATAAAACCTGGCACAATGAGCAATTGAAGGAATAAGAGACCTCTTTAATTTAGCAGGAATAATGTGTGAAGACTTAATGGCAGATTTGATAGTAGCAATTTCATTAGAGGAAGGGTCTTTGTGGATATCCACATAGGGACCATCATTAATTAATTTATGGGATTTTTCTAAATATGAAGACTTGTCAAGAACGACAATCTGACCACCTTTGTCAGCCTTAGTTATGATCAAATTCGGATCAGAAGACAAACTTTTTAGACAATGTTTAACTGAACTATTAAGATTTGGCTTATAAACATTCGAATTGAAATCAACAGTATTGGCAATGTGATGCCTAATAGACTCTTTTTGAGAAGGAGAAATAGCGCTATGCTTAAAGGCTCTTTCAATAGGAGCAATTAGACGGGGTAACGAAGGAGGGGCAGAAACAGAGAAATTGTTGTTTAATTTTAGAGCATTTAGCTGATTATTACTTAAAGCGACACTAGAAAGATTGAGAACAGCATTTTTGTTAACAGTAGGTAAATTTATAGAGTTCTTGGCGGAAGAATTATTACAAAGCGTAATAAATTTCCTTTTTAGGACTGCGCAATGAATCGAAGAAGCTTTGAGGACTCTATTCCATGAAATTCTGTCTATAGAATCAAAATCAGGAAAAGAATTACCAAGAGAGATATGTAAGTGATATAACTCGCGCTCTATATGAGCAATTTTCTGGGGAGTCTCTTGAATCAAAGCCCTTAAAAGAGCTAATTTAGATCGAAACAAGACCTTATCTATCCTACTTGAATTAAATAAATTACAACGTATTGAAATAAATCTAGGAAACACTTTTTTGCGTCTACAGTCACGTAGAAAATGTAAGTGCTCCAAAAACCTATACTTTTTCAGCCGTAAATTACAAAATCTATTAATTTGTGACATAGTAAAGAGAAGTAAAATTAAAACAGAAATAAGGGAATCAAGGCCCGTTGACGCCAAATACATTAAAATAGCAAATAAAGCCTTTGTGCACAAATGTTTAAGGATTTTTGGGAAGCTTACCACATCATAAAAAATTCTCACTCCTTAGTCAATGACTTATCTAGTACTCCTTATTTTCCAAGTATTTGGAAATCGTTAATTTAATACTTTTTTTTTTCACTCGCTTTTTAGTTTTTGTTTTGCTTGTTCTCCGTTAGATGTCGCTACTTGTCCACTCAGTTGGTTTTGGCTGCTTTCTTCTCATTGGTTGCTTTCCTTTAGGCGGGATTGTTCCCATAGCGGGTATATAAGCCTGAGTCTCTCTGTCTCTTCGCTCAGTTTTGCTACTTTTAGCTCGCTGAGTTTTGCACTGATGAAGAATCTCGTTAGTAGATTCGAAATAGCTATTTGCTACCTTCTCATACTTTATTTGTGCATTTATATTCGTTAGCTCTCTATCCTTAAACCTTTGTGCACAAAGGCTTTATTTGCTATTTTAATGTATTTGGCGTCAACGGGCCTTGATTCCCCTATTTCTGTTTTAATTTTACTTCTCTTTACTATGTCACAAATTAATAGATTTTGTAATTTACGGCTGAAAAAGTATAGGTTTTTGGAGCACTTACATTTTCTACGTGACTGTAGACGCAAAAAAGTGTTTCCTAGATTTATTTCAATACGTTGTAATTTATTTAATTCAAGTAGGATAGATAAGGTCTTGTTTCGATCTAAATTAGCTCTTTTAAGGGCTTTGATTCAAGAGACTCGCCAGAAAATTGCTCATATAGAGCGCGAGTTATATCACTTACATATCTCTTTTGGTAATTCTTTTCCTGATTTTGATTCTATAGACAGAATTTCATGGAATAGAGTCCTCAAAGCTTCTTCGATTCATTGCGCAGTCCTAAAAAGGAAATTTATTACGCTTTGTAATAATTCTTCCGCCAACAACTCTATAAATTTACCTACTGTTAACAAAAATGCTGTTCTCAATCTTTCTAGTGTCGCTTTAAGTAATAATCAGCTAAATGCTCTAAAATTAAACAACAATTTCTCTGTTTCTGCCCCTCCTTCGTTACCCCGTCTAATTGCTCCTATTGAAAGAGCCTTTAAGCATAGCGCTATTTCTCCTTCTCAAAAAGAGTCTATTAGGCATCTCATTGCCAATATTGTTGATTTCAATTCGAATGTTTATAAGCCAAATCTTAATAGTTCAGTTAAACATTGTCTAAAAAGTTTGTCTTCTGATCCGAATTTGATCATAACTAAGGCTGACAAAGGTGGTCAGATTGTCGTTCTTGACAAGTCTTCATATTTAGAAAAATCCCATAAATTAATTAATGATGGTCCCTATGTGGATATCCACAAAGACCCTTCCTCTAATGAAATTGCTACTATCAAATCTGCCATTAAGTCTTCACACATTATTCCTGCTAAATTAAAGAGGTCTCTTATTCCTTCAATTGCTCATTGTGCCAGGTTTTATGCTTTACCTAAGGTCCATAAACCTGACATTCCTTTTAGACCCATTGTTTCCAGTATCGGTACGGCTTCTTATAAACTTGCCAAATATCTTGTTTCCATATTTTCTCCTCTCTCAAGCAATAATTCTTTCACTGTTAAGAATTCTTTTGAATTTACTAAAAAACTTCACAGTTTTAAGGCACAAGGCCACACGATGGTTTCTTTTGATGTTAAATCATTATTTACCAATGTTCCTGTCGAAGGTGCTTTAGATTGCCTCAAGAAAAGGCTCTGTGAATTTCATTTTTCCTTTTTCGAAATCGAGGAGCTTATTCATCTAACTCGTGCTAGCTTATCTCAAAATACTTTTGTTTTTAACGGGAATTTCTTTCGTATGATTGACGGTTTGGCTATGGGTAATCCTCTTAGTCCGACTTTATGCGATTTGTACATGCATTACTTTGAAATAAAGTTATTTGAAGTCTTAAAATTTCCGTTCTATGTTCGTTATGTAGATGATATCTATGCTTTAGTTGAAGTGAATTCTGATATAAATTATATTCTCTCTGTCATGAATTCTATTGATTCTTGCATTCAATTTACTTTTGAAACTGAATCGGACAATTGCCTTCCTTTTCTGGATGTTCTTGTTATTCGCAATGAAGATAATTTTCAGACTACTGTCTTTCGCAAACCTTTTGCGGTCAGTCTTCCACCTCACAGATATTCTTCTCATCCTCCTAACCAGAAAGTTGCGGCTTTTAAAACTTTTGTTTTCCGGGCTTCCAATATTTGTTCAACTCCTCAGTTACTCAGTGATGAACTTAATTATCTAAAAGCTATTGCTGTTGATCGTGGTTATTCTCCTAATATTATAGATTCTATTCATAGAAATTTGACAAAATCTACACAATCTGAAAGTAAGAACTTTAATTCGAACTCCAGTGCTTTGGTTGTTTTGCCTTTTTTCCCCAAAATCAGTCAGCAAGTTGCTAAAATTTTAAAAAGGTTCGATTTCAATGTTATTTTTTCTCCTGTTAATAAAATTGCTTTTTCAAATCTTAAGCACCCCATTGATCACTTAGATAACTAGGGTATTTACCAAATTTCTTGCCAATGTGGTCTTTCTTATATTGGTCAGACTAAGCGTGCTCTCAGATTTCGTTTAATGGAACATAAAAGGTATGTCAAAAATCAGGAGCTTAAACGTTCCTCTATTGCTCAACATTGTTGGTCTTCTCAACATAAGTTTAACTTTTCTTCAGCCACCATCATCCATAAATGTCCTTCTATTCTTGATCTTGATTTTTGGGAAGCTTACCACATCATAAAAAATTCTCACTCCTTAGTCAATGACTTATCTAGTACTCCTTATTTCCCAAGTATTTGGAAATCGTTAATTTAATACTCTTTTTTTTTTTCACTCGCTTTTTAGTTTTTGTTTTGCTTGTTCTCCGTTAGATGTCGCTACTTGTCCACTCAGTTGGTTTTGGCTGCTTTCTTCTCATTGGTTGCTTTCCTTTAGGCGGGATTGTTCCCATAGCGGGTATATAAGCCTGAGTCTCTCTGTCTCTTCGCTCAGTTTTGCTACTTTTAGCTCGCTGAGTTTTGCACTGATGAAGAATCTCGTTAGTAGATTCGAAATAGCTATTTGCTACCTTCTCATACTTTATTTGTGCATCTATATTCGTTGGCTCTCTATCCTTAAACATTTGTGCACAAAGGCTTTATTTGCTATTTTAACAAATCCACAAATCTCAAATTCAGTCTTTCTGATATTTAATAAAAAAGAGACAAAATCATTTTTTATATATCGTCTTCCTTCAACAACAGCGAATAAAAACCAAACAGGAAACGAAACTTTAAATCAAAAGTCGTTAACGATAACAAAATTATCCTCAGATAATGTGTATTACTCAGCACTTTTCAAGGTTGTCAAATAATTTGTAACAAAACGTTTGAAAATAAACAACAGTTACGAAGCGATAAAATGTTCTTTTGTAATGTAAAAAACTATATTTTATTGAAAAACGGGTGGAAAATCTAACAGAAAAGAACTACATAACTGAACTGAATTGAAAAACTGGTGAAAAATCTAACAGTTATTGAATTAGCAAATATTAAGGAATTATTTCTTCTGTGGTTGCATAGGCGTAACCAGCCTTTTGAACGGGTGGGTGCCCAGAATTTTTAACCTGAACTTGCTGGATACAAACAATATCTTATTTTATATAGTAAAACCTTCTAAAACGGAAGCCTATAACACAGTTTTAAATTCTGTTTTAGACAGTTTTTTTTATCTTACAGTGTATAATTGTGAGATTTTTTTTAATAAGGGTTTTTAAGGGTGTTTTAATAAGGGGGGGGGACGCAAATTTTTTAAATAATTGTGAATGGGTCTGCGCAAGCAGGGGGGGGGGGGGGGCTGTCCGGGCTGTACTTTCTGGATACAAACAATATCTTATTTTATATAGTAAAACCTTCTAAAACGGAAGCCTATAAAACAGTTTTAAATTCCGTTTTAGACAGTTTTTTTATCTTAGAGTGTATAATTGTGAGATTTTTTTAATAAGGGTTTTTAAGGGTGTTTATTAAGGGGGGGACGCAAATTTTTTAAATAATCGTGAATGGGTCTGCGCAAGCAGGGGGGGGGCTGTCCGGGCTGTACTTGCTGGATACAAACAATATCTTATTTTATATAGTAAAACCTTCTAAAACTGAAGCCTATAAAACAGTTTTAAATTCCGTTTTAGACAGTTTTTTTATCTTACAGTGTATAATTGTGAGATTTTTTTAATAAGGGGGGGGGACGCAAATTTTTTAAATAATTGTGAATGGGTCTGCGCAAGCAGGGGGGGGGGCTGTCCGGGCTGTACTTGCTGGATACATACAATATCTTATTTTATATAGTAAAACCTTCTAAAACGGCAGTGTATAATTGTGAGATTTTTTTAATAAGGGTTTTTAAGGATGTTTTAATAAGGGGGGGGGGGACGCAAATTTTTTAAATAATTGTGAATGGGTTTGCGCAAGCAGGAAGGGGACGGGGCGCTGTCCGGGCACCCAGCCCGGACATTCAACATTGTTCGGCAAACGTCTCAAAAGAAACGATTAAGGACGCTTTTAATGAATATTATTATTATTTTAGAGGTACAAAATATGAAATCTTGATTAAAACAAGTGAAGGAAGATGCTGTCATTAAGAACCATGTGTTATTTATTTAACAGGGACTTTTCAGTAACTTATTAATGCAATATTAGGTTCTAGCGTAGCAACACTGTTATTTATCCTAATACGATAAATAATGCCCATCCCTAGTACTTACCCAGCTAAGTTTTTTTTTCTTTTTTATTAAAAGGTAATATAATATGAGATCTCACTGACTAACATCTTTAGACATTAATAATTCAGAATTAATTTGGCTCTTTCATGCTATTTTAACACCACTGCAGAAAAGTGCAATAATTGGTATAAAACGTGACATTTATCAAAAAAATATATTTATATTGTTACCACAAAAGTGAACTTATGCATTGAAAATTATAGCAAGCAATGATTCACCTTACACAAATAAGCTACATAAATGAAAAATACATTAATGTACACAATGTAATTTAAAGATTGCAGATTTAAATTTAAAAGCAGATTAAGATAATACTAATTAAACTAATGAATCATTAAATACTTCACATTACATTTCAAAAAATTAAAAATCAACATTTTAAGAAAATACAGAAGCCAATTTATAATATTAAAACTTAAGCTAAGGTTAGCTTACAGTAGCTCATTTCTAGAAATTCAGAAGGAAAAATTTAAATAAAATAAATAAATACTCTATAGAAATATTCCAAAGATAAACCTCATAAACTAAATACAAAGAATAAGTATGCAATTACAAAACACGAACCTTGTACTATATACAGTTACATTTTAAAATACAGGGAAATTAAAACATGCATATTAAGATTAAAGATAATGCAGCAAATTTATCATAAAATTAATTGAAATGATTACTTTTCACTAATTTTATATAAATTTTCAATCTACATGATAAATTAATTACAAATCTAAAAGGAATACACACAATCAGAATTCTTAGAAGTAAATTTAATGTGAAATTCAATTTACATTACATACAATTGTAAGAAATCTAATACCGTTTTTGACAAATTAGAAAATTAAATTAAAACAATCATATACATTAATAATATATTATTAACATGCATGATCCACAAGACACAAAGTACCTTATGATCCATTGGAATTTAAGTATCATTCTAAATTAAACAACAATTTAGAATCAAAATAATAACAAATAAGTGTATTTAAACAACACAGAAAAATATCTTTGCTACTAATATTGATTTTTAGTGGAAATAAAGTTTATGACATTAAAAAAGAATTCAGACAGGAATGATCAATTGAAATAAAGTCCCCTTCAAATTAAATGATGATTCAAAATCAAATTAAACAAATAAAAGTGTTTAAAAGGATGATGTTGCATATACAAATAAAATTTACAGCATACAAAGATTTCAGGCAGGAAGGATCCAAACTAAAATATCCTTCTGAATTAAACAATAATCTAAATCAAATTAAATAAATAACTGTAATTAAACAACACAGAAAAACAGCCTCTACTAATATTGATTTTTAGCTGAAATAAAGTTCATGACAATAAAAAAGATTTCAGACAGGAATGATCCATTTAATTAAAATAACCTTTAAAATTATATGATAATTCAAAATTAAACTAAACAATAAAATGCACTAAAAAAGAAACTGACTTACTAATAACTTACATTGATGCTGAGTATACAAATAAAATTTACAGCTTACAAATATTTCAGGCAGGAAGGATCCAAACTCAAGTACCTTTCAAAATTAAACGATCTAAAATCAAATTAAATAACCGTATTTAAACAACACAGAAATACATCCTTACTACTAATATTGATTATTACCTGAAATTAAGTTTATAACATAAAATATTTCAGACAGAAGTGATCAATTGGAACTAAAGTATCCTTCAAATTAAACAATATAAAATCAACATTAAACAACAGTCTAAACTAAACAAATAACAGTATTTAAACAACACAGAAAAATATTCTTACTACTGATATTGATTTTTAGCTGAAATAAAGCTTATAATATAAAAAAAGATTTCAGACAGAAATGATCTGTTGGAACTAAAGTATCCTTCAAATTAAACAATATAAAATCAAAATTAAAGAATAATCCAAAATCAAATTAAAAAAATAACTGTATTTAAACAACATAGAAAAATATCATTACTACTAATTGATATTATTTTTTAGCTGAAATAAAGTTTATAACATAAGAAAGATTTCAAACAGGAATGATCCACTTGAATCAAAATATTCTTTTAAATTAAATAGTCTAAAATTAAATTAGATAAATAAAAGTATTTAAACAATATAAAATATCCTTACTACAAATATTGATTTATAGCTGAAATAAACTTTGTAACATAAGATTTCTGGCATGATGGATCCGAACTAAAGTATCATCTTAAATTAATATCTTACTAATTTAAAATAAAATTTAACAAATAACTGTACTTAAACAACACTGAAAAACATTCTTACTAACACCGATATTTTTAGTTAAAATAAAGTTTATAACATAAAAGATTTCAGACAGGAAGGATCCATTGGAACTAAAGTATCCTTCAAATTAAACAATATAAAAACAAAATTAAATAATAATCTAAAATCAAATTAAACAAATAACAGTATTTAAACAACATAGAAAAATATCCTTACTACTGATATTGATTTTTAGCTGAAATAAAGCTTATTTATAACAGAAAGATTTTAGACAGGCATGATCTATTGGAATTAATGTATCTTCCAATTAAACAACAATCCAAAATGAAATCAAACAAGTAACTGTATTTAAAAGAAACATGACTTATTACTTACTTACATTGATGTTGAGCATTCAAATAAAATTTATAGCAAAGATTTCAGGCAGGAAGGATCCAAAGTAACCTCTTAAATTAAACATTAATCTAAAATAAAATTAAAACAAATGACTGTATTTAAGCAACATAGAAATACATCATTACTACTAATTAATATTCATTTTTAGCTGAAATAAAGTTTATAACATAAGAAATATTTCAGAGAGGAATGGTCCACTTGAACTAAAATAGTCTTTTAAATTAAATAATCTAAAATTAAATTAGACGATTAATAGTAATTAAACAATATAAATAAAATATCCTTACTACAAATATTGATTTAAGTTGAAATAAACTTTATAATATAAAAGATTTCTGGCAGGATGGATCCGAATTAAAGTATCTTCCTAAATTAATACCTTACTAATCTAAAATAAAATTTAACAAATAACTGCACTTAACACAAAAAAACATCCTTACTACTAATACTGATATTTTTAGCTAAAATAAAGTTTATAACATAAAAGATTTCAGACAGGAATGATCCATTGGAACTAGAGTACCCTTCAAATTAAACAATAACCCAAAACTAAATTAAACAATAATCTAAAATCAAATTAAACAATAATTTAAAATCAAATTAAACAAATAACTGCACTTAAACAACATAGAAAAATATCCTGACTGTGACTACTAACATTGATTTATAACTGAAATAAAGCTTATAAACGAAAAAGATTTCAGCCAGGAAAGATCCTGCATTTAAGAGAAAATTGACTTATTAATTACTTACACTGATGTTGAGCTGAAATGAATTTAATGTCAAATATTTTTACAGCTAAAACTAATTCAAAATCCAAATTTACACCAAAAAACAAAGCACATGGTAGGGGGTAAGAACGCCGACGCCAGTGTAATAAAAAATCTAAATTGCCAAAATACTGCGCCAAACACAGGGTTGCAGCAAAAATCTCGCCACGGAAACTTCCTGACTAGTGGATAGATTCAGCAACGCTGGGCACGGGTATTGTTCTTAAACAATAAGAAAACCATTCGTCAGATTTCCCCACCACGCAGGAAGAGGATTAGAGGAAGAAAGATTAATCGTTCTTTTAAATAGTAGGTTTGCCTAGAGAGGACCTATTTCAATAGCCATTTTGATGCCTGGGTGGTTTTTAAAACTTTCCTGCAAAGTTTAAAATGTTTATGCTTTCGGTTTGTCTGGTCGTCTGTCCTCGCTCTAACTCCAGTAAATATACTCGGATTGCCATGAAATTTTAGGAAATTATTTATGTCTAACCTAAAACGATTCCTTTTGAAAATGAAGTTTCTAGCATGATTACTTTATTTACAGGGACAGTCCAAAAGTTAAAACACACTATTTAAAAAAACATATTTTTAGCTTATAAGGCAGCTAAGCTTTTTCAGTAACTGCCATAATTTTTCATTGAAACTTATTAACTTTTATTCCTGTAACATGTCATAGATTTTTGAGATAATAGTTTCTCACCATAAGTTTATTTTTCACTATTATTTTCCTAAGGGTTTACGCATCATGTTGATTCTAAAAGATAGTGACGTTCATTCAGTAGGAGAAAATAGGGGTATTTTTCTGTAATCAAAGTGAAAGATATTATAGTATTGGAAGCATTGCAACTTAAGCTGTCAAGAATTTTTTCGACATTAAGAATTTTTTACAATGAAACATAGCCAATTGCTGGATATTTATTTAATTTAGTCTTCTGCAAATACCCCCTTTTTGACGGGGACGCATCATAAACCGGATTAGCGCATTGTTGTGAATTTGTAAGGAGTATGTAACGGGCATCCATTTTGTAGCCTGGTGGAATTATAGAATTTTAAACAACTCTTCAAGAAAACAAAATGTGACTGTAGTGTTTCTCTCTTTTTAGCGTTAATAAATGCATTGTGTTTCTTTTTAATTAAAACTCCGTAAATTTTAAAACATACTAAATATAATGGAGCCATTGCAAATCACAAGTAACACACACATATATATATCGCAGAGAGAGGATGTGGGTATCCAGAGTTTCCCCCAGGTTTAAAAAAGGGCAGGGCGCTACTGTTCTGAAAAGGGCACATTTTACATTTTCCAGGGCACTTTTTACATTTTTCAGGGCATTTTTTACATTTTTCAGGGCACCTTTTTCATTTTTAAGGGCACTTTTATAGAGTTCAATCTAGAATCTAGCAGTTCAAAAAGGCGTGAAAAAATAGAAATTTCATCAGAAAATTGAAAAAAGGTAAATTATGTTAAAAGATCGCGAAAAAACGGCAAATATTGCTAAAAGATCGCGAAAAAATGGCCAATTTTGTTAAAAAATCACAAAAAATAGCAAATTTCGTGAAAAAACGGCAAAGTTTATGAAAAAATCGCAAAAACATCAGCTTTTGTTAAAAGATCGCAAAAATGGCATATTTTGCTAAAAAAATTGCATTTAAACGACAAATCTCGTGGAAATATCGCAAAAAAAGGAACTTTTCACAGAATTTTCCGTTTTATTGTGATTTTTGGACAAAAGTTACCGTTTTTTTTTCTTTTTTTCGCAAATCTTTTGACGAAATCTGCCGTTTTATCGCTATTTTTTGACGAAAGCTGCCATTTTTTGTGGTTCATTTGACTTTCCGTTTTATCGCGATTTTAGGAAGAAATTCGCCGTTTGTCGACTTTTTGAGGAAATCTGCCGTTGCGTTTTGTGAAATTTTGTGACGAAATTAGCCATTTTTTTTTTTTGCAAATCTCGCCGGAAATTAGTCGTTATTTCACGATTTTTAACAAAACTTGCCGGTTTTAAAGCGATTTTTTGACGAAATTACCCGTTCCACGGGACGCGTATGAGGCTATTTTTTTGCGTTCTGTCGCCGATTTTTTGCGTAATTTACGCGCTATAGCGCGTTCGAATCATCGCTGGAGGGCTGCGTTTTTTCTAATGTGGGGCAAGAAGGGCGCTATTTTTTTGAATGAATGACAAGAGGGACGCAAATTTTTGGATGAGGGGCAAGAAGGGCTCTATTTTTTAAACTAAAGGGCAGGAGGGGCGGAGCGCCCTCCGGAAACTCTCTGGGGGAAACTCTGGGTATCTGTTAATTAAATGCTCCATATTTTAATATATCATAAATATAAGGTGCCGATAATTTGAAAAGTTTCTAGGAATACAATTTAACAGACATATTGAGAAAATGGGATATATGGGTAGAAGGTAAAAATGATTAAAACCATAAACTAGTCCCTGCGAGTTAATTCACAAGTATTGTTATACAGTCATCTTTTATTGCATTTTCAAAGAATTATTTTCATTTTATTCCTCTGTCGAAGATTACCAAACGATTTTACGCCTTCCAAGCCATTAAGAGGCTACTTCAGTCAAGCGAAAAGACCCATTCGCTAATGCTAATCCTATAAAATAAATTTATAAAGATATCTGGGTTACATTTCGATGTTTAACTTTTTTTTTTCACTGGATAGATGAGATCGATCTGTACAAAGGACGATTTTACTTTTTTGTTTTTGTTTACAGATGTTTTTAATGAGTATACTTTAATTTACTTAAATGATATTTTATTTGAATGAGCATACTTTGATTTTCGAAACCAGTTTCAAATATTAAAGCATTCTCAAAATAAATAAATAAATAAATAAATAAATAAATAAAAAATAAAAAATAATAAAAAATAAAAAAATAAAAACACCAATCGAAATTGAAGAAGTAAAAAAAATGTCTTGTACAGGCCAATTTTTGCTATCCATTGCAAAATTATATAAAAATATTGAAATGTAACCGAGATACTTTTGCACATTTTTCTCATTTAGCATTAGTAAACGAATCTGTTTGGATTCGTGACTAAAAGATTTCGTCCTTAAAAGAAACTACCATACCAAATTTTTAAAAATTCCTGCCAGCTTGGCCTACAGGCGCAGATTAATTTTGAAGTGCTCATTTCAACAACAAGAAATAAAATATGATAGAGGTAAACCGAGTTTTAACAAGTTTATTTGGCCGCTTTTAAAGAATTTTTCTTTTGTTTTCTTTTCTTTTATTTTATTTTCTTTTATTTATTTTTTGTCAGAGCTGGTTTTATTAGAATCATCTTATGCGTAATTCGGCTCAAAATCCTCAGTTTGACAGCATATTTTGAAATATATTCTGGATTTATCCAACCATCGACCAATACGCATTTGAGAACAAATTCGAAATAAAAATGAGTTAGAAACTAGGCAATTTGTTATTTGAATACATTCTATATTCTTCAATCATGATCGCTTCCAGAAATTCTGCTCAAAACGCCCATTTTGGCATCATATTTTGAAATATTCTTCAGTTCTTGTAAGTCACAGCAACTTCGGATTTGAATATCTCTGTCAGACATTTAGCTATAAAGATCAAAATTTTTTTGATAAATTCAGGAACGTATAAGGAATAATTTCCTATAATACGGGAATTTTGTCTTACGGGGCCGCATAATAATTTAGATTCAAATAGACCCCTCCCCCCCAAATGGAGCTGCAATTAATGTCATCACATTTTGCCGCCTTTTTTATGAAACTTTGTTACTGGAAGTAAGTGCCTAGAGACGATATTAAAGGAGCTAGCCTGTTTTGCTGATTACGACTCACCCTCTCTCTATATTTATATGCATACATACATATAGATAGATAGATTAATGAAGTTTTCTACTGATTGAAGTTTTGGGGTCTAGGGGTCATAATCGGTGTAGATTTGCAAAAAGAAAAAAAAAATGCAGAATTTGTAACATAAGAACGATCGCAATAGGTAGTATTCTATACAAAATCTACCTTCTTAATTAACCTTCTTAATAATTTTCGTTTTCACCCATAATCATTTAATTTTAATTTATTTTTTTCCGGAAAGAAAACAGGAAAATAAAAACAGGTTTTCTGTTCAACATTTAAAAAATGAAGGAAATTTTAAATATCTAATTACAGTATATACAGGGTGAGTCATAAATATCGAAACAATAGGCTATCTCCTTAAATATTGCCCCTAGACTCATGCTTCCAGCTGCAAAAAATTATCAAAAAAGGTGAATTTTTTTATAAGTTGCAACTCCATGGGGTGTCTATTTGAAAAAATACGAAAATTAATTTTTTATACGGCCCCCGTATGGCAAAATTCCCAATAAGGAAATTATTCCTTATCCATTCCTAAATTAAAAAAAAAAAAAAATCTCCATATCTAAAAATTTCACAGAGATATTAAAATCTAAAATTCTAAAAAATCCGTGAATTCATTTTCATGCCTGAAAACGAAGAGTTTTTAATTCATTTTGAAAGCAAGTGTGGGATCATCCATAAATTATTCGTTATTAAATGTATCGTACTGTAGAGGTCTGCACGGGCCCGGGCCGGAGTAATAATTCTAAAATTTCTTACGGGCCGGGCCGATAAAAACATTTAACGGGCCTACAGGCCCGTTAACCGATACCTAAGAATATTTGCATATGTTTTCTTAAATTCACTTTCTTTCTCAATAGCTGAAGATTAATCTCATAAGTAAGGAGGTTCTTATGTAAATAAATATGCTATTTTATGACTTGCATCGAAATATATTTTAAAAATGTATTATTTCTTAAAACTTTAATTGCATATAAATAACAAATAGTTTTGTGATTCAAATTTTATTAACATACTTACCTATTATCTGTTATACATTTTTATTCGTATTTGTTAATTTATTACATTTATAACTATCAAAATTACACAAGTTAGATTTCCAAGATTCAATTCTGAATGTATATAAAATTATTTAGGACTTGGGAAGCTAGAAATTAGAAACTAAGCTTATTTTAAATGAAGTAGCAAACTGCTTCTACTAACTAGGGAACTGCAAGAAGTGTAAGTCACCGATTTTGACGAAAGAGGTATCGTTGGAAAGATCTGATCGTGAGCAGTAAAAAACTTAATAGAATCACCCGTCGAAAATGAGTCGTTTTCAAGATATCCGACAATTTATGTCACGTAGCTCTAGTGCCCACTTAAAGGGGCTCAGGAGTTGATAAATTTTCAAAAAATCGATTATTTTTTTATGATATAGTTTGATTATTCAATTAATTCTTAATTCAATGCAAAAAACCGCATAAAAATACTAGCATTTTTAAAGGAGTTATAAGCATTTATGTATCAATACTTATACATAGCCGCATCCATATAATTTCAACTTTAAGTCGTGTTTTCTCAAAACTTGATTTTTGACGAATAACACCAAGATTTAAAAAAAAAAAAAAAAAAAAAAAAAAAAAAAACTATTTGATAAAATGGCTTTTTTTTTTTTTTTTTTTTTTTTTTTTTTTTTTTTTTTGCATGCATATAACATTATAATCTAGATTATGAATTAAGGATATAACTATCTCTTGATAAAAACAGTATTAAAAAATCTCTCAAAGTTGAAAATTTAAAAAACCCCTAAAAAATACAACTTTTTTTCCATTAAAAATACTCAAAATATTAAACTATCTAAAATATATTAATTCAAAATCTAGATAATAATGTTATATGCATGAAAAAAAGAATAAGCCATTCTATCAAATAGTTTTTTTTTAAATCTTGCGTTAGTCATCAAAAATCAAGTTTTGAGAAAAAGCGACTTAAAGTTGAAATTATATGGATGCGGCTATGAAAGTGTTGATACATAAATGCTTATAACTCCGTTAAAAATGAAAATATTTTTATGCGGTTTGTTTGCATTGAGTTAAGAATTAAATGAATAATCAAATTAGATCATTAAAAAAAATCAATTTTTTGAAAAGTTTTCAACCCCTGAGCCCCCTTAAAGGACAACCGCAAAAAAATTTAGTCTCGATTTTAACGACAGTGGTATCTCTAAAAAAAAATAATTGTGAGGATTAAAAAACTCAATGTAATCACCCATTGCAAATGAGACGTTTTCGAGATATCCGACAATTTCTGCCACATAAATAATGCTGGAAACTGTATAAATAGTCGGATATCTTGTAATGTGACATAAATTGTTGGATATACGGTCATTCTGATAAGGCACCTCCGTAAATTTCGGGGTTCATTGGTTGAGTATAAAGGGTAAAAACAAAGGGGTTCGCTTCTAATTTAGGCAAATGCATTTTCCATGCAGAAATAACCGATTAGCTTGAAATTTTGGATATGAGTTACGGCTGTACATTCATAATTTTGGAGGTTCTTTGGTTAAGTATAAAGGTGAACAGACGAATCATATTCGTCCTTAAATTACATAAATGTGTTTTTATGCAGATTTATCCGATTTTCTTCAAATTTTGGATACGGGTTCTTTCTGATAAGGCAAATCCCTGAATAGTTTTGGAAAATTAACGATTAAGCATTAAAGAAGAAATCAGGGATTGCCCTTTCAAATTACATAAATGAGTTTTTATGCAGAATTATCGGATTTGCTTCGAATTTCAGATAATTTTTGCTTTTGATAAGGCGTATCTCTGATTAGTTTTGGGGGTTCAATGATAAAGTATAAAAACGGGAAATGGGGAAGTTAATCCCCTCACATTGTTTATCGAGGGGAATTATTCTTTCAAAAAATTAAGGCTATATTAAACAATCAGAGGCATGCACGGGCTGGAATTTCCAGGACCGGGCCCAGACCAGTTCATTATAAAACTCAAAAGCTCGGTCCGACCCCACAAATCAGTGAAAACCGGGCCGGAAAGTTCTGGCCCCTTCACAATTTCTACTATTTCCAAAACATTCAGTTTTTTATCGTAAAATTAAGATTTTTTTAAAGAATCTTAAATCCTCTTCTCTTCCTTTCCATAATTTTTAAAATTTTAACATTCAAATAAAAAATTAATTAGGTTTAGAATAAAAGAAAATTAAAAGCATCGTAATTTTTGAAGCTGCATAATAAAAGTAGATTTAAGAAAATATTTCTATATCATTTTATTAAAGATTTCAAATCCAAATTCATTCTCAAATCTAAAGGAGCTAGTTTCCGAATACATTTCTGAATTCATTTTTTTTTTTTTTTTTTTTGGAAAACGCATCAGATATTTTTATTCATAAACTATGCAATCAAATGGCGACAACGACATTATTTTTTGATACAATCAATTTATGAAAATACTGTGAAAGTTAGCGTTTTGAATAGATTTCCGCAAGTGACCGCAAGGAAGAAATATCTGCAATCATTTGACAAGAATCTCTTATATCTCAAAAAGGTTATATTTTATTTACCAAAAATGAAAAACACTATTCGATTTCAAATCCCAGCCATTCCCGAAAGAAATTTATTTCGTTTCGACCCGGTGTCAAAATTAAAAGTTCAGCCCGAGCCTGGCTCGGCCTCTTCATAGTTTCTCAGTTTACGGCCTGTACAAATATCAAGGAAAACACTGCGGGTGAGGCCCAATGTGGACCTACTCAATTTCCACAAAAAATTCAGGCTTTAATTAAAATACAGTTGAGATTCCTTTAAAGAATATTATTGTGTGTATACATATATATAGACATCATTCAAGATTATATGATGTGGATTAGTTTTCTTGGCTTTTAATTCTTTTTTCTCTGTCCTTGATTTTTACAAAGCAAACCTTCCAAAAGATAAATTATGCCATCAAAAAGCAATGTAATTTATAGTTATAACTTCAAATAGATGTATATATATATATATAACCATTAATATTATTAGAATATATGAACATGAACCATTGAATTTAATAAATTATAGTACATTAAACATGGAAGTAAAAAATAAAATATGAATATGAATACAAACGGGATTTGTATTCATAAGTATTTATCAGCATCAAATTAGTATAAGTTAGAAATAATAATAATAATAATAATAATAATAATAATAATAATAATAATAAAAGAGCACAATCTTAGAACATGTATTTTGACTAATTTACAATAGTTATGTTTCAGGAAATAAAAAAAATATTTTGAATATATGATTTTTTAAAATAAGTTACTTCCTTTTAAAATTTATATTTTAAAAATTAATATTAAAGAAGTCCTGTAAACTATATTTTTCATTAAATAAATGAAAAAGTTTTGAAATTCGACAAATATTGTTTAGAGTTCAATTTTAAACTACCCCACTTAAAATAATAATAATAATCATTTAAATTTTTATAAAAAATTTATGAGAAATTTTAGGATGTGATTTTGATTGCGAATTATATTTTTAACCACCACAGACGAGGGAAAGAAATTAAAATTCTAACTCAATGAATATATTTTTTAAAGATTTCCTGGAACTGTTTAAAGTAACATCTTGAATAACACACTTTTCAATTTGTGCCTAAAATTTTTTCTTTCCTGTAGTAAATTTAGAAGGGAAATATGATTCAGGACGGAGCTATTTGTTTTATTGAAACAAGGACAAGTCCATTACAATGAAATAAAGAAATATATTGATGATATTTTAATTAAAGCAATATATTAATAATTATTATATAATAATATAATTATTACATTTATTACATATTATAATGCTTAATAATTTAATTAAATATATTTGATAAATTTCTTATCTTAAAAGACACTTAGAAAATTTTCGCGTATAGTAATTTCCGTAAAAACTTTTCAAAAGTGTTTGATTGCAGCAAAAAAAAATAAATAAATAAATAAATAAATAAAAAAAAAAAAAAAAAAAAGAGAAACGAAAGAAAAAAAAAAGAAAAAGTTAAAAATATTAAAAAAAAAAAAAAAAAAAAAAAAAAAAAAAAAAAAAAAAACACTACATAAGCATTTTTTTTTTAAATTTTTCCCCCCAAGAACTTTTTAAATAAACACTAGAAATTATTGATTTCAAGGAAATTTTTCAGAGAAGAAAAAAATTAAACTTTTTGGCCTGTTGGATTGGATACTGTGTAGTCAAAAAGGGGGTATTTGCATATGACTAAATTAAATAAATATCCAGCAATTGGCTATTTTCATATTTCATTGTAAAAAATTCTTAATGTCGAAAAAATTCTTAATGTCGAAAAAATTCTTAATGTCGAAAAAATTCTTGACAGCTTAAGTTGCAATGCTTCCAATACTATAATATCTTTCACTTTGATTACAGAAAAATACCCCTATTTTCTCCTACTGAATGAACGTCACTATCTTTTAGAATCAACATGATGCGTAAACCCTTAGGAAAATAATAGTGAAAAATAAACTTATGGTGAGAAACTATTATCTCAAAAATCTATGACATGTTACAGGAATAAAAGTTAATAAGTTTCAATGAAAAATTATGGCAGTTACTGAAAAAGCTTAGCTGCCTTATAAGCTAAAAATATATGTTTTTTTAAATAGTGTGTTTTAACTTTTGGACTGTCCCTGTAAATAAAGTAATCATGCTAGAAACTTCATTTTCAAAAGGAATCGTTTTAGGTTAGACATAAATAATTTCCTAAAATTTCATGGCAATCCGAATATATTTACTGGAGTTAGAGCGCGGACAGACGGCCATACAAACCGAAAGCATAAACATTTTAAACTTTGCAGGAAAGTTTTAAAAACCATCCAGGCATCAAAATGGCTGTTGAAATAGGTCCTCTCTAGGCAAACCTACTGTTTAAAAGAACGATTAATCTTTCTTCCTCTAATCCTCTTCGTGCGTGGTGGGGGAAATCTGACGAATAGTTTTCTTATTGTTTAAGAACAATACCCGTGCCCAGCGTTGCTGAATCTTTTTGGCTATCACGGTATCCAATCCAACAGGCCAAAAAGGTTGATTTTCTCTTCTCTGAAAAATTTGCTTGAAATCAATAATTTATAGTGTTTATTTAAAAAGTTCTTGTGGGGAAAAAAATCCAATTTTTTAAAAAAATGCGTGTGTAGTGTTTTTTTTAAATATTTTTAACTTTTTTTTTTTTTTTTTTTTTTTTTTTTTTGCTGCAATCAAACACTTTTGGAAAGTTTTTACGGAAATTACTATACGCGAAATTTTTCTAAGTGTCTTTTAAGATAAGAAATTTATCAAATATATTTAATTAAATTATTAAGTATTATAATATGTAATAAATGTAATAATTATATTATTATATAGTAATTATTAATATATTGCTTTAATTAAAATATCATTAATATATTTCTTTATTTCATTGTAATGGCCTTGTCCTTGTTTCAATAAAACAAATAGCTCCGTCCTGAATCATATTTCCCTTCTACATTTACTACAGGAAAGAAAAATTTTTAGGCACAAATTGAAAAGTGTGTTATTCAAGATGTTACTTTAAACAGTTCCAGGAAATCTTTAAAAAATATATTAATTGAGTTAGAATTTTAATTTCTTTCCCTCGTCTGTGGTGGTTAAAAATATAATTTGCAATCAAAATCACATCCTAAAATTTCTCATAAATTTTTTATAAAAATTTAAATGATTATTATTATTATTTTAAGTGGGGTAGTTTAAAATTGAACTCTAAACAATATTTGTCGAATTTCAAAACTTTTTCATTTATTTAATGAAAAATATAGTTTACAGGACTTTTTTAATATTAATTTTTAATATATAAATTTTAAAAGGAAGTAACTTATTTTAAAAAATCATATATTCAAAATATTTTTTTTATTTCCCGAAACATAACTATTGTAAATTAGTCAAAAATACATGTTCTAAGATTGTGCTCTTTTATTATTATTATTATTATTATTATTATTATTATTATTATTATTATTTCTAACTTATACTAAATTGATGCTGATAAATATTTATGAATACAAATCCCATTTGTATTCATATTCATATTTTATTTTTTACTTCCATGTTTAATGTACTATAATTTATTAAATTCAATGGTTCATGTTCATATATTGTAATAATATTAATGGTTATATATATATATATACATCTATTTGAAGTTATAACTATAAATTACATTGCTTTTTTAATTAAAGCCTGAATTTTTTGTCGAAATTGAGTCGGTCCACATAGGGCCTCACCCGCACTGTTTTCCTTGATATTTGTACAGGCCGTAAACTGAGAAACTATGAAGAGGCCGAGACAGGCTCGGGCTGAACTTTTAATTTTGACACCGGGTCGAGTCGAAATAAATTTCTTTCGGGAAAGGCTGGGATTTGAAATCGAATAGTGTTTTTCATTTTTGGTAAATAAAATATAACCTTTTTGAGATATTAGAGATTCTTGTCAAATGGTTGCAGATATTTCTTCCTTGCGGTCAATTGCGGAAATCTATTCAAAACGCTAACTTTCACAGTATTTTCATAAATTGATTGTATCAAAAAATGATGTCGTTGTCGCCATTTGATTACATAGTTTATGAATAAAAATATCTGATGCGTCCCCCCCCCCCCAAGAAAAAAAAGAAAAGAAATGAATTCAGATATGTATTCGGAAACTAGCTCCTTTAGATTTGAGAATGAATTTGGATTTGAAATCTTTAATAAAATGATATAGAAATATTTTCTTAAATCTACTTTTATTATACAGCTTCAAAAGTTACGATGCTTTTAATTTTCTTTTATTCTAAACCTAATTAATTTTTTATTTGAATGTTAAAATTTTAAAAATTATGTAAAAGAACAGAAGAGGATTTAAGATTCTTTAAAAAAATCTTAATTTTACGATAAAAAACTGAATATTTTAGAAATAGTAGAAATTGTGAAGGGGCCAGAACTTTCCGGCCCGGTTTTCACAGATTTGTGTGCGGGTAAGACCGAGCTTTTGAGTTTTATAATGAGCTGGTCTGGGCCCGGTCCTGGAAATTCTAGCCCGTGCAGGCCTCTGATTGTTTAATACAGCCTTACTTTTTTGAAAGAATAATTCCCCTCGATAAACAATGTGAGGGGATTAACTTCCCCATTTCCCACCTTTATACTTTATCATTGAACCCCCAAAACTAATCAGAGATACGCCTTATCAAAAGCAAAAATTATCTGAAATTCGAAGCAAATCCGATAATTCTGCATAAAAACTCATTTATGTAATTTGAAAGGGCAATCCCTCATTTCTTCTTTAATGCTTAATCGTTAATTTTCCAAAACTATTCAGGGATTTGCCTTATCAGAAAGAACCCGTATCCAAAATTATCCAAAATCCTATTTATACAGTTTCCAGCATTATTTATGTGGCACAAATTGTCGGATATCTCGAAAACGTCTCATTTCCAATGGGTGATTACATTGAGTTTTTTAATCCTCACAATTATATCTTTTCAGCGATACCACTGTCGTTAAAATCGAGACTAAATTTTTTTGCGTTTCCTCTTTAAGGGGGCTCAGGAGTTGAAAACTTTTCAAAAAATCGATTTTTTTCAATGATTTAATTTGATTATTCATTTAATTCTTAACTCAATGCAAAAAACCGCATAAAAATATTTGCATTTTTAACGGAGTTATAAGCATTTATGTATCAACACTTTCATAGCTGCATCCATATAATTTCAAATTTAAGTCGCTTTTTCTCAAAACTTGATTTTTGATGACTAATGCCAAGATTTTAAAAAAGCTATTTGATAGAATGGCTTATTCTTTTTTTCATGCATATAACATTATTATCTGGATTTTGAATTAATATATTTTAGATAGTTTAATATTTTGAGTATTTTTAATGGTAAAAAAGTTGTATTTTTTAGGGTTTTTTTAAATTTTCAACTTTGAGAGATTTTTTAATACTGTTTTTATTAAGTGATAGTTATGGCCTTAATTTATAATCTAGATTATGATGTTATATGCATGCAAAGAAAAAAGAAGCCATTTTATCAAATAGTTTTTTTTTTTTTAATCTTGGTGTTATTCATCAAAAATCAAGTTTTGAGAAAACACGACTTAAAGTTGAAATTATATGGATGCGGCTATGTATAAGTATTGATACATAAATGCTTATAATTCCGTTAAAAATGCTAATATTTTTATGCGGTTTTTTGCATTGAATTAAGAAATAATTGAATAATCAAACTATATCATAAAAAAATAATCGATTTTTTGAAAATTTTTCAATTCCCGAGCCCCTTTAAGTGGGCACTAGAGCTACGTGACATAAATTGTCGGATATCTCGAAAACGACTCATTTTCGACGGGTGGTTCTATTAAGTTTTTTACTGCTCACGATCAGATCTTTCCAACGATACCTCTTTCGTCAAAATCGGTGACTTACACTTCTTGCAGTTCCCTAGTTAGTAGAAGCAGTTTGCTACTTCATTTAAAATAAGCTTAGTTTCTAATTTCTACTTTCCCAAGTCCTAAATAATTTTATATACATTCAGAATTGAATCTTGGAAATCTAACTTGTGTAATTTTGATAGTTATAAATGTAATAAATTAACAAATACGAATGAAAATGTATAACAG
This sequence comes from Maratus speculifer, assembly GCA_964019185.1. Lineage (NCBI taxonomy): Eukaryota > Metazoa > Arthropoda > Arachnida > Araneae > Salticidae > Maratus > Maratus speculifer. Next base: position 51,977,182 of record OZ025293.1, read on the forward strand.
ATAATAGGTAAGTATGTTAATAAAATTTAAAACACAAAACTATTTGTTATTTATATGCAATTGAAGTTTTAAGAAATAATACATTTTTAAAATATATTTCGATGCAAGTCATAAAATAGCATATTTATTTACATAAGAGCCTCCTTACTTTTAAGATTAATCTTCAGCTATTGAGAAAGAAATTGAATTTAAGAAAACATATGCAAATATTCTTAGGTATCAATAATTACAGTGTAAAAAAAGATGATTTAGAGCAAAAACAAGTACAGCATTACTGAAGTAACATCACGGTAACTAAATTAGATAATATCTAAATAATTGAAATCTTGAGCAAAATTCTAGTTCTACATTTTGTAAATTAGATTTAATTTATTACAATCGTACCAATAGAATGTTTTTTTTTCATTGCAATGGCAAATATAATATGTTTGTTTGAGCTTATAAATAAAAAATTCCACAGTAATTTAAAATTTAAAATAAATTTATTATAAATGTATTAGTTTGCTGACCGCGTCCATATAATTTAATAAGGAAATTTCTTCATTTATTATTTTCTCTTTTAAACTCGCCAAATGGGCATCAAGTAATCTGTACTTTGGTTTCCCAGTATTGATATCAAAACACCAAATATTTACATATTTATAATTACACGTAGGTATGCATTATGACATATATATACATATGAAACACGCATGCTTAAACTAGAGTTCTGTACGGGCCGAAATTTACAAGTCTCGGCTTTGCTCGGTGTAAAAATGAAAAGTTTGGCCGGAGCCCCGCCCAGCCGACAAATTTTCCACTGTTTAGAAAAAATTCAAATTTTTATCATACAAATAAGAATTTTTAATTAATACTGTATACATACTTATAGTATGATTTTACAGTATATTTTACACAAAATACACAATAGGAACATTAATGATTACTTAGATTCTTGGACTTTCAACATTCAAATAAAGATTTATTGAAAATTAATATGGTTAAGAATTAAAAAAAAAAAAAAAGTTAAAAACATAGCCTCTGAAGCTATATAATAAAGAGTAGATTTATAATAATATTTCTATATCATTTTATTAAAGATCATTTATCATATATCATTTTATCAAATCCAAAGAGCTACTTTCTGACGCATTTCTGAATTCATTTCTTTTCTGAAATGAATAAGATTAGCTGGTGTTTTTATTCAGAAACTATGTAATCGAACGGCGTTATCCTTTTTTGATACAAGCAATTTAAATATTGTGAAAGTTAGCATTTTGATTCGATATTTCCGAATCGTCAGCGTGGGAAGGGAGATGCAATTACGTGCAAGAATCTCTTATATCTCAACAAGTAAATACAAGTATCAGATTTACCAATTATCTTCAATAGCCAGGTTTTCGATTTTATATCTTTACAGTTGAAAATTAGTCAGAAAATGTGTCTGACTTTCCCTTTGTTGAAAAGGGAATTTAAGAACCATGAAAAATATATTTCCAAAGGTTTCGTTAACATAAGTTCCTACACACCTTGAGAGCAATTTAGTCTGGTTCCAGCACAGCTCGACAATATGTAATAAAAACAATGCAAGCCTCATCTCGGCCCAGCACGAGTAATCTTAAAAAATATTCAGCTCGAGTCAGACAAAGTAACTGACTTATGCCGATCTCTATAATGTACAAGTTATATTTCTGTATTGATGTTGTCAAACTAATATCGGCTCATGACGTACATTTATATTTATTCTCGTTAAAGCCATATTCAATGAAAATAGCTGATATTTTATCGTTTTGTTTAAGTCCTTATAACGGGCCGGTAGGCCCGTTAAATTTTTTTATCGGCCCGGCCCGTAAGAAATTTTAGAATTATTACGCCGGCCCGGGCCCGTGCAGACCTCTACAGTACGATACATTTAATAACGAATAATTTATAGATGATCCCACACTTGCTTTCAAAATGAATTAAAAACTCTTCATTTTTAGGCATGAAAACGAATTCACGAATTTTTTAGAATTTTGGATTTTAATATCTCTGTGAAATTTTTAGATATGGAGATTTTTTTTTTAAATTTAGGAATGGATAAGGAATAATTTCCTAATTGGGAATTTTGCCATACGGGGGCCGTATAAAAAATTAATTTTCGTATTTTTTTCAAATAGGCCCCCTTATGGAGTTGCAACTTATCAAAAAATCATTCTAATAAAACCAGCTCTGACAAAAAATAAATAAAATAAAATAAAATAAAATAAAACAAAAGAAAATTTTTTTAAAAGCGGCCAAATAAACTTGTTAAAACTCGGCTTACCTCTATTATATTTTATTTTTTATTGTTGAAATGAGCACTTAACTTCAAAATCAATCTGCGCCTGTAGGCCAAACTGGCAGGAATTTTTAAAAATTTGGTATGCTAGTTTCTTTTAAGGACTAAATCTTTTAGTCACGAATCCAAACAGATTCGTTTACTAATGCTAAAAGAGAAAAATGTGCAAAAGTATCTCGGTTACATTTCAATATTTTTATATAATTTTGCAATGGATAGCAAAAATTGGCCTGTACAACACATTTTTTTACTTCTTCAATTTCGATTGCTTTTTTTTTTTTTTTTTTTTTTTTTTTTTGAGAATGTTTTAATATTTGAAACTGGTTTCGAAAATCAAAGTATGCTCATTCAAATAAAATATCATTTAAGTAAATTAAAGTATACTCATTAAAAACATCTGTAAACAAAAACAAAAAAGTAAAAACGTCCTTTGTACAGATCGATCTCATCTATCCAGTGAAAAAAAAGTTAAACATCGAAATGTAACCCAGATATCTTTATAAATTTATTTTATAGGATTAGCATTAGCGAATGTTTCTTTTCGCTTGACTGAAGTGCCTCTGAATGGCTTGGAAGGCGTAAAATCGTTTGGTAATCTTCGACAGAGGAATAAAATGAAAATAATTCTTTGAAAATGCAATAAAATATGACTGTATAACTATACTTGTGAATTAACTCGCAGGGACTAGTTTATGGTTTTAATCATTTTTACCTTCTACCCATATATCCCATTTTTTCAATATGTCTGTTAAATTGTATTCCTAGAAACTTTTCAAATTATCGGCACCTTATATTTATGATATATTAAAATATGGAGCATTTAGTTAACAGATACCCACATCCTCTCTCTGCCATATATATATGTGTGTGTGTTTTACTTGTGATTTGCAATGGCTCCATTATATTTAGTATGTTTTAAAATTTACGGAGTTTTAATTAAAAAGAAACACAATGCATTTATTAACGCTAAAAAGAGAGAAACACTACAGTCACATTTTGTTTTCTTGAAGAGATGTTTAAAATTCTATAATTCCACCAGGCTACAAAATGGATGCCCGTTACATACTCCTTACAAATTCACGCCAATGCGCTAATCCGGTTTAATCCAAAGGTGACAGCTACTTCGCACTCCGTCTGACAGTCCGGCACTCCCCTATCGACACTCCCCCCGTGCAGTATGATGCGTCCCCAGTGGATACAAATGAAACGTTTCCCGTAACAACTTGCAACACAGTCACAAATCCTACAAAACGGGATACAAATGAAACGCCAACCGGCTTCTGCTGTCACAAAGTTGTGATTGTTGTCATAAAAATTTGTTACAGCGTGAGACGCGTAGCAAGCTGTCTCAAGCCGGTAACAACTGCGGAAAACGTAAAAAAAAATATGTCGGCATATCACGTAATGCGGCGATTTTTGATCAAATATCAGCCAATATTGGAAAAATAATCTTATTTAAATAGCGAAAATTATAAATGTTGTAAATATTAAGTTTTCTATTTTTTTTAAAAATTATTTAAGAGGGCTAAACTTGGATCGATTTTATTTCTTAAAAATTTAATCCAAACACGTAGTTTTTTTTTAATTTTGAAAGCAAATTTCGCCATATATTTTTAATTTTTTGATATGTAAATTTAAATAACATTTAACAACTTATGTTGTTTTTTTATTATAATTTGTTTACTAATGAAAGTTTGTTTGCTAAACTGCAAACAGACAGACAGGGAAAAAAAAAATATATATACAGTAGACTCCCTCAAATCCGCACAGCTTGGGACCAGAGGTTGTGTGGATTTTAGAATTTTGCGGATTTCTGGTCATTGCTTTGTTTACATTTTTTAAACAGTAATTTGAATGCAATTAATAGTGCAATCGGAATTATAATGAATACTTACAATATAATAAAATAATAAAATAAGTAATAAACTAAAATAATAAAAATTTAGATAATTTTAAAAATGTTTGAAGTACTAATAGCAAAGGTCAAGTTAATAATCAATAGCGAATGATTAAATATTCATAATAAAGATTAAATGTATTTTTCCAAAATTATTCAACAAAACTTGCCTCATAAAAGTACATTACTAATTCACATCAAAATCATAAAATAGATTTTTTTTTCCAAGTTTAGCCAGGCTTAATAACCAAAAAATCCCAATTAATGCATAAATATATTTGGCAAGAAGATTGTGATTACCAGTGATATCAGAAGTATCTTGAATTTTTTCCAAAAAAATTTATTCTTCCTTCTTGAAAAAAAGCATGAATAGAGTATTATTAAGAAAATTACAAGTTAAAAAAATGTATGGAATTGATACAAAACTAAAAAAAAATCAAATTTTGGTCCAGTATTTGAACTGAAAGTTTTATTGTTTACATCCATAAAATATGTGCGGATTTTAGAGAGTTGCGTATTTCTGGTTTGCGGATTTGAGGGAGTCTAGTGTATTTGTATTGCTTATAACTGAATGATAATTATTATTGATTTGAAATCTTAATAGCTATAAATAATGGCTTGAATTTTAAACCGAAGGTAAGATACGAGATTAGTTTAATAATTTGTTATGTTAAAAAAAAAGATAGCATTGAATACAAATATTTATAATTTTTAAATGATGATTAATAATAATAAATACTGTAAAAAGGAAAATATTTTTTTAAAATAAAATTACTTCTGTTTTGTAATAATTAGAACAAATCATAATCGCACATAACCTTGATATTTAAAAAGTATAAATCTCATATTTATTTATAATTGTATAAATTGTAATTCTACTTTTTTTATGACAACAAAGGGTAAAGTGGGGAGGACAGATGTATTTGAGAAGCCATAAAATATATTTTGAAGTACCTAACATAAAACCATACAATACAACATATCCAATATAGTCTGCAATTTTTTTTTTTTTTTCTTGAAGAACATAAATAGGATATTAACTTAGATTTTGTTTTACTTTAATCAGAACCTTACATGTAAGATTATTTTTAAACATATTAACATAAAATAATACCAAAATGTAACAAAATAAAACATATTAAAGCTCTCAAAACAATTTGGAATAGTTTATTATTTTTGTCATCAAGAGGTGATCATGGTTTTTCACTGTACTATAATATAGTATTTTTTTCAATAGTTTAGCATATGATTTTATTAATCTGAAAAAGTAATGAATTTCTAATTAAATTGTTTTTTATATATAAATTATTTCAGGGATATATTTAATCAAACTTTTTAAATTGTTTTGAATGTAAAAAATATACTTTAAAGATTTAATTTATCAAAATAATAATTAAAATGTTATCATTAAATTCTTACTTAATGATACTCACAATAAGGGAAAAAAACTATCTAGTTTTTATTTATAGCCTGAAGAAAAATATATAAATAAAATTATATGGTGGATAAATGAAATGTTTTCACATTCAAATCATTCAGAATGTATTGAAATGTGTCTCATGAATCATGTCTTAAAAAAAAAAAAAAAAAAAAAAAAAAAAAAAAAAAATCAAGCAATGAACAAGGTTTTGGAACAGATGTACTGTCTGCTATCAAAATGCCCAAAAAATACCATTCAATGCATCCAGTGCATATTATTGTTATTATTATTATTTTGGGGGGAGGGGGGTTCAAATATAAATAACCTAATCTAGGATTTTTTTTCTTTTAATCACGATTTCATGCACAAGACAATTTTTAAATATATCAATAAAAATAAATAAATAAAATAAAATTCTTCAAAATTTATCAAAAATATCTAATTAAGATCCAAAAAATGAGCTTCTATCATATGTTTACTGAAAAATTGAAACAATTTATTGTTCTTTTCTTCGGATTTCTTTTTCCTTCTGTTTAAGATAATTTTTAACACATGAATATAAAAAACAAAATATAACTAAAAATTATCTTCAACGAGTGCTTCAATTCTATTTTTTGTTATCTTTAATTTAAACAAATTGTAAAAAAATAATTTTAAGAATCTTTTTTTTTGTTTTTGTTTTTTTTGTTTTTCCAAACTCATTCAAGAACAATTAATTGAATTTTAAAATCTCTCAATAGACTTTCTCTCTTGTGGGAAATCAAAATGAAATGATTAGAAGTAAATTCATATAAATTAGAAATGAATAAAGGGTGTTCCACTGCACTAGAATAATAATATAGCCTATGATTTTTTTTAAAATTACAAATCTAGAATGGAAAAGTATGCTTCGAATTAAGTTTTTATCTAAAATTTCTTCCATTTTTTAAATTTTATGAAATTTAAGATTTGTTTGCTTTTATATTTATAAAAAACATTTCTTTCAATTTTTAAAATCTTTAAAATGTCTTATCTTTAAAATGTCTTTTTTTTTTTTTTTCACTTAAGAAACTTTCATAAAAGGCAAAGGTAAAAAACTGTGATAATAAATTATCCTGCATGAAATACTACCCTTATACTCAAAGGTGGATCCAAGATGTGAAAATTACAACCCCCCCCCCCACCCCTCTATACACACATAAACTAAATCAATAAAAATAGCTAGAAAAGTATTCTTTTTGTATGCACAATCCCTTCCACCTTCACCTAATTATTTTACTAATAATTATATTGATTTTTTAAAATAAAAATTCACTATCATAGTCAGATTTTATTATTTTAGCTTTGATATTTATTAACAAAATAGCAAAAAAAAAAATATTGTGTTTTTTCAAGTAACTGTAACAAATTTATTTTGTACCTTGTAGAATTCACTAGAACGCAACCTCCATTTATTTAAATTCATTGCAAACCAGGGTTGTTTGGTTTAAACAATTTTTTTCTAATTATTCCATAATGTTTTGATTTATTTTACACATTGCTGAATTTGATATTTTGACACATTTGAATTTAACGTAGTCGGTTGCTGTTACTTATTCACATGTGAAATCGTTTTATTAAAGATTTACAAAACATTCCGTAAGTTCATTATTAGTATATTATTATTATTTAAATATTTCTTCTGTATTGCCTTTTTTTATTATTGATTCAGATCTTTTTTTATAAATGTATCATATATTTTGGTTGCTTTTGTTCATTATCAAAGCTGTTTCACTTTGTTGTGCATGCTAAATTTTTAAATTACAATTACTATTTCTATAAATATGATATACATAAAACTTTTTACGGAGCATTGTTCCTGAACAATTTAGAGTTTTTAGGATTACAGTGTTAAATATGTTTTATCAACAATATAATCGAGATTCGTTTGTAATTAAAAGCACTTGTTTGCTTTTACGTTTAATATTTTTAAGTCGGTATTTTTTTTTTCTTAAAATCATCAAAAATAAAGGAAATGTTGTTAAAGTTTTACCCACGATCCCCTTACAATATTTGATGCGAGCCTTTCTTACGAGTTACAAATCAAAATAGTTTGACCTTCAACAAATTACAATTATTTAAAAATATGTGATAACTTTTTTTTTTTTTTTTTTTTTTTTTTTTTTTTTCCATACAGTTTTTGCGAGAATAGTTTATTAGTGTTGTTGAAACATGCAGATCCGTTTATTAAAGTGTATATGTAAATTTTTTAAGTGTACTGTTATCATTTTTAGCATATGTAATTTTATATAATAATGAAGTAATTTTCATATATAGTTAAATCATAGGGCCCGTCCATAAATGATGTCACACATTTTTTCCATATTTCTGACTCCCCTCCCCCCCTTTGTCACAAAGTGTCTTACTTCACTTTAACCCTCCGGCACTTCTTGTCACATGTCACACTATCTTAGCCTTAGGTAAACATATACTTGTAGTTCAAAAACAAAGTACTACATTTTAGATCACATTTAGAATTATATTTTTACATTTTAACTATGTGTTTTAATGGCATTTGTAAGCCGAACGATAAAAATGATTTGTATTTTGCTTGAAATAAGGTTTACAATAATAATAATAATAATTTATATAACATAGTAATAAAATATTAATCTGAAAGAGCAATTAAAAACTGGAGTATTATGGAATTTAACATATTTGGCTTTAAATCTTATCTTTATGAGTACAAAATATTTCAATTTTAAAATAATTTCATGCGTCATAATTTAATCTACTGGATTTTAATGCTTTTATTTTAACCTAAATGTGTGATGTCACATTTCAGCAACACATACAGAGCAATGTTTAAAATGTTATGTTCTAGTAGGATAAAAATTTTTTGTAATTTTGTTTTAAACAAATGAGGTACTGTAAAACAGTGGTTCATACAGCTTGGTTGCAAGCGTTTGTCGAATTTGATGCCTTTCCCTTATTATAAATCATTTTTTTTAATATTTGTTTCTGCTTTCTTATTCATATTTTGAGCATAGATGTCATATATGCAACACTTTGGCACAATTTTATGTCTTGCATGGTAATGGTAACACGTCTACTGTCGTTTATTAATAAACTGTTGATTTAAATTTATTTTCTTTTTTAAAATATTAAATTGTTTTCTTCTATAATTATTAATTAAACTTTATTTATTTATTATTAATTTCCATTTTAAAATAATAGAAAACAACTAATATAAATGAAGGGCTCACCAAATTGGCATTAGAAAAAAAAATGCATTAATATGGTGTGTATAGGACATCCGTGCTATATTTTGGACAATTTCTGATTTATAAGTCTTAAAAATGAAAAATTACGCACCAGAATACATGAATTAAGTAAGAATTAGTTAATTCTGTGCATGCGTGTAATTTTTTAAATATGTCATAGTTATTTGTATTATAGGACATAGTTTTTGTATTGTAGCTTATATTCTTCTATAATTAACTGCTAAAACATAAATTTTGTCTTCTATAATTAGCTGCTAAGTAATAAATTTCGTTTTTAGAAATTTAATTGTATTCTTTATCAAACATTGTCAAATTGTTATTGTTTATCAACATTACATTTCAATTAAACATGAATTTCTAGGTATTTGTAATTATTTTCAGGCGATATTATTTAAAGAGCAAATCTAACTAACATAGAAGTTCTTATACTAAGAGTAATTGAACTTGAAAAATTCTGGGTCTTTTTTTTTTTTTTTACAAAAGCAGGTTCCCATTAATAAATCATATTTATAGACGCAAAAATTGAACTTGTTTATTTGGAAAAGAAAAATGAAAAGCAATAATTATTGTTTTAATAATAATTAGTAGATAATTAAAACCAATATTAATATATAACATTATGGAAATAGTGATTCATGAGAACTTGTCGTGAAAGGTTTAAATTTTTTTTCTGATTGTCAATATTTTATTTTGTATTTTTCAGTTACATTCTAATGACATCTGGTAAAAATGCCAAAGCCATGGTCTCCAGCTTGTTGATAAAAATGATTCAATGTTTAAAAGAGGGAAGCAACTAAAGATCCAGGTCACCTGAAAAATAATTGGTAAAGATTTATTTATTATCATATACTATTTTAATAACATTAGTATAATTTAGTAAGTTTATATTCAATCTTTGGAGGGGGGGGGGGGGATTGATTATTTTATACAAATTAAATAAGATGTTTTTGTTGTAAAATGCATTCCTTTTATTATTTTTTTTCTTGGGGGGGGGGCATTATACACAATTAAATATTGTATATACTTTTATGTATTAACTTTAGTACTGGCATTTTTTTTCTGTTCTCGGGATGGTAACACTGTTTTCAAATTGTAACATTTGTACACTATTTAATTGTAAATTATATAAAGTGAATATTATTGTTCAGAAATAAGTGCGGAGTTATTTTATACAAATTAAATGACATGTTTTTGTTGTAAAATGCATCCCTTTTTTTTTGGGTGGGGGAAGGCATTACTATACACGATTAAATATTGTATATACTTTTATATATTAACTTTAGTACAGACATTTTTTTGGGGGGAGGGGTGATAATGCTGTTTTCAAACTGTAACATTTACATTATTTAATTGTAAATTATATAAAGTGAATATTATTGTTCAGAAATAGGTAACATTGTGGAATAAGTGCAGAATTATTTTATACGAATTAAATGATATGTTTTTGTTGTAAAATGCATCCCTTTTTTTTTGGGGGGGGGGGGGGCATTATACAGGATTAAATATTGTATATACTTTTATATATTAACTTTAGTACTGGCATTTTTTTTGGGGGGGGGGGAGGTGATAACGCTGTTTTCAAATTGTAACATTTACATTACTTAATTGTAAATTATATAAAGTAAATATTATTGTTCAGAAATAGGTAACATTGTGAAATAAGTGCGGGATTATTTTATACAAATTAAATGACATGTTCTTGTTGTAAAATGCATCCCTTTTTTTTGGGGGGGGGGGGGGGAGGTGTGAGGAGAGGCATTATACACAATTAAATTTTGTGTTCACTTTTATATATTAACTTTAGTACTGGCATTTTTTTTTTCTGTTCTTGGGATGGTAATGTTGTTTTCAAATTGTAACATTTACATTATTTAATTGTAAATTATATAAAATGAATATTATTGTTCAGAAATAGGTAGCATTGTGAAATAAGTGTGGGGAAGAGCTATATTAACTAGTTTACTTAGTTATAAATTCTTTTGTTGGACTTTTCTTGACTCCTAAATTTTTCATTTTTACACCTTCTATTGACAAGTTTGTTTCTATTAAAAGTTAAATAAAATTTTTTAATTTTTTTTTTTTTTGTTTTTTTTTGTTATTTCATTGAATGATAAAAGTTAAATATACATGAAATAACGATTTGAATATTAGTAAAATTTATTTCAAAATAATTTTCATTTATAAATTATTTATTTTATAACTCTTGTTCTTACATATGAATATTGTATTACCATGGATGTGGACATACATCATTTTGCTCGCCAGTTTCAAAGGATTTTCTGGCAAGGCGAGTTCATTTTTAGTTTTTGAAAAACTGTAGGTAATAGATACATTATCAGACACTCTTTCTCAATCTAGATATTTTAACTTTCCAAATTATTACAGTGTAAATGTAAATAACTAAGTTTCAATTACTAAGTGCTACTCAGTTCTATCATTTATTAAGCTTATTTCTGTTGTATATATTTCTTAATATAGAAAAAAAGAATTATGAAAGTGCATTGTAGTAACAGTAAGTTTGTCTGCAATTGCATGTGATTTTGTCATAACTATTTTCAGTTGCGTGTGTTTTGCATCTTGCTGGCTGATGAAATAAATACTTGGCTGGTAAGATTTATGAAAATTTCCCACCCTTGTATATTACTATTGTTCATTAATTATGCTTCTTGTTGTAAACCTTAATCTTGTTTCGTACAAAATAAGTACATGAACCATTTGTACTGTTGTGCTTACAAATGGCATTAAAACACATAGTAAAATTTAAAAATAAAATTTGAAATATGATCTATAACATAATGCTTTGTATTTGAACTGAAAGTATGTTTAAGTAATATAGCATGATACAGTGGAGCATCGTTTATACGACGCCGAAGGGACTGCCGAAAAACGTCGTATAAACGATAACGACGTATAATCGATTTTCACTTCCAAAACTAGAATTAATTTTGTTTTCATTTAATTTTAATGTTTAACGTGATGATTTGCATGAATTTTTAAATTAAATAAACCAAAATAAACAAATAATCTTAAAAAAAGGGGGGGGGATTAGTAAGCAATTTAAATATGCGTACCTTTATTTATGTTTCACCGAAAGGTTCCTCATTTGCAGTACAGCATTTCCATTTAAATTTAAAGATCAAAAACCCCGCGTGGCCAACTAAAAGTCGCCAATACTGATAACAGTTAGAAGGATAGTCTATTTGCAACTTAAAACAGGCTGGGAAAGCTGACCATCTCCGAAAAAAAACCCCTCCCAGTGTAATCTGTTACACGTAAGCTGATTTTTCAGACTAATCGAACACCAGCTCACATTTTTATAATGTGGAGTGCATTTAAACACGCTCTTTGGTGTCATTCATATCTGTCAACTTCCGCTCGTTCGTAAAATATAAAAGAAAAATAAACAAAAATAAATCTATACAAAATCGAAAAATCGACGTATAAACGATTTTGGGCGTCGTATAAAAGATAGATTTTTACATTAAAATGAATAGGAATGAACCGGGACCACATTAAAACGACGTATAAATGTAAACGTCGTATAAGTGATCGTCGTATAAACGATGCTTTACTGTATATGTAGAGGGGGGGGGGGGGGTATGGCAAGTGTGACACTTTATGACAAATGGGGGGAAGACAAGGTAAAAAAAATTCAACATCATTTATGGATAGCCCTAACTAAAAATAAGGTTTAGTTTTTATATTTTTAAATATGTCATGTAATTATTTGTATTAAAGCATAAGGTTTTTTGTATTATCTTATCAGTATTCTGTAATTAGCATTAAAGCATAATGATTTTTGTATTATCTTACAGTATTATGTAACTAAGCGCTAAGCTATTGTTAAATAGCATACTTGCCTTATTTAATTTGCAATTAGATACCTCAATTAAATTCACCTTACAACTCTGCTGTATCATTGAATTCCCCATATTTAATTGCAAATTAAATAGGATGAATGTTATTGTCCAGAAAGAGGTAGTATTGTAAAATGGGAAGGGGGGGTGCTATATTACTTGCTACATTAACTGATTTACTATATTATATTTTTTCTTTGAGGATCTTATTTGAATGATTTTGATATATCTTTGAATAACAAAAATAGACTGGGAGGCAGCAGAACAAACTATCGCCTCATCGAGTTTATGGTTGAAATTCTAGGATTAGTTAAATCTTGATTTCTATTATAAAATGCAATCAGTCTTTTAAGTCATATCTTGGTGGAAAACACTTAAAAACCAGGTTTTAACAGTTTAATTGTTGGTTTACCACTATTCTTTCCCGCACCCAAAAAAAAATGAAATAATGGAGGATTGCGAATGAGAAAATATAATGGTTAACCCATGAGTCAACCACTAAAATCGGGTTATTAGGTGCTTTCCACCAGGATATGATTTAGCAGACTGATTGCATTGTAATATGCAAATCGAGCAACTAATTCGATTCAACAATAATTCCTGGATTTTCATCCATGAACTTCATAAGGTGATTGTCTGTGCTGACACCTCCTGGTCTTTAAAAAAAATGCACATTAAGATTAAATAACAGTAAATATTATATTTAATATTAGCAATTTCCTTAACTTAATATACCTATATATATTTTAAAAAAACTGCATAAATCCGTCATGAGATTCTTTTTATGTCTGCTATTTCACTTTTATTATTTTGTCAATTTTTTATCATTATCCTTTTGTATAATTTTTATGACAGAACTCAGAAAGTCAAGAAAAACTTCTAATTTCTGATGAAAATTCAGAGCATCTTCAGTGAAGAGCACTGATCTTCAGCAGCCTCAGAATTGATTTTAAAAAAATAAGTCACTGGTCTGCTGCATAAAATTTTATTAAATCCTTTTAACTCTTTGAGCGCCCCCGCCTCCTAAATATAAACTAAACTTACTTTGCATTTATCCAAAATTTTCTAGATAATAAAATGTAAAATTATAAATTATTAAAATTTGAATAAAATCATGATTTAAAATTTGTTCTAGTATCTCATGGCCAAGAAAACTTACATTTGTCTGTCGGAGAGGGCAAAAAATGTTACCAGTCCTGCAGATCACTAAGTTTTTCCTATTAGTTGTCCGATTAAATTTTTGGCTGATTTGTACCAGTAGACCACTAAGGATTTCGAACACTGTCTAGGTTAAGATATGATAATATTTGTTTGAGAATTAAACTAACCAATATAAGATTTTTTGGTACTTCTAGGTTATCCCGTCGACCAATTTTGCCAAACTAATAGCCGAATTATACATGTTGACATAATTTTTATTTTAAATAACAAAAAAAAAAACAAATAATTAGTAGAATATTAATAAAAATATTAATAAAAAGTCGAAATAAAAATCACTTAATGACATTTTAAACACGTGAATCGCATTTAATGTCATTGAATGTGACATTCACGATCATCCATTATTGGCATTTAATCTTATAGTTTGGCGATAATTTTTTGGTCGACGGGATAACCTAAAAGTACCGATTTTTTTTATTGTAACTAATTTTGTAGATTTATTATAAATTTTTGAAACAGTGTTAGTTGCTCAACCTCGTCCTCTGAGCTGCAGCCAGCTATCAAGGATTCAATTTAGCATAGAGTCTGCAATCTCACTGTCTGCTAATCCATCGCTTTAAATCTTGAAATTTTTAACGCTATCTGAATGTACAATTTTTTAGGTCACACAGTACTTTATTTTTGCTATGCATATTTGATTTGTGTGTTTATATGAAGGAGCTTAAACTAATGGAGGAGACAACGCTCTGCTACGCAATGCTAGGAAAGTGAAGCCTGCCACGCCACCTTATACACCCAAAACATTGAAGAACGCATAGCGAAACATAGAAAAATGAGTTCCGAAAATTTTGAATAAAAATAATTTTAGAGTCCGGATCAGGTTTCTTCGATGATTTTACGTTTATAGAAGATTGTTTATACATATTATCTTGTTTTTTATCGTAAAATTTCAGATATTTTTTTATACATACTTCTTAAACACCAAGTGAAAAAAAATGTTTTTTACTATGATTACAATGTTGAATTCAGACATTTTTCTCCGGGAGGGACTTCTGTGGCTCTAGGGAAGGGGGCACAAAAGAGTTCCGGGGGGGGGGGGGGTGATTACACCTTTTTACCGTAGAAAACACAAAATCTAAAATTTCCTAGGGTTACATTTGATAATTCCGGAGGGTAATGTCGCCCACGGGCCACCCCCTGAATTCAACACTGCTATGATTATACTTTGAAAAAAAAAAAAAAAAAAACTGGTTATATTTGAAGTTTAATCTTTTTATTGTAAAAAAAATTATTTTTTATACTACTAGGAAGAAGTATTTTGTTTCAGCATGTACTAAGTTTTATTTTTATTTCATATCAATCTTAATATTTATTAAACGGCTAACATTAGATTTAATACAATTTTCACTCATTCTACAAACATTAGAAGTAAGAATGCGATTTTAAAAAATATTAAAATTTCTCTGGTTTAAACAGATAATGAGAAAAATATCCTACAATATGAGCAAAAATGTTTCAAACTTAATAGATCGATTTCTGTTATGAAAATATTGTTTTTGCAAAGCTTATTTTTATTAAATAAGGCTATCACCCCCCCTCCCAAAAAAAAAAAAAAAAAAAACTTTTGAAATGAAAAATACAGAATCAGGCAAATTTGTAGACACTTTCTCCTTCTTATAAATATGTACTGCTACTCAAAATCTTAAAAATTAAAGAATGGCTCAAATATTTTTAATATTATATATATATATATATATATATATATTATTTATTTATTTAAGTAATATAGATCTCAGCAATCTCTTCATTTTAAAAGAAAGGCTTAGTAATATTTATGTCTCTTAAGTTTAAGGTCAAAGTTTATTCACACAGAAAAGGTTTTCTGTTACGATCTGTGTCCAACCACCAACACTTGCTTAAAAGAATATTGATTATTTAAAAAAAAAAAAAAAAAAAAAAAAAAAAAAAAAAAGAGTGAAAACATTTTAGAACAAAAATAAAAGTTATGCTTAAAGCTATAGCTTTAGATTAAACTAAAGAAAAATACGGAAAATGAGAAAAAATATCTAAATAAGGCGCTTTTGAATTTGAAAATTTACACAGCTTCCTATTAGGAGATCCAATGTTTTGGGTGTATGAGGGGGCGTGGTCATTAGCTTCAAAAACGCGGAACAACGGCTTCTCCATGGTTTAAGCTCCTAGGTTTATATTTATCTTTTTGTTTTCTAGAAAAAAAAGAATGAATCAAGAAGAGGGAGAGACTTAACTGAAGTTCCTGACAAAATTATATTGATGTAATATTGATAAATTATGTCAATTCTTTGTATGTAAATAAATAGAATTTTATAAACTGAATGATATTTCATTTGTTTTCGAGAATATTTCCTTGGTACAGAGAAATACTTTTCATTGCTTCAGTCAGACTTCGGTTATTAAAAATTATAAAGGGAAATGAATAATAATTTAAATCAGTTAAATTATAACTTTAAGAAATTAAGATTAGTTTAGTATTTACTGTGTTACTCACAGAAAAATATTTCTCTGGCTTTAAAAAAAAAAAAAAAATAAAATAAAATAAAATAAAATAAATAACAAAAAATAGAAGGAAGTGTTTGAATTATTGTAATTTGTAAAATTTATGTTGTTAAATAAATAAGAAATATAAAATACTTTAATGTAAAAAAGCTGGAATTGAATTTATAAAAAAGTTTCTTTTTGGAACTTTCTTTCTTAAACAATTTTCTTATAAAAAATCAAATAGCTGCTGCAGGCATCAAACTAAATTCTATGGAGGATTTTTAAAAATCCGCAATCTTCTACTGTCATAAAATGTATGCTGTAATGGAATTTCACATATTCGATTCAATATTTATTGTAAGTAAACAGATTTGTATATACAATAAATAATTAACTGATCCTGAATTTTGAACTGGATTCAAAAGGTAAGTAATTAGTATAATCAAATTTACTATGCATGAGCATAGACATAGTGTTGTCTATTCTTAAGTCCCATCAGCAATTTTTAAATACTTTTTTATCCTATGTATTTAAAAAAAGCTTTTTTTTTCCCACAGAGATATGACATCAGAAAAAAAATCCCTCTGCTTATTTTTATTTCAAATGCTCAATCAATAATTTACAAGCCTATATGTGTAAGGATGAATTTCAAATGTTAAATACATGAAAATTTTCACATTTCTAACTGAGCGATTCTGTGTGTTATCAGCTGAGTGAGAAATGCTCCAATGAACTCTAATCACACTTAGTTATGAATGTGAAAAATTTAAGTAAGTTTAGGTGTAATTTCACAGTTGATAATTAAAATTTTTTCCTCTAGAAAGTTTTAAGTAAGAGATTACTTTGTTCATGCATAAACACTTGTATGCTATTGTTAATCCTATTAGAGAAAATTCCTGACTATCTCATTTGCATTTCCATATTTTAGATTTTAACTGTGGACAGTCTGTACAAAGACTAAGTTTACTAATTTGTTTACAAGCTTCTTTTTCCCAAATAAATAAACCTTTCCTTTCAAACTTTTGAAAATAAAAATATCTTAATAGAAAAAATAATAATAACCTTGTAAACTGCATTGAAAAATTAAAAAAAGGCCTTGGTAGAGATCAACCTCAGGTATCCAATGGAAAAAGAAAAAAAAATGCAAATAAGATTTAAAAAAAAAAATCCCCAGAGGATTAACATTAGCAATCAGGTGTTTTTGCATGAGTAATATAACCTTAAAATATAATTTAGGATTATGTATTTATTTATTTGTTTATTTATTTTTTTAAGTATTAAAGTTAAATCTAGTAATCCTGTGAATTGATACAAATTCAATACATATTTTATACATACATAGTAAAAGATTATAGGAATGTTGTCTAATTAAAAAATAAATAAATAAAATGCCTAAAAACAGGCTATTTTTTATAATTTAAAAAATAATTCATCTATACTAATAAAATCCGTGCGCCTCTGTCTGTCTGTCTGCTTGAAGCCGATTACAGTTCGCAACGCGGGCGAGTTGGAAGTCGCGAAAGGTGTCTTTCGATTGGAAAAATTCCGGGGAAGTCATTTCGGGCATTTTCGAGACCGTGGGACCAAAATTAAAAAGGTTATGAATTAAAAACCCCTTGGGAATCGGAACGAAAAATGTCTCAATTCCCAAACGGAGCTCCGAAGCAGAGCACTTCGCGACCTTGCGGTGAAGGACATGAATTTTTTACCTTTGGCTAAAAGAAGAAACAGCCGAAAACCTCTTTTTCTACCGGCGCTAATTGCGTTTTTTTCGCATCAATTTTTTTGACTTGCCGTAGAATATTTACCGTAGTTTTCGCTAAAATATTGAACTTAGAAATAAAACAGGACTATCGAAACTTTTTTTTTTGCACGTTTTTTCTTAAACCATCATGCAGACAGTTTTTAAAGTAGAAAAAAGTGATTACATATTCAGAATCTGCGTAAAAGTCTGCCACTGATGAACCAAAAAATACGAGAAAATGTCTTATGGGCGCGCAGCGCCAACCGTGCAAAACCAAATATTTTTAACGGAACGATGGCGACCATGACGCGTAGGCCGGTGGGCGCGTAGTGCCCACTGTGCGAAATCACATATTTTTAATGGGATAATGGGCGCATAACAACCATAACTCTTTAATTTACTTTTTTTTGTGCTTGAGGATTCGAACACCAAGACTTGCTTATTAAATGAATTTTTTTGCTTATTATATACTGCTTAATATCGAGGTTCGTTCGGAAAAAGTGGCCCAGCTAGCGAGCGTAGCTCGCTAGTATTCAAATATTATCTGTTACCTAATAAATATGTATTAAAATAAACTATTTGATAAATATGTGACTAACAAAAAACTATAATAATTTTAATTAATAAATAGTGTTTGACTGAAATTTGGTTTTCTGTAAAAAAAACACAAAACGAGCAAAAAAAAAAGTAAAGTCAAATCAGAAAAATTGTGAGTTCAATTATTTTGCTTAAAATCCCCTTTTTCTATCAAATATATGGGTGATTCTCAAAATAGGGGACAATTTATGTCTTTCGGCATACAAAAAAAAAAAAAAAAATTGAGAGGTTTTCTGTCATGTTTTTATATTTATATATGTTTGTCTTAATATTATTCATTATTTGCACTCAAGAATTACTCACTTTTTAGTTAAAAACACCTTAAAATAGCAGAATAAATGTTGAAAATGTCATTAGCATGGATGTCCACAGCAGCTGTGCCTTGTATATACTAGCTTTTTCAAGAGTTAATATCATGTTTATAAAATAAAACAAATGTTATTCTTTCTTTAAATTAATCAAGGAGAGGATTTATCCAATAAATTTCTTTTTAAAAATAAAATTATAGTATATAAAAAAAGAACTAAAGTTTGTCCTCCATATTCTATTTTCAAAACAAGGTCATATTATAACAGCTGGTTATTAATCAAAATTTCATTTTCACATATGACAATAGTTTGAAAATATAAAGTTTCTTCATGGCAACAAGTAGCCATTTTATCCCAGCCTGAAAATAGAAGCATGTATTGTATTTTAAGAATAGAAGTTGAATGTTGGGGGCGTACATCAATTGTATGTCATTAGAATGGATAATAATTTTCATGTTTATTTTATAATTAAAATTTTTATTTTTACTTATTTGCATAGGACTTTTGTGTTTTAAAAAGCCCCAGAAAGGACTATTGCATTGCGATTATATTATGGCTCATAATCTTATTTAAATTAAAATTTGTCATTAGCATGCACTGTCAGAAAAATTCGTCAATATACACTAAGTTATCGTTATTTTTTCACAAATAATTTCTGTTCTCCCAGAAAACGTATTTGTTCTGAGAGTTCATTCCGAGCGTCGAAAAATGAGGAAAAGTTTCCGTTTATATCCAGCACGCATGCGCATTGGGTCTGTTAGTAATAAGTTCGAATTTATTTTTAGAATGAAAAACAAAAATATTCTATTGATTAAAATGTCTAATTTAGTTTTAAAAGACAAAAATATTTTCGAATTTAAAAATAAATAACAATTACTTTCTTTATTCGTTCAAAAATTCTCACAAATAGAACATCCATGTTTTTTCTCTAACATTCTACGTAATATATTTAAAATTCACATTTTTATACTATATTAATACTAAACGTAAAAAAAACCCAGCCACAGTTTCATTAAAGATGAAATCTTTCCGAGATTAACTGCATAATTAAAAGCTTTTTAACGAAATACACCAACCCACACCATATGAAATGAAGGGTTCTATTTTAACGCACAATCATCATGAGCAGCCGCAGCGCAGTGGATTAGCGTTGGTCTGGTAATCCTGGGATCCTTGGTTCGATCCCCGCCTCTTCCGCATTGATTTTTTCCAAACTTTTTTCAAGTGACGGATATTTTTCCTCTTTTGACAGAGAAAAAAATAAACAGAAAATCGTCAATATACAGACAATTTCTGGCAGCAGTGCTGCCAGTGCATTTTCTGTGAAAAGACGGAAGTTTTTTTGAGAGTGTGGACAAATATCAGTGTCATTAGCATGGTTTTTCTGTCCATGCTAAAGACACCTATGTGCATAAATGTAACCATTGCTTATATTGTATCTTTTATAAAGTTTAATTTTACATATAAATTTAGGTATTACATTTATTAACCCTAAAATATGCATTAAATCTGTCAGAAAATCACTAATACAGCTTCTTACATTGTTAGTGTCAGAATGTTGCTCATGTAAACAAAGTTTGCTCTTTGGTAATGTTTTTATTCTCCTTATATGTATATATGTAAAAATGGAAACCATTTGCTGAAAAGGAAGGCTAATAAATATAGAAAAAAATATTTAAACAGGAAGAAAATAAAAATTTCTTAATATATTTATTCCATGCAATTTGTTTTTTCATTAGCATGGCTCAAAAATACTAATTATTTTTTTTAAAGCTAATTTTTAAATATTTAGCTCTGCTGACTACATGTAAAGTATACCTAATACTATATTAACAACACATATTTTTTTTCAGAAATTTTGCTAACAGTAATTTTTTTAAGATTTTACTTTTGAAATCGTCCCCTATTTTGAGAATCACCCATATACATATGATTTATATGTATATGATTTATATGATTTATATGTATTTATATACATATGCTATGATCACCTCATTTTAATTTAAAAAGTAAAGTATATTGAAATTTAATCATTTATTTAATAAATATATTAATTATAATAATCGAATTTATAAATACGTGACTAAAAAATTAACTATTTTTCAATATATAGATAATATTAGACTAAAATTTAGATTTCTGTAAAAACAGATACAAATGAGTAAAAAAAAAAGCATACATAGCTCAGAAAACTTTTAAGTTCAGTAATTTTGCTGAAAATCTACTTTTTCTATCAAATAAGGTATTGAGATTAATAAATAAAAAGAATATTGCCCAGTTAAACTGATGGCATTGAGCTCACAGGCTACGCATACTAATTGTACATTACAGTTTTATGTTTTCAAGGGTTAATTCCGTTCGAAAAAAAATTAAGAAGAGAAAACAGCTCTCCCCTTTCTCCTTTTTTATACTTAATCATTAAACCTCCTAAACTATCAAGTACATGCTTTATCATATTAAAAAATCTAAGGTACCCTGGGGTAATAACGCCACGTTAAGGTTCTAGCAATTTTCACGGCTCAGTTTTAGTTTGTATTTTTCAAACAAATATATGATTTGATACAGCAACTCATTGACTATCTATATAAAAAAAATAATTTAACAGATATGAATACATAAAATGTAATGGCGTGATTTCTTGACCAATGCTATTTGGCGTTATTACCCACCTATATGGGTAATAACGCCATGCAAACAAAACAATGAAATAAGTTGGATTAATTGCATGTAGATTGCACAATTCTAAAAATACAAACTCTCAGCTCTAGAAATTGACAAATTGCATCCTAAGCTATTGAAAATGTTCATTTTTTCGTGAAAGTGTAAGAAAAATAAAGGTGTGGTATGGGGAGGGGGGGGGGGTGAGGCAAAAGAATATCAGACCGTGAGCTTCTTTTTGCTTAAAAAGGAGCGTTTAAATAGAATTATTAGAAACATTGCACAGTTTTAACTGTGTTTATTTGAATCACTATTTAGGATGTAGCTCTGCCACTGTAGGGAATCAACCGGGGTAAAAATTGCAAGGATTGGCGTTATTACCCCGTTATAGTTATTCCGCTGTACATTTTAAATTACAAATTATCTCGAGAAGATATCCAAAATCTTCAACAACATTTGGAAAGGGCATGAAATGTACTACAAATTTATGTAATTAACAAAGTATTTCCGGATAAAAAAAATAGTCTTCACATCACAAACCGTATCTCGCAAATTTTAGATCAAGCGTTAATTTTAGCTGCTTGTAAAAACAATAAGACCTAAAAATGAAACAAATTAACTTGAAGTTGTTTTTTGCGATTTATATGACTCAAAACCCTTCTGCGCAGAACACATGGGTGTCATTTACCAGATTATTTCATAATTATGCAAAATATTAGCACTTGGCGTTATTACCCCGTCTGGCGTTATTACCCCAGGGTACCTTATATCCAAAATTCAGAGCAAATCGGATAATTCTTAATAAAAACCCATTTAGCATTTATATAATTTAAGAGGAGTTATTCCCCTCTTTTATTCTTATCCATTAAACTTCCAAAACTATTCAGAGAATTGAACGAAATCTGACAATTCTGATTGAAAAATCCATTTATACAAATTAAGGGGAGGGGCATTAGAACCCACGTTCCCCCTGTTTATACTTATTCAATGAACACCTAATAACAGCCACGGACTCGCCTCATCAGAATGATCCTATATCTAAATTTTCAACGAAAACTGTTAATTTTGCATGAAAATCCCGTTTATATCAATTAAGGGGAGGGGCATGAGCCCCCCGTTCCCCCTGTTTATACTTATTCAATGTACACCTAATAACAGTCACGGAATCGCCTCATCAGAATGATCCTATATCTAAATTTTGAACGAAAACTGTTAATTCTGCATGAAAATCCCGTTTATATCAATTAAGGGGGGGGGGAGCATGAGACCCCGTTCTCCCTGTTTATACTTATTCAATGAATACCTAATAACAGTCACGGAATCGCCTCATCAGAATGATCCTATATCTAAGTTTTGAACGAAAACTGTTAATTCTGCATGGAAATCTCTTTTATATCAATGGGGGGGGGCATGAGCCCCCGTTCCCCCTCTTATACATATAGAATGAACTCCAAAAACTAATCAGGGAAGCGCCTTATCAGGATATACCTATATACAAAATTTCAAGTGGATCCGATATTTTTATCATGAGTTATCGCGTTACGCACGAACATACGAACATACGAACGTACATACAGAACGGACGGGCACATAAGCTCTTAGGCTATGATAGCCTGTGAGCTAATAAAAAACCTCATTTTCATTTTTTTCTGCATGCTTATTATAAAAGCCTTTCATCTAACTTTGATTGTAACTCCTGTAACTATCCTTTTCATTCTTCCCTTTCGCATGTTTATTCTGAAACACTTATGGACAAGCTCTGATTGCGTCAACTAGCAACCTGTTCTAACCCTTTTCAAAATCTTTACAAACTTTGCATGAAAAGCCTTTAAAAAACATTCAGACATTTACATAGTATGGTTGAAAAAAGCTGTTAAAAAGCAAAAAATGCTATCTGGGAAAATGACTTTTTTTTGGTTAAATTGTTTTACTTTGTATAATTATTACGTTTATTTTTCTGGTCCCTAAAAGGTCCCTATTTAAGATTTTTGGTCCCTAAAAAGTCCCTAATTTTTAATCATTAGGTCCCTAAGTCCCTACTATTTTGTATCAAAGTTGCTGGCAGCCCTGTTTAGATCACATTTAGAATTTTATTTTTACATTTCAACTATGTGTTTTAATGGCATTTGTGGCCGAACGATAAAAATGATTCGTATTTTGCTCGAAATAAGGTTTACAATAATAATAATAATAATTTATACACCATAGTAATAAAATATTAATCTGAAAGTGCAATTAAAAACTAGAGTATTATGAATTTTACATATTTCGCTTTAATTCTTATCTTTATGAGTACAAAATATTTCAATTTTAAAATAATTTCATACTTCATAATTTAATATACTGAATTTTAATGCTTTTATTTTAACCAAAATGTGTGATGTCACATTTCAGCAACACATACAAAGCAATGTTTAAAATGTTATGTTCTAGTAGGATAAAAATGTTTTGTAATTTTGTTTTAAACAAATGAGGTACTGTAAAACAGTGGTTCATACAGCTTGGTTGCAAGCGTTTGTCGAATTTGAAGCTTTTCCCTTATTACAAATCATTTTTTTAAATATTTGTTTCTGCTTTCTTGTTCATATTTTGAGCATAGATGTCATATATGCAACACTTTGGCACAATTTTATGTCTTGCATGGTGATGGTAACACGTCTACTGTCGTTTATTAATAAACTGTTGATTTAAATTTATTTTCTTTTTTAAAATGATATTAAATTGTTTTCTTCTATAATTATTAATTAAAATTTATTTATTTATTATTAATTTCCGTTTTAAAATAGTAGAAAACAACTAATATAAATGAATGGCCCACCAAATTGGCATTAGAAAAAAAAAATTTTGCATTAATGAGGTGTGTATAGGACATCTGTGCTATATTTTGGACAATTTCTGATTTTTAAGTCTTAAAAATGAAAAATTACGCACCAGAATACATGAATTAAGTAAGAATTAGTTTATTTCGTGCACGTGTGTAATTTTTAAATATGTCATAGTTATTTGTATTAAAGGACATAGTTTTTGTATTGTAGCTTATATTAGTCTAAAATTAACTGCTAAAACATAAATTTTGTCTTCTATACTTAACTGCTAAGTAATAAATTTCGTTTTTAGAAATTTAATTGTATTCTTTATCAAACATTGTCAAACTGTTATTGTTTATCAACAATACATGTCAATTAAATATGAATTTCTAGGTATTTGTAATTATTTTCAGGCGATATTATTTAAAGAGCAAATCTAACTAACATAGAAGTTTTTTTTTTTTTTTTTTTTTTTTACAAAAGCAGGTTCCCATTAATAAATCATATTTATAGAGGCAAAAATTGAACTTGTTTATTTGGAAAAGAAAAATGAAATGCAATAATTATTGTTTTAATAATAATTAGTAGATAATTAAAACCAATATTAATATATAACACTATGGAAATAGTGATTCATGAGAACTTGTCATGAAAGGTTTAAATTTTTTTTTCTGATTGTCATTATTTTATTTTGTATTTTTCAGTTACATCCTAATGACATCTGGTAAAAATGCCAAAGCCATGGTCTCCAGCTTGTTGATAAAAATGATTCAATGTTTAAAAGAGGGAAGCAACTAAAGATCCAGGTCCCCTGAAAAATAATTGGTAAAGATTTATTTATTATTATATACTACTTTAATAACATTAGTATAATTTAGTAAGTTTATATATAATTTTTGGAGGGGGGAGGATTGATTATTTTATACAAATTAAATAATGTTTTTGTTGTAAAATGCATCCCTTTTTATTATTATTATTATTTTTTTTTTTTGGGGGGGGGGCATTATACACAATTAAATATTGTATATACTTTTATATATTAACTTTAGTACTGGCATTTTTTTTTCTGTTCTCGGGATGGTAACGCTGTTTTCAAATTGTAACATTTACACTATTTAATTGTAAATTATATAAAGTGAATGTTTTTGTTCAGAAATAAGTAACATTGTGAAATAAGTGCGGAATTATTTTATACAAATTAAATGACATGTTTTTGTTGTAAAATGCATCCCTTTTTTTGGGAGGTGGGGGAAGGCATTATACACGGTTAAATATTGTATATACTTTTATATATTAACTTTAGTACTGGCATTTTTTTGGGGGGGGGGAGGGGTGATAATGCTGTTTTCAAATTGTAACGTTTACATTATTGAATTGTAAATTATATAAAGTGAATATTATTGTTCAGAAATAGGTAACATTGTGAAATAAGTGCGGGATTATTTTATACAAATTAAATGACATGTTCTTGTTGTAAAATGCGTCCCTTTTTTATTTTTTTTATTTTTTTTTGGGGGGGGGGGGAGGAGGGGCATTATACACAATTAAACTTTATGTACACTTTTATATATTAACTTCAGTACTGGCATTTTTTTTTCTGTTCTCGGGATGGTAACGCTGTTTTCAAATTGTAACATTTACACTATTTAATTGTAAATTATGTAAAGTGAATCTGAATATTATTGTTCAGAAATAGATAACATTGTGAAATAAGTGCAGAATTATTTTATACAAATTAAATGACATGTTTTTGTTGTAAAATGCATCCCTTTTTTATTTATTTATTTTATTTATTTATTTATTTATTTATTTATTTTTTTTTGGGGGGGGGGGGGGGCATTATACACGATTAAATTTTGTATACACTTTTTTATATTAACTTTAGTACTGGCATTTTTTTTTCTGTTCTTGGGATGGTAATGTTGTTTTCAAATTGTAACATTTACATTATTTAATTGTAAATTATATAAAATGAATATTATTGTTCAGAAATAGGTAGCATTGTGAAATAAGTGTGGGGAAGAGCTATATTAACTAGTTTACTTAGTTATAAATTCTTTTGTTGGACTTTTCTTGACTCCTAAATTTTTCATTTTTACACCTTCTATTGACAAGTTTGTTTGTATTAAAAGCTAAATAAAATTTTTTAATCTTTTTTTTTTTTTTTTTTTTTTTTTTTGTTATTTCATTGAATGATAAAAGATAAATATACATAAAATAACAATTTGAATATTAGTAAAATTTATTTCAAAGTAATTTTCATTTATAAATTATTTTATAACTCTTTGTCTTACATATGAATATTGTATTACCAGGGATGTGGAAATACATCATTTTACTTGCCAGTTCAAAGGATTTTCTGGCAAGGCGAGTTCATTTTTAGTTTTTGAAAAACTGTAGGTAATAGAGACATTATCAGACACTCTTTCTCAATCTAGATATTTTAACTTTCCAAATTATTACAGTGTAAATAACTAAGTTTCAATTACTAAGTGCTACTCAGTTCTATCGTTTATTAAGCTTATTTCTGTTGTATATCAGACTTGCCAAGTCTCCTGATTTTTCATCATTCTCCCGATCTCCCGCTTATCTGCTAATTTCTCCCGATTTCTCGCTTTTCTGCAAATTTTTCCCGTTTTTCTACGATGTATGAAAATTTTGTCATCTTCGTTTCCCGTTATTATATAAAATAGAACCAGCCAACCAATTTATCATAACGAAAGAAGCCAGAAAACTATTTCTCTTTTGTGATTGGTTTGTGGGTTTGACGTCACATCGTGAGGAGGTGTGGTTACGGCGCGACTGCCCAATAAACGTGAAGTGTCGCGGGTTTCGATAGATAAATAGTATAAGCTATTGTTATGACTGTGTTAGCTGCATTGACTTTCTCATACACTATATTGCCATTGATTATGGGACACTTGCGATTTTAGACATTTTACTAAATATCTAGAAAAATACATGAGGAATCATCTCGAAACTCTTAGTGTATAGATATAATAGTATAAGTCATACATTTCCGTGAAGATTTTTTCCCGAAACTCAAAAGGGGGCCGTCAACAAATTAAAAAAGAATGAATATCTTTTGAATAACCCTGTCAAAACTAATGTAGCAAAAGAGCTCAAACTCTAGATTGTAATTGAATGCCTTATTGTAATAAGCCTTGTTCATTTTTATGCAAATAGCCTGCATACTCGCAGAGTAATTAAGGTTTTTATAAAAATGATCCCAAATTTTTCCAAGTTTTTTCCTTATAATTTTCAGAGTTCTTAATATAAAATATTATTTTTTTCAGAAAATATGACAAACAACATTGCACACAGTACCCTGTAATCAGAATTAAAAAATAATGAAAATTGTATAAAAAATGAGTTGGTTTACTAAATAATTTTTTACTGCGCATGCGTCAACGATATCAAAATTTCATTTGCATATTATGTTAGCTAAATGTATAGAGCAACTTTTGTGAAAGTCACAAAATCATAACTTGAAAATTCTGACAATAATCGTCAATTGAATAAGTCGAAAATCCGTTATTCTCAAAATGAAGCAAAAACAAGAGGGGTTGTATCCATATATTCATTGATTAGTGTCAATATAGAATACACAATATGGGACGTACTACTGCATTTGGATAAAATCCCTCATTTTTTTGCTTCATTTTGGAAACAATGGATTTTGTCCTTTTTCTATAGACGATTACTTTCAGAATTTTCAAGCTATGATTTTGAGACTTTTACAAAAGTTGCTCTATACATATAGCTAACATAATATGCAAATGAAATTTTGATATCTTTGACGCATGCGCAGTAAAAAATTATATAGTAAACCTACTCATTTTTCATACAATTTTTATTATTTTTTAATTCTGATTACAGGGTACTGTGTGCAATGTTGTTTGTCATATTTTCTGAAAAAAAAATATCATTTTATATTAAAAACTCTGAAAATTATAATGGAAAAATTTGAAAAATTTGGGACCAATTTTATAAAAACTTTAATTACTCTGTGAGTGTGCATGCTATTTGCATAAAAATGAACGCAGTGTATTACAATAAGGCATTCAATCATAATCTAGAGATTGAGCGCTTTTGCTACATTAGTTTTGACAGGGTTATTCAAAAGATATTCATTCATTTTTAATTTGTTGACGGTCCCCTATGGCGTTTCGGTAAAAAATCTTCATGGAGATGTATGATGTATACTATTATATTTATACACTAAGAGTTTCGAGATGATTCCTCATGTATTTTTCTAGATATTTAGTAAAATGTCTAAAATCGCAAGTGTCCCATAATCAATGGCAATATAGTGTATACGTAGACGCCAAATCCCATTGTTATCTCGGCATGGTTTCGAATCCAACATCTTTGGCGAAAAATACTGTTTTTTGGCGGTGATCGCTTTATTGCAACTTTCAGATTTCACAAAGAGAAAAGAAGAAGTGCGGTCCAATTCAAGACAAACATAGCAATATGAGTTTCGGCGGGAAAAAAACCGGTTTGGCGTGCTAAATCTGCCCTCCGTCACGTGACGGAAGGCACACATGTCGGCCTACGAAAAGGTTGCTATTTTGGAGTCTAAGTATCTTAAGGTCATTGGTTATCTGCTATTTTGAATATTGTCGATCACATGGAGCGAAATCGCGTTTAATTTTTTATTTCGTGATATGTTTTGCAATTTTTTTATGAATTTGTAAATATGGCATCAAAAAAGAAATATGATGCGTCTTACCAGTCTTCGTTTACCGAAGAATTTGAACACATCGTGCCGTCATTAGAAGGAAGTTTACACGCCAGATATTCTTTTGATTTTTAAATTTCGCATGGTGGCAGAGCTGATGTTGTAAAGCATATTGGAACAAAAAAGCATCTGGATAATGTAGGTAGTGTCTATTTGGTATCTCCTGGATCCAGGAAACTGGCGCATGCGCATCTACCGTTCTCTCGCTCGCCGAGGCGCCTGATTAAGGTCCCACTGATTAAGGTCCCACTACGTCATTTTGACGTCACAAGAAAGTGGGATATAAATCCAGTGCTTGTGCATTTCACTTTTTACGAAATCCTGATTAACGCCCCACTGATATACATCCCGCTATCAGAACGGGACCTAAATCCAGTCACAGAGAATTTTACTTTCGTTGAGACCCTGATTAAGGTCCCACTGATTAAGATCCCGTATACGTCATTTTGACGTCACAAGAAAGTGGGATATAAATCCAGTACTTGTGCATTTCACTTTTCACGAAATCCTGATTAACGTCCCACTGATATACATCCCGCTATCAGAACGGGACCTAAATCCAGTCACAGAGAATTTTACTTTCGTTGAGACCCTGATTAAGGTCCCATTGATTAAGATCCCGTATACGTCATTTTGACGTCACAAGAAAGTGGGATATAAATCCAGTACTTGTGCATTTCACTTTTCACGAAATCCTGATTAACGTCCCACTGATATACATCCCGCTATCAGAACGGGACCTAAATCCAGTCACAGAGAATTTTACTTTGGTTGAGACCCCGATTAAGGTCCCACTGATTAAGATCCCGTATACGTCATTTTGCTGACGTCAGAGTAGTTGGGGACTTAAACCGAACGATCAATTAAATCTCCTGCTGTTCGTTGACAGCTATTACTAACGAATGGCTATGATAGGTATGACCGCAAAAAAGTAGGTAAAAATTCAACGCAAATACTGAGCTTGAGAAATCCGACATTATGATCCTTTTTCAGTAAAAGTTTCACCCGTCTGGTGGCCGATAACTACACACTCAGTCACAGATGTTCCCGGTAACCATTTATCTCAAAATGACACTTCTTAAAGACTCTCTTTCTTAACAGTTCCTGGAAAATTCCATGACATTTTATTTTTTCAGCAAGAAAGAAAGGGTTTCGTTTGTATTTCAAATATGATCATTTTCTTTATGTACTACATATATTATATTTAAATGTTAATGCTTGTATTTTATATGCTTTGTCTGAAATACAAGTTAGAAATTTGTATAGTTTTGTGACAATTTAAAAGGAATTTACAACAATTTTTGCTTAACCCCTTGAGGACGAGCAACACGCACACGTGCCACAAAAAGGCTTAAGAATCCTTGTTTATTCCCACCAGTAAAATTATACTGTAAAATTTGACTTGAAATTTGAAATTTTTCTCGATTTAAGAAGTAACAAATTTCTGTTTTTTAAAACCGGTGACAAAACATTAAAAAATTCGTAAAATGCCCCCGTCGCGAAGGGGTTAAATAATTAAGAAATGTCTTTATCACGTGAATGATAATAACAATAATAATAACTATATTAATAATTAATAACTCCATTGATTTCATTATCTTAATTCCATATTACTGATTATGTATTTAATAAAGTTTAATTTCTCAATAATTGGAGAAATTTAAATTATACTTGAGTTAAAAATAATATTTGTTTTAAGATTTAAGGTTAGCCAATATAAAATTGATTAATTATTGTAATTATTTTTCTTATTTTTTTATAAATTCAGTCAATTTCTGTCTTTTAAACATGTAAATTTCTTTTCTACTTGCAGTGATATAATAATAGTAATGTAATTGGTATTAGTATTATTATTTACGTTATTGCTATTGTTAGTATTATTATTAGTAGTAGAATTGTTTACAAATTAAGTAAATATTGAAAAAAAATTCTATATTGGTAGTGTTATAGACATTTTTTTACGCTAAGTAGACAATTTTTAAATCGGAGAATTGTTTAATGTGATTTTTAATCTTAACGTAAACCAAGGCCGTTCAAAAAAAAAAAAAAAAAAAAAAAAAAAAAAAAAAAAAAAAAAAAGTTAGGTATAAAACTATTTTAATGCGAATTTAAGAATTTTTCCTTGGGGAATACTTTTATAGCAAGTCAAAAACAATTTTTAAATCATACAATCAAACAATTTAAATCAATTTAACAATTTAAATGAAACAATTTTTAATTTTTAAAGCAAACAGTTTTTTTTCTCTCTTTTTTGATTGGTTTTTGTTTCAATTTTTTATTCTATTTTCATTATTTCAAGACAATTTTTTTTCTTTTTTAATAAAGGAAATTTTTTACACTGATGCGAATTTGTAAAACAGTGCAAAGTATTAATTATATTTCCTCTCTCTCTCTCTCTCTCAAAAATATATGTACACATGACTGATAAAAACAGAATTAAAACTTAAAAAAAATAAAATGATCAATCGTTAAATATAGCTTAAAATATGGGAAGTTTTGTTTACAAATTGTATTTACATGTGAATATTAAAAAAGCAAGTTAATGTTAAAATTATTAAATTGTTGAGCACGAAGCGCATTTAGCGGGAACAATTACATCATAAGTAAAATTCTGAAATATTAAATTCCGTTTACATTAAGAATGCCTAAAGGGATTAAATTATCATACATTAAAACTGTTAATGGTTAAAATTAGGTCATAAGTATTTAAATTTTTCAAATACTGATATTCCCAAACACATTTAACTTGAATAATATATTTACATGTAAATATTAAGAGTATGGGATGTAGGGTAAATAAAAACTGTAATTAAATTTTTGTACTTAAAATGTTTTTAGTGGTGAAAATTACATCATACTTTTAGATTTTCATAGTGCAGCAAGCAAATCTGTTTAGCGATTTTATCACTTGATGCAACGAAAAATAGAAGTAAATGCATGCGCAAAATATTTTTGATTTTTATTAAATACAAATTACTATTCGATAAATACATGTTAGAAAATGGCATATAGTTATTAATTAAAATAAGCAATTTACAATTTAATTGTAACATGGAAATATGCATGATGATAAATGAAATAAAGAAAAGAATTCATGCATAAGCTATGCTTAATTCCGAAAATACTTAAAATTTTATCAAAAGATGAAATATAAGAGTAAAATTTCAAAACACCGTGTTTTCAATACCATGATTCGGAATGTTATTCCTAAGCAGATGGGAGTTTTTAGACTTCGAACCCAAAGGAAGAATGTTATCCATAGTGTCGTTAAGAAAGTTTGAGAGGCACCCACATTTTTAACCTAGCCATTTTATTCAAGTTGATTTTCAAATGTGTAATTTATAAGTTATTTTACTTCTCAATCTCAAAAACAGCCATGAACTATCCCGACAGCTGGATGAGGCTATGGTAACAAAAAGTGCTCCATTCAAGCGGAAAAGAATGGCAACCTGATTACAGAAAGTAATCCCCGTTCGCGATATATATCATTCAATCTTGCATAACCAGACAATATTTTAAAAACAAGACACATTATGGAGTGCATAATCTAAACACAAATTGGCGAGCGTAGATTTTTGAAATGATAATTTTAGGCTGTTGCTCTGCTCAACAAGTGCTAAATGTTTTGACACGTTTACAAACTAAATTTTTAACGGAAAGATATAAAATTGGAAGAACTGTCTATGGAAGAGATTTGGAATCGACCTCAGTTTTTCATTTTATGATAATTCAATTACCTATCAAGTTATAAGCGATTTTGATCACATGATCACGATTTTTTCTCTTTTCATTGGATTGTTTTTCTGCTTTCGTCGGAAATGCGGCTCAAAATCTCAACTTTGACGGCTTGTTCTATTGCACTTGGAAAAAAAAAAAAAGAGAACTGAGTGCGATAATTAAGTACGAACAATATTTGCTAGTATCATATATTTCCGGATTAAAATAAATTAAAACTTATGTCAAACTGTTGCCTTTTTGATTTAAGATTTATTGAAACATACATTAAAGTTTGAATTGATACTTTCGTTTACCAGTAAAGAAAGTGAAAGAATGTTGTCCACTGTTTTATCGATAATACGTTCAGCTCTTACTATTCGCAGGCAGGAAACAAGTGCAAGAAGATAACAATAGTGTTGAATAAATTATGTAACAATAAGCTATAATTTAATACTTTCAAATAGTAACTATATATTTTTTAATTTTATTAAAATAAATTTATTCAATTTATGATATTTATATTTAATTGACTCCATCTCTCCATTTGAATTAAATGTGCATAGGAAGCAACTAATTTTTGAAGTGCCATATCTGTGTATTATTCAAACACTGAAAAAAAGGAAGAAAGAAAACAAAAATAATATTTTAACACTGTCAACTATTTCATCAAGAGGTTGGGGTCGGGCAGTGCTCGACAAACTCTGACGTATGATATGAAAAGGAGAGGGAGGGGGGAAATCAAAATTAGTAAAATGTTGATAAAGTTGTGTATCTACAGCATTACCCACCCACCAAAGAGGCTACTTTCTGGCAATATTGCTCAATTGATTTGTATGTTATTTGAAATAAATTTATTTCATTTGTAATATTGATATTTAATTTACTTCATCTCTTCATATGAATTGAAACCGTAAAGGACTGAATTCATATCTGAATTGCGATATCTGTATATTATTGCAAACATAGGGGAAAAAAAGAAAGAAAATAAAAATAACATTTCAATGTTGACTGTTTCATCAGGTGGTTGGGGTGGAGCAGTGTTCGACGAATTCTAACGTATGATATGAAAAGGAGGAAAAGAGGGGGAGGCTTTAAAATATTGTTTAAACAGCACTAAATCAAGGTTCGAAATTTTAATTTAGAATTTTTATTTCTAATGAAAATAATAATAAAATATTCTTACTGAAATGAATTTTCTACCATAAAACATTAAGAAAAAATTATTTTCAATTTTCGAAGATGACCCTTTGAAGCTTAACAAAATTTTATTATATAACGTAGTTTAAATAGCTGTCTATGGTTGTGAAGGGCTTAAAAATACATTTCAAAGTGTTATTTATTTTCCTTACTGAAATATATTAGATTATATTCTAAGGAATTTTTGTAGAACATAATAAATTCATATTGAAGTTTTCTCTAAAAAAAGTGGGTATACTGCCGTTTATGAATGGTGATTGGTGTAAATGCGATTTTAGTTATGCTATCAGTGTTACAGTTGAAACAAATGTTTACATATTGAGTAGTAATAATTAAAATACTTTTTTCAACGGAAATAAAAATCTACACGGGATGCGCCGCATAATTTTTCTTCCTTTGTTACGGCATTCTGTGTTAGTCTGAAAAAAAAAAAAATAAAAATAAAAATAAAATATAAAAATGGAAATAAATTAAAAAATAGCTAAAATGGGCACAACTACAAATAAATAGCTTTCATTTAAAAAAATAATTATCAAAATCGGTTGAGTAGAAAATTCAGGACTGACGACACGACATTTTTTAGCTTGTCTGAAAGAAATAGCATCGGAGGCTAAAAAAAAAGCACTCAATTGAAATTTATTTATTCATTTCATAAATTATGTTTATAGTTTATAAATAAATAATGTAAAAAATCAATTTCGTTCTCTTAAGTGTGTAATTTTACTACAGAAACCGAAAATAACGAAAGTTATTCATATGCTTTATTTCAGGTGTATTTGTTTTTTAAAACAGTAATTTGTATAAACGGCACATTACTGTAAATTATTTTAAATACATTAACCCTATTTGACTCGGACGTTCATTACAAAAATTTGACACCACCTTTTTAAAAGAAGATTTCTTCAAGTACACAGTATCAAAAATGCTCTAATTCAATAAGACTTATTTTATTTTCCTTCAGTACTGGTGCCATGAACGAGTCAGGTTGCTAGAATCTCCACAAAAAAGTGTTTCAGCAGAAGTATGCTTCAGATGAAAATAAATGCCTATTTAAATACGAATAAGTAATATATTCAATGTACTGCATGGGAAACAAAAATGTATTTAAAAGAAATGTGATCATAGATAATTAAAATTTCGGCTTTGATACTAACAAAAATACATGTCTCGTGATATTTATGCACACGTACCAATATTACATGAGTGTACATTGTGAAATGCCATTCAAATGTCTAAGTTTAGGAATATTCGTTAGTAATTGAAAAAAGTAATTGTAAACATAGCAGTCCGCTTTCCGAGAATTTCTTTGGAGGTTTTATTGTAATATAGATTTTAATCGGAAAAATTGTCGCATACCATTCCGAAAAATCAAAATCACGTCAAACCGAAGTCGACCTGCAAGATTCAAAATCCGAAGCCGAATCAGATTTGATTCGAATTAGATCGATTTGACCGAATTAGATTTGACCCAATAAAAGATTCCCGATCAACAGCAAAAATAAATCAATCAACCCGATCCGAACCCACGGGAATGGGCCGGTCGCAGGTAAGAAACAGTGAGTAAACAGTCCTAATTCATGATTCTAATTCAAATTGCTGCATTTGATTTATTATTACTTTGCAATC
Organism: Maratus speculifer; assembly: GCA_964019185.1. NCBI lineage: Eukaryota > Metazoa > Arthropoda > Arachnida > Araneae > Salticidae > Maratus > Maratus speculifer. The sequence goes on from OZ025293.1 coordinate 52,012,973, forward strand.
GAGAGAAAAACAAACCCATCGATGCTGATTTTTCGGTGCTTTTTAGGGTCTCGCATTTAAAAAGTAAAACGGAACTATTATCAGATTACTCCTGTGTCTGTTACAGCCATTTTACTTGTAAGCTATGGAATGTAAAAAGTTCCAATTGGAGAAAGTAATAAAGACTATTGACTCGTATATTTACACATTATTAAACATTCACAAGTATATTTAGGAGAAATATAGAGGGGATAATAAGTTACCTGAAAAAAAATTTCTTTGTATATCGTATGGGGTAGAGTGTGAAAGCTTTCGTAACTCATTAATAAATTAGTAGCCTCCTTTCGAAGCGCGCTTAGGACAATGCCAATTTTAAACTTTGAACAATAGTTTTGTTTTTGTTACATTGTAGTAGGAAAGCTTATCATTACGCTGAATTTAGTTTTATGAAATGTCAAATGAAATTTAAATATGCAATACTTTTATCGTCAATATCGAATTAAATTCTTAAAGGGAGAAAAAAAAAAGATGATGATACAATTTAAAAAAGTAGGTAAGTGTGATCGCAGATCGTACAGAGGGTTTCGTTTAATAATTCTTTCAAAAAAAACCCCTTATTTTTTATTTAATAATTACAAACTTTTGACTTACAATTATTAAATTATCACAAATATGGTAGCTCAAGTAAATTTAATTATAAAATATTTATAAAAGGAAGTTATTTATTTTAATCCAATAAAATTTGTTCAAATAAAATTCCAAAATTCCAATTTTTTTAAAAATCCGGAAAAAAATTAGCGGAAATATAAATAAAATTTTAAATTTCTAAAAACAAAAAAAATATTTAAGCGAAATTTAAAACGCTGAATCATTAATGAATCAACAGTTTTTTAAAACAGAAAGAAAATCGAATTCCAAATGATATTATGAATGTTAGATGCATGAAACCCTAATAGTACAAACCCTTAAACTTGCAAAAAGTACGAAATTTCATTTAATTAAATCCATCATAATATGAAACTACTTCAACTTCTAGCACCGGGCTCGAACTAGGAATCTTTAGTTTGTTAGCAAGATGCTTTATTACCAAGGTATAATGTCTGCATGCAAAACGTTAAAATTAATATTTTTTTAAAATCAAAATCGCAAAAATAAATTTATGGCATTGAAAAATTTAATTTTATTAAAACTAGTCATTAGGGGCCACCGTAATACTTACCCCACAAGGACATGTATATGAAAATAAAACATGTGAAAACTATTTATACAATGCATTGCAATTCATAAACAAAATTTAAATATTGTTAATATACATAGTAATGCTATATTAAAGAATTGCTGATGTACCAATTTCGACAAATTATATAAAACGGCAAACTACTCAAGTAGTATCGAACTGCGTAAAAGAAACATCCTTATAACTCCAAAAATAATAATCCTATTAACTAACAATTTACTGCGTCGGATTAAGCGTCTCATTTCCATTTAAAATATACCTCTGAATTGAAATTTGAAAGAAATACAGGGTCATGAAAAATCGAAGAATGTGGAAAACAGGATTACAAATATCTCGGCAACTAATAATCCGATCGACTTCGTTCTTTATGCAAAATTTGTGTCATTTTATTGCCTTTTACGTCCAATCCTTAAAATAAAAATATTAGAAAGTTTTTATATACCTTTCATAAGAACGAATTTTTCGAGAGTCCTAAAAAAATAGTTCCGGATAATCGAGGTTTTTGATATTAAATAGGCTTCGTCCCATCCTTACATACTAAGTACATACAAAATTTCAAGTCTCTATCTCAATTTGTTCGGGAGATAGAGCGTTTACAGACAGACAGACGGACGGCAAAAATTTTTTTTTTCTAAAAATATGCTTTTCGGAAACTACACAATCTGAAACGTGTAAATCCATCGAATTTTTTTTTTCGATTTTCAAAACGATTGCAAGACTTACCCTATACTACGTATGATGGGTAAGTAATAATAGATGTTTTCGAAATCTTATAATTTGTCGAGTGACACGAGATATTCAACTGTAAATGCACAAAATTTGAAGTCTCCGACTTACGCAGTTTTTGTGTGCGGACTCTGACTGACAGACAGACACTGGACTGAGACAAATAACATTTCGTCAGATGAAAGAAACCATAAAAATAGTTTCACAGGATAGCAATATTTTGTATTATTTAGCCTTCATGTATTTTTAGGTAGATTTCGTATGGATTCGTATGGACCGCAACAGAATACTATCTATTGCGGTCTAAACTATGCTGGAATTTCTTACAAATTTTTGCAGATCTACACTGATTATGAACCTTACACACCAAAACTACCATCAGTAAAAAACGTTATATATCTATATCAATTTTTTATAGATACGATAACTTCTACAATTATGCTCATTAGCTCTTCCAAACTGATACATAATATCAAGCAACATAAAATCTCGGTTAAGTTTATTAACTGGCAAAATCGGACCAAGGGGGAGAAATAGGGGGGAGGGGGGTATGAAAACCAAAAAATCCCCATAACATCTCATTTAAAATAGACATCGAATCAGTTTGAAATTTGTATTACTTCTAAAAAAATGGATAAAAAATTTATGCATGACAAATTTTTGATAAAATTAAAAATAGGCTCAAAGAACGAAAAAAAATAGGATTATTAGGAGAAAAAAATTCATAACTTCGTCAGTTATTATGGTATCAAGTCCAATTAAATTTATTTTACTTAATATTATCTGAAACCTTTGTACTGAAGAGCTTTTGATAAGAGCGACTCTTGTCACAAAAGGGGGGGGGGGGAGAGAAGAAGAAGAAGAAAAAAATCCATAAATTTTTCAATTCTTATGATATCAAATCCGATTAAATTTATTGTACATCTTCTTAATAATATCTACAACTTTTATATTGACAAGTTTTTGATAGGATCAATTCTTATAGCAAAAACAAATGAAACATAAGTAGAAGTTGAAGAAAAAATCGTATCAAGAGTATACTCACTTCCAAATTGCTTATATTCTGACTCATTTTTTAAATCATTTTTGCCGTTAAAGGTGTATTCGAAAAAACGCTTTTCCACCTTCAACAGTTCGAAATTTTCCGATACAATTTCAGACATATTTTTAAAAGTAGAAACTGAAACTTGCTGAGGTGATTTTTGAAGAGACGTATAAGGTGCCATGTGATGTTTTTTTAGGATCAATTCATTAGAATTTGATTTATAAACAATTACCTTCTCAGTTTGGCCCTTTTTAAACCGACTTCCAAAAAGGAGAGGAGGTTATCAATTCAACGCTTATGTATTTTTTTTTATGTATGTTTACCGATTACTCCGAAACTATCCAACTGATTAATTTGGTTTTGGTGTTAAATGAAAGAGCTTGCTCTCGAATTGGTACCACTTCCGTTTCATAGAAATTGGTTCAGTACTTTTTTAGTAATTAGTCAAAAACTAATATAATTAGTGATTTTTCGCTGATTAAAAGTGTTGAATAAGTTCGCTGAATGCAGTGCCGACGAAATGGCCGAGAAGTCTAAGGCTCCACATTTAATCTCTGGTTTTCGAAAGCGAGAGAGAGTGGATTTGAACCCCACTCCTGACTTGCATGTATACAATAACCTTTTCCGTATTATAATTTTTACATACATATTTTACAAATGAAATGCTAATTTTGCTATTAAGAATATTTTGTATTTAACCGTTAGCGCAAAGTATCAGAGATCTTTTATCGATTGAATACTTTATCAGTGAAAGAGTACTAAAATAATAGACTTGCGAAAATAACATGACCTTAAATAAGCTCGCCTAATACATTGCAGTCAGGATAACCCAGCGGTCTAAGGCGGCTGATTTAACCTTTGATTCTCGAGAGAGCGTGGGTTCGAACACCACTCCAGGCATACGTGTATAATATACAGTTTTTTTTTTCATATTATATATTTTTTAACCGACTTTTTAAAAAAAGGAGAAGGGGGTTATCATCAATTCGATGTGTACGTATTTTTTTTATGCATGTTCACCGATTACACCGAAACTATTCAATCAATTAAACTAGTATTTGTGTTAAATGAAAGATGTTACTCTCGAATTGGTGCCACTTCCATTTCATAGAAATTGGTTAAGTACTTTTTTAGTAATTAGGCAAAAACTAATAATATTAGCGATTTCTCGCAAATTAAAAGTAAAATCGACGTTGAAGAATTTCGCAGAGCGGAATACAGTCATAGGATGGCCGAGAGGTCTAAGGCTCCCGATTTAAACTCTTGTTCTCGATTGAAAGCGAGGGTTCGAACCCCACTCCTGACATATCTGTGTACAGTAGTCTTTTACGTTTTATAATTTTAAACCGACTTCAAAAATGGAGGAGGAGGTTATCAATTCGACGCGTATGTATTTTTCTTCTATGTATGTTCACCGATTACTGCGAAACTATCCAACCAATTAATTTGATTTTTTTGTTAAACGAAAGAAGTTACTCTCGAATTGGTACCACTTCCATTTCATCGAAATTAATTCAGTACTTTTTCAGTAATTAAGGAAAAATTAATAAAATTAGTGATTTCTCGCAAATTAAAAGTAACACGGGCGTTGAATAAGCTCGCCAAATGGAGTGCAGTTAGGAAGGCGGAGCGGTCTAAGGTGCTAGATTTAAGCTCTTCATATCAAAAGGGGTCGCGGGTTCGAACCCTCTCCTGACATAATTTAAATCCATGTACAATTTACAATATTTTTTCCGCACTATAATTTTTCTTAACCAACTTCAAAAAAGAAGGAGGAGGTTATCAATTCGACGTGTACGTATATAGATATATATATATTTTTTATGTATGTTCACTGATTACACCGAAACTATCCAACCGATTAATTTGGTTTTTGTGTTAAATTAAAGAGGTTACTTGAATTGGTGCCACTTCCATTTCATCGAAACTGGTTCAGTACTTTTCTAGTAGTCAGGCAAAAACTAATAAAATTAGGAATTTCTAGCAAATTAAAAGTAACATGAACGTTGACTAAGCTCGACGAGTGCAGTGCAGTCAGAATGCTATACACCGTGCAGTCAGAATGCTATACACCGTGCAGTCAGAATGCTATACACCGTGCAGTCAGAATGCTATACACCGTGCAGTCAGATGACCGGGCGGTCTAAGGTGCAAGATTTGAGCTCTGATTCTCGAAAGAGAGCGTGGGTTCGAACCTCCTCCTGACATACGTGTATAATTTACAATATTTTTTTCCGCATTAAAATTTTTATCAACCGACATAAAAAAAATCGTTAACTTTTAACTAAAAAGTGAAAAATAAACTTTTCTACCAAAAATTGAACCGACTTCAAAAACTACTGCAAAGTGAAAAATATTTTTTTTAGATAATAGTAATAAGAAATTAAATTAAAAGCGTAGTATTTACCATGCGTATTATTATATTTATGTACATTAATTTGATTTTTTGGAGTCGGTGCCAGCCAAGCCAATTTCAAAGTTAAAATAAGTATCCAATGCAAATAGTAAAAGTATAAGGTTAAATTTGGCTATTGAAAATTACATGCAACTTGGTTTGGCTGGCACCGACTCCAAAAAATCAAATTAATGTACATACATATAATAATACGCATGGTAAATACTACGCTCTTAATTTAATTTCTTATTACTATTATCTAAAAAAAATATTTTTCACTTTGCAATAGTTTTTGAAGTCGGTTCAATTTTTGGTAGAAAAGTTTATTTCGTTCCCAAATCTCCCGCTTCCGAAAAATTTGTTCAAAATGCCGTTTTTGATTGCTTTTTTTGCAATATTTTCTACATTTATCAAAGAATCGACCATCACGGCACCCTATTTACTTTCTAAATAAGACATTTTGCCAGTTTGATACATTTAAGAGCAAAAATGGATTCAAAAATAAATCGGGAAATACGTAGTTTGAATCGAAATACACCCTTAAACGCATCCATCTGGCAGGTTCTCTTACTTAGGAACTATATAATGCGCCGTATTGGTCAGTTTTTTCATAATGGCAAAATATACTTTTAAAAGTGCTGTCAAAGCTGGCCTTTTGAAAAGAACTTCTCGAAGCGATCGAGATTGAAGAATTGGGGATATATTCAAATAACAAATTCTGAATCTTCTTACTTATTTTGAATTAATTTTAGCTCGCAAATTCATATGCAATTGACAGTTTCTCTTATTTAGAAACTATATAATGTGCTGTTTTGTTTAATTTTTTCATAAAGACAGAATATATTAAAAAATATATAAGCTTTCAATGTGGGCATTGTGAAAAGAATTTCCCAAAGCGATCGTGATTGAAGTGTTAAGGATATATTCATAACAAACTTCTTATTTTCTAACTCAATTTTAAATTAATTTTGCTCTCAAACTTTTTAAATTGGTACTTTCTCTTACTTAGGAACTATATAATGTTCCGTTATGGTCAATTTTTTTCGTAAAAGCAGGATATACTTCAAAAAATGCTGTAAAAATGTGCATTTTGAACCGAATTCCCCTTAAGCGGATTGTAATAAAACCAGTTCTTATAGATAAATGTAGTTAAAAACTCTTCAAAAGCGGCCAAATAAAGTTGTTGAACGAGTTTATCTCTAATCATATTTTACTTTTTGTTGGAGAAATGACAACTTAACTTCGAAATCTACCTGTGCCTATAGGCCGCCACGACAGGAATTTTGTTGAACTGTATTCATTTATGTTATACACATTCATACTTTTCCAGTACATTATATGACCAATGGTGATCGGTCACTTGCGATTTTAGACGTTTTGTTAATGGAAAAAATACTTAAGGAATTAGTCTGAAAATCCAGGTATGTAAACAGACAAGTAAAGGTCATATATTTCCACGAAGATTTTTTTTTAATAACCCTCCTATAAAAAACCGTCAACAACAGAAAATGAACGAATACCTTTAAGATAACACTGCAGAAACTAACGTAGCAAAAACTTTCAAACTGCAAAAACATGAATGTGTTCATTTTTGTGAAGATAGCATTATATTAATAATTTTTTTTTTTTTTTTTTTTTTTTTTTTTTTTTATAGAAACAGTCTCAAATTTTGCCAAGCTTTTTGCTTATAATTTGCAGAGTTTTTATTACAAATATGTGTTCTTTTTAGAAGTTATGAGAAAACATTATTGAACATAATACCCTGAAATTCGGTACTGGTTTTATAAAAAACCTTAATTTCTCTACAAGTGTACATGATGCTATCCTCATAAAAATGAAAAGAGTTTACTTCCAATAAACTTTGTAATCATGCTCTACAGTTTGAATGCTTTTTCTACATTAGTTTTTAAAAGGTTATCCAAAAGATATATATATATATATATATATATATATATATATACATATTACAAATTTAAAATTTTTTCGCCAAAACTAACCTTTATACTATCTTAATTTTCCGTACTTACTTCAAATTATTAAATTAAAATCTTGTTTCTAGATCTAATCTATTAATCTGTATGCAGACGATATAAATTCTTAATTTGCCTTAAAAAACATTATTCCAGTATGCGTAAATTTAAAAAAAGATGGCTCTAAATTGAAAATATTCTTAATTAAAACTTTATTTCTTAATATTCCAAATAAAACTGATTTCTTCTATGTTTTTATCAACCCTTTTTAAGAAAGTCTTATTAAATTTATTCCAAAACCATATCTTTCAAAAAATATCATTATTTTATTTTATCTATTTATTTATTTTTCCGCCGTCAACCTTCGATAGTGTGCATATTAATAAATTCATTTCTTTTCTTTTTCTCTTAAAATTAATCATTTATAAAAGTCGTCTGCCTAAAAAATCCCGATTCAATTATAAATTGGTTAAATAATATATTTTTTTTTAAAATAAATTTATCGTTTGTGGAAAATAGTCTCGTAGCTGGACAAGAATTCTGTTTACATAAAAGAATGATGGTTTGAGGTTACAGAATGTTCCAGAACTTTCTTTTTAGTTTAAAAAGGTGGAAGTCTCGAGATGAAAAAGAAGATTCTTGGGTTGCTTCTTGGATGAGGACGGCTCGCTGAAATAATGATGGAATTTTTGCAAAAGGAGCTTTTCCCTTCCTCATTATTACGAATTTAATAAATGAATTTACAGCAGCCCATGACTAATTATTGGATCTTCTACATTTATTTATTTATTTTGTTTTTTCCCTCGCTTGCCATAACTGTGTGTTTTTTTTAACCAGTGGAAATAATTCGAGTTCTCCTTAAATCGTCACATATATATATGTATATATATATATATATATATATATATATATATCTTTATATATATATATATGTTACAGGCCAAAACCGATTTCAGGCCAAACTAGTTTATCCTAACGCCCATCGGATAGACTAGTTTTTCCTAGGTCAAACCGGTCTATCCTAACGCCCATCGGATAAACTAGTTTTTCCTAGGCCAAACTAGTCTATCCTAAGGCTCATAGGACATTCTAGTTTTTCCTAGGCCAAACTAGTATGGCCTAACTCTTATAGGATAATCTAGTTTAGCCTGCTGTTTATTGGTCTGAACTAGTTTCTCCTAGTCCGATCTAGTTTAACCTAGGCCAATTCAATTTGGCGTGATGTTATTGAAATCAATGACCGCCACAGCGCCAACATTCTAGTTTGTCCTAGGCTGATCTAGTTTATCCTAAGCCAATGTAATATTACGTGTTTTTAGCTCACAGGCGTAAAAGCCTGAGAAATAATGGGCTCGCAGGTTCTGTATGTATGAATGTACGTATGTATGTACGAATGTACGTACGTATGTACGTGCGTACATACGTAACGCGATAACTCGTGATAGAAATATCCGATTTTCTTCAAATTTTGGATGTAGGCTCATTCTGATAACGTACTTTTCTGATTAGTTTTGGAACTTCATTTGATTAGAATAAAAGGGGGCGAACGGGAGGCTAATACCCCACCGTTAATTTAGAGAAATGGATCTTTCATGCAGAATTATCGGTTTTCATTTAATTTTTAGATATAGGAACATTCTGACAAGGCTCCTCCGTGATAGGTTGTGGATGTTTATTGTTTAAGTGTAAAAGATAGGGCAATGTAGGTAACCCCCCCCCCCCATAAATTAGATAAATGGTTTTTGACGCAGAATTTACGGATTTGCTTCAAATTTTGGATATAGTTTCTTTCTGATAAGGCGATTCCCTGAATACTTTTGGGGGTCAAATGGTAAAGTATGGACATGGAGGAGAAATGAAGGATTACCCTCTTACCTAGGAAAAACTAGTTTATCCTATGGGCATTTAGATAAAAAAGTTCGGCGTAGGAAAACCTAGTTTATCCGTTTGGAGTTAGGATAAAATTGTTTGGCCTAGGTTAATCTAATTTGGCTCGAAATCGGCTTTGGCCGGTAAAAAAAATGTCTTTCACTAGAATAAGTATGAATGAGTGTCAACAGTTATTGCTTTTAACATTAATTCCGAAATTTAACATGTCCACCATAGAGACATGATGCATTGGACATGGTGTTTGCTTATTCAAGCAAATTATTATTATTTACTTTAATATTATTTACTTTTGTACAGGCAGAGCTCTGTCTGTACAAAAATCAGTGAAAAAAGACTCAGTCCGGCATCATCTGGTTCTACTCAATTTCTGCAAATAATTCAGGTTTTACTTCACATTAGGGTGGAGCGAAATTTTTTTTTTTTTTTGAAAATCAAAAACGGGTAGGTGCCAAAAGTTACCTTTATACTAGTACATCAACTGCGTGAAATTTTACTGCTGAAAAAAAATGGCTTGAGTCTGCGCTTTTGCTCCAAAAATCGAAATTTTGGATAAAATTTGTCATTTTTTGACATTTTTTTCAAAAAAAGTAAAAAATTACTACAGAGCTGGTTAGTATTTAAAAGTGTTGCTTAGATCTTTATCTGCTTAACATATTTAAACTATAAAACAATATGTTTATTCCCTATAGCTGGAGCAAAACAGACAACTTTTAGTAAGAAAACAGCATTACCACTCTATTGGGTCATATAACGAATTGTTGTTTTTAATACAGCTCTTGTTTTCAAAACTACCTTGGACATGCGTCGTGGAGGTGGCTATATTTCCTATACCATCCGGCCCAACTATTCGATCATCTTAGTACAGTGTTTTATTTATACATTGATTTGTGATTTTCTTTATAAAAATTTGGCATGTTTTCGATGCTTCCACCTTGTTTATCAATTCTTTGCATCCACATGCTGCTGTAACTATCTTCATGTATATTTTTACAGTTTATACAAAAAAATGACAAGCACAGTAATGCACGGGAATATTATTAAAGGGATATATTCGGCCATCTAATATATTTATCAAACTTACATTCAGTTGATGAATAATGATTGGAAGTTCTGTTACCACAACATTTTTTCAGTCAATTGTATTTTTTTTTACGTAATGATTTGCTTCAAAGATGATTTCAGATATTTCAACTATAAGTATGCCATCATTTATTCTACTTTTGCATTTTTTATATGTTGAGAAGCGAGCTGTTTAATGTGATGGTGATCGTCAGCGAGAATTGCAATGAAAATTTGTTCTCCATGTGTAAAGCAACCGCTGTTGTAAATAACTTTTTTTTTGCATTAGTTTTATGCCGTTTTCTAAATGTTTTCGTATCCAGTTAATTTCCTATTAACTTTTAGATCCCCTTTTTATGAGTGGACAACATTTGATGGTGAAATGTCGTGGGCATAAACTTATAATGCATTGTGCTTTATGAGGGAATGGACGGATATCAACTATAAGTGCTCATTTAAAATTAGGAGAATTTTATTTGTCACTGTGAACCATTTTACATGGGGTAAGCTTAGAATTGTCTATATGATATTGAATCATTCGCTACTTCAACTCCAGTGAATTTCCTCTGCGTCAATTATTAGAGAAGTCGATATAAAACGTTCTAAGCTACATGGATTCACTGGATCAATAAGGAAAATCTTTGTCTACGTAATATTCACTTCCTATAGCAATTTTTTTTTTTTTTTTTATAAAATAGAGAAATTATTTTCTCAAATTGAGAAAAAGATACTCAGAACAGACTAGAAATTTCTGTCGGAGATTGTAAAGCTAATTCATAAGGAAAGCTATTTCTCAAAGAATGGGGAATAGAAATTTAGAAAACATCTCACAGAAAAGACAGCTCATAACGTTAATAAAATTTTCCGCTTTATATAAGCACAGATTGGCAATCAGCGTCTATATGTTCACTCACCAAATCTAAAATCCAAGTTTATACCGCGGGATGTTTTATACCAAATGTACTACAAACCTAAATAATAGATCTAAAATCTTATTAGAAATTACTAGACTACGGAACAATACAGGAAACGACATAAAGCATATGAAAACTTCTCTAGAAATATTGTTGTTTTACACGCAAATTTTGTTTGCAATCCTCTGTGACGATCGTCATAATATTAAACAGCTAACTTCTCAGCATATATTCAATGTAATAGGTTCAATAAATGATGGCATACTAGAAACTGAATTCATACAATAAATTTTTAGGCAAATCATTGCATCTAAAATGTAATTGATTGAAAGAATGCTGTGATAACAGAACTTCCAATCATAATGTACTAATTGCATGAAATTTTAATGAAAATAATAGACTGCTGACTAGGTTCAATTAAGAACATACCCAATACATTACTCAGCTTCTCTTCTGTTATACATGGTATAAAAATATACGTGCAGCAGGTCACACCAGCAAGATTAAAATCATCCAAAGTCTATGAATACAAAGAAGAGATAAATTACTTTGATATATAGAAAACTTATACTCGTCTTCGGGAAAAAAAATAACAATTCAATACATAAATAAAACACTGGGCCTAGATAATTGGGTGGTTGAGACGGGTGGGATAATACAACCACCTCTATGAGTTATATACACAGTAGTTTTGAAAGCAGCTAGGTAAGAAATGCATTCAAAAGAACATTTCGTTGTATGCTCCAATAGAGAGATTAACGCTGATTTTTCACAAAAAGTTGTCAGAATTGCTCCAATTATACAGACTACAGATATTATTTTATAGTTTAAATATGTTAAGCAGATAAATATAAAGGTCTAAGCAACACTTTTAAATACAAACCACTCGGTAGGAATTTTTTAATTTTTTTGAAAACATGTCAAAAAATGACAAATTTTACCCAAAATTTCGATTTTTGGAGCAAAAGCGCAGATTCAAGCCATTTTCTTTTCAGCGGTAAAATTTCACGCAGTTGATGTACTAGTATAAAGGCAACTTTTGGCACCTACCCGTTTTTGATTTTCAAAAAAATTTTTTTTCGCTCCACCCTACTTCACATACAATTAAGATTCCTTTAAAAAATACTGCTTATATACTTATTGGATAAATTTACAATGTATTTTTAAATTATGATGTGTTGGCAGAAAGGAAAATATACAATGTATTAATTATTATGTAGCTTATTAGACGTTTCAATATTCAAATAGGGATTCAGTAAATAATCAATGTAGTTTAGAATAAAAGAGAAAAATGAGATTTATAAACATCATAACTTTTGAATCCGTTTAGTAAAAATTAGATTTGTGAATATATTTGTCTGTCATTCCTTAAGGCTTTTCTCAAATCCTAAATAGCTACATTCTAACACATTTATGAACTACTTCCTTTTCGGAAATGCATAAGGTTAACAGATTTAGATAATATGTAATCGAATGGCGTAAACCATTTTTCATAAAAGCGATGTATCTTTTAGAAACTACTAAAGATACGTTTTGAATCAAATTTCCGGTTACGAATTCACACACAAAAAAAAATTGACGCCGTGACAAGAATAGCTTATATATCGGCAGGTAATTAATTTCTCAAAAATGGAAAACGCTGTTCGATTCGAAATTATGTTTAGCTCCGATCTGGCTTGAATATGCAATAATAATAATAATAATAATAAATGCAAGTCTGATCTGTGTTGGCAAGAGTCTGCAGAAAAAAAAATAAGCAAACACCATATCCAATGAATCATTTCTCTACGGTGGCCATGTTAAATTTCTGTATTGATGTTATAAGCAATGACTCTTAGCACACATTTATACGCATTCTAGTGACAGATATGTTTTTTACCGGCCAAACCCGATTTCAAGCCAAATTGGATTAGCCTATGCCAAACTATTTTATCCTAACGCCAATTGGATAAACTAGTTTTTCCTATGCCAAACTAGTTTATATAAATGCCCATAGGATAAGTTAGTTTTTTCTAGGTAAGAGGGTAATCCTTCATTTTACCTTTCATACTTAACCATTCAACCCCCAAAACTATTTAGGGGATCCCCTTATCAGAAAGAACCTATATACAAATTTGAAGCAAATTCAAATTTATCCGTAAAAGAATTTATCCGTAAATTCTGCGTCAAAAATCATTTATCTAAATTATGGGGGGTAACTTAAATTGCCCTTTTTTACACTTAAAAATAAACATCCACAACTAATCATGGAGGCGCCTTGTCAGAATGATCCTATATGTAAAATTTTAAATGAAAACTGATATTTCTGCATGAAAAATCCATTTCTTTAAATTAACGGTTGGGGATTAGCCTCCCGTTCGCTCCCCTTTATTCTTATCCAATGAATTCCCAAAATGAATCAGAAAAGTACCTTATATCAATGAACGTACATCCAAAATTGAAGCAAATTGGATATTTCTATCACGAGTTATCACTTTATGTACATACGCACGTAAATACGTACATACATGCGCACATACATACAGAACTTACGAGTTCCATTATTTTTCAGGCTTTGACTCCTGTGAGCTAAAAACACTTAAAATTACATTGGCCTAGGATAAACTAGATCAGCCTAGGACAAACTAGAATGTTGGCGCTGTGACGGTCATTGAATTCAATAAAATCACGCCAAACTGAATTGAACTAGGAAAAACTAGATCGGCCTAAGAGAAACTAGTTCAGACCAATAAACAGCAGGCTAAACTAGTTTATCCTATAAGAGTTAGACCAAACTAGTTTGGCCTAGGAAAAACTAGATTGTCCTATGGGCTTTAGGATAGACTAGTTTGGCCTAGGAAAAACTAGTTTATCCGATGGGCGATAGGATAGACCGGTTTGGCCTAGGAAAAACTAGTCTATCCAATGGGCGATAGGATAAACTAGTTTGGCCTAAAATCGGGTTTGGCCTGTAACATATATATATATACATGTATATTCCAATTTGTTGACTGCTAAAATATATAATCTATACTATTCTGTTTGCAAACATGAAGTTTCAGGATAATTCCTCAAGTATTTCCTTAAATATTTAACAAAACGTTTAAAATCCCAACTGACCGATCATCATTGGACATATAGTGTATATACAGCTATACCACACCCTACATTTTATAGTTTTTTAACTCACAGGCTATCAAAGTCTGGGAGCTTATGTGCCCGTCGGTTCTGTATGTGCGTAACGCGATAACTCATGATAAAAATATCCGATTCACTTAAAATTTTGGATATATGTATATTCTGATAAGGCGTTTCCCTTATTAGTTTTTGGAGTTCATTCGAAATGTATAACAGGGGGAACGGGGGCTAATACCCCTCCCCTTAATTGATATAAATGGGTTTTTCATGCAGAATTATCAATTTTTGTTCCAAATTTTTATATGATAAATCATATCCCTCATTAGTTTAAGGGGTTCAATGATTAAGTATAAAACGGGGAAATGGAGGGAGCTTCCCCCCCCCCTTAATTTGTTATTACCCTATTGGAATTAACCCTTGAGAATATAAGGCTTAAATATACTATTAGTGTGCGTAGCCTGTGAGCTCAGTGCCATCAGTTTAACTGGGCAATATTCATTTTATTTCACTTATTATTCTTTCAGAAACTATTTTTAAAAATATTAATACGTATATTTATTGTACGGAACACTCTGAGCGCGAGTAATACTCGCTCTTGGGTGCATTCGAAAAAACGCTTTTCCACCTTCAAGAGCTCGAAATTTTCAGATACAATTTCAGACATATTTTTAAAAGTAAAAACATGAAACTTTTCAAAAGGGATTTTTGAAGACATGTATGAGGTGCCGTGTGATTTCCTTTTTAGCTCCATTTATTAGAATTTGATTTACAAACAATTATCTTCTCAGTATGAGCCTTTTTTCGTTCACAGATCTCCCGCTTCGGAAAAATCAGTTCAAAATGCCGTTTTGATTGCTTTTTTTTAAAAAAATATGTTTTGCATGCACCAAAGAATCGACAATCACGGCACCTTATGTATTTTCTAAATAAGACAATTTGCAAATTCGATGCATATGAGCGTAAGAATGAATTTAAAAATAAATCGGAAAATATGATCAGTTTGAATCGAAATACACCCTTAATCGTTTATTGAGAAAAAAATTCTTTCTTTCTTTCTCTCTTTCTTTCTTTCTTTTTTTTTTTCGCCGTTTCTAATTCTTTGAAAATAGTAGATTATTTGTGAAATGCCTTAAATTAAGATTCAAGGTGAAGTAAGTCACTAAAAAAAAACCTCTTAAATTTAATTATAAAGCTGCTCACAAATACATAGTTGCTGCTTTCTAATACAATGAAACAAGTTGTGCTTATTTGTAAATTTATGAAATTTGTGCAAAATTCTTATTCGCATATCAATAAGTCCAATGCATTTTTTTTCTTTTGTCTAAAAAGACAAATTACCTTTCATAAAATAGTCTCAAAGTTGATTTTCAATCAATTGTAACTCAATGTGTAGTAAATTTATCAATAACTGTAACAGTATTCACTGATGTATATATGAGATAAATGTGTATATAAATAGTAAATAATAATAATAATAATAATAATAATCTGAAAAATATTTTATTTAAAAAACAATAATAAAAACAATTTTTGCTTTTTTTATTCGTCATGTAAATAGTTAAACAAAAATATTCTGAATAAATCTTTTTAACTGGGAAAAAAGGGAAACGAGAAGATTCACGCGGAAGAAACAGATTAGCGTTTTGTTGACACCTCACACTTACTGAGTAATATGACTCCTTGAAAACATTCACTAATGGATTTCTAGTTTGGGGTTGAATTTGGAGTAGTTATGTTTGTTTCAAAGAGAAACAAAATGGCCGGCATGGTATTATTTTTTATCTTAAAGTAAGTAGAAAACGATTTACGTTTTTTTCTAACGGAAATACTTAATTGATAGATACGGATGACAGTGATTGATAGTTCGGCCAATCTTGAAAACATCATCGGGAAAACACCTCAGCAAAATGACGTATACGGGATCTTAATCTGTGGGACCTTAATCAAGGTCTCAACCAAAGTAAAATTCTCTGTGACTGGATTTATGTCCCGTTCTGATAGCGGGATACATATCAGTGGGACGTTAATCAGGATTTCTTGAAAAGTGAAATGCACAAGCACTGGATTTATATCCCACTTTCTTGTGACGTCAAAATGACGTATACGGGATCTTAATCAGTGGGACCTTAATCAGGGTCTGAACGAAAGTAAAATTTTCTGTGACTGGATTTAGGTCCCGTTCTGATAGCGGGATGTATATCAGTGGGACGTTAATCAGGATTTCGTGAAAAGTGAAATGCTCAAGCACTGGATTTATATCCCCCTTTCTTGTGACGTCAAAATGACGTACCGGGACCTTAATCAGTGGGACTTTAATCAGCGCCCCCAGACACTACCTACATGTTATCCCCTAGAATCACAAAACTGGCGCATGCGCATCTACCATGCTCTTGTACTTGGAGAACGCTACTTCTGCTGTTTTTGTATGCATTTTATTTTAAGCGACAAAATTTCTGAAAGCGCGATGGCGTGATTCGTATGGTGTCTGTCTGGAAACCGGAGATAGTGGGTTCGAACCTCCGTAAGCGGGGATCTCTGTAAAGTTTGAAAGCAGAATAAATTAACTTTTTGAAAAATTAGATTTTTTTTAAAGTTATATAAATATTTTTCAATGTTTAATTATTTATAATTAATCATCAATTATTTTTTATATAATTAATTATCGTATAGTTATTAATTAATTATCAATTAATTTATTATATGATATATTTACAAAAATAATACTAATTATATTATTTTTTTTAAATTGTGATTTTGTAATTAAAACTACACACATTTGCTTTTCAAGCTGCAATTAATTATTATATAATATTATTAATCTTATTATTAATTAATTTATTAATTATTACATGATAATATTAATATAATTATGTATAATTTATATTGAAAAATCAATTATAGCTTTCTGTAAATAAATACTTATTAATTATTAATTATATTATTTATATAGTATTAGTTATGCAGTTAATAATTACATAATTATTATACACTTATTAATTGATAATTATGTGATTATTACAGAGTTATTAATTAATAATTATATGAATATATTACATAATTATCATATAATATTTTTATATGGTAATTATGTAATGTATATATAATAATTATTATTATATTATTTATATTTTAAACAAATTGGCATTTGTAATTAGAATTACATACATTTTGTTTTTAGCTGCAATTAATTATTATATAATGTAATTATTATAAATAAATTATTATGCAACATGTAAATATTAATATTACTTATTAATTGATTATTATATTGTGATATTAATATAATAAAAGTTATATAAATATTTTTCAAAGTTCAATTATTTATACTTAATTATCAATTATTTTTTATATAATTAATTATCGTATAATTATTAATAATTAATTATCAATTAATTTATTATATAATATATTTACAAAAATAATAATAATTATATTATTATTTATAATGTTAAAGTTATAAAAATATTTTTCAAAGTTTAATTATTAATAATTAATTATTGTATAAATTTTAATAATTAATTATCAATTAATTATATAAATATATTACATAATTATATTTACACAAAATTAATTATTATATAATAATATTAATATAATTATGTATAATTTATATTAAAAAATCAATTATAGCCTTCTTGTAAATACTTGTTAATTAATAATTATATTCTTTATATTGTATTAATTAATAATTATATAAATATATTACATAATTATTATATAATATATTTATATAATAATTATGTTATTTATATTTTTTAAAAATTTGGCATTTGTAATTAAAACTACATACATTTTGTTTTTTAGCTGCAATTTATTATTATATAATGTAATTAGCATTATTATTAATAAATTATGATGCAACATGTAAATATTAATATTACTTATTAATTAATGTTTCTTCTTCATATTCTTTTATTTTCTTATATGCTTCTTCAATTGAATCAAGTAAGGAAATACTCATTTTGTAACTTTTAATAAAAGCGCCGTTTATGCTCGGTTGAAAAGTACGAACTCATTTACTATACAAACACATGCGCCAATTTTGTGTCTCAGCAGCTAATGCGCATGTGCCAGTTTTGTGATTCTAGGGGATAACATGTTGGTAGTGTCTACATGTTATCCCCTGGAATCACAAAGCTGGCGAGCGAGAGAACGGATTGGAGCACAATATACCGCTGAGCGCTTCCCATCACGCTTCATCACTTTTTTAAAAAATGTTCCCGGACAGTGATGGACAATAAAACAATCTCCTGATTTCTATGCAAAAATCGGCTTAGATGCAGTATCTTCCCGCGAGCCGCCATTTTGTTTCCTTGTGATTTCTTATACATTATTTTACCTAAAACTACAAAATGCAACTGAAATGATTATTTAATAATTGAATTATACATTTCAAACAATGATATGAAATTAAACAAGACAATTTACTTTGGAAATTCAAAGATTGAAAGATCAAATTTTTAATAGCAAAAATCGTTTGTTGTTGTTGTTGTTGTTGTTGTTGTATGTATGTCGGCCAATTATCTACACTATGGGATATAGGCCCTAAGGGGTGGGATGCCCTCCGTGGGGGTCTTTCTAAGGGAGCCTAACCCGTATTTACGCAAGGTTCGAAGAAAACCACGGAAAACTCCGAACGGTTAGGCCGACGGTCGCGATTGGGTTCGAACCCAGCACCTACCGTCTACCAGTTTGAGGTCAGAACCTCTCGGCCACTGGTGGGGCCCGCAAAAATCGTTTGATTTACTTATTCATTTATTTTGTAAAACATTCAAGTAGAGTGAAAATAATTTTTTTAGTATGCATAAGCCTTAAAAATATTTATTTTGCGTTTCCTCAAAAAAAAATGCAAAGTAATGATAATAATAGCAATTTGTGAGAAATGTTAGAGAAACAAAATGGCGGCTCGCGGGAAGATACTGCATCTTTTCCCAAAAATCTCCCGATTTTTGACTTTTAGAGGTTGGCAAAAGTTTGTCTGCAAGCATGTGATTTTGTCATAACTATTTTCAGTTGCGTGTGTTTTGCATCTTGCTGGCTGATGAAATAAATACTTGGCTGGTAAGATTTTTGAAAATTTTCCACCCTCGTATGTTACTATAGTTCATTAATTATGCTTCTTGTAAACCTTAATCTTGTTTCGTACAAAATATGTACATGAATCATTTGTACTGTTGTGCTTACAAATGGCATTAAAACACATAGTTAAAGTTTAAAAATAAAATTTGAAATATGATCTATAACATAGTGCTTTGTATTTGAACTGAAAGTATGTTTAAGATAATATAGCATGATATATGACATTCGGTAGAGGGGGGGGGGGGTATGGCAAGTGTGACACTTTATGACAAATGGGGGGAAGACAAGGTAAAAAAATTCAACATCATTTATGGATAGGCCCTAAGTAAAAATAAGGTTTAGTTTTTATATTTTTAAATATGTCATGTAATTATTTGTATTAAAGCATAAGGGTTTTTTGTATTCTCTTATCAGTATTCTGTAATTAGCATTAAAGCATAATGATTTTTGTATTATCTTACAGTATTCTGTAATTAGGCACTAAGCTATTATTAAATAGCAATACTTGCCTTATTTAAAAGGGTAGTAAGGTTAATTCGAGGGAAAAAAAGCATATTTTCTATCATTTTTTGTAAGGATACAATTAATATTTATTTATTTGTATACTTATAGTATAATTATATGTCATTTAAAGAGTATTCTGTGAAATTTTCATTAAGAAATATTAAAAAATGAGTCGATGACAGCGAATCTTCGAAGACGTCCCAAAAAAAAGTTGATTCGCGGTAAACCGCATAACTCATGACTGGATCAACTGAAATTAAAAAACCAAATTGATTTAATTAGTTGATAAGTTTCCTCAGGGAACGCAGTCGAGTTTTTTTTATATTGATTTTTCAATATTTTTACAAGGCTCGGAAGTCAAAATACTGATTTTTCATCAAAAAAAAAAAAATCTGATATTTTGTTTTTTAAAAGTAAGTTAAAATTAAAAAAAAAAAAAAAAAAAAAAAAAAAAAAAAAAAACTCGACAGCGTTATCTCGTAATTCATATAAAGAAAGAATGTGTAAAATTTTATAAAGATCGGTTCAGTAGATTTTGAGCTACAGAGTTCACCGGCTTTGAAAAAGCGAAGTGTTAGAAAAAGACGTTTAAAGTTTCACAGACGTTTTTGTCGAAATAGATATTTGTAAATTACTGCTTTTTTCATATACTTACACAGAATCATCAATGCCAGGCCCATAAAGCGAAAAGCTGTCGGAGATGATGTCCAGAGCATCTTGTTGCTCTTGTCTACGACGAATCCTGCCTTCTTTGCTCTCTTTTGCAGCCTCTCGCTCCGCTTTACATATTCGAAGACTATCTGTTGTTCGCGCCGATTAATGAGAACTTGTTCCAGTTTTTATGCCCATTTCTTGCAAAAATGACAGCAGAGAAAACAGCCTTCATTAAATGTACATGCTGCAACATTAGCTGCAATTTCAACGACGTTGGAGGTGCCATTCACTGTTTTTGGAGTAATTTTCCAAATAAGTTGATTAAGGCTTTCATTATTGTTCTGAGTGAAACCTCCAACACATCGTTCCAGAAGTGCATCTTTGCTTAAATCCTCATAAATAGTTTTGATGGCTTCTAGTACATTACTCGGAAGTGCGGTGTAACTGTGTTTGAATGACTCCAGATCTTCTGTAGCTGCAGCCTTCTGCCATTCACACCATGAATCAGCACCGCTCGGACAATCAGACGGCGGAGACTTACAAGTGTATATCTCCGTCAGTTTTACTTCAATTGCTTTCAAATTTTCACAGAATAATCTTAAGATGTTGTACATTAATATAAAATAAAAATAAAAAAAATGCAAAAAAATAAAAAAAATACCTTACTACCCCCTTAATTTGCAATTAGATACCTCAATTAAATTCACCTTACAACTCTGCTGTGTCATTGAATTCACCATATTTAATTGCAAATTAAATAGGATGAATGTTATTGTCCAGAAAGAGGTAGTATTGTAAAATGGGAGGGGGGGGGGCTATATTATTTACTACATTAACTAATTTACTATATTATAATTTTTCTTTAAGGATCTTATTTGAATGATTTTGATATATCTTTGAATAACAAAAATAGACTGGGAGGTGGCAGCACAAAGAATCGCCTCATCGAGTTTACGGTTGAAATTCTAGGATTAGTTGAATCTTGATTTGCATTATAAAATGCAGTCAGTCTTCCAAGTCATATCTTGGTGGAAAACACTTAAAAACCTGGTTTTAATAGTTGAATTGTATGGGTTTACCACTATGCTTTCCTGCACCCAAAAATATGAAATAATGGAGGATTGTGAACAGAAAAACATAATGGTTAACTCATGAGTCAACCACTAAAATCCGGATTATTAGGTGTTTTCCACCAGGATATGATTTAGCAGACTGATTGCATTGTAATATGCAAATCGAGCAACTAATTCGATTCAACAATAATTCCTGGATTTTCATCCATGAACTTCATAAAGTGATTGTCTGTGCTGACACCTCCTGGTCTTTAAAAAAAATGCACATTAAGATTAAATAACAGTAAATATTATATTTAATGTTAGTAATTTCCTTAATTTAATCTATGTAAATAAGTTTAAAAAAACTGCATAAATCAGTCAAGAGATTCTTCTTTTGTCTGCTATTTCACTTTCACTTTTACTTTTACTTTTTTTTTTTTGTCAATTTTTTATCATTATCCTTTTGTATAATTTTTATGACAGAACTTAGAAAGTCAAAAACTCCTAATTTCTGTCAAAAATTCAGAGCATCTTCAGTGAAGAGCACTGATCTTCAGCAGTCTCAGAATTGATTAAAAAAAATAAGTCGGTGGTCTGCTGCATAAAATTCTATTAAATACTTTTAACTCTTTGAGTGACCCCTCCTCCTGAATATAAACTAAACTTACTTTGCAATTATCCAAAATTTTCTAGATAATAAAATGTAAAATTATATTTTATTAAAAACTGAATAAAATCATGATTTGAAATTTGTTGTAATGTCTCACAGTCAAGAAAATTTATATTTATTTGTCGGAGAGGACAAAAAATGTTACCAGCCCTGCAGATCACTAAGTTTTACCAATTATTTGTCCGATTGAATTTTTGGCTGCTTTGGACCAGTAGACCACTAAGGATTTCAAACACTGTCTAGGTTAAGATATGATAATATTTGTTTGAGCATTAAAGTAACCAATATAAGATTTTTTTTTTTTTATTGTAACTAATTTTGTAGCTTTATTATAAATTTTTGAAACGGTGTTAGTTGCTCAACCTCGTCCCCTGAGCTGCTTCCAACTGTCAAGGATCTAATTCAGCATAGATTCTGCAATCTCACTGTCTGCTAATCCATCGTTTTAAATCTTGAAATATTTAACATTATCTGAGTTCTGAATGTACAATTTTTGAGGTGACACAGTACTTTATTTTTGCTATGCATATTTGATTTGTTTGTTTATATTTATCTTTTTGTTTTCTAGAGAAAAGAGAATGAATCAAGAAGAGGGAGAGACTTAACTGAAGTTCCTGACAAAATTATATTGATGTATTATTGATAAATTATGTCAATTCTTTATATGTAAATTAATAGAATTTTATAAACTGAATGATATTTCATTTGTTTTCTAGAATATTTCCTTAGTACAGAGAAATACTTTTCATTGCTTCAGTCAGACTTCAGTTATTAAAAATTATAAAGGGAAATGAATAATAATTTAAAGGAGTTAAATTATAACTTTAAAAAATTAAGATTAGTTTACTATTTACTGTGTTGCTCATAGAAAAATATTTCTCTGGCTTAAAAAATAAATAAATAAAAATAAAAAATAGAAGGAAATGTTTGACTTATTGTAATTTGTAAAATTTGTTGTTAAATAAGTAAAAAATGTAAAATATTTTTAAAAATCTGCCAATATTCTCTGAATAATAATCAAAATTCAAAGAAATAAGTTTAATAAATGAAATACCCTAATTTCCTGCCTATAATCCGCGGATCAAACAATCATTTTTCGACCCAGAAATTTTATTAAATAAAATATAACTTTCCAGATCGCCGTAAATATTTGCCTTCAGTTACAAAATAAAATTTCTGGGTCGAAAAAGAATTGTTTGATCCGCGGATTATAGGCAGGAAATTAGGGTAATTGAGAATTTAATGAAGTACTAATATAAAAAATCTGCAATCTTCTACTGTCATAAAATGTATGCTGTAATGGAATTCCACACATTCGATTAAATATTTATTGTAAGTAAACAGATTTGTATATACAATAGATAATTAAACTAATCCCGAATTTTGAACTGGATTCAAAAGGTAAGTAATTAGTATAATCAAATTTACTATGCATGAGCATAGACATAGAGTTGTCTATTCTTATGTCCCATCAGAAATTTTTTAAATAGTTTTTTTATCCTATGTATTGAAAAAAAGTTTTTTTTTTTTTTTTTTTTTTCCCCAGAGATATGACACTAGAAAAAAAAAATCCCTCTGCTTATTTTTATTTCAAATGCTCAATCAATAATTTTCAAGACTCTATGCCTATGTATATAAGGATGAATTTCAAATGTTAAATACGTGAAAATTTTCACATTTCTAACTGAGCGATTCTGTGTCTTATCAGCAGAGCGAAAAATGCTCCAATGAACTCGAACTATGCTTAGTTTAAATGTGAAAAATTTCAGTAATTTTTAGGTGTAATTTCACAATTGATGATTAAAATTTTTCCCTCCGGAAAGTTTTAAGTAAGAGATTACTTTGTTCATGCATAAACACCTGTATACTATTGTTAATCCTATGAGAGAAAATTCTTGACTATCTCATTTGCATTTCCATATTTAAGATTTTAACTGTGGACAGTCTGTGCCAAGACTAAGTTTTCTAATTTGTTTACAAGCTTCTTTTTTCACCAATGAAAAAACCTTTCCTTTCAAACTTCTGAAAATAAAAATATCGTAATAATAATAATAATAAAAACTTCTAAACTGGATTGAAAAAGTAAAAAAGGCCTTGGTAGAGATCAACCTCAGGTATCCAATGGAAAAAAAAAATGCAAATAAGATTTTTTTTAAAAATCTCCAGAGGATTAACATTAGCAATCAGGTGTTTCTGCGTAACTTAGAATTTTTTTTTTTTTTTTTTTTTTTTTTTTTTTTTTTTTTTTTTTTAAGTATTAAAGTTTAATCTAGTAATGCTGTGAATTGATACAAATTCAATACATATTTTATACATACATAGTAAAAGATTATAGGAATGTTATCTAATTTTTTAAAAAAATGCCTAATAACAGGCTATTTTTTTATAATTTAAAAAATAATTCATATTCAAATGTTATCAGTTATCTAATAAATATATGAATTAAAATAAACTACTTTAAAATTTAGTTTTTCGTGAAAACACACAAAAAGAGCAAAGAAAAAAGGTAAAGACAAATCAGAAAAATTGTAAGTTCAGGTATTTTGCTTAAAATCCCCTTTTTCTATCAAATATATATATATATATATAAGATTTATAAAACTCCTCATTTTAATTTAAAAAGTAAAGTATATTCAAATTTTATCCTTTATTTAATAAATATATTAATTAAAATATGAGAATTTTAAATATATGGCTAAAAAATAAACTATTTTTCAATATACAGATAATATTAGATGAAAATGTAGTTTTCCGTAAAAACAGATACAAATGAGTAAAAAAAAAGCTTACGTAGCTCAGAAAACTTTTAAGTTCAGTTATTTTGCTGAAAATCTCCTTTTTCTATTAAATAAGGTTTTAAGATTTACAAAAGACCTCATTTTCAATTTTTTCTACATGCTTGTAATAAAAGCCTTTTATCTATCTTTGATTGTAACTCCTGTAACTATCCTTTTCATTCTTCCCTTTCGCATGCTTATTCTGAAACACTTACGGATAAGCTCTGATTGCGTCAACTAGCAATCTGTTCTAACCCTTTTCGAAATCTTTACAAACTTTGCATGAAAAGCATTCAGACATTTACATAGTATGGTTGAAAAAAGCTGTTAAAAAGCAAAAAATGCTATCTGGGATGTAACTTCTCCATTCAGGATAACGCCGTGTAAGCTCATTGCATGCGTTTCAAACACATTCACATGCGTTTTAAATTTGTTCAGAATAAATATTCCTTTGCACAATTTCAGATTTCCTGTGACATTTGTTTTCTGTCTTATATGACGAAGTAAATACTATTATACGAATTTGAATATCTAAAACTTTTAAATACATTTATAATAAAGAATTGTTTCAATGGGACTTTAATATTAGTTAAAAGGAAATTAAAGGGACAGTTATCCTGTATCGAAGGCAGCGAGCAGCGCCTCTATAAGGAAAGGGCAGCTGACGTCACTGTGGGCTCTTATTAGTGTGGGCAAGCTGTTTTCGCCCGTGCTTCGTTATAGCACAGACTCTACATATGAATTCAGGCATTCTGATTGGTCTACAAATTTTATGATGGTTGTCTGCTTGCTATGATTGGGCTACGTCGTCAAGATGATTCCTACAATGGTCGCAATGGCAAAAATGTAGCGGTAGATTGGTTGACAGAAATGTTTGTTTGTAAACATGCCCTTTCCTTATAGGCCGTTTTAGTTCCCAATAGAAAAATGTCTAATCCGGTATGCTACTGATCATGCTACAGAGCCGGTTGTCAACGAGGTATATTCATCTGATTATAAACTGTAGTGCTGTTTAGATACGATCGTGATTTTCGAGCAGACGACAGACCAGAGCTCAAATACGCATGCACTAACTTAGCAATTTTCAGTTGCTGCAATGACCGTTTCCAGTTAGTAGATTTAAATTAATAGCGATTATAAGAAGCATTCAACATCACAAAACCATGGCTACCAATTTCTACGCCTATTAAAGCCAAACAAACATATTTAAACTAGAAAGTTTACTTAACAACTGACAATATGTAGTACGATGCATAATATTAAATATATGCTGTAGACACTTTACTGATAAAACATTTGTGGTTCAAAACATATTTATATGATTTAAATAGGCGTAGTTGTTGGCAGCTCTGCAAAACTAATCGTTGTATTAGGGTCTTTAGAAATGTAATAGTACAAATACGCATAAGTCGGTGTTGGTATTATTTATAACGGCCGATTATCTACGCTAAAGATATAGGCCCCATTGAGGGGTGCCCTCCATGGGGGTATTTCTAAAGGTATTCATGCAAGAAAATCCAAGTTTCGAAGAAAAACACGGTACTCTATTATGGCAATATATCAATCCTCCCTGGAGTGTTCCGCATTTCGCTGAATTTTAATTTAGCGATTCCGAATTCTCACCAGTAAGTTTAAATAGGTATTATTGCATTATAAAATGATTGATAATTCACAGAAAACTGCCATTCAGAATTTTCCGGTGTGAATTCCAACATTGGAGGAAGTCGGTCGATTAGGGATGACGCTACACCTCGTGTCCCAAAACTACCGAAAAAGACAGGATACCGAGGTGCATCTACGTGTCTTTTTTTACAGACCGCTAGAGTGACGTGAAGCTCTTTTTGTACACCTTTTTTGGTGCATTTGAACATCATATGATGTTCAAATGCACCAAAAAAGGAGTCACATATGTGACTCCAGTGGTCTGTAAAAAAAGGTACGTGGAATGAACCGCGGTAGCCTGCACTGTTAAAAATTTGCAGCATAAGGAAAGGGCATGTTTACAAACAAACGCTTCCTTCAACCAATCTACCAATTACATTTTTGCTTTAGCGATCATTACAGAAATCATCATGGTCCACGTTGATCAATCATACATTAAAGCTTTTAATCGCAGACAAATCAGACCAATCGTAGACCAATCAGATCGTCTTGACTTCTTGTGTATAGTAGGAGTCTTAAAGACGGGCAGGAAATTACTGTGGATCCACAGTAATTTTGCCCACAGTGACTTCAGCTGCCCTTTCCTTATTTGCTGCAGACTCACTCCGCCACTTGTAAAAAAAGCGATTACTTGATTATATTATGAAGCATTATCATTGGTCAAAACAGAGATATTCTATAAAAGCAGAGGAGAGCGTGTGCAGCAAGTGCTGCACATTTTTAATAGTGTGGTTTTTTTTTTTTCGTTAGCCTCGACGTGTCATCTGGCCTCGAGTATTTCGATCGCAGCGGAATAGACGGTTGCCACGCATAACTTCAAAACACTATACTTTTGTTATCCTAAAAACACTATTCGGGCAACACCTTTCTAGATATAATGCATAAAAGTTGAATTTCATCGTCACGGAAAATCGACAGATTATATCCAACAGGGCTCCTAAATGGTCCACGAACTGAACACCAATATTTTTTAACAGAAAATTTCATAGTAGGTTTCTACAGCATTTGCACTTAAACTAACCTCCGAAGGTGGTTTCTGTGCAATTTGCTAGAAAAATATGATAGGAAAATTTTTCTAACAAAATATTGATGTTTAGTTGGCGGACCATTTGGGAGCCCTGTATCCAATCATCTTGCAACTTTCTTAGTTGTACTGTGGAATTTACCTACTTCATATCTGCTGCAGGTATACAGAAGAAAAACACCAATGGGCGGGAAGAACATTTTAACCTTGCTTCCTCTTCGTCAAATAACGACTCTCTTTTCGAGAGTATATACCCGCAGAGTCATGGCTGTTGCCACGTATGTAAAATCTCATCAACATTGATCTAACATTTTAAAAACAAATTGTTTGAATCATCGCTAAAAAAAAAAAAAAAAAAAAAAAAAAAAAAAGAGTTTGGAAAAGAAGTAGTTTAATAAAAGTTACATGATGTAATTATTGGTGCAGTTTGATGTAATTATTTGATGATTGTTTGGTATACTTTCACCACATCTTTTATTCTTTTTCCTTTCTTTTTTGAAGATCCGTGTCGTGAATCCCACAGGAAAACCTGTACAGTCATGGCATAATTATATATTACGCTTTTGCGGGTTCAGGTTGTGCCTGTATCGTAGGAGAGATATTCGTTACCTGTCACCATCTTCATGCAGGATGGTGCCCGTGCAGCTTTGAACTTGAATTTACTACGTTCCTGTTGGACACTTTCAAAGAAGACCGAATGATAAGTCAAGGTTATAAGTTTGAGTGACTCTCATGATCTCCAGACTTAGCCCCGACAGATTTTTGGTTGTGGAAATAATTAAAATCTCGTGCGTACCATGGTTCCCTAGTCAATTCGGTGAAACTGAAAGAGGCCATTCGACGATCATAGGTAGCATCAACGCCGATATGCTATAATCAGATATTATAAGCATACTGACGCCCTTCAGTTGCCTAATACCTGGTTGTATGGCTCAAGCTGAATTTCTTTTACTTTAAAATAAATGCAGGATGTCAAGTTATTGTAATTTGCTTCCTTCTCAGTTTGTGTTTGCCTGATCTGCATAAAGCGTCTCAGTATGATGTGTGAGTGTTCTCTGTCGGTTACTTTTGAATTATTTTTTAAAATACATTTAAAAAATGTCTCTTTGATCATACTCGCGCAAACTGAACTTTTTTTCCAGAAATACTTCTTTTAATATGATTTTTTTAAGTCTCTACGAATTTATGACGCACCTTGTACAAAACTTGAACTGAGAAAATATTTCGAGAGGTAGCTACTGTTTTAAATATTTAAACCATATGCTGTTTCCTGTCACTGAAATGCTGTTTTTCATACACGTTAAAATTATGAAAGATAATTTAAACGTTTTAGATGGACAGGTTATGCATTAAAGTGGAGTGAAAATTTTTAAATCAGAAATTTAAAAAGACTATATGTGGGAAAGTTGTCTATTACAAATTCTATAATGCAAAATCTCAGTTTAATCAAATGAAATTTTTGGTGGCCCAAATAACTTTAAATCTCAAACATTTCCCCTTATTTCTCACAAAAAACAATAACATAAGCCGGGATCCAGATAGATTTTGCGCTGTTAGCGAAACGAAATTTACTAATCAGAAATTTTGCTAAAAAGAGTTAAAAGTTGGCAAAAATTCAGGCTTCTGATTGGGCAATTTGGTTTCGCTAATAACGGAAAATCTATCTACCGTAATTTTGCGCGTAGACACTGCACTAACTCGATTTCCCACCAGAATTAATTAAAAAAAAAATATTAACTGCTTGTGCTTAGCATGCATTTGACTTCTTTTTCTCAATAAATTTTCTGGTTTGAAAAAGACTTTACTAAGCCGCGGCGTTTACGCGGGAAATTACGATAAATCCCACCATTATCTTTGTTTATAATAACGCCAGTATGAAACCATAGTTGACTGAAATAAGATTGTCAATGAAATCAAAAGATTAACAGTTAATGTAACATTGGAAATTGAAGAATTTGCGATTCGAATTCTCAATGTGCACGTGCATTCTCTTATATTAACTTATCTCTCTTACAGTCGCTGACTCATTTTTTTTTTTTATCTTTGTTAATGAAAGTATCATTATGTTCTCTTTTTCATTTGGTTGTCTCTCTTATTAGTGTGTATATTGTTCAACGTTATTTTTTTCAGCATTTTTTTTTTTTTTTTTTTGGTCAAGTGTGGGAAGGTGTTGTAGCTCTGACCATATTATACATTTGATCACTCAGGCTGTAGCGCAATCTAGAAGCATTTTATGAATTTGGTGTATTTAGTGCATAGTTCCTTCACTAGAGGATTTGGGCAATCTTCTGTGGATTAATGGGAATTAAAACGGCTTATAGAGGCGCTGCTCGCAGCCTTCGGTACAAGCAAATTGTACCTTTAATTTCCTTTTAACTAATGTTAAAGTGCCATTAAAGCAGCTTCTTTATTGTAAATGAATCTTGAAAGTTTTAGATTTTCGAATTAGGATAATTTTTACATTGTCATATAAGACAGAACACAAATGTCACAGGAAATCTGAAATTGTGCAAAAGAATAATCATTCTGAATGAATTTATAACACATGTAATGCAATGCGCTTTCACGGCACTATCCTAAAGCGAGAAGTTATATCTTTTCTCCACCAGATGGTGTGTCGTACCGCTTAAATCGTCAATTCGTTCGTCAGAAAAGATTTCTGTGAATATTAATAATCCATTTCCATCATAAAAATGTAAGTATTTATTTGTTAAGAGCCCACACTAGTCACCCAAAAAGACCCGAATGATAAGCCTATGGGGGTGTTATTTTCAAAATCTCGCTCAAATTTTAATATTTTTGAACGATATTTTTGGCATAGGATAGCTGAGGACGGCTAATTTTAAGTCTCGATTTTACTTTTTCGATTTCGTTTTCAGACGTTAAAAAAAAAAAAAAAAAAAAAAAAAAAAAAAAAAAAAGTTAAACTTTCGGGACCGGTTTGAACCAGTTCCGAAATTGAAATTATCTTAATATAAAAAAATAACCAAAATCAAAAAATGGTACTACTAGGTTATCCCGTCGACCAAAATTCTATTGCCAAATTATAAGATTAAATGCCAAAAATGGATGATCGCGAATGTCAATTCAATGACATTAAATACGATACACGTGTTTAAAACGTCATTGAGTGATTTTCATTTTGAATTTTCATTTGTATTTTTATTAATATTCTACTAATTATTTGTTCGTTTGTTATTTAAAATAAAAATTGCGTCAATATATATAATTTGGCGATTTGTATAATTTGGCGAAATCGGTCGACGGGATAACAGAGTAGTACCCAAAAAATTAAAGTGTCTATAGCGAAAAGAATTTTTTAACTGATCAAAGGACTAATCGAAGAATTATAATTCGAAATTTTGGCATTAAGGCCAAAAAATTCAGAAAAAGTGCAATGCTATGTGAAAAAGAGGTCAAGTGCGAGTATTACTCATGCTCAGTGGGTTCCGTAAAAAAAATACATGTACTATTTACCCCTTTGCGACGAACTATTAGTATACCTGCAATTTAAAATTCTCATAAACTTTAATTATTCCCACCAGTTATTTATTATTGCAAAGTTTACCTTAATTAATTGAAGCATTTTCAGGATATAATTACAAAAAAATTTCTGTTTTGAAAAACCGGGGAAAAAATGATTAAAAATTAAGCAAAGTGGTCTCATTGTGAAGGAGTTAAAGCCCCTGTCCTCGCCCGAGAAAACGCTCGCGAGCTAATGCTATTCCTATGGGAAAGCATTTTTCTAATAATTCTTTCGCATTTTGGTATTTTAAGATAATTTTTTTTGCATTGGATAGCTGAGGTGCATTCAAACATCGCTCCTTTTTTACTTTTTCGATCTTGGTTGCAGATGTTTTTTTAAAAAGCACTTTCACTTTCAAAACCGGTTTTGAAAGTGAAACTAACTTAATAAAAAATATCTGCAACCAAAATCGAAAAAGTAAAAAAGGAGCGATGTTGGAATGCACCTCAGCTATCCAATGCAAAAAAAAAAAAAAAAAAAAATTATTAGAAAAATGCTTTCCCATAGGAATAGCATTAGCTCGCGAATGTTTCCTCTGCCAGGGACAGGGGCCTTAAGAGTATTATTAAAAGAAAATCGTTGATCAAAGAATAATAAAACTTTGTAAAAAAACTAGACAAATTAGGGTTGGTTATACCTATCTCTACTAGAAGAGTGTGAATGGATATACCATAAAAATTCAAAGAAATATGAAGCCTAAATAATATCAAATATTGCTATTCTTATAACTCTTTTTTTTATATTATCCTTATCTATTTATAAAAAATTTAACTCGGTACTGAAAATAATAGGTAGTCCAAATTTAAAATTCATTTGGCATTTCATTCATAAAACTAAATTCAGCGTAGTAGCAACTTTTTCTTTTTCCAGTGTAGCTAACACAAAATCCTAGTTCAATGTTGAAACTTGGCATTGTGCTAAAGGAGCTCACAAATTTGAAAAGCCGCTTTCGTCTGTGGCGAGTTTTTCCAGATAGGTTTTTTAATTAACTTTTAAATACACAAGAGTCGTAATGAGAGACCCACTCAATGCAAACTAGTTGTGAATACCGTAATATTTATGAAGGGTTCTCATGCATAAGGAATTTTAAAAAATAGACATTTTTATATAAGAAACTTCGTAATGTAGTTGCCGTCACATCCGGTCCACTGTGATGTGAAAAGAAACAAAATACAAATTTTTAAAAAATATAAAAGGCCTAGGAATTCCCTAATGCCAATTAAATAAATAAATAAATAAAAAAAACTGTTTTTGTCCTAAGTTTACCAGTTTATAAAGTATTGTTAATTAATGTTATGTCTTTTTATTTCTAATTATTATGTCTCTCTTTTTTTTAAATATTATTATTAGGGTTCAATTATTTTATATCTTCTCTTTGACAACCGCCTATCTTTATGTATGTGCTTTCTGTACGAGCTACCTGACCCGCTCCATTGGGAAAGCTTACGGAGCAAGTTTTTTTTTTAATAACCCGGTGGGGTACGCTAGGATGGCGGAGTCTCATACCCCCTTGCAACGTTAAGTTTGCCTTTCTGTTCGGCTCAAAATTACGGTGCAACTTGTCTATTTGCGGAGTCTCCTCTTTCGTTTTTTCTCCGCCCTCCCCACTAAATTACCATTTTCATTTGACAAGTACGCATCAACAATTAGGCTCCAGACTATCCCAAGTAGGTTGGGCAACGGTGTCCAAGTTGGCAGAACATTTTACTCATAGCTTTTGGTTGCAGGACTCAGACTATCTGCTGGCTAAAACTCTGTCATTTACGCTAATGGCGCCTGGTGCATGTAAAATCCGTCGGTGCAAAGTCCTCCAAGTTACCTGTGAATTATACCTCTGGAGGTGCCTTGCCATGTGAAAGTCTCGTCATCTGATCAAGGCTCTAAATTACGACACTAACTTTAGTAGCCATTTGCAGTACAAACAACAGGATGTAACGCTAAGCAACCGACAAAACAAAGAATGTTCAAATGAGAAGCAACGACTGCAGATAAGATAATGTGAGAAGCTAAATTATCAGGTATATTGCCGCTACGCGGCAATTAGGCGGTTACTCGCCCCGATACCAGGTACCTAACTCGTTAAGCTGAGGTAACTCGGCAGGTAGGGGCCTGATCATCGGTTAGAAAGGAAGAAAGTAAGGAACGTTTTGCATTAAATAAAGCAAATAATACTTTTTAAAAAATCATGGTACTAAAATTAATATATATTTTTTAATTTCTTATACGTACGAACCCTGATTTATGTGATTAATTCTGATTAAATTAGTATGTTTAAAACAGCATGAAGTTTATTATGTTTATACTGCTACTAGGTATTGCATTACAGAAATGTATTATTAAAAGTTGTTACTTAGGCTTTAAAAGCCGATGGCAATGCAAAGTACGCCGCCCCCGATATTATTAATGTACAAACCGTCCCTGTATTTAAGGGTTTATATCTCGGCTAATTACCGACGATTTTTTTCAAAAATCATTACCAACAATGCTTTTATACTTTTGATTCGATAGGTACCTCCAACCCTTCTCAAAACCTTTGCTCAATGCCCACAATTCGAAATTTGTGTGTAACAGAAAAATGTGCTTTTCTCAAAAACTATGCAATCTAGAATAATCGCTATAGTTTTCCTGCAAGGTTTAAAGTAATATCTGTAACCTCTGATTTTTTCATAATTTTAGTTTCATTAGATTCGAAATTATATGGGGAAGGGACAGGGACATATTTTTGCACTATATTTTCGACGATATCTCTGAAATTATAATACCTAAAATTAAAAGAAGTACATTTTTGTTTTCAGCGCAACGAAAGCTTTTACGCGATATGAAAATAAAATATTTTGTTTTCATTCAGTAACATAATTAGCCCCCTACTCCCTCCTAAAAATGTTCGTAAATGTTTAATAATCTCTAAATATGTGGGTCAATAGTCTTTATTACTTCCCCTAATTTGAGCTTTCCACGTTTCATAGTTTAGGAGGAAAATGGCTGTGACAGACGGACAGACAAACACGGGAGTGATCTTATAATGGTTCCGTTTTCACTTTATAAAAATGGAATCCTAAAAAGCAGCAAAAAAAGTCCAACCGTTCAATTGCAGGCGAGTGAATAAAAAGCAAATAATAGATTTTCTTCTTCTGATATAGAACACATTTTGGATTTTTCAAGTTTCTCTGATGACTATGAAACTACTGAATATTAAAAATGTGAAACGATAGGCATATTTACAAGTCAAGATTCTCATTTACCTTCGCAAATGAGGACTATGCTTCCAAATGTAGCGCAGGCATCTGACAGATCAAGAGCAAATTTTATAAATGGGTAGTTCCATGCGAACGAACTTGTTTGTCTGTTACACAGTTGAAAATCGCTATGCTTGTTGGCCACCGTTTTTTCTGAAAAGCTCGCTTTGCCTTATTTAATTGATGAGATTTGTCCGCTAAAATAAATCACATTTTTATGCTCTAAAATACTGGTAGCCAAAAATTATAGTATGACAAACAGACGTAACAGACAAACAAATTCGCGTGGAATTAGCCAAATGCAGTATTAAAGTATATGGGAATAATTACCAAAGAAATTCTTCGAAAGTTGTTAATCATATCAACACCAGAAGAGAAAAAAAACGCATTGACATGAAAAGAAAAAAAGAGGAACAATATTCCTTATCGAAATGAGAAGAATTTTAAAATGTACACAAATAGTAAAAATGGAACAAAAAGTTTGTGAATTTGAGTGTTAGAGCCCGTATGCCTAGTGCCTTTCATTAAAATTAAATTTTTCCAAATTAAAATTCCCTCTTTATTTTTTCTAAATTAAAACATATGCTCCCACAGTATTATTTTTTTTCTTTCGTTTATTTTTCCCATCCTCTGAGCTCAACTCTGTAGGTAATAAAACATCCCCCAAATTGTTCCCACACTTAAGAATAAAAAGAAGACAACCCCCGTCCCAATAAATAAATGCATGATGCCTGCAAGTGACGTTGTAAAAAGCGACTAATGTCCACTTAAAACAGACCACCCTTATGCCAGCTGCAAACCTGCCTTGTTAAAAATTTATTAGGGTAATTTTATTGCCTGAGAAAATGGTAACAATACCGTTTTTAAGAAAGAGAGCAGCAGATTTTAAAATGCCCCCTGACTATATGCTTAGCTTTGAATAGAGGAACCTCCCCGGTAGAGAAATTTTTATTACCGCCACAAAACGTGAAGCTAAAATGGTTTTCTTCCTTTTTTCCCGTGAGAACCGCAGGCTGAGAGGTCCAGACACCTGGCCCCATTCAGTGGGAGTGTGTTTGTGTCAAGTGGGTTTAGTGTTGCCTTGAAATATCCTTATATGGTGATGGGGAGAGAGAAATAACTATGAGCCAATCATAGCCCATCCCTGTACGCACTAGGAGAAAGGGGTGCCCTTGATGGTAGTAAGGAAGCCCCGCAGATAAGTTTATTCCTGGGAGTTGGGATATAAGTTTTTTGTTTTAGAAGAGTCCGGTCTACGATGAACATGTAGAAATAAGTAGCTGCTGTGTCCCCCCCCTTTTTAGGGAGAGGGGGGAGGCGTATGGAATAGAATTTTTTTTTACTTGACATTCGGGCGATGCAGAGCAAGGTCCTAGTACTAGGGAGGACTTTTCCCTTTTTCGACATCCAAGCCCTGCTGAAGATTGTTCTGGTACATATATGGTTTTCGAAATCGGGACTGACTCGGATGTCTTAAGCTGGAAAGAAATTATGAACGTCCTTGTGGATTCGAGCCAAACGCAAATTTTTAGAAAGTGGTTTCTGAAATGAAAGAAACACTGGAAAGCTGTGCCCGTTGTCTGAATAGGACATTAGTGTACTCCACTTTGCCATGAAAAGGAAATTATGGTCGTACTTGTGGATTCGAACCAATCGTAGTTTTTTTTTTTTGAAAGTAGCTCCTGAAGTGACAAAACATTGGAAAGCTGTGCCCGTTGTCTGAATAGGACATTAGTGTACTCCACTTCGTTGAAAATTGTAGGTGGCTGTGGGAAAATGGTTGTTTCGTGCGAGATCTACGCCTACCCCAACTCACGGTTTACAAAAGTTTGAAACGCCTTAGAATAACACGAAGACCTCCAAGACAAGAACTCTAGAATTGTTTTGAACTTTTCATATTACCGGGTAAAGTGCCGGAGGATTCTTCGAGTGGCGGTGAAACAGTGCGGAAAATCGTCATTGGCGTCGTGTTAGAGGGTGTAATGATGACTGAATCGTAAGCAATTCTACTGGTTGGACAAAATATTTAGGAGGTATTCGTAAGTTCATGAAGGCTAGAGACTATCTCGCAATAGCGAGCTGTATTTGAATAAAGTGATATGTCCATGTCGTCAAAGGGTAAGCATTTTTTTGACTAATTTTGATTTGTAAAACTATTTTTCTCTTTTACATATTTATGTGATTTGCTATATAAAAAAAAGGGTATATTGATAATTATAGGATGAAATCCTTATTGTTTGGTTAAACAATTTTATAGAAATTGAGTGTTTATATATAACAAAAAAAAAGGAAGTGTTATTAATTGAATTTAAATATATATATAATAAACAAGAGTTGTTTGTTAAAAATGCATGTGTATTTCTTGTAGTTTTACTCTACTTTCTCTTTATTTCTATAATAAGGAACTTTGAGTAACTTTAACTCAGATAAATTTTTTTTTTGTTTAGTAGTTAAAATTTACCTGGGTATAATTTCACCTCATTAAAAAATTAAAATGAAGTAATTTTCATTCCAACAATTTACCTGAAGTTCAATGCCTAAATGGAATATTTATTCAAAATCTTATATTTTCTTAGAAATTTTAAATAGATATAGATGAATTCACTTTATGCCTATTCTATAAAATTCTTTTCTTAATTCTAATATAAAATGGAAATATTTAATTGATTTTCTTAATAATAATAATAATAATAATAATAATAATAATAATAATAATAATAATAATAATAATAATAATAATACCCAGGAATTTTATGTTCAAATCTCATACTAAGACATTTTGATGAATCGAAATGAAATAAATTAAAATTGATAATTCACAATGCAATTGGAAAGAGATGTAAAAGTGCAACCACTATTCGTTACTAGGTCAAATGCCATTGCTTGTGTTGTAGGATGTTTGTTTTAATATTATTGATACCTTTGTTTATTTTGAAAAATTTGTCTTTCTTGGCTCTCTGAATATCTGAGAGATTTCAGCTTTTCCCCCTCTCTTTCTAAAATTTAATTGATAAGTACTTATAGTTCTCTCCTAAGCACTGATATGCATTTAACATCCTACAAAACAGTAGTGGTAAAGTTGGGATCATTGCTACAAGCTTACAGTGGATCAGAGATCTGAACAGGTTGAGAATTTTGTTGTACCTTTAAGTTATCTCTAAAATATTTTAATTATGCAAAAATGGGAATATTTTCATTAATTTGTAAATTAACTAATGTTATCTTGTGATTTTAGGTTACCTTTTTAATTCCTCTCTTCCCTTTTTCAAAATTATTGTGGAGTTTACTTTGAGTTTAATTGTCTTATAACAACAAGATTCAAGTAGGTGGAAACCTAGTTCAGGTCTCAATTGATTTGGTAATTAAATAGATGAGGCAAACCAAATTAATGAATCAGTAACATATGAGAGTGACTATTTTTTTTAAACTGAAATCTATGCTTAATGTTAAGGAGTAAATTAGGAATAGGATTTCAAAGTAAAGTTACTAAAATTTGCAGCAAAAGATCCCAACATAAAATGGTGCCATGACGTTGAGCCTGTATATTGCTCAGTAAATTTTGAAAATGAAGTTTACATGAATTATTTTGTTTTAAGTATTCATTTTGTATGATATTTTTATATAGTAGGAATATGCAGTGTCATTTAGGATTGTGTGTTATTTTTATTTTATATTATGTGTAGTAGAGTTATAAGTTTAAGCAAGGCATTTTGAAATTGTTTATAATTTAAAATTGGAAAGTAACTATGCCAAATAGAATAAGGGATGTAAATGATTTTTGCACCTGCTGATCATCTTCAAAAAACTAATTACTCACTAAATTATTTAGGGCATGTATTTTTATGTTTATTTATTTTATTTTTTTTCTTCTCTTTTTACTTCTTCCTTGTTCTCGCCCATTTTTAGTTAGCATTTAAATCACCCCCATTTTGTGTTATTTTTTTTTAATCAGAGTGTAATTTATATAAAAATGGTCGACAACCAGCATTTCAAGGATTTAGCTTTAATCCAGAAAAAAAGTGCTTTAATTGAAAATGTTAGTGTTATTCCTCCATTTAGCGGGGAAGGAAATTCGTGCTCATTTATTGATTTTTTGGAAAAATATGAGCAATTAGCAGAATTCTTTGGGTGGTCTGAGGAAGAAAAGAAGTTTGCTTTATTGAGCCGTTTAAATGGCAGTGCTGCTAGATTGTACAAACTGCACCGAACAAAACAAACCGAGGATATTATCAAAATCTTAAAAGAAAGGTATACCCACGAACTGACCCCGGATGTAGCCTTAACCCGTTTTCTAAACTTTAAGCAAACCCCCCAGATGCCTGTCCAATAATTCTATGATAAAGCGTATGATCTTTTACTTAAGGCATTAGTAGTAGAGGGCCTAGAACAAGAAGTAGCGAATAAGAGTAGAACTTCTCTTTTGCATTCCATGCTATTAAGCAATTTAGCACCCGAAATCAGAAAAGGAGTAATCACTAAATGCCCCAAAACGCCAGAGGAAATTTTGGATTTTGCCCTCCTCGAAGAGAAGGCGTGCAAGAGTGTAAACCCTTTCTACAACGTGCAGGTTGAAAATGTCAATCCTTTTTATCCCCAAAATAGCCAACAAAATGTTGCATGTGCAGCGATTCAACCAGGCCCCTCTAGTCAGTCCCAGCAGGAAGTAACTAAATTGCGAGAACAGGTGGAAGCACTCACCATTAAATTAGACCAGTTATTAGAGTGTAACAACCAGCAGAGGAACTTTAACACTGCAGAAAGACGTCAGTATAGAGATTTAGCCTGTTACATTTGTTCCCAGACTGACCATTTTGCTAGAAATTGCCCACAAAACTCTAATATAGCAGTAGAGGTAATTTTCAAAATTTTAGAGGCAGAGGGAGAGGAAACAACTCCCATTTTCATACCAATCGCAGGGGAGGTTACACAAATCAGAGAGGCAGCTGGGATCAGAGAAGTAGTAGGAGAGGAAATGATGAGAGAAATGAAAGCGAAACTAGTGAAAACCAGAATAGCAATGTAAATAACCAACCTGAGTCTTTAAACTCTACGAGGCCGGGTCAGAGATAGTCGGACCGACACAGGAAAGGCCAAACGACTTCCATCCTGTATACACTATGTTTGTGCAGAAGTCATGTGGGCTCCCGATAAAAAATATTTGTATTAACGACACTGAAATTCCTATACTATCTGATACTGGTTGTGCCATTAGTTTAATAAGTAACAATATCCTTCATTTGGGCCAAAATTCTAAAACTGAAGATTGTTGCACTCCCATAGTTACTGTCACAGGGCAGAAGATCTATCTTAATAATAAAATAGACTTAAAATTTAAATTTTTGGGAATGTTTTGTGAAGCAGATTTTTATATTGTACCAAGTAAATTGGCCAATGAGTTTGAAGCAATTCTTGGTATGCCTTTTCTAAACAAATACAATATTTTGTTAAATTGTTCTGATAATTCGATATCATTTAGCCCACCTGAGCAAACTTTAGTCAAAACACCTATAGAAAGCAAAACTCAAATCAAAGACTCAGTCATGAATGGGGACAAAATTGTAAGGAATTCAGATACTGTAAATAATGTCCAGCAGGACTGTTACACGAAAAGTAGTGTATATAATTTTGTAAATAATCATAAATGTAATAATAATTGTAACAGTATGTATAATTGTGCTCAAGTAAGTATCGAAATGCCAAAATCCAATATACATGAAAATTCTCACACTAAGAATGATGGAAAATGTAAAAAGGAAAGTAGTACTGAAGAGGCAGTTCAGGGTCTTAGTTTTAGCAATAACAATGTAATTTTTCAAATTAAGGTTAGAAGTAATGAGCAGAAATTGAGTGATAAAATTGCGGAAAATGTAGAGACCCCTGATTTAGGAAAAACTGAGAAAAATAAGAATAAGGTGTCACAAAATAATCATGTCTTCCATCTCAGGCAGAGTGAGGAGAATTTAAATGTTGAGCATGAGGTAAATGGGGAAATTCAATCTAATTTAGAGGATAATATAGATAAAAACAATGATATAGATAAAACTATTGTAGGAATTGCTGTTTTAAGCCATAAGCTTGTAATTCCCCCAATGACAAAAATGTTAGCAGATGTGAAAAGTACTAAAAAACTGAGTATTTTAGAAAATGAACCGTTAATATTGGAACCCCTAGCTAGAAACTTAAACCAGGGACTTTTGATTGCCAGAACTATATGCACGCAGCAACATGGATTATTTATGTCATTTGCAAACTTTTCGGATAATAATATTAACTTAAATAAAGGAACTTCCATAGCTAAAATCTTAAAATGTATAGATAGCGCCAATTTAACTAACCTACTTCTTAATAATGATAATTCAACTCCTAATTGTAATTGTATTTCTGAGAATTCTAATTTAGATTCTCATAATCTTAACTTAACTCCAAATGACTCTAATTTAACTTCATGTGAAAGTAATTTAGTTTGTAATATCAATTGTGAGAACCAAATTCCTGACTTTGATCATGCTGATCTGGAATGGAGCTCTGAAATTAACCTAGACCATCTTGATGCCCCCCTTAAAGCTAAAATGCAAGATTTTTTAAATAAAAACAAGGATGTGTTTGCAGCTTCAGTACTAGACCTACCTGGATGTGACACGATACCCCATACTGTAAATTTAACTTCTGATAAACCTGTTCGCTGTAAAGCATATAGAGTACCATACAGATTAAGAAAAGAAATGGAAGACCAACTTAATATTTTACTTGAAGCAAACATTTTAACACCGTCCATGTCTGAATATGCATCCCCAGATATTTTGGTTGAAAAAGCAGATAAATATTATCGATTGGCAGTAGATTTCAGAAAACTTAATAAAAATTTAGTTAAAGATGCTTTCCCTATACCCAATATTACAGAATCTGTCGACTCTTTAGCAGGATCCAAATACTTTTCAACCCTAGACTTAACTAGTGGGTTTTTTCAACAAGTTATTAGACAAGAAGACAGGCATAAAACTGCCATTATTACACATAAAGGGTTATTCGAATGGACACGTAACTGTTTTGGGTTAGCAAATTCGGGCAATAGTTTTCAAAGATTAATGAATGCCATTTTAGGAGACTTAACAGATCTTGGTATTTTAACTTATATTGATGATGTAGTAATTTCATCTTCTGACATAGAATCCCACCTAGATAAACTAAATTTAGTATTCGAACGTCTCCGTCAACATAAATTAAAACTTAAACCCAGTAAATGCACCTTCTTAACTGACAAAATTCAATATCTTGGCTTCGAAATTCATAGCGGGCAAGTATCCCCCATTAATAAAAACATTGAAGTTATCGAAAAATTGCAACCACCTACTACCCGTAAAGGTGTCAGATCATTTATTGGAACCCTCTCATCTTTCAGGCGTTTTATACCTAACTTCACAAAAAGAGCATTAAATTTAATTGATTTAACAAAGGAAACTGGGCACTTTGCCTGGACGCAGGAAGCCCAGGAAGAATTTGAGGATTTAAAGAAAGCATTAATTTCTAAACCATGCCTAGCTTTACCTGACTTTAATAAAGAATTTTATGTTTATACCGATGCGAGTGGAGAAGCATTGGGTGCTGTTTTGTCACAACTAGATGAGGAAAGTAAAATTCACCCTGTAGCGTTTGCTAGCAGACGACTGAAAAATGCAGAGACAAGATACTCTGCTACTGAGAGAGAACTTCTTGCTCTGGTGTGGACAACGAATCATTTTAAATGTTACCTAGCTAACACCCATTTTCACATATTTACAGACCATGCCCCCCTTACATTTATGTTGAAAATTCATGATCCTACATCACGTATGGCAAAATGGATTTGTACTTAATCTGATTTTGACTTTACAATTAAGTATATAAAAGGTAAATGTAATAGTGTGGCAGAGTTTCTCTCTAGATTTGCTAAAATTAATGAGACACCAGAAATTATCAATAGTAATTTTTGTATACAAGTAGAAAAAGAAACTACTTTTGTACCGCATTCAAATTTAATTGATAAAATTAGT
Organism: Maratus speculifer; assembly: GCA_964019185.1. Lineage (NCBI taxonomy): Eukaryota > Metazoa > Arthropoda > Arachnida > Araneae > Salticidae > Maratus > Maratus speculifer. Next base: position 52,055,522 of record OZ025293.1, read on the forward strand.
GAGTTACAAAAAATCGATAAAAAGTGCTGTGAAATAGCCAGAAAGTTAGACCAAAATTTAGATATCGCACCTAAATATATGAAATTTTTTTAGAGATGATATTCTTGTATATGAGGACACGAGAGATTCGAATATAATAAATAATCCAATTAAATTGGTAGTGCCTAGGGATATGATTGAGCAAGTGTTCGCTCTAACACACGATTCTTTAGTGGCTTGTCATCAAGGTTCTAAGAAAACAATTGACCGCATCCGGGAGCACTTTTACTGGCCTGGAATGTCGGCTGATATCAGGCACCTAGTGGAATCGTGTATTAGCTGCCAACAAAAGAGAGCACATAAACCTAATCAGCATGCACCCCTTCAAAGGATGCCAACACCCCAATTCCCTATGAATAAGGTACATTTGGATTTAATAGGCCCCCTACCAGTTACATTTTCAGGTAACACTTTCATTGTCACGTATATCGACTCTTTTACTAAATGGCCAGAAGCTTATGCAGTTAGTTACCACATCAGACGTTATCGCGGATACGCTAGCTGATTTCATTTCGCGTTATGGCGCGCCTGCGTTTATAACAACGGACAATGGGAAAAATCTGATATCCGAAGCTAGCAAACATGTCTACAAAATGTTTGGCATTAAACATATCACTACGTCTGCCTTTCATCCGGCGTCGAATGGGCAGATCGAGCAACAGAATCTGACGTTAAAAAACGCCCTTAGTCATATAGTGAATGAGAACCAATCAGACTGGGATACTAAGCTTAAATTTGCCCTTTTAGCGATGCGCTCAGCTGTGCATTCCATTACAAAATTAACACCCGCTGCAATTTTATATGGCAGAAATTTAAATTTACCATATACCCTATTTTCTCAGTCACCTAGGTTTAGTTATAATGACGCCCCATCCTTCTGTGAACGGTTGATTCCAGCCCTCCAAAAAGTATATGCTGAAGTATATGATAATTTGGTTAAAGTATCAGCAAACCAAGAAAAATACAGAGAAAAAACAGCGGTCGTTAAAGATTTAAAAGTAGGTGATAGAGTATGGCTATTTAATCCATCTATCGCTACTGGTACTACGAGGAAATTGTCAAAATTAAACAACGGACCTTTTACAATCATTGAAAAGCTGAGTGATGTCAATTTTAAAATTGCATTAATTGCTAATCCCTCTAAAATTCAGGTTTTACATGTAGATCGCCTCACGTTGTTCAAAGATAGATGCATTGTAAACGCACATAAACAGGATGGAATGTCTCGTTTGGACCAAAACAAAACTCACGATCGAATGTCAACAAATGAATCGAATCTTCAATTCGATTTTCCTAAGCGACGGACGCGAAATCGGTTTTTAAATTGGTTCCCTCCATCCCTTGCTCAGACAGCAACCAACCAACCTAAAACTCAGGGTCACCAGAGTAGCAACAGACTTCAAGAGATTGACGATACTGAAAACGAAACTGCAGTGCAAAACGAAACTTGTAATCCGGCGACAAGCGTTGATTTTCCCCCTGACGTTCCATCGCAAGATAATCCCGTCATGGGAAGTGGAGAAACGTTTCAGTGCGCTCAGGGAAAAACGGAAGTATCTACTTCGGATACTCGCGAAACGGATGTGCGGCAGGTGGGAACCTCGTATGATTCAAGCCGTGTGAGTCGTTCACGGGAGTGAGTTAGCTCCAAATCGAATCAAAACAAAGGGCGCGCGACGTCCGCAAGTGAATATTCCTTAAGGAATAGAATTTCACGACCGAATTATAAAATTTAGAATTGTTTATTTTTAGTTCTTTTTGTATTTTAATATATGATTTGTAAATAGGTTCTGTATATGGGTAATTTTAGATATTTTGAGTAACTTTCGGTCCGAAATAGGGAAACTTAGAAAATATTCGAGCCAAAAGTGGGTTTGTTTTGATTCTGTTGCGCACTTGTTTACAATGGATTTTAGCCCTTCCCAAATTTACTCTCAAAAGTTTTAGTAATATTACAGTATATTACTACCAGGTGAGTGCTTCGCCCCTTGTTTGTATGCATTTCTGGGATTTTTAACGAATTCTTCCACGAATTTTGAGGTCTTTGAAAATTTTATGGTTGTGAAACTTTGGGAAAATAAATGTGATAGCAGTATATATATTGATCGGAATCTCTAAATGTATATCTTCTGTATATATTATGGTTTTAAATGTAGATAGTTCATTCTTTTAATGAATTTTTAGCATTTTATGTAATTTTACAATTTTTAATGTATCTTTAAAAATTATCTGAATATTTTATTTTTGTAAATTTTTTGGATTAGAGACTATCAAATGCCAGGTATATACGCCCCACATATATACTTATCTGGGTTATATACATTTTATATATATATATTTTTTAGTCTTTTTTTATATAGCCATCTGCCCACCCCTTTTTATTTTACTTGGGTATGTTAGGAAAATTCTTATCCCTTGTCAAAATGATTGGCAAGATCTCTTGTGAAGTAAATATTACTACACTTTGTTTTTTTTTTTTTTTTGGTGAAATTTTCTGGCCTTTATAATTTTTGTGTATGCAATGGTTATTGCTTATCTGTGGTAATACAGAGGTGCAAATATCAATCTATTTTACACGAAGAAACTGTTATGTACATGTAATGTGATAGTGTGTTATGTATATTTATTCCCACTGCATACAGTCAGATGTAAATACCATATTTGTATGTACCTTTTTTTATGTAATGCAAGGTGTTTTTTATGGTCATTTGTATTTATTTTTTTTTCATGTGTACAAAATGTTTTTTTTCTTATGTGTGTACATATCTGTGATACCTTCAGCTGACATGGTATATCTATTTTGAATTTTCAAGATTTTATTAGTTTAGGCCCTTTTGGCTTATTAATGCTTTCAGAATTCAAAATTTTGAAAATTTTTAAATTTTATACAACATTTCCTTGCATTTGACTTTTTACAAAAAATGGCTTCATATGTCCAGAGAGTAGCATATAGGGAAATTGCAGCTTGATAATGTTCCAGATGTTATGGGCAACTAGGGAGGTTATTGGGAACTCAAAAGTTTGATAGGTTAGGCCGAATAGAAGTAGTAGGTCAGAATCCTTTGGTAATAGCGATAGTAACTTAAGTCCTATTTTACGTTTTACTTTCATGTGTTATATCCAAGCTCCAGCATTGCATTCCGGAGTGCATAGTTGGTGTGGTGAGTTAGTAGGGTGAAGTTGTCAACTTTTCGGGTCGTTGTTTGATCTGCTCTAGTGGATATTCTTAACTCTTCTGATCAACCGGGGTACAACAGTAATTTAGCATTTCACCTTTCCATTAATTTTGGATTTACCTTTAATTTACTTTTGGTTAGGACTTTCTTCCACTGCCCTTCTGGGGTCATCTAATTAAAAAAATAAAATTCTTGTTTTTTTTTGAGCAAAACGAATAATGTTTATTTTTTTTTCAACGTGGGGGAGTTTCTTGTTAGAGCCCGTATGCCTAGTGCCTTTCATTAAAATGAAATTTTTCCAAATTAAAATTCCCTCTTTATTTTTTCTAAATTAAAACATATGCTCCCACAGTATTATTTTTTTTCTTTCGTTTATTTTTCCCATCCTCTGAGCTCAACTCTGTAGGTAATAAAACATCCCCCAAATTGTTCCCACACTTAAGAATAAAAAGAGGACAACCCCCGTCCCAATAAATAAATAAATAAATGCATGATGCCTGCAAGTGACGTTGTAAAAAGCGACTAATGTCCACTTAAAACAGACCACCCGTATGCCAGCTGCAAACCTGCCTTGTTAAAAATTTATTAGGGTAATTTTATTGCCTGAGAAAATGGTAACAATACCGTTTTTAAGAAAGAGAGCAGCAGATTTTAAAATGCCCCCTGACAATATGCTTAGCTTTGAATAGAGGAACCTCCCCGGTAGAGAAATTTTTATTACCGCCACAAAACGTGAAGCTAAAATGGTTTTCTTCCTTTTTTTCCGTGAGAACCGCAGGCTGAGAGGTCCAGACACCTGGCCCCTTTCAGTGGGAGTGTGTTTGTGTCACGTGGGTTTAGTGTTGCCTTGAAATATCCTTATATGGTGATGGGGAGAGAGAAATAACTATGAGCCAATCATAGCCCATCCCTGTACGAAATAGGAGAAAGGGGTGCCCTTGATGGTAGTAAGGAAGCCCCGCAGATAAGTTTATTCCTGTGAGTTGGGATATAAGTTTTTAGTTTTAGAAGAGTCCGGTCTACGATGAACATGTAGAAATAAGTAGCTGCTGTCCCCCCCCTTTTTAGGGAGAGGGGGGAGGCGTATGGAATAGAATTTTTTTTTACTTGACATTCAGGCGATGCAGAGCAAGGTCCTAGTACTAGGGAGGACTTTTCCCTTTTTCGACATCCAAGCCCTGCTGAAGATTGTTCTGGTACATATATGGTTTTCGAAATCGGGACTGACTCGGATGTCTTAAGCTGGAAAGAAATTATGAACGTCCTTGTGGATTCGAGCCAAACGCAAATTTTTAGAAAGTGGTTTCTGAAATGAAAGAAACACTGGAAAGCTGTTCCCGTTGTCTGAATAGGACATTAGTGTACTCCACTTCGCCATGAAAAGGAAATTATGGTCGTACTTGTGGATTCGAACCAATCGTAGTTTTTTTTTTGAAAGTAGCTCCTGAAGTGACAAAACATTGGAAAGCTGTGCCCGTTGTCTGAATAGGACATTAGTGTTCTCCACTTCGTTGAAAATTGTAGGTGGCTGTGGGAAAATGGTTGTTTCGTGCGAGATCTACGCCTACCCCAACTCACGGTTTACAAAAGTTTGAAACGCCTTAGAATAACACGAGGACCTCCTAGACAAGAACTCTAGAATTGTTTTGAACTTTTCATATTACCGGGTAAAGTGCCGGAGGATTCTTCGAGTGGCGGTGAAACAGTGCGGAAAATCGTCATTGGCGTCGTGTTAGAGGGTGTAATGATGACTGAATCGTAAGCAATTCTACTGGTTGGACTAAATATTTAGGAGGTATTCGTAACTTCATGAAGGCTAGAGACTATCTCGCAATAGCGAGCTATATTTGAATAAAGTGATATGTCCATGTCGTCAAAGGGTAAGCATTTTTTGTGCTAATTTTGATTTGTAAAACTATTTTTCTCTTTTACATATTTATGTGATTTGCTATACAAAATAAAGGGTATATTGATTATTATAGGATGAAATCCTTATTGTTTGGTTAAACAATTTTATAGAAATTGAGTGTTTATATATAACAAAAAAAGGAAGTGTTATTAATTGAATTTAAATATATATATAATAAACAAGAGTTGTTAGTTAAAAATGCATGTGTATTTCTTGTAGTTTTACTCTACTTTCTCTTTATTTATACAATAAGGAAATTTGAGTAACTTTAACTCAAATTAATTTTTTTTTTGTTTGTTTTTGTTTTTGTTTAGTAGTTAAAATTTACCTGGGTATAATTTCACCTCATTAAAAAATTAAAATGAAGTAATTTTCATTCCAACAATTTACCTGAAGTTCAATGCCTAAATGGAATATTTATTTAAAATCTTATATTTTCTTAGAAATTTTAAATAGATATAGATGAATTCACTTTATGCCTATTCTATAAAATTCTTTTCTTAATTCTAATATAAAATGAAAATATTTAATTGATTTTCTTAATAATAATAATAATAATAATAATAATAATAATAATAATAATAATAATACCCAGGAATTTTATGTTCAAATCTCATACTAAGACATTTTGGTGAATCGAAATGAAATAAATTAAAATTGATAATTCGCAATGCAATTGGAAATAGATGTAAAAGTGCAACCACTATTCGTTACTAGGTCAAATGCCATTGCTTGTGTTGTAGGATGTTTGTTTTAATATTATTGATACCTTTGTTTATTTTGGAAAATTTGTCTTTCTTGGCTCTCTGAATATCTGAGAGATTTCAGCTTTTCCCCATCTCTTTCTAAAATTTAATTGATAAGTACTTATAGTTCTCTCCTAAGCACTGATATGCATTTAACATCCTACAAAACAGTAGTGGTAAAGTTGGAATCATTGCTACAAGCTTACAGTGGATCAGAGATCTGAACAGGTTGAGAATTTTGTTGTACCTTTAAGTTATCTCTAAGATATTTTAATTATGCAAAAATGGGAATATTTTCATTAATTTGTAAATTAACTAATGTTATCTTGTGATTTTAGGTTACCTTTTTAATTCCTCTCTTCCCTTTTTCAAAATTATTGTGGAGTTTACTTTGAGTTTAATTGTCTTATAACAACAAGATTCAAGTAGGTGGAAACCTAGTTCAGGTCTCAATTGATTTGGTAATTAAATAGATGAGGCAAATCAAATTAATGATTCAGTAACATATGAGAGTGAATATTTTTTTTAACTGAAATCTATGCTTAATGTTAAGGAGTAAATTAGGAATAGGATTTCAAAGTAAAGTTACTAAAATTTGTAGCAAAAGATCCCAACATGAGTATCTAACATTAATTTTCAAAGCAGACGATTATACAGGGGGATTCTAAATTCATGTTACAAACTTTAAGGGTTGGTGCAGAATACTGTAATAATTATTTTTTTATAGGACTGTATGGGCGCAAATTACGCGTTGATGTTTAACCCTCTCATGCATACGGGCCTCATATGAGGACAGATAATTAATGCATTATTAATCAAAATAATTTAAAGCATACATTTATGGAGATCTGATTTGTGGAAAGATGATAGCTAGCATGGAGCACAATAATAAAATTATTTTAGAATGGGTCTTTCATTTATCATAAAAAAGAGTTTTTGTGAATAATGGAAAATAATGAAAAATAATTTATGCATGAGAGGGATAAATACCAGGGGAGGAATTTGAGTTTTTATTTTATTTCAAAATTTCTCATTGACACCAGAAAAATTCTGTACTATTATTTTCTTTACTAAAGACAGATTTTTCATGATTGCGGAGTGAAAAAATTCTTCTTTGAAATTTTCCGGTGTAAAATCGAAAATATTGAATTAAAAAAGAACTCCATTTCTATTTCCCTTCATGCATTTCCTGTACTTGGTAGATTTGCCAGTCTTGTGGATTTTTAATTCAAAAATTTCGATTTCATACCGGAAACTTTCAAATTTTTTTTCTTTAAGTATTTATGAAATGTCTGTGCTAAATAAAGTAAACAGTAATACATGAACTTTCTGGTGTGAACGAGAAATCTTGAAATAAAAAAAAGGGCCAAATTGGCCCCCTGGTGTTTGTACCTCAAAGTGTTTTTTTGCGCCCATACATTCCTGTACGATAAATGATTGTTATAGAGTCCTGAACCTACTCTTAAAGTTTGTACCACGAATTTGGACTCACCCTGTATAAATGTAATTCAATGGCCATCAGTTGCACATACTGAACCACTACTTTTCCCACTTGGTCCGTTTTTTGAACACCACTTTTATTTAAAGAAAATTTTTTTTGAATAAACATACATGAAATATAATTTTTCTTGCAATTGTAGCGGAAGACTATTACGGAATTATTTTCTTTAAAAAATTACTGTTTTAAAAAATCTGACCACTGGGAGCCTTGTACTATCTATCTTTGATAATGAATTTAAGGTTATGCTTTTGAAAATTCCTGCCGTAAACGATGTTTTTATTTCCCTGCTATTCACAAAGAGTAAAGCGTTGTGTCAATTTAATTATTGAAGCATCAGGTGTGTGGCACCGAAGCAAGAGATGGATTCATAAGATCGAAAATAGTTTACTGAAATTTGAATCGAAAGTCAATATATTCGAGTTCTAAGAGGCGTTTAAATTAAATGTTTAAACATAAAGTGCGGGAAAATGCTGGAATTCGGTCTGCGTGGTTTGTTCTGTGTTATTTTCACGCAGAAAAAAAAAAATAAAAATCTTCATGAAAAAATTCGAAAATTTTAAAATTTTATGAAATTTTTTTATGTCAAAACGAACAGCGAAAGACTATTTTATAATCTCAGCTTTCACAAAGATGATTACACTAACGGAGAGAAATTTTTTTACATACAGGCTAATAAGTTAATTATACTGGCATACTGCGTAATTAATGCATACTGGCTAATTTTGCCCAATTGGTGTTGGTGAAAAATTCATAATTTTAAAATATTGCTGAAATTTCTGAGCCAAATGAGCAGTCAAAGATTACTTTACAGAAAGCTCAAATTTCACGCAGTAGATTACATTTATACACGGGGTGATTCTAAATTCATAGTACAAATTTTAAGGGTTCGTGCAGGAACTGCAACAATCATTTATTGCATAGAAATGTATGGGCGCAAGTGACGCGTTGAGATACAAACAAGTTGTAAATTGCACGTGAAGCGTAGCAAATGAGGTGCGTTCGTAAGATAACGAAGTTTTAAAAACATCCAGATCTTGCTGTTATAGTAGACAGTACTTTGGATACAGTATAGTGGCGGAAATCTTTTTTGTGTGTCTGTAAGTATACAGGAAGTAACTTTTATTACACCTTAGCAACGCATATCATATTCATAAAATGTGAAACAGTTTAATATAATTAAAACACGCCCCAAACAATGTTTCCCCGTATAGCATTATGTAGTGGAATACTTTTGTTTGGCCCTGTAATTTAATAATAAATGTTCTTTGCATCACAGATTGTACAGAATGTATATTTTAGTATATATATACTTCATAGGTTCATGTCAATTCTATTATATTCGAAAAAGTTTAACATCATTAAAATGTACTTGAAACTATTTTTTCTTATTGACCGCAATGTAACGGAATACTTTTGATTGTCCCTCTAATTGATTTATGCATCCGATTTTCATAAAATTTGAAATGACTCGACAAAATTATGTAGCAATTATATATTTTAAATTTCAAACGATTAAAATGCATTTGATGCTTTTTTCCCCATTGACCGTAATGTAACGAAATACTTTTCATTGTCCCTGTAAGTGATCTATGCATACGATTTTCATAAAATTTGAAATGACTCGACAAAATTATGTAAAAAATATATTTTTTTTTAATTTCAAACGATTCGATTGGGTAGTTTTTGCTTTGTTATATACGGACAGACAGACGGACAGACGGACGGACTGAACAACAACTATAGGTGCTACATATTTACATAATTACGAATGCACCTAAAAACTAGGGGACAAATTTGGCCCCTTTTCTTATTTCAAAATTTCACATTCATACTAGAATTTTCCTACACTATTCTTTACTTCATTTAAGACAGACATTTTCAGAGTATGCAAATAAAAAAATGTTTTTTGAAAATTTCCGATATGAAATTGAAATTTTGAATAAAAAAAAAACTCTATATTTTGTTTATTTTCATGTATTTCTATGTTTGACAGTTTTACCAGTTTTGCGAGATTGTTTTATTAATTCAAAAATCATATTTCCTACAGAAAATTTACAAAAAAGAATTGATGCATTAGGTAATCGTGAAATGTCTATCTTAAATAAAGAAAATAATAGTATAGGAATTTTCTGTGATGAATGACAAATTTTTGAAATAAAAAAAGTAAAATTGGCCTTCGGGTGTGTCAGGATCTGATAGCACCTGTGCTAAAGAATGTAATGTCTACTCTTTCTCTATTTGAATATCTAGTATTATATGGTTGTGTACAGAATTTCCAAGGTGACATTCCCTCTGCGTGGAAAGGGGAATTGCCAGCTAATCCTTTACAGGTGGTGTGTTAGAGAAAGGAGATGGTTCAGAGGCATGTCCATCTGTCAGTGAAGTATGCGGATGATAAGCAGATTAGCAGCATGTCACTAGGCAAGAAAGGAGTGAGGGAAGGTGCCCAATGAGGAAACTCCAGAGGGGGTTGGCATTTGTGTGACCCCATGAGTTGAGAGGGCAAGTTTGTCTGAGAGATCATTGATTCGGTACCTAGGTTTCGTACCTAGAGGTTGCTCTGTGTAGAAGAGCGTAAAGTGTGCGTTTTCTGGTGCGCAAAGGACATAGACGTCCTGGTGTTTAGTGCTCTGGGCTAAGAAGTGCAGGCCCAGTATACTTGTGTTGGGAGACTCAAGGTTGAGCTCCAAAAAAGTGAATTTAACGTGTATTGAGCGTGAGGTGGAAAGTGTAATTGGAATAGTACACAACCAATCTTTACGGTATCTAATTTAATGTTGAACCGGATCACCTATATCCGAGTTGTAGTTGTATATATTTGTAAATAGCGTATTTTGTGTGTACATTTATTCTTAATAAACTGATAATTCGGTTACTAGCGTAAGTCTTCATTTACACCAATCTCACAGTGGGTGACCGATATCACCTATTAATATCGGTGGTGGCAGCTATATCTACCACGGACATTCTTCAAAGTTGTGTGGACTGAGGGGAACGTCCGACAAATTGTTGGCAGCGTCGGGATAGAATCGCCTGAAACCAGTGACCAGCGAGCCGTGTTGCAGTCTGTTAATGCCGGAGTATCCAGTGGAATTCTTGTGTGGTCGTGCCATATCTTCGAGTGTGTACTAAAGCATCGTGCCCAGTGTTGCCAGACGAATACTAAAATTTTATTTTGAATACCACTATTTTCATAGACAGATAGCTGCCTTATTTATTTACAATTTTTTTTTAGATTAAAACAAGCGAAAATTACCGTACGAAAATAGTGGTATACAAAATAAAATTTTAGTATTCGTCTGGCAACACTGATCGTGCCGGATCGTCGATTGTAGGCTAAAGTGTTGTGCCGTATCGTCGAGTATGTGCTAAAGTATCGTGCCGGATCGTCGAGTGGGTGATAAAGTGTCGTGCCATATCATCTAGTGTGGACTAAAGTGTTGTGCGTATCTTTATTAGAAAGAACTAAACTGAACTATTGTGCCATATTACCGCTACATCGTGGAGCTACCTGTGATTAGAAAAGTAATCCAGCAAAGAAAGTATAAGGTAAGGTGTTTTGATCATATCTTTCTGCTGACATCTCGAACCAAAATTTATTGTTGTATAATTAATAGTAATTTAAGTAAATTGTCTATATCATTTATGTGTTTTATCAATACTCCGTACCTATAAAGTGTTAATAACCATATTGGCTATTGTTTTAAGGAAAGGTCATAATAACTTGAGCTAGTATTGATTGTCTATAATTTTTTTTTTACTAATTGTGGTAATAGTAGTTGGAAGGAATAATTAAATTTACTTAAAGTAAAATTATTGTTAAAGTAATATTTAAATGAAGCAACGTTTTTTTAAGTTTGAAGAGTGTATAATAACATTTGCTTAGGATTTTAATTGGCCAGTAGTAGAGAAAAAAAAAAGGCTCAAAAGAGAGCCATAGTGAAAAAAAAGGCCCAAAAGAGAGCCATAGTGGAAAAAAAAGGCTCAAAAGAGAGCCATAGTGAGGAAAAATAAAAGTAAAGATTTTTAGTATATTTGTTTTAAGTGTAAGAACCAGTATTGAGTTCGGAAATATTTTAGTGAGGATAATTGTAGAAATTTATATATGCATGTTTTACAATTTTTCTTTATGTGGATTTACTTGATTGACACCAATACTTCTATTCAATTTCAACGTATCAGTATTTTTATGTAAATTGTATGTTATTATCTATGTGTATAAATTGGAATCTATATTGCATAGTGGTCAAATTGAATTACTATTTTACCTTTTGTTTTATTGGAAGTATATTGTGTGATATCAATGGTTGAGGAAAATTAGAGTATTTAGTAGGTTAATTAGAAATTAAATGCATCGATTATCTGAAGGGTATTAATTAGTGAAATAAGTGGAGATGTATCTGTACTAAGTTAAAAATTTAGGAAATATTAATTTGGTAGGTTTAACTATTCTTGTGGGGTGGTAATAACAATCGGTGAAGGTATGGCTTTCTTATTGAAACTAAAAAAGGTTGATCTTCAGGGGATAGCCGAAGAGTTGGGTGTTGAATTCGCGGAAGATAATACCAGAATTCAGCTTAAGAAAAAGATAATGGACAGTGATGAGTACGACGAGGGGGTTATTAAGGAATTATCTGACGCTATTGTTGCAGAACGATTAGAACAGGAAAAATTAGAACGCGAAAAGTTAGAAAAACAGGAAAAATTAGAACGCGAAAAGTTAGAAAAACAGGAAAAATTAGAACGCGAAAAGTTAGAAAAACAGGAAAGGTTAGAGCGTGAAGAAAAACAGGAAAAATTAGAGCAGGAAAAATTAGAAAGAGAAGAAAGGGTTGAAAAATTAAGGATGGAACATGAATTAGAAATGGAGAGATTAAGGGTTCAAGGATCAGCAAATAATTCTAGTGTCTCTAGGGAATCTAATAATGAAAGTAATATAGAAAAATTGATCAAAAGTGTTAAAACTCTATCTATCAAAGTACCAGAAGGGACTGAGGGATGGAATTTATTTTTCAACAGTTTAGAAAGGGCATTCAAAACTAAAAATGTACCGGAAAACCAGCAGGCCGAAATTCTACTAAATATGTTAGGAGATAAGGCAGATAATTTGTTAATTTATACCACTACGGAACAAATGGAGAATTATGAGGAGTTAAAGGAGTTAGTTCTAAGGGAATATGAGCCGACACCGAAGGCGTGTTTGGAAAATTTTAAGAAGGCTAAGAGAAACCAGAATGAAACTCATGTATTATTTGTATAGCGTTTAATAGCGACATGGGAAAATTATTGTAAGATTAGAGGTGCTGACTCTTATGAAAAGGTCAACCAGTTAATAGTTACGGATAAATTAGTAAGTACGTTAGATGAGGATACCGCGTCATATATTGGGCTAACTCATCAAGGTAAATGGTTAGAAACTTCTAAAATTGCTAAAGAATGTGACAATTATTTTGACGCTAAACATAAGTCTTACGCCGTTACGTATAAAAGTTTTAAAGGTAAAGATAGGCACGTAAACAATGAAAAAATGAGACCGAGGGATGATAACAAAGTTAATAATAATTGGAGGCAAAACGGGAGTAATGAGGCTAATTCTTTTTCGGATAGGAAAATAGATTTTAAGAAGCCTAGTGATGCATCAGCTCCTAAATGCTTTAAATGTGGTTTGAGAGGTCATTACCAACGTTTTTGTAATAAAGTGGGTAATGAGGGAAATAATGGTAATAAAGGGCGAGATCCGAAAGCGGGTGTGCATAAGATTGTGGTAAAAGAAAACAAAGAGTTACCTAATGGAGCTATTGTGGCGAGAATATCGGCAAAGGCCGAACAGAGAACTAACGTTATTGGTGAGAAATTAAATAAACTTGAGGAAATTGAAGTTAGTGTAAATGGGCAAAAAGCAAAGGGATTGGTTGATTCTGGATGTGAAATTAGTGTTGTTCATAAAGATTTGGTACCGGAAGAGAAATTAAAAGGAGCGGGTAGTATTTATTTACAAGGGTTATTCGGTGAAGCAGTTAAATCGCCGTTGGTTAAACTACCGTTAGCTATTCCGCAATTCGGACAAACTAATATAATTCATCAGGAAGTACTTTGCGCAGTGACTGATAATATTAATGAGCAAGTGATTTTACATCCCGAAGTGATTAATGAGTTGTCAGGTGTCAACCGCGAGGAGCCATTGCTAGAGGCCCAAGAATTAGAAAGTTCGGAAATTATTATTGATAATTCGAGTGAAAAGGAAGATATGAGTAACGATAATTGTAATGTTTACGCAATAGAAGCGAAATCAGAAAATGTACAAACTCAGAATACGGAAAAAACGGAAGTGGAGAAAGGTAATAAAGCTATTGTTAGCAATTCCGATATGTTTAAGGAATCCCAATTAGAATGTAAAGAATTAGAGAAAGCTTGGGAATTAGCTAAAAAGGATAAGGGGGATTATTATATTGTAAATGGTTTATTATAGCATAAAGAGAAATTGTTAGGCGAAACTATAGCCCAATTAGTAGTACCCTAAGTCAGAAGGGAAGAAATCTTAAAATTAGCGCATAGTTCGGTATTTGGAGGGCATCATGCAGCCAAGAAAACTTTACAGAGAATCAGGTATTCATTTTATTGGGAGGGGATGGCGAAAGAAACTAAACAATTTTGTGAGTCATGTTTAGAGTGCCAATTGACTAGAGGGGTTAAAGTAAATGATAGAGCTCCTATTTCCCCAGTGTCGCGGCCGGAGCTTCCATTTCAGGTAGTTAATGTTGATTTAATTGGGCCTATTGATCCTAAAAGTTCCCAAGGGCATCGGTATATACTAACCTTAATTGATCAACCTACCAGGTGGGCGGATGCGATCCCTTTAAAAAGTTTAACTGCTAAAACCGCGTGTGAGGCGTTACTTCAAATATTTATGAGGACAGGAATTCCGAATATAATTGCTTGTGATAATGGAACCAATTTCACCGCTGACTTAACGAAAGAATTTGAGAAAAGGTTAGGTGCTAGTCCAAGATTTTCGACCCCACAGTATCCACAGTCTAACGGGCTTGTGGAACGATTTAATCAGACCCTTAAACGTATGTTACATCATACTATTAGAGAAGAAGGAAAAAGGTGGCATGAACAAATACCATTTGTATTATAGGCGTATAGGGAAGTCCCAAATTCTACGACGGGAATCGCACCTTTCCAGTTGTTATATGGTAGAGCGCCGGAGGGTCCTTTATCGATTCTCAAGTCATCCTGGGCAGGAGAAAATAAGGGGGCGCAGTTAGATACTACGCCGATTCATGAGTATTTGAATAAACTTAGGGGACGTTTAGAAAGAGCCGCAAATGTGGCAAAATTATCGTCCGAGGTGCAACAAAATAGGATGGCGTATCATTATAATTTAAGGTCAAAGGAAAAAAACTTTTGAAGTAGGTGATAAGGTAATACTGTTAATCCCTGATTCGACTAATAAATTATATTCTAGGTGGCAAGGGCCGGCAACTATAGTCGAAAAACGAAATCAGCATTCGTTTATAGTTGAGTTAGCCGACGGGAGTAGGAAGCATGTGCACCAAAACAAAATACGAGAATTTATTGCTAAATGTAATATAGTTAATATTGTTTTCGAGGGTGATGAGGAATTTGGAGAAGTTGGGGAAATTCCTATTTTAAACCGGGATCAGGAAGTAGAACGGGATATAGAGACGTTCGAAATAAAAGGGTCATCTAACAATCAAGTTAAAGATATAAAGTGTATTTTGAGGGAGAATAAAGAGGTGTTTATGGGTCCTGTACGACCAGCCGATGGAGGAGAACATCGTATTGATCTTAAACCGGGGGTGGAAAGGAAAAAGCCAAAGATATATAGTGTACCGGTAGCTTACAAAGAGGAAGTAGATAGACAGATTCAGGAGTTATTAGAATTAAATCTAATCGAAGTGTCAAATGCTGAAATTAGTCATCCAATTGTTTGTGTGGCGAAAAAAGACGCAACTGTCAGGCTTTGTATAGACTATAGAGCTTTAAATTCGGTAACTCAGGTCCCAACCTTTCCGATGAAAGATTCTCAAGAAATCATGTATACCGCAGGGGCGGCTAAGTATTTATCATCGATTGATTTATTGAGAGGTTATTGGCAGATTAAAATAGCGGAGGAGTGTAAACATTTGACAGCTTTTACAACGAATAACGGAACTTATCAGTGGCGTACAATGCCTTTTGGATTATCAGGGGCGGCTGCCACGTTTCAGAAGGATATGAATGAGGTTCTTCAAGGTCATCGGAGGTATGCAGAAGCATATATTGATGATGTCATCATTTTCTCCGATACCCGGGAAGAGCATTGTGAGCATGTTAGGGCCGTCATTGAAGAACTTAAAAATAGAAATTTTACGATTAGGTTGGATAAGTGTAAATTTGGAGAGAAATTGACTAAGTTTTTAGGTCATGTAATTGGGGGTGGAACGCATGCACCTGATGAGGAAAAAATAGGAGCAATAAAGGATCTAAAGAGACCAAAAACTAAAAAGGAAGTTAGATCTGTTTTGGGATTAATGGGATTTTACCGATCTTTTATTCCAAATTATGCCGAAATTGCTATACCTTTAACCGAATTGACTAAAGGGAAGGTTAAGAATACTGTACCATGGGATGAAAGGGCAGAAAAAGCATTTAATACTCTTAAAGATGAGTTATGTAAAGTGACGAGTTTGGCTACACCTATCGTAGGCCGGGAATATCAGCTCCACGCAGATGCTTCCGACCTGGCAGTAGGATGTTGCCTTACTCAAAAAGATGAAAAGGGTCAGTTTAAACCAATAGCTTTTGCCAGTCAGAAATTGTCAGGGGCTCAGCGTGCTTGGCCGAGTATAGAGAAAGAGGCTTGGAGTGTGCTCTTTGGGTTGCGAAAGTTTGAAAAATGGACCTATGGATCTCAAATTGAGATCATTACGGATCATAATCCATTAAAATTTCTCACCGAAACAACCCCAAGATCACCCAAACTCACTAGATGGGCTCTTGCCTTGCAACACTGGAACCTGAGTATTTCTCATCGTCCAGGAGCTCAACATTTAAATGCTGACGCAATTTCTAGGCTACATAGAAAGAGCTGGGAAGAACAACCAGTTGTTAGCCCATCAACATCAACGACCTAATAGTGGACAACCTTAAAGGGATGTCGTCACACATTTAATTTTTTTTTCTGTGTGTGTGTAAATATTTTTTGATTTTTTTGTTTATAATATTGTATTAACATGTGTATTGTTTATGTAATAATAATATTAGTAAAGGTTCAGTAGAGATGTCAGTAGATAGTGTTCAGACACCTGGAAATACCTATGTAATAAGCATAATGAAGAAATCTGTAAAGAGACTATTGAACTCTTCTGCGATATTATTATATGTTTGGGGAAAATTAGCCCCTAAAAGGCATATTTTCCGCTAAGGTGGGGGGTGTCAGGATCTGATAGCACCTGTGCTAAAGAATGTAATGTCTACTCTTTCTCTATTTGAATATCTAGTATTGTATGGTTGTGTACAGAATTTCCAAGGTGACATTCCCTCTGCGTGGAAAGGGGAATTGCCAGCTAATCCTTTACAGGTGGTGTGTTAGAGAAAGGAGATGTTTCAGAGGCATGTCCATCTGTCAGTGAAGTATGCGGATGATAAGCAGATTAGCAGCATGTCACTAGGCAAGAAAGGAGTGAGGGAAGGTGCCCAATGAGGAAACTCCAGAGGGGGTTGGCATTTGTGTGACCCCATGAGTTGAGAGGGCAAGTTTGTCTGAGAGATCATTGATTCGGTACCTAGGTTTCGTACCTAGAGGTTGCTCTGTGTAGAAGAGCGTAAAGTGTGCGTTTTCTGGTCCGCAAAGGACACAGACGTCCTGGTGTTTAGTGCTCTGGGCTAAGAAGTGCAGGCCCAGTATACTTGTGTTGGGAGACTCAAGGTTGAGTTCCAAAAAAGTGAATTTAACGTGTATTGAGTGTGAGGTGGAAAGTGTAATTGGAATAGTACACAACCAATCTTTACGGTATCTAATTTAATGTTGAACCGGATCAACTATATCCGAGTTGTAGTTGTATATATTTGTAAATAGCGTATTTTGTGTGTACATATATTCTTAATAAACTGATAATTCGGTTACTAGCGTAAGTCTTCATTTACACCAATCTCACAGTGGGTGACCGATATCACCTAGTAATATCGGTGGTGGCAGCTATATCTATCACGGACATTCTTCAAAGTTGTGTGGACTGAGAGGAACGTCCGACAGGGTGTTTGTACTTTAACGCGTCACCTGCATCCATACATTCCTATGTAATAAATGATTATTGCAGTGTCTTGTACCAACCCTACCAATTAGGCAAATTATGCTTTTGATGAAAAATTCATAATTTTAAAATGTTGCTGAAATTTCTTTGCAAAATGAGCTTCCAAAGATTACTTTACAGAAAGCTCAAATTTCACGCAGTAGATTGCACTTATACACAGGGTGATTCTAAATTGAAAGTACACACTTTAAGGGTTGATGCAGGGCACTTTAACCAAGGGCGGATCCAGCCCAACTTCCAGGGGGGGGGGGTGTCACAACTTTTGATAGGTGTTTTAATGAAACAATTTTAAACAGTGTTGAATTCAGGGGGGATCCGGGGGACATTCCCCCCAGAGCATTGAAATGTTCCCCCCCCCGGAAATTTTGAGATTTTGTGTTTTCAATAGTCAAAATATGCAATTCCCCCTCCCCGGGAACTGTGAAAAGTCCCCCCGGAGCCAGAAATATCTTTCCCGGGGAAAATTGTCTGAATTTAACAATGATTTTAAAATACAGTAAATCCTGTGAAAACTGAATGTATAACAAAACTCTGGTTTAAAAGTAAAATTTTAAAGTAAAAGCGAAAAGAAAGTAATAATGAATTATGAATCTACTAAAATGCAAATCAGTTGAAGGCGGAATTTTCGCCCATATTTTTACAATTCCATTTTAGCAGGTTTCACTGCATTAAAGGAAAATATATCTTTAGAGTTTTATAAATCGGACAACATTGGAATAATAGTTAATCCTTAAAAATTATAATCTATACTATCTATACTGATGCAATTAATGTCTTGTGAAAAACGAGTAATGACATCAGGATCAGTTTTAATACCAGGATGAATGTATTAGTCACAGCTAAACCAGTTGGGCGCGCGTCGTCCATAGAAGCTCGAATATTACAGGATATCAGATGACGGAATGATGAAAAATCTTTCTGCCGTTGCTATGCTAACTGGCAGCACAGAGTAGTAAAGATTGATAAAAATGATTCGATATTTAGATATAAATTCTTATTGTAGTTTTATTGTTCATTTAAACTAAAAGCCTCTCTGGTGACCAGTTTGGTCTTCCTTAAATTTATGCTAAGCTTTGAAATATTTTACTTTTATTCATAATTTTATTTACTTGCGTACCTTCATTAAATCTGCAAATTCTGATAGAAAAATCAACAAATCTATGCGATCAAGGCAACATTTAGGGGAAGATTCTATTAATATTCTGTTCTGGTTGGCGCGATTGGCAAAGAAATCCCAAAATAGCGCCGAAAAACCGTTTTTCTTTAGTTAATTGAATGAAAAAACGTGTTTTGAAGGAGATATTAAACGAAACCCTTTGTGCGATCTCCCATCACACTTACCCACTTGTTTCCTATTTTGCTATCCACAGTTTGTATTTATTTATAATTACAGTTATGTTATTATCATCTATAAGTCTTAGATAAGTATATGCAATATTTTGCACAGCATCCTAGTCCTGCTCGTTATAAGCAACTTTTAACAAGAAAACTGCAAATTGGAATAAATCCAAAACTTCTGGAGAAAATCTTTTCTTTATATCCATTATAATGCAATCCAAAAGAAGTGTATATATTGCACGACGAAAGGACTATACGAAGGATTGACCAGGATGATTATCAGCCCGATGTATTTGCTTAGCCACTATCTCTGGCGACTTTAGGTGTACATTTAATTGCTCGGCTATTTCTTTAGCTTCTGAAAACAGTTGCTTATAAACTGCATCACATCTCTCTCTCTCTCTCTCTCTCTCTCTTTTTTTTTTTTTTTTTTTTTTTGTAATACATTCATAGACTTTCATTATATCCATTGCTTTCTTCAAGCCTATAAAAGAGTTTTATTTTAACCCTTTGAGCTCTGATGGTTAAATTTCTTCAAAATTCCAAATGTCACATAGGCAGTATTTTGTAAAGGAAAAATTCGGTTTAAGATATACACGAAAAAATGCATTAACCACTTCACCGGCTGCCCCGAGATGAGTCGGGGGTAAAAGCACTGTTTCCCCATACCCGTCGCCGGTGAAGTGGTTTTAAATCTTTTTCATATAAATCTGGTCGAATATTCCGGTGCCAGTGTGACATATCGGAATTAAAACTAAGTGGTAGAAAATTCTACCATCAGAGCTCAAAGGGTTAACATAATGTTTTACTGCCACTAATAATAGGGAGGGAGATTCTGTTTCTCTTTTATTCTGACCAAAAGATAATTAAAGTGACTTGAAATGTAATACGCAATTTTTACTGTGGAAAAAAAAGTTATTTTTTGTTTCTATACGAAGTAAATAAAATTGATAATTTCAGAAAGAATGAGCCCGAACCCGAAGGCTTTTATAAAAATTGAGCCCGGTCAGGTCGAACCCCGAAATGGAAATAAACAAGTTAAATTACTTTTCCTGATTTGTTTAACAACGGAAATTTTGATGCATTACGTATTTTTATTCGATAATATCATTCAAGTAATAATTGTTTAAAACTTAGGAGATATAATATATAATTTGTATATCAAGCATACAATTAAACAAGAGTCTTTCCTCTGTACATTTTATTTTTTATATCACTAAAGAAACTGAAAAAAATATGAATTAGCCCCACAAAAAATTTCAAATTCCTTCACGGACTAAAAAAGTAAAACAAGTATGCCATAAAAAAATATATATTACTTAATATTTTTAAAATAACTATTTAATCAATCAAATCACAAGCTTTGCAAATGATGAAGTTATTCAACATGTTAACGATATTTATACTAACTTTAATGCAGGAATCTTAATCTTATACAAATTGATTTATTTAAAGCAATCTATAACTTCGAATGACATATTTATAACTTTATAAGTGAGAGACACTTATGTCTTAATTTATTGAACGTATGCAATATTCAAAAATGAAACTGTTATTTAAATAGAATGCCCATTTTCAATAAAACCTACTAAAACTGCAAGAAACTTGGAACAAAATTCCACTTTTTCTGTCATAACAAGTACACTCCTTATTACAAAACACACGTATTACCTTCTTTTCCCCGGATCCATAAAGCAAATCCTGCGAAAACGGAATCTCTGTATAACAGAATCCTGTCTTAAAAACAGCCCCATCAGTGGCCGAGAGATTCAGCCCTAGAAACTGATGGACGGGAGGTGCTGGGTTCGAACCCAAACACGCCCGTCGGCCTAATCGTTCGGAGATTTCTGCAGTTTCTCCTAACCTTGCATTTTCATGCGTAAATACGGATTAAGTTCCCTCAGAAAGACCCCCACGGTGGGCACTCTCAGCTTAGGGCCTATATCCCTCGTGTTGATAATTGGCCATCATAAACAAAATAAACCTGTCCTAAAAAGAAATCTCCATGGTCCTGGAGAAATTAATGCTGTAAGCATTTATATAATTAGCAGCTCACCTACTAAAGAGTATCAGCATTATTCCAGATTAGAAAATTTTGATTTCGATTTAAAATAAATTCTTCGTTTAATCTTAGAATTAGAAGCATTTTTTTTCAATTAAATTTAAAAATAGTGGTAAAATTGTACACATCCTGAGATTTGTATTGCACAATAATATAGGACTTGGTATACTTTAAAATATACTTACCATTATTCTTTTTTACTCCTTTGTAAACTTCAGAAAAATACAAACAAAATGAAAAATTTTAAAACAGATTTTGAGACGTTTTCGACTGGCAAAATGCAAATGAAACAGTGAAAGACTAACTAAAACTAAATAATGAAAAGAGATTCAAATTCGTTGTCGTTACTTCTATACACAAATCATTTTAGCAAATCAGACGGCAGACGCTAAGGAGAAAAAGGGTCCAGGTTTTAATGCCCGAGGCTCTGTAATGAATAAGGGTCTTAAAATAGCTGGTCGGGAAAACATTTTTTAGCATTATTGTCCAGCAGAGCAGGTGCGTCAGTCTTTCTAGGGGGTAGTCTTGTAACTTGCATATGAAATAATTGCCTGCCCTGGTCCTGTTCTAACTGAGACTAGCAAGATAACTGCCATCCTTCATGCAAACATTCCATAGCTGCGATTTTCCTTTTTTAGTTTATGATAAATAATGTTATTTATGACCTCAAACATATTAAAATCAATACACCTTACATTATTGAATTTATGAAAAAAATACCGTAATTTCGGGTGTATAAGCCGCGGATCAAACAATTCTTTTTGGACACAGAAATCTTATTTAGTGATTGAAGATAAATATTTACTTCGATCTAAGTAGTAACATTTGCTTCTTAAAAAATTCTGGGTCGAAAAAGAATTGTTTGATCCGCGGCTTATACACCCGAAATTACCGTACTCCTGAAAATGGAATCTGTATGTAATGGCATTTTAGCTTAATCTTATTTTTTAGTCTTGAAAAAGGTATGCAATGCAATTATAACAGACCTGCCTAAAACGGAATCTACTCCCGTCAATTAAAATTCCATATTATCAAGTTTTGCTGTAGTTTAAAAATAGTTTTCAGCTATAATTTCTTAACCCTTTTCGGCACGGGCAAAATTTGTAATAAAATGAGAAATTATCGACTGACACCGGAATTCACAAATGAATTTTTTTAGACATTTTGAATTCCCTAATTTCAGCTCCTATCGTAAAAGTAAAATTTTACTAAAATATTACTGGTGCCGTTTGCAAGTTTGGAATTAAAATTAGGTATCCCAGACCGGGCACAGTGTGCCGGAAAGGGTTAAATCAGACGATAAAACCACTTTTGCACTTCCAATTGCTGCAACTGAAGTACAATGGTAATATAAATACTATAGAATTAAGAGTCATCCAGGTTTGTAAGTGTTGTTTGTATATACAGGGTGATTCAGCTCGTCGGTGACAAACTTTAAGGATCGATAGAGCACACCTAGACGAACATTTTTGAATAGGGAATGTAGGGTCCCTGACGCGATGGTAAGGCGCTAGGCGCTTTCGAAAATTTGGGTGCCGAAATTCGAAACGTCATAAAAACTAGGGAAATGGTTAGATTTTCTTGCTTGTTGCGTCGAAATGATTCTGTTTGTTTAGACTTTCTTCAGTACCAATTTGATAAGCGTATCTCTTAAAACATGGATAGGGGGCGCTGAAGACTTTGGAGAGCTAGACAACAACTTTAAGCCCGTTATTTTGATAATTTAACACATGCTCGCCAAAGTTTATACTCTAACTTAAATTTTGAACCCAAAAGTAGAGCCCTGCAAAAAGCGTAAGAGCCGGAATAAAATGTCAAAGTACAGGGTGGTCGAAACTCGAAGGCTCCTAAGAGATAAACAAACAGATTTCTTGACTTATGGCATGCATTTTCATGATTCTGTTTGCTGGGGCTCTCTGAAACTCAGTTGAACGGTACAAAAAGAAACATCGATAGGGGGCGCTTTGGGCAAAAAACATAATTCGTTGACATTTCGGACGCTAACTGGAAACGGGGCGCTACGATCAGTTAGTAATAATGAAAACACATTTTCTACCTCTGCTCAACACTTCTGAATAAATTTAGACCAAAAACATCAATGATACTGGAAATTTATTTACAAAAAATAACACTAGAGAAGATGCTCGAAATTTCGACCTTGGGCCATGATGCAGGCTTCGCACCTCCGTCGCATTGAGGAGTGTGTGTTTCCAACAATGCCAGGAGTATCTCTGATCTGCCCTGCAGCTGCCACAATGCGCGCCACAAGTTCTTCAGCACTGCTGACAGGTGTATGGTATACCTCGGCCTTCAGGTAACCCCAAAGGAAGAAATCCAAGCAGGTGAGGTCTGGTGATCGGGCAGGCCAGTGAACTGGACCCCCACGCCCGATCCACCGCTGGCCATACCTTGCGTTTAGATGGAGACGCACGTCGTTCGTGTAATGGGCCGGAGCTCCATCGTGCTGGAACCACATCTGGCGACGCGAACCTTCGGGTACGTGCGCCTCCTCCAGAAGCTGCGGCAGCACTTGATCCAGGAAAATCAGGTAATTTCCACCTGTCAGCCGTTCAGGTAACAAATAAGGGCCAATGAGGCAATCCCCCAGAATGCCGGCCCACACATTTACTGAGAAACGCTCCTGGGCTGCTCGGCTTCTGGTTTCATGTGGATTTTCATCACACCACACATGACTGTTGTGGGCGTTCCACATTCCCTCCCGGCTGAAGGTGGACTCGTCCGTAAACAAAATGCTGTTTACAAAACGGGGATCCCTGGATCTCATCGCCAAGTACCATCTTGAGAATTCCACTCGAGGGCCAAAATCCTGCTCTCTGAGCAACTGCACCCGCTGGATGTGGTAGGGGTGCAGATTCCGGGAACGTAAGATGCGCCACGCAGTTGCTTGCGAAATGCCAACATGTCTGGCGATATCTCTCGTGCTAAGACCTGGGTTGTCCTCAACCAGGTTAAGCACAGCCTCTTCGTTGTTGGGGGTGCTCACTGATCGCTCCCTTTCAGGCCTGCCTCCGTCGAAAGATCCCGTTGTGGACAACCTCTGGTGTACTCGAGCGAAGAAGGCATGGCAGGGGATTTGCCTGTTGGGGTAACGCTCGGCGTACAACCGCTGAGCGGCTCGTCCATTACAACCAGCAGCGCCATACGCCAAATGCATGTCAGCCAATTCAGAGTTTGTGTACCGTTCCATCCTACTACCGATCTGCAGACAAGTAACCCGAAGCTTAAGTAGGTACCGCACGTTCAAAAGACGTGTCTGCGCATACGACTACGTCATCTCGCGTTGTCGTCTACGCATTACGTATCTTTTGCATATCGATATGGTACGATATCTTTTGCATAAATCAGCAAAAAGCACCTTATGTAAATTTTATTGCGCGCATTGTGCATGATTGAAACCAGCTATGTCTGTTAAAAAAAACAAACAAACTGCAGTTTTAATAGCTTCTTATGATAAGTAAATTACTCTCTTGTTTTGTTTCTAACTGATTGTAGCGCCCCGTTTCCAGTTAGCGTCCGAAATGTCAACGAATTATGTTTTTTGCCCAAAGCGCCCCCTATCGATGTTTCTTTTTGTACCGTTCAACTGAGTTTCAGAGAGCCCCAGCAAACAGAATCATGAAAATGCATGCCATAAGTCAAGAAATCTGTTTGTTTATCTCTTAGGAGCCTTCGAGTTTCGACCACCCTGTACTTTGACATTTTATTCCGGCTCTTACGCTTTTTGCAGGGCTCTACTTTTGGGTTCAAACTTTAAGTTAGAGTATAAACTTTGGCGAGCATGTGTTAAATTATCAAAATAACGGGCTTAAAGTTGTTGTCTAGCTCTCCAAAGTCTGCAGCGCCCCCTATCCATGTTTTAAGAGATACGCTTATCAAATTGGTACTGAAGAAAGTCTTAACAAACAGAATCATTCCGACGCAACAAGCAAGAAAATCTAACCATTTCCCTAGTTTTTATGACGTTTCGAATTTCGGCACCCAAATTTTCGAAAGCGCCTAGCGCCTTACCATCGCGTCAGGGACCCTACATTCCCTGTTCAAAAATGTTCGTCTAGGTGTGCTCTATCGATCCTTAAAGTTTGTCACCGACGAGCTGAATCACCCTGTATAAGTATAATAGAGAAACCTCGTAAGACTGAATTGAAAGGTACAATAAAGTACGTTTTAGACAATTTTAATCTTAGCAGGTACACCATTTATTAAAAATACTAGCTGACCCGCCCGGTGTTGCACGGTTCCGTGATAATAATATTAAAGGAATCTGAAATTTGTGTTTTCATCTCTTACTCGATATACGTGGAATCACGTTGTCTGAAATATGACACACACACACAAACTTGTCTCTTTATTGTTATAGATTACTGTGAATATCCTAATTAATAACTTTATTGCTGATTCATTAATTTTATGGTTTTTGCCTTTTTTACATGCAAATCAAGAATAGATAAGATCATGATGCATACAAAAATCTGTAATTTTGACAAAAAAGACAAAATCAATGCTAAACGCACAAAAAATCATTTAAAATCACATCGAAAATCGCATTTAAAATAGCTGAAATTGAAAAATCGTAGCAGACGAAATTTAGTACCGTAATTTCGGGTGTATAAACCGCGGATCAAACAATTCTTTTTGGACCCAGAAATCTTATTTAGTGATTGAAGACAAATATTTACGTCGATCTAAGTAGTAACATTTGTTTCTTAAAAAATTCTGGGTCGAAAAAGAATTGTTTGATCCGCGGCTTACACGCCCAAAATTACGGTAAATTAGGCTTAAAGTTTGAATCAAATTTTCTTTTTATCATTGTCAAAAAATAGCCGCAACATGTGAAAAAATACTAAATATCACATTAAAAAAATTGTTAAAATTCAAAGATAGCTGTACGAATTCCGAGTAAACTTTCTTAAAAGGAGTACAAAATTTACTACTTTGGGTTAAAAGAAAGAAACCGTATTCGTTTCACTGATGAGGAAAAATCGCCTTGAAAAATAAAAAGAACGCTAAAAATCGCCTAAAAATTAAATTATTCTAATCAAAAAATCGAAAATCAGGCTTCGAGGTGCAAAACTACATGTAGAGAAGTACCTTCCTTCCAATTTTTGTAGCTCTACATGCAGCAACAGAAGAGAGCTGACACACACACAAACTTGTCTCTTTATTGTTATAGATTACTGTGAATATCCAAATTAATAACTTTATTGCTCATTCGTTAATTTTATGTTTTTTGCTTTTCTTACATGAAATTCAAGAATAGATAAGATCATGATGCATACAAAAAACTATAATTTTGACAAAAATGACAAAAAATCGATGCTAAACGCACAAAAAATTCGTTAAAAATCACATCAAAAATCGCATTGAAAATCGCATTAAAAATCACTGAAATTGAAAAATCATATCAGATAAATATAATTCATTGGGCAAAAAGTTTGAATCAATTTTATTTTTATCATTGTCAAAAAATAGCCGCAAAATGCGAAATAACACTATAAATCGCATTAAAAAAAATTCGCTAAAAATATAAAAATCGCTGCGCGAATTACGGATAAACTTTATTGAAAAGATAAAAAAAAATACTATATTGAGTGAAAAGAATGAAACCGTATTCATTTCACTAATATGGAAAAATCGCCTCGAAACATAAAAAGAGCGCTAAAAATCGCCTAAAAAATAAATTAATAAATTCTAATCAAAAAATCAAAAATCGGCCTTCAAGGTGCGAAACTACATGTATAGAAGTACCTTCTCTCCAAATTTTGTAACTCTACATGCAGCGGTCATTCAGAACAGTGCTGACACACAAACATACTTGTCTCTTTATTATTATAGATTACTGTGGATATCATAATTAATAACTTTATTGCTCGTTCATTAATTTTATGTTTTTTGCTTTTCTTACATGCAATTCAAGAATAGATAAGATCATGATGCATACAAAAAACTAAAATTTTTACAAAAATGACAAAAAATCGATGCTTAACGCACAAAAAATCTGAAAATCACATTGAAAATCGCATTAAAAATCACTGAAATTGAAAAATCATAGCAGACAAAATTTAGTTCATTAGGCTGAAAGTTTGAATCAATTTTGTTTTTATCATTGCCAAAAAATAGCTGCAAAATGCGAAAAAACACTAAAAATCACATTAAAAAAATTCGCTAAAAATTCAAAAATCACCCCACGAATTCCGAATGAGCTTTATTGAAAAGAGAAAATAATTACTATATTAAGCGAAAAGAATGAAACCGTATTCCTTTCACTAATATGGAAAAATCGCCTCGAAACATAAAAAGAGCGCTAAAAATCGCCTAAAAAATTAAATTAAAAAATTCTAATAAAAAAATAAAAAATCGGGCTTCGACGTGCAAAACTACATGTATAGAGGTACCTTCCCCCCAAATTTAGTAACTCTACATGTTGCGGTCTCTTCAGAACAGCGTTGACACACAAACATACTTGTCTCTTTATTATTATAGATGTTATATTCGTCTTGCAAGAAAAAAAATTCGGTTTGAGAAAGGATTCCGTTACAGACAAGTTTCGCTTTCACATGGTTCACTGCATATGTATTTCTAATTTCTTTAAAAGGAGATCTAGTATACTTTATAGATAACTATACACACTGACAAAAAAAATTGTTTTTTAAGGATCTTAATGATTATTATTGAGCTAAGTATAAATATGAAGAACTCGATGCTGATATCATTTGAGCAGGCGAGACGGCGATATCTTAGCAAAGTTTTTGAAATTTTTACAGAACAATGATAATTCATTTACGTCCATTTAAAACTCCAAACTGAAAGTATTTCCTAGGGAAAAAAGTCGATGCTTCATAAAATAAAACTAGTTGGATGGGCCAATCCCAAAACTTTCTTCTATCTCATGCGTGCATTTTAATATTTCAAAATTTAATTACACATGTTAATACGTTAATATTATTAATTCATTACCATACCAACTATGTTTTTCATCTTAAATTCCTGGTTCAGTCAATTAATCGGAGTGAAAATGAGTTTCTGTATATGCACGAGCCGATGAACAGTAGAACGATAGGCAGTTTTTTTTTTCAAATGCAGGGAGGATCTACTCAACATATCCCAAAAAAAGGTCATACATAACAAATTTAGTTCAGTTCTATGCGTAACTTTAAACACTTTTTAATGGTGATATAATAAAAATAGCACAGACATCGTGATTCAAGCGCCTCCTTTTGGTGAATTTTTTCCAAATTCAGGGAAGGTCTGCTGACCATAGTCAAACAATTATACAAAAAAATTTCATTCAATTCTATGCATAATTTCATACACTTTTCTGTGGTAAAATATTGAAAATGGCACAAAAATCACTATTTCAGCGCCCCCTTCCGACGGATTTTTGTTCAAATTCAGGGAGGACCAACTAGCCATAGCCATACACTAGAGGTCTGCACGGGCCCGGGCTTGGCCCCTGGCCCGTACCTGGCCCAGCCGAATCGTTTTGAATTTTCTAACGGGCCGGGCCGGCAGATTTAGAATAGTTTTTTCAAGGGGCCGGGCCGACAAACAACATAAACGGGCCGGGCCGGCAAAAAAATTGAACGGGCCAGACGGGCCGGGCCAATAAAAAAAATTTCCGGGCCTGCCGGCCCGTTCGGAAGTTTTAAGCAGAAACGATAAAATATGCCATTTTCAACGAAAATGGTTTTAACTAGAATAAGTATAAATGTGGCCATACTAGTTTGACAGCATCAATATAAAAATGCACAGTGTATCGGCATCGGAGAATTACATTATGTGTAATATAATAACCGTTTTAATATTTTTTTAGCTGACTCATGCCGGTCCGAGATCACGCTTGTATTATTTTTCTACATATAGACTGACCGGACCGGTACTAGACTCAATTATTGGCAGAAAACATGATTTGTAAAATTATTAACAGCGATAAAGAACTTATGTTAGCTTAGTCTTCGAATGATGATTTTTAAATTAATTTCTCAAAAATGCGACAGTTTGACACATTTTCTGATTAATTTTAAAAAGTATAAAAGTGATAAGCCGAACTATTGAAGGGATTTGGAATCGAATAGCGTTTTTCATTTTTGGTAAATAAAATACTTGTATAACCTTGTTGAGATATAATAGTTTCTCAAATGATTGCAGGTTTTTCTCCCTTCCCTTGCTATTGCTTCCGGAAATTCTATTCAAAACGCTAATTATGACAGTATTTTATTTGTTTGCAGTATTCTTAAATTGCTTGTATCAAAAAATGGATAACGCCATTCGATTATATAGTTTCTGAATAAAGATATCTGCTAATCTTATGCGTTTCTGGGGGGAAAAAAAAATGAATTTAGAAATGTATCAGAAAGGAGCTTCTTTGAATTTAAGAATGAATTTGGATTTGAAATCTATAATAAAATGATATAGAAATTATTATAAATCTTCTTTTATTAAACAGCTTCAAAATTAACGATGTTTTTAGCTTTCTTTCTTTTTTCTTTTATTCTAAGCCATATTAATTTTTTAATTAATCTTTATTCGAATGTTAAAAGCCTAAGAATCTAAGTAATCATTAATGTTGTTAATGTGTATTTGCTGTAAAATATACTGTAAAATCATTCCTTAGATATGTATGCAGTATTCTTTAAAGGAATCTTAGTTATATGATAAAAATCTGAATTTTTTAGAAATCGTAGAAACTGTAACGGGCCAAAACGGGCCGGGTCTGTTTTCGCTAATTTTTGTACGGGCCGGGCCGGGCCGGGCCTAAAATATAAAAATTTAAACGGGCCGGGCCGGGCCCGGGCCTGGAAATTCCGGCCCGTGCAGACCTCTACCATACACTTACACAAAAATTTTGGTTTAATTCGATGCATAACTTCATATACTTTTAGTCGGTACAATATTGGAAATGGCACAAAAATTGTTATTGCAGCGCCCACTTCAGGCGGAATATTTCAAACTTGAAGGAGAACCTGTTCGCCATAGCCAAAAACATTCACAAAAAATTTGATTCAATTCCAAGCATATCTTCATACACCTTTTGATGATAGAAGGGAGCCATACGGACACACAGACACACGGACAGTCAGACATTTTGTAAAAACATTTTTTTTGAAATTTCTGACCTCTAAAACGTGCAAATCCGTCGAAAACCGGAAATCGACAAAAATTTCTATTGCAATACTTTATTCTATTGAAGATAGAAGAAAGTAAAAAAAGCATGTGAAACAAAATCTGTCTATAACGGAATGTTGCCTTAACTGGTAAATTTTATGACTCTTGTCAAAAAAATTTAAAACATTTAGAATACTGAATAAGATTGGAACTTGCCTAAAACGAATTTTCCCTTACTTTGCGTTCCTGTTTTAGCACTTTTTACTTACACTGTACATCCGTTTTTGAAGATCTCCAGGGGGGGGGGGGGTCATGACCCCCATGACCCCCCCCCTTGGATCCGCCACTGACTTTAACAATCATTTATAGGAATGTATGGGCACAAGTGACGCGTTGAAATACAGACACTAGGGAACCAACTTGGCCCCTTTTCTTATTTCAAGATGTCACATTTACACCAGAAATTTCCTTTTACTTTATTTAAGAGACATTTCCAGATTATACAAAGAAAACATTCTTTTTTGAAAATTTCCGATATGAAATTGAAATTTTGAATTTAAAAAACTCCATTTCTATTTATTTTCATGTATTTTCTATATTTGACAGATTTGCCAGTTTTGTGGTGTTGTTTTATTAATTCAAAATTTCGATTTCATATTAGAAATTTACAAAAAAGAATTTTTGCCGTATGTAATAATCGTGAAACGCCTATCTTAAATAAAGAAAATAATAGGAATAGGAATTTTCTGCAATGAATGATAAATTTTGAATTAAAAAAAGGTAAAATTGGCCTTTTGATGTTTGTGCCTCTACGCTTCACTTGCAGCCATAGATCCGTATAGAATAAAGGTTGTCCAATATGGCTGCCGCGGGATACCAGAAAAATCTTAGAAATCAAGACCTTATTGAATAGGAGATATTCGGCGATTTAATAAGGCAAAAATTTCTGTAAAATGTTTCTGGTATTCAACGGGCGCCAGGTTGGACAGCCCTGCAATAAATGATTGAGGCAGTGTCCTGTACCAACCCTAAAGAGCCCACAATAGTCCGTGACTTCCTTTAAAGCCGAAAAGTTTTAAGCCGAAAAAAAAGGGGGACTGATAAAAATTAAAATACGAAACAGAGATAAAGAGTTTTCTTTCTTTCTTCCACCCTCTCTCAACGTTTCCCAGTCTGATTGTTCTCACTTTCCTCGGTCCCATTCTTATCTGGCTGGGGTCACGAAGGTTATGCTTTGCGACCGTTGTTATTTTTCTAAAACTAGTAATGGGGATTTTATTTATTGCACACATCTATTATTTGCTTTATCAGATTCAGATAATTTGAAAACGTTAATACTTATTTCGGATTTGATCTATAAATGTTGATTATATAATTAATTATTAATTCAAAAAACCAGTGTATATATATAATTAGCTAGGATTATTGCTGTGTTGCGCATCTCTATGTGTACTACCATACTATGTGGTTTCTGATACTTCTTTATAGGAAATTCCATTATAAGTTTCCAATATTATTATCTAATAATTTCATAAAATGATATAATGTCATAAAATATAAAGATATAATATAATGATTTATGGCTAATATTAAATGTATACTGGTTTTGATTATATTCCTTTTAATTCATTTTTTCATACGTTTAAATGATGCATATTGTATTAAATACATATATACATTTGTGTGTGTGTGTCGGGGGGGGGGGGGGGCAATCTCGAAAATCCTCTTTCACTGAATATCTATTATTGCTTAGTTTAAAAAACAATTTCAATTAATACTTTTTAAATAAAGGTTTTCTTTCAACGAAATTAATATAAAAAAGTAATTAATATGTAAATAATTATTTAGCGCCATGGTATCCAAACTAAATGAAATGTGTGTAATTTATTAATATGTTGTTAAAAAATCATTTACATATTTTTTTTAAGGTTTTTGGTAGCATGGCGCAAAAAATAAACCACATTGTTCAATATTTCAGTGAATCAATATAGGTTTAGTTCAAGTGATATGCTTATAAATATACTAAAAAATTAAACGTATAGTTTGGTTGTCTGAATTTACTTTAGAAGACAAATAAAAAATAATTTATGTTGAAACTTTAAAAAAAAGTCAATTAAAGTCGCATCAATACATTAATCGGGTTTTAATACAAGATCTTTAAAACTTATATGTTCAATTTCTGATAGATATTCATGACAAAACTTAATACATAATTTTTATCTTGAGCAAAATTTTTGCATATGGGTGATTCTCAAAATAGGGGACAATTTATGTCTTTCGGCATACAAAAAAAATTGAGAGGTTTTCTGTCATGTTTTTATATTTAGATATGTTTTTCTTAATATTATTCATTATTTGCACTCAAGAATTACTCACTTTTTAGTTAAAAACACCTTAAAAGAACAGAATAAAAATTCAAAATGTCATTAGCATGGATGTCCACAGCAGCTGTGCCTTGTGTATTACTAGCATTTTTCAAGAGTTAATATGATGTTTATAAAATAAACAAATGTTATTCTTTCTTTATATTAATCAAGGAGAGGATTTATCCAATAAATTTCTTTTTAAAAATAAAATTATAGTACATAAAAAAAGAATTAAAGTTTGTCCTCCATATTCGATTTTCAAAACAAGGTCATACTAAAACAGCTGGTTATTAATCAAAATTTCATTTTCACATATGACAATAGTTTGAAAATATAAAGTTTCTCCATGGCAACAAGTAGTCATTTTAAACCAGCCAGAAAATGGAAGCATGTATTGTATTTTAAGAATAGAAGTTGAATATTAAGAGGTTACATCAATTGTATGTCATTAGAATGGATAATAATTTTCATGTTTATTTTATAGTTAAAATTTTTGTTTTATTTATTTGCATAGAACTTTTGTGTTTTAAAAAGCCCCAGAAAGGAATATTCCATTGTGATTATATTATGGCTCATAATCTTATTTAAATTAAAATTTGTCATTAGCATGGGCAGATATCAGTGTCATTAGCATGGTTTTTCTGTCCATGCTAAAGACTCCTATGTACATAAATGTAACCAGTGCTTATATTGTATCCTTTATAAAGTTTAATTTTATGTATAAATTTAGGTATTACATTTATTATCCCTAAAATATGCATTAAATCTGTAGGAAAATCACTAAGAGAGCTTCTTACATTGTTAGTGTCAGAATGTTGCTCATGTAACAAAGTTTGCTCTTTGGTAATGTTTTTATTCTCCTTATATGTATATATGTAAATATGGAAACCATTTGCTGAAAAAGAAGGCTAATAAATATAGAAAAAAATATTTAAACAGGAAGAAAATAAACAATTTATAATATATTTATTCCATACAATTCGTTTTGTCATTAGCATGGCTCAAAAAATACTAATTATTTTTTTAAGTTCATTTTTAAATATTTAGCACTGCTGACTACATGGAAAGTATACCTAATACTATATTAACAACACCTATTTTTTTCAGAAATTTTGCTAACAGTAATTTTTTTAAGATTTCATTTTTGAAATCGTCCCCTATTTTGAGAATCACTCATATGCAGTTATAAATAAAGCAAAACTGAAATGATCAAATAAATAATATATAAATTAAATAATAGCAATGCATCACTCAAGATTTGATATTATTATTTTCAAGAACCATTTTTAAAATTGTAGAGTGATAAGATTAAATGCTGCGAAAGAAACTTTTAATCTATTTTGATATTATTGCACTTTTTAGGTTAATAATCAAAAGATTTACAAGAACATAAATTAAATGATTTAAAACGATAGAATTTATAACGATAAAGCAAGGCTCTTGCGCTTTAAAGACTTGCAAAGAACTTTTTACCAGAATTTTTTAAATATTTTCCTTATTTAATTAAACAAATTTTCAATCCTCAAATAAAACGACCAGTACTATACGAAATTTTTGATAGTAAAACACCTAAAATCGCACGAATCTCTTGATGCGTACAAATCCTGTAAAATCAAAAAACAAATGTTTTCTTCATATTAGAAAAGGAAGGTTTTTGATAAAAAGATGAGAAAAAGATGGGATTTAAAATAGATGAAAATGATGTCACTCTGAAGAAATTGTAATCAAGTTTTCCTTTTATGAATCAAAATGCACACTGTCAGAAAAATTCGTCAATATACACTAAGTTATCGTTATTTTTTCACAAATAATTTCTGTTCTCCCAGAAAACGTATTTGTTCTGTGAGTTCATTCCGAGCGTCGAAAAATGAGGAAAAGTTTCCGTTTCTATCCAGCACGCATGCGCATTGGGTCTGTTAGTAATAAGTTCGAATTTATTTTTAAAATGAAAAACAAAAATATTCTATTGATTAAAATGTCTAATTTAGTTTTAAAAGACAAAAATGTTTTCGAATTTAAAAATAAATAACAATTACTTTCTTTATTCGTTCAAAAATTCTCACAAATAGAACATCCATGTTTTTTCTCTAACATTCTACGTAATATATTTAAAATTCACATTTTTATACTATATTAATACTAAACATAAAAAAAACCCAGCCACAGTTTCATTAAAGATGAAATCTTTCCGAGATTAACTGCATAATTAAAAGATTTTTAACGAAATACACCAATCCACACCATATGAAATGAAGAGTTCTATTTTAACGCACAATCATCATGAGCAGCCGTAGCGCCGTGGATTAGCGTTGGTCTGGTAATCCTGGGGTCCTTGGTTCGATCCCCGCCTCTTCCGCATTGATTTTTTCCAAACTTTTTTCAAGTGACGGATATTTTTCCTCTTTTGACAGAGAAAAAAATAAACAGAAAATCGTCAATATACAGACAATTTCTGGCAGCAGTGCTGCCAGTGCATTTTCTGTGAAAAGACGGAAGTTTTTTTGAGAGTGCAAGTTTGCTTTTAAGTCTGTTTCAAATCCAACCTGTCTAGTTATATTGACACATTTTTCAATTTATTTTGTTTTCAAAAATTGTCAAGTGCTTTTAATTTATATATGTCAGGATAATCAGATTCCAGAATTTCGATACTTCAGAAACTGTGTAACACAGCTCCATTTTTCGGCAAAGCCAGACTATATTTCAAAAAATACGTCGGAAGTTAATGTTTCGAACCTCATTTCAAGTCGGCGGCAGTGAAGGAAAGGAAACAAAATACCATCTTGAGACAACAATCGCTTTTAACTCGAAGTTTTAATTCATTAATCCAAAATTGAGAAAAAAACCAACAACCTTTGAATAGCCATTTTTAAAGCTTTCTATCTAATAAGGCAAGGTGTGTGTGTGTATTGAGGGGGTGGGGATTTTAGTTTATGTATAGCTTTTTAGCGTTGTGCTACGCGCAGATTTTCGGATGCAACTAAAACATCAATTTATGCAACTTTCTTACGTGTAATTATTGAACGCCACCGTTCAGAAACAAAAAAAGCTTTCGAAAAAAACCTGTTTCTCTCTCTCTCTCTCTCTCTTATTTTTTTTTTCTTTGAATTAAAAATAAATGAAAGAATTCTGTGAACCTTTTGCGTCTCAGTACGCAGTTAATTTTAAAAACTCTTTATTATGAAATTAGTTTTGCTTTTACTTATTGCTTTTTTTTATCTTCAGTAGAAGAAAGTATTGTAATCGAATTTTTTTCGACTTTCAGTTTTCCACTGATTTACACGTTTTAGGGGTCAGAGATTCCAAAAAAATATGTTTTTACAAAATGTCTGTCCGTGTCTGTCTGTATGTGTGTCCGTATGTCGTTATTCATCCATCAAAAAGTGTATGAAGATATGCATAGAATTGAACCAAATTTTTTGTGAATGTTTTGGGCTGTGGCAAGCAGGTCCTCTTTCTTTTTTAAAAACATTCCGCCGGAAGGGGGCGCTGCAATAGTGATTTTTGTGTCATTTTCAATGTTGTACTGACCAAAGGTATATGAAGTTATGTATCGAATTGAATCAAATTTTTTGTGTAAGTGTATGGCTATGGCTAGTTAGTCCTCCTTGAATTTGAAAAAAATCCGCTTGAAAGGGGCGCTGCAATAGTGATTTTTGTGTAATTTTCAATGTTGTACCGACTAAAAGTGTATGAAGTTATGCATCGAATTGAACCAAATTTTTTGTGTAAGTATATCGCTATGGCTAGTAGCTCCTCCCTGAATTTGAGAAAAATCCGCATCAAGGGGACGCTGTAATAGCAATTTTTGTGTTATTTTCAATATTGTACCACCTAAAAGTGTATGAAGTTATGGATAGAATTGAACCAAATTTTTTGTGTAAATGTATGGCTATAACTAGTTCGTCTTCCTGAATTAAAAAAAAAAAAAAAAAAAAAAAAAAAAAAAAAAAAAAAAAAAAAAAAACATCCACCGGATTCAACTTCTCATTTGTTGAAAGAAAATGATTCATTTTTGGGTGATTTTAGTAAGTTAATGTTATCGAGTAGATTATTAAGTATTTAGATAACTCAGTTTACATTTCCAAAAGTTCTTTATCCATCAAATACATGTATAATTTGTGGTTTGCAGGTAAGAAAAAAACTGTTATTTGAGTATTAGGATAGCAGAAATGCATGCCAAAAGTATTGCTTCTTATAAGTCAGTGAAAAAAAAAATATAAGCTATACTACAACCACTAGCACAGTCTATTTAATTTGAATTAAAATTTAATTAGACTACGGTTAGTTCAGACGGGAGTGGGGGGGATAGGGGGTAAAACCCATCTGACTTCATAAAATTAAGTTCATCATTTATCAGAAGAAGTAGCTGATCGAAATACCGTTTCATATCAAAGTGTTTAATTTAAAGCTTCTAATGTCTGAAACTTTCCAAGTAAGTACTTTTTATTTTGATAAATATTTATCAAATTTAAAACTTTAAATTGCGGTTTATAGAAAGGTGATATTGTGAAAAAAATGTGTTGTAGAACTGACATTGATGCTCGCGATCAACAGATTTATTATTTATTTTGTTCAATTTGCCCTGCTTATTACATCGGTGGAATAATAAATAAACCTTTCGCATTGAAATCTATATGTTTTATTTTATGACATACTTTTGATTATTTTTTTAATTAATTGCAAATCTTTTTTAATCAAGTAATTTGTATTAACATAATAAAAGGGCACAATAATTCCTTAACATTTGCGAGTTTTAATTATTCACAAAATGAAAAAAACAAGTGGGTAATTATGATCGCAGATCGCTCAAAGTGTTTCGTCCTCCTCAGTTGAAGCGCTCGCTACATAATACTAATCTTATAGGGAGATTGTTTGCTAATATCTCGTTTGCATTACAATATTTTTAAATATTTTTTGCTGCATTGGACAGCTGAGATGCATGTCGATGACATCGCCTCCTTTTTTTTTCGATTTTGGTTGCAGATATTGTTTAGAATAACACTTTCAGTTGCAAAACCGGTTTCGAAAATAAAAGTAATTTTATAAAAAAATATCTGCAACCAAAATCGAAAAGTAAAAAAGGAGTGATACCGAAATGCATCTCAGCTATCCAATACAAACAAAAATAAAATAAAATAATAAAAAAATATCGAAATACAAACGAGATATTCAAAATAACCCTTCCCCCATAGGCGTGATATTAGTTCACGACCACTTCTCCTGACGGGGACAGGGGTCTTAGGGACTGTGCATGTATAGCATTATCAATTTTGGGGGGGAGGGGGGGTCTGGCACATGATATCGTAAGGGAGAGGGGGGTTTGTCTTTAAATATCGATATAATTTTTGATTCAATCAAAATCGTCTCTTTTTATTTGTAACATTTGGTTCAAAAAAGTATGGTATCTTTTTTTTAGTCTATTATCTATTTTTATGAAAATACGAAACTATTATTAAAATAACTGAATTATTATAAAATTATCTAACACTAAAATGGAAGATGCTACAGCATCTAACATTCCTATTCTTCTTCATATGTGTGAGCATATATATTCGCTGTTCAATAAACCTTATGCAAAGTATATTTGTAATGAAGCTTGTGATTGTTAATAAATAAAAATGAAAGAATATTGTCGATTTGTTTTGTCGTTAAGAATTTCTATCTGCCCCCAATGCTCATCCCTTCGGGGCAAGTGAAACAAATTTTTATTACTGTTGAAAGCATTATGTAAACAAAATAAAAATAAAAATAAAATAAAATAAAATAAAATAAAAAATAAAAACTTGTAAATAATAACTATTTCTATTGAGTATTATTTGAATAAACAGACATTTTATTGACTTCTCTTCATTTTATTCAATAAATTATGCGAAAAATAAACTTAGTCAGTTTTCTATATTATTTCAGACAAAAGAAATAAATCCTGAAAATTGAAAAAAAAAAAAATTGATAATGATATCATTACCGGAGGGGGGGAGGGGGGTCCCGAGAGATGATAACGTTTGATATTAAAAGGGGGGGGAGGAAGTCCAAAATTACCAAAGAGTTCATAACGTTATATTTTCGCAGCCCCTTATTGGGAGAATATCACAAAAAATGAAAACGGCAAACTGCACAGGAAAATCCCTATTCAATGTTATGCAATGCAATTTATGTTTTTATTTTTAATAAAAAGTTTTCTTAGAAACATTTCCAAAAAATATTACATTTCTTATAATACAAATAAAGAAATTAAAATACGGCACAGATGTCATATACGCACCACATTTGCACGTGCTTTCTCCCAGTCAATTCGGCGAAATTTTTGTTTTTGAATATAAGCTAAAAATTTCATCCAATAAGAGTATTCGATTTTTTATTGCAATATAAAAATAAAATAACGTAAAAAAATGAAACAGATTCTAATATTTTGAAAAAGGCAATAGAAATAAATAAATGATAATTTGATATTAATAAATATTGATATAGTATATAATAAAAATAATTTAAAGAATTAAAATGAAAGATAACAGTAAATAAGCATGAGTTTAATAAAAAAAAAAGCAATAAATAAACGGTTATAAATAATAAACTTAATAAATAACAAAGCAGTAAATATAATTTTCACAATAAATAGTAAATATTAATACTTATAACCGTATTGAATGCATGCAGTTGCATCATTTAATCAGCACATTTCACTGAAATCTTAGATTTTTGCCATCTTATTTTCCTAACAATCATTAGAAACTTAATCAAAGGATCTTCTCCTCGGCACAGATGGACAATGCCAAATTGGCGCAGGGGAAAAGCACGTGTGTGCATATGTGGTGCGTATATGACATACATGTCTAAAAGACTTAAATTTTCAAATTGTCAGTTTCCTGCATGTCACACTGTGATATATGCAAAGTAAAGGGCCTTCTGCTTTATTATACAAATATATATCTTTTTAATTTTTCTTATTTCTAATATATATTTATACCTTATAGAATACATCCATGAGGATGGTAACAAATTCTGTATTTCACAAATAATTTTCCATAATATGATTGTCACTGAAAATGAAAATCATTTTTCTGGCTTGCTCATTTTAGTTCTTTACCAGGTGTCAGGTTCTAAGTAAACATCTGCTACAAATTGGAATTTCTATTATTTCTCTATCTTAATAGTTTATGTATTGTACCGGCTGTGTACTGGAATTTTCAAGGTGACATTCTTTCTTTGTTAAAGTGAGAATTGACAGGTATCATGTACAGGTGGTGAATGAGAGAAAGAGAAGATTACTGAGAGGCGTGTTCATCCGTCAGTGATGTACGTGGATGATGAGCAAACAAGGAACATGTCACGAATCAAGAAAGCAATGTGGGATGTGTCCAATGGAGAAGCTCCACTGGGGGTTGACATTGGGGAAAGCAGTGATTTGAGAAGGGCAAGTCTTGTCTGAGTTTTTAGTAGTTCGTATCTGGGGTTCGTACCTAGAGGAGTGTAGGACAGAGGTCCTAGTGTAGCGTGTGTAGGCTGAGCTCGTATCTGGAGAGTAAGGGACACAGACGTCCTTGTGCGTAGTGCTCTGGGCCGGATAGCGAAGGCCGAGTATCCATATGTTGGGAGATTCGAAGTTGATCTCCGATAAAGTGAATCTAACGTGCATTGAGTGTGAGGGAGAAGGTGTAAGTTGAACAGTATACAGCCAACCTTTACTGTATTTAATTTAATGTTGAACCAGATCATCTATATCCGAGTTGTAATTGTATATAATTGTAAATAGTGTATTTCTTGTGTACATATAGTATAAATAAAATGTTAGTTCAGTTAATTGACAGCGTCAGTGTTCATTTACACAATCCTCACAGTGGGTGACCGATATTACCTAATAATATCGGTAGTGGCAGCTATAACTACCACAGACTTTTTTCAAAGTTGTGCGGGCTGAGAGGAACGTCCGTCACCAGGTATAAATATGGTGTTGCAAAATATTTCTACTTATTTTTGAAATAGTTCAAGTCAGAAGTAGTAAATATTATAGCTATCAAAAAGATCTTTTAGTTATTTCTTTGAAAATAATAAATTTGAAGTACAATATTAAAACAGGAAAAAAAAATCGCTATTACAGCGCCCTTTTCTGGTGGATTTTTTTCAAATTCAGGGATGACACACTAGCCATAGTCAAACATTTACTCAAAAATTTTGGTTCAATTCTATGCATAATTTCATATACTTTTCGGTAGTACAATATTGAAAATGGCACAAAAATCACTATTACAACGCCCCTTTCGGCGGAACATTTCAATATTGAAGGAGGTCCTGTTTGCCATAGCCAAAATCCTACACAAAGAATTTGTTTCAGTTCTATGAATGTCTTCTTACACTTTTCGATGGTGCACTGGCGACATGTGGACACACACACACACACAAACAGACATTTTGTAAAAATATGTTTTTTGGAATCTATGATCCTTAAAGCGTGTAGATACGTCGAAAAAAAATCGATTACAATACTTTCTTCTATTGAAGATTAATGAAAGTAACAAAGAAATTGAATTCCTGAAGAAAGTTTCAATCGTGACAATTTTTTTCCTTTCTTTTAAAATTGTTCACCAATTTTAATATTTTTCTTCTCTCTGTATATAGTTTCCTATACATCATATAACATTATTTTTTATTGTTTAAAATGATTGTACATTCAATTAATATAATATTTTATTTTATTATTCATTCATACTGTAGTACTTGAAAAATACAAATTGAGTTGAAAAAGTGTTTGTTTTAAACGAAAGATATTTACTTAGACAATGTACTTAATTATTTGTCTATTTTAGTTTAGTCATAGTTATAAAATTGCTAAAAACATATTAAAATATTACATTTTTACATTTGAATTACATTAAATCTGTAATATATATGAATTTTTGTGGGCTATAATTGTATTGGACATTGATTTTTTTGATGCGATCCTTAAGGAAGGCAACGGAGGGATTTATTTGATGATTACTCATTTACAATTTAATTTCCTATAAAGAAATCAGTATCAGTTTTAAAAATGAGTACTTGTTTAAAAGAAGTAATGACGGGGTTATGAGAATAGCAAGAATTCTGTCCAACTTAGCGAAATATAACTAAATTTTAGCAAACACGGTGAATTATTCTCATATTTAGCGATAAAATAAGTTGTCATATACATGAAGTCAACTTGACAATAGCTGGGTAATTTGGCGAAATTCCCATTTAAAGCCCTTAATCCTCCAAAATTTAATTTAAACCCTGCATATTTAAGGTTTTTTTTTAGGACTTTTGGATCAGTTTTAGTGAATTTATAATATTTATTTTTCTTCTACATATTTGGAAATTTTAATGAAAGCAATTTTTTTTTCAGTTATTTATATACATTTAATATTAGTTAAAATTCCTGTTCATTTTTTTTTCTGTGAATCATGGCAAACTGTTTGATAGAAAAGCATCTTCTGTTCTCAAAATTCGCTACCACAGGGCCAAAATTAATTAAAAATCTATGTTCATCGCGCTAAACCAGGCATGTCAAACACGTGGCCCGCGGGCCACAATTGGCCCGCCAGGAACTTCTCTGTGGACCGCCAAGTCTTTGGCATTTTCGTATGTTTGATTCCGTTCTTAGTTGAGGTCTTAATTTCTTAGTTGATGCAGAAAATACACTTTGCATTTGAAGTAGTGAAGCGTTGCAACATTGGAGAATGATTTTATTCGATATATCTACCATTTTTTCAAAATATTAATATTCATTACAGTTAATGGCAGATATAGACATACACTAGATTTAATAATCCGCAATTAAATAAAGAAAAGTTTAAATTTTTAAATTAATGATTGTTATTTTGAATGAATATATTTTACAGTTTGACATAAGAGGTGCAAACGACACCGATTCAACACCACTGTGGGATAAAAGATGCAAACATACTGCCTTGAATATGATCAAATCTAATTCAAATTCATTTCTAAAAGATAGGATAAGTAAAAGTTATTGATAAGAAAGTTAAGAAGAGCATACCTTAATCTGAAAAAAATTATAAAAGTTTTATGTTTTTTTTCCCTAATAGTTTATTATCTGTGTTATGTTGAAATGAATACATTATTTTACTGCTGTCTTTGAATCACCATGACATTACAAAGTAATGCGTGGTATTTGTTAGACATTTAAAATGTATCGAAAATCAATTAAAATTCGACGCTAATTTCTAATTAAAATTTTCTAAAAAATCAAAAGAAATAGATTTAAAAGGGAAAGTGACGTGATTTTTTGTAAAATAATAATAATAATAATAATAATAATAATAACAAAAAATTGCTACCCTGTTTTTATTATTTGGCTGCATGCATAGTAGAAAGCGAACATTTTGGACATAAGCTCATTAATCAATCTCATTCTTAAAGGTTAGTAAACGTATCATTGTAAATTGTCCCTGTGTGATCTTTATCTTTCTTGATGATGAAGTATAACATCACAGATTCATAATAGTCAATTTAAAGTAATTTTTTATACTCAAACAAAGATTGAAAATTTGATTTTATTAATTGATATCCAGAAAATTCGTTGAAGTTTGCTAAAAATGTACTCACAAGTATTTAGAAAAACCCACAAATATCTAGAAATAATTCTGAAAAATAAATAGATTTTAAACTGAAATTTTGCTGAAAAAACAATGTTCGTGAAATATATTAAAAGTAATCCATCTGCTTGAATAAACAACGATTTGATGCAATTGCACACGACTAGAAATCGTTCAAGTTAGAATACAGGATGTCCAGAATAGTTAATTAAATTCAAAAATATGCAAGGGGGATTTCTATAATATTCATGATGTAACCAGAAATTTCAATAATCGCATGAAATCTATAATTTCAATATGTGTTTTGCTATAACTGAAAATTTTTATTAATCTAACAAATCTTCATTAATAGACAGTAGCCATCAGTAGCCACCGACAAATATTTTTTTTTAATAACCACTTTTTCTCATTTAGTGACCCCGTGGCCGGTGCTAGCGTTAATTTTGTCGTTTAACTTTATAATTCTTGAAAATATAGATTAAAGAAATATTACTCTGCGGTCAGGTTTTTTTTTTTTTTTTTTTTTTTTTTTTTTTTTTTTTCGTAGAGTTTTTTTCTCTAATGAGGAGAATCAGGAAATTATTCCTCCGCCGGGTCAATAACCTTTTTCTAATATATTTTAATTAATTATAAAAAAATGTTTTAATTTCATAATATTATATTGTAAGTAATTGTGTTCTATCAATATAAAAAGTAGCAATTACAACATAAAAGAAAGTGCAAACATTAGGATTACAAAATTAATAACACATTTTTGTATAATTTTGATTGAGATTTAAATTTTAAAATGTTCAGTATCTGTTTAAGCATGTTTGTATTTTTATTTAAACTTATTTTTCATAACATTTTGCAATGTACTCTCGTAAGATAATTTTATTACAGATTTGATTTTACTTAATAAATATTTTTAAACATTTTCTGGTGCGTGTTTTTAATTTTTCCAATAATTAGTTTTAAAATTTTTGTATGTATTTTTGTTTGCTTGTTTTTTTCCTAAACAATGCTGAATTTTTAATGCACAGCTTACATTTTGCACGATAATCATCAAATTAATCTGCTTCTTTATTTTCGATAATGTGGCCCACGGCTTTGTGTACAGTGCTAAATCTGGCCCGCGGTGGTAGACGAGTTTGACATGCCTGCGCTAAACCATCGATTCTAAGTTCCATGCATTAATTCTTGAAATAGGATTCTTTTGGATATCGGAAAAATTACAACATAAAAAAGCCACCTGAAAGGTGATTTATTCCAAGATATAAACAACCATAATATTTATGGAGCTATACCTAAATTTGAAGTTTTATGGAAATTCGTAAATTAGTTTTTAGGATAGAGCTATTGCAGAAATCGGGAAAAATTCAGCAGAGCAGCGAAACCTGTTGGGCAATTGACACTAAACGTAAACAAAACTACTTCAGATAACGGATTTACTGAATCTGAAGTTTGAGGGAAATCCGTGCTCTAGTTATTGAGATAGAGCTGCTGTGTAAATCGCAAAAAAAAAAAAAAATGCAGCATAACAGTGCAACCTATTAAGCGATTTATACTAAAAATAAACAAAACTTAGTTCATATAACGGATTTTCTGAATCTACAGTTTGATGGAAATTCATGCATTAGTTATTAAGATGGAGTTATTGTGTAAATAAAAAAAAATT
The DNA here is from genome assembly GCA_964019185.1 of Maratus speculifer. NCBI lineage: Eukaryota > Metazoa > Arthropoda > Arachnida > Araneae > Salticidae > Maratus > Maratus speculifer. The sequence goes on from OZ025293.1 coordinate 52,100,326, forward strand.
CAGCATAGCAGCGCCACCTGTTGAGTGATTTACACCAAAAACTAATCAGCATCATTACATATTTTGGATTACTTGAATATAAGTTTTTATTAAATTCCATGCACGAGTTCTTCAGATAGAGCGCCCAGGAAATTTGTCACATGCTGACAGACTCACAGACAGACATTTTGTAAAAACATTTTTTTTTTTTTTTTTTTTAAATGTCTCACCCTTAAAATGTCTAAATCTGTCGAAAACCAAAATGTGAAAATTTTTGCGAATTCAATATTTTTTTTCTTGTAAAGATATAAGGAAGCAAAAACTAACGCTGTCACCTCTGCCGTAAACGAATTTTTTGAGATCAGACATTTTTTTTACTAAAATTATCAAAATTAATGCATACAAAAATCTGAAAATTCGTGGTTATATAAAGAAATTCTTGATAAAGCAGATCGTTATTAAATTGAAGATATATTTTAAGAGCTGTTAATCGAAAAATTCGGTCTAAACTGTTTCATCAAGATAGTTTTATGAGAACAAAAGCTAAGAAATTTCATTATGTTTTTATAGGTAATTCATAAACTTGTGTTTTTCAAAGTGCACTTATTTTTTAATTTGATTAATTTTTTAGGTTTTTTTTTATTTTTTCTATAAATTTTCAGCTCTTCAAAACATAATATATTCATATTTAGAAAATGTCATTTTTTAAATACTGAAGACAATTTGTAAAACAGCGCAAATAATTATATTTCTTATCATTATGGAAAAAGTATTTACATGTGCCTATTAAAAACAGATATGAAAGTTTAAAATAATTAAATGATCACGGGGTCGGCAATCAGTAACAGGTAATAGAAACAATTACTTCATAAAAATATGTTTACACGTGAACATTACAAAACTAGTCATATGTGGCAATCCCAAAACTTTCTTCTATCTTATGCACATTATTACTTCTGGAAAAATGTAGCAAGCAACAACTTATGACAAATTATGACAACTGAATCTGAAGTTTGGTAAAAAAAATTGAGCATTAGTTTTTGAAATAGAGCTATAGCAAAATTTAAAAGAAAATTGCATAGTGGCGTCACATGTTGGGTGATATACACCAAAACGTAATCATGATCAATTTTTTATCAGGTACTAACTGAATCTGATGATTGGTGAAACGATTGATGAAGAGTGATGATTTCCACGCATCAGTTCTTGAAATACATTTATTTGGAAATCGCGAAAAATGCAGCTTAGCAGCGCCATCTGTAGGGCCATTTACACCAAAAACTAAACAAAACTAATTTATATCAGGGACTTACTGAATCTGAAGTTTTCGAAAATTTCCTGCATTAGTTCTTGAGATAAAGCTATTGTGATAATCACTAATCATGCACCATGGCAGCGCCATCTGTTGAGGGATTTTCGCCAAAAGTAATTGACACAATGTTATATCAAGTATTCACAAAACATAAAACTTCATAAAAATCCATGCACTAGTTCTTGAGATATGGCCATTGTGGTAATTGTAAATAATGCAGCATAGCAGTACACCTGTTGAGCGGTATACACCAACAACTGGTCAGACCTAGTTTATATCAAGGTCTCACAGAATCTAAAGTTTTGTGATATTCCGTCCATTAGTTCTTTGTTATTTATAGCTATTGCGCTAATCACAACTAAGGCACCATTGTAGCACCTACTGAAGAGTGATTTGCACAAAACGTAATCAACGCCATGCTATGTCAAGTACAAATAAATATATGGTTTTATGAAAATCCATGCACTAGATCTTGAGATATTTCAGTTGAGGAAAATGTGAATACTACAGCATAGCAGCGCCACCTGTTGAGCGATATTCACCAAAAACCAGTCATGTCTAGTTTATATCAAGGTCTAACAGAATCTAAAATCTTGTGAAATTCTGTGCATTAGTTCTTGAAATGGAGCGCCCAAAAAATTTTTGTTATATACAAAATGACAGACTCTCAGAAACATCAGGTTTTCTGATCCCGAAACGAGTAAATCGAAATTTGAAAATTTTCATGAATCCAATACTTTTGTCTTGTAAAGGTAGAAAAAAGTAAAAAGTAAGATAATCTTAAAATAATTCAATTATTATACGCAAAATGTATTTTATAGTGAAAATTACTTTAGATGTAAAATGGAAAAATATTAAATATCGTCATATGAAAAAGTCTAAAATAATGAAAATATTCGTATGGAAAAATTTTAAAGGTGAAAATTAATTTACATTTACAAACAATAATTTCATTTAATAACATATTTACACACAAATCTTTTAAATAAGGAAAATAACTTCCAAAAAATTAAATTATTTATGTGAACTGCATTTAAGATGAAAATTACGTCATTTATTAAATCAATACAGAAACTATATTCTTATGAGCAATTATTTATGCGACGTTGGGAATCATATGTTGTAAATGTAACGCAGCTAGAAAATTTATTTATTTTATCACTCGCATAAATACAGGTAAATGCACGCGCGTATAGATTTTCGTTTTATTTTGAGCGAATTACTGTTTGATAAATAATTTGATAGAAAATTTGTATCTACTTATTAATTAAAATATATAGAGAAAAAATACATAAATAGAGAAAAAATACGTAAGTAGTGAGGAAAGGACAGGTCAAGGGCAGCAGGCGATTGTGCGTTTGCCACCACCACAGCAAGCAGCATCGCCTATAGTACCTACCACCGCCTCCGGTCCCGCCTGCACCACTACTGCCTTCGGTTCCCCCCACCTCCAGTATCCCCTCTGCCAGCACAGCATCGCCCCCTAGCTGAAAAATAGTGTTTTTGAGTTAATTTTCTACTATAACATGAGGAATGAACGTTACATTGATTAGATAACACAGGCCTACAAAAAAAAAATTTTTTTTTGGTGCCTGAGATTTTACAATTGATTTTGGATATTTTTGGGACGCTGATTCCAAATATGCAATCAGTTTTTCTCCATGAGCTCTACTTTTTTAGATATGCAAAGCGAACTAAAGATTTTTTAGAACTAAAGTGACCTTGAACACTTAAATTGCCCTTATGATACATAGCCCTGTAACGACGCTCAAGGCGACTAGAAGGACGTTGAAATACCACAAGATCTTGAAAAAAAGAATTGTGCAAGCAAAACTGAAGATCTGCGCATCCTTATGATTTCGCGCAGCTCATCCATAAAGCCAAATGTAAAAGCCTCCAAGAGATAAGGTTAGTTTCAGAGTTCGCTCCATGGAAACAAAACTGGCATTCTTTGACTTTCTAAAGTATTTGAACTTCCATGATATTTGTGTTTAAGGTAGAATTCGTATCAATTTAACGTAAAACTCGTAGTGTTGTAGATTGTTGTGTTTGCTTTGTAGAATGGAATTTAAATGAATTCAAGTAGAAAAAGTTGTATAAATCATTCAGATAAGTTTTGCTACATATGCGGAGAATAAAAGTTGAAAGAACACAGAAAATATGTTACTGACTTTGTAAAGAGAGCTTATCTTGGGTACTTTGGGGTTAGACTTGGTGATCAGGATACAATCTGCGCACCGCAACAGGTCTGTAAATCTTGTACAGAGCATTTATGACAGTGAGCTGACGGAAGAGAATAAGTTTCAAATTCGGTTTACCAATGGTTTGGAGAGAACTTCAAAACCATTTCTATGACTATTATTTCTACCTAGCACTGGAATACTATTTGAATTAATCGAAACAATTGTAATAAGAAAACTTATCCTGATTTAGTGTCTTCAAGATTCCCACTTCCTCACTCAGAGGAACGACCGATCCCAACGTTTTATCAGCTACCAGAGCTTAGTGAGGATGAATATTGTCCTTCTGATAATCTTTTAGATAGCTGTGAAGGTAACAGTGATTATGAGGAGACGTCATCAATGCCTAAATTTTTCAACCAGGTTGATTTAAATGATTTCAAAAGAGATTTCAATGTTTTAAAAGAAGCTTCTGAATTACTGGTTGGTTTCAAGATCAAAAGACAAAAATTTATTAGAACAAAGAGCCAAACTTACATTTTATCACACAAGACAAAATTGTCTACTACCCTACTTCTCTTTAAAAAAAAACAATCGTGTATTTTGTCATGAATTTAGAGGACTGTTAGAAAAATTGGTTCTTCCTAAATATTCTCCAGATGATTGTCCTTGGACAGCAAAGAAGTTACACAAAATACTATTGTTTTTCTATTTTTGGGATAGCAGGGATAAAACACACCACTAGATTAGAAAAGAGAGGCCTAAGAAAGAAAACATGGATGTTGGAGAAAGGAATGTCATTAATAACACTTTACTTGGGCGAAAGAAAATCATACTTTCTGCACTGCATATCAAGCTCTGTCCTATGAAGCAGTTTGTGTAAATTCTCTATAAGAACGGGTCATGATTTGCATATATAAGGTAAAAACACCCGAATTGAGTTATGAAGATATTAAAGCAGGAATGCGGACAACAAATAAGACAACTGATTAAGGATCCTGCTTTCGTAAATTCAACGAATGAGGCTGAATAAAAAGCCTGGACTTTTTTTATGGCAGTTCACAAAAACATTCCGGGCAAATGCAAAGGAGAAATCTATGTAGAACTGGTAAATGAAAAGCACAATAGTTTTAAATCTCTTGGGTGTACTAGAAGCAATAAAGTGCACTATTTACATTGCCACTTAGAGCATTTTCTTGAAAATAAAAAAGGCACAAATGTAAACTTCCCGAAAAATTTCACCACAATATTAAGACTATGGAGGACCGCTACCAAAAAAGATGAGTTATGCAAAGGGTTTCAGATTACAGTTTGAGTTTAAAAAGACACTGTTCTAAAATATATTCCAGAATGTCACGGAAAAGAAGCTTCCGAAGAATTCAATGAGTATCAGTTTCATCAGTGACGTTTTTCTCTATTTTTGTGAGTAAAAATATTTGTACAATGTAATTAAAAAATTATTATTTCAATATGTGTATATCATAATAATAAAAACTAACATTTGTGTATTATAAAAAATAAAAATCCTGTATTTATTTTATTTTTACATACATTTTTTAATACATGGATTTACCTTAAAATTATGAAACATATATTTCACAAAAAGTTGTTTATCTTAAAAAACTGAGCTGATAGAGAAAAACTAATGCCATATTTGAATTCAGGACATCAAATTCATATAAAATCAGCTAAAAATACCCCGGCACCAAAACAGCTGTTGACCAGTGTAATCATACTATATGATGAAGATTAAATTTATATTTGAATTTTGAACAACCATAACCTTAATGAGCATTAATAATTAAGCAAAACAATGGAAAATCTCAGTTTTTAGCCGTTTTATTTAGTTTTTTTTCAACTATACGGTCGATTATCAAATTGAAAGAGGAAAGTTAAACATATATTTGAATTTTGATTAATGAACATCTTAATGAGTATTATTAATTAAATAAAAACGATAAAAATATGAAGTTTTATAGAAACGAGACTGATTTCATTAGATTTTTATCAACTACAAGATGAGAATATCAACTTAAAAGTGGAAAGATGAACATTCATTTCAGTTTTTTGAACAATAATTACCCTAATGAATATTATTAATTAATCATTGGTAATTTTCCATTGGTAAACAATGGAAAATATTAATTTAAACCAATTTCTTAAGATTTTTTATTAACTACAAGGTTAGAATATCAACTTAAAAAAAGGAAACTTAAGCATACGGCCCATTTTTTGAACAATCATTGCTCTAATGAATATTATTATTTAAGCAAAACAATGGAATATCTCAGCTTTAATTGATTTATTTAGATTTTTTTCAACTACACGATCTGATTACTGATTTAAAATAGAAAAGTTAAACACTTATTCGAATTTTGATTGATCAACACCTTAATGAGTATCACTAATTAAGCAAAACAATAAAAATATCAAGTTTTATAGAAAAAGACTGATTTCTTCAGATTTTATCAACTACAAGATCAGAATATCAACTTGAGAGAAGGAAGCTTAAATATACATCCTAGTTTTTTGAACAACCATAACTTTAATGAATATTGTTAATTAAGCAAAGCAACAAAAATATAAATTTTCAAGTAAAGAGATTGATTTTTTGATTCATTTTATCTATATTATCAGAATATCAACTTAAAAATGGAAAGTTAAACATTAAAAAAGTTTAAAAATCTTGAGAAATCAGTCTTTTTCTATAAAACTTGATATTTTCTATTGTTTTTACTTAGTTAATAATACTCATAATAAAATGTTGATCAATCAAAAATTTAAATATGCTTATTAACTTATATAATTAACTTTCCTGTTTTAAATCGATAATCAGACCATATAGATGAAAAAAATCTAAAGAAATAGGCTTAAAATTGATATTTTCACTCATTTGATTAATTAATAATTTTAATTAGGGTAATGGTTGTTCAAAATCTGGACTGTATGCTTAAGTTTCCTTTTCTTTCCACTTTTAAGTTGATATTCTGATCTTGTAGTAGAAAAAAATCTAATGAAATCAGTCTCTTTTCTATAAAACTTCATATTTTTATCGCTTTTGTTTAATTAATAAAACTCATTAAGATGTTCATTAATCAAAATTCAATTATTTTTAACATTTCTCTTTCAATTTGATAATATACCGTATAGTTGAAAAAATCTAAATAAAGAGACTAAAAACTGAGATTTTCCGTTGTTTTGCTTAATTAATAATAATCATTAAGTTTATGGTTGTTCAAAATTCAAATATAAATTTAATCTTCATCTTATAGTATGATTATCTAGTCAATGTAACGTTCTTTCCTCATGTTATAGTAGAAAATCAACTCAAAAACGATATTTTCCTCGCTAAGGGGCGATGCTGTTCTGGCAGAGGGGGTACTAGAGGGGGGGGGACCGAAGGCGGTGGTGATGCAGGCGGGACCGGAGGTGGTGGTGGCAACTGCACAATCGCCTGCTGTCCTTGAACTCCCCTTTCCTCACTACTTACATTCATCAATCATGCATGTTCTGGAAAATATATACAACTCTATCAAAATAATGAAATACGTATTACGGTGAAATTTCAAAACACTGTGCTTTACAATACCATGGTTCTAAATGTTATTCTTAAGCAGTATTTATATTTAGCAGATTTGTATTGGTAACCCATGCCAATTTACAAAATTCAAATTTCCAATGATTAAATAAGCAGTTTTGTTTGTAGGGTGATTTATATCAGGATCTAATCGACATTAATATATGTCAATGTATAACTTATGTAGCGTTTGATGAAAGTCCATGTATAATTTCTTGAGATAGAGCTATTGTGGAATATAATGCAGCAGCGCCATCTGTTGGGCGACTTGCATCAAAAATTAAGTAAAAAAAACAATCATACACAGACATGCACAGACAGGCTGACAAAAAGACATTAGCTAAAAACAGTCAAATTGTTTTCTGGACCATCTAAAATGCATAAATCCATCGAAAAACTAAATAGTGCTGGTAAAATAGAACAAAAATTGAGCAAAACACAACTGAAGAAAATTGAAGAAAATTTGGAAGAGACTTAATTTTGGCATTAAATGAAGATCTAATGAAACCCTCAAAATAAAAATGTTTTAAAATGTTTATTTAGTTTTTTGAGGGGTGGGGTGGGGGTAAAAAACAGTTAAATTTTACAGCAGGAAGGGAGGGAAATAAAATTTTTACAATTAGTTCAAGTGGGATATCATTTTATAGATTTTTAATTATGAATATAATGACACTCTCAGAAAGTCGATTTGATCATTTGTTAAAACGGTAGGCGAGGTTTTATGAATACAAAGTTACCGAATGATTTTATGATAAATAAATAACGAATACAGAGATGTTGACAATTTTATGACTTCTAAAAATTCTCGGATAAACTTTATATTGAATATAGTTATTAGGAGGAAATTTAATAAGTTAGAGATTATTGTATGTGATATAAAAAACATGTTTTGAAAGTAAAGTAAATTTAACAAAGCTTTTATCAATAATGAAGTATAATTTTCATCTTTGTGTACATTAAATCTACTATAATTTTGTTAAAAAAAAAAGAAAAAAAAGAAAATATCACATCGTTTTGTGGTTGGTGTCATTCGATTCGGAATTAAAAAATATATAAATAGCAAATCGTCACTTGTTCAGATTAAAATTTTTAAATCCTCCCCTCCTCATTTCCTGTATTAAAAATGCGCTCTTTAGTCTCCTCCCCCCTCCAAAAAAATTGGCGGGGGGGGGGGCTTATCGGATTTTTAATTCTAATGTGAAAACGAAGTCCTTCCCAACTTTTAGTAAATAGCCATCAGTTGTTTAAAAAAAGCTCCATTTTAGATGTAATAGAAATAGAAACTTTTCATGTAAGCAGTACCTCTTGCAAAGACAAAAGAAAATAAAAATTTCACGACTAAAATTGCGCCTTCCAAAGATTTTTTTTTTTTTTTTTTTTTTTTTTTTGCGTTAAAAGTAGTTGAGAATCCGTATTTCTAGACATTACTCATGCAAATTTTGAAATCTCATACAAATTTTGGATCGGAAAAGTAAAAATACTTTAAAAAAATCTCAAAATTTTTTTATGAAAACATTTTAAAGGCGAGATATTTCGACGCGGCTTCATCTCATGTTTTCATATAAATATGCACATTTTTTTCACGAAAGTTTAAAGAGGATTTGGATACAATTCTATTTGAAATAGGTTGAAATTTCAGAGTGTTCGGGCTACAAGATTTTATTACTTTCTTCTATCTTTTCAAGAAGAAAGTATTGGATTCGTGTAAAAATTCAACTTCCGATTTTCAATGGATTCATACGCTTAAGAAAATCCTGAACAAGATTTGATGTTTTTTAGAAAATGTCTATCTTTGAGTCTGTCTGTCACTTTGTGAGTCTGTATGTGACAAAAATTTTGTGGCCGATGTATCTCAAGAACTAATGCACGGAATTTCCAAAAACTTTAGATTCAGTTAGACCTTCATGATAAACTGAAACTGATTAGTCTTTGGTGTATATCGCTGCTGTACTGCCTTATTCACAATTACCACAATAGCTCTATCTCAAAAAATAATGCACAGATTTCCATAACACTTTAGATTCAGTTAGTCCTTGATCCAATATGCTGTTGATTACTTTTTGGTGCAAATCGTTCAACAGTTGGCACTGCCATTCTGCATTACTCATGATTATCGCAACAGCTATATCTCAAGAACCAATGCACAGATTTTCATCAAACTTCAGATTCAGTTAGTTTATGGTGTACATCCCCCTACAGGTGGCGCTGCTACGCTGCATTTTTTACGATTTTGCAATAGATGTACCGCAAGAACTAATGTATGGATTTTCATTATACTTTAGTTTCAGTTAGTACTTGATGGAAATTGAACCTGGTTAGTTTTTGGTATACATCACCCAATAGGTGGCACTTCTATGCTGTAGTTTTCATAATTTCTTCGGCAGTTCTATTTCAAGAACTAATGCACGGAATTTCATCAAACTTTAGATTCATTTAGATGTGATATAAGTTGTTGCAGTTTGGGTTTCGGTGTAAGACATCCAACGGTTCGCGTTGTTATGCTGCATTGTACATGATTTACATGATTTTAGCTATTGTCATTTCTTAAAAGCTAATGCACGGAATTTCATATAATTAAAATCTCCATAATGGGCATAAATTGCCATTTAATTTTGTTACTGTGACAGCGAATTTTGAAGTATTAACATGTATGAGATAGAAGAAAGTTTTTGAAGAAACTGGCTTCTAAAAATGTACAATCAAAATAAAAGCAAAAATATATATATATTTTTTAATATACCAAATTTTTTAATGTATCAATTGTCTTATAAAAAGGAGATAGCAGGGTTAAATTAGTATTTATGCGTATTAATATTTTCTTGGAATTGAAATATGGACATTAGAAAATCGAATCAAAATCTGCAATCTAGAATATTACTTTTCCTTAAAAGTAAATGAAAAATATATGTATATCATTTATGTTATAACATTTGATTCATAACAAGAAATAGCATATAGGCTTCTTTTCAATTTCTTTATAATTTTAATAAATCTCATTTTTTTATTTGAATTAATATTTCAAATGATAAATTTAATGTAAAATTGTGTTTCTTTCTTTTCTTCTTTTTCTTTTTTGTTGCCATACTCAAGAGGCTACTTCAGTCAAGCAAAAAGACCTGTTTCGAAATGCTTTTCCTGTGGGGACAAAATTATAAAAATATCTCTTTTTCATTTCAATATTTTAAAATAATTTTTATTTATTTATATATTTAATTTTGATGGTTTAGATTGATATCCACATCTAAACCTTTTTTGAGATTTTCGATTTTGTTTGCTTTCGATTTTGTTCGTTTCAATTTCGGAACCGGTTGCGAAAATATGTCCTCTTTAAAAATAATTTCAAACAACATCTAAAAAGTAAAAAATGGCTTTTGTACAGATCGATCTCAGCTATCCAATGCAATAAAATCGTCTAAATATCTTGAAATGAGACAGAGATATCGTTATAAAATTCTTCTATAGGATTAACATTAGGGAGCAGGTTTTTGCTTGACTAAAGTAGCCTTTTAAATAAGATAAATAAAAATGAAAATTTTTCGATAAAAGTTCATTAAAATGAAATCTTTAATGCCTAATTTTGCATGCAAAAGTGATGTGATGTTCAATCGAGAATATGTGTTGTATATTCTTTTTTAAATCCGCGAATTTTAAACACAGACAAAAATATTATAGTGATACTTTTTCATCCGCATTAAAATATATGTGCACGTTGATAATGTAAAAAGATGCAGAATAAATAATTTAAGTAAGATTAAATTTGATATACACAAAAAGCTTATCAATATGATTGCGTTAGTGGCATATTTTTCTCTTATTTTTCTTGATAGTAAATTTAAATATACTATACTTAAAAATTTATTTTTTGTGCATATTTTCATAAAATTAAACCAGCATAATTTTAATCTTGGAACATACAAAAGAAAAACAAATGCATTCAACGCAATTTAATTTACTTTAAATTTGTTAATCAAAATCTATGATCTTCTTTAAACATAATGTCAGGTATACTGTCCTATATTTTTCAACCAATTGCGACTGATTTTGAAAGACTAAATAAGCTAAGTATTTTTACATGGAATCTTTTCTTAGTAAAATTTTATTATCAGCAAAAACAAATTTTATTATCAAAACGTTTAAAATAATAAAACATTGCTCAGATTCTTTTCTGTGAAAATTGACAAACAAAACAAAAGGAAATAAATGAGTAAATAAGTAAACAGTACAGAAAATTTAAACATTTTACAATTGTAAAACTTGGTGAAAATAATATAAAAAATATAAGAAACAGAAAAAGCAGCACTTGTACTTTGTTACTGTTGAAGTTGTAAACTCTTCTTCGTATTTTATTATTATTAGTAGTATTAATATTATTTAATTTTGAATAAGTAAATTAATTATGCCTGAAAACTAAATATTCAGAAAATAATTTGTACAAATTAGTAATTTGACATAGATTTCATTCAATACAACATTTTTTATAGCTGAACTAATCATTGATTATTAGGTTAATGTATTTCTTTCTATGAAAAAGGCACTGAACGTGAATTAAGAAATAACTTCAGTAAGCTTTTCACAAACTAAGGAACAATTAAGTTTTAAATTCCTTATATGATAAAGAAATAAAATGCATTTTTTCTTTAGATATAAACAGAGGTAAATTAATAATTAATATTTAGTTTTACAAGGATTACACATATTGGATTCAAGTGCTATATTTTAAGAGATTTCCTTTAGCTAAATGTCTTTAAAAACTACTTAAAAATACCTATTTTTCATTTACTTATAAATCCTTGTAATTGGTGCGGCTGGATTGAATTTTATTTTGTTTACCAGCTGATTTTTAAGTATATTTGTTGGATTTCTTTTGAGGTTGTTTCATAGTTCTGAGAAAATTTTCCGATTTTAAGAATTTCATTATATTTTAATATAATTCTTGCCTTGCAGGATTTATATCGAACACAACGCCAATAAGTTTTATTTTTTATTTTTTTATCTTTGAGAAATAAATTACCATAATAAACCGCACAAACGTTTTTTCCTTAAAGAATTCATAAAGCACTCTTCCATTTCTAAGATAAAGAAAGAACAAAAGTTTAAAAATTACAACGAATGAAAAAAAATAATCGTGAGAAGAAACTTCTGGCGGAATTTTTAGATAAGTTTTTGCTTTGTTACTCTTTTATTGGGCAGATCTATACAATACATACTATTACAATACATGCAATTACAATGCATAAACAGTATTAAGCTAAGTGAAAAAAGCAATAAAACGATAATTTCTACTGAAACATAATCCTCGACTGCAAACTCTACAGGGTTCTTTCCTGAGGTTCTGTCGAATCTTCCTGACGTGAGGGTGGGTGGGGCGAAAATGGAGTAACTCTTTGTGATTTTGTTTTAATTCACGGGGATCAAGATCTAAGCGCTGGCAGTATGCAACTCGTGAATGATCCCTTGTATTTTCCCCCCTTAATCATTTTCGGCTAAAAACTCTTCGGGTTTAAACATACAAACCCAATAGTCACAGAAAAAGTACGCAAAAAGACCCGGATGATTATGTAAAGTCTATGGGAGCGTTCTTTTCTAATATCTTGCTCAAATTTTAATATTTTTACATGATTTTTTTTTGCATAGGCTAGCTTAGGACGATCTACAATCGGGCTAGTTTTTACTTTTTCGATTTTGGTTTCAGATTAAAAAAAAAAAAATATTTTAACTTTCAAAACCGGTTTAAACCGGTTCTGAAATTGAAACTATCATAATATAAAAAATATATGAGCAAAATCGAAAAAGTAAAAACTAGCCCGGTTGTAGATCATCGTAAGCTAGCCTATGCAAAAAAAATCATGTAAAAATATTAAAATTTGAGCGAGATATTAGAAAAGAACGCTCCCATAGACTTTACATAATCATCCGGGTCTTTTTGCGTACTTTTTCTGTGACTATTAAAAATATTACTTTAAATTTTGGAGTAACGTACAACTAATTTTTACCGTTATTTTTTGCATCTCATTAATTTTTTTAGAAGCTTAGATATAAACTTAAATTTTGAGCTGAAAATCTGAATCGTTGAGAGTGGTTAAGTAGCGCAAACTGAACTGTGTTCAATGGCGGTGTCGAGGTTCAAATTTCAAATGTTTATAAAAAACGGAAAATTGGTCGATTCGTTTGCAGGTTTCTCTAAAACCATTCTTTATGTCAGTATTTCCTTGAAAATAAATTTTAAAGATAAATTTCAAAAAATTCCGTTAGAGGGCGCCTTAAACTTTAGAGTAACCAATAACTATTTTTAACCGTTATTATTTTTTTTTATTTGAATAAATGTTTTAAAAGCTTAGACTTAAATTTTGAGGTCAAAATCTGAATCGTTGTGAGTAATTAAGTAGCAAAAAATTGAACTGTGTTCGTAGGGTGGGCAGGGAACATTTCAACTCCTGAACACAGTTCAGTTTGTGCTTCTTAACCCCTCCCAGCGATTCAGAATTTGAGCTCAAAATTTAAGTCTAAGCTTTTGCAAGCATTTAATTTGATACAACAAATAACAGTTAAAAACTGTTGTTGGTTAGTCTAAAGTTTAAGGTGGCGCCCTCTAACGGAATTTTTTGAAATTTATCTTTAAAATTTACTTTCAGGGAAATACTGACATAAAGAATGGTTTTAGAGAAAATCGCAAACGAATCGACCAATTTTTCCGTTTTGTATAGTCATTTGAAATTTGAACCTTCCCACTCCCATTGAACACAGTTCAGTTAGCGCTACTTAACCACTCTCAACGATTCAGATTTTCAGCACAAAATTTAAGTTTATGTCTAAGCTTCAAAACTATTTAATGAGATGCAAAAAATAACGGCAAAAAATAGTTGTACGTTACTCCAACGTCTAAAGCGCACTCTATCGACATTTTTTTGAAATTTATCTGTATAATTTATTTTCAAGAGAATACTGTCATAAAGAATAATTTTAGTGAAAACCGCAAACCAATGGACCACTAGCATTTCTGACGTCAAAGAACGTCACAACAGATTACAGCTAATCAGCCTCTTTATTTATCCCACAAGCGTTCACCAAAAGCCAATCAAATACCGCAAAGCTTCTGGGAAACATTGGGAACTCCGCCCCGTGCTAGTGGTCAATTGACCAATTTTTCTGTTTTTTATAATCATTTGAAATTTGAACCTACCCACTCCCATTGAACACAGTTCAGTTTGCGCGTCTTAACCACAGATTTTGAGCTCAAAATTTAAGTTTATGTCTAAACTTCTAAAAAAAATTAATGAGATGCAAAAAATAACGGTAAAAATAGTTGTTCGTTACTCAAAAGTCTAAAGCGCCCTCTATCGGCATTTTTTGAAATATATCTTTATAATTTATTTTCAAGACAATACTGACATAAAGAATAGTTTTCGCTAAAACCGCAAACGAATCGACCAATTTTTCCGTTTTTTAAAATTATTTCAAATTTTGGACACTAAAATTTGATGGCGCCTATCTCCTTTGGAAGACGTTTGGGACCTTTAGTTTCGCATTTAATATTATTCGTCTTTATGTGTACCATCACCCCTTAACCCTTTCCGGCGCAAGCAAATTCTATTAGTAAAATGAGAGATTGTCGATTGACACCGGAATTTATGAAGGACATGTCTAAATATTACGAATTCCTTAATTGAAGCTTTCATTGTAAAAGCAGAATTATATTAAAATACTACTGGTGCCATTTGCAAGTCTGGAATTAAAATTAGGTGTTGCCGGCCCGGCAACACTGCGCAAGAAAGGGTTAAAGTTTTGCCCAGTAGTTTAGATACAGCCTGTATGTTTGGTTTCTGGTATTTACAGGTTACCATTAACTGTATCTCATCTCTTAACTGTTAGTGAAATGAGTTTGCAAATTTGAATTTTTTCTTTGCCACATGTTGGCGATTGTATAATGTAAGTTTTCTCTCTTTTCTCATTCTATTATTATTGCTGTAATATATGGCTTGTTTTTCCATTGACTTAAATTTTGGTTTTACGATTAATCGGGTATTTTAGAAATCACTTTTAGGATTTTCTTCATTTCTAATCAGAAATTAATCGTAAATGATACGTCTACTTGGTAATACCCTTGAAAACGAGCCAAGTACCACAGTTTCCAATAATTCGTTATTGTTCCAATATTGCATGTTGCTAACTCCTCTTGTCTTGTTTAACCTTCCTACCCTGAATGGGTCTGATCGACCCAGTCCTATAATGCGTTTCATTCGATTCAAACCAGAAAAAATTTCATAAAGTACCGTAATTTCGGGTGTATAATCCGCGGATCAAACAATTCTTTTTGGACCCAGAAATCTTATATAGTGATTGAAGACAAATGTTTACGTCGATCTAAATAGTAACATTTGTTTCTTAAAAAATTCTGGGTCGAAAAAGAATTGTTTGATCCGCGGCTTATACACCCGAAATTACGGTAAATTAAATAAATAAAACAAAGATTTAAGTTAAATAAGCATCTTAAATGGATTTAAATAAAAATTCTGGTGTCAAATATTTTAATCAAGTTTGAGTAAAATTTCCACAGGGTAGGAAGGTTAAGTTTGTTATTTATTGGGTTATCATATATTCATTTTAGATGTTAAACAATAGTATTGTACAATGGTTATATATACAGGGTGTATCTAAACTACTGGGCAAAACTTTAAGGAGTGATAGTATACATCAAGACAAACAATATGAAATAGGAAACCAAGGGTCCCAAGCGTTTTCCAAAGGAGATAGCCGCCATTAAAGTTTAGGGTCCAAAATTTCAAAGAAACATAAAAAACAGAAAAATTGGTTGATTGACTTGCGGTTTTCATTAAAACTATTCTTTATGTTGGTATTTTCTTGAAAATAAATTATACAGATACATTTCGAAAAATGTCGGTAGAGGGCACTTTAGACTTTAGAGTAACGAACAACTGTTTTTTGCCGTTATTTTTTGCATCTCATTAAATACTTTCGCAAGCTTAGACAGAAACTTAAATTTTCAGCTCAAAATCTGAATAGTTGGGAGGGGTTAAGTAGCACAAACTGAAATGTTTTCAGTAGGTTCACATTTCAAATGATTATAAAAAACGGAAAAATTCGTCGATTGATTTGCGGTTTTCACTAAAACTATTCTTTATGTCGGTATTTTATTGAAAATAATTTATAAAGTTAAATTTAAAAAAAATGGCGATAGAAGGCGTTTTAGACTTTGGACTAACGAAAAACTACTTTTTACCGTTATTATTTGCATCTCGTTAAATTTTTTTTAGAAGCTTAGACATAAACTTAAATTTTGCGCAGAAAATCTGAGTCATTGGGAGTGGTTAAGTAGCGCAAGCTGAACTGTGTTCAATGGGGTTGGGGAAGTTCGAATTTCAAATGATCATAAAAAGCAGAAAAATTGGTCGATTTGTTTCCGGTTTTCACTAAATCTATTCTTTATATCACACTCTAAAAAATAAATGTGTAAATTGGCTGATTTTACCCATGGATATGTGTAAATTTCTAAAATTACACACCTGTAGTAAAATTTACACATTTTTTCTCTGAAATTTACCTATTTTTATGTGTATTTATCTTATGAAAGTAAGTGTGTAATTTGTTATCACTTGAAAAACTCAGACAAGTGTGTAAATGTTGAAAAATGCCATTATTTACACGAGTTTGTGAGTTATTCTAAATTAAACATAATTATATATACACAGATAAGTGTGTAATTTTTTTAAAATGCATACTTGTCATAAAATTTACACATTTTGAACAAAAATTTACCTGTTTTTATGTGCATCTAACTTGTGAAATCGAATGTGCAATTTATAATCTCTTTATAAACTCAAACAAATGTGTAAATGTTGAAAAATGACTGGAACTACGCGTTTTACCTATAATTGCAAGTAGAGAACGTTCTAAAATTCGGTTTCGTTTTCATTTTCAGCCCAAAATTGAAGTTTCGCCTAAAATTCGGTTTAATTTTCGTTTTCGTTTTCGGCCCAATATGTGAGTTTCGCCGAAAATTCGTTACCGGCGAAAATGCTGTTAAAAATTCGGCCGAAACTATCTGAATTCCAGAAATCTTCTTTCTTCCGTTGGAAATTTTTTACATGACTTGTTTATTTGAGCTGTTTCTGCTCAGATGAGAAAACACTTTATTTAATGCTATGAATGAACTTTATTGTTTACAATTATCGACCATGGCTGATTCATGACGTGAAGTGAAATTAAAGAAACATGCTCGCACGGCGCGACTCTTTTCACCTGCTTATTAAAAGGTGCAAGCTTAACAGTAACCGCAGGTGTTTCGAATGCTATTTTTCAAAAATTCTAAGATCCTATGTGGTTCATGAATTAATTACAAATACTTACATTATCTACTTTATTAATTTACAAGGCCACACAAAAATATTCTATTACATAATATTAAAGGGGGAAATACTGTTTGGGGCTCGTTTAAATACTATTAAACTATTTCACATTTTAAGAAATTGATATACGTTGTTGATGTTTATTACAAGTTATTTCCTGTATAATAGATAGCAGATAGTATTTACAGGGACACACGGAAGATTTCGGCCACTATATTGTATCCGAAATACTATATACATCAGTACACCAAAATCTGAATATCTTTAATAGCACAAACGCATCTCATTTGCTACGCTTGACGTGCAATTTCCAGCTTGTTATAAAATAATTATTGACATGCAGAATCATATTTCTAACACACAAATAGACATACATATATATGCATCTGTATGTATAAAGCTCAAATAAAATCAAAATGTACTCTCCCCACCTTCCCCAACACTCTCCCTTCCAAATCCCAAAGAAGGTTTGAAAATTTCATCTTCCGCGCCCGATTCGCTCTCTGTACCTCTAAGAAAAAAAATATTTTGATGTAAATAAAATGTAATTAATTCATGCGCAAAACAGAATGATTTTCTATTATATGAATTTCATATAATTAAACAAGTCGGATGTGACAATTTCAAAATTTTCTTGTGTTTCATGCATGTTAATACTTAAAATTCTCTACCACAGTGACAAAATTAAATAACAATCTCTGATCCTTTTGATTTTGAGGATTCGAAAGGCATGCAATTCTGTGCATTAGTTCTTAAGCTAGGACTATTGTGAATATCAGAAAAATTGCACCATGAAAGCGCCACTTTTTGAACAATTTATACCAAAACATAAACAGCAATAATCAAGCTATAACTGAATGTGAAGTTTGATGAAATAATTCGTGTAATAGTTTTTGAGATAGAGCTATTGCAGGGATAGGGAAAAAATCAGTATAGCAGCGTCACCTGTTGAGCGATTGACACCAAAATTTAAACAGAACTAGTTTATATCATGATTTATTGAATCTGAATTTTGATCAAAATCCATGCATTAATTCTTGCTATTGTGGATATCGTGAAAAATGCAGCATATAAGTGCCATCTATTGAGCGATTTACAGCAAAATGTAGAGAACATCAATTCATGTCAAGGATTAACTGAATCTGAAGTTTCACAGAAATCTCTGCAGCGCCACCTATTGAGCGATTTACTCCAAAAACTAATCAGTATCAATCTATATCATGGACCACCTGAATATAAATTTTCATTAAATTCCGTGCATTAGCTCTTGAGATAGAACTATTGCAAAGATCGTGAAAAATGCAGAATAGCAACCCCACTTGATGAGTGATTTGCTCCAAAATGTAAACAGCATCAATTCATGTCTAGGAATAACTAAATATGATTTTTGATAGAAATCCGTGCGTTAGTTATTGAGATATATAGCTGTTGCGTTATACGTAAAAAATGCAGCATAGCAGCTTCGCTTGTCGAGCGATTTCCAGCAAAAACTAATCAGTATCAATTTATATCAGATGCTATCTGAATATTTTTTAAAAATCAAATTCCATGCATTAGTTCTTGAGATAGAGCGCCCACAAAATTTATATCACATAGCGACAGACAGACAGAGTCACAGACTTGCAAACAAACATTTTGTAAAAACATGTTTATTTATTTATTTATTTTTTTTTTTTTTTTTGTATTTTTGACCTCATAAAACGTGTAAAATCCTTTAAAAATAGGAATTCGAATATTTTCACGAATCTAGTATTTTCGTCTTGTAAAAATAGAAGAGTGTAAAAATGTTTCAGACATACATATGCCAATTTATGTTTACTGTGATTTTTTTGTTAACGATCAGCTGTCTTTAACAAAACGCACTTCTGCGACAATTACACCTGCGGTTTCAAAAGAAAAAAAATCTTAAGCCTGCTGGTGTTATTTTGCAGGTGATAAACTTTCAAAGTTTAGTAATATATGCATTATTTGCTTTATAATTTTCACTTGCGCATATGCCATGTGCAATAGGGGAAAATCGCAGACGATTTTTAAATTAAAGACAGTATAGTTTATTTGTTGATCTTTGGAATACACAGAGAACGAGAACATTTTCTTTGTAAAAATAGCCGTTTATGTACGTTTAGTTCCGTCAAAGCTTAAAAACTTAAGCAAAAAATATTACAAGAGTATCGCAATATGCTGTGTTTTATACAAAATACGTCCAAGAAAGTTTACAAATGCTTTTGGTATGTGTAAAAGATTAATGCCACTGCTTTTGTAATTAATTCTGGAGTATTTGTTTTCTACAAATAATTTTATGGATTACCATAAATAAATGAAGAAATATGTAGATGGAAAACAGGTATGAAAAAATATTTTTTCTGTTTGCTTTTCTTTAAATTTCAATCATTTTGTTGAAATAAATAAAAATCTATGAATAATCCATATAACTGAAAGAATGAGGCTAAAATGTCATAATTCTATTGTCTATTTATTTTTTATTTTAGAAGTTTTTATTATTTTATTTTGTGAATGATTTTAATGAGAGGAATTTCAAAATATCTATATGATATACACTATCAGAAAATAATATGATTAACCCAAGGAAAACGAAAAGAAAAGAAAAGGTAAACAGTGTACAAAAATTACAATAATGCATATAACCACAGGAAAAATTCAGTTTTTATTCAATATATTTTTTTAATTTTTCGAGATTCTTTCGAATTTAGGTCTAATAAAACAAGTTTACAAACCAATTTCTTAATTTTATCACATTGATTTGGATTTTACTTAGGGTGTCAACTATTTTAACTAGTTGATTTAAGTTAGCGATTAAATCGTGATTTTAATTAACAATTAAAAAAATCATTGATTTAATTCAAAATTGATTTAAATATAAGTGTTTTAAACGACATAAACGTATTAATCTATGATTAATGTAATTTGGAAAGGTTCTACATGTATTTTTCCTTATAAAGAAAAAAAGCTTTAAATAATTGTTGCTAAGCTTAATTCCTGAGTCCTGCAAAACATTAAATAAAATAAGTTTTTAAAGGCATAAAAACCCTTTCATTTAAGAAATATATTTAAATCTAAATCTAATATAATTTGTGATGTCATAATTTCCTTTAAATAATTACATTATTCATTCTTTTATAAGAAATAAGCATTTCAAGTATGATAAAAGAATAAAGGAGCAGAATATTATTTTTCCATTCTACTTTTGCAATTATGAACTTATACCAAATACTAGAGCTAAAGAAGAATGGAATAATAACAATTGTTCAACAAATGTTGTAAAAAAAATGTGTAACAGAAAAAGAACTAATTGATATAAAAATGCTAAACACAGCTTAATTAATATAGTAAACACAGTTATTTAAGCACAGCAATGTATCAATAGTGTAATACTGTTGCTAAATATTATAAGGATTTCAGATATAACTCGATATTCATATATTTATTCTGTATGTGTGTATAAATCGTTGTAACTCTTTTTCACACACACACACATATATATATTAGCATGCACATACATTGTGTAAGTTATAATTTATGCAATTGACAGTAATTTTTCTTACTACAAATGCAAAACGAGCTGCCAATAATATTTGTTAGTTATGTTGTTTAAGCCACTAATGAAATTGTTTACTTGCAGTTTTTATTAATTCTGTTGATTACTGTTTCATTTTGGCTATTTGTTAAGGTTGCCACACTTGCCCCTTGTGAAATTAACAAAGTGCACCCTACCTTTTAAAATATAGTGAAATATACTTGTAATTGTTGTCAGAATTATTTTTTTGTAATGAATCTCTCCATACCGCAGTACTTCTAAATATCCGTACCCAAGACTTTACAAAAATGATAGAACTTTGTTTCTTGAGGAAAATCAGGATATTATTAAAACATGTTATTTAAATGTATTTTTCAATTCGTGATTTATAGAAGTATTGAAAATTAATGATTTTTCTATTTATCATACTAAAAAATTATGTACTTAATTTTATTGCTACTAATCACATTAGTAATATATTTTCTTATGTAATAGTGCCTTTTTTTAGAACAAGCATACTGCCCTTTTTCTTTTTAGAATAAATAGTAAATACTGAATTATCGTTTACTAATTTAAGCATTACAATATGCATTATATACCTAATTAAAGATTGTAATCAATTTAAAATTAAATGCAGCTACTGATAATTTTAATAAATGTAAAATCATTATTTTTTAATATAGTTTTACATAATTATTGCAAAATATTAATGTATATAGAATTATATTAATTAATATTAATTTATAGAATTATATTAATTAATGAAATTACTAATTTACAGTTTTTATAATTTTTGTAGTTACTAACTAATAATTAAATTTTATTAATTAAAGTGTAAAAACATAGATTATGTTAGTAAATAAAGGTTTAATTTTTTAGAAACCTAGAATCTATTAATCTTAGAAACCTATAGGCTAAACCTACATCTATTCAATATTTCAATGCTGGAGAAAAAAAAATCCGATTTAAATAAAAAGAAACACGATTTAAATACAAAAATTCGATTTTTATTATTATTGCTTTTTAAATCATGATTTTTTTTACACCCTATTTTTACGGAATTTTAAACTAATTTTTGTTGGCCGATCCGACGGGGGAACTGTCTGGTAGGCGGAGTGTTAAAATAAGTTTTGTTATTTATAACTATCCTCTAATCTTGTAAATAAAATATTAATGATAATATACCAAAGTGTGATTTTATTTTATGTATGGTCTGCAATTTTATACTTAATTCACATAAAAAAAAGTGATTAACTGTGTATTCCTACTTTGTTTTTAGCTGTGTCTGGTAAAAATAAGTACGGTTATATGGATTTCTAACAGACAATTATATGGAAAATTTTTTATCACGTTTCATTTAAAGCCACTATAGTAAATTCTTATAAATCCACTTGTATTATTTTATAGCGATATCAGAGTGATATTGGCCCTGGCAACATAGATTCTTGAAAAATTGTGCAAAAACTTTCATATAAGACCTGAAAAATGAGTTTGTTTTAAAAAATAATAATCATAGATAGCAACAGTTATTTTTAAATGTACAATTTTATAAATAAAAATGTAATTTTCGCAATGAAATATTAAAATTATTTTTTAATAACTAAATTTTTTGAAGTATGAATTTTGCTTCAGTCAAGTCATAATGTAAAGTGAATTACACCTTTGTATCTCCGTGTTACATAAATGCGATATACACTAAAGTCAAAATGACCAGTGAGCATTAAGGGTGCATTCGAAAAAAAAATTTTCACCTTCAACAGTTCGAAATTTTCTGATACAATTTCAGACTCACTTTTAGAAGTAAAAACACGAAACTTGCTGATGTGACTTTTAAAAAGATCTATAAGATGTCGTGTGATTTTACTTTTTGTTAAATTCATTAGAATTAGATTTATAAACTATTATTTCCTCAGTATGACCCTTTTTTTCGTTCCCAGATCTCCCACTTCGGAAAATTCGGTTCAAAACGTTGACTTGTTTTGCAATATTTTCTGCATTTATCAAAAAATTGACAAGCACGGTACCTAATATACTTTCTAAATAAGAGAATTTGCCAGTTTGATGCGCTTGAGAGCAAAAACGAATTTAAAAATAAATCAGAAAAAGGCAATTTGTATTGAAATACACCCTTAATCGGGGGTCTTATTTCTTACTGCTATCATCCATCATAGTATTTTTGCCACATACGTTCGTAGAATTCTCAACATACGACGATACTGAGTTTGATCAGTTGAGCAATTTTAGATCATTATTGCTAAAATGAATTTTGTAAAATTAAAACGGCTAGATATAGCCCAGAACAGATTTTTTTTTTTTTCAAAGGTAAGTTCATTTATTTTACAATTTAATACTTGAAAATTATAATATGGATGAGAAGTGTGTTATTTTCTACCTATTACAAATTTGGAAAAAATAATTTATTATTTTTGTGTTTTAAATCATTTCTTCATGTTTAAAGCCACATATTCTAACATTAGAGGAAATATTTGCAGTTTTAACATTATATAGCATTTAAAATAACTATTCGGTTTAAATACTATTTATTTCAGCGTGTTTATAATATATTTTGCTATAAAACTTCAAGTTTTCATTATTTTACATGCCATACATTTCTTATTTTATTTTCTACCCATGACAAAAGACAGCTTTTCATAGATTTCAATTCATGGTTTTTCGTTTGTGATTTTTAAATCGAAGACCTTTTTATAAGCGTATTGCATTCAAAAACTACAAGAAAAATAAATAAAAACTCTAAAAAAATGTCATTTGATATCAGAAGAAATAGTTTTTTTTAACCTAATCCGAAAAATTCAAATATTTACACCAAATCCAATTACAGACACAGAAGCAATTATAACTTTTTTTCAGATTGAACGTACAGTGATTTTTGATCTTGTTTTCGATTACTTAGACTACAAATCTGTTAAAAGGAAAGAGCACAACAAATATACGAGTTTGACCTTCATGCATTTTTTTTCTTTTTTTTCGGTAATGAAAACACTTAATTCACATTTTACACTCCAAAGTATAGGATGAAACTATATACACAAAAATCTGTGTATTTTAAATACCGCACAAAATTATGTATTTTGCTTGTTACGCAGACATAAGTGTAAGAACAGAATATTACACACAAATCTGTGTATTTTGCATGTTACACAACATTATGTGTATTTCCCTAATACACAGAAATATGTGCAAAAACTGAATATTACACAGAAATATGTGTAAAATTATTACACAGAAATATGTGTATTTCCCAGCAATTTACTCATTGAAGCGTGTATTTCAGGAGTTATCAGATAATTTTTACACATTTAGACTTATCATCAAATTACACATTAAAATGTGTATTTTGAAATTTACACATTTGGTGTATTTTACACACCAAATAACACATATAGACATGTCGTTTTTGTATCATCGATTTACACATTTTTGAGTGTAAATTTACACATTTTTTTTAGAGTGCAGTATTTCCTTGAAAATAAATTTTAAAGATAAATTTTTAAAATTTCGTTTGAGGGTGCCCTTAACTTTAGAGTAATTAACAACTATTTTTAACCGTTATTTTTTCTATCTAATTAAATGCTTGCAAAGGCTTAGAATTAAATTTTGAGCAGGGACGTAGCTTGAAATTTTTATTGGGGGGGGGGGGGAGGACCAAAATTTGGCGCCTTTTAATGTTTTGCCGCTCTTGAATTATTTGCACATTTTTTAGGAGTGGGGAGGTTAGTTATGCTACTTTTTATCTTTAGTTATTTATTTATAGCAATGGCATCTATTTAGGTGATATAAGTAATGCAGCCATGGTTAAATTTCCATTTTAAGCGTGCATGCACATGTGGTGATAAAATATCTCTCCCAGCTCTTGTTTTTTCAAGGTCTAAAAAGATAATGTAGAATGTTTGAAGAGAATCCGAATCCTGGATCCTTAAATTCATTTTTCTGACATGATAAGAACAATTGTATTCGGAAGAAAAATAAAAATACAAAACACAAAGTTAATTACAATAGCGTTATAGTGGTTTCAAAGCCGCCGCTCCCGCCCGAAACTTGCTGGTCAATATAATTGAATTTAGCCTTCAATTTTTAGGTGCGTTCGTAATTATGTAAATACGTAGCACCTATTGTCGTCGCTCAGTCCGTCCGTCTGTCCGTCTGTCTGTCTGTCCGTCTGTCCGCATATAATAACGCAAAAACTACCCAACCAAATCGTTTGAAATTTAAAATACTTAATTATTGCATAATTTTGTCGAATCATTTCAAATTTTATGAAAATCGGATCGATAGATCAATTACAGGGACAATCAAAAGGATTCCGTTAGTAGTATAGTAGTGGGGGTTCCACATCACCGGGTGCAGGGTGCTGACCTCTAAGAGGGGTTGAAGATCATCGGATGTTCGAGCTCTAAGAGGGGGGTGAAGGTCATCGGGCGTCACGCAAGGTTAAGATGGCGTCATCTTCGAGGATGAGTGTGTTTTAGATAAGAAATTTTTTTAATTTTAAGCGGGAATTTTAGGGAGTTAGAATTTTTTAACCATACTATAGTATGAGGTGTTTTTTTAAATTTTAATGAGGGGACTTTAAAATTTTCGGTGCACTTTAGTTTAAGGATTTATTTTTTTTTTATTTTAAGCGGGAATTTTAGGGAGTTAGAATTTTTTTCCGAACTGTAGTACGATGATTTTTTTTTAATTTTAATGTGGGGACTTTAAAATTTTCGGTGCACTTTAGTTTTAGGATTCATTTATTTATTTTTTTTTTTTTTTAAGCGGAAATTTTGGGAGATTGATTTTTTTTTTTTTCACTTTGCCCTGATTCGAGGACTAATTTTTGATTTTAAGCGGGAGATGATTATTATTTTGTTGTACTCATGTACAAGAGGTATTTATTTTATTTAATTTTTTTTTCACGAGCTAATATTTAATGAAAAAATATTTAGCGTGAATGCTGTGGAAATGGAAATTTTTAGGGAATCATTTTTTGAGATTTAATTTAAGTGTTGAATCGGTAATCATTTTATGTTAGGATATTTTAGAAAAAACTCCTACGGAAGGCACTCTTTAAAACTTAATTTTTGTAGTGAGATTAATTCGCGCGCGTTGACCTAACGGTTCGGAATATGTGGTTTTCTTCGAATCTTGGTGAAAATTAAAGGCAGCGAGTTTGAATTTTTGCGTTATTTGGAAATTTTTTTTTTAAATTGTGGACCCACCATGACCACCCGTTTTGAAAAAAAATCAAAACGCCACAATTAATTTGAAGTTGTTAAGGCTCCACCATAATTTTTCAAGGTGATTCCTGAAAAGAAAAGAAAATACATTTTAAATTTTTTGGTCTATCATTTTAGGAGAAGAAATTATCTTTTGAAAATGAACTTACTTTGTTCTGCAAAACACATGGTTTGGTGACTCCAGAATGGCTCACAATGAAAAGGCTTTCACAGCTTGAAAACTTTAAAGATTTTTTTTTTCACAGTTTGAAGAAACTTTTCTTTGAAGAAATCAGTTCTTGATTCAGTTCATGAAAAGGCTTTCACAATTCGAAAACTTTAAAAGATTTTTTTTTTCACAGTTTGAAGAAACTTTTGTTTGAAGAAATCAGTTCTTGATTCAGTTCATGAAAAGGCTTTCACAATTCGAAAACTTTAAAAGATTTTTTTTTCACAGTTTGAAGAAACTTTTGTTTGAAGAAATCAGTTCTTGATTCATTTCATGAAAAGGCTTTCACAATTCGAAAACTTTTAAAGATTTTTTTTTTCACAGTTTGAAGAAACTTTTGTTTGAAGAAATCAGTTCTTGATTTAGTTCATGAAAAGGCATTCACAATTCGAAAACTTTAAAGATTTTTTTTCACAGTTTGAAGAAATCAGTTCTTGATTCAGTTCATGAAAAGGCTTTCACAATTTGAAAACTTTAAAAGATTTTTTTTCACAGTTTGAAGAAACTCTTGTTTGAAGAAATCAGTTCTTGATTCAGTTCATGAAAAGGCTTTCACAATTCGAAAACTTTAAAAGATTTTTTTTTCACAGTTTGAAGAAACTTTTGTTTGTAGAAATCAGTTCTTGATTCAGTTCATGAAAAGGCTTTCACAATTCGAAAACTTTTAAAGATTTTTTTTTCACAGTTTGAAGAAATCAGTTCTTGATTCAGTTCATGAAAAGGCATTCACAATTCGAAAACTTTAAAGATTTTTTTTTCACAGTTTGAAGAAACTTTTGTTTGAAGAAATCAGTTCTTGATTCAGTTCATGAAAAGGCTTTCACAATTCGAAAACTTTAAAAGATTTTTTTTCACAGTTTGAAGAAACTTTTGTTTGAAGAAATCAGTTCTTGATTCAATTCATGAAAAGGCTTTCACAATTCGAAAACTTTAAAAGATTTTTTTTTTCACAGTTTGAAGAAACTTCTGTTTGAAGAAATCAGTTCTTGATTCAGTTCATGAAAAGGCTTTCACAATTCGAAAACTTTAAAAGATTTTTTTTTTCATAGTTTGAAGAAACTTTTGTTTGAAGAAATCAGTTCTTGATTCAATTCATGAAAAGGCTTTCACAATTCGAAAACTTTAAAAGATTTTTTTTTTCACAGTTTGAAGAAATTTTTGTTTGAAGAATTCAGTTCTTGATTCAGTTCATAGAAAGGCTTTCACAATTCGAAAACTTTAAACGATTTTTTTTTTTTCACAGTTTGAAGAAACTTTTGTTTGAAGAAATCAGTTCTTGATTCAATTCATGAAAAGGCTTTCACAATTCGAAAACTTTAAAAGATTTTTTTTTCACAGTTTGAAGAAACTTTTGTTTGAAGAAATCAGTTCTTGATTCAATTCATGAAAAGGCTTTCACAATTCGAAAACTTTAAAAGATTTTTTTTTTCACAGTTTGAAGAAATTTTTGTTTGAAGAATTCAGTTCTTGATTCAGTTCATAGAAAGGCTTTCACAATTCGAAAACTTTAAACGATTTTTTTTTTCACAGTTTGAAGAAACTTTTGTTTGAAGAAATCAGTTCTTGATTCAATTCATGAAAAGGCTTTCACAATTCGAAAACTTTAAAAGATTTTTTTTTCACAGTTTGAAGAAACTTCTGTTTGAAGAAATCAGTTCTTGATTCAGTTCATGAAAAGGCTTTCAAAATTCGAAAACTTTAAAAGATTTTTTTTTTTCACAGTTTGAAGAAATTTTTGTTTGAAGAATTCAGTTCTTGATTCAGTTCATGGAAAGGCTTTCACAATTCGAAAACTTTAAAAGATTTTTTTTCACAGTGTGGAAGAAACTTTTGTTTTGAAGAAATCAGTTCTTGAATTGAATAATTTGAAAAAAAAATGATGAAGAAGATTTATTTATGGATTTTTTTTAATTTGCTGTGGCCATATGCATAGGTGTGTATCCCATCATCCAATACATATCTTTTATAATCAAGGGGAGACAGTGCCACTTTATTTTGTTTGACTGTATAAATCTGATGACGCTCGCTCTGAATTCGATATTGTATTTCTCTTGTTATTGATGAATTGAATAGGACATCTTTATAATTTTCATTCTTAATTTTCTTGGATACCACGCTTCTTGAGACCCCCTTGGCTGTTTTCTTCGCACCCTCTGATGAAAGAAGCGAGTACATTTTTGCTCGCAGCCCCACAAATTCATATGCCGGCTTAGAATTCAATTAATCTTTGAAGCAGCCAATCTTCTTTTTATTTGTTGTGCTATAGAGGGGATGAGCCTGGGGATAATCTGATGTGTCGAATAATTCTTGATGATCTTTTATATCTGCATAAATGTCGGGAGTCTCTATATGATAAGTCAAAGAATCGGTGTCAGTGAAGAGGAGCTTAGCATCAGCTCCATATTTGGTTTTCACAAAATCATAGTGAAATTTATACATATGGAGCTTGCTAAGCTCTAGGATGACGAAGCCGGCATAGAGGGGCTTGTCGAGGGTGACTAACTGTTTCATCCTTTGAACCCCTACTAAATTTTCATCGAATACTTTAACAGAATTGTATGTTGGTGCTGCCACAAGTTTTTTAAATCTTTTTTCTGAATTCACCAATTGGATATCCACTAGCCTTCTGACGGATTCCATCGATTTACCATACACCGAGTTGTTCATTAGTTTGAAAAAATCTTTTTGGAAAGGAGAAGAGGCCAGTTTTCTTTGTTCGGTGTTAAACTCGATGTATAGTTTAAGCCACGCCCTCTGTTTAAATTTCAAAATTCGATGAATATGTTTTAATTCCATCCCCAGGCTCAAATAATATTTTAGATTTCGATAGTAAACAATATACTTCTTATCATTCAGATTTGGCACGAATTTTTCTGTGGCAACGTACGGCATATTTTTTATTAATTCACTTATATATGGAGACAGCATTTCTTTTTCAATTTTAATTTTTTCAGCTGCGAGTGGGTAGTCATTGTGATGGTGATGTAAATGAGGGGGATAAGTCAAATCCACCTCGAAGATGTAACCATCTTCACCATGATCTTCCAATGACAATATCCAATTGGTGTCGGCTTCATGGGTGATCCATTCAAATTCGCCGTATGGTAGGGGTTCACACATCGAGTGCCCGTAAAGATTATTAGCATCCCAATACATTATGTATGATTTTGCTTTATCAGGGTCTGGGTGTGGCACTGCCTCGTTATTTGCACATGCCCAGCGTTGGCTTATCATCGATATACCCCCACGAATGCCACGTTCAACCAAAAGATACATATCGATATCTGTGAGCAATTCGAGGGGCTGCTGGCTCATTTTCAATGAAGCTTTCCATGCAAGACTGGGCGCAGTCACAAAATGGGCACAATCCGACCCATAAAACTGCACACACATCTTGCGAAAATTTTGGAACACGTCCGATAACTAGAGGACGTCAGACTTCACGTATAAATCGTGATAGTCCCCCAGTGTTTGAAGATGGAACGTGACCCAAACAGCTTGAGCATGTGCATAATCTTCTTCTGATATATGCTGCTGCGTTAAATCACTAAAAAAGGCTTCACGTGGGGGTAATGAGGTTTCATTGAATTTTTCCATGGAAGAGAAATATTGATAGGGATACACACCTTTGCGCAGCAGCAATTCGATGTTGGTCATATTATATTTTAAGATCTTGAAGTCTTTCACTCATAAATTGGCCACCAGCTTTTCAAGAGATGCCGACAAAAATTGGTAACTGTCGATGAATTGAAGTGCTACTTGGCATTTATTATGTTGCTTCGTGAGTGAAAAAGAAATGTCTTTTTCCATATTGTTGGCAATATGACATTGAATTGATGATCTTTAATTTTTCCCAGACCCTGCATAATAAGGTGAGCGTCATAATTCTTCAGATTGTGGAAGACAACTGGAATCATTTTTTGAAGACGATATTGAAGATTACAGGATGAATGAAGTGCCCCTCTGTACTGTCCATTTAAATGGTTATGATCCTTGACTCTGTCCTTATTCAAGGGTTGGTGGCATAAGTAGCATTCTTTCGCATTTTCGAAGTCTTCTTCATCTTGTGCAGTCATTTGAATCGGTACAATATGAGTTAATTTTTCTGCAAGTTCATCTTTTTCTTGAATGATGTCTTGCAAAAATTTTTCTACTGCATTTCCCCTCTATAGCTCTTAATTTTTTTGTAGCATTCACCATCTGGCCCCACGACAACATAGGCATACCCGCATGCCTCATGCATATTTATCTTGTTCAAGAAAGATTTTCTAGAACTGGGGTCTGCCGTTGCTATGGGGACCAAGATGGATTCGAAATCAGCATAAATTATGTTGGGAACAGGATGCTGGTAATGCGGTTTAGAAAAAGTCATGATGCTGTCTTCAGGGCGTGTCATTCGAATCCGTTGTGGTTTAAAATTCTTGCAATATTGTGTATGAATTTCTAAAAGATCTTCTCTGCAAAATCGATGCAAGCATCGAAAGTAGTAGAATGAAGCAGCCTTATGATGCGTACGATCACCCATGAGTCGAGAAAAATTTCTAATTAAAGTATAATGGTGATTAGTTTCATTACTTAAGAGTAATAAATTGTAGCATTCTTTATCATCTCGTTCTGAAATTTGCAGTGGAAAGACTTCTTCATTTTCATAACTAAAGACATTGATTCGCATGTTGTTCCATTCTTCAATCTTCTTTATTTGATTGAGGGGCACTGGGCACTGCACATCACCTAATTTAATTTCGGATTTGAAGGGTGCATACTGCGAGACTCGACTAGCATTCTGATTAGAAACAATTTTATGCTTCTGCTCCAGCAAAGACCAAACGAAACATTTTTGGTCTGTATTTTGAATATTCAAGATAGCAACCTTATTTTTCAACTTCTGGGGAGTGGGGATGTAGGAACTTGCTGCCAGTGGATGATACTTAGCTAAAATTAACTTCAAATTACGAATACGTTCCAACACCCAACCGGAACCTAGCTGCGTAAACTTTTCAAATGATTTGATCATTTTTCCAAAGGCTGCTTGTATATGCTCAGTAATTGTCAGATCGGTCATTTCAATGTGGCAAAATGATCTGAAATGAGATGAAATGATTTGCTTCTCCCCCTCCTGGGTGGTGCGACTGAGATCCACATGAACAATGGTAAACCATTTTATAGCCTCTTTCATGCTGAGTTGAAAATTGACTTCTTCCTCCAGATGCATGCGGTTATAATTGAAAAACACATTCAAATCATGTTCATTCATTTCATTGGCTTCAAAATTTTTAACAGTTAAAGACTCATTAAGAGCATTCGTGCGATTATTAGTGCGAGATCTTTTAGCGGGGGTGCGTTAGGTGAGGTGCTTTTTCGTTTTTGTGTGTGCTGATGCACGGTGCGTTTATGTGCAATTAAATTTTTTTTGCTGGTGAAACTTTCGGCACATGTATCACATGGATGAATGATGACAGGCTTTTTATGTGTTCTTTGATGTTCAAGGTATTATTTATCTTTTCGAAAGAAATTTTTGTCACATAACTCACACACATATGGTTTTTCGCCAGTATGAATTTTCATATGAGTAGGGGAAAAGTGGCGGTCCGACCCCAGGAGGAGGTGTGAGTTTCGGAGGAGGGAGGAGGGCTCCTCCTCCTCACACCTCCTCCTCAATTATCCTCCTCAATCCTCCTCCACAACCCTCCTCCTCCTCAATCCTCCTCCTCCTCAACACTCCTCCTCATTCCTCAAGGTTGTCTTATAACAGAAGGGGTTAAAAGGATTTTTTTTACTTTTAAGCGGGAATTTCAGGGAGTTAGAATTTTTAATCCATACTATAGTATGGGGGTGTTTTTTAATTTTAATGTGGGGACTTTAATTACTTCGGCGTGCTGTAGTATGATAGGTTATTTTAATGTGGTAGTTTTTTTCGATTGAATTTTGCTATTGTTCATTAAAAAAGATAAATGAAAAATAATTAAAAATTCACTACCTTTTAAATTTTATATCTGAAAGAGTGTGCCCTCATCTTTTATCCGGGCTTGGGACCGGCATTCTCTGCTTAAGACATTGCCTAGTCATAAGCAGCGAATGGCAGATTTACACACTCACATTCACACACACATTCACACACACACTTTTTGAAGATTTTAATATCTACATTTTTTTTTTTTTACTTTTTGTAAACTTTTTTTTTTCACTTTTTGTAAACTTTTTTTTTTCCCTTTTTGTAAACTTTTTTTTTCACTTTTTGTAAGCCTTTTTTTTTTAACCTTTTGTAAACTTTTTTTCATTTACGTTTTAGGTATTTGCCAATGCCCGTAAGCTAAGCTGCTTATCCCATCTTTTAATATATATCGTTTGTCATCAAAGGGCGAGAGACATTTTTTATTTTGCTTCATAGAATATAATGTATGTAATCGCTGCCCGATTCTGGTTTGAACTTCAAATGTTGTTTTCTGGTCTTTAAGGCAATTTACATAATCTTGATGATTAAGCTTCTTTCGAACAATTCTTGTGGAGATCCCCTTGGCTCTCTTCTTCTCCTCATCACAAGTCTTGATGGAATACATCTTCGACTTTAAACCTATAAATTCGTCGACAGCTCTTCCATTCAACTCATCTTTAAATTTCCCCAAAACTTTTCGATTCACTGTGGAATAAAGAGGGTTATCTTGGGGATAATCAGAAAAGTCGAATTCGGAGCTGTGGAGGGCCAAATCCCTTTGTAGGTTATCAGTCTTGATGAGATATGTGAGACTGTCGGTGTCGGTGAAAAGCAGCAATGAACGATTTCCACTATAATTTTTTTTTACGAAATTATAATGGAAATCATACATTAATACCTTAGATAACTCCAGTATCGTGAATCCGACGTAAATGGGTCTGTTCATTAAGATACTGGGTTTCTGCCTTTCAACCGCCGTCAGACCCTCATCAAATATCTTGAATGATTTGAAGAAGGGTGATGCTACCAGCTTTTCAGATCTTGCGGAAGTATTGCATAGCTCCACATTTCTTCGCTTCCTGAGATTTTCTATACACTTTCCATAAATGCTGTTATTTAAGAATTTGAAGAAATCCTTTTGAAAAGTGGTAGTGGCTGTCTTCCGTTTTTCGGTGTTGAAATCGATGTATTCTTTAAGCCAAGGGGATTGCTTGAACTGTAGCACTTTATGCACATGTTGAAGCTTGAGTCCCAACTGTAAATATAACTGTAAATTGCGATAGTGGCAAATGTACTTTTTTTTGTCCATCAAATTAGGAATAAGTTTGGGAGTACCCTTAAATTCCCTCTCCAGCAAACTCTTTGCATAGGGTGAAAGCATTTGTTCTTCCACGGTCAGTCTTTCAGGCGCGAGTGGATATTCGTTTTGTGATGTATGAAGGGATTCAAGGTACTCCAAATCCACTTCAAATATATAGCCAATGGAAGAATCTTTCTTGATTTTCAAAATGTCTTCTGTTGAAAAATTGGTATCTTCACACCACCGAAACCCTCCGTATGGCAGACATTGGGACATCGCCCAGCCATACAGATTGTTAGCGTCCCAATAGAGAATATGGGACGTATCTTCATTTGGGTCGTAGTTTGGGACTTGTGTATTGTTGGCGGTCGCAGATCTGTGGGAAATCTGCGACACGCCACCACGAATTCCTTGTTCCACGAATAGAAACATATTTACATCAGTGAGCAATTCTAATTCCACCCCCGTCATCTTCAAACAGGCCTGCCAAGACAAACCTGGTGAAGTGACGAGGTGGGCTACGTCAATATCGTAGAATTGCTTACACAAGCCCCGGAAAATTTCAAACACGTCAGCCAACAGTAACACGTCGGTTTTCACGTAGAGATTGTGATAGTCACCAAGGGTATGCATCTGGAAAGTGGACCAAATTTTTTCTGCATGCTTGTAATCATCTTCACTTATAGGTTCTTCTGTTAAATTATTGTAAAAGGCTGCTGGTGGGGGGAGATGATCTTCATCAAATTTCTTAAACGATGAAAAATATGAATATGGATACACTCCTTTTCGAGTGAGCAAGGTTAAGTCTGTAGATGGGAAATGTTTCTTTAAAATTTTGAAATCATCCTGTTGAAGATTGGCTGTGAGTTTATCCAGAGAGGTTGGTAAGAACTGAAGAGAATCTAAGAAGGAGAATTGGATGGAAGATGTCTTTTCTTTTAGTTTGAAAGTTATATAATCTTCCAAAGTGGCAGCGATTACATCTATGTGGAAATTGGGAAAGCAGCCTAGCTTCTTCATGATGTGATGGGCATCATATTTTTTCAAATTGTGGAAGACCACTGGGATAACCTTCGACTGTTTATAATTTAAATTGCAGAAGGGATGTGCAGCTCCTCTGTACTTTGATGATATGTGGCAGTGGTCTCGAACTCGCTTCTCTCCCAGGGCCTTCCGACAAATGCAGCATTCTGTTGCCTCTTGAAAAGATTTTTCTTCTTCTTTACTTAAACGCATAGGTGCGATAGTCATAAGTTTTTGCTGTAATTCTTCTTTTTCGGCCATCAAATCATTGATGAATTCACAAACGGCATTTTCGCCTCGATACACTTTAGCATGCTTGTAGGTAGCACCGTCAGAGCCCACAATAACGTATGCGTATCCGCAAGCGACATGTTGTGCCGTTTCAATTTGGAAAGAGTTGGTATTGGAGGGTTCGGTGGTGACTATCGGCACGAGGAGGGATTCGAAATCAGCATAAATTATAAATGGAACTGGTGCTTGTAAATGGGTTCCTGTGAATGTTAAGATATTTTCACCTTCCTCAGGCATTTTTACAACTTGGGGAGATTGTTTACAGCAATAGGGTGCATGTTCTTGAAGGAGTTTTCCACGGGTAAAGCCATGGAGACATCGGAAACAGTAGAACGCTTTGCGTGTATGTTTGGAACGGTGACTCATGAAACGTGAAAAATCACGGATCAGCGTATAATGGGTGTTTTCGCCATTGCTGATCAAAAGGAGATTAATCAGGTCTGTGTTTGTCTTCTCTGACACATGTAAAATATATATTTCTCCCTCCTCGTAACCGAACACATTAATCCGAAGATTATTTTGTGCTTCGATGAGTGGAATTTTTGTGTAAGGTACTGGGTAGGTTACTCCATTCATATTCAAGGTATACTCAAAAGGCTTGTAATTATTTACTCGATTAGGATTTTCTTTCCGGTTTAACTTCCTTTGATGGGCGAGGAGACACCATAATAAGCATTTCTGATCTTCGAAATTCTGTATATTCAGAATAGCTTCCTTGCCTTTTAAATCTTGAGGAAGCTGTATGTAACTGCTTCCCTTGAGTGGTTGATAGTTGCAAATTTTCAGTTCCAAATGCTGGACATGTTTGAGTACCCACTCAGAACCTCTCTGTAAAAATTTTTCGAAACTTTTTATAATCTTCTTATGGGCTTCATCCAGATGTTCTTCCAAATAATCACTGGTGAATTCTTGATAAGTTAAAGATGAGAAATATGTGGATAGTAATTCACTTTCCCCACCAGCAGATGTTTTTTCAAGGAGCACTTTGATTAATAGCCTCCATTTGATAGATTTTTTCTCATAAATGGCCTCATCCAGGGAGTCTAAGAGTTCTTTTCTTTTTCTCTCGAAGAAGGTGGTGATATCATAGTCTTCTTCATCTTCACCGTCAAAAAAGATGCTTCGAAACACGTTAAGCGAGTCCACTCGTTTTTGATTTTTTTCGATGTCTTAGAGTCAAGTCTTGGCTTTTTTACTGAAACGAAGTTTGACGTGTCACTGTGGCTGACGCGTGTATGATGGTTGAGATTCTCTTTTCTGGAGAATTTTTCTCCACATTCACGACAGGAATAATTACAATTTTCGTGATAGGCTAAATGTCGCTTGAGATTATCCCCTCGTGTAAATACAGCCTCACAAGTATTGCACTTGAAATGACTGTCTTCTCCAGAATGAGATTGCTTGTGGCGGAGAAAATTATCCACTCTTTTAAAGGACTTTTGGCAAATCTCACAGGTATAAGTTGAGGAATCTTCTTTTTCATGGGTACGTTGATGACGTCTTAAATTGGATGCCTTTGCGAATGATTTCTCAAACATGTGGCATAGATGCACATCCTGTAAAAGAAGAAAATCCCTTGTTCATTTTTTATTTTACTTTTTTAAAACATTGCCTTTTAAAATATTAAATTGATTTAATTTTAATAAAAAGTTAAATATTCCCCAAATGCTAAAATTAAAACTGTTTAACCCGTTTAAAACAGGAAATTTATTTCATTTGAATAAAATTTGAAATATTCCCTAAACATTAAAATTTAAAATTTATCAAAATAGTTTTACCCTTCTAAATGTTGAATCTTTCTCACGAAAATTAAAAGACTGATAAAAGTTTAAAAAAAAAAGAATTGTTTAAAAACCTATTTTCAACCTGTAAAAGTCATAGAATATACTTGAAAAGAAAAAAAATACCTTAGATGTTGATGGAACAGCTTCAGACTTTGCCACATCCGATTTTTTACTAAGTCTGGTATGGATGAGTTCATGCCTTTTTAAATTGTCTTTTCGGGAAAAAGATTTTCCGTACTCCTTACAGAGATGCTCATCCTGAAAATAAATTCAACCTCGCTTTACAAACTAGTTTGAATATCTCGAGTTTCATTTTTAAAAAGGGTCTTCTAGTATAAAATCAAACTTTGAGTTTTAAAGATTAAGTTTAAAATATTCGACTTAAAGTTTAAAAGAAACTTCATTAAAAATGTTACAATTTATTTCAGTAAAAAAAAAAAAAAAAAAAAAAAAAAAAAAAAAAAAAAAAAAAAAAAAAACTTTCTAAAATAAATTTTAAGTTTTAGTTAAACAAGTCTAAAAATAACTTTAAACACTGCAATACACTTTAAATGAATTTTTTAAATAACTTTTTTATATATAATATTCAATTTAGATAGTCTTTTAAAAATATTTACATACCTTGGAAGAAACTGTTTGGGACTTAGTAGTGGTGATTACATCCTTTAACGTTTGAGAAATTTCCTGCTGAAAAAGATATACCCCCACAAAAGGTTATACTACGATTTCTTTTTAAGAACAAATAGCTAAGCATTTTATTAAAACTACATTTTTTTTCTATTATCGTTAACACTTATTTCGTAAATTTTAAAGTTTAAAATCATTAATATGTATAAGATTACAAAATTTTTATTAGTAAGTTTAAAATCATTAATTTATATAAGACTACAAAATTTTAAATAGTAAGTTTAAAATCATTAATTTATATAAGATTACAAAATTTTAAATAGTCAGTTTAAAATCATTAATTTATATAAGATTACAAAATTTTTAATAGTCAGTTTAAAATCATTAATTTATATAAGATTACAAAATTTTAAATAGTAAGTTTAAAATCATTAATATATATATATATATATATATATATATATATAAGATTACAAAATTTTAAATAGTAAGTTTAAAATCATTAATATGTATAAGATTGCAAAATTTTTAATAGTAAGTTTAAAATCATTAATATACATAAAATTACAAAATTTTAGATAGCAAGTTTTTAAATTAAAATAAAATGATAAAAATTGATTAATTTTCTTCATAAAGAAAAAATACCTGTTTCAATTGATTTTTCCTATCGATCTCTTTTAGAGCAGCAATTTCAATCCTATCAATCAGCTCGATTTTACTTGGTGAAAATTCCATATTCCACTAAATAACAAGAAAATTACCCTTAACATCCTTTACTTGAATAAGTCATTCGAAAACTGATTTAAACATTCACTTTTAAAAGGTAGAAAGAAAGCTTTATTTATAAAAGAATATAGTTAAAGTTTAAAATTTATGATGCTACACTTTTATTTACTCTTTCTTACACTTAGTAATGCATTTAAATAAAACCCATAGATTTTAATTTTAGAAAACTAAACCAAAGTGTTTATAACTTTTTCACTTGATCAAAATAAAGTCACTACGTTTATTCGAAATTAGAGAATGAGTCATCCTCTTGTTTATACATGAAAACAGCATTTCCGTAAAAGGGGCAAAAATTACACAAATACAAAGCTAAATTTTTAGTATATTCTTTCTAAGGATATTGTTCATGAAAAATTACATTTCAAATTAAACTTTATACATAGGACATACTTTGAGAAAGGTGTAAACATATTAAAACATCGACTTTAACTTAAAAAAAATCACTTTATTAAAAGATGAATCATCAGTTTTGTTTAAACATGCATGTCCGGATATAAGTACATATACATTGCTTTTATAAATTTTTCATTAAAACATTGAAATAAATCCATATTTTTTAAAATCATTAAGGATGAGTCATGCATTCGCACATGTCTAATACTTTTTAAGAAAACATTTTTACGAGAAGTACTTTTCACTTTTTCCAATAAACAAATTTAGAAGCTTTTTGACTGACACATTACATGTTTAGTAGAATGAAAATAAATTTCTATAAAACACCCTTTTAGGTTAAATATTAAAAACACATTTAAGTTAATGTAAAACATTTTCAAACGGAGCATAATTCATGTTAGAAGCACTTTCAATCATTAATTTTAATGTTATAAAATTTTTAGGATGACTCATCAAAGCACATAAAAGCATTTTATATCGATAGTTGATAGAGAATATTATTAAAGAATAGAAATGCATTAT
This sequence comes from Maratus speculifer, assembly GCA_964019185.1. Lineage (NCBI taxonomy): Eukaryota > Metazoa > Arthropoda > Arachnida > Araneae > Salticidae > Maratus > Maratus speculifer. The sequence goes on from OZ025293.1 coordinate 52,139,376, forward strand.
AAATAAATATGAAAAGTGAATTTTTAACGCAAATACACATAACACGAATAAAATATTTTCCACGAAAAACAAATTCATACAAAATAAAATATTTAACATTGATTATTTAATCTTTTTGAATAGAATGAAGTTTAAAAAATTACCACAGTCATCAAACTTAAGGTATTCATTCATTTCATTTAAAAATAGATACATTTTCATTGTGTTAAGAAATTTGCTACGCATTCACACACATACACATACATATGAAAAATAACATAAATTCAAACAAAAAAATAGTATTATTTCAAAAGAACAGTTTAATTTTGAAAAGGTTTCTCAGAAAAATGAGTATAACAAGAAGTATTTCAAAAGTTTCATTTGGAGAGAGTTTGAAAACTTATTCGCTTAGAAATATTAAGATTAGATTATATTAAGAAAAGGTGAAAATCATTTACAAAAGAAAACCACGTAAAAATATGCAATAGTATACGGTTTACAAAATAATCTTACTTGACTTTGATTATCTGAATTGAAATCCATGGGGAGCGAATTCATCTTTTTTATTTTTATTTTTCAAAAAGATTAATAATGTAAAATGTTTGTAGCACTAATTATAACATGCAGTCTCTAGGACAACTAATATGAGAATGATCTCGTGAACCCAGGTCAGTACGCTTATCTGATTAATTAGATAAGCTTATCTTATCAGATCTCTGATATCATGGGGTTTTCCACGATGAGTCATTACAAGATAACATTACTAATTAACGGAATTAACAAAGATTGCTTAATTAGAGTACTTAAAAAGTTTAAAAGAATTTAAAGTAATGTGAAAACAGTTTTAAATATTCAAGCAAAAGGAAATATACTTTAAATTTCAAATGAATTTTAATTATAATATTAAAGGCAAATATAACAAAAATATTAAACTATTATTCTTATAAAGGTCTGCAAATTGGATTAAAAATTTGTAACCAAATAACAATTGTTTCAAATATATTCTTTAAAATAAAGTTTTAATTTCCCCTTTTACACATAAGTTTTGTAATAAACATACTTAATTGTGAGAAGTATAAAAAATTATACAAAGCTCTTTTCAAACTAGCAATTTAAAAATAAAGATTCCCCAAAAGTTAGAAAGTATTAAATAATAAAGAAATAATATCATTCAAAGAAGCTTTTAAAAATATTTCCACGAAATAAAATCATTAAGATATATATATTTCCCAAAATAAAATTTAAAAATAAAGATTCACCAAAAGTTAGCAAGTATTAAATAATAAAGAAATAATATCATTCAACAAAGCTTTTAAAAATATTTCCACGAAATAAAATCATTAAGATATATATATTTCCCAAAATTAAATTTAAAAATAAAGATTCCCCAAAAGTCAGCAAGTATTAAATAACATAGAAATAATATCATTCAACAAAACTTTTAAAAATATTTCCACGAAATAAAATCATTAAGATATATATATTTACCAAAATTAAATTTAAAAATAAAGATTCCCCAAAAGTTAGCAAGTATTAAATAATATCATTCAACAAAGCTTTTAAAAATATTTCCACGAAATAAAATCATTAAGATATATATATTTCCCAAAATTAAATTTAAAAATATAGATTCCTCAAAAGTTAGCAAGTATTAAATAATAAAGCAATAATATCATTCTTCAAAGCTTTTAAAAATATTTAAAGATATTTCCACGAAATAAAAAAGCATTTTAAATACGATTAGAAACAAACAATTTATAAAAAATTAAGATTCTAAATTAGCATTGCTCTCATCTTATAAAAAATATTTTTAATTTAAGAAGATTCTAATATATTCCCCGTCTAAATGATTCATTTTAAAAACATACTATATAAAAGCATTTACGTTATTTATGTTTAACATTCTGCTTTAAAAATTATACTATCAAATCAATGACATATATAAAATCATTCTATGAAAAAATATTTACTATACGAAGAAAATTATTTAAAAACGAACAAACATTTCACATCAAATAATAAAAATAGTCTAAAAATGAACATACCTCGTCAAAAGAATTTGAAGACCTTTGATTATTTGATGAGGAATACATAACTTGATTCGACGATTGCACACACACACACAAATAACGGCAAATTTTCACGAAATTAAACACACTTGATAACTAGAAGAAAAATATCAACTGAACTGGATGCTGATCTGCAGTCCGTTTATATCTTCGCTGCGTGAATCACCTTATCTCTATCTGATAAGGGATTTCCCGAACGGTTGCTTATCGATGAATCATAACTGATATGAACATATACGAAAATTTCTCTAAGTGAAAATGGTAATAAATACATTTCTTTATTTTTTAAGTCTAAATTCAAATAGTATTGACTAAAAATTTATTTTAATTAAAAGACTTAATGAAAAAAAAATTCTTCTTTCCCCCTTTTTAAATTAAGCTTGCTAGGTAAAATGTTGATTTGCAAAATCTTTTTCTCTATTTTTTTTAAATATCAAAGTCTAAATGAAAGAATAATTAATCTTCTTTTCAATTCATTAAGGATGATTTCTGATTCACTTAAACAATAATAAAACTGTTCATTATAAGATTTTAATAATAATAACATTCCTTTACACTAAAATTATTCTAACTAAAACTTTTTTTCACAATGGAGATGCAGATTTCAAGAACTATCCTTTCGAAAAATATTTCAACTTTCTCATTATTATCTACTCGCAAAAAACTGCCTCAAGACTTAATTTTTTTAGAACTAGAAACAGATTAAAGAGAAACATATATTGCTTGTCTTTTAATAAGTTTTCATAAGTATTATTATTCAAAATACACTCAAAGAAAAAAATTTCAGATTTTTTTTTCTCGTAAAGAGATTTTACACCTTAGTATCAATCATGATTGTTCAAAATATTTTCTCAACTTTTTCAGTTTTTTTTCCTCTAAAAAAGCACGAATAAAGAAGTTTTATGCTGAAAGAAAAAATATGAGAAAAAATGTGGTAAATAATGACAAAGAAAAAATTTAAACTTAAATTCTTTTATTCAAGAAAGTTTACAACTCATTCACTCTGTTGATAAAGAGTGTTTCCAACTAATTTTTATAAAAGTCTGATTTTAAACTAGCAAAAAATGCATGCGAAAAATGACATACACATTGATTAGTTACATTCTTCACAAATTTGGTAGACATTAAAGTTCAAAAGGGCACTGTCTTTATACATGAGATATTTTTCTCTTAAACCAATTGTTAAACATGAGTGATCCAATTGGGAATTTTGACCAATTCGACATCCATAACAGTCGAAAACACGATCCAATGAACGTTCAATTTCAGAGTTTAAGCAGGATAAAAAGTTTTTCTTGGCAGAATCAAAGTCTATATGGGAATGGATACATTTTTCCGATTTTCGAAGAACTGAAACAAGTATCACTCGTGTAAGAAGCATATCAATGAAACAGTCTGTAATTTCAGAACAAAATTCAGTGAGTTTTAAAAACTGATCTCGTGATAAACGAATTCCATTGGGTTTGAAATGAAAATTCTTATCATCCGTTTTGAATATCTGTTGAAGAAGACAGAAATCTTCATCGACAAAGGCTAGAATGAGTTGATTATTACAAACCGAAGACTCTTTCACAGAATAAAAGTGAAACTTTGTCACATGTTGTGATGTAGAATCACATATAGTATTCTTAAATTTTACATTTTTCTAAATTACCGTTAAAACTAATCTTTAATTATATAGCTATTTTATCTTAACGCTTATTTTCGATCCCACAATAACTTTCCGTTCAAAAGAAAAGAAAGAAAAACATCTAGCATCTGCATTATTACTGAAAAACGGCTGTCAGATAAAGAGAATTCATTATGATGCGTATTTCACCCTTGCTGGAAACAAATAAAAAAAGAATAATGTTCGAATGTGTTTGCGGTCAGTGAAATTTCATTTTCCTCTCTGCGTAATTTTAAGTCTAACTTATTCGTTGCATAAGAGTCTTTTCATGTAGATAATGGTTGTTATGTCTTTTGAGAACATTTTCCCAAAATATGCTCCTAACGTACGAATTGGCAGTCGGATTCCTTTTTGGCGTATTTTTTAGGACTGCTGTTTTCTGGTTGCCCTGCTATTAAATTCAAAATCCTTTTATTGTTTAAGCGTAACAGACAATTTTGCGGAGATAATATCAGTCATTTTGATATGCTTAATGTCGCCAATTGTGTGATGCCAATGTGTGAATTTTTCAGTGAGGAATTAATTGCCTCCCTCTCGCTTCATGAACTCAGTCATGTGAAGACTGTTTTCTTAAAAATGCGTTCAGGCACCATCCCTAACTTTTCTGTATGAAACCCTTAAATTTTGAAGTTTACTGCAAATAAATAATTTTTCTTAAAGATCATTTATTGTCTTAAGCGATCATAGCCTATAACTAGCGAATGCATTTTTAAAAAGAACCTGTCAACATACTTTAAATTACAGATCCATACTATATAAATTTATGATATATGTGATGTAGAATCACATATAGTTTTCTTAAATTTTACATTTTTCTAAATTACCGTTAAAACTAATCTTTAATTAAATGTCCATTTTATCTTAACGTTTATTTTCGATTCCACAATAACTTTCCGTTCAAAAGAAAAGAAAGAAAAACATCTAGCATCTGCCTTATTACTGAAAAACGGCTATCAGATAAAGAGAATTCATTAAGATGCGTATTTCACCCTTGCTGGAAACAAATAAAAAAAGAATAAAGTTCGAATGTGTTTGCGGTCAGTGAAATTTCATTTTCCTCTCTGCGTAATTTTAAGTATAACTTATTCGTTGCATATGAGTCTTTTTATGTACATAATGGTTGTTATGTCTTTTGAGAACATTTTCCCAAAATATGCTCCTAACGTACGAATTGGCAGTCGGATTCCTTTTTGGCGTATTTTTTAGGACTGCTGTTTTCTGGTTGCCCTGCTATTAAATTCAAAATCCTTTTATTGTTTAAGCGTAACAGACAATTTTGCGGAGATGATATCAGTCATTTTTCATATGCTTAATGTCGCCAATTGTGTGATGCCAATGTGTGAATTTTTCAGTGAGGAATTAATTGCCTCCCTCTCGCTTCACGAGGCAGTCATGTGAAGACTGTTTTCTTGATAATGCGTTCAGGCACCATCCCTAGCTTTTCTGTATGAAAACCTTTAAAATTTATAAGTTTACTGCAAATAAAGAATTTTCTTAAAAAGCATTTATTATCTTAAGCGATCATAGCCTACAACTCCAGCGAATGCATTTTTAAAAAGAACCTGTCAACATACTTTAAATTACAGATCTACAATATAAATTTATGGTGCCTGCTTTTAGTTGCCTGCTTCGATTTGCTTGAAAGTTTAGTTTCTGGACTATTTATTAGCACTTATCTGGACTATATCTGGACTATTTATCTACCTGAGTAGTATGACATTATCTTATTCATTGGATGTTTACATGATTTTTGAAAGCCTATTCCCCCGACAGATGACTATCTATTACGTTTTTCGAATATAGACTATTAGCTATTACGAGTGTTCTCAGTTCATAGAATATAGTTTGGAGTGCCTATAGAATGCGGACTGTCGCTGCCGGATTTTTCCCTGATGGATCGCATTGGAATTGTGTCCCGGCGTCGAACCATTATTCATGTTGGATGCGGCTGATTTTTCTGATCGAAGAATTTCACGAGGCTCAGCGTAAACAACTCCCGCTCGTTAACGCCTGATCCTGCCGATGTAGGCCTAAGAATCTGCGGTAGATTGTGGTGACTCATACTTCATCTCCGTTCAACTCGCAGCCTTGCTTTCGGCAATATAGTGCATTTTATTTCTACTTTGTGTACTTCAGTAGTTTTTGTTTACTTCAGAGATGGATCGTGCGCAGTGTGCTCAGTGCTACAGATTTTCGTATTTGATCTGCAATTTAATCTACATTCATAGATTAGGTGTTTTTGCGCTGGATTTTGTGTGTCTTCGACTGCCAACGTGCATATATTGCATTTCTTCAAAAATAAAAAAAACAAGGAATTGTCGAAATCTATTATGAAAAGAAGTAAAAAAATTAGCGCACGCGTGAGAATGCTGCCAAATTAAAACAATGGAGTGATTAAAAAAAAGATAGTGAAGAAAATAAATAAACATCTGCGGTATAAAATGTGAGTACGAGAAAATATATGCATTTTATATTTTATGATTTTAATGCTCAATCTCTATTTTAATTACATGACTTTTTTGTTATTATTTTAGAATAATAAGATGAGTGATTTTATTTCAATTATTGTTTATTATGCATTGTTTTCTCTTGCTCATATTTATTTTTGTGAATAATATTAGTTAGAAGTTTTCTTAGATGACGTCGAAATATTTCATAGTTTTACAAATGCTATTTAAGAAATAAGACGCCAAATATGAGAACATGATAAAAAGGATATTTTTCATATAACTAAGTATCTATCAACTGTGCACTCTTACTGAAATTTCATTCAAAGTATTAAGACAATCTTAAAAAAAAAAGAATTCAGAATATTGACTTCATAAATCGTATTTTTTTTTGGATGATTGTGCTAAAGAAAAAAAATCTATTATTTTACTTATTTTCTTAAAATATTACATTTTTATTTACTTTGCAATGCGATTCTTTTTGAACTATTACAATCTGACATTCATATGTATACATTTATAGTTTTATATATTTGTTTACCTGATTTTATAAGATGATTAAAAAAAAAAAAGAGGTTAAAGGTAAGTTAATGGTGCATCTAAAACATTCATGTTTCCAGATAAATAAGAGAGAATGTTTTTGTGTCAGACTATTATTTTTGCATGTTAGGAAAGTTAAAAAAAAGTATGAAGAAAGATAAATATGAATACTTGTAATAAATAAAGATGTATGCACCTCTCTAGATATTTGACACTGCCTTCATCTTGAGATACATAAAATTGTATCATTTCAATTATATTTTATTATGCTTTGAAAATTCCATAATCAAAGGGTAAGTTATGTTTTACTGTGTTTCTATTGAGTATTATTTACAGATAATACTTTATTTTTATATTTGTACTTAAAAGTATTTACCATTTTTCTTTATTGCATAATTGAATGTATGTAATCAATATCTTTAAAGCAGCATTTTCTATTAATTATATCCATTTAAGTAGAGCTATTTCTTGCAGCTAAATATTAAGGAATTTTGTTTCTTTATTCTGAGTATATAAAGAAGATGACGGTTTTATAACATATAATATTTAAACGTATGCGCATGATTATTCTTCATCAGTAATTATAACATTATAAGAACTTTCATTTTAAAGGTTATTTCATAAAAATATATCTAGATAATTTTCTTTAAATATTATAGTATTTCTTAGACATTTATTTGATAATATACAGAATGGTCTTACAATTTGTATATAACCAATGTGTATGTTTGTTTTATTACATAGATATAGGTAATTAATTTTATATGCCTTTTATATATTTGTGTATAGATATCTTATTTTAATGTTCATAACATATAAAGTTGATTATGTGGTATATCACGTCATACCATTATAAAAATATTTTATGTGTTGTCATGTTGACAAATTTAGAAATATAATGAATGAGGCGAGAAGCTTAAATTTGTTTTCGCTTATGGTAAATTTTCACTTGTTTTTTTACTAAACTTTAAAGTATTGACAGCAATTAGACATTGCATAATTTATATTTTAAAATATTTTCGCAAATATAATATGCTTTTATATTTGGAGATCTCATGTGTAAAATATCATATTTTCTTTGGTTATATTATCTCAACCTGTCACAAGCTTTCCTCTTAACATTTTTAATGCCTGCTCGAGTCATCAATATTATTATTAATAATAACAGAAAGAGAGATTTTATTTATTTCATTAATGCAGTTAAAACATATATCGTACTAGTATACATTTTAAATCAATTGTATGTCGTGTTGTTGCATACCAGCACACATTAGTACATGTGAAATCTCAATATTTTTAAATTTCAGTTAATATTTTTATTTTTTCTTTCTAATATTTAGAGACTGTTTTCGATAGATTTCTTCTTGCATTGTGTTATTTTCTAGAAATAGCACAATGTCAAGAATGTTTTTTAAGGGTTTCTTTTCCTTTTGTGAGGTGAGATGGCCACTTACCTACGCAATGGGATAGAAAGCTGGTTTTCACTTACAAAATTCATAAATTCATGCTTTTTTTATATTTTTTTACATTTATTAGACACTTTGCTAAATTATCAGCGTTTTTTTTAGTGTAGGACACTATTAATTTTGATTATTTAGACATGACATTACTGAAGAGTGGTAATTAATTCGTTAGAATATGTTTCACAGTCGATTTCTTTTTCTTGCAACTGTTGTACATATTTGTTGTGGTTTTATATTCAACCTGGTTTTACATGCATACACATACTTACACTTCATTCTCACAAAATTATTTTTGGTTATGGTTCAAAGATAACACTCGCCTTGGTTGAATTCAGTCATAATTTTTATGTACTTCTGTAATTTTTTTTTCTACATACTGTGTCATGATCACATTCCTTTTATTTTACTCTGCAGACAAAAAAACTATTTTGTTTTACATAATTTTTACACTCATTCATGCTGGTTGGTTTACTGTTAGGAACAGGCATTTTTCCTCTTTTGAAGTTTAAATTGTTATAAATACACTTTATTTACATCTTCAATTATTTTAAACACGTCATATAATGTATTAGTTCCTGGTACACATAAGAATTTTGTTCATAGAAAAAACACAAGAGTTCATCGCACATTCTTTGTTCATTGATATTACACTAGTTCATCGCTTTACTTTCCATTCTTGTTGTACATGGGGAACTAGTTACATTCATTTTTTTTAAACAAAAAAATCGTTTTCTTCCTGGTCATTTTAGTTCACCGTATAAACAACTTAGTTCATAGCATATTTACATGTTAGTTATAGAAATTCTACACATTAGTTCATCGATCTTTTCACATTAGTTCATAGAATATTTACATGTTTGTTTATAGAATTTTACACGTTAGTTCATCGATGTTTTTCACATTAGTTCATAGAGATTTTATACATGTGTTCAGTCATGTCGTACGTTGTAGTTCATAGAGATGTACACTTTAGTTCGTTGAAGTTTTATATTATTATTCATAGATTGTTTACACATTAGTTCAATGAAAATACACATCTTTGTTCATAGAATATGTAACACATTAGTTCTTAGAAAGTAAACCACATTTTAATGTACATTATCTTTAAGATATAATTTGGAACCTCTTTTTAATTATTTTTTTAGATAAAACAGTAGTTTTTTTAATGTATTTTTTTTTCTAAAAATCCATACAACACTCAGGAAACTGCCAGCACATACTTTAAGGATTTTAAGATAGGAAATAAATTATAATATGTACATGCCTTTCCACATACATTTTTCTTTACTGAAAAAATTTGACTGATTGAACGAGGATGGTGACTCGATGCTAATTATATCATTTCACAAAATGATTCTTCTCAAAATAGTATAATATATCTTTAAAATTGGACATGTTTCTGATACAATATTATTTTGGTTCTTGTCACTAGTTAGATATACTTTTATCTTTAAAAGTATATATGCTAGAACAGGTATGACCATTACATCATTTGTACTTTCCTCTATTTTAAATGACACTTTAAATTTTCACACATTTAAGCTTTTAGAAATACATGCACTTACTGCAGTTTGTTTAGATCATCATGTACACACAAAAATATTGTAAGCATTTTTATTATTTTACAATAATCACAATTGTTTTGGCATGACTCTTAGCTATACCTTAAACATCAAGAGTATTTAAATCGAGGAAGTTAAATACTTTTACAGTTTTAATAGTACATATTTGTCACATTTGATATTCCGGTAATATTTTATGCCTATACACTTAATTTTTAACCTTTTGCTAACCATAGTATTCGACAGTTTTTTTTTCACTTCACACATAAATCATAGTTAAAACACGTAGTTCACTGTAGCTGGTTTAGAGTTTAACCAGAGTTTCTTTTTACATAACACATGTAGTTCATTGAGACAAGTTAACCCTTATTCATTGAGTTGTTTAATGTTTGTTAATTCATTAATTACGTAATTGAATGCCATTCATTGGTAAGTGTTTTTGGGTTCTTGTACACATACTGTCTGTTTCTGTTAGCAAAAAAAAAAAAAAAAAAAAAAAAAAAAAAAAAAAAAAAAAAAAATCCTAATTTGTTTTTCTACACAATCGCGAGAGCGTTGCTTGGCATGCGGAAATGGTATTTACAATGGTATTTTATTTTACAAAGGTTTTACAATGTTACATTTGCGGCATGCTACGCGGATGAGCTTGTGGTCTGTGGATAACAATTTTGTGGGATTTCACCTTTCTTATTTTTCCCTCATCAGTGGCATTCCTTGTGGTCCAAGACATTTCACGTGAATATATATATATTTATTGTTCACGAATTTTCTTATAGGTAATGCACAGGTTTTCATTTTTCTTATTACAGACATGCAGCCTTCTCCTGGTTTATACCAGTTATTTCTTTAGCACATATTAATTGAGGCTGAGTTCACACACACACACACAATTTTTCTCTTCTGTATTACCTGTTGTCAATTCACTTAAAATTTCATTTTTCTCATACATTTTTACATTTAAAAGATTACATGATGGAATAACTCAATTTTTTTTACACAAGTAAAGGCTTATTAAATCACAGTTTTATTTAAACTATATTTATATTAAGACAGGGGAATACAGTTGTCACATGGAATTAAATGGCTTATGACAGTGTTTGAGGTATTTTTTTATATCCTGATTTTCTACAGTTTTTATTATTGTCTTCTTTACCTTATATCTATCTCCTAAATATACATTTGTTTAATATTCATGTTGAGAGATAAAAAAAATCTTTAACAAAAGAAAGAAGTTTAAAACCCATACTTTCGATCATTATTATGGGCATTATTTCTGGAGTCTTAATTGCTTACATTATTTTTGTTTATCTGTGTGTTATATCATGTCTTTTGTTGCATTATATTACTCGAATATCTTATTTTATTTTATTATAATATTGATCAATATATATTTAATGTTTATTATTGAAAACATTTTGAAACTTATAGCCAGCTGGTAAGTGACTTGTTTATTTAGGCCTAATATATTTTTATTTTGTATGTGCACATTTCTGATACAGGTCATCGTCTAAATAAGACGAATTGAAGAGTGATCACAATTTTTTTTAATGAAGCTGCAGCTGTTTCTAAATAGAAACAATATATGTTGTCATCTGTATGACAAAATTTGTGGTACCAATATATTATATCATGATATAGATACTTTTATTTGGGATGGTTGTCTACTTAAAGAGAAGTTCAAATGCTGTTTACTTTATTTAGTAAAGGTTTGGTTTGTTTTCATGAGCATTTTACACATTATTACTTGTAAGAGCATATGAAAATTGATTTTTCTCCCTTCATGTACATTTATAGATTTTTTTTTCGCCTGTGAAAGGGGTGATATATGTGATGTAGAATCACATATAGTATTCTTAAATTTTACATTTTTCTAAATTACCGTTAAAACTAATCTTTAATTATATAGCTATTTTATCTTAACGCTTATTTTCGATCCCACAATAACTTTCCGTTCAAAAGAAAAGAAAGAAAAACATCTAGCATCTGCATTATTACTGAAAAACGGCTGTCAGATAAAGAGAATTCATTAAGATGCGTATTTCACCCTTGCTGGAAACAAATAAAAAAAGAATAATGTTCGAATGTGTTTGCGGTCAGTGAAATTTCATTTTCCTCTCTGCGTAATTTTAAGTCTAACTTATTCGTTGCATAAGAGTCTTTTCATGTAGATAATGGTTGTTATGTCTTTTGAGAACATTTTCCCAAAATATGCTCCTAACGTACGAATTGGCAGTCGGATTCCTTTTTGGCGTATTTTTTAGGACTGCTGTTTTCTGGTTGCCATGCTATTAAATTCAAAATCCTTTTATTGTTTAAGCGTAACAGACAATTTTGCGGAGATGATATCAGTCATTTTTCATATGCTTAATGTCGCCAAATGTGTGATGCCAATGTGTGAATTTTTCAGTGAGGAATTAATTGCCTCCCTCTCGCTTCATGAACTCAGTCATGTGAAGACTGTTTTCTTAAAAATGCGTTCAGGCACCATCCCTAACTTTTCTGTATGAAACCCTTAAATTTTGAAGTTTACTGCAAATAAATAATTTTTCTTAAAGAGCATTTATTGTCTTAAGCGATCATAGCCTATAACTAGCAAATGCATTTTTAAAAAGAACCTGTCAACATACTTTAAATTACAGATCCATACTATACATGTTGTTGGAAATGATCGAACGTCGTTGAGGTCATCACAACCCCATTTTTTGTTTGGTAGAGTTTACCGAAAGCACCTTCTTTGAAATTTCGAATATACAATTTCAAGTTACAGTTTTTATCCATTTCAATTTGTGCTAAAGTACACCATTCTAAATTCCAGGATGTTGAATAATAACTTTCTTTGAAAGTTCGGGTAAACCACTCGTCATCAAGTTCAGGTCTGTTCATTGGAGAGCAGTGAATAGGTTCATCATCATCATCATCATCATCATCAGAGATAGAAAACAAGTCTAAATTTAATGCAGAATCCTTCGAGAAAGAAGCAAAATCTAGTCTTGGTTTTTTTCAAATCCAGGGGGTGTGACACTAAATGTCGAAATGTAAGACTAATTCAAACATCTTTTATGTGAGGTTCTACTCCAATTCCATGGGTGAAGAGTTCATTGCTTGGTGGATTCATGTTATAAAGTGAACCATGTGCTAACTTGATAAAGGTAGAGGGCACATTCGGTCTTTTGAATTCTATAGTTCTCTCAGCACAAAAACTAAGCCTGAAACAGGGAAGGCAGCATTCAAGCAGGATTCATCATCTTTGTGGTGGCTTATGCAAGTTGACCCGTCTTGATAAAAATTAAGTAACACATAGTTGAAGGTGCACGCAGTTTCTTTTTCCACTTTGTCACGCAATTCTATCATCAGGGGAGTCCATGGAATACCGGGCACACTGGTTCCGCTGAAGGCATAGCTGGTATTGGGATCTCCATAGGCTAAGATCAGACGTTTAGGCTTAACCTCTTTTCCAAACAGACGGAAAGTAGGTCTGAAGAAGGGTAATGTCCGCAATTCAGACAAATAACGATCCGCATGAGGTTTCTCGATGAAATCACTGATGTACTCCACATTTAATCCATTATCCGTAAAGTGAATGGAAGGCATTTTGAAGACAGCAGTAGCAGCAACAGAACGTATCCAACTAGAACAGGTTAACTTCAACGAAAAGAATGAACACTAATGAGCTGCTCAGGGCTTTATACTTGTAATTATCGCTTAATCTTATCAGTTGATAAGATCAAGTCACGTGGTGCATGACATCACAGATGACGTTGAATCAAGATATCCCGAATGACATAAGGCAACCTCGATCATGTGGTTTGGTAACACTCATGACGAAAGGGGGAAAACCCAAGTGATAAGAATTTATATGATTTTTTCCATTTCTAGTCAAGTCACTGTGAAGGAAGCAAGTGTTTCAGGTAAGTATGTCTTAATTCATTTTTTCATTTCATTTCTTAATTCATTTGTATATTTCATTCCTATCATTTTTCATAAATCTAAATGAACATCCCTTTTAAAGAAAATCACACACACATTTAAAGAAATAAAGACAGAGAAATATAACGAAATCTATTTATTAAAACGATTGAAACAATACACTTTTAAAAGTCTCTACATTAAGTTTATATAAAAACGAGTCACTCACAGAATCTACATTCTTTAAAAACATGGATAGGACATCGTCGAAATTAACAAGCATTAGAATCATGTCTCCTAATTGTTGAAATTTTTCACGGTTGTTTAGCATGAAACAGGAATGCAGACTCACACTAGGATGTCGATTTTTACAACCGATACATTCATAAATTTGATTAAAAACAGCCACAATAGAATTCTCGATACAATAAATCAGTTTAGACCACAAAACATATTCATTTTCTTCAGAACCTCGTTCACAATTTTGCTTTAATAAAGCAGGTAAGTGTTTTTCATACATATGACGAATCAAATTCTGATTCAATGAATAGGCTTTTTCTTTCAACTGTTCAAGTTGAGCATTGTTTAATTGGATGAGAGATTCATTTTTTAACATTTTCAAACACATAACAGACTGATCCTCATTCAAAACTAAAAGTTTATTATTGGCGATAAACAATGAACTCGTATATTTCAAATTAAACGCAAATATTTTATACTGGAATTCATACCAAGTGCGAATGTCTAGTTCGATTCCATTCTGAGTTGGAATTCCTTCACTCGAAAATTCTCTAATTTGAACAGAGTATTGAGCATTCTGTAATTGTAGTCCTAAAAATATATGGTTTCCAAGTTCTTGTTGAAAAATATAATTTTCTTCTTTCACCGGTGGGGTTTGCAACACACAGTGTGTCTGAGACACGTCGGATTCTTGTGATGAGTCATCTATGCAGACACCATTGTTGGAAAGAGATGATTTCAGAAAGTCAATGAAAAATTCATTCAGAATAGCAGATTCGCAGCAGGAATCGGGGAAGGAAGTTTCTTCATCGACATACGGTTCTGTAGAGTCGGTAGCAGCATACAGGGTAACTGTCTCCATAGGCAGTCTTGATTCATTCATTTCCAGTGATGGTTCTAAACGTGAATACTTGCAAGCGACAATATTTCTTCGTGAGATCTTTTCATCGTAGGAACACACTAACAGCAGATTAAACTGATAACGGCGGTGACTCGTAGGAAAGACACACCCGCTGCAGTAAATTACACAATCGGCCAATTAACACACTTCGTTGATCCTCTTTTTGTTGTTTCTGGTTAACAGTTATTCTACGTTGAGTATGTGAATGCAGTTTTTGATGTTTCAAGAAGTCCACCTTTCTCGAAAAAATTTCTTTGCACACTTCACACGTCTTCGAATGAGTCTTGATATGACGTTGTAAATCACTTTTCTGAATGAAACTTTTATCACACTTCTCACATTTAAAAGCTTTTTCGTCAGGATGAAATTTGATATGCCTTACATACATAAACTTTTGCAGGAATGATTTGTTGCAGGCTTCACACACGAAGGAGGCTTCCGTAAGAGGATCTTCTTTTATCAAAAGTGTTGATGAAGAGGGTTTGATATTTGAAGCAGGTTCCACTTTAGGTACGAGATTCATCATCAATACGGATGCAGTAGAGGGTTGACTCATCATAAACTTAAAATGACTGACCTCACTCAGCAACAGTAAAGTAACAGCTAACGTTAAAAAAAAATTTCGCAAGAATTTATATCAGGATAGGGGGCGCGCGCGTACCGAAAAAACATCTGTGATTGCTTCACATAATGACGTCATCCCTTTTTAGAAAAAAAGCACTTCTTAAAATTTTCTTTCAGAGATATGCAGTCGTGGCTGAATCGATAAGTAACAATCTATTATTCAGTCACGACTGCATTTTGCACGTTCGATCCCCAACAAAACTTTTTGGAAAAACACTAATTCCATCGACCAAATCTAGATGGCAGCACCAAACATTCAGTCTCAACTAAAAGTTCCTAAATTAAAATTTCTTAATAAATCACCACTCGAAAAATAATCCCTCATACTAGAGTATGTTGAAAAAAATTCACTCATAATTTTTAATTACCTTTTTAAATGAACAACAGCAAAATTCAATCGAAAAACATACCCCACGTACTGTAACACGCCGAAAATTTTAAAGTCCCCACATTAAAATTAAAAAACACCCCCATACTATAGTATGGATTAAAAATTCTAACTCCCTGAAATTCCCGCTTAAAATAAAAAAAAAAATCCTTTTAATCCCTTCTCTTATAAGACAACCTTGAGGAATGAGGAGGAGTGTTGAGGAGGAGGAGGGTTGTGGAGGAGGATTGAGGAGGAGGTGTGAGGAGGAGGTGTGAGGAGGAGGAGCCCTCCTCCCTCCTCCGAACCTCACACCTCCTCCTGGGGTCGGACCGCCACTTTTCCCCTACTCATATGCCTTTTTAAAGCATATGCTCTCGGAAATTTCTTTTGACATGTTGGGCAAATCTGTAAAAGATAAAAAGCCATACTTTAGTTTGCTGAATAATAATAAAAAAATTAACTATTTTTAAACCCATTTAAAAAATTCCCCTTAAAATTTAAACAAACTATTTTTAAAATAATAAAATCATTAGTTGCATTTAAAAACCCCTTCTCTTTAAACACTTTCTTAATAGACTCTTAAAAATAGGAAAATAACTTAATTATTTTAACATTACAAAGATTTTTTTTCCCACTCATGAAACAAAATTAAAAAAAAAATAAATATAACCTTTCCAAAATAATTTTTATAAAACTAATTTTCATGCAATTGAAAAAGTTCAGTATGCCAATTGAATCACTAATGTTCAGAAAATTAATTTTCATGACATTTAGTTTGAAAAAAAAAACAGATTTAACTTTAAAAAATGAAATGCTTGCTTGAAAAAAAATCTCTATTACTTGAAATCATCACATAACAAATTCATAAATAGGCTTAAATATTACAGAATTTTTAAATTCTAATATACTAAACTTTTTCAAATATTCTAAAAAAAATTAAACAATAAAATCTCACCTTGGATGACTTCGATAATCCTCCTGGATTATCAAGTGTGCTTGTTGAAGCCAAAAGTCCCATGGCTTCTCGTGATGTGGAAGGTCCCGGGACGGCCAAAAGCTGTTGCAGTATAGATGAGCGCTCCGTTTGTGGAGAAAATTCAGGGGTGTCCCACACTGGCGAAAAAATCAGCAGGTAAGTTTCCCACCATATCATCATAAGAAGGAGAACACTCTTTTGGCTGGAAAAAAAAAATAATAACATCACATGAGTTTCTTGATAAATTTTAGCTTCAAAACAATCAAAGTAAATTTATATAAAAAAAAAATTTAAACCATTAAACTTTAAGTTAACCATTTGAATTAACATTAAAAATAATCTAAGTTAAAACACCTTTAAGTTAACCATTTAAAATAATCTAGTTTTAAACGATTCATTAAAACAAAGACTTAATACACACCTTGGAAGATTCGAGTGGGGGTTGAGCAGATGTGGATGCATAATGTCGGTTTTCAGCAACTTCCAATGTTCTGATAAGCTGGCTATCAGTTATCTCTGATAACCGCTAAAACAAACAAACAAACAAACAAAAAGTTTTAAAACATTTTCTATTTTTTTTTTTTTTTTTTTTTTTTTTTTTTTTTTTTTTTTTTTTTAAGAGTAACACTTAAGTGATCATATAAGAATTTGTTGACTTTCTTTTAGTTAAAAGTTATTTAATTAAGAAAACATGTTAAATTAATATTAAAGTTTAGTTGTGTTAGTTTAACCCCCTGACTGCCCAGCCAAAGGGTAATGTTGTAATGTTGTTTTCTCTGTAATTTATTAAAAATATTTAAAAAAAGATGTTTTTTCCAACCTGATACAAAATATGTTATTAGTATCGGTGTATAATCTTTGATAGCAGCAATCCTAACTTAATTTTTCAGAAGTGGGTCTTATTTGTGGAATTATGCTAATTTAAATATTGCTTATGTTGCAGTGAAACCTGTAGCTTAGTGTGTGAAAAAATCAGCCGGCGGCAGTCAGGAGGTTAAAACCAAACCTGAGACTGTAAAATTTTTATTGAAGTAACATATATTTATGAAAATAATTACTTAAAAAATGAACAGAGAAAGTTTTAAATCAAACTGTTATACTCTTCAATTTAAATACGTTAACCGTTAACTATTAAAACATAATAATAATAAATTCATTTTTACAAATATATATATTAAAAAATACCTTCAATGATTCCTTCATTTTGCTTTTTCGTTTCCTTTCGTTTTGAAAGGTTGCCTCAATCACCTCCAGTTTTTCAGGGGAAAAAGGGAAGTCCACTTCCCACTATGTGAAAAAAAAAAAAAAAAAAAAAAAAAAAAACAGTTTAACATTTTCAACGACTATTCATAAGAATGACTCATCTTTTTGTTAAAACATCCCTTCACCGTTTAAAATAACCTTTTATAAACGAAAATTCAATCAAATTATTCTATTTAAAATATTTTTCTGAAGCTTTTAAATAACATTTACTTTCTTTTCATTCAAAATTAATTATCATAATAGGTTATACATGACAAGTTAGGTGAAATGAATCTCTTACGTAACATTTTCAACACATATAAAAAATTAAGTCATTTAAAATCAAACGAGGTGCAAGTATTTTGAATAAAGACATGTTAAGGATAACTTAACTTTAATAGGAAAAAGTATCACATATAATCATATTTAAGAATGAGGACGTGTTAGATTATTTCTTCCTTAAATTAAGTTAAATAATTACTGTTGTAAAATTTAATTCCCTTTAATGAAAAAAATATATCCTACTTTTTTTTTTCACAAATGCATTTTTAATAAAATAATGTTGCTATTAAGATCTGAACAGAAAAATAATATTCCAAAAGAAATTAATTTTTTTTTCAATTAGCAGTCTATCAAGAAAATGAGTTCAACTTAAAATCAAATAAAAACTTGGATAAATATTTACAAAACATTAAAACATTCGTAAATCATTTACAAAAACAACCATGTTAAAATATACAATAGTAGAGTTTACAAAATAATCTTACTTGACTTTGGACTGAGGATGAAGAATTCATTTTTAAAGTATTCGTTTGAAAGTAGAAAAGTGCGAGTTAAAAATAAAACCGTCCTAACTTGTTAATTTCTAACAAGAGAATAAATTCACATCTAACGCTAATCAGATTTATCTGATAAGGCGATCTTATCAAACCCATGACGTAAGGGGAATTCCCGTTATCAATGAGTCATGGGTTTTTCCCGTGACGAGTACAAGATTCTTAATTAAACTGCTAATAAATTAGATCTCTTATTAAGTTTAACATTCATAAAAAAATAATAGAAAAACCATTACAAATATTCTTTTCTGATAAAATGGATTCATTTGAGTGTCATATTGAATAAATAGAAAAAAGTATTAACTAATTTTGCTGAATTTTAATGAAGGTTTTCTGACGAGTTTATAAACTCTGAAGCAATATAATTATTTTAGATTCTTTACAAATAAAACATTTTTCTTCCGCTTTATGAAAAAATAAATAAATAACAGTTTCTCAATACAACTTTAAAGATGTTTAGGTATTTGAACAGTTTCATTTAGATATAGTCTTTTAAAAATATAAATGGATCATAATTTTTTAAATGAAATTCCTTATTAAAATGAACTGTTATACACGTAAAAGCAATAATATTAATCTCTTTTCAACATGTCTAAAACTTAACTGTTTTCTTTACGGATAAAAAAAAAAGAAATATTACTCTAACTCCTTTTTTAAATAAATTTCACAATCAATAAATAAAAACTGTTTTAAATATTTAGTTTTAAAAACATGTAAAAGCAATAATATGAATCTCTTTTCAAACATATTAAATCGTAAATATTTTCTCTAACAAAAGAAAAGTATATATTTGAATATATAAATATTACTCTAACTCCTTTTTTAAATAAATTTCACAATCAATAAATAAAAACTGTTTTAAATATTTAGTTTTAAAAACATGTAAAAGCAATAATATGAATCTCTTTTCAAACATATTAAATCGTAAATATTTTCTCTAACAACAATAACAAAAAAGTATATATTTGAATATATAAATATTACTCTAACTCCTTTTTTAAATAAATTTCACAATCTATACTAATAAAATCCGTGCGCCTCTGTCTGTCTGTCTGCTTGAAGCCGATTACAGTTCGCAACGCGGGCGAGTTGGAAGTCGCGAGAGCTGTCTTTCGATTGGAAAAATTCCTGGGAAGTCATTTCGGGCATTTTCGAGACCGTGGGACCGAAATTAAAAAAGTTATGAATTAAAAACCCCTTGGGAATCGGAACAAAAAATGTCTCAAATCCCAAACGGTGCTCAAACGGAGCTCTGAGGCAGAACACTGCGCCACCTTGCGGTTAAAGAAAATAATTTTTCCCCTTTGGCTAAAAGAAGAAGCAGTCGAAAACCTCTTTTTCTCCCTTTTTTGCGCGTTTTTTCTTAAACCATCATGCAGACAGTTTTTAAAGTAGAAAAAAACTTATTACATATTCAGAATCTGCGTAAAAGTCTGCTTCTGATGAACCAAAAAATACGAGAAAATGTCTTATGGGCGCGCAGAGCCAACCGTACAAAACCAAATATTTTTAATGGGACGATGGCGACCATGGAGCGTAGAGCCCACTGTGCGAAATCACATATTTTTAACGGGATAATGGGCGCATAACAACCATAGCTCTTTAATTTACTTTTTTTTGTGCTTGAGGATTCGAACACCAAGACTTGCTTATTAAATGAATTTTTTTGTTTATTATATATTGCTTAATATCGAGGTTCGTTTGGAAAAAGTGGCCCAGCTAGCGGGCGTAGCTCGCTAGTCTATACTAATAAAATCCGTGCGCCTCTGTCTGTCTGTCTGCTTGAAGCCGATTACAGTTCGCAACGCGGGCGAGTTGGAAGTCGCGAGAAGTGTCTTTCGATTGGAAAAATTCCGGGGAAGTCATTTCGGGCATTTTCGAGACCGTGGGACCAAAATTAAAAAAGTTATGAATTAAAAACCCCTTGGGAATCGGAACGAAAAATGTCTCAAATCCCAAACGGCGCTCAAACGGAGCTCTGAGGCGAACGGAGAACGGAGCACTGCGCCACCTTGCGGTGAAGGAAAGGAACTTCCCCTTTGGCTAAAAGAAGAAGCAGTCGAAAACCTCTTTTTCTCCCTTTTTGCACGTTTTTTCTTAAAACATCATGCACAGTTTTTAAAGTAGAAAAAAACTGATTACATATTCAGAATCTGCGTAAAAGTCTGCTTCTGATGAATCAAAAAATACGAGAAAATGTCTTATGGGCGCGCAGAGCCAACCGTAGAAAACCAAATATTTTTAATGGAACGATGGCGACCATGGAGCGCAGAGCCCACTGTGCGAAATCACATATTTTTAACGGGATAATGGGCGCATAACAACCATAGCTCTTTAATTTACTTTTTTTGTGCTTGAGGATTCGAACACCAAGACTTGCTTATTAAATGAATTTTTTTGTTTATTATATATTGCTTAATATCGAGGTTCGTTTGGAAAAACTGTCCCAGCTAGCGGGCGTAGCTCGCTAGTCAATAAATAAAAACTGTTTTAAATATTTAGTTTTAAAAACATGTAAAAGCAATAATATGAATCTCTTTTCAACATGTCTAAAACTTAACTGTTTTTTTTACGGATAAAAAAAAGTATATATTTTAATATATAAATAATATACTAACTCCTTTAAATAAATTTCACAATCAATAAATAAAAACTGTTTTAAATATTTAGTTTTAAAAACATGTAAAAGCAATAATATGAATCTCTTTTCAAATATATTAAATCGTAAATATTTTCTCTAACGAAAAAAAAGTATACATTTGAATTTATAAATAATATACTAACTCCTTTAAATAAATTTCACATTTAATTAAACTATTCAAATAAAAAACTTACTTCAACATAATCTGAAAAGGCGTTTGAAGACATCGCTTGAGTTCTATAATCCATGAAGAAATACGAACTTCAAATAAAACTAAGGCTGTGGTATACTGAGGAATTCGCTGTATCACAAGAGAGAAAAAATATCAACTGAAGTCGATTTCTTCTTGCTGTCCCTTTTTATCACAAGAGCTGATTCATCTTATCTGATAAGGGGTTTTTCCAAAGAGTGAATCACTTGATAAGATGATATGACTCGATTTCTCATCAACAATAAGAAAAATAATTTTCAAAGGGACTTAATTACAAATTAATCTTAATGAATGTAATTTTTAATTATAATTATGAAGCTTAAAAATAAAATTATCTTTCTTTTTTTCCAATTAAGTATTATGCATAAAATGTTCATTTGTAAACTTTCTTTCATTGATTGCTTCAAATAAGTAAAAGCGTGTAAAATCTTCATAAGTAATTAAAATCATAATCATTAATTAATTATTATAATTAATGATTAATTAGTTGATTATAAAAAACCAAGTCTTCATGGGTTAATAAAGTCACACATTAATAATAATAATTAATTATTTGATTATAAAAAGGGTTTTAATAGCTTATTAACAATAATTCATTTAATGAATATAAAACTATTCATGAGAAAATTTTAATTACTTTGCACTTAAATTATGCAAACTAAGATTTTTTTTCACACTAGTGATTAATTTTTTTTCAAATCTTTAATTTAACGTTATTTGTTATATTTTCTCATAAAATTATTATTACTTCTCTTATGTTTCAAAAATAATTGTAGTATAAGCTGAAAGGGAAAATTAAAATAAAACAGAGACAGGCTTAAGGAAAAATAACAAACATTTTATTAAATCTATTTGATAGTACATAATGTTTCTTGCTTATTTACAAAGATTGTTTCTAACAAGGAAGGTCTCCATTGGGAGCATACTCAGAATTTTTCGAAAAAAATACGAATTAAACTACTCATGTAGGTAATAAAGGATCGGTGAAAATTAGCGGGGGAATTACATTATTAGATATGTAAAAAAATAAAATAGTTTGGATTAATTGGCATGAAAAGCTGAAAGCGACGCGGGATTTGGCGAACAGTGCATTTCCTCGCCAAAAGCAGACGATTTTAACGAATCTGAAAATTGATTTTAATTGAATTCACTGTTAAAAATCTGCAGCATTTACTGCAACGTCACTCCACTACTTTTATAGAATATCTCTCTTCTGACCAATGAGAATGCTCCATAGCACGGTGAATTGATCGCTTTCTATAAAAGCGGTGGAGTGACGCTGCAGAAAATGGTACAGATTTTTAGCGGTGTTGTAGCGTAAGCAACACTGTTGAAAATCCGCTGCATTTTGCTGCAACGCACTCCACCGCTTGTATATAATATCTCTATTCCAACCAATGAGAAAGCTCCATTTCACGGCCAAGTAACCGTTTTCTATACAAGCAAGGCAGTGCTTTGGAACAAAATGCAGCAGACTTTTAACAGTGTATTTTTCAATTTGGAACAATTTTAATCAATTTAAATTGTGTTTTAAATGATAAAATATGTTAATTTCATTTTGTTATAAATACATATAAACGTATATGACAAAACTACACTAAAAGTAAGTAACAGTAAAGTCAAAATGCAAAACTAAAATTACTTAAACTACACATATTTAAATAAATTGAACATAGAAAGTTTTTTCTTTAAAAAGTATCCGAAGCGTAAAAGCGTATTTTTCAAAATTTCGTTTTTTCGCCAACCGGAGATAAATCGCCAAATAAACGAAATTTTTATTATTTTTTTACGGACGTTATAAGGAGGTTCCGCCGAAATTTTTTTATAAACATATATAACTATATGAAAAGAACATTCTGTAATTTTTTCAGATTTTTCTGAGTATGCCCGTATGGAGACCTTCCTTGTAAGTAATTTCTATAAAAGTCTGATTTTAAACATGCAAAAAATGCATGCGTGATATGACATGTACATTCTGATGTTGCATTTTTTACAAATTGGTAGACATTAAAGTTCAATAGGGCACTGTCTTTATACATGAGATATTTTTCTTTTAAATTAGTTATTAAACATGTGTGATCCAATTGTGAGTTTTGACCGATTCGACATCCATAACAGTCAAAAACACGATCCAATGATCGTTCAATTTCAGAGTTTAAGCAGGATAAAAAGTTTTTCTTGGCAAAATCAGAGTCTATAAGGGAATGGATACATTTTCCCGATTTTCGCAGAACTGCAACAGGTATCACTCGTTTAAGAAGCAAATCAATGAAACAGTCTGTAATTTCAGAACAGAATTCAGTGAGTTTTAAAAATTGATCTCGTGATAAACGAATTCCATTGGGTTCGAAATGAAAATTCTTATCATCCGTTTTGAATATCTGTTGAAGAAGACAAAAGTCTTCATGTAAAAAGGCTAGAATGAGTGAATTATTACAAACCGAAGACTCTTTCACAGAATAAAAGTGGAACTTTGTCACATGTTGTTGGAAATAATCGAACGTCGTTGAGGTCATCACAGCCCCATTTTTTGTTGGGTAGAGTTTACCGAAAGCACCTTCTTTAAAATTTCGAATATGCAATTTCAAGTTACAGTTTTTATCCATTTCAATTTGTGCTAAAGTACACCATTCTAAATTCCAGGATGTTGAATAATAACTTTCTTTGAATGTTCGGGTAAACCATTCGTCTTTATGCGAATCATCAAGTTCAGGTCTGTTCATGGGCGAGCAGTGAAGAGATTCATCATCATCATCATCAGAGATAGAAAACAACTCTAAATTTAATGCAGGGTCCTTCGAGAAAGAAGCAAAATCTAGTCTTGGTTTTTTCAAATCCAGGGGGTGTGACACTAAATGTCGAAAGGTAAGACTAATTCCAACACCTTTTATGTGAGATTCTGCTCCAATCCCATGTGTGAACAGTTCATTGCTGGGTAGATTCATATTATAAAGAGAGCCATGTTCTTATTTTATAAATGTAGAAGGCACACTCGGTCTTTTGAATTCGATAGTTCTCTGTGCACCAAAACTCAGTACTGAAACAGGAAAGACAGCATTCAAGCAGGATTCATCATCTTTGTGGTGACTAATGCCAGTCGATCCATCTTGGTAAAAATTAAGTAACACATAGTTGAACGTGCAGGCAGTTTCTTTTTCCACTTTATCACGCAATTCTATCATCAGGGGAGTCCATGGAATACCGGGCACACTGGTTCCGCTGAAGGCATAGCTGGTATTGGCATCTCCATAGGCTACGATCAGACATTTAGGCTAAACCTCTTTTCCAAACAAACGGAAAGTAGGTCTGAAGAAGGGTAATGTCCGCAACTCAGAGAAATAACGATCCGCATGAGGTTTCTCGATGAAATCACTGATGTACTCCACATTTAATCCATTATCCGTAAAGTGAACGGAAGGCATTTTGAAGACAGCAGCAGCAGCAACAGAACGTATCCAACTGGAACAGGTTAACTTCAACAAAAAGAATGAACACTAGTGAGCTGCTGAGGGCTTTATACTTGTAATTATCGCTTAATCTTATCAGCTGATAAGATTAGGTCACATGATACGATAATATCACATGGTATGATATCACTGATGACGCTGAATCAAGATATCCCGAATGACATAAGGCAACCTCAATCACGTGGTTTGATAACACTCATGACGAAAGGGGGAAACCCAAGTGATAAGAACTTATATGATTTTTTACCATTTCTAGTCAAGTCACTGTGAAGGAAGCAAGTATTTCAGGTAAGTATGTCTTAATACATTTTTTCATTTCATTTCTTAATTGAATTGTATATTTCATTCATATCATTTTTTCATAAATCTTAATTAACCTCCCTTTTAAAGTAAAACACACACACACACACACACATTTGAAGAAATAAAGACACAGAAATAAAACGAAATTTATTAATTAAAATGATTTAAACAATACACTTTAAAAGTTTCTACATTCAAATGACCTAAAAGGTGGTCACTAACAGAATCTACATTCTTTAAAAACATGGATAGGACATCGTCGAAATTTACAAGCATTAAAATCATGTCCCCTAACTGTTGAAATTTTTCTCGATTGTTTAACATAAAACAGGAATGCAAACTCACACTAGGATGTCTAAAAACACAACCAGTACATTCAAAAATTTGATTAAATATATTCACAATAGAATTCTCGATACAATACATCAGTTTAGACCACAAAACATATTCATTTTCTTTAGAACCGAGTAGGGGAAAACTGACAGCCCGACCTCGGGAGGAAGTTTGAGGTTCGGAGGAGGGAGGAATGCACCTCCTCCTCACTCCTCCTCCTCACACCTCCTCCACAGCCCTTCTCCTCATTCCTCCTCCTCCTCCTGCTGACATCGTCTTGAAAGAGAAGGGGTTAAAAGGATTTTTTTTTTAATTTTAAGCCGGAATTTCAGGGAGTTAGAATTTTTTAACCATACTATAGTATGATGGTGTTTTTTAATTTTAATGCGGGGACTTTAAAATTTTCGGCGTGTTACAGTACGTGGGGTATGTTTTTCAATAGAATTTTGCTGTTGTTCATTTAAAAAGTTAATTAAAAATTATGAGTTAAATTTTTTCAACATACACTAGTATGAGGGGATGTTTTGACTGCTGATTATGAAATGAATGATTCATATTAAATTTAAAGTAGTAATTAATTAAAAAGTAATTAAAAATAATGAGTGATAAATAATGAAAGGAATTTTTCGGGGAATTTTTTTCAACATACTCTAGTACGAGGGATTATTTTTCGTTTAATTAATTAATTTTTGCGTGAATTTTGTGAAGATGGAAATTTTTAGGGAAACTTTTTTTTCACCATACCCTTGTACGAGGGCTTATTTTAGATTTTTTAGCGGAAATTTCGTGGAATGATTTTTTTTTTTGTGTGTGTGTGTGTGTGTGTGTGTGTGTTATAGTATGAGGTGTATTTTTAATTTTAATATGGGGACTTTAAAATTTTTGGTGTAGTCTAATTTGAGGAATTTATTTTTGTTTTTAGGCGGTAATTTTGCAAAGATCGATTTTTTTTCACTATGCCCTTATTCGAGGGCTATTTTTTTATTTTAAGCGGGAGATGACATGTACGAGAGGTATTAATTTTTCTTCCACGAGTTAATTTTTAATGAAGAAATATTTAGCACGAATGTTGCGGAAATGGAAATTTTTAGGGAGTAATTTTGTTAAGATTTAATTTTTTAAAGTGTTGAAGCAGTAATCATTTTATGTTAGGATATTTTAGAAAGACTACCACGGAGGGCACTTTTTCAAACTTAATTTTTGTAATGAGATTTATTCGCGCTCGTCGACCTAACTGTTCGGAGTTTACAATTTTCTTCGAATCATGTGTGAATAACTGTTAGATTTCCTCAGAAAGACTTCCACCGCCTTTATGTCTATCCATCATCATAAATAACACATGCTTGTAATAGGAATTTCTGAATAACAATTTTGAATATTTATTTAATGAAGGAACTATAAAATTATTTCGAGTGTTATTTTTAGTCAACCATAGTATGCAGCTGAAATTTTAGAATAATTAAAAAATAACTTTAAAATTTGAATGAAAAAATATGTTTCAAAATGGAATTTTACGTACTAATATTTAATCGCGCTCGTCGGTCTTACTGTTTGGAGTCTGTCATTTTCCTTTAATCTTGGGAAACCTTGCGTCAATCTGGGTTAGGATATTTCAGAAAAACCCCCACTAAGGAGATTCTTTTAAACTAATTTTTGAAATGAGATGTATTCGCGCGCGTTGGCCTAACTGATCGAATTATGAACATAAAATCGTCAAAATAATACAAAATATTTCAAATAGTTAGAAAATGAATGGTTAAACCGCCAAATAAGAACAAAATACTTCAAGCAATGAGAAAATAAATGTTTAAAATCGCCAATTTAACATAAAATATTTCACACAATAAAAAACGAAAGATTAAAATCGCCAACATAAAATGAAGTCTCATGCAATTAGAATAAAAACATTAAAAAAAATCGCCAAATTAAAAGATTTTTCTTATCTCACAATAAATGTTCTGAAAGATCTATTCAAAAATTCTAGTTTAAGATTAAAATTTTCATTCAAAATTCAAATAAAACCCCTTAATATTTGACGTGTCACTAAAAATTTAAAGTAAAAATTTTTTCAAAGTGTTATTATCAAAGATTAATTTTTCTAATAATTAACTCGTGTAAAGATAGTTCAAAGTGCAATGATTCACCATTTGCTTGTTATCTTAGAACATATTATCTGTGATATTAACATCATGTTATGCAAAAAATATAAGTAAATATTAGTAGTTTTAAAATAATTTTTATTCGAATGGGTAGTTCGATAAATTAAGAACATTAGAATTTTATGGATTAAAAAGTAACAATTGAGAAAATAACCATTTCAAAATATTTTTTTTAAACCAACTTTCATGCAATTCAAAAAGTTTTAGTATGAAAATTGAATATTTTTTTCTCAAGAGAAATATTTTATGCGAGTGAAAAAGTGAGAGTCAGTTAATTTATGAATCATTTTAAAATATTACCTCGCAATAATTTGTTTTGAAACTATGTTCTTAAACATATTAATATTTAAAAGTTTAGTCATTTTATATACTTTATATACAAATTTTACTTACCAACATATGAATTCGCCTTCATTCCGCACTTTCTTGAAGAATAACTCTTGATAAACTCTTATCAACACCTCATGCTGGTTTGAATCACTACCAAGTTAAGATAGATACGATATGACTAATTGCTAGGTTTTCCCCCCAAACAGGGGAAGTCCTGCTTATCACATCCTATTTTGAATGAAGAATATTTCAATTGCAATTAACTTCAGATTTTGTTATTTAATAATTATTTTTTTAATTTGAAAATTTTAATTAATGTTTTAGTGAAATTACCTTTATTTATAAGATTTTGATTTTTTTAAATTGTTTATACTATTTCAAACATGTACATTCCTATTTGTAAATACGAATTCATAAAAAACATCTTTGAATGATTTTATTATTATTGTGAAAACACTCTTCACGAAGACTCACTGGCGCCAGCAGCCGCGCATTTTGAGAACATTCTTTTATTTATTTTTTTTTCTTTCTTGTGCAAACAAAAAGCTGATTGCTTATTTTACGATCTTTTTTATTAATGCTTTTTTTGTACCTTTCAGATTTCGATGTAGTTATATTAAGAATAATGATCAAGAAACATGTAATATCTGCACGCGTGTGTAAATAATCAACTTTTTTTTGTGTGTTTACGTTTTGTGTTATTTTTGCTGTGGATTTTCTGTTTTTGAAGATGGCCAAGAATTACGATTTTGCCCACCGTACATCCCTCAAGAACCCTCAAGAAAGGTAGGAAAATTTTATACTGTTATTTTTAAGAATATTATTTTTCTACTGTAATGACGTATTTGAAATCAACATGGCATCCCTGCCGCGGGATGTACGGTGGTAATATATTTTGAAATAATTAAGAATTTGAATTTCGAAATTAACTAATTAAGTAGAGAAAAAGAAAAAAATGGCTGAAAATTTAGAAACACTTAAAAAAAGAAGAACGATTTTTCGATTGGCTGTTACGAAAATTCTAAATAAAATCGAAACTTCCATAAAATCAGACGATGTGTCTATTGAAGAACTGCAAGAACATGTTGAAACATTGACCGACAAATTTAAGTCACTTAAGACAACAGATAATTTAATTGAATTATTAGTCAATCCCGATGATTTAGAGAAAGAATTAGAAGCCGCTGAAAAGTATAGCGAAAATGTAATATTATGGAAGTCACGCGCAAATCAGAAAATTAGAGAATTAAATGCCGGATTTTTAAATTTAAAATCAAAACAAGAAAGTAACAAAGAACAATTTTCATACAGTGCATTTAATGAAAAAGTGGATAATTCTGTAAAAGTTAAGTTACCGAAATTGAATATACCAATATTTGATGGAAATATAAATGAATGGCTTTCCTTTTGGAACAGTTTTGAATCGGCCATTCATGATAATAAGTCGTTAAATAAAGTCGATAAATTTAATTATTTAAGATCGCAATTAAGATCGACCGCTTTAAACACAATTGAAGGTTTTCCTGTTTACGAAAAAAATTACGATGCGGCTATAGAATTGCTGAAAAGTAGGTTTGCTAATAAACAATTATTAATACACAATCATACTAGTAATCTTTTAGCTATCAAGCCGTTGAGAACTTCGAATGATATATATGCTTTCCGACAATATTTTGATAAATTATCAGTAGAACTGAGAAGTTTGCAAAGCTTAGGAACAGATTTAAATAACATTTCAAGTGTATTATGTACAACCATTTTGAAAACAATTCCGAAAGATTTGTTAATAGAACTTAACAAGTCCGATAATGAAAAAGGATTTTATGAAATTGAAGAACTAATGAATTTTTTATCTACTTGTTTAAAAGCAAGAGAAAAGGCTAATTTAGTAATAAACCCAATGAACGAAGATAGAAAATTTTTTATTCCTCCTGAAAAGAAAAAGTTTAATTCGTTTCGAAATAACTATAAACAAAAAAATTATCCAACAGCTAATGATTTAGTGTCAACGAACAAAAAAGAGAATTTAAACGTAATAAACTGCGTTTTTTGTGAATCATTTCATCACTCATCGGTTGATTGCGATAGAACTAATGAGTTATCTATTGATGAAATTAAGAACATTCTAATGAAAAAAGGAGCATGTTTTAAGTGCCTAGAAATGAAAAAACATTTATCGCGTTTTTGCAAAAAAAAAAAAAAAAAAAATATATATAAAATGCCGGATTTGCAACGGGAATCATAACACATTACTTGTTATAGAAACGTAAAAAAGGAAAAATCTAAACAACAGACCGAAGTGTCGGATACTGCCCTTTTTGCGAATGAAGACTTGCCGAAAGAATTTTATTTACAAACTTTATATGTTTATGTAAGAAATAATGGTTGTGAATATATAGTACGCGCATTGTTGGATACGGCCTCTTCTAAGTCGTATATTTCAAAGTTCGTAGCCAATAAGATGGAATTAAAAAGTTTAAGAAAGGTCAGAATTACTCACGGGTTGTTTGGAGGTACCGAAACAACGGTAGACCTTAACTGTTATTCTGTTAATTTAAGGGGTTTAAGGGGAGGTAAAAAGATTAAAATTGAGGTAATGGAACAAGAAAAAATTTGTGCTAATGTACCCAAAATTAGAGACATTCGTTGTATTGCGGAATTAAAAGGAAAAAATATATTTTTGAGCGATATCTGCCCTGAAGGTAAAAATTGTTTATATGAAAGAAATTTAAATGAAATACATGTACTTTTGGAAGCAGATGTTGTGGGAGAACTGTTTACAGGAAAAATAGAAAATTTATCTTGTGGTTTGGTTGCGATGCAAACAAAACTGGGTTGGACTACTATGGGCAAAATTGGCGGAAATGAAAGGGATAGTTCTCTTTTGGTCCCTTAATTATATGTAAACGATGCCAAAATTACAGATTTGTGGAATTTAGATTCTTTAGGCATAGTAGATCCGGCGGAAAAACAAACTAAGGAAGAAGTCCAGAAATTAGTTTTGGAGCATTTTAAAGAAACCGTAAGATGCGAAACTGATGGTAGGTACAAAGTTTGTCTTCCCTGGTTCAGTGAGCATCCTCCCATTCCAAGTAATAAAGATTTAGCGATAAAACGCCTGCAAAATAATATTAAGAATCTCCAAAATTGCGGTTTGTTGAAAGATTACGAAGCAGTTTTAAATGAGTGGGAAACGGAATTGATTATTGAAAGAGTGAAAGGAGAGGAAAAATTTAACACCAAAGTCCATTATCTCCCTCATAGAGCTGTAATAAAACCTAATTCTACGACCAAAATTAGGCCAGTATTTGATGGATCAGCACATGTTAAGGGTTCTGTTTCCATAAATGATTGTATAGAAAAGGGACCTAATTTAATTGAACTAATTCCTTCTGTTCTAAATCGATTTAGAGTGGGAAAGATAGGTGTTGTAGCAGATATTCGTAAAGCTTTTTTACAGATATCACTAAATGAAAATGATAGATTATTTACGTTTTTTCTGGTGGAGAGATGGGAATTCAGAAAACCTTGAAATTTATAGACATTGTCGGGTTGTCTTTGGGATCAGTTGTAGCCCCTTCCTTTTGGCCGCTACTCTAACACGTCACTTAGATGAAGCACCTGAGAACATTAAAGATGTTGCTATAAAACTTAAAGAATCTTTCTATGTAGATAACTGTGTAGCTAGTGTAGAATCGTTAGAAGAGTTAGAATATTTTCGCAATGAAGCACGGTAACTCTTAGCTTCGGCACAATTTGATCTTCGTGGATGGTGTCATAATCGGTGCGAAGAAATTGGATTAGGCTTTAATGAAAAGGGTCATTTGAGTGATGCGGCTGAGGATAAAATTCCCTTACTTGGTTTAATGTGGGACACCAAGAATGATACATTGTCGTGTGATTTTCGGAATTTTAAATTGGAAAATGAGTGCATCACTAAAATGCATCACTATATTTTCGAAACAATTTTGTCCTTAACTCATAAAATATTCGATCCCATCGGTTTCACTTGCCCCGTGACCTTAATTCCAAAATTACTTTTACAGAAATGCTGGAAAATAAAGGCGTCATGGGACTCCAAGCTGCCCGATGAGATAGTTAAGGAATTTAGAAAATGGACTAAGGAAATTAAAGATTTGGGAAATCTTGAGATCCTGCGAAGATTGTCTAACTTATCTCTAAAAGAGGGAAACTTATCTTTACATATTTTCTGCGACGCTAGTAAATTTTCTTACGCTACATGCATTTATCTAAGAAATGAAGTAGAAAATAGTGTAACTTGTCAACTTATTCAGGCTCGTTCTAGAGTAGCTCCTCTAAAGGACATTTCCATTCCACGCCTTGAGTTATTGGCCTGTTGTATTGGAGCTAGATTGTCTAATAGTATTAAAAACGATTTGAAATTAGAAAATGTTGATATTTTCTATTGGTCAGATTCAATGGACGTGTTATACTGGATAAAACGGGAAGATCCTTGGGCTACATTTGTAGAAAATAGAGTTAGGGAAATTCGAAAGCTTACCCCCAACATTTCATGGAATTTCGTATTTGGACATATGAATCCAGCAGATTTACCGTCACGCGGTTGTTGTGGAAAATCCCTTATTAAATCTCAGTGGTGGTTACGGCCATCATGGCTTTCAGAATCAAAGGAAAATTGGCCTAGTACTAATATTTTTCCTAATATGGATATACTGAATTCTGAAAAAAGAAAAACTATTGTGACCGCTCCTAATGTAGAGAGTGATGAGGCACAATTTTATAATCGCTATTCTTCTTACAATAAAATTTTGAGAGTTACTGGTTGGATTTTGCGATTTTACCAAAATTCGAAAAGTGGTAGTACCGACAGAATATTCGGTCAATTAACACACAACGAATTAAAAGCGGCAGAAACAGTATTATTAAAACTTGTGCAAAAAGAATCCTTTGTGAATGAACATAATCAAAGACTGAAATGCCTGAATATTTTTACAGATTCGGAAGGAATCATACGCGTAAAAACGAAGATATTTCAACGAGAAGATGAATTTAATTTTAGATTACCTATCTTACTCCCTTCAAATCATTACGTCGTAGAAAAGATTATATTTTCGAAACATTTAGAATTCGGTCATTGTGGCGTACCCTTGTTGATGACTGCGTTACGAGAAAATTACTGGGTGCTGAAGAGTCGGAAAACAATCAAAAAGGTAATCGGCAAATGTATCATTTGTAAAAGACACTCAGCAAAACCACCTGATGTAGTAGAAAGTGTCTTACCTCTTGATCGTGTCAGAGAAGCCGCGATTTTCGAAATAATAGGAATCGATCTGTGCGGGCCTCTTTATTTGAAAAATCAATCTAAAGTCTGGATTTTGATAGTCACGTGTGCAGTTTTTAGAGCTGTGCATTTCGAGCTATTGGCAGCTCTTTCAACCCGAAAGTTTTATCTTAGGACTGAAACGCTTTATTTCTAGACGAGGTCGTCCTGCAATGATATATTCAGATAACGGCACAAACTTTTCTGGCTGCCACAATTTATTGAAAACAATTGACTATGAAAAAGTAAAAGCGGTTACTGCGTTTTCACGTATAGACTGGAAATTTATTCCACCTTCTGCACCTTGGTGGGGTGGATTTTGGGAAAGGCTTGTTGGAATCCTGAAACGAATCTTGAGAAGAGTATTGGGCAAGTCGTCTTTAAATTTTGAAGAACTACATACCGTTATCTTCGATTGTGAAAGTATTATAAATGCCCGCCCCTTGAGGTATGTTACAGATAATAATGAAGATCTTCAAGTTATAACTCCTTCAATGTTCTTACAGGAAAATACTAAAATAGGTATGCCTGAATTAGAATTTCTAGACCACAAAGAAATGAATAAACGATACCATTATAGAATGAAAATTAGAAATGATTTAAAATCAAGATTTAGAAGCGAATACCTCGGCACATTAAAATGTTCGGTCTTTAGTGGGAAAAAATCAAGATCTTTGTGTGTAGGAGATGTTGTCCTGATATGGACGGAAAATTGCAGCCGAATAAACTGGCCTCTTGGTAGAGTTATCGAACTTATACCCAGTCAAGATGGCGTTGTGCGCGTAGTAAAGTTGAAGACTGCAACTGGAATGCTAATTCGTCCCATTAAGAAACTTTGTTCTTTGGAGGTGAATGGAATCGCCGATAATCAAAGTGATGCAGTACTGCAAAAGCGTTTGACTACTCGCCGTGGTCGAATTGTACGGCCACCCGAAAGACTCCAACTGCAGTGATTGAGTTCTGTCCCCTAATGAACTCAAGGTGGGGAGTGTGAAAACACTCTTCACGAAGACTCACTGGCGCCAGCAGCCGCTCATTTTGAGAACATTCTTTTATTTATTTTTTTTTCTTTCTTGTGCAAACTAAAAGCTGATTGGTTATTTTACGATCTTTTTTATTAATGTTTTTTTTGTACCTTTCAGATTTCGATGTAGTTATATTAAGAATAATGATCAAGAAACATGTAATATCTGCCTGCGTGTGTAAATAATCAACTTTTTTGTGTGTTTACGTTTTGTCTTATTTTTGCTGTGGATTTTCTGTTTTTGAAGATGGCCAAGAATTACGATTTTGCCCACCGTACATCCCTCAAGAACCCTCAAGAAAGGTAGGAAAATTTTATACTATTATTATTAAGAATATTATTTTTCTACTCTAATGACGTATTTGAAATCAACAAATATTATTGTTAGACATTATATTAGAAAATCATTTAAACCTTTAGCTTTTATTATTATTATTATTATTTAGATATTAAAAAGTGACGAAGGCCTGTTGAATTATTCTCATCTTAAAATTGATTAATATTTGAAGAAAAATTTATTCTGTAATCTTTTAATTTACCAAACATATATCTTAATATTCATTAACACACTTCTTATTTAATGAATAATATATTTTATAATATACATGAGATTTTAATCTTTTTTTAAAAAAATTGGGTTATGTTATAACATACACATACGTTCTTATTCGAAAATATTAAACCATAAAAACATCGTTGGATGATTTTTTTAATTAGACATTGTATTGGAAAAGCATTAAAACCTTTCATTTTTATCCCATTTAGACATCAAAAAGTGTCGAAGATCTAACTGCTTTGCAAAGACTTAAAACTAGTGATTTGATGAGTCATGCTTCCTGTGGGTTGTTTACAATTTTGGAATTATCTTAATTAATTACCAAACTTCTCATTTTTTAAACACCACACTAATCATTGCTCCCATTACTCAATCACGTAAATATAATTTATATCGTTTTTGATTATCAGTTTTATATTAACATTTGACACCTATGCGTATGTGTTGTATTAATTCTGTTAGTTTAATTCAAACAAATTTCAACTAAAGCATCCAATGCTAGTTTTTATATATTTATTATCACATCACGTGATAGAATTTCTTGCGTTGTTTTAGAAATGATAAATATTAAATTTTTTAATTAGTTAATAACATGACAAAAAAATTTTAATTGCTTTTAAACATGAATCTTTTTAAAAAAAACAGATTTTATTCTGAAATATCAAATTTAAAAACTAACTCTTAAGAATATGACTCGATGCAATTTACTCATTTTAAACACGTTAACTTTACTACTTGACAGAAATATATTCAAACGCAAAGCGATTTAACTTTCACATTTTTAAAGTTATTTATATAATATACTAACATTTACTCATAATATGCATAATTTTGTTAAAACTACTGAAGAAAATAAAGTTTATACTAAGTAAAAATTTAAAATTACCAATTAAATATATTAAACAACAACAAACTTGTAATTAAGATATGAATAAATATAAATATATGAATCACACAATAATAAAAAGGAATACTTATTCATTCATAAAAAAATTTCCCTTCAACCATGTATGTTAGTAATAATATGAATCTAAAGTTTTCAAAAATATTCTAAACATTTCCAAATTAACAAAGAAAATTTACTATAAAATATCAAATAATGGACATACACTTTTTACACTTACATATTACAATGCACTTACAAGGAAGGTCTCTATTGGGGGCATACTCAGAATTTTTTGAAAAAAAAAATACGAATTAAGCTACTCATGTAGGTAATAAAGAATCAGTGAAAATTAGCGGCGGAATTACATTATTAGATATGTAAAAAAATAAAATAGTTTGGAATAATTGGCGTGAAAAGCTGAAAGCGGCTCGGGATTTGGCGAGCAGTGCATTTCCTCGCCAAAAGCAAACGATTTTAACGAATCTGAAAATTGATTTTAATTGATTTCACTGTTAAAAATCTGCAGCATTTACTGCAACGTCACTCCACTACTTTTATAGAATATCTCTCTTCTGACCAATGAGAATGCTCCATAGCACGGTGAAATTGACCGTTTTCTATAAAAGCCGTGGAGTGACGCTGCAGAAAATGGTACAGATTTTTAGCGGCGTTGTAGCTTGTGCAACACTGTTAAAAATCTTCTGCATTTTGCTGCAACGCACTCCACCGCTTGTATATAATATCTCTATTCCAACCAATGAGAAAGCTCCATTTCACGGCCAAGTAACCGTTTTCTATACAAACAAGGGAGTGCGTTGCAACAAAATGCAGCAGATTTTTAACAGTGTATTTTTCAATTTGGAACAATTTTAATCAATTTAAATTGTGTTTTAAATGATAAAATATATTAATTTCATTTTTTTATAAGTACATATAAACGTATATGACAAAATTACACTTAAAGTAAAGTAAAAATGCAAAACTAAAATTACTTAAACTAAACTTATTTCAATAAATTGAACATAGAAAGTTTTTTCTTTAAACAGTATTCGAAGCGTAAAAGCGTATTTTTCAAAATTTCGTTTTTTGGCCAACCGGAGATAAATCGCCAAATAAACGAAATTTTTATTATTTTTTTACAAACGTTATAAGGAGGTTCCGCCGAAATTGTTTTTATAAACATATATAACTATATGAGAAGAACATTCTGTATTTTTTTCAGATTTTTCTGAGTATGCCCGTATGGAGACCTTCCTTGTTAGTAACCAAATTTAATGATTTTTAAACATGTCTTCTTAAATTTTTTATAATGAAAGACTATCACAATTGAATATTTAGCTTTCTCTTCATAATTTTATCGAGAAATATGTAATGTATACCACTCGACTTCATTAAATGAATCAATCACAATACAATTCAAACTTCTCATTTTCATTGTTTTATACACTATATCAAATAGTTAATATTCTGAACAATCATTACTTAGTTTATTGATATAAAGATTGTGTTGAACGCTTTTTAAGTCAAATGGTGTGAGAGAAGGATATATGAGGACAGAAGTTACTAAATATAGAGTCTTTAAAGCTTTCATAAATATGAGAAAAATAATTTCAGGAGGTGATGGAATGTAGCATTTGTCGCAAAGCGCTTAATTATGATGAGTAATTATGATGCACATCACATCATAAGCAAATTAGGAAAATTCAAAGTCCATGAAATTGATGTGATTGCATCCACCCTGGAAAAGTTTATTACCTTTTTCTTGGGAAAGCCAACAAGTTCTCTACAGTTGGTCTTTTTAGATTCATTTCAATTTTTGTCTATGTCATTAGAATTAACTCGCAGGTTTCGAACCCACAGTCATCAATCATACTTCTCATTTTTAACACGCGACGCTAACCATTGGGCCATTAAGGCCCGTAATTCAGTAACTAAAAAGTAAGAAAGATCATCGTATGTGGTTACTTCACACATGCAAAAATAATTTTTATTGTGACTTAACGGTTAAAAATCACGAAGAAAAGAAAAAGAATTCATATGTGTTTAGGATTACTTTGAGATTTTATGAGTCACCTCATCAGTTAAATAGACATATTCACTTCTTATAAATCACTACTAATGCTTAAATTTTCAAACACTTGTTTATATGAAATGTATTATATTTTAGTTTATCAGTCATAGGAGTGGATACAAATGAAACGTTTCCCGTAACAACTTGCAACACAGTCACAAATCCTACAAAACGGGATACAAATGAAACGCCAACCGGCTTCTGCCGTCACAAAGTTGTTATTGTTGTCATAAAAATTTGTTACAGCGTGAGACGCGTAGCAAGCTGTCTCAAGCCGGTAACAACTCCGGAAACGTAAACAAAATATGTCGGCATATCACGTAATGCGGCTATTTTTGATCAAATATCAGCAAATATTGGAAAAATAATCTTATTTAAATAGCGAAAATTATAAATGTTGTAAATATTAAGTTTTCTATTTTTTTTTTTTTTTTTTTTTTTTTTTTTAAGAAGGCTAAAATTGGATCGATTTTATTTCTTAAAAATTTAATCCAAAACGTAGTTTTTTTTTTTTTTTTTTTTTTTTTTTTGAAAGCAAATTTCGCCATATATTTTTAATTTTTTGATATGTAAATTTAAATAACATTTAACAACTTGTGTTGTTTTTTTTATTATAATTTATTTACTAATGAAAGTTTGTTTGCTAAACTACAAACAAACAGACAGGGTAAAATATATATAAATTTGTATTGCTTATAACTGAATGATAATTATTATTGATTAGAAATCTTAATAGCTATAAATAATGGCTTGAATTTTAAACCGAAGGTAAGATACGAGATTAGTTTAATAATTTGTTATGTTAAAAAAACAAAAAAAAAAAAAAAAAAAAAAAAAGATAGAATTGAATACAAATATTTATAATTTTTAAATGATGATTAATAATAATAAATACTGTAAAAAGGAAAATATTTTTTTTAAATAAAATTTCTTCTGTTTTGTAATAATTAGAACAAATCATAATCACACATAACCTTGATATTTAAAAAGTATAAATCTCATATTTATTTATAATTGTATACATTGTAATTCTACTTTTTTTATGACAACAAAGGGTAAAATGGGGAGGACAGATGTATTTGAGAAGCCATAAAATATATTTTGAAGTACTTAACATATAACCATACAACATATCCAATATAGTCTGCAATTTTTTTTTTTTTTCCCTTGAAGAATATAAATAGGATATTAACTTAGATTTTGTTTTACTTTAATCAGAACCTTACATGTAAGATTATTTTTAAACATATTAACATAAAATAATACCAAAATATAGCAAAATAAAACATATTAAAGCTCTCAAAACAATTTGGAATAGTTTATTATTTTTGTCATCAAGAGGTGATCATGGTTTTTCACTGTACTATAATATAGTATTTTTTTCAATAGTTCAGCATATGATTTTATTAATCTGAAAAAGTAATGAATTTCTAATTAAATTGTTTTTTATATATAAATTATTTCAGGGATATATTTAATCAACCTTTTTAAATTGTTTTGAATGATAAAAAAATATACTTTAAAGATTTAATTTATCAAAATAATAATTAAAATGTTATAAAATTCTTACTTAATGATACTCACAATAAAGGAAAAAAACTATCTAGTTTTTATTTATAGCCTGAAGAAAAATATATAAATAAAATTATATGGTGGATAAATGAAATATTTTCACATTCAAATCATTCAGAATGTATTAAAATAGATCATGTCTAAAAAAAAAAAAAAAAAAAAAAAAAAAAAAAAAAAAAAAAAAATTAAGCAATGGACAAGGTTTTGGAACAGATGTACTGTCTGCTATCAAAATGTCCAAAAAATACCATTCAATGCATCCAGTGCATATTATTGTTATTATTATTATTATTATTTTGGGGGGAGGGGGGGGGGTTCAAATATAAATAACCTAATCTAGGATATTTTTTTTCTTTTAATCACGATTTCATGTACATGACAATTTTTAAATATATCAATAAATATAAACAAATAAAATAAAGTTCTTCAAAATTTATCAAAAATATCATATTAAGATCCAAAGAATGAGCTTCTATCATATATGTTTACTGAAAAATTGAAACAGTTTTTATTGTTCTTTTCTTCGGGTTTCTTTTTCCTTCTGTTTAAGATAATTTTTAACACATAAATATAAAAAACAAAATATAACTAAAAATTATCTTCAATGAGTGCTTCAATTCTATTTTTTGTTATGTTTAATTTAAACAAATTGTAAAAAATTAATTTTAAGGTTTTTTTTTTTTTTTTCCATACTCATTCAAGAACAATTATTTGAATTTTAAAATCTCTCAACAACAATAGACTTTCTCTCTTGTGGGAAATCAAAATGAAATGATTAAAAGTAAATTCATATAAATTAGAAATGAATAAAGGGTGTTCCACTACACTAGAATAATAATATAGCCTATGATTTTTTTTTAATTACAAATCTAGAATGGAAAAGTATGTTTCAAATTAAGTTTTTATCTAAAATTTCTTCCATTTTTTTAATTTTATGAAATTTAAGATTTGTTTGCTTTTATATTTATAAAAAACATTTCTTTCAATTATTAAAATCTTTAAAACGTCTTATACAAATTTCATAATATTTGATTTTTTTTTTTTTTTTCACTTAAGAAAATTTCATAAAAGGCAAAAGTAAAAAACTGTGATAATAAATTATCCTGCATGAAATACTACCATTATACTCAAAGGTGGATCCAAGATGTGAAAATTACACCCCCCCCCCACCCCTCTATACACACATAAACTAAATCAATAAAAATAGCTAGAAAAGTATTCTTTTTGTATGCACAATCCCTGCCACCTTCACCCAATTATTTTACTAATAATTATATTGATTTTTTAAAATAAAAATTCACTATCATAGTCAGATTTTATTATTTTAGCTTTGATATTTATTAACAAAATAGCAAAAAAAATATTGTGTTTTTTCAAATAACAGTAACGAATTTATTTTGTACCTTGTAGAATTCACTAGAACACAACCTCCATTTATTTAAACTCATTGCAAAACCAGGGTTGTTTGGTTTAAACAATTTTTTTTTAATTATTCCATAATGTTTTGATTTATTTTACACATTGTTGATAAATGCAAAATCCAAGTTACACAGAAGCTACAAGCAAAGTTTTAGAAAAATGATAAATTAATAAATTTCTAAAATGACAAACATTTTTAATCAATCTAACTTTTTGTACAAGCTATAAATCTACAGGGCAGAATAATTAATTTTTAGCAGACTTATCTCATCAGTCATCATAAGACATAGTGAGTCTAGTCTGGGTTCTGTTAGTATGCATGTAGAATGCAAATTTCATGCGTTGATGAACATAACTGAAGTTCTAAATCAAACACATTAATTATGTAAATTTAACAAAGATAAAGATTAAAAATATGCAATGTTTAAAAAAATAAAAAACTGTTTTTTTGAAAAACACAGATTTTCAGTTAATAACAAAGTTACATTTAAAATTTCAGTCAAGCTTTGAAAAAAAATTTTCTTGATTGGAGTATAAATTGGTTAAGTGTAAAAATAGTTAAAACTTATGATATTGAAGTCGAATAAGATGATATTGAAAAAATTGGTGCTATTGAAGCACCTTTTACATTTAACGATTTAACTTAAATCTTCTATTGCATAACTGAACCCACTACTTATGCAAAAAACAAAAAAAAAAAAAAAAAAAAAAAAAAAAAGAAAAAAAAAAATAGGGAGGGGGGGGGGAGGAAAAAACAGTTAGGCATGCTATGCAGGTATACTGTGCTTTATTATATAGAGATGTAAACTATGCCTAGAAGCGGCATTTTTGTTTATACAAGAAGTTAGGGGGGGGGGGAGGCCTAAACTATATGAGCCATTTTTATAAATATATAAGCTTTCAAAAGCTTTTTTCAGGGAGGGGGGGATTTTATTTACAAATTTAAATACATTCAAAGAGATACCTTTGGAAAAAAAAAAAAAAGGTAAAAAGTTCATTTTTAGTTTCTCTTAATGAAATACTTACTACTCAGAATGTAACACATTCTACTCACCATGTAAATATTATGATTCTTTATATATATTACTCATCTTGATAAATTCATAGTTAAATAATAATATTTCTTTCTACTCTTTAAGCAAGATTTTTGTGATTTTTTAAAATTCAAAATTTAAGTTTAAAAGTACAATTTTAAATCAAAATATCCTTCATTAAATCATTAAAGTTAATAATTAGAAAAACTTATTTAAATTTATCTGAAAAAAAAAAAATCATTCACTTGGTTAATCTGAACTGTTTTAAGCATATAAAAATATTGTTATATAGTAAAACAAAATAAACAGAAATCTAATTTAAAAATGTGAATTTACTTTTACTTTTGAAAATATTAAATAAATAAATGTCTAGTATTGTATGAGCCTCTTTACTAATAATAGCTACAATTTTACAAGTATCCTATCTATTTATTACCTTAACTTACACATTCTCTACTTATGATTTCATTTTAAAATGTTATGTTCAGGAGTAGGGAAATACATAATTTTATTTGCCACTGGCGAGTGAATTCTCTGATAGATCAAGTACATTTTTAGGTAATCTTCGAAAATTCCAAACTACAGAGATATGCCAAAAAGTTATTTTTTTTCTCTTCTAGTTAGCTTATCTTTCTCAACTTTCTAAATTACACGATACAAAGTTTTATTCTATATTAAACTTTTCTTTCTTATATATATTTCTTAATTTTATGTATTAAAAAAACGAAAATGCATTGTAGTAATAGAATTTTGCTATTTTTACAGTGACATAACTTTTTTCATAACATTTTTCAACTATATGTTGCATTTTGCTGGGTGGTAAGATTTTCTGAAAATTCTCCACTTATGGTTATGCTTGATTTTAATAATTTAAAAAAGCATTTCCCACTTTTAACAGTTACAATGTATTTTTGAACAAACATATTACATCATAAATCTTGATAAAGATTTAAAATAGGGTTTTTTTTTTTTTTTTTTTTTTTTTTTTTTTTTTTTTTTTTTTTTAAGTTAACTTAAATTATTTATTAATAGGAACATTTGAATTATGATTAAAATCAACAAATCCTGTCCTCCAAGTAAAATATTTATTATAACACTAAATATAATGAATGAATAAATATAAACTTTTCTTTACCCTGTCAAAAAAAATCACCAACTTAATCGGAGCATT
This sequence comes from Maratus speculifer, assembly GCA_964019185.1. Lineage (NCBI taxonomy): Eukaryota > Metazoa > Arthropoda > Arachnida > Araneae > Salticidae > Maratus > Maratus speculifer. The sequence goes on from OZ025293.1 coordinate 52,182,679, forward strand.
TCCTCGATTCAATTATGCAAAAATTCCTGTTTTAAAAAACAAATGATAAAATATTAAAAATTCTGTAAAAGAAGCTCATCCTGAAGGAGTTAAATGGAACAAAAAAGCATTTGTTTACATATATAATGTTAGGTTGGCAGGAAGGGATGAGTATTGATGTAGTGGAATATTGAATTAGGGACTGAAAGCTTTCTAGAAATATAACTTGCAAATGTATTCAGTACTTTATTTCTTAACTTTTCACAGAAATCATAATCATAATAATACCTCTCCCACTTTTAAAGCTTAAAATGTATTTTTGGACAAACATAATATCTTTTACAAAATATCTTACATTGATTTAAATTATGATTAAAATAAGCTAATCCTGCCACTTATTATAATGAATTAATAAAAAATATAAACTTTTTTCCTTACTTCATCATTGCTGAGTAAATCAATTGAATTCCTCACCCCCAAGCAAACACATTTTGGTTATTTATTTCACTTTCAGAAGCCTACAAACTTTAGCATCAAGACAAGAAAACCTTCAATTTGTTTTTGTAAGCAATTTTTATTACATTGCACAATACTTAATAAACAATAAATTACTTTCTGGCTTTCTCTCAATCAAAACTGCATTTTTCTGTATACTATTGCATAAATAAAAGTTGCATAATTTATTCTTATAAAATGCATAAGTCACGGAAACTCAATGCTCCTCAGTTATTCAAAGAAGCGATTTAAAAATACTTGATGCTTTCATTTTTTCCCATGATTATACTTTCAAAAGAGAAAATAATATGTTACGATTTATGAAAGCTCAATGCATATTGTTTTCAGATAACAATCTGCATTATTATATTAAATTATTATAAGATTAAATAAATAATAATTTTAAAGTAATCTACAAATTAAAAACTGATAACTTAATCTACAAACAATGATCATTTGAATGTTTAAAATTCCCACATTGTATTTTATTTTATTTAATTCTTCTAAATTGCGAAATATACTGTTATTAAACAACCCTAAAGTAAAAAATTTCTCCTGCAACAGCAAGATTTTTCAGCTGTGAAATAATAAAAATGCATATACCTTACTTAATATCTATTTAACAAGTGCTTACATGGCATATAACATATTCCATAATGCAATACAACAATATTATAGACTTGCTTCTGGTGCTGGAGGTTCATTTCTTTCATCTTCGATCAAAAATAGAAAAAACTGAATTTTTATTGCCAAAGTATGTGATATGTTTAAATCAACACATACATGAGGCAATATTTATTCAGGCAAAAGTTTGTTTAGCAAGAAAATACTCAGAACAATACTCTTCAATAATCAGTATGCAGACACTCTGGAAGAATCTTTTCACATAACTTCATTTAGATTGTAAAATTTAAATCATTTTATACAACAAAATTATCTTCCCAACGTGATTTATTAATAAACAATCCAAAGGCTACTAGCCAATCAAAAGAGCCTATCGTTGAAAATAATCGATACACGGTAACAACTTTGTTACGCCGCTATCTTCATTTGTTACGGTCACAAGTGTTACTTTTGTATCGCCGTTTTCATGCCCGTTGCAAATTTCAGATTTGTGACGCGTAACTGTTACAGCGTGAAACCGTTTCATTTGTATCCACTCCATAGTGTGATTACTTATTAATAATTTTAGTATCATTAAAAAAGTTTTAAAAAAAGTTAAATATATCAAAAATACAAGTTCGTGTTAAAGGTTTGAACAAATTGTTAAAATAATTTTACAAAACTTTACAAATTATTTTAAAATGATTCACTAATATTTAGTAATCGACAAATTTTAATAGCCATAATCATTTATGTGACTTAGGTTTTCTGTTTTAACTGTTAAGTTTTTAGATTCCCCTTTCAATTACATCTCATTGATAAGTTTTAATCAACCAGCTAACCAACCAACCATTCAACTGTTTTCGCAAACCACTAGTATGTGAGTTAGATTTTCAGTTTTAACTGTTAAATTATTACATCCCCCCCCCTCAATTTCATCTCATTGATAAGTTTTCAACAACCAACCACCCAACTATTTATCAACCCTAGCAACCAGGTATTTGTTTGTCCTAGTAACCAAAAAGCTTTTATTGACACATGAACAAAATTTTTAAGATGCAAGACTTGTCATTTTTAATCGAAAAAACAATGACATATGTAATAATTTTTCCTTACTTAACCTTTTACAGGCCAAATTCAGATCCAGGCATATTTTAAATTACTTTTTTGTACATTATGCCTTCTAATGCTTTAGTTAAGAGATATTAGTGATTAATATGGTGGAATTTTTTATATATATATAATTTTCAGAATGTTCCCAATTGGGAACATTGGTCACTTCCGGCGGTCATTTTCCAGTGGCCATTGATAATTTTTATGATTTTCGGTAGATTTCCTCATAAATGATGGGAATGTAACTTATATTCCAAAAAATCAAGTTATTCTAATTCGAAAAATCTATTTCAAAAAATCATTTTTATGACTGATCATTTTCCAGTGGTCATTGGTCATTTTTATGATTTTCTGTACCTTGCCTCATTAATGATAGGAATAAAACTTCTATTTCAAAAAATAAAGTCATTCTTTTACTATTTCTGCTAATTTTTTTTGGTCAATTTTGATTAAATTAAATTTTTAATAAATGCTTAAACTTATGTTCCCAATTGGGAACATTGGCCTGTAAAAGGTTAAATGAAACCTTTGCATGTGTATGGTAAAACTTGGAAAATTCATTTAATACACAAATTTAAAGTCAACGGACAAGGTCTTCACACTTCTTTTAGTATTTTACTAACATTTTACCAAATATCTTAAGAAATCAACAAAGTTTTAAATAATTATTTTAATAAAAATTTTCATTTGTAAGTGACGTTACTGACGTAACTTGAAAAAATTAACTTGTGAAACCAGGTTTTGATTATTCCAGCTTAGTAATAATCATAAGTTTCATATGATAATCAACCTGTTTGTTTATTTCTCAGTATGGTTTTATGAAAAAAGTCTCACATGCAAATAACATAACTTAACTAATTTGAAAAAATAACTTGTCAAAGCAAGTTTTCAATGTTTCAGCTTAGTAATATTCGTAAGTTTTATATGATATTCAACCTATTTGGTTATGTCTCAGCATATCTTTATAAAATTTATCTAAAAAACCTTTAATATCAATGTTTAAAAATATGCGAATAATTCAGTTAGTCTTTTATGGATGATTATTTTCACTTCTATTATTTAAAAAACATTTTTAAATAAAATTTTTACTGATGCCAGTTTATCTCAGTGTTATGAAATGTGCATGCAAAACTTTTAATTCTAATTCTCACATTTTATTATTTTAAATTATTGTTTTCAAGTTGTACTAAAATTAGGAAAAAAACATTTAATTTTCATGCACAATTAAATTGAAATATTTTAATAATAAAGACACATTTAACGTTGTATACTTTCCTAATCCAACACTTTCACAAATACACATCCAACACACTCCAGGGTTTAGGAAAAAATGAAAGATTCAAAGTCCTTATCAGAAAATGTTATCAGATAACTTTATCTTAAGATATGTGACGTCATAGAACATATGACATCAACTGGTCACGTGATGTATATCACATGACCGGTGCTTTGTTAATTAATTAATCTTATTAATTAATTATTAAGTATTAAAATAATTATCAATTAATTCATTAATTGAATTAATTAATCTTATTAGAAATAATAGTTAATTCTCTGTTATTAGAAATAATAATTATTTTAATAAGATTAATTAATTTAATTAATGAATTAATTGATAAGTATTTTAATACTTAATAATTAATTAATAAGATTAATTAATTAACAAAGCACCGGTCATGTGATATACATCACGTGACCAGTTGATGTCATATGTTCTATGACGTCACATATCTTAAGATAAGATTATCTGATAACATTTTCTGATAAGGACTTTGAATCTTTCATTTCTTCCTAAACCCTGGAGTGTGTTGGACGTGTATTTGTGAAAGTGTTGGATTAGGTAAGTATACAACGTCAAATGTGTCTTTATTATTAAACTATTTCAATTTAATTATGCATGAAAATTAAACGTTTTTTTTTCCTAATTTTAGTACAACTTGAAAACAATAATTTGAAATAATAAAATGTGAAAATTAGAATTAAAAGTTTTGCATGCACATTTCATAACACTGAGATAAACTGGCATCAGTAAAAATTTTATTTAAAAATGTTTTTTAAATAATAGAAGTGAAAATTATCATCCATAAAAGACTAACTGAATTATTCTCATATTTTTAAACATTGATATTAAAGGCTTTTTAGATAAATTTTATAAAGATATGCTGAGACATAACCAAATAGGTTGAATATCATATAAAACTTATGAATATTACTAAGCTGAAACATTGAAAACTTGCTTTGACAAGTTATTTTTTCAAATTAGTTAAGTTATGTTATTTGCATGTGAGACTTTTTTTATAAAACCATACTGGGAAATAACCAAACAGGTTGATTATCATATGAAACTTATGATTATTACTAACTGGAATAATCAAAACCTGCTTTGACAAGTTAATTTTTTCAAGTTACGTCAGTAACGTCACTTACAAATGAAAATTTTTATTAAAATAATTGTTTAAAACTTTGTTGATTTCTTAAGATATTTGGTAAAATGTTAGTAAAATACTAAAAGAAGTGTGAAGACCTTGTCCGTTGACTTTAAATTTGTGTATTAAATGAATTTTCCAAGTTTTACCATACACATGCAAAGATTTTAATTAAGTAAGGAAAAATTATTACATATGTCATTGTTTTTTCGATTAAAAATGACAAGTCTTGCATCTTAAAAATTTTGTTCATGTGTCAATAAAAACTTTTTAGTTACTAGGGCAAACAAATACTTGGTTGCTAGGGTTGATAAATAGTTGGGTGGTTGGTTGTTGAAAACTTATCAATGAGATGAAATTGAGGGGGGGGATGTAATAATTTAACAGTTAAAACTGAAAATCTAACTCACATACTAGTGGTTTGCGAAAACAGTTGAATGGCTGGTTGGTTAGTTGGTTGATTAAAACTTATCAATGAGATGTAATTGAAGGAAGAATCTAATAACTTAACAGTTAAAACAGAAAACCTATGTCTCATAAATGATTATGGCTATTAAAATTTGTCGATTACTAAATATTAGTGAATCATTTTAAAATAATTTGTAAAGTTTTGTAAAATTATTTTAACAATTTGTTCAAACCTTTAACACGAACTTGTATTTTTGATATATTTAACTTTTTTTAAAACTTTTTTAATGATACTAAAATTATTAATGAGTAATCACACTATGACCGATAAACTAAAATATAATACATTTCATATAAGCAAGTGTTTGAAAATTTAAGCATTAGTAGTGATTTATGAGAAGTGAATATGTCTATTTAACTGATGAGGTGACTCATAAAATCTCAAAGTAATCCTAAACACATATGAATTCTTTTTTCTTTTCTTCGTGATTTTTAACCGTTAAGTTAAAATAAAAAGAAAATAATAATAACAATAAAAATCTAAAAAGACCAACTGTAGAGAACTTGTAGGCTTTCTCAACATAAAGGTAATAAACTTTTCAAGGGTGGATGCAATCACATCAATTTCATGGACTTTGAATTTTCCTTATTTGCTTATGATGTGATGTGCATCATAATTACTCATCATAATTAAACGCGTTGCGACAAATGCAACATTCCATCACCTACTGAAATTCTTTTTCTCATATTTACGAAAGCTTTAGACTCTATATTTAATAACTTCTGTCCTCATATATCCTTCTCTCACACCATTTGACATAAAAAGCGTTCAACACAATCTTTACATCAATAAACTAAGTAATGATTGTTCAGAATATCAACTATTTGATATAGTGTATAAAACATTGAAAATGAGAAGTTTGAATTGTATTGTGATTGATTCATTTAATGAAGTCGAGTGGTATACATTACATATTTCTCGATAAAATTGTGAAGAGAAAGCTAAATATTCAATTGTGATAGTCTTTCATTATAAAAAATTTAAGAAGACATGTTTAAAAATCATTAAATTTGGTTACTAAGTGCATTGTAATATGTGAGTGTAAATAGTGTATGTCCATTATTTGATATTTTACAGTAAATTTTCTTTGTTAATTTGGAAATGTTTAGAATATTTTTGAAAACTTTAGATTCATATTATTACTAACACACAAGGTTGAAAGGAAAATTTTTTTATGAATGAATAAGTATACCTTCTTATTATTGTGTGATTCATATATTTATATTTATTCATATCTTAATTACAAGTTTGTTGTTGTTGTTTAATATATTTAATTGGTGGTTTTAAATTGTTACTTAGTATAAATTTTATTTTCTTCAGTAATTTTAACAAAATTATGCCTATTATGAGTAAATGTTAGTTAAATAACTTAAAAAATGTGAAAGTTAAATCGCTTTGCGTTTGAATATATTTCTGTCAAGTAGTAAAGTTAACGTGTTTAAAATGAGTAAATTGCATCGAGTCATATTCTTAAAAGTTAGTTTTTAAATTTGATATTTCAGAATAAAATCTGTTTTTCTTAAAAGATTCATGTTTAAAAGCAATTAAATTTTTTTTTTATGTTATTAACTAATTAAAAATTTTATATCTATCATTTCTAAAAGAACACAAGAAATTCTATCACGTGATGTGATAATAAATATATAAAAACTAGCATTGGATGCTTTAGTTGAAATTTGTATGAATTAAACTAACAGAATTAATACAACACATACGTATAGGTGACAAATGTTAGTATAAAACTGATAATCGAAAACGATATAAATTATAGTTACGTGATTAAGTAATGGGAGAAATGATTAGTGTGGTGTTTAAAAAATAAGAAGTTTGGTAATTAAGATAATTCCAAAATTGTAAACAACCCACACGAAGTATGACTCATCAAATCACTAGTTTTATGTCTTTGCAAAGCAGTTAGATCTTCGACACTTTTTGATGTCTAAATGGGATAAAAATGAAAGGTTTTAATGCTTTTCCAATACAATGTCTAATTAAAAAAATCATCCAACGATGTTTTTATGGTTTAATATTTTCGAATAAGAACGTATGTGTATGCTATAACATAACCCAATTTTTTTAAAAAAAGATTAAAATCTCATATATATTATAAAATATATTATTCATTAAAAAGAGGTGTGTTAATGAATATTAAGATATATGTTTGGTAAATTAAAAGATTACAGAATAAATTTTTCTTCGAATATTAATCAATTTTAAGATGAGAATATTTCAACAGGTCTTCGTTACTTTTTAATATCTAAATAATAATAATAAAAGCTAAAGTTTTAAATGATTTTATAATATATTGTCTAACAATAATAATAATAAAGTCATTCAAAGATGTTTTTTTATGATTTTGTACTTACAAATAGTAATGTACATGTTTGAAATAGTATAAGCAATTTAAAAAAAATCAAAATCTTATAAATAGAGGTAATTTCAATAAAACATTAATTAAAATTGTCAAATTTAAAAAATAATTATTAAATAACAAAATCTGAAGTTAATTGCAATTGAAATATTCTTCATTCAAAATAGGATGTGATAAGCAGGACTTCCCCTGTTTGGGGGAAAACCTAGCGATTAGTCATATCGTATCTATCCTAATTTGGTAGTGATTCAAACCAGCATGCGGTGTTGATAAGAGTTTATCAAGAATTATTCTTCAACAAAGTGCGGAATGAAGGCGAATTCATATGTTGGTAAGTAAAATTTGTACATAAAGTGTATAAAATGACTAAACTTTTAAATATTAATATGTTTAAATACATAGTTTCAAAGCAAATTATTGCGAGGTAATGTTTTAAAATGATTCATAAATTAACTGACTCTCACTTTTTCACTCGCATAAAATATTTCTCTTAAGAAAAAAATATTCAATTTTCATACTAAAACTTTTTGAATTGCATGAAAGTTGGTTTTAAAAAAATATTTTGAAATGGTTATTTTCTCAATTGTTACTTTTTAATCCATAAAATTCTAATGTTCTTAATTTATCGAACTACCCATTCGAATAAAAATTATTTTAAAACTACTAATATTTACTTATATTTTTTGCATAACATGATGTTAATATCACAAATAATATGTTCTAAGATTTAACAAGCAAGTGGTGAATCATTGCACTTTGAACTATCTTTACACGAGTTAATTATTAGAAAAATTAAACTTTGATAATTATACTTTGAAAAAATTTTTACTTTAAATTTTTAGTAACATGTCAAATCTTAAGGGGTTTTATTTGAATTTTGAATGAAAACTTAAATCTTAAACTAGAATTTTTGAATAGGTCTTTCAGAATATTTATTGTGAGATAAGAATAATCTTTTAATTTGGCGATTTTTTTTTAATGTTTTTATTCTAACTGCATGAGATTTCATTTTGTATTGGCGATTTTAATCTTTCGTTTTTTATTGTGTGAAATATTTTATGTTAAATTGGCGATTTTAAACATTTATTTTCTCATTGCTTGAAGTATTTTGTTCTTATTTGGTGGTTTTAATCTTTCGTTTTTTACTGTGTGAAATATTTTATGTTAAATTGGTGTTTTAAAACATTTATTTTCTCATTGCTTGAAGTATTTTGTTCTTATTTGGCGGTTTAACCATTCGTTTTCTAACTATTTGAAATATTTTGTATTAATTTGACGATTTTATGTTCTTAATTCGATCAGTTAGGCCAACGCGCGCGAACACATCTCATTTCAAAAATTAGTTTAAAAGAATATCCTTAGTGGGGGGTCTTTCTGAAATATCCTAACCGAGATTGACGCAAGTTTTCTCAAGGTTAAAGGAAAATGACAGACTCCAAACAGTAAGACCGACGAGCGCGATTACATATTAGTACGTAAAATTCCATTTTGAAACATATTTTTTCATTCAAATTTTAAAGTTATTTTTTAATTATTCTAAAATTTCAACTGCATACTATGGTTGACTAAAAATAACTCTCGAAATGATTTTAAAGTTCCTTCATTATAAAATATTTAGAATTACTATTCCGAAATTCCCATTACAAGCATATGTTATTTATGATGATGGATAGACATAAAGGCGGTGGAAGTCTTTCTGAGGAAATCTAACAATTATTCACACATGATTCGAAGAAAATTGTAAACTCCGAACGGTTTGGTCGACAAGTGCGAATAAATCTCATTACAAAAATTAAGTTTGAAAGAGTGCCCTCCGTGGGAGTCTTTCTAAAATATCCTAACATAAAATGATTACCGCTTCAACACTTTAAAAAAATTAAATCTTAACAAAATTACTCCCTAAAAATTTCCATTTCCGCAACATTCGTGCTAAATATTTCTTCATTAAAAATTAACTCGTGAAAAAAAATTAATACCTCTCGTACATGAGTACAAGAAAATAATAATCATCTCCCGCTTAAAATAAAAAAATAGCCCTCGAATAAGGGCATAGTGAAAAAAAATCGATCTTTGCGAAATTACCGCCTAAAAACAAAAATAAATTCCTCAAATTAGGCTACACCAAAAATTTTAAAGTCCCCATACTAAAATTAAAAATACACCTCATACTATAACACACACACACACACACACACAAAAATCAATTCCCCGAAATTCCCGCTAAAAAATCTAAAATAAGCCCTCGTACAAGGGTATGGTCAAAAAAAAAGTTTCCCTAAAAATTTCTATCTTCACAAAATTCACGCAAAAATTAATTAATTAAACGAAAAATAATCCCTCGTACTAGAGTATGTTGAAAAAATCTCCCCGAAAAATTCTCTTCATTATTTTTTACTCATTATTTTTAATTACTTTTTAATTAATTACTACTTTAAATTTAATATGATTCATTCATTTCATAATCAGCAGTCAAAACATCCCCTCATACTAGAGTATGCTGAAAAAGTTTCACTCATAATTTTTAATTAACTTTTTAAATGAACAACAGCAAAATTCAATTGAAAAACATACCCCACTTACTGTAACACGCCGAAAATTTTAAAGTCCCCGCATTAAAATTAAAAAACACCATCATACTAGTATGGTTAAAAAATTCTAACTCCCTGAAATTCCGGCTTAAAATTAAAAAAATACTTTTAACCCCATCTCGTACAAGACGATGTCAGCAGGTTGAGGAGGAGGAATGAGGAGAAGGGCTGTGGAGGAGGTATGAGGAGGAGGTGCACTCCTCCCTCCTCCGAACCTCACACCTCCTCCCGAGGTCGGACTGTCAGTTTTCCCCTACTGAACCGCGTTCATAATTTTGCTTTACTAAAACAAGTAAATGTTTTTCATACATATGACGAATCAATTTCTGATTCAATGAATAGGCTTTTTCTTTCAACTGTTCAAGTTGAGCATTGTTTAATTGGATGAGAGATTCATTTTTTAACATTTTCAAACACATAACAGACTGATCCTCATTCAAAACTAAAAGTTTATTATTGGCGATAAACGATCGTATATTTAAATTAAACGCAAATATTTTCTTCTGGAATTCATACCAAGTGCGAATGTCTAGTTCGATTCCATTCTGGGTTGGAAATCCTTCACTCGAAAATTCTCTAATTTGAACAGAGTATTGAGCATTCTGTAGTTGTAGTCCTAAAAATATATGGTTTCCAAGTTCTTTTCGAAAAATAAAATTTTCAACTTTCACAATTGGAGTTTGAATGATATTTTGTTGATCAGGCACAACGATGAAAGGTTCCTCCGTTAACTTTTGATCAGGAGCAGATTTCTGAAAGTTGAAGTCAATGAAAAATTCATTCATCAAATCCTGAGTAGCTTGACAGCAGGAATCAGGAAATGATGTTTCTTCATCAAGGGAATTGATAGGTTCTACATCGTCAGAAGCAGAATACAGCGTAACATTTTCCAAATTGAATCTTGACTCGTCCATTAAAGGTTGACATTCGGAGGGGGACAGCATTTTCTACAAAACCTTCTAACATCAAGCGTCAGCAGAAAACTGACTAAATTGCGAAGAACATTCACTGAAAAAGGAGTCTGATAATTAACAAGTCCAATCACGTTCTTGAAAAACGATGACGTCATGGATTAGTCATAGGAAGCACACACCCGCTGCAGTAAATTACACAAGTGGTTAATTAACACACTTCGCTGATTATATTTTTGTTGATTCCGTCGAACAGTTTTTCCGTGAAGAGTAGATTTATGAATTTTTTGATGTTTTAAAAATTCTGCTTTTCTTGAGAAAATTTCGTGACACACCTCACACGTTTTCGAATGGATCTTCACATGTCGACGTAAATCACTTTTTTTGAATGAAACTTTTATCACAAGTCTCACATTTGAAAGTTTTCTCGTTCAGGTGAAACTTCATATGTCTAACATACATAAACTTCCGAAGAAAGATTTTGTTGCAGGTTTCATAAACAAAATCCGGTCTCTCTTCTTTTATTAAAAGTTCTGATGAAGAGGGCTTCATATCCGAAACAGGTTCCATTTCTTGTTTTACCTCGACAGCGGAAACTTGACTCACATTTATTTATTAAACAGATATCCGTACTGTGCAACACCAAAACTTCGACTAACGAAAAAATTATTTCAAACAAATATATATCAAAAAATTACTGCGCACGTGATAACGAAATCATTCGTGATTGGTTAAAAAAAATAAACGAACAGGACTGGTCATGAAAAAATCCACCGAACACTTCTGAAAATAGTCTTTCAAAGGTATGAAGTCTTGGCTGAATCGGTAAGTGAAAAATCTATTATTCAACCACGACTTCATATTATAAGATCAAACCCCGCCTAAATTTTTCGAAAATAAATCAGGCATTTTTAAAAATCACCACCAGATGGCAGCATTAAAAAAAATAATCTCCCGCTTAAAATCAAAAATTAGCCCTCGAATCAGAGCATAGTGAAAAAGAGAATTCAATCTCCCCAAAATTTCCGCTTAAAATTAACAATATAAATAAATAAATAAATAAATAAATCCTAAAACTAAAGTGCACCGAAAATTTTAAAGTCCCCGCATTAAAAATAAAAAAAAATCATCGTACTATTGTCCGGAAAAAAATTCTAACTCCCTAAAATTCCCGCTTAAAATAAAAAAATAAAAATTCTTATCTAAAACACACTCATCCTCGAAGATGACGTCATCTTAACCTTGCGTGACGCCCGATGACCTTCACCCCACTCTTAGAGCTCGAACACCCGATGACCTTCAAGCCCTCTTAGAGGTCAGCACCCTGCACCCGGTGATATGGAACCCCCACTACTATACTACTTCCGTTACATTACGGTCAATGGGGAAAAAAGTTTCAAATGCATTTTAATCGTTTGAAATTTAAAACGTATATTCATTACATAATTTTGTCGAGTCATTTCAAATGTTATGAATATCGAATTCATAGATCAATTACAGGGACAATCAAAAGTATTCTGTTACATTACAGTAAATGGGGAAAAAAGTTCCAAATGCATTTTAATCGTTTGAAATTTAAATCGTATATTTATTACATAATTTTGTCGAGTCATTTCAAATGTTATGAATATCGAATGCATAGATCAATTACAGTGACAATCAAAAGTATTCCGTTACATTACGGTCAATGGGAAAAAAGTTTCAAATGCATTTTAATCGTTTGAAATTTAAAATATATATTTATTACATAATTTTGTCGAGTCATTTCAAATGTTATGAAAATCAAATGCATAGATCAATTACAGGGACAATCAAAATATTCCGGTACATTACGATCAATGCGAAAAAAAGTTTCAAATGCATTTTAATGGTGTTACACTCATTTGAACATAATAGAATTGGCATGAATCTTTGAAGTATGTACTAAAATATACATTCTGTACAATCTGTGATGCAAAGAATATTCATTATTAAATTACAGGGCCACACAAATGTATTCCACTAAATCATGTTATACGGGAAAACATTATTTGGGGCGTGTTTTAATTATATTAAACTACTTCAAATTTTTTGAATAAGATATACGTTAATGAAGTATAATAAAAATTACTTCCTGCATATTTACAGGAACACAAAGATTTCGACCACTGTACTATATCCAAGGTACGCTCTACTATATCATCAAGATCTGAATATTTTTAAAACTTCGTTATCGTACGAACGCACCTCATTTGCTACGCTTCACGTGCAATTTCCAACTTGTTTCTTTTGAGATCCTCCGATATCGGGCCCTCTACTATCACTCCCACCAACGTAAAAAAGGAATGTTAAAGGTCTCAATGAACATTCGACCCCTTTTCAAGGAAGTAACGGTGATCTATACACCAAATATACTGAATATTCCAGTTTCTGTAAAATGGAATAACATATTTTCCCTTTTATTATCTTAGTTCCCCAGTAAATACATAAAAGTAAAAAATAATATGTATCGTACTGCAATTATAACACAAAACGTTAAAGTAGTTATTTTTTTCTAATGTGCATTTTTTAAATCGGTCGCACGATTATTCTATTAATTATACAGTACATTAACGAATACTTTTTTTTCCCTGTCACTTTTTAGCATTAAATGACAGTCGTTCAATGTAAATTTAATTTTCTGTTTTGACAATGGCTACTTTAAAAGCAAAAATCAATTCTTTCCAAATTTCTTTATCCAATCACTAGAATAAAAACTTATTTAGCCCTTTAAGCAACATGTTCAATCTAGCAATAATATGCTGAATACCGGATATCATTAAATTTCGTCAAAAGTAATTTATCACAATAGCAATTAGTGACGCAAAAAACTCAGATACATAGAACATTTCAATCTCGATTTAAAATAAAGTCATACATATATATTTTGGAATTTCAGATAGAAGAGTTCACTTTGCACATCGGTACATCGTGATGTTTATAGAGTTAATTGAAAACTGTTTTTTTTTTTTTTTTTTCAGATAAATCAAATTTAAGCTGTAATGTCCACCGCAAGGCAGAAAAAAGACCCATCAGAAGAGTGACAATAACTTGAAATATATATGTACAATTGATAAAATATGACAAAATTATATTTAGGAATTATATTATAAAACAAAAATAGAGCAAAAAAAAAAAATCTATTGCTCAGTTGAAAACATTTTTGAAAAACATTTTTTTTTTACCACTTGATCAGTAATCCTTGCAAGAATGGAATCAGTGCCACTTGATCAGTAACAATGCATTTTTAATTATAATGTTACAATTTTAAATACAGTGTTTTATACAATAAAATCAGTAAAAATGCATTATGTGGATACCAAAAACCTAAATTAAAAAAAAAAAAACAAACATATAAAACTGAATATTTTTTTGGTTTCATTCGATTGCATCTTTCTATGTTTGATTGCTTTTTAGAAAAACATTTGTAAGGGTGTATTCCGATCCAAACTGCTTATTTTCGCATTTAATTTTGAATTCATTTTTGCTCTCAAATGTATCAGACTGACAGAATCTCTTATTCAGAAACTATACAAGGTCCCGTAAAGCTCGATATTTTGATAAAGGCAAAAAATAGTGTGAAAAATGCTGTCAAAGTGGGCGTTGTGAACCGAATTTTCCAAAGCGGAAGAGCTGGAGACGATAAAAAAGGACCATGCTGAAGCAATGATTGTTTATCAATCAAATTCTAATAAATGGAGCGAAAAATAAGATCATACGGCACCTTGTACATCTCTTCGAAAATCACTCCAGCATGTTTCATGTTTCTATTTTTAGAAATGAGTCTGAAATTCTATCAGAAAATTTCGAGGTGTTGAAGGTGGAAAAGCATGTTTTCGAGTACATCCTTAAACATATACTTTTTTTAATTTTGGGGAAAGCTTCATTCCTGCCCAGTCCTGGGTTAAAACTAGGTCGATTATTAATAACGTAAAAGTTTCAGAAATCACCATTAATCAAAAATAGCTATATTTTTAGGAAATAAATAATAAAAGTAAGTAAAACTTAAATTTACACGAAAACTGAGAATGCTATTCGATTTTTTTCCACTAATAATAGCAATGATAATAAATGAACTCACAATTGCGTGAGAAATATAAACATTGTACTTTAAGAATATGCTTAACTAAAGGAAACATTTTTTACCTTCGACTGCATCATTGTTTTTCAACCACTTTTTCATAAATTTGCACCATTTCTCCGCTCCATAACTTCTTTTTCTGTTTTGATCTCCGTAGTAAGATCCTGATTTTTTGTTTTTATGTTTTATTTCAGTCATCACTCTTGACTTATTTTCTTCTCTCTGGACGACTACGAAAGACAGCTTTTAATTTTTATTTTAAAAATTGAACGAAAAAAACGCTAGTTTTGAAAAGTCGCGTTATTAGCTTCAGTACAATCTGACAGCACTAGATACTGGACAACCAAGATGTATATAGGTGACGCCCGGAAGTTATCTAACCTAACACAAGGAAGGACATAAGAGGGGAGTTCAAATAATTAAGGTCAGATACCCTGTCGAGAACCACCAACCTTGGATTGGAATAAGGGAAAAGCTTTTCTCCGAAAGATCAAATTACATGTAGTGATCGAACAATGCCTATTTCCGGAATGTGTTTTTGTTTTCGCATTGGGGATAGCGCCTTGTAGTAATCTTAAAATGTCTCAAATGTAATAGATCTCCTGTATTTTTTTGAAACCATAATTTAATTTCTTACAAATTTACAATAATATTAATTCCAAATCACTTTACTGTTATTTAATTATTTTTTCTTTTTTTGTGAATAAAAAATAATCTAAGAATGCCCCATTAATAATAAAAATTTTAGGTGCCTAACGGCGACTTTAAACCTTCCATGGCGCCCTTTTTGAAACCTTCTTTTATAGGTGCCTGACTGCGCCTTCAAACCTTCTGTGGCGCCCTACTATTAAAACATATTATAGAACCATTCAAACGCACTACAGTCGTTTCCACACCTTTTTTCCCTTTCTATCTATTTCTAAGGGTGACCAACAACTACTATAAGAAGGAAATAATCGTACATCTATCCTGGAATTCATTACAAGTCTGCTTTTGAAATTTTTTATTTCGGATGCATAAATTTTCTTCGAGATAGGAGTGGGGGAATGGAGGTAGTAAGAAGTCTAAAATTAAGTGCCTTTTTCATGTTTTGTAAGTGAATAATTACCTTATTTTGAAATTTTACATTTAAAATTAAGTTATTGTATAATTACTTGCTATTACTAACTAGGACTTTTTCCGGGCGCCTAACGGCGCCCTTAAACCTTCTTTAGCGCCTTACTACATGAACATATTGGGAGGGGAGGCTCCCCCCTCCCCCCTATAGCTACGTCCCTGATTTTGATTTCAAATTCTGAATAGCTGGAAGGGGATAAGAAGCGCAAACTGAACTTTGTTCAAGAGTTGAAATGTTACTCTCCCTATACCCATCGAACACAGTTCAATTTTGCGCTACATAATTACTCACAACGATTCAGATTTTGAGCTCAAAATTTAACTATAAGCTTTTACAAGCATTTATTAGGTACAAAAAATACCAGTTAAAAATAATTGTTGGTTACTCTGAAGTTTAAGGCGCCCTCTAACGGAATTTTTTTAAATTTGTCTTTAAAATTTCTTTTTAAGGAAATACTGGCATAAAGAATAGTGTTGGCGAAAACCGTAAACGAATCACCCATTTCTTCCGTTTTTTATGATAGCTTGAAATTTGAACCTCCCCACCACCATTGAACACAGTTCAGTTTGCGCTGCTTAACCACTCCCAACTATTCAGATTTTTTGCAAAAAATTTAAGTTTATGTCTAAGCTTCTAAAAAAATTTAACGAGATGCATATAATAACGGTAAAAAATAGTTTTTCATTACTCCAAAGTCTAAAGCGCCCTCTATCGTCATTTTTTAAGTTAGCTTTATAATTTATTTTTAATAAAATACCGACATAAAGAATAGTTTTATTGAAAACCGCAAATCAATCGACCAATTTTTCCGTTTTTTATAATCATTTGAAATTTGAACCCTCTGAACATAGTTCAGTTTGTGCTACTTAACCACTCCCAACTATTCAGATTTTGAGCTCAAAATTTAAGTTTAAATCTAAGCTTGCGAAACCATTTAATGAGATGCAAAAAAAAAAAAAAAAAAAAAAAAAAAACGGCAAAAAACAGTTGTTCGTTACTCCAAAGTCTAAAGCGCCCTCTATCGACATTTTTTGAAATTTATCTTTATAATTTATTTTCAAGAAAATACCAAGAGAAAGAAGAGTTTTAGTGAAAACCGCAAATCAATCGACCAAATTTTCCACTTTTTATGTTTATTTGAAATTTTGGACCCCTAAACTTTAATGGCGGCTATATCCTTTGGAGAACGCTTGGGACCCTTGGTTTCCTATTTAATATTGTTCGTGTTGATGTATACTATCACCCTTTAAAGTTTTGCCCAGTAGTTTAGATACACCCTGTATATATATATATATATATATATATATATATATATATATATATATATATATATAATTGTATGAATCAAATAATGATATTTGGAATAAAAAGCCATGCAATTGAACAATCTAAAGGAAAATATATTTTTTTGCTTTAACCCTTTCGGGATCATGGGTGCATGCATGCTCCTTCAAAAAATACATATAGGATTTGTTTCTCTTACCAGTGAAAAGGAAAAGTAGTTACTGCTTTATTTAATTAGAGCACTTTCGTAATTATTTATGTAAATGTAACTTTAAAAAGTGTTTCCAAATTAATAAAATTTTTGTAACAGCTGCCGGGTTGGGGGGGGGGGATTAAATAGGTAAGTTTTCCCATCCAATGACTCTCTAGAAGCGCCAGAACAAAACTTGCTTAACGAATTCGACTGATACGTTCTGATGATTCGTCTTGCAAGATACTCAAGCAAATACGTTTCATTTTATTCATATTTCAGACATTATAGTGATGACATATTTTGCTTATGTATGTCTCTGTAAGTGAACTATAAGATCTTCACTATTATTTTTCTTAATTATACCAATTGGTAAAGATGTCATACGAACTGAATTTTTCCAGCTAAACGAAAAAAATGCCTAAGCCGGGATTCGAGCCCAGAACCTTGACTTAAATTAAAGATGTGCTAGAGGTCTGCACGGGCCCGGGCTTGGCCCGTGGCCCGTACCCGGCGGAATCGTGTCGAATTTTCTAACGGGCCGGGCCGGCAGATTTAGAATAGTTTTTCAACGGGCCGGGCCGGCAAAAATTTGAACGGGCCAGACGGGCCGGGCCGATAAAAAAAATTTTCGGGCCTGCCGGCCCGTTCTGAAGATTTAAACAGAAACGATAAAATATGAGCTATTTTCAACGAAAATGGTTTTAACGAGAATAAGTATAAATGTGGCCGTACTAGTTTGACAGCATCAACCGGACCCGCTCCATTGGGAAAGCCCACGGAGCCAGTAATTTTTTTTTAAATTTTTATTTTTTTTTTAACCGGTGGGGTACGGTAGAATGGCGGAGTCTCTTCTCCTTAGCAACATTAAGTTTGCCCATCAGTTCGGCCCAAATTAATGACGGTGCAACTTGTCTATTTGCAGAATCCCTTCTTTTGTTTTTCCTCCCCCCTCCCCACTAAATTATCTATCTTTATTATTAATTTAACAAGTATGCATCAACTATTAGGTATCAAAAACTCCAGTCTACCCCCAATAGGTTGGGCAACGGTGTCCAAGCTGGCAGGACATATTACTCATAGCTTTTGGTTGCAGGACTCAGGCTATCTGCCGGCTAAAATTCCGTCATGTACGCTAATGGCGCCTGGTACATGTAAAATCCGTCGTGGGTGCAAAGTCCTCCAAGTTACCTGTGAATTATACCTCTGGAGGTGCCTTGCCAGGTGAAGGTCTCGTCATCTGATCAAGGTTCTAAATTACGAGACCAACTTGAGTAGCCATTTGCAGTACAACAACAGGATGTAATAATAAGCAACCGAAAAAACAAAGTATGTACAAATAAAAAATAAGTTTTGCAGATAAGAGGACGTGTGCAGCGAAGATAACAGGTTAATTGCCGCTCGCGGCGATTAGGCGGTCATCCGCCCCGATACCAGGTATCTAACCCGTTAAGCTGAGGTAACTCGGCAGGTAGGGGAATGGTCATCGGTTAGAAAGAAAGAAAGCATCAATATAAAAATGCACAGTGTATCGGCATCGGAGAATTACATTATGTGTAACCCGTTTTAATATTTTTTTAGCTGACTCATGCCGGTCCGAGATCACGCTTGCATTATTTTTCTACATATAGACTGGCCGGACCGGTACTAGACTTAATTATTGGAAGAAAACATGATTTGTAAAATTATTAACAGCGATAAAGAACTTATGTTAGCTTAGTCTTCGGATGATTTTTAAATTAATTTCTCAATAATGCGAAAGTTTGACACATTTTCTGATTAATTTTAAATTGTAAAAGTATAAAAGTGATAAGCCTAACTATTGAAGGGATTGGAATCGAATAGCGTTTTTCATTTTTGGTAAATAAAGTACTTTTATAACCTTAGTTTCTCAAATGATTGCAGGTTTTTCTCCCTTCCCTTGCTGTTGCTTCCGGAAATTCTATTCAAAACACTAATTATGACAGCATTTTATTTGTTTTCAGTATTCTTAAATTGCTTGTATCAAAAAATGGATAACGCCATTCGATTATATAGTTTCTGAATAAAGATATCTGCTAATCTTATGTGTTTCTGAGAAAAAAAAATGAATTTAGAAACATATCAGAAAGGAGCTTCTTTGAATTTAAGATTGAATTTGGATTTGAAATCTATAATAAAATGACATAGAAATATATTTATAAATCTTCTTTTATTAAACAGCTCCAAAATTAGCGATGTTTTTAGCTTTCTTTCTTTTTTCTTTTATTCTAAGCCATATTAATTTTTTAATTAATCTTTATTCGAATGTTGAAAGCCTAAGAATCTAAGTAACCATTAATGTTGTTAATGTGTATTTGCTGTAAAATATACTGTAAAATCATTCCATAGATATGTATGCAGTATGCTTTAAAGGAATCTTAGTTATATGATAAAAATCTGAATTTTTTAGAAATCGGAGAAATTGTAACGGGCCAAAACGGGCCGGGCCGGGCCTGTTTTCGCTGATTTTTGTACGGGCCGGGCCGAGCCGGGCCCAGCCTGACCTTTTGAGTTTTACAACGGGCCGGGCCTGGAAATTCCGGCCCGTGCAAACCTCTACGATGTGCTACCGTTTGAGCTGCCTGGACCGACAATCTGCGGTCATACCTTTTCCAATCAGTGTGATTGAAAAAAATAATAGTAAGGTACCCTGGGGTAATAACGCCACGTTAAGGTTCTAGCAATTTTCACGGCTCAGTTTTAGTTTGTATTTTTCAAACAAATATATGATTTGATACAGCAACTCATTGACTATCTATATAAAAAAAATAATTTAACAGATATGAATACATAAAATGTAATGGCGTGATTTCTTGACCAATGCTATTTGGCGTTATTACCCACCTATATGGGTAATAACGCCATGCAAACAAAACAATGAAATAAGTTGGATTAATTGCATGTAGATTGCCCAATTCTAAAAATACAAACTCTCAGCTCTAGAAATTGACAAATTGCATCCTAAGCTATTGAAAATGTTCATTTTTTCGTGAAAGTGTAAGAAAAATAAAGGTGTGGTATGGGGAGGGGGGGGGGTGAGGCAAAAGAATATCAGACCGTGAGCTTCTTTTTGCTTAAAAAGGAGCGTTTAAATAGAATTATTAGAAACATTGCACAGTTTTAACTGTGTTTATTTGAATCACTATTTAGGATGTAGCTCTGCCACTGTAGGGAATCAACCGGGGTAAAAATTGCAAGGATTGGCGTTATTACCCCGTTATAGTTATTCCGCTGTACATTTTAAATTACAAATTATCTCGAGAAGATATCCAAAATCTTCAACAACATTTGGAAAGGGCATGAAATGTACTACAAATTTATGTAATTAACAAAGTATTTCCGGATAAAAAAAATAGTCTTCACATCACAAACCGTATCTCGCAAATTTTAGATCAAGCGTTAATTTTAGCTGCTTGTAAAAACAATAAGACCTAAAAATGAAACAAATTAACTTGAAGTTGTTTTTTGCGATTTATATGACTCAAAACCCTTCTGCGCAGAACACATGGGTGTCATTTACCAGATTATTTCATAATTATGCAAAATATTAGCACTTGGCGTTATTACCCCGTCTGGCGTTATTACCCCAGGGTACCTTATATCTATTTACCCGTCGTTTAATGGAGTTCCATTACCTGAGGTATATTCTGTTGAGTGCCTGCATGGCAGATCAGATACTATTGCTAATAAAGGTATCTTAGCGAAATATGTCAGACGGTTGTCAACTGATGTAGCTCAGACGGCAGAGCAATGACAATTCAAGTCAAGGTTCGGAGTCCGAATCCCGGCTTGAGTAATTTTTTGTTCAGTTGGAAAAATTCAATTCGTATGATATCTGTACCAATCAGTATGATTGAGAAAAAATAAAAGTATTGATCTTATAGTTCGTTTATAGAGGTATAGAAAAGTAAAACATGTCATCACGATAACATCCGAAATATGAACCAAATCAAACCTATTTGGATCAGCGTCTTGCAAGTCAGTATATCGGACAAATTTGTAGTCAAATTTTGTTTTGGCGCACCTTGATTCTCATTTGATGGAAAAATCGGCCTATTTAAAGCAAACAGTACTTAACTAAAGTACATATTTTTCTTTGGGTTATCCAATTGCATGCAGTTTTAACACAAATATCATTATTTGTGTTTGTACCGAACGGCGAATCAAATATTCTGACTCCAGGAGCATATGCTCACTCTCACTCATCACTACTTCTTAATTTGGGTCCCAAGCATAATATAGTTCGTATCTTGAAATCATAATAATCTGTATGATAGATAACTGGATGTCTTATTCATTGATGCTCTGTGGTCTGGATTGCATTTATATAGAGAAAAAACATGTGTTTTTTTCTTTGCATGTCATACATTTTTTAGATAGCCTTCGATTTAATTAGATCTAACTAGTATAAGGTAAGGTAAGTAAATCTTTTTTTATTGGAACTACTCAAATGATATTAAAGTACCTTGATTTTTAATGATTTTTGAAAATAGGAGACAAAAATTTCTTTGCACATTCTTTAAATTAATTAATTTATTATTCCTCTAGCACTGTGACACATTTTTTAATTAAACTCTTTATACTCTAAAGAATAATACATACAGTGAGAAAAAAGTATTTGCACACCAGGTAAATTTGTTGTAGCATATGTATGAATAAATAAAAAGCAACTGAGAATTAAAAATACCAACACTTTTACAAAACAAATAAACATATTAAATACCTGACTTAATAATTATATTTAAAATATGAAAACATAAAAAAGTAGCATTTGTACTGCCAAAAAAATATTTGCACACTAGCGATAAAAATAGAACTAGAGGAATAAGTTAAAAACAGTGGTACTATGTAGTATGCATGCTCTTTACTTCAATTACAGCTTGTAATAGTTGCTGGCATTGATTCTATTAATTTTTGACATCTTTCACTGCTGATTTGCAGCCATTCTTCCCTAAGAGCTTGCTTACGTTCTGATTTGTTAGAAATTTTCTTTCTCCTTATTTTCACATCCAAAATATGCCACGAATTTTCAATCGGATTGAGGATGGTGATTGTGGTGGCGTTTTCAATTGATTTTATACATTATAAAGCAACCATAACCTTGTAATATATGCAATGTGTTTCGGATCGTTATCCTGTTGGAAATAATATGAATTAGGAATTCCTAATTTCAGAGCACTATTGATAAGTGATCTTGCAATATATTAATATATTGTTTAGCATTCATATTGCCTTCAATAAAGATCATTTCGCCAACTCCGTTAACCCTTTAACGTTCATTGGTTTCGCCACGAAACCACAAAATTTTTATTCCGATACTCAACACTGACACCGGTATTTTTATCTAAAAATATCCCTTTTATTTTGTATGTGAAAAATCATGTTTTCTTATTTAGAAATATGTCTGTTTTTTATTACCGGTGTCATTCATTTATTTCGACATCTTAGCAATGAAAATGCTATGATCGTTAAAGGATTAACCCTTTGAGTTCTGGTGGGGCAAATTTCTTCAAAATTCCAAATGTCACTTTTGCACCAGTATTGTGCAAAGAAAAAACCGGTTAACGCTGTACACGAAAAAATGCATTAAATCTTTTTCAAGTAAATTTGGTTGAATTTTCTGGTGCCGTTGTGATATTTCGGAATTAAATTTATGTGGTAGAAAATTCTACCATCAGAGCTCAAAGGGTTAAAAGACATGCATCTCCGAATCATTACATGACCACTGCCTTGTTTTGCAGTTGGGTTTCAAGTTTTTAATTTGAAGGGAAGTATTTGACTTTTGCTATACAGTTTTTTTACCATCTGAGCCAAAAATAATCAACTCGCTTTCATCGAAAAAAATAACAGTTTTCAAAAACTCTAGTGCTTTGCTGACATAAGCTTTTGCAAATTCAAGTCTTTTCACCTTATTTGTTTCACTAATAAATGGTTTTTTCGAGGGGCTCTTCCTCGAATATTTGCATCATGAAGATTATTTCTAATTGATTGTGGTCAAACTGTTGTTTCCGACGTTGAAGCGACATCAACAGCCAATTCTCGAGCACTTAGAAAAGGGTTTTTTGAAGATTCTTTTATGATGTCTCTCCTTTGCCTGGCATTTAGCTTTCTTGGACGCCCAGTTCGCGGCTGATTTATTGTCGAACTAGTTTCTTTTTTCTTCTTAATTACAGAATGAACACTTGAAAAGTTTAGATTTAATTTTTTACCTATTCCTTGGTAACTTAATCCAGAATTGTTAAGAAATTTAATCTTCTCATGGGTAGCAACAGACAGTTCACACGTTTTCGGAGCCATTAGAACTAAAACTCCCAGAATCTCTGCTCCAGTTAATGTATTACGCGACTTTAAAGTGAGGGGGTAATGTATTGCGGAACTAATATGCTAAACATTTGCATAATGTTCACATTTAATGCCTTAACAATCAATGCTTCGTGTGCAAATACTTTTTTAGGTATGAGACATTGGCGCACTCTAAAAAATAAATGTGTAAATTTACACTCAAAAATGTGTAAATCGATGATACAAAAACGACATGTCTGTGTCTGTAAATTGGTGTGTAAATTGCGCCAAATGTGTAAATTTCAAAATACACACTTTAATGTGTAATTTGATGATAAGTCCAAATGTGTAAAAATTATCTGATAACTCCTGAAATACACGCTTCAATGAGTAAATTGCTGGCAATACACATATATTTGTGTAATATTTTTACACATATTTCTGTGTAATATTCATTTTTTGCACATATTTCTGTGTAATACTTTTACACATATATCTGTGTAATATTCAGTTTTTGCACATATTTCTGTGTATTAGGGAAATACACATAATGTTGTGTAACATGCAAAATACACAGATTTGTGTGTAATATTCTGTTCTTACACGTATGTCTGCGTAACATGCAAAATACATAATTTTGTGCATTAATTAAAATACACAGATTTTTGTGTACATAGTTTTATCTTATACTTTGGAATGTAAAATGTGAATTAAGTGTTTTCATTACCGAAAAAAAAAATGCATAAAGGACAAACTCGTATGTTTGGCGTGTTCTTTCCTTTTAACAGATTTGTAGTCTAAGTAGTCGAAAACAAGATCAAAAATCAATGTTCGTTCAATCTGATCGTTCAAAAATTTATAATTGCTTCTGTTTCTGTAATTGGATTTGGTGTAAACATTAATTTTTCGGCCTAGGTTAAAACTATTTCTTCTGATATCAAATGACATCTTTTTAAAGTTTTTATTTATTTTTATTGTAGTTTTTGAATGCAATACGCTTATAAAAAGTCTTCAATTTAAAAATCACAAACGAAAAACATGAATTGAAATCTATGAAAAGCTGTCTTTTGACATCGGTAGAAAATGAAATAAGAAATGTATAGCATGTAAAATAATGAAAATTCGAAGTTTTATAGCAAAATATATTATAAACACGCTGAAACAGATAGTATTTAAATCAAATAATTATTTTAAATGCAATATAATGTTATAAACTGCAAATATCTACTCTAATGTTAGAATATGTGGTTTAACTTGATTTAAACATGAAAAAAATGATTTAAAACACAAAAATGATAAATTATTTTTTCCAAATTTGTAATAAGCAGAAAATAACACACTTCTCATCCATAATATTAATTTTCAAGTGTTAAATTGTAAAATAAATGAACTTACCCTTGAAACAAAAAATCTGTTCTGGGCTATCTAGCCCTTTTAATTTTACAAAATTCTATTTAGCAATAACGATCTAAAACTGCTCAAGTGATCAAGTAAACTTTGACATGAAAGTTTAACTATCGTCGCATGTTGAGAATTGTAAGAACATACGTGGCAAAAATGCTATGATGGATGATAGCAGTAATGAATAAGACCTCCGATTAAGGGTGTATTTCAATACAAATTTCCTTTTTTCTGATTTTTTTTAAAGTCGTTTTTGCTCTCAGACGCATCAAACTGGCAAATTCTCTTATTTAGATAGTATATTAGGTCCCGTGCTTGACAATTTTTTGATAAATGCAGAAAATATTGCCAAAAAAAAAAAAAAATGCTGTTAAAGTCAACGTTTTGAGCCGAATTTTCTGAAGCGGAAAATCTGGAAACAAAAAAAAGGTCATACTGAGGAAATAATAGTTTATAAATCAAATTCTAATGAGTTTAACAAAAAATAAAATCACACTACATCTTATAGATCTCTTTCTTTGAAAGTCACCTCAGCAAGTTTCGTGTTTTTACTTCTAAAAGTGAGTCTGAAATTGTATCAGAAAATTTCGAACTGTTGAAGGTGAAAAAAAAAATTTCGAATGCACCCTTAATCCTCACTGGTCATTTTGACTTTAGTGTATATCGCAGTTATGTAACACGTTCATACAAAGATGTAATTCACTTTGCATTATGATTTGACTGAAGCAAAATTCATACTTAAAAAAATTTGTTATTAAAAAAATTTTAATAATTCATTGCGGAAATTACAGTTTTATTTAAAAACTTTACATTAAAAAATAATAAATCTTGCTATCTATGATTATTATTTTTTAAAACAAAGCTCATTTTTCAGGTCTTATATGAAAGTTTTTGCACGATTTTCCAAGGATCTATGTTGCCAGGGCCAAAATCACTCTGATATCGTCATAAAATAATACAAGCGGATTTATAAGAATTTACTATAGTGGCTTTAAAAGAAATGTGATAAAAAATTTCCATATAATTGTCTGTTACAAATCCATACAATCGCACTTATTTTTACCAGACAGAGCTAAAAACAAAGTAGGAATACACAGTTAATCACTTTTTTATGTCAATGAAATATAAAATTGCAGACTATACATAAAATGAAGTCACACTTTGGTATATTATAATTAATATTTTATTTACAAGATTAGAGGATAGTTATAAATAACAAAACTTATTTTAACACTCCGTCTACCAGACAGTTCCGTCGGATCGGCCAACAAAAATTAGTTAAAAATTCCGTAAAATTAGGATGTAAAAAACTCTTGATTTAAAAAGTAATATTAATAAAAATCGGATTTTTGTATTTAAATCATATTTCTTTTTATTATTTAAATCGGATTTTTTTTTCTCCAGCATTGAAATATTCAATAGATGTAGGTTTATGCTATAGGTTTCCAAGATTAATAGATTCTAGGTTTCTAAAAAAATTAGACCTTTATTTACTAACATAATCTATGTTTTTACACTTTAATTAATAAAATTTAATTATTAGTCAGTAATTACAAAAATTATAAAAATTGTAAATTAGTAATTTCATTAATTAATATAATACTATAAAGTTGTATACATTAATATTTTGCAATAATTATGTAAAACTATATTAAAAAATAAGGATTTTACATTTATTAAAATTATCAGTAGATGCATTTAATTTTAAATTGATTACAATCTTTAATTAGGTATATAATGCATATTGTAATGCTTAAATTACTAAAACGATAATTCAGTTGTTACTATTTATTCTGAAAAGACAAAGGGCAGTATGCTTGTTCTAAAAAAAAGACACTATTACATAAGAAAATATATTACTAATGTGCTTAGTGGCAATAAAAATAAGTACATAATTTTTTAGTATGATAAATAAAAAAATCATTAATTTTCAATACTTCTGTAAATTACGAATTGAAAAATACATTTACATAACATGTTTTAATAATATCCTGCTTTTTCTCAAGAAACAAAGTTCTATCATTTTTGTAAAGTATTGGGTACACATATTTATAAGTACTGCGGTATGGAGAGATTTATTACACAAAAAAAAAATTCTGGCAACAATTGCAAATAAATTTCACTATATTTTAAAAGGTAGGGTGCATTTTGCTAATTTCATAAGGGGCAAGGTGTGGCAACCTTAACAAACAGCTAAAATGAAACAGTAATCAACAGAATTAATAAAAACTGCAAGTAAGTAGTTTCATTAGTGGCATAAACAACATAACTAACAAGTATTATTCGCATTTGTAGTAAAAAAAAAATTATTGTTAATTGCATAAATCATAACTTACACAATGTATGTGCATGCTAATCATAGAAGGCGGCAGCCTTCAAGTGGCGCAGCTTTAAACATACCATCGTCAAAACCTACCATCGTCATAAGGGTAGATGCGGAACTTCATATATACAGCTAACTCAACTTCAAAGGAAATCGGAAAAGCCGCCTTCTAATAACTCAGCAAATATTGGTCAGAATGGTCCAATTTTTTTAATATAGTCTTATATTCCCAGTCTAATCCTATCCTATAATTTTTACATTTCTACGTGCCGTATATTTTTAGATCTCGATAACCATTTTTAAACTGAAAACGATGGTGTTTGTTCCTGATAATGAGATCTAGAAAACGGGCTGGGAGATTTTATTAAAACTTATATATAATATGAATCTCTTTAAGATAGAGGGAATAAGACTTGCCTTGTTTCTAGGAAAACTCTTGTTTGTTATATATTGATCTTGGAAAATTGGACTATATTAGCTCGTGGATTACATGTTATTCTATGGGTTAGCAGACGGAGACACTGCAAATAGGCAAATGTAGTAATGGTCACAGTTAAAACACCCGCATCGAAGCAATAAATGTTTTTGAAACTACAAAAACATCTTATCATGCGCTTTAAAACATTCAATAAATATATACTAAATCAAATTTCTATTTATTTTGCCTTTATTTTACGTAAGAAGAAAATATTACGTTTCTTACATTGGATATTTTTGCATTTTGTGGAAAAAATATTTTGAATCCTTTTTTAAAATAGGAAAATATTTTTTAATTATACATATTCAATATACTTTTCACTTATGATTTTCTTTTAAAGTTTACAAACAAAAATTATTTTTAATAAATTTGCTTTAGAATTCCATGTATTCATATGCCGTTTAGATAGTTTTGTTTTGAATCGTAATCGAATTCGCTGGCGGTAAGCTTTGTACTTGGCACTTGTTGTTTTTAGCATGTATGTTGTGTAATTTGCGAAATAATGGTTATTATGGTAATATAGGTATTGTGTTATTTGGAGAAACTGAAAGGCCCCCTTTTTTGGATAAAATAATATGGTGAATCCAAGTACACGAATCAAAACAAATTGATTCGTGCTGTATGTTGGCATGAAATAATTCAATTTCAGGAGACGAACGTGAAGCTAAACCATCTATAATGAAAAAGAAAGGTAAATAAATATTTTTTGGCACTCATTATTAAAGTATTATTTAAAAAGTATAAGTGATGTATACATTAGTTAGCATGTTGATTTGATTTCAAACCAACATAAACTATCACAGAATGTGTAAACTATTGCTAAATTTTGGTAAACAAACAATATTTATAATTGAGCAACAGTTTAACCAAGTGCTTGTGAATTCTAAAATTCTCAAAATAGATTGTTTTTAAGTTTATAGATGTCCTTATTATATGAATTAATTAACAATACTAAGTTTTAAAGTGTTGTAAAAATTGTGCTTTTTTATTTCATTTATTAATTTCTGTGATTAATAACCCAGGATGTTAATTTTTAGATTAAAATTGCTTGAATATGTTATTCAAAATGCATTTATTACTTTTTCTTATGCATTTTTGTCGCTATTAATTTTCATTTTAAAACTGTGCCTTTTTAGCTTAGCTTAATGGCCAGTAAATCCAGGTTTTAAACAATTTTTAAAATAAGTAAGTGCACTTATTATTGGAAATTGTGAACAAACTAGTATTTATCAACAAATTACAGCAGTATTTTGATAATTCAAAACAAAGTAATGAAGTTAATTTGTTCTTACATGCATTAGTGACTGTGGCTATAAAGATTTCAGAGATTTAAAAACAAATTAGTTGCACTCATTGTTTTTTTTCTTCATGTACACACAGTGCTTGTACAACATGCATTAGTGATTGCATTTTTAATTAATTTTGTGTATTTTACAGATTGTTGCACAGCAATTTTGCTGCAGCCTGAGTGTTTTGTTTTTGTTTTGTTTTCATGTGCTCTAAGTGCTATACATGCAGTAGTTGGACTGCTTTAACGAGTTTTATTTTAGCGAGTGAGAGTTTTAGGCCCTTTTTTCTAATATAAACGTTATTGTTTTAATGTATTTGTTTCACAATATTGTCACTGGATTTTTTTAGTTCAGGTATCACTCATTCCTTCCAGATATTGGGAATCTGCATGTTACCGCATAGTTTGCTGCATCTGTTAATTTTTGTTGTTTGTTTTCATATGGGCATAGTGCTCATACATTTGTTATTGACTGCGGCTTTGAGAAATTTCATGTGTTTTAGATACCATTGCATAAGTTTGCTGCATCCAGTAATTTGACATGCACCCAGCTCTCATTATCCATTAGTGACTGTAGCTTTAACATGTTTCATGCATCCTATTATTTCATTAATAATTTCGAAATTCCATGTTTATATTTTAAAATGTTATTTAGCAGTTGCCACGGAGGTACTACAGCGCATCATTGTAGTCTGCATTAGATGCTGTTCAAAATAGAATTTTTTTTTTCTTTTTTTCTTCCTAAGAGTCTGATGATTTAAATCCAAGCGTGAAAAATTTTTTCTCAGATCACAAACCAAATACAAAAGTATTGTAATAGTTAATATTACGTTAAAGAAATCAATAATCAAAATATAAAAGCATTAGCTTTACAGCTTAGAACATAGCGTTATTAATAAACTGCATTTATAAATTGGACATCTAAAATGGAAAATCTTAATATATTTTTATAATGTTAGAATTTACAAGCACTAAAAGTTGGGTAAGCAAATAATTCTTAACCAAATATTAATGATAACATTGGTTTAAAAAGAAATAACTTATACTTCTATCTTCTATGCTTTAATAATGAGTTTCATAAAATATAAATTTACCCCCCTTTTTTCTATAGATGTTTTAATTTCATATTCATTGTCTCGAAATTGAAGTATTTCTTTCTAACATTCTTTTACAAAAATGTTTGATAATTAACGCTTTTTTTATTTAAAAAAAAAAGGCCTTGTTTCTACTAATGAACACAAAATCCTCAAATAACTTTGAATCCATTATTTAAATAAATTGCTTAACATACCTAAGAAGAAAACATATTTAAGATTAAATTTAATACAAGAAATTAAAAATTTTTAATTCAAATAATGTAAAGTTACTAACACACTAACAAATAAATATTTTAAAATACTAACAGCTAATAATGGGCGATAAATAATTACATTTTTTAGTTTTGTCATTTCTAAAATGTAATTGTTTAAATTCTATTTGAGTTGAACCTCATCCAAACCCTAAGAAATATTCTATCGAACCTTAATTTAATCTGAAAAAAAAAAAAAAAATCTGACAATACACACTGACAAGCATAGTTGTATAATAGAGACGCACACCATGTGCAGAAAACTTTATGAAGAAACAATTTTTATTTATTTATTTCAACAAAGAATTGCATTAAAAAAAAAAGTGTATCTCAACAAAGAATCATGTAAAAAACCCCAACATTTCGAGAAAATACCACACGAAAAACATGAAATTCGTCCAAAGACCGCAAAAAAAAAAAAAAAAAAAAAAAAAAAAAACGTTAATTCAATCCATGAATCGCATAAAAAATACAAATTCCATGAATCGCTAAAAAAAGAAAGCAAA
The DNA here is from genome assembly GCA_964019185.1 of Maratus speculifer. Classification (NCBI taxonomy): domain Eukaryota; kingdom Metazoa; phylum Arthropoda; class Arachnida; order Araneae; family Salticidae; genus Maratus; species Maratus speculifer. The sequence goes on from OZ025293.1 coordinate 52,213,971, forward strand.
TTGCATAAAAAATGGGAATTATGTCCGCAAATTGCTTAAAATGTGAATTACGTCCATGAATCATGTAAAAAAGTCCTTCCGGCAATGCCGGGAGGAAGAGGTAGCTTTCATATACTAATATATTTATTTATTTATTTTAAGGTAAGTTACATTGTTCAAAAATACTAAGCTGAAATTAGTGGAAAAAATCTTATAAAATTAGTGATTTTATAAGATTGAATACTAGTTTTTGTCAAGACTGAATATTAATAGAAATTTTTAGAAATTAGTCATCTTTTATTCAACCTGGTTTTATTTTAAGCGATTTAGAGTCACCAAATTCCACGATATCATAAAATGTATGCCATTTTAAAGCAACATTGTGGATCGTTCAGATCAGACCGTTTCAAAATGTCAGCCATAAGCAAAATTCAAAGTGCTATAACTCAATCATTTTTTAAGGTATAGACAAAATAAAAAGTGTTCTGGAATCGTTGTTTTAAGTTCTAACACGTAAAAGAAAAATATTTTTCAACTTTTAATTTTTTCGCATTTAATTTAACATTTTTAAAAAATTTAAAATGGCCACCATTTTGAAACAAAATGGTGGATGATGCTGGCCGACGAACTCGGTCGAGACATTTGTATGTACTATGTACATACCAAGTTTCATTGAAATCGGTTCATAAATACGCGAGTTATCACGTGACAAAAATCAGATCGTTTCAAAATGTCAGACATAAGAAAAATTCAAAGTGCTATAACTCAATCATTTTGTAAGATATAGACAAAATAAAAAGCATTCTGGAATCGTAGTTTTAAGTTCTAACGCGTAAAAGAAAAATATTTTTCAAATTTTGATTTTTTCGCATTTAATTTTAAATTTTAAAATTTTTAAAAATTTTAAAATGGCCACCATTTTGAAACAAAATGGCGGATGATGCTGACCAACGAACTCGGTCGAGACATTTGTATGTACTATGTACATACCAAGTTTCATTGAAATCGGTTCATAAATACGCGTGTTATCACGTGACAAAAATCAGATCGTTTCAAAATGTCAGCCATAAGAAAAATTCAAAGTGCTATAACTCAATCATTTTTTAAGATATAGACAAAATAAAAAGTGTTCTGGAATCTTTGTTTTAAGTTCTAACACGTAAAAGAAAAATGTTTTTCAAATTTTGATTTTTTCGCATTTAATTTAAAATTTAAAAAATTTTAAAAATTTTAAAATGGCCACCATTTTGAAACAAAATGGCGGATGATGCTGGCCAACGAACTCGGTCGAGACATTTGTATGTACTATGTACATACCAAGTTTCATTGAAATCGGTTCATAAATACACGTGTTATCACGTGACAAAAATCAGATCGTTTCAAAATGTCAGCCATAAGAAAAATTCAAAGTGCTATAACTCAATCATTTTTTAAGATATAGACAAAATAAAAAGTGTTCTGGAATCTTTGTTTTAAGTTCTAACACGTAAAAGAAAAATATTTTTCAACTTTTAATTTTTTCGCATTTAATTTTAAATTTTAAATTTTTTAAAAATTTTAAAATGGCCGCCATTTTGAAACAAAATGGCGGATGATGCTGACCAACGAACTCGGTCGAGACATTTGTATGTACTATGTACATACCAAGTTTCATTCAAATCGGTTCATAAATACGTTAGTTATCGCATGACAAAAATCAGATATATATATATATATATATATATATATGGTTATATATATATATATATATATATATATATATGTCAACATTTGAACGGAGGGTGGTTTTGGGGTCTGGGGGTCATGATCGGTGAAAATATACCAAAATTTTCCGGAAGTGCTTTCCTCCGGACGGCTGCAATAGGTAGCTTTTTACTTTTTGTAATGAAAGCTACCTAAAAGCGAGAATTATATTCGTAAATTGTATGAAAAATGCAAATTACGTCTATGAATCGTGTAGTAAAACATGAATTATGTTCATAAATCGCTCAAAAAACACGAATTTTGGAGGCAGAAATCTGAAACGGAAATTACCTCTATAAAACGCATAAAAATAGCGACTTGCATTCATGAATTGCATAAAAAATGCAAATTACATCCATGAATTGCATAAAAACGTGAATTACATTCATAAATCACTCAAAAAATGCGAATCACTTCCATGAAGTGTGCAAAAAAAACACGAATAATGTTCAGAAATTGCAAAAAATGCGAATTATGTCCAAGAATTGGTAAAAAAAAAGCGAATTACATTCATAAATCCTATAAAAACACAAATAATGTCAATAAATTGATCAAAAAACACAAATTTTGTCGATAGAAAGCTCAAAAGATGCAAATTATGTCTATGAATCGCATAAGTATAGCAAATTACGTCCATAAATCATGTAAGATGTAAATTACATCCATTAATCGCATAAAAATTGCAAATTATGTCTATGAATCGCTCAAAAAAAGCGAATTGCATAAAAAACATGAATTGTGTTCACAAATCGCTCAAAACGTGAATTACGTCCATGAATTGTTTAAAAAAGTGAGAATTACGTTCAAAAATTGTATGAAAAACATAAATTATGTCTATGAATCGTGTAGTAAAACGGGAATTATGTTCATAAATTGCTCAAAAAATACAAATTTTGGCAGCAGAAAGCTGAAACGCAAAGTACGTTCATAAATCACTCAAAAAATGCAACTCACTTCCATGAATCGTGCAAAAAAATACTAATAACATTCAGAAATTACAAAAAATGCGAATTAGGTCCAGCAATTGGTAAAAAAAGCGAATTACATTCATAAATCCTATAAAAACACAAATAACGTCAATAAATCGATCAAAAAACGCAAATTTCGTCGAGAGAAAGCTTAAATGAAAATTATGTCTACAAATCGCATAAATATAGCAAATTACACCCATAAATCATGTAAAATGTAAATTACATTCATTAATCGCATAAAAATCGCAAATTATGTCCATGAATCTTATAAAAAACGCGAATTGGGTCCACAAATCGCTCAAAACGTGAATTACGTCCATGAATTGTTTAAAAAACTGAGAATTACGTTCAGAAATTGTATGAAAAACACAAATTATGCCTATGAATTGTGTAGTAAAATGGGAAGCTAAAACCCAAATTACGTCCATAAATCGCATAAAAATAGCGAAGAGTGTTTTGCATTCATGAATCGCTCAAAAAACACAAATTACGTCCATGAAACGCATAAAAACGTGAATTACATTCATAAATCACTCAAAAATTCTAATCACTTCCATGAATCGTGCAAAAAAACACTAAGAACGTTCATAAATTGCAAAAAATGCGAATTACGTCCAAGAATTGGTAAAAAAAGCAAATTACATTCATAAATCCTATAAAAACACAAATAACGTCAATAAATCGATCAAAAAACGCAAATTTCGTCGATAGAAAGCTCAAAAGATGCAAATTATGTCTATGAATCGCATAAGTATAGCAAATTATGTCCATAAATCATGTAAATTGTAAATTACATTCATTAATTGCATAAAAATCATGAAATATGTTCATGAATCGCTCAAAAAAAAAGCGAATTGCATAAAAACATGAATTGGGTCCACAAATCGCTCAAAACGTGAATTACGTCCATGAATTGTTTAAAAAAGTGAGAATTACGTTCAGAAATTGTATGAAAAACACAAATTATGTCTATGAATCGTGTAGTAAAACGGGCATTATGTTCATAAATCGCTCAAAAAACACGAATTTTAGCAGCAGAAAGCAAATGCAAATTACGTTCATAAATCACTCAAAAAAAGCAAATCATTCCATGAATCGTGCAAAAAAATACTAATAACATTCATAAATTACAAAAAATGCAAATTAGGTCCAACAATTGGTAAAAAAAGCGAATTACATTCATAAATCCTATAAAAACCCAAATAACGTCAATAAATCGATCAAAAAACGCAAATTTCGTCGACAGAAAGCTCAAAAAATGCTAATTATGTCTACGAATCTCATAAATATAGCAAATTACATCCATAAATCATGTAAAATGTAAATTACATTCATTAATCGCATAAAAATCGCGAATTATGTCCATGAATCGCTCAAAAAAAGCGAATTGCATAAAAAATGTGAATTATATCCACAAAACGTGAATTACATCCATGAATTGTCTAAAAAAGTGAGAATTATGTTCATAAATTGTATGAAAAATGCAAATTACGTCTATTATTTGTGTAGTAAAATGGGAATTATGTTCATAAATCGCTCAAAAAATACGAATTTTAGCAGCAGAAAGCTAAAATGCAAATCACGTCTATAAATCGCATAAAAATAGGGAATAGCATTTTGCATTCATGATTTGCATAAAAAACGCGAATTACATGCATGAATCGCTCAAAAAATGCAAATTACATCCATGAATTGCATAAAAATGTGAATTATGTTCATAAATCACTCAAAAAATGTGAATCACTTCCATGCATCGTGCGAAAAAACACGAATAAAATTCATAAATTGCAAAAAGTTGTGTAAAAGTGTTAGTCCAAGAGTTGCGTGAAAAAAGCGAATTGCATTTATAAATCCTATAAAAACACAAATAATGTCAATAAATTGATCAAAAAACACAAATTTCGTCGACAGAAAGCTGAAAAAACATAAATTATGTCTATGAATTGCATAAAAATAGCAAATTACGTCCATAAATCATGTAAAATGTAAATTACATTCATTAATTGCATAAAAATTGCGAATTATGTCCATAAATTGCTCAAAAATGCAAATTACATTCATAAATCGCATAAAAAACACTAATGATGACCATGAATTGCGCAAAAAATGCGAATTACACCCAACATTAAATTAATTTGCGGAAAGTTTTTGGTTTTATACAAGTCTGCCAACAAGAACCTACAAGTTATCCTGAAACCCATTCTAAACCAACAAAAATTTAATGGAAAGATAAATTTGTACAAGATAGACAAAATAATTTCCATTGACATACATTGACCAGAATCGAAAAATTGCTATTGAAATCTATCCTATACACTCCAAAACCAGAAAGAAAAAAATCCCTCCAAGAGTAACTCTATCTATCTGCTGCAAATTAAAATACATTGAAATGCAACTGAACAAGAACCTGAAAATTACATTTGAAATCAAACCGAAACCAGATTCAACCCCCCCCCCTCCCCCCAAAAAAAATCCAACCATATCTCGATTTGGGAAAGAAAACTTAATTTCCATAGATACGCTTGGTCAGAAATCTGGAAATTCCAATTAGTCTATGGGTTAGCAAACCTTAATTCAATCTGAAAAAAAAAAAAAAAAATCTGACAAGCAGAGTTGTATAATATAGACGCACGCCATGTGCAGAAAATTTTATGAAGAAACAATTTTTATTTATTTATTTCGACAAATTGCGTAAAAAAAAAAGTATCTCAACAAAGAATCATGTAAAAAAACCCAACATTTCGACAAAATACCACGTGAAAAACGTGAATTTCGTCCAAAGACCACAATAAAAACATTAATTAAATCCATGAATCGCATAAAAAATACAAATTCCATGCATGAATCGCATAAAAAATGTGAATTAAATGCATGAATCGCATAAAAAATGTGAACTACATCCATGAATCGCTAAAAAAAAAAAAGCAAATTGCATAAAAAATGGGAATTACGTCCACAAATTGTTTAAAATGTGAATTACGTCCATGAATCATGTAAAAAAGCAAGCATTATATTCATAAATTGTATAAAAAACGCAAATTACGTCTATGAATCGTGTAGTAAAACATGAATTATGTTCATAAATTGCTCAAAAAACACGAATTTTGGCAGCAGAAATCTGAAACGGAAATTACCTCTATAAAACGCATAAAAATACCGAATTGCATAAAAAATGTGAATTACGTTCATGAATCGCCCAAAAAATGCAAATTACATCCATGAATTGCATAAAAACGTGAATTACGTTCATAAATCACTCAAAAAATGCGAATCACTTCCATGAATTGTGAAAAAAAAACACGAATAATGTTCATAAATTGCAAAAAATGCAAATTACGTCCCAGAATTGGTAAAAAAAAGCGAATTACATTCATAAATCCTATAAAAACACAAATATTGTCAATAAATCGATCAAAAAAACACAAATAGAAAGCTCAAAAGATGCAAATTAGGTCTATGAATCGCATAAGTATAGCAAATTACGTCCATAAATCATGTAAAATGTAAATTACATTCATTAATCGCATAAAAATCTCGAATTATGTCCATGAATCGCTCAAAAACGGCGAATTGCATAAAAAACGTAAATTGGGTCCACAAATTGCTCAAAACGGGAATTACGTCCGTGAATTGTTTAAAAAAGTGAGAATTATATTCATAAATTGTATAAAAAATGCAAATTACGTCTATGAATCGTGTAGTAAAACATGAATTATGTTCATAAATCGCTCAAAAAACACGAATTTTGGAGGCAGAAATCTGAAACGGAAATTACCTCTATAAAACGCATAAAAATAGCGACTTGCATTCATGAATTGCATAAAAAATGCAAATTACATCCATGAATTGCATAAAAACGTGAATTACATTCATAAATCACTCAAAAAATGCGAATCACTTCCATGAAGTGTGCAAAAAAAACACGAATAATGTTCAGAAATTGCAAAAAATGCGAATTATGTCCAAGAATTGGTAAAAAAAAGCGAATTACATTCATAAATCCTATAAAAACACAAATAATGTCAATAAATTGATCAAAAAACACAAATTTTGTCGATAGAAAGCTCAAAAGATGCAAATTATGTCTATGAATCGCATAAGTATAGCAAATTACGTCCATAAATCATGTAAGATGTAAATTACATCCATTAATCGCATAAAAATTGCAAATTATGTCTATGAATCGCTCAAAAAAAGCGAATTGCATAAAAAACATGAATTGTGTTCACAAATCGCTCAAAACGTGAATTACGTCCATGAATTGTTTAAAAAAGTGAGAATTACGTTCAAAAATTGTATGAAAAACATAAATTATGTCTATGAATCGTGTAGTAAAACGGGAATTATGTTCATAAATTGCTCAAAAAATACAAATTTTGGCAGCAGAAAGCTGAAACGCAAAGTACGTTCATAAATCACTCAAAAAATGCAACTCACTTCCATGAATCGTGCAAAAAAATACTAATAACATTCAGAAATTACAAAAAATGCGAATTAGGTCCAGCAATTGGTAAAAAAAGCGAATTACATTCATAAATCCTATAAAAACACAAATAACGTCAATAAATCGATCAAAAAACGCAAATTTCGTCGAGAGAAAGCTTAAATGAAAATTATGTCTACAAATCGCATAAATATAGCAAATTACACCCATAAATCATGTAAAATGTAAATTACATTCATTAATCGCATAAAAATCGCAAATTATGTCCATGAATCTTATAAAAAACGCGAATTGGGTCCACAAATCGCTCAAAACGTGAATTACGTCCATGAAATGTTTAAAAAACTGAGAATTACGTTCAGAAATTGTATGAAAAACACAAATTATGCCTATGAATTGTGTAGTAAAATGGGAAGCTAAAACCCAAATTACGTCCATAAATCGCATAAAAATAGCGAAGAGTGTTTTGCATTCATGAATCGCTCAAAAAACACAAATTACGTCCATGAAACGCATAAAAACGTGAATTACATTCATAAATCACTCAAAAATTCTAATCACTTCCATGAATCGTGCAAAAAAACACTAAGAACGTTCATAAATTGCAAAAAATGCGAATTACGTCCAAGAATTGGTAAAAAAAGCAAATTACATTCATAAATCCTATAAAAACACAAATAACGTCAATAAATCGATCAAAAAACGCAAATTTCGTCGATAGAAAGCTCAAAAGATGCAAATTATGTCTATGAATCGCATAAGTATAGCAAATTATGTCCATAAATCATGTAAATTGTAAATTACATTCATTAATTGCATAAAAATCATGAAATATGTTCATGAATCGCTCAAAAAAAAAAAGCGAATTGCATAAAAACATGAATTGGGTCCACAAATCGCTCAAAACGTGAATTACGTCCATGAATTGTTTAAAAAAGTGAGAATTACGTTCAGAAATTGTATGAAAAACACAAATTATGTCTATGAATCGTGTAGTAAAACGGGCATTATGTTCATAAATCGCTCAAAAAACACGAATTTTAGCAGCAGAAAGCAAATGCAAATTACGTTCATAAATCACTCAAAAAAAGCAAATCATTCCATGAATCGTGCAAAAAAATACTAATAACATTCATAAATTACAAAAAATGCAAATTAGGTCCAACAATTGGTAAAAAAAGCGAATTACATTCATAAATCCTATAAAAACCCAAATAACGTCAATAAATCGATCAAAAAACGCAAATTTCGTCGACAGAAAGCTCAAAAAATGCTAATTATGTCTACGAATCTCATAAATATAGCAAATTACATCCATAAATCATGTAAAATGTAAATTACATTCATTAATCGCATAAAAATCGCGAATTATGTCCATGAATCGCTCAAAAAAAGCGAATTGCATAAAAAATGTGAATTATATCCACAAAACGTGAATTACATCCATGAATTGTCTAAAAAAGTGAGAATTATGTTCATAAATTGTATGAAAAATGCAAATTACGTCTATTATTTGTGTAGTAAAATGGGAATTATGTTCATAAATCGCTCAAAAAATACGAATTTTAGCAGCAGAAAGCTAAAATGCAAATCACGTCTATAAATCGCATAAAAATAGGGAATAGCATTTTGCATTCATGATTTGCATAAAAAACGCGAATTACATGCATGAATCGCTCAAAAAATGCAAATTACATCCATGAATTGCATAAAAATGTGAATTATGTTCATAAATCACTCAAAAAATGTGAATCACTTCCATGCATCGTGCGAAAAAACACGAATAAAATTCATAAATTGCAAAAAGTTGTGTAAAAGTGTTAGTCCAAGAGTTGCGTGAAAAAAGCGAATTGCATTTATAAATCCTATAAAAACACAAATAATGTCAATAAATTGATCAAAAAACACAAATTTCGTCGACAGAAAGCTGAAAAAACATAAATTATGTCTATGAATTGCATAAAAATAGCAAATTACGTCCATAAATCATGTAAAATGTAAATTACATTCATTAATTGCATAAAAATTGCGAATTATGTCCATAAATTGCTCAAAAATGCAAATTACATTCATAAATCGCATAAAAAACACTAATGATGACCATGAATTGCGCAAAAAATGCGAATTACACCCAACATTAAATTAATTTGCGGAAAGTTTTTGGTTTTATACAAGTCTGCCAACAAGAACCTACAAGTTATCCTGAAACCCATTCTAAACCAACAAAAATTTAATGGAAAGATAAATTTGTACAAGATAGACAAAATAATTTCCATTGACATACATTGACCAGAATCGAAAAATTGCTATTGAAATCTATCCTATACACTCCAAAACCAGAAAGAAAAAAATCCCTCCAAGAGTAACTCTATCTATCTGCTGCAAAATAAAATACATTGAAATGCAACTGAACAAGAACCTGAAAATTACATTTGAAATCAAACCGAAACCAGATTCAACCCCCCCCCTCCCCCCAAAAAAAATCCAACCATATCTCGATTTGGGAAAGAAAACTTAATTTCCATAGATACGCTTGGTCAGAAATCTGGAAATTCCAATTAGTCTATGGGTTAGCAAACCTTAATTCAATCTGAAAAAAAAAAAAAAAATCTGACAAGCAGAGTTGTATAATATAGACGCACGCCATGTGCAGAAAATTTTATGAAGAAACAATTTTTATTTATTTATTTCGACAAATTGCGTAAAAAAAAAGTATCTCAACAAAGAATCATGTAAAAAAACCCAACATTTCGACAAAATACCACGTGAAAAACGTGAATTTCGTCCAAAGACCACAATAAAAACATTAATTAAATCCATGAATCGCATAAAAAATACAAATTCCATGCATGAATCGCATAAAAAATGTGAATTAAATGCATGAATCGCATAAAAAATGTGAACTACATCCATGAATCGCTAAAAAAAAAAAAGCAAATTGCATAAAAAATGGGAATTACGTCCACAAATTGTTTAAAATGTGAATTACGTCCATGAATCATGTAAAAAAGCAAGCATTATATTCATAAATTGTATAAAAAACGCAAATTACGTCTATGAATCGTGTAGTAAAACATGAATTATGTTCATAAATTGCTCAAAAAACACGAATTTTGGCAGCAGAAATCTGAAACGGAAATTACCTCTATAAAACGCATAAAAATACCGAATTGCATAAAAAATGTGAATTACGTTCATGAATCGCCCAAAAAATGCAAATTACATCCATGAATTGCATAAAAACGTGAATTACGTTCATAAATCACTCAAAAAATGCGAATCACTTCCATGAAATGTGAAAAAAAAACACGAATAATGTTCATAAATTGCAAAAAATGCAAATTACGTCCCAGAATTGGTAAAAAAAAGCGAATTACATTCATAAATCCTATAAAAACACAAATATTGTCAATAAATCGATCAAAAAAACACAAATAGAAAGCTCAAAAGATGCAAATTAGGTCTATGAATCGCATAAGTATAGCAAATTACGTCCATAAATCATGTAAAATGTAAATTACATTCATTAATCGCATAAAAATCTCGAATTATGTCCATGAATCGCTCAAAAACGGCGAATTGCATAAAAAACGTAAATTGGGTCCACAAATTGCTCAAAACGGGAATTACGTCCGTGAATTGTTTAAAAAAGTGAGAATTATATTCATAAATTGTATAAAAAATGCAAATTACGTCTATGAATCGTGTAGTAAAACATGAATTATGTTCATAAATCGCTCAAAAAACACGAATTTTGGAGGCAGAAATCTGAAACGGAAATTACCTCTATAAAACGCATAAAAATAGCGACTTGCATTCATGAATTGCATAAAAAATGCAAATTACATCCATGAATTGCATAAAAACGTGAATTACATTCATAAATCACTCAAAAAATGCGAATCACTTCCATGAAGTGTGCAAAAAAAACACGAATAATGTTCAGAAATTGCAAAAAATGCGAATTATGTCCAAGAATTGGTAAAAAAAAAGCGAATTACATTCATAAATCCTATAAAAACACAAATAATGTCAATAAATTGATCAAAAAACACAAATTTTGTCGATAGAAAGCTCAAAAGATGCAAATTATGTCTATGAATCGCATAAGTATAGCAAATTACGTCCATAAATCATGTAAGATGTAAATTACATCCATTAATCGCATAAAAATTGCAAATTATGTCTATGAATCGCTCAAAAAAAGCGAATTGCATAAAAAACATGAATTGTGTTCACAAATCGCTCAAAACGTGAATTACGTCCATGAATTGTTTAAAAAAGTGAGAATTACGTTCAAAAATTGTATGAAAAACATAAATTATGTCTATGAATCGTGTAGTAAAACGGGAATTATGTTCATAAATTGCTCAAAAAATACAAATTTTGGCAGCAGAAAGCTGAAACGCAAAGTACGTTCATAAATCACTCAAAAAATGCAACTCACTTCCATGAATCGTGCAAAAAAATACTAATAACATTCAGAAATTACAAAAAATGCGAATTAGGTCCAGCAATTGGTAAAAAAAGCGAATTACATTCATAAATCCTATAAAAACACAAATAACGTCAATAAATCGATCAAAAAACGCAAATTTCGTCGAGAGAAAGCTTAAATGAAAATTATGTCTACAAATCGCATAAATATAGCAAATTACACCCATAAATCATGTAAAATGTAAATTACATTCATTAATCGCATAAAAATCGCAAATTATGTCCATGAATCTTATAAAAAACGCGAATTGGGTCCACAAATCGCTCAAAACGTGAATTACGTCCATGAAATGTTTAAAAAACTGAGAATTACGTTCAGAAATTGTATGAAAAACACAAATTATGCCTATGAATTGTGTAGTAAAATGGGAAGCTAAAACCCAAATTACGTCCATAAATCGCATAAAAATAGCGAAGAGTGTTTTGCATTCATGAATCGCTCAAAAAACACAAATTACGTCCATGAAACGCATAAAAACGTGAATTACATTCATAAATCACTCAAAAATTCTAATCACTTCCATGAATCGTGCAAAAAAACACTAAGAACGTTCATAAATTGCAAAAAATGCGAATTACGTCCAAGAATTGGTAAAAAAAGCAAATTACATTCATAAATCCTATAAAAACACAAATAACGTCAATAAATCGATCAAAAAACGCAAATTTCGTCGATAGAAAGCTCAAAAGATGCAAATTATGTCTATGAATCGCATAAGTATAGCAAATTATGTCCATAAATCATGTAAATTGTAAATTACATTCATTAATTGCATAAAAATCATGAAATATGTTCATGAATCGCTCAAAAAAAAAAAGCGAATTGCATAAAAACATGAATTGGGTCCACAAATCGCTCAAAACGTGAATTACGTCCATGAATTGTTTAAAAAAGTGAGAATTACGTTCAGAAATTGTATGAAAAACACAAATTATGTCTATGAATCGTGTAGTAAAACGGGCATTATGTTCATAAATCGCTCAAAAAACACGAATTTTAGCAGCAGAAAGCAAATGCAAATTACGTTCATAAATCACTCAAAAAAAGCAAATCATTCCATGAATCGTGCAAAAAAATACTAATAACATTCATAAATTACAAAAAATGCAAATTAGGTCCAACAATTGGTAAAAAAAGCGAATTACATTCATAAATCCTATAAAAACCCAAATAACGTCAATAAATCGATCAAAAAACGCAAATTTCGTCGACAGAAAGCTCAAAAAATGCTAATTATGTCTACGAATCTCATAAATATAGCAAATTACATCCATAAATCATGTAAAATGTAAATTACATTCATTAATCGCATAAAAATCGCGAATTATGTCCATGAATCGCTCAAAAAAAGCGAATTGCATAAAAAATGTGAATTATATCCACAAAACGTGAATTACATCCATGAATTGTCTAAAAAAGTGAGAATTATGTTCATAAATTGTATGAAAAATGCAAATTACGTCTATTATTTGTGTAGTAAAATGGGAATTATGTTCATAAATCGCTCAAAAAATACGAATTTTAGCAGCAGAAAGCTAAAATGCAAATCACGTCTATAAATCGCATAAAAATAGGGAATAGCATTTTGCATTCATGATTTGCATAAAAAACGCGAATTACATGCATGAATCGCTCAAAAAATGCAAATTACATCCATGAATTGCATAAAAATGTGAATTATGTTCATAAATCACTCAAAAAATGTGAATCACTTCCATGCATCGTGCGAAAAAACACGAATAAAATTCATAAATTGCAAAAAGTTGTGTAAAAGTGTTAGTCCAAGAGTTGCGTGAAAAAAGCGAATTGCATTTATAAATCCTATAAAAACACAAATAATGTCAATAAATTGATCAAAAAACACAAATTTCGTCGACAGAAAGCTGAAAAAACATAAATTATGTCTATGAATTGCATAAAAATAGCAAATTACGTCCATAAATCATGTAAAATGTAAATTACATTCATTAATTGCATAAAAATTGCGAATTATGTCCATAAATTGCTCAAAAATGCAAATTACATTCATAAATCGCATAAAAAACACTAATGATGACCATGAATTGCGCAAAAAATGCGAATTACACCCAACATTAAATTAATTTGCGGAAAGTTTTTGGTTTTATACAAGTCTGCCAACAAGAACCTACAAGTTATCCTGAAACCCATTCTAAACCAACAAAAATTTAATGGAAAGATAAATTTGTACAAGATAGACAAAATAATTTCCATTGACATACATTGACCAGAATCGAAAAATTGCTATTGAAATCTATCCTATACACTCCAAAACCAGAAAGAAAAAAATCCCTCCAAGAGTAACTCTATCTATCTGCTGCAAAATAAAATACATTGAAATGCAACTGAACAAGAACCTGAAAATTACATTTGAAATCAAACCGAAACCAGATTCAACCCCCCCCCTCCCCCCAAAAAAAATCCAACCATATCTCGATTTGGGAAAGAAAACTTAATTTCCATAGATACGCTTGGTCAGAAATCTGGAAATTCCAATTAGTCTATGGGTTAGCAAACCTTAATTCAATCTGAAAAAAAAAAAAAAAATCTGACAAGCAGAGTTGTATAATATAGACGCACGCCATGTGCAGAAAATTTTATGAAGAAACAATTTTTATTTATTTATTTCGACAAATTGCGTAAAAAAAAAGTATCTCAACAAAGAATCATGTAAAAAAACCCAACATTTCGACAAAATACCACGTGAAAAACGTGAATTTCGTCCAAAGACCACAATAAAAACATTAATTAAATCCATGAATCGCATAAAAAATACAAATTCCATGCATGAATCGCATAAAAAATGTGAATTAAATGCATGAATCGCATAAAAAATGTGAACTACATCCATGAATCGCTAAAAAAAAAAAAGCAAATTGCATAAAAAATGGGAATTACGTCCACAAATTGTTTAAAATGTGAATTACGTCCATGAATCATGTAAAAAAGCAAGCATTATATTCATAAATTGTATAAAAAACGCAAATTACGTCTATGAATCGTGTAGTAAAACATGAATTATGTTCATAAATTGCTCAAAAAACACGAATTTTGGCAGCAGAAATCTGAAACGGAAATTACCTCTATAAAACGCATAAAAATACCGAATTGCATAAAAAATGTGAATTACGTTCATGAATCGCCCAAAAAATGCAAATTACATCCATGAATTGCATAAAAACGTGAATTACGTTCATAAATCACTCAAAAAATGCGAATCACTTCCATGAAATGTGAAAAAAAAACACGAATAATGTTCATAAATTGCAAAAAATGCAAATTACGTCCCAGAATTGGTAAAAAAAAGCGAATTACATTCATAAATCCTATAAAAACACAAATATTGTCAATAAATCGATCAAAAAAACACAAATAGAAAGCTCAAAAGATGCAAATTAGGTCTATGAATCGCATAAGTATAGCAAATTACGTCCATAAATCATGTAAAATGTAAATTACATTCATTAATCGCATAAAAATCTCGAATTATGTCCATGAATCGCTCAAAAACGGCGAATTGCATAAAAAACGTAAATTGGGTCCACAAATTGCTCAAAACGGGAATTACGTCCGTGAATTGTTTAAAAAAGTGAGAATTATATTCTTAAATTGTATAAAAAATGCAAATTACGTCTATGAATCGTGTAGTAAAACATGAATTATGTTCATAAATCGCTCAAAAAACACGAATTTTGGAGGCAGAAATCTGAAACGGAAATTACCTCTATAAAACGCATAAAAATAGCGACTTGCATTCATGAATTGCATAAAAAATGCAAATTACATCCATGAATTGCATAAAAACGTGAATTACATTCATAAATCACTCAAAAAATGCGAATCACTTCCATGAAGTGTGCAAAAAAAACACGAATAATGTTCAGAAATTGCAAAAAATGCGAATTATGTCCAAGAATTGGTAAAAAAAAAGCGAATTACATTCATAAATCCTATAAAAACACAAATAATGTCAATAAATTGATCAAAAAACACAAATTTTGTCGATAGAAAGCTCAAAAGATGCAAATTATGTCTATGAATCGCATAAGTATAGCAAATTACGTCCATAAATCATGTAAGATGTAAATTACATCCATTAATCGCATAAAAATTGCAAATTATGTCTATGAATCGCTCAAAAAAAGCGAATTGCATAAAAAACATGAATTGTGTTCACAAATCGCTCAAAACGTGAATTACGTCCATGAATTGTTTAAAAAAGTGAGAATTACGTTCAAAAATTGTATGAAAAACATAAATTATGTCTATGAATCGTGTAGTAAAACGGGAATTATGTTCATAAATTGCTCAAAAAATACAAATTTTGGCAGCAGAAAGCTGAAACGCAAAGTACGTTCATAAATCACTCAAAAAATGCAACTCACTTCCATGAATCGTGCAAAAAAATACTAATAACATTCAGAAATTACAAAAAATGCGAATTAGGTCCAGCAATTGGTAAAAAAAGCGAATTACATTCATAAATCCTATAAAAACACAAATAACGTCAATAAATCGATCAAAAAACGCAAATTTCGTCGAGAGAAAGCTTAAATGAAAATTATGTCTACAAATCGCATAAATATAGCAAATTACACCCATAAATCATGTAAAATGTAAATTACATTCATTAATCGCATAAAAATCGCAAATTATGTCCATGAATCTTATAAAAAACGCGAATTGGGTCCACAAATCGCTCAAAACGTGAATTACGTCCATGAATTGTTTAAAAAACTGAGAATTACGTTCAGAAATTGTATGAAAAACACAAATTATGCCTATGAATTGTGTAGTAAAATGGGAAGCTAAAACCCAAATTACGTCCATAAATCGCATAAAAATAGCGAAGAGTGTTTTGCATTCATGAATCGCTCAAAAAACACAAATTACGTCCATGAAACGCATAAAAACGTGAATTACATTCATAAATCACTCAAAAATTCTAATCACTTCCATGAATCGTGCAAAAAAACACTAAGAACGTTCATAAATTGCAAAAAATGCGAATTACGTCCAAGAATTGGTAAAAAAAGCAAATTACATTCATAAATCCTATAAAAACACAAATAACGTCAATAAATCGATCAAAAAACGCAAATTTCGTCGATAGAAAGCTCAAAAGATGCAAATTATGTCTATGAATCGCATAAGTATAGCAAATTATGTCCATAAATCATGTAAATTGTAAATTACATTCATTAATTGCATAAAAATCATGAAATATGTTCATGAATCGCTCAAAAAAAAAGCGAATTGCATAAAAACATGAATTGGGTCCACAAATCGCTCAAAACGTGAATTACGTCCATGAATTGTTTAAAAAAGTGAGAATTACGTTCAGAAATTGTATGAAAAACACAAATTATGTCTATGAATCGTGTAGTAAAACGGGCATTATGTTCATAAATCGCTCAAAAAACACGAATTTTAGCAGCAGAAAGCAAATGCAAATTACGTTCATAAATCACTCAAAAAAAGCAAATCATTCCATGAATCGTGCAAAAAAATACTAATAACATTCATAAATTACAAAAAATGCAAATTAGGTCCAACAATTGGTAAAAAAAGCGAATTACATTCATAAATCCTATAAAAACCCAAATAACGTCAATAAATCGATCAAAAAACGCAAATTTCGTCGACAGAAAGCTCAAAAAATGCTAATTATGTCTACGAATCTCATAAATATAGCAAATTACATCCATAAATCATGTAAAATGTAAATTACATTCATTAATCGCATAAAAATCGCGAATTATGTCCATGAATCGCTCAAAAAAAGCGAATTGCATAAAAAATGTGAATTATATCCACAAAACGTGAATTACATCCATGAATTGTCTAAAAAAGTCAATTGTCAATAAATCGATCAAAAAACGCAAATTTCGTCGATAGAAAGCTCAAAAGATGCAAATTATGTCTATGAATCGCATAAGTATAGCAAATTATGTCCATAAATCATGTAAATTGCAAATTACATTCATTAATTGCATAAAAATCATGAAATATGTTCATGAATCGCTCAAAAAAAAAAGCGAATTGCATAAAAACATGAATTGGGTCCACAAATCGCTCAAAACGTGAATTACGTCCATGAATTGTTTAAAAAAGTGAGAATTACGTTCAGAAATTGTATGAAAAACACAAATTATGTCTATGAATCGTGTAGTAAAACGGGCATTATGTTCATAAATCGCTCAAAAAACACGAATTTTAGCAGCAGAAAGCAAATGCAAATTACGTTCATAAATCACTCAAAAAAAGCAAATCATTCCATGAATCGTGCAAAAAAATACTAATAACATTCATAAATTACAAAAAATGCAAATTAGGTCCAACAATTGGTAAAAAAAGCGAATTACATTCATAAATCCTATAAAAACACAAATAACGTCAATAAATCGATCAAAAAACGCAAATTTCGTCGACAGAAAGCTCAAAAAATGCTAATTATGTCTACGAATCTCATAAATATAGCAAATTACATCCATAAATCATGTAAAATGTAAATTACATTCATTAATCGCATAAAAATCGCGAATTATGTCCATGAATCGCTCAAAAAAAGCGAATTGCATAAAAAATGTGAATTATATCCACAAAACGTGAATTACATCCATGAATTGTCTAAAAAAGTGAGAATTATGTTCATAAATTGTATGAAAAATGCAAATTACGTCTATTATTTGTGTAGTAAAATGGGAATTATGTTCATAAATCGCTCAAAAAATACGAATTTTAGCAGCAGAAAGCTAAAATGCAAATCACGTCTATAAATCGCATAAAAATAGGGAATAGCATTTTGCATTCATGATTTGCATAAAAAACGCGAATTACATGCATGAATCGCTCAAAAAATGCAAATTACATCCATGAATTTCATAAAAATGTGAATTATGTTCATAAATCACTCAAAAAATGTGAATCACTTCCATGCATCGTGCGAAAAAACACGAATAAAATTCATAAATTGCAAAAAGTTGTGTAAAAGTGTTAGTCCAAGAGTTGCGTGAAAAAAGCGAATTGCATTTATAAATCCTATAAAAACACAAATAATGTCAATAAATTGATCAAAAAACACAAATTTCGTCGACAGAAAGCTGAAAAAACATAAATTATGTCTATGAATTGCATAAAAATAGCAAATTACGTCCATAAATCATGTAAAATGTAAATTACATTCATTAATTGCATAAAAATTGCGAATTATGTCCATAAATTGCTCAAAAATGCAAATTACATTCATAAATCGCATAAAAAACACTAATGATGACCATGAATTGCGCAAAAAATGCGAATTACACCCAACATTAAATTAATTTGCGGAAAGTTTTTGGTTTTATACAAGTCTGCCAACAAGAACCTACAAGTTATCCTGAAACCCATTCTAAACCAACAAAAATTTAATGGAAAGATAAATTTGTACAAGATAGACAAAATAATTTCCATTGACATACATTGACCAGAATCGAAAAATTGCTATTGAAATCTATCCTATACACTCCAAAACCAGAAAGAAAAAAATCCCTCCAAGAGTAACTCTATCTATCTGCTGCAAAATAAAATACATTGAAATGCAACTGAACAAGAACCTGAAAATTACATTTGAAATCAAACCGAAACCAGATTCAACCCCCCCCCCTCCCCCCCAAAAAAATCCAACCATATCTCGATTTGGGAAAGAAAACTTAATTTCCATAGATACGCTTGGTCAGAAATCTGGAAATTCCAATTAGTCTATGGGTTAGCAAACCTTAATTCAATCTGAAAAAAAAAAAAAAAATCTGACAAGCAGAGTTGTATAATATAGACGCACGCCATGTGCAGAAAATTTTATGAAGAAACAATTTTTATTTATTTATTTCGACAAATTGCGTAAAAAAAAAAGTATCTCAACAAAGAATCATGTAAAAAAAACCAACATTTCGACAAAATACCACGTGAAAAACGTGAATTTCGTCCAAAGACCACAATAAAAACATTAATTAAATCCATGAATCGCATAAAAAATACAAATTCCATGCATGAATCGCATAAAAAATGTGAATTAAATGCATGAATCGCATAAAAAATGTGAACTACATCCATGAATCGCTAAAAAAAAAAAAAGCAAATTGCATAAAAAATGGGAATTACGTCCACAAATTGTTTAAAATGTGAATTACGTCCATGAATCATGTAAAAAAGCAAGCATTATATTCATAAATTGTATAAAAAACGCAAATTACGTCTATGAATCGTGTAGTAAAACATGAATTATGTTCATAAATTGCTCAAAAAACACGAATTTTGGCAGCAGAAATCTGAAACGGAAATTACCTCTATAAAACGCATAAAAATACCGAATTGCATAAAAAATGTGAATTACGTTCATGAATCGCCCAAAAAATGCAAATTACATCCATGAATTGCATAAAAACGTGAATTACGTTCATAAATCACTCAAAAAATGCGAATCACTTCCATGAATTGTGAAAAAAAACACGAATAATGTTCATAAATTGCAAAAAATGCAAATTACGTCCCAGAATTGGTAAAAAAAAGCGAATTACATTCATAAATCCTATAAAAACACAAATATTGTCAATAAATCGATCAAAAAAACACAAATAGAAAGCTCAAAAGATGCAAATTAGGTCTATGAATCGCATAAGTATAGCAAATTACGTCCATAAATCATGTAAAATGTAAATTACATTCATTAATCGCATAAAAATCTCGAATTATGTCCATGAATCGCTCAAAAACGGCGAATTGCATAAAAAACGTAAATTGGGTCCACAAATTGCTCAAAACGGGAATTACGTCCGTGAATTGTTTAAAAAAGTGAGAATTACGTTCAGAAATTGTATGAAAAACACAAATTATGTCTATGAATCGTGTAGTAAATCGGGAATTATGTTCATAAATCGCTCAAAAAACACGAATTTTGGCAGCAGAAAGCTGAAACGCAAATTACGTTCATAAATCACTCATAAAATGCAAATCACTTCCATGAATCATGCAAAAAAATACTAATAACATTCATAAATTACAAAAAATGTGAATTAAGTCCAACAATTGGTAAAAAAAGCGAATTACATTCATAAATCCTATAAAAACACAAATAACATCAATAAATCGATCAAAAACACAAATTTCGTTGACAGAAAGCTCAAAAAATGCAAATTATGTCTACGAATTGCATAAATATAGCAAATTACATCCATGAATCATGTAAAATGTAAATTACATTCATTAATCGCATAAAAATCGTGAATTATGTCCATGAATCGCATAGAAAACGCGAATTGGGTCCACAAATCGTCAAAACGTGAATTACGTCCATGAATTGTTTTAAAAAGTGAGAATTACGTTCAGAAATTGTATGAGAAACACAAATTATGTCTATGAATCGTGTAGTAAAACGGAAATTATGTTCATAAATCGCTCAAAAAACACTAATTTTGGCAGCAGAAAGCTGAAACGCAAATTACGTCTATAAATCGCATAAAAATAGCAAATAGTGTTTTGCATTCATGAATTGCATAAAAAACACAAATTACATTCATGAATCGCTCAAAAAACACAAATTACGTCCATGAAACGCATAAAAACGTGAATTACATTCATAAATCACTCAAAAAATGCAAATCACTTCCATGAATCATGCAAAAAAACACTAATAACGTTCATAAATTACAAAAAATGCAAATTACGTCCAAGAATTGGTAAAAAAAGCAAATTACATTCATAAATCCTATAAAAACATAAATAACGTCAATAAATCGATTAAAAAAACACAAATTTCATCAACAGAAAGCTGAAAAAACGCAAATTATGTCTATGAATTGCATAAAAATAGCAAATTACGTCCATAAATCATGTAAAATGTAAATTACATTCATTAATCGCATAAAAATTGCGAATTATGTCCATAAATTGCTCAAAAATGCAAATTACATTCATAAATCGCATAAAAAACACGAATGATGACCATGAATTGCGCAAAAAATGCGAATTACACCCAACATTAAATTAATTTGCAGAAAGTTTTTGGTTTTATACAAGTGTGCCAGCAAGAACCTACAAGTTATCCTGAAACCCATTCTAAACCAACAAAAATTTAATGGAAAGATAAATTTGTCCAAGAAAGACAAAATAATTTCCATTGACATACACTGACCAGAATCGAAAAATTCCTATTGAAATCTATCCTATACAATCCAAAACCAGAAAGAAAAAAATCCCTCCAAGAGTAACTCAATCTATCTGCTGCAAAATAAAATATATTGAAATGCGACTGAACAAGAACCTGAAAATTACATTTGAAGTCAAACCGAAACCAGATTCAACCCCCCCCCCCCCCAAAAAAAAAAAAAAAATTATCCGACCATATCGCGATTTGGGAAAGAAAACTTAATTTCCATAGATATGCGTGATCAGAAATCTGGAAATTCCAATTAGTCTATCTTAAACCTAATCTGAACCTGAAAAAGGAAATTCCATATAACCGGAGCCCAGTATCTATACAGGACAAAATATTTTCCATTAAAGCGCAACCTGAACAGAACTTGAAAATTCCATTTGAATGGAACCTGATTGAAACCTGAAAAAAATTTCCATCGAACCTTAACCTAATCCGAAAAAGAGAAAATTATTTCTGCCGATACACATTGACAAGAGTCTGAAAGTTAACATGAAACCTAATCCAAACCCGAAAAGGAAAAAACAATGGAAACAGAAGTCTGTCCAAGAAAGATCAAATAAATTCTGTCCACATACGCCGACAAGAATTTCAATTGAAATCTATCCTAAACCCAGTTCAAACACTACCCCCCCCCAAAAAAAAAAAAAAAATCCAATTGTAACCCAATTTATCTGCGACAAAATAATATACTTGAAATGCAACTCAACAAGAACCTGAAAATTCCATTTGAAGTCAATCTGAAACCAGATTCAATCCCCACCCCCCCCCAAAAAAAAAAAAAATTAATCAAATCAAGATTTTAGAAAAAAAAGGAACAATTTATGTCGATATGTATTGACCAGATAATGGAAATTCCAATAGAAGTCTATCTCAAACCCGATCCGAATAACCTGAAACTCAATCCAATTCCCCCCCCCCCCCAAAAAAAAAGTAAAATAAAAATCTGTTCAAGAAAGACAAAATAATTTCCGTCCCCATCCACTGAATGGGGACTGACCAGAATTGAAAACTAGTACTTGAAATGCAACTCGACAAGAACCTGAAAATTCCAATTCAAGTCAAACTGAATCAAGATTCAAACCCGGAAAAAAAAAAAAAAAAAAAAAAAAAAAAAAAAAAAAAACAATTATCTAACCAAATCAAGATTTTTAGAAAAAAAAATTATGTAAATAGGTACAGACTAGAGCATGGAAATTTTAATAAAATCTTAAACCCGATACAAACTCCCCCCCCCCCTTACATAACTAACAAGAAACCTTGATGACCCCACTAAACATAACTAACAGGAACGAAGAGTCATGCATACTGCATCGATTATGATGCATTTTCTGACTCATTCTGAATATTGTAAACTTATTGTCATTCATGTACAATAATTTTACCATTCTGTGCAAAAAAACAAAGCATAATTAACGAGAGTAAAAATTTTTCCATTAAACATGTTTATATACTTTCCATTTTATTCTGAATGCTTTAAACCTATCAGTTTCATCTTTGTACAGTAATCTTCCCATCCAAATCTCCCCCCCCCCCTGTTAGTTTATATATGTTTTGTGCAAACAGCAAAACATAAATAAACTATTAAAATAAAATAAAATTTAATTCATTAAAGTTTTATCAATTACATCTTACATAAATTCAAAATATGAATCCTAAAAGATATGATATCAAAATTTAAGTGACGCCTTGACGAGGCTTTAAACAATGTTTTAAAATTCCATTTATTTATTTATTGTCTAAATACATTTTCATATCTAAACAATACTTTTCATTTTCCAATAAGAATGAAAAGTTACACATACAGTATAGATTATGAAACACTTTCCAACACATTTTCATTATTGTAAGCTTATCAATTTAATCCATTTGCAGTAATTTTACCACTCTATATAAAGAACAAATTATAATTAACAAGAAAGAAAAACCTGTGTGCAACATAGATTATGAAACACTTTCCAGAATATTCTGAATATTGTAACGGATATAGTCTTAATCTATCTGCAATATTACCAACCTATACAAAGGTTGAAACATAATTAACAAGAATCATGCACGCAGCATAGATTATGAAATACTTTCCAGCACATTCTGAATATTCTATTCCTGATCATTTTAATCCATCTGCAGTATATGTATCATCATGTGTAAAGAATAAACATAGTTAACTAGAATGAGAAATGATACATACAGCATAGATTATGAAATCCTTTCTTAGAAATACAGTGCTGAATGTACATTACTTTCTTATCTTATACTAACGTACTTTACTACAGAGTTGTTTTTAACGAAATCAAGTAGCACAGCATATATTAATAATAAAATATGAAATATCTTTTTTTAAGTGGGTGGGGGAGGGGTAATTAAAGGTGATCAGAAATCATGAATATGAATTCTTTGCATTAGTCTTTAATTTTTTGTTTTTATCTTTTTATTATTAACCTAAAAAAAGCACTGATATCAGTACAAAAAACCCTGAACGGGTTAAAAGCTTGTGACGCAGCACTTTATCTTATATATCTAAGAATTTTAAATTTGGGACTTAAAACTAATGATATCAAAATTTATGTGACGCTATGCTATTAATTAATATATACATATATTAAAATTTAATTCATTAAGGTTTTATCAATTACATCTTTCATAAATTCAAAATATGAATCTTAAAAGATATGATATCAAAATTTAAGTGACGCCTTGACGAGGCTTTAAACAATGTTTTAAAATTCCATTTATTTATTTATTGTCTAAATACATTTTCATATCTAAACAATACTTTTCATTTTCCAATACACTGTTAAATACATCACTTTCACTGAATATATATAATGCACTGAAATGTATTTATTTGAATAAATAGATTTATCTTTTGGGCTACGCTATCCAAAATCAAAAATAACGTTTGAATAAATATTTTTTGCGTCATTGTATCCAAAGTAAGTTAAATAGATGCAAATAGATACAATGACGCAAAAAATATGTATTCAAATGTTATTTTTGATTTTGGATAGCGTAGCCCAAAAGATAAATCTATTTATTCAAATAAATACATTTCAGTGCATTATATATATTCAGTGAAAGTGATGTATTTAACAGTGTATTGGAAAATGAAAAGTATTGTTTAGATATGAAAATGTATTTAGACAATAAATAAATAAATGGAATTTTAAAACATTGTTTAAAGCCTCGTCAAGGCGTCACTTAAATTTTGATATCATATCTTTTAAGATTCATATTTTGAATTTATGAAAGATGTAATTGATAAAACCTTAATGAATTAAATTTTAATATATGTATATATTAATTAATAGCATAGCGTCACATAAATTTTGATATCATTAGTTTTAAGTCCCAAATTTAAAATTCTTAGATATATAAGATAAAGTGCTGCGTCACAAGCTTTTAACCCGTTCAGGGTTTTTTGTACTGATATATATATGTGTATGTGTGTGTGAAAAAGAGTTACAACGATTTATACACACATACAGAATAAATATATTAATATCCAAGTTATATCTGAAATCTTTATAATATTTAGCAACAGTATTGCACTATTGATACATTGTTGTACTTAAATAAATATGTATCTATATTAATTAAGCTGTGTTTAGTATTTTTATACCAATTAGTTCTTTTTCTGTTACACATTTTTTTTTTACAACATTTGTTGAACAGTTGTTATTATTCTATTCTTCCTTAGCTCTAGTATTTGGTATAAGTTCATAATTGCAAAAGTAGAATAGAAAAATAATATTCTGCTTCTTTATTCTTTTATTTAGCAGAAATTTATCATACTTGAAATGCTTATTTCATATAAAAGAATGAATAATGTAATTACTTAAAGGAAATTATGACATCAAAAATTATATTAGATATATATTTAGATATAATTCTTAAATAAAAGGGTTTTTTTATACCTTTACAAACTTATTGTATTTAATGTTTTGCAAGACTCAGGAATTAAGCTTAGAAACAATTATTTAAAGCTTTTTTTCCTTTATTAGTAAGGAAAAATACATGTAGAACCTTTCCAAATTACATTAATCATAGTCGTTTATGTCGTTTAAAATACTTAGATTTAAATCAATTTTGAATTAAATCAATGATTTTTTTTAATTGTTAGTTAAAATCTCGATTTAATCGCTAACTTAAATCAATTGGTTTAAATAGTTGACACCCTAAGTAAAATCCAAATGAATGTAAAAAAATTAAGAAATTGGTTTGTAAACTTGTTTTATTAGACCTAAATTCGAAAAAAAATCTCGAAAAATTAAAAAAATATATTGAATTAGAACTAATGAATTTTGCCTGTGATTATATTCATTATTGTATTTTTTGTACACGGTTTATCTTTTCTTTTCTTTTCTTTTTTCTTGGGTTAATCATATTATTTTCTGATAGTGTATATCGTATAGATATTTTGAAATTCCTCTCATTAAAATCATTCACAAAATAAAATAATAAAAACTTCTAGAATGAAAAAATAAATAGACAATAGAATTATGACATTTTAGCCTCATTCCTTCAATTATATAGATTATTCATAGATTTTTATTTATTTCAACAAAATGATTGTAATTTAAAGAAAAGCAAACAGAAAAAATATTTTGTCCTACCTTTTTTTCATTTACGCATTTCTTTATTTTTTCACGTAATCCTTAGCATTAATTGTAGAAAAAAAATATTCCAATACTGTTTACAAAAGCAATGGCATGAATTCTTTTACACATGTCAAAAGCAATTGTAAACTTTCTTGGAAATATTTTATCTGAAGTACAGAATTTTGATATACTCTTGTAATATTTTTTGCTTAAGTTTTTAAACTTTGACGCACTATACGTACATAAAAGGCTATTTTTACAAAGAAAATGTTCTCGTTCTGTGTGTATTCCAAAGATCAACAAATAAACTATACTGTCTTTAATTTAAAAATCGTCTGCGTTTTTCTCTACTGCACATGACATATGCGCAATCAAACAATGCATATAGTACTAAACTTAGAAGTTTATCACCCGCAGAGCCATCAAAGCAGCAGGCTCAAGTTTTTTTAGAAGTAATTGTCGCAGAAGTGCGTTTTGTTAAAGGCAGCTGATCGTTAACAAAAAAACACAGTAAAGATAAATTGGCATATGTATACCTGAAACATTTTTACACTCTTCTATTTTTAAAAGAAGAAAATACTGGATTCGTGAAAATATTCGAATTCCTGTTTTTAAAGGATTTTACACGTTTTATGAGGTCAAAAATACAATAAATAAATAAATAAATAAAATAAAATAAAATAAAATAAATAAAAAATAAACATGTTTTTACAAAATGTTTGTTTGTAAGTCTGTGACTCTGTCTCTATGTGATATAAATTTTGTGGGCGTTCTATCTCAAGAAGCATGGAATTTGATAAAAAAAAATATTCAAATAGTATCTGATATAAATTGATACTGATTATTTTTTTTCTGGAAATCACTCAACAAGTGAAGCTGCTATGCTGCATTTTTTACGAATAACGCAACAGCTATATATCTCAATAACTAACCCACGGATTTCTATCAAAAATCAGATTCAGTTTTTCCTAGACATGAATTGATGCTGTTTACATTTTGGAGCAAATCACTCATCAAGTGGGGTTGCTATTCTGCATTTTTCACGATCTTTGCAATAGTTCTATCTCAAGAGCTAATGCACGGAATTTAATAAAAATTTATATTCAGGGGATCCATGATATAGATTGATACCGATTAGTTTTTGGTGTAAATCGCTCAATAGGTGGCGCTGATGTGCTGCATTCTGACGACTTACGCAACAGCTCTATCTGAATAAATAATGCAGAGATTTCTGTGAAACATCAGATTCAGTTAATCCTTGACATAAATTGATGTTGTTTACATTTTGCTGTAAATCGCTAAACAGGTGGCACTTATATGCTGCTTTTTTTTACGATATCCACAATAGCAAAAATCAATGCATGGATTTTGATCAATCTTCAGATTCAATAAATCATGATATGAACTAGTTATGTTTAAATTTTGGTGTCAATCGCTCAACAGGTGACGCTGCTATACTGTTTTTTTCCAGATCCCTGCAATAGCTCTATCTCAAGAACTATTACACGAGTTATTTCATCAAACTTCAGATTCTTTTATAGCTTGATTATTGCTGTTTATGCTTTGGTATAAATTGTTCAAAAAGTGGCGCTTTTATGGTGCAATTTTCCTGATATTCACAAGAGTCCTAATTTAAGAACTAATGCACGGAATTGCATGACTTTCGAACCCTCAAAAGGATCATAAATTGTCATTTAATTTTAGCACTGTGGTAGGGAATTTTAAGTATTAACATGCATGAAACAGAAGAAAATTTTGAGATTGCCACATCCGAATTGTTTAATTATATGAAATTCATATAATTGAAAATCATTCTGTTTTGTGCATGAATTAATTACATTTTATTTACATCAAAATATTTTTTTCTTAGAGGTACAGATAGCGAATCGGGCACAGGAGATGAAAATTTCAAACCTTCTTTGGGATTTGGGAGGGAAAGTGTTGGGGAAGGTGGGGAGAGTACATTTTGATTTTATTTGAACTTTATACATACACGTGCATATATATGTATGTCTATTTGTGTATTAGAAATATGATTTTACATGTCAATGTCAATAATTATTTTATAACAAGCTGGAAATTGCACGTCAAGCATAGCAAATTTATGCATTAGTATGCATTTATCAAAAGTATGCATTTTTAAAAAATTACACACTTATCTGTGTGTATATAATTATGTTAAATTTAGAATAACTCACAAATTCGTGTAAATAATGGCATTTTTCAACATTTACACACTTGTCTGAGTTTTTCAAGTGATAACAAATTACACACTTACTTTTATAAGACAAATACACATAAAAATAGGTAAATTTCAGAGAAAAAATGTGTAAATTTTACTACAGGTGTGTAATTTTAAAAATTTACACATATCCATGGGCAAAATCAGCCAATTTACACATTTATTTTTTAGAGTGCGGCTTCAGCCAATACATTCCTGGTTCGAATCCTGATCCGGACTTTTTTCATCCACTTGGAAAATTAACATTTGGTATAATTAATTTACCGATTGAATAGTCGTGTTTAAAAAAATAATCTAATATGTTATCGTAATTGACAATTTTTGCATATTTTCTTTCGTTTGTTTTCCCCTGTAAACTAACTATAACAGCTACTTTTTTTATTGACAATTTCATCCAAAATAATTACAAGCTAATGTACTGTGTTTCGTAATGAGAAGAATACTTTAACCCTTTGAGCTCTGGGGCGTAAATTTCTTCAAAATTCCAAATGTCACATTGGCACCAGTATTTTGCAAAGAAAACAACCGGTTAACGATTAAAAAAAAAAAGAAAAGAAAGAAAAAAGAAAAAAAGCATTAAACATTTTTGAAGTAAATTTGGTCAATTTTTCTGGTGTCATTGTGACATTTTGGAATTAAAATTATGTGGTAGAAAATTCTACCACTAGAGCTCAAGGGGTTAAATATGTCAAGATAAATATAATTTCAGGGCTCCCACCGGTCCATTTTTATAAAACCAGTATTTTTTTTTTTTTTTTTTTTTTTATTTTTATTATTTTTTTTTTTAAATTCTTGCTAGGTTTCTGCAACAATTCCGGTAAAAACGATCTTCTTGGTATTCTTTTACGAAATTTTTAAATAAAATTTCCTTTAACCCTTTCTGGCAGAATGTGCCCGCACACAATTAATTTTAATTCGAATCCCGCAAATGGCTCCAATAATATTTTAAAAAACTTTGCTTTTACAATGAAAATTAAGGAAGTCTTAATTTCTAAAAAAGTCGTTTGTAAATTCCGGTGTCAGTCGATAATTTCTCATTTTACTAATGGAATTTGTCCGTGCCGGAAAAGGTTAAATAAAAGTGGTGTTTAATCCATTCGTGCCCACCACTTTTTGCGCAAATTTTATTCGGTTGGCACCACTATTTTAAAAGAATTAAGTTTAGTTCATTAATTACGAAAATGTTTCAATTAAATAAAATAAAGTTTGCTGTTCTTTTTTACCGGTGTCAAAAACAGTGCTACATGCACCTTTTGAAGTGCCCCTAAAAACGGACGCTAGGCACTAATGGGTTAAAAATCGGGCCAAGTGTGGGAGCCTTTTACTTTCTAAAAATTGTTTCATATTTACAATAAAATATAACACTGATAAACAAATTTTAACGAATTTTCGATTTCTCTATATACGTTGGGTGTTTCTTATAGATTTCAAGCTGCTGAAAAAGAATATGTTTGTAAAAAATTTCTATCACCCTCCAATTTTGAGAAATTTCATTAATACGTTTTGGAGTATGTAGGCATAGAATAGGCATTATAATTATATTATATTATTCCCTTTCATGTATTAGATTCACACAAACATTCCTTTTTCTTATTACAACGATAGAAGATACAGCAAGAGAGTAGAAACAGATGTCCCCCTAAAATTTTATGTTAGCGACCTTGAACAGACAGCTCTAGGCACCCCCACAGTATTTGACTTTAACGCAAATCCCTGACAGTGGAAACTTATCTTTCGGGGCAAATATACTACTGTTTCTTTGTCCTGTAAGACTTTTTAATTAAATTTTTGTTATAATTATTTTTATTATAATTATCATATCTTCCTCTACAATATGTAAAACATGTCTAGAGGATGCGTTAATGAACTCGATTCTTTTTGCTGTGTGTGCGGGGAGCTAACTTTGAAAAAGCATCGATGCGCCTATCATATGTACTTTGGATATAAAGTAGTTGAACAAGATAAGAAATAAGCACCTCGTTCTTGTTATACACAACGTGCTACAAACTTCCGGACGTGGATGAAAGGTACAAAAAAGTGTATGTCCTTTGCTATACCCATGATATGACACATGCCGAAGGATCAAATAACTGACTGCTACTAATGTATTACAAAAATTAAAGGATTCTTTGCAAGAAGTAAACATAAAATTAAGTACACAAACTTAGATTCAGCAATGTGACCAGCGCTACATAATGATGATTTAAAAATACCGAAACCTCCAGAGAATTTTACATATGATGATGCAGCAGTAGAAATGGAAATCGATGAAACTGAAACTTCCTCTACATCTGATATGAACTATTCTCCTGGCATAAATGAAGAACCACACCTAATAACTCAAAAAGAATTAAATGATTTTGTGAGAGACTTAAATTTATCAAAGAAAAACTCAGAATTACTTGATCAAGATTGCAAGGTTGGAATCTCCTGAAAAACAATACAAAGATATCTATTTATCGAGATTGATATAAGAAATATTCAACATTTTTTAAAAGAAAAGATGATTTACGCTATTGTAATGAGATAAGTGGCTTAATGTCTGCTCAATGAGTCAATATAACTCGGAACAATGACCTATAAGAGAGCACCCACAGCTAAGACATTTAGGGCTACATAAAGTATGAAATTTCTTATTAATATCATTTCTTTTTACAAAAAAAAATCTACATTTTTCTGAAACTTTATAAACACTGCATACTTTCAGTGTTTTAAATATTAATTTTAAGCTTTATAAATGTTTATTTAAAATTTTGTCATTACTAAAATACCAAATGATAAATTTCATAAGGAGTATGTGTTGAATAAATACTACAAAATTGAGATTTTCAGGATTTTGAATTTTTTTTTAAATCTGTGGGTGATGGAAACTTTTTAATGGCATATTCTTTCACAGCACCACCTAAAATATAAAAGTCACCACATACTTAGTTAGAAACAGAAACCTTGTTTATCAGTGTAATAGCAACATTTACACGAATTTATTCGGTTGGCACCGCCTTTTTTTAAAGAAACATTTTCACTTGCATTTTAACAACATGTGCAAGAGAAATTTGCCAAAAAAATGTCTTTTTAAAGTATAGCAGAACGAATTAAATTAAAAAACTGAATCATGTATGTAAAACGTGGGAGTTATTTGCCGATATTCGATCGCAAAGGGTTAAACATTAGGTTAAACACAAGGGTTAAACCTTGCTCTTTCTATGTAGAATATTGAAAGAGAGGGGTGGCAATCAGTTCGTTGACAATCATTTCGTCGACACCACTTCGTCGACATATCATTTTGTCGACATGTACACTTCGTCGACATGTACACTTTGTCGACACATCACTTCGTCGACATGTACACATCGTCGACATATATTTCTGATTGCATTGCACATAAGTATTAACGTATTAATCACTAGATGGCGCTGGTTTAGTCATTTCAGTAATGAACAACTTGCAAAAACGTTTTGTTAATATAATTTTATTTAGAATCAACACTTAGTAATGAAAGCATATTAATGAAACAATATAAAGAGTTTCAAAAATATTTAGCAATTGGTATATCAGTAACTAATAAAATATTTATAAAATTAATTAATTAATCAAGCTAATTCTTAATTGCTTTATCATAGGATTAATATTTTAATTATTTTAGATAGGTTATTTAAGATGGTCGATTTTTATGCGTCTACGCATAAAAATGAAATGATTGAATGGGTTAATAAATATCCAATTCGAATTTAAGAGCAGTCTCTACATACCTGGATAAAAAAGTAAGGATCAGAAATATAAAATATTATATACGGGGTGAA
Organism: Maratus speculifer; assembly: GCA_964019185.1. Lineage (NCBI taxonomy): Eukaryota > Metazoa > Arthropoda > Arachnida > Araneae > Salticidae > Maratus > Maratus speculifer. The sequence goes on from OZ025293.1 coordinate 52,246,456, forward strand.
CCGCCACAGAAAAAATGAAATGCAGAAAAAACAAAGAACAGAGAATTCAAAATATCTTGGTAAATAGAATAAATCTGTGTAATTTAGATTTTCTACGAGGAATTGCATTTAATATCTCATTATAAATTTATTTTTACTGCAATTTTGCTGTGTTTTAATTTATATTTTTTTCGCAATGTAATTTACATATTGATTTTTTTTTCTTTTTGTAAAGTATTTTAAACAATAAAAAATTGATGGGTACTTGCTCATTGAATGTCGTGGTGTACCCTGGAAACATTTTTTTTTTTTTTTTTTTTCTTTTGGGCTAAGGTATGGGCGACGTTAATATTTTTGTTTCATAATAATTTACAAAAAATGCACGTGTTCCCAAATCAAATTATCGACGAAAGGTAAATTACATACAATGTGTAGACAAAATGCTATGTCGACGAAATGACATGTCGACTACCTAGGGAAGTGCACGAAATGTGAGTCACCGATTTTGACAAAAGTGGTATCGTTGGAAAGATCTCATCGAGAGCAGCAAAAAACTCAATAAAACTACCCGTCGCAAATGAGTCGTTATCGAGATATCCGACAATATATGTGACGCAAGTAGCGCATACTTAATGGGGCACCGTAAAAAATTTTAGTCTCGATTTTAACTAAAGTGGTATCGTTTAAAAGATATCATCGTGAGGATTAAAAAAATCAATGGAATCACCCGTCGGAAATGAATTGTTTTCGAGATATCCGAAAAAATATGTGTCACATTTTTAATACACACTTCTAGGAAACTGCATTAACTAGGGAAGAGCAAAAAGTATAAGTCACCAGTTTCGACAAAAGTAAGATCGTTGGAAAGAGCTCATCGAGAGCAGTAAAAAACTCAATGGAACTGCACGTCGCAAATAAGCCGTTATCGAGATATCCGTCAATTTATGTCACTTAACCCTTTTCGGCACACTGTGCCCGGTCTGGGATACCTAATTTTAATTCAAAACTTGCAAACGGCACCAGTAATATTTTAGTAAAATTTTGCTTTTAGAATAAAAGCTTAAATTAAAGGATTCAAAATATTTGCAAAAATTCGTTTGTGAATTCCGGTGTCAGTCAATAATTTCTCATTTTAGTACAGATTTTGCCCGTGCCGGAAAGGGTTAACTAGTGTACACTTAATGGGGGGCCGCAAAAAAATGTTTTCTCGATTATAATGAAAATGGTGTCTTTGCAAAGATATCATTGTGAGAAGTAAAAAACTCAAAGGAACAAATCATCTGAAATGAGCGATTTTCGTGATATCCGGCAATTTCTGTCACTTAATGCAGTTTCCTAGAAGTGTTTATTAAAAATGTGACACAAATTGTCGGATATCTCGAAAACAATTCATTTCCCACGGGTGATTCTATTGAGTTTTTTAATCCTCACGATGATATCTTTTCAACGATACCACTTTAGTTAAAATCGAGACTAAAAATTTTTACGGTGCCCCATTAAGTATGCGCTAGTTGCGTCACATATATTGTCTGATATCTCGATAACGACTCATTTGCGATAGGTAGTTTTATTGAGTTTTTTGCTGCTCTCGATGAGATCTTTCCAACGATACCACTTTTGTCAAAATCGGTGACTCACACTTCGTGCACTTCCCTAGTTAGTGTACTTGTCGACGAAGTGTACCTGTCGACGAAATGATCTGTCGACGAAATGATATGTCGACGAAGTGGTGTCGACGAAATGATATGTCGACGAAGTGATTGTCGACGAAATGTACTACTTTCGAAAGAGAGAACGAGTCCGCTGAAAAATCTCTAAATGGGAAATGGGGATTATGCCAAAATAATGTATTTTTAAAACATAGTAGTGCGAATAGTATTTAAAAATTGAATCATGTATATAAAACGTGGGAGTTATTTGTCGATACTTGACCGCAAAGGGTTAACTATTAGGTTTCCCCGTGCCAGCATATAACAATTCAGCATATTGAAAGAAGAAACGAGTTCCTTGGAAAATCTCCAAAATAAATTATGACTTCACATTTCAGGATTTTAACTTTGCTTTCACTGCACACCTTGCACTTCGAATAACTCAGTTGATTTTTATCTGAAACGATTTTAAAGAATGAACATTCGCTTATTTCACTATGTCTGTCATGCTCTAAGGACAGAGAAAATTGAAAAGAGGTTTAATGCCATTCTAACGCAAACAACAAACTACTGGAACAGAACGTCGTTTCAAAAAGTTGACGATCTGATCTGATATACTGTTTTTTATTGTTAAGTAAGAAGGCGACAAAATGATACCAGTGTTTTATTTCTAGTGAACACGTTCTCTTGTTACATATCATTGATTTTCATGCGTAAACAATATGATGGCAAGCAGCCGTGAAAAATTAGCCATAAATTAGTTTTCTGTCACGGTTAATAAGATTTCTGCATGATAATAAGAGAAAAAAATACACAACATTTTATCTTTATTTTCTTTTAAAGCTTTAAATGATTGCAAAAATATTAAATACTGCATTACAAACGACGACCTTTGATTATTTTGTACATAATTATGCACATTGATTAATTCATTTTAGAATGATAAGCATACTCTTATCATTTTCGGCATTAATTTAAATGATATCAGTAAATGAATCACAAACATTACTTTAACAAGGAAGATTTATCGAAAATCAAAAGACAGATTCATGAAACAATATATTTGAAGAATATACTCTTATTTCAAGTATGATATAACATTTCATTAAGCAATATAAAAATGAATGCAACATGCAGTGAAACATTTTCGAAAGATAAAAAATGTTTGGTAAAATGATTAAAGAATTGTTAATTGGCGATTGATTTGATTGTTAAATTTATTTGTAGTTTTTGTCATCTTTATGTTTCTTAAGTCATGATAATGTTTCATAACAGCCATAATGTTATTATAACAACAAAATCCTGGTCCATAAAATGTAAATCTAAAAATAAAGAAAAGCCATGACCATGCATAGATTATGATACATTATGCAACTAATTAGCTGCTAACTTTTATCCTTTTTTCTCACCAGTAAAATTTAATTGTAAAATATTATATAATGGATGAAATGCAGCGCTTTAGTAAAACAGAAACGCCTGTCAAATTTTATTGGTAATAAAAATGTGTTGGCAGCTGTGATAACTTGCAAGGATGTTGTCGGATAACTTTATTTGCTTATACGATGATGGAAGATACTTAAATAAAGAATTTAGAAATGTATCCAAACACAGCTAAAATCTCATTTTAAAATTTACGACCTATAGACGATATTGCATTTGAAGTATTTTGAGCTCATCTCTATAGATGTTTATGGATACCACATAGCGTTTTAAAATTTAATTCAGTTAGGAAACGTATTTCACAACAACTGAAAAGTCTTTTCCGACAATTATTCAGTTTTGCCCATGCGCTAATTTTTAAAAATTCAGATTTCTTGATTAGTACCATTTGTTTTAAATTGCGAAATTTCTCTTCTTTTCGCCTTAATTAATATGTATAAGTATTAATATGTATTAAATAAGGGGAATTTTACAATTTCCAAACAGTGGTGCCAGCCAAGCAATCTGAATTAAAAAATAGTAACCCACTGGAAACACTGAAATTATTCTCCAATTATTTTCTATTGTGTAGAATTATGTATGAATTTATTTATAGTATACATGCCCCACTTCAGATGGAAAAATTTTATTTGAGCTATAGAAATCCTCTGATTTAAATGAAAACATACTTTCAGCAGTGTTCGTCAATAAAAATTAATTTGATATCTTTCAGGTAAACGTGTATTTGATCTACAGCAGGCCTGTGCATCATGGTGCTTTTAAAATACCAGTGTTTTCGCACATTAATATTCGCCTCATTTAATTGTTTGTATTCGAATGTGCAGTTTGACTGGACATCATCTTTCTTTGCAAAATTCGTTTTGCGACCCAATGATAAAGAAAAATAAAACATGCCCTAATTCGAGCTTTTTTGATACTGTGTAACTGTATTGTGTAACCTCTTTTGAAAATGTGGTTCCGACCGAATAAAATTTGTACAAGAGATCCTGCAGTCGAAAAGATTAATCTGCGTAGGTAATCTATAGAATCTGTACAAAAAATATAAAATACTAAAATTTAACTATGTCTGAAAATGCATAACGCAATCGTAAATGCAGCTCTTGCAGTTAATCACTCATAGACGACAATACAGCATCCTTTCATCATAATGTTTAGTTTGTTTAATTTTAACTTTTGATTTACGTATACAAGGATTCAATTTAAAGTATTTGTAATAGATTCCTAATAAAGTTAATTTTGAGTAATAACAGTTAGTAATAATATGAAATGCAAAAAATCTTTCTAATCAAATTTTTAATTTTTATAAAGCTTGAGAAAATAAAAATCAAATGAAATATGGTTTAAAGTGGATAGTATAAGCTATTGAATAAACGATTTTTTAAACATTTAACTGATAAATATTTTTCAAAAAAATCTTTCACATAATGCTTATTTATTTGCGTCTTTTGCAGAATTTTTAATCTTTTATCACCGGTTTTTCAAAAGAGAATTTTTTGCCTAATCTAATTAGAAAAATGCTCGGACTAGAAAATGCAAAATTTTCGAATGACATTTACTGTTGAAAATAATAAATCATGGTTTAAAATCATTTACCCGTGCGTGGGGTGGGCAAATCATGATTGACAAAAACTCGTTGCCCGTATGACATACGCAGAGCTCCCAAATGGTCCGCCAACTGAACGTCAATATTTTCTTAGAAAGATTTTCCTTTCATATTTTTCTAGCAAATTGCACAGAAGGTTAGTTTTAGCGCAAATGCTCTAGAAACCTACTATGAAATTTTCTGTTAAAAAATATTGGTGTTCAGTTCGCGGACCATTTGGGAGCCCTGCATACTCCAAATCAGGGAAACGGTTAAAGAATCTATTATCCGATAATAAACTAACACTGTACAGCAAAATATCAGTTTTTTTATAAATTAAGTATTTTTTTTATTTTAGAGAGAGAAAGAATATGGCATTGAAAATTTCCATCTAGATCATCCACAGATTTAGTAGAGCATAATATACAGGGCGTCAGAAAAGCCTGGAAACGGTTGAATAACTCGAGAAATACATATCAGATGACAAAACAAAAAATGTATAGAGACTTCATGATTCGTATACTTCCTGGAATCACAACACCAGGAAATTCTTTTGCATCAGTATTTTGTTATAGAAAAAATTTCTTTAAACAAGGCTAAATTTCGCGCATTTGAATTAGAATATTTTTAATTAAAAAAATCCTCGTATTTGACTTGGAAAACCTGAAAAAAAAAAAAAAACGGTATCATATGAACACTGCAAATCTTGAAATCTTGAATGACAAGACCTATTTTTTATTGCAGATTCGAATTCTACGGGAAAAAAAACTTAACTTCTGTATTTAATGTTTTTTCCCGGATCCTCGTTGATCACAATGTAATCCAGCAAATTCGGCAGATACATAATGTGGTTTCTCCAACCAGGTTTAGACATCTCGAAATCTGATTGGTCAGAACTTTTGTTTTCAAAGTTGTCGTTTTTTGTGGGAATAGTGGTTCCCAAAAAACATAATGGAAGTTGATTCGATGGTGCTTTAACCCCTTGAGCTCTGATGGTAGAATTTTCTACCACATAATTTTACTTGCGAAATGTTATATTGGCACCAGAAAATTCGACCAAATTTATTTGAAAAAGGTTTAAAGCATTTTTTCGCGTCTATCGTTAACCGGTTTTTTAATTTGCAAAATACTGGTGCCAATATGACATTTGGAATTTTCGAGAAATTTACACCCCAGAGCTCAAAGGGTTAAGTGCTTTTTCCATAAAAATTAATCGGAATACATTATATTTTCTATTTGTATGATTTATTTTATTTTATTTTATTTATCCAATCAGTCTTTTCAAAATAATAACCTGAGTATTTCGATCTTTCAACGTGGAAATAAGCAATTCCCCCCCCTCCCCCTTCGAACATGATAAAGGATTATCTTCATTATTTGTTGGCGGTGTGTGTGGATATTTTGCGTTTCGATGAATTCTACATTTTATTTCTTATAAAAAATCGTCTAATTCGGGGGCAGATGCGGGTGTATGGATTTTTTAATTATTACTATAGGAGAAAATATTTAAAAAATACCTTTATACACATATACCTTTATACAATCTTTTTGTGCTGCCTGAATAAAGGATGGGAAAGTGGTGTAAATTTCGGGTGTGGTGTTGGGATTATAGGTTTTGATGGTTGATTATTTACTGAACAACAAAATTACAAGTAGGGCAGAAATTTTTTCAATAGTTCTAATAAATGTAATAAATTTTTGTAAATTAATATTTTTTTTCGTTTTAACATTTTTTTTTAATAATTTTAAACAATAGGTAAATTTTGATATTTTAAACTTTTTAATTTAAAAAATAATTTAACTTTTTAACCATTTCAGGATTTTTAATGCATGTATGCATCATCAAAAGGTGCATGTGGAATTTGTTTTTGGTACCATTATTAAATAAATAATAATATTTGACTTTTTTAATTAGAGAATATGTTTTGGTTTTTTTTTACAAGAAAAGGAGACTAAAAAACACGGTGCATTCCGAATAAAATATGTGTTACGCGATGTGATTTCGAAAAGATTAAGGGTAATGATTATTTGCTGAGGGAAACGGGCGTCTTAATTTTTATAACGGAAGGCTAATGTAGAAAATTGTTTATTTATTTATTGTTACGATAGGATAACAAATGTTACAAATCTTATAAACTAAAATATAAATGACAGAAAAAAAAATGTATTTCACACATTTTTTAATCCGGAGAAGGGGCATTTAATAATATATTTTATTAATTTAGTTCTACGTTTAATGTTAATTGTTTTTAACAAATAAGTTTAACATTATTAATAATAATGAATATTATTAATAATAATATGAAAAAAAAAACAGCAATATGACACTCAAAACACTCTAAAAACTTAAGTTTCATTAAAGAGAAATCTAAATGAATTTTAGATTTTTTTTTTCGTATTTAAGTAGCAAATATTTGCATTGCAGATCTTGTATTATACTTATGAAAGTGTGTACAAGAAAATAAAACACATGTAAATAAAATTTTAAAAAAAGTCTAAGCTTTATTTTGATTTAATTTGAAGGGAATCTAAGTTCATAAGGTATTTAAATTATCATATTGTTTGAATATTGCTTTTATCTTTTAATGTTCAATTGATTCAGTTCAGGGCTCGATGTGTTCCGTCGCAAACCGGAACAATGCTCCGGTTCATGAAATTATAATACATATCGTCCGGGTTCGAGAATTTTTTAAAACATTACATAACATTGCAGTCTTATGAATATAGCTTATTGTGCTTTCTGTTTATGTACAATAGAATAACGAAAAATTATTGATAATAAATATCATGATCGAAATCAACTTCTTTTTTATATCGAATAATTGAATGAAGCAGAAATTTAAGATGAAAATTAAAGTTGGAATAATACTGAAATATTGAACTAATAATATTGCAGTTATTAACATTTATAACAGCATTAAGATGCATGAGAAAGAAGAAAGTTTTGGTATTGGAGCATCCAATTAATTAAAAATGTTTTTATTATGGTTAGATATAAATTTTCTATAATTCAAAAGAGTTTAGTCAAAAGTAATTTCGAAAATGTGTTTCCTTTCAAGGATTTTTCCATTTCGAGCCCTGGTTTAACTTATTTATCACAAAAATTATACATTAAAAGTAGAAGTAACTGAATGAAATATGTTTATAATGCCCCTTCTCGGGCTTAAAAAAATGTTAAATAAACTGATTTGTTTTTTATTTGTTCTGCAAACTATGTTTTTGTTTATGTATTTTTTCGCATTTGTTATTTTATTGTAATAATAAACAGTGCCTGATTGCCAACGGGGCACATTCCCACCAGTAAAAAGAAACAGAAAATTTTGCCTGATTCATGGCGGAAATTTGATGTAAAAACGGCCTCTGAGTAAGTCGAATGTATTTATTGTTGTACGTGTACCTCGTTGGTAATCAGGCCCTGATAATAAATAAAACATTACGCAATTTTCTGTTTATTGTCTTCCCTCTGATATTAAAATTAAAACATATCCTACCCCAGGAAATAATTAACAGAGAGTAAAGCGTTAAATCATATTTTAAATAAAAAATTTGAAAGACCAAAAATTTTCAGTTGTTTATCCCTTTCCGGCACGGGGAAAATCTGTTAGTAAAATGAGAAATTATCGACAGAAACCGGAATTCACAAACGAATTTTTTAGATATTTTGAATTCCTTAATTTAAGCTTTTATTGTAAAAGCAAAATTTTACTAAAATATTATTGGTGCGGTTTGCAAGTTTGGAATTAAAATTAGATATCCCAGACCGGGCACAGTGTGCCAGAAAGGGAATTATGAGTTTAAAATTATTAAAAATATATTGTTAAAATTGAAAAATATTTTAAGTTTCAAAAATAAAATAAAATAAAAAAAATAAAATAAAATAAAATAAATAGAAAACATTACTTTTATTAGAATTATTGAAAAATTTTCAATCCGACTCGCTATTTTCCAGTTGCAGTAACTAATCAAACCTCGATATCTATTAACCCACACCCACCTGAATTTTACTTGACTCCCTCATTTTTTGCTCAGCCAGCACAAAAAGATTTTATATTTATTATTATTATTATTATTATTATTATTATTATTATTATTATTATTATTATTATTATTATTATTATTTTGTAATATATGTTACTCTATAGTAATAATTAAAAAACCATACACCCCCATCTGTCCCCGAATTAAATAACTTTTTTCATAAAAAAGCTGAATAAAATTGAAACACAGACTAAAAACACACTCCGATCCTAAATATTGAAGATCATCCTTTTCTGCTTAGGAAGTGCATATTTACACGTTTAAAGATCAAAATATGAAGCTTGTTATTCAGAAATGATTGACTGGATAAAAAGATATGCAAGCATATGTTTTACTGTTAAATACATTGTTAAATACACTGTTAAATACATCACTTTCACTGAATATATATAATGCACTGAAATGTATTTATTTGAATAAATAGATTTATCTTTTGGGCTACGCTATCCAAAATCAAAAATAACGTTTGAATAAATATTTTTTGCGTCATTGTATCCAAAGTAAGTTAAATAGATGCAAATAGATACAATGACGCAAAAAATATGTATTCAAATGTTATTTTTGATTTTGGATAGCGTAGCCCAAAAGATAAATCTATTTATTCAAATAAATACATTTCAGTGCATTATATATATTCAGTGAAAGTGATGTATTTAACAGTGTATTGGAAAATGAAAAGTATTGTTTAGATATGAAAATGTATTTAGACAATAAATAAATAAATGGAATTTTAAAACATTGTTTAAAGCCTCGTCAAGGCGTCACTTAAATTTTGATATCATATCTTTTAAGATTCATATTTTGAATTTATGAAAGATGTAATTGATAAAACCTTAATGAATTAAATTTTAATATATGTATATATTAATTAATAGCATAGCGTCACATAAATTTTGATATCATTAGTTTTAAGTCCCAAATTTAAAATTCTTAGATATATAAGATAAAGTGCTGCGTCACAAGCTTTTAACCCGTTCAGGGTTTTTTGTACTGATATCAGTGCTTTTTTTAGGTTAATAATAAAAAGATAAAAACAAAAAATTAAAGACTAATGCAAAGAATTCATATTCATGATTTCTGATCACCTTTAATTACCCCTCCCCCACCCACTTAAAAAAAGATATTTCATATTTTATTATTAATATATGCTGTGCTACTTGATTTCGTTAAAAACAACTCTGTAGTAAAGTACGTTAGTATAAGATAAGAAAGTAATGTACATTCAGCACTGTATTTCTAAGAAAGGATTTCATAATCTATGCTGTATGTATCATTTCTCATTCTAGTTAACTATGTTTATTCTTTACACATGATGATACATATACTGCATATGGATTAAAATGATCAGGAATACAATATTCAGAATGTGCTGGAAAGTATTTCATAATCTATGCTGCGTGCATGATACTTGTTAATTATGTTTCAACCTTTGTAGAGGTTGATAATATTGCAGATTGATTAAGACTATATCCGTTACAATATTCAGAATATGCTGGAAAGTGTTTCATAATCTATGTTGCACACAGGTTTTTCTTTCTTGTTAATTATGATTTGTTCTTTATATAGAGTGGTAAAATTACTGCAAATGGATTAAAATGATAGGCTTACAATAATGAAAATGTGTTGGGAAGTGTTTCATAATCTATACTGTATGTGTAACTTTTCATTCTTGTTAGTTTATTTATGTTTTGCTGTTTGCACAAAACATATATAAACTAACAGGGGGGGGGGGGGAGATTTGGATGGGAAGATTACTGTACAAAGATGAAACTGATAGGTTTAAAGCATTCAGAATAAAATGGAAAGTATATAAACATGTTTAATGGAAAATTTTTTACTCTCGTTAATTATGCTTTGTTTTTTTGCACAGAATGGTAAAATTATTGTACATGAATGACAATAAGTTTACAATATTCAGAATGAGTCAGAAAATGCATCATAATCGATGCAGTATGCATGACTCTTCGTTCCTGTTAGTTATGTTTTGTGGGGTCATCAAGGCTTCTTGTTAGTTATGTAAGGGGGGAAGAGTTTGTATCGGGTTTAAGATTTTATTAAAATATCCATGCTCTAGTCTGTACCTATTTACATATTTTTTTTTTCTAAAAATCTTGATTTGGTTGGATAATTGTTTTTTTTTTTTTTTTTTCGGGTTTGAATCTTAATTCAGTTTGACTTGAATTGGAATTTTCAGGTTCTTGCCGAGTTGCATTTCAAGTACTAGTTTTCAATTCTGGTCAGTGGATGGGGACGGAAAAATATTTTTGTCTTTCTTGAACAGATTTTTATTTCCTAATTTTTTTATTTTACTTTTTTTTTCGGGGGGGGGGGGGGGGATTGGATTGAGTTTCAGGTTATTCGGATCGGGTTTGAGATAGACTTCTATTGGAATTTCCATGATCTGGTCAATACATATCGACATAAATTGTTCTTTTTTTTCTAAAATCTTGATTTGATTAAATACTTTTTTTTAAAGGGGGGGGGGATTGAATCTGGTTTCAGATGGACTTCAAATGGAATTTTCAGGTTCTTGTTGAGTTGCATTTCAAGTATATTATTTTGTCGCAGATAAATTGGGTTACAATAGGATTTTTTGGGGGGGGGGGGTGGGGTAGTGTTTGAACTGGGTTTAGAATAGATTTCAATTGAAATTCTTGTCAGTGTATGTGGACAGAAATTATTTAGTCTTTCTTGGACAGACTTGTGTTTCCATTGTTTTTTCCTTTTCGGGTTTGGATTAGGTTTCATGTTAACTTTCAGACTCTTGTCAGTGTGTATCGGAAGAAATAATTTTCTCTTTTTCGGATTAGGTTAAGGTTCGATCTAAATTTTTTTCAGGTTTCAATCAGGTTCAATTCAAATGGAAGTTTCAAGTTCTGGTCAGGTTGCGCTTTAATGGAAAATATTTTGTCCTGTATAGATACTGGGCTCCAGTTATATGGAATTTCCTTTTTCAGGTTCAGATTAGGTTTAATTGGAATTTCCAGATTTCTGATCACGCATATCTATGGAAATTAAGTTTTCTTTCCCAAATCGAGATATGGTCGGATAATTTTTTTTTTTTTTTTTTTTTTTTTTTGGGGGGGGGGGGTTAATCTGGTTTCGGTTTGACTTCAAATGTAATTTTCAGGTTCTTGTTCAGTCGCATTTCAATGTATTTTATTTTGCAGCAGATAGATTGAGTTACTCTTGGAGGGATTTTTTTCTTTCTGGTTTTGGATTGTATAGGATAGATTTCAATAGGAATTTTTCGATTCTGGTCAATGTATGTCAATGGAAATTATTTTGTCTTTCTTGGACAAATTTATCTTTCCATTAAATTTTTGTTAGTTTAGAATGGGTTTCAGGATAACTTGTAGGTTCTTGTTGGCAGACTTGTATAAAACCTAAAACTTTCTGCAAATTAATTTAATGTTGGGTGTAATTCGCATTTTTTGTGCAATTCATGGTCATCACTCGTGTTTTTTATGCGATTTATGAATGTAATTTGCATTTTTGAGCAATTTATGGACATAATTCGCAATTTTTATGCGATTAATGAATGTAATTTACATTTTACATGATTTATGGACGTAATTTGCTATTTTTATGCAATTCATAGACATAATTTGCATTTTTTCAGCTTTCTGTTGATGAAATTTGTGTTTTTTTAATCGATTTACTGACGTTATTTATGTTTTTATAGGATTTATGAATGTAATTTGCTTTTTTTACCAATTCTTGGACGTAATTTGCATTTTTTGTAATTTATGAACGTTATTAGTGTTTTTTTGCATGATTCATGGAAGTGATTTGCATTTTTCGAGTGATTTATGAATGTAATTCACGTTTTTATGCGTTTCATGGACGTAATTTGTGTTTTTTGAGCGATTCATGAATGTAATTCGCGTTTTTTATGCAATTCATGAATGCAAAACACTATTCGCTATTTTTATGCGATTTACAGACGTAATTTGCGTTTCAGCTTTCTGCTGCCAAAATTCGTGTTTTTTGAGCGATTTATGAACATAATTTCTGTTTTACTACACGATTCATAGACATAATTTGTGTTTATCATACAATTTCTGAACGTAATTCTCACTTTTTAAAACAATTCATGGACGTAATTCACGTTTTGACGATTTGTGGACCCAAGTCGCGTTTTCTATGCGATTCATGGACATAATTCGCGATTTTTATGCGATTAATGAATGTAATTTACATTTTACATAATTCATGGATGTAATTTGCTATATTTATGCAATTCGTAGACATAATTTGCATTTTTTGAGCTTTCTGTCAACGAAATTTGTGTTTTTGATCGATTTATTGACGTTATTTGTGTTTTTATAGGATTTATGAATGTAATTCGCTTTTTTTATCAATTGTTGGACTTAATTCGCATTTTTTTGTAATTTATGAATGCTATTAGTATTTTTTTGCATGATTCATGGAAGTGATTTGCAATTTATGAGTGATTTATGAACGTAATTTGCGTTTCAGCTTTCTGCTGCCAAAACTTCTGTTTTTTGAGCGATTTATGAACATAATTCCCGATTTACTACACGATTCATAGACATAATTTGTGTTTTTCATACAATTTCTGAACGTAATTCTCACTTTTTTAAACAATTCATGGACATAATTCACGTTTTGAGCAATTTGTGGACCCAATTTACGTTTTTTATGCAATTCGCCTTTTTTGAGCGATTCATGGACATAATTCGAGATTTTTATGCGATTAATGAATGTAATTTACATTTTACATGATTTATGGACATAATTTGCTATGCTTATGCGATTCATAGACCTAATTTGCATCTTTTGAGCTTTCTATTTGTGTTTTTTGATCGATTTATTGACATTATTTGTGTTTTTATAGGATTTATGAATATAATTCGTTTTTTTTTTACCGATTCTTGGACGTAATTTGCATTTTTTGCAATTCATGAACATTATTCGTGTTTTTTCGCACAATTCATGAAAGTGATTCGCATTTTTGAGTGATTTATGAACGTAATTCACGTTTTTATGCAATTCATGGATGTAATTTTCGTTTTTTGAGCGATTCATGAACGTAATTCACATTTTTTATGGAATTCGGTATTTTTATGCGTTTTATAGAGGTAATTTCCGTTTCAGATTTCTGCCGCCAAAATTCGTGTTTTTTGAGCAATTTATGAACATAATTCATGTTTTACTACACGATTCATATACGTAATTTGAGTTTTTCATACAATTTATGAATATAATGCTCGCTTTTTTACATGATTCATGGACGTAATTCACATTTTAAGCAATTTGTGGACGTAATTCCCATTTTTTATGCAATTTGCTTTTTTTTTTAGCGATTCATGGATGTAGTTCACATTTTTTATGCGATTCATGCATGTAATTCACATTTTTTATGCGATTCATGTATGGAATTCGTATTTTTTATGCGATTCATGGATTTAATTAATGTTTTTATTGTGGTCTTTGGACAAAATTCACGTTTTTCACGTGGTATTTTGTCGAAATGTTGGGTTTTTTTACATGATTCTTTGTTGAGATACTTTTTTTTTACGCAATTTGTCGAAATAAAATAAAAATTGTTTCTTCATAAAATTTTCTGCACATGGCGTGCGTCTATATTATACAACTCTGCTTGTCAGTGTGTATTGTCAGAATTTTTTTTTTTTTTTTTTTTTTTTTTTTTTTCAGATCGAATTAAGGTTTGGTAACCCATAGACTAATTGGAATTTCCAGATTTCTGACCACGCGTATCTATGGAAATAAAGTTTTCTTTCCCGAATTGAGATATGGTTGGATTTTTTTTTTTTTTTTTTTTTTTTTTTTTTTTTTTTTTTGGGGGGGGGGGGGTTGAATCTGGTTTCGGTTTGATTTCAAATGTAATTTTCAGGTTCTTGTTCAGTTGCATTTCAATGTATTTTATTTTGCAGCAGATAGATTGAGTTACTCTTGGAGTAATTTTTTTCTTTCTGGTTTTGGAGTGTATAGGATAGATTTCAATAGGAATTTTTCGATTCTGGTCAATGTATGTCAATGGAAATTATTTTGCCTTTCTTGGACAAATTTATCTTTCCATTAAATTTTTGTTGGTTTAGAATGGGTTTCAGGATAACTTGTAGGTTCTTGTTGGCAGACATGTATAAAACCAAAAACTTTCCGCAAATTAATTTAATGTTGGGTGCAATTCGCATTTTTTGCGCAATTCATGGTCATCATTCGTGTTTTTTATGCGATTTATGAATGTAATTTGCATTTTTGAGCAATTTATGGACATAATTCGCAATTTTTATGCGATTAATGAATGTAATTTACATTTTACATGATTTATGGACGTAATTTGCTACTTTTATGCAATTCATAGCCATAATTTATGTTTTTTCAGCTTTCTGTCGACGAAATTTGTGTTTTTTGATCAATTTATTGACGTTATTTGTGTTTTTATAGGATTTATGAATGTAATTCGCTTTTTTACACAACTCTTGGACGTAACACTTTTACACAACTTTTTGCAATTTATGAATGTTATTCGTGTTTTTTTGCACAATGCATGGAAGTGATTCGCATTTTTTGAGTGATTTATGAACATAATTCACATTTTTATGCAATTCATGGACGTAATTTGCATTTTTTGAGCGATTCATGGATGTAATTCGCGTTTTTTATGCAAATCATGAATGCAAAATGCTATTCCCTATTTTTATGCGATTTATAGACGTAATTTGCATTTTAGCTTTCTGCTGCTAAAATTTGTATTTTTTGAGCGATTTATGAACATAATTCCCATTTTACTACACAATTCATAGACATAATTTGCATTTTTCATACAATTTATGAACATAATTCTCACTTTTTTAGACAATTCATGGATGTAATTCACGTTTTGTGCAATTTGTGGATATAATTCACATTTTTTATGCAATTCGCTTTTTTTTGAGCGATTCATGGACATAATTCGCGATTTTTATGTGATTAATGAATGTAATTTACATTTTACATGATTTATGGATGTAATTTGCTATATTTATGCGATTCGTAGACATAATTTGCATTTTTTGAGCTTTCTGTCGACGAAATTTGCGTTTTTTGATCGATTTATTGACGTTATTTGTGTTTTTATAGGATTTATGAATGTAATTAGCTTTTTTTACCAATTGTTGGACCTAATTTGCATTTTTTGTAATTTATGAATATTATTAGTATTTTTTGCACGATTCATGGAAGTGATTTGCTTTTTTTGAGTGATTTATGAACGTAATTTGCGTTTTAGCTTTCTGCTGCCAAAATTCGTGTTTTTTGAGCGATTTATGAACATAATTCCCGTTTTACTACACGATTCATAGACATAATTTGTGTTTTTCATACAATTTCTGAACGTAATTCTCACTTTTTTAAACAATTCATGGACGTAATTCACGTTTTGAGCGATTTGTGGACCCAATTTATGTTTTTACGCAATTCGCTTTTTTTTGAGCGATTCATGGGCATATTTCGTGATTTTTATGCGATTAATGAATGTAATTTACAATTTACATGATTTATGGACGTAATTTCCTATACTTCTGCGATTCATAAACATAATTTGCATCTTTTGAGCTTTCTATCGACGAAATTTGCATTTTTTGATCGATTTATTGACGTTATTTGTGTTTTTATAGGATTTATTAATGTAATTTGCTTTTTTTTACCAATTCTTGGACGTAATTCGCATTTTTTGTAATTTATGAACGTTCTTAGTGTTTTTTTGCACGATTCATGGAAGTGATTAGCATTTTTTGAGTAATTTATGAATGTAATTCACGTTTTTATGCGTCTTATGGACGTAATTTGTGTTTTTTGAGCGATTCATGAATGCAATTCGCGTTTTTTATGCAATTCATGAATGCAAAACACTCTTCGCTATTTTTATGCGATTTATAGACGTAATTTGCGTTTCAGCTTTCTGCTGCCAAAATTCGTGTTTTTTGATTGATTTATGAACACAATTCCCATTTTACTACACAATTCATAGGCATAATTTGTGTTTTTCACACAATTTCTGAACGTAATTCTCAGTTTTTTAAACAATTCATGGACGTAATTCATGTTTTGAGTGATTTGTGGACCCAATTCGCGTTTTTTATGCGATTCATGGACATAATTCGCGATTTTTATGCGATTAATGAATGTAATTTACATTTTACATGATTTATGGGTGTAATTTGCTATATTTATGCAATTCGTAGACATAATTTTCATTTTTTGAGCTTTCTGCCGACGAAATTTGCGTTTTTTGTTCGATTTATTGACGTTATTTGTGTTTTTATAGGATTTATGAATGTAATTCGCTTTTTTTACCAATTGCTGGACCTAATTCACATTTTTTGTTATTTATGAATGTTATTAGTATTTTTTTGCACTATTGATGGAAGTGAGTTGCATTTTTTGAGTGATTTATGAACGTAATTTGCGTTTCAGCTTTCTGCTGCCAAAATTTGTGTTTTTTGAGCGATTTATGAACATAATTCCCGTTTTACTACACGATTCATAGACATAATTTGTGTTTTTCATACAATTTCTGAACGTAATTCTCACTTTTTTAAACAATTCATGGACGTAATTCACGTTTTGAGCGATTTGTGAACCCAATTCATGTTTTTTATGCAATTCGCTTTTTTTGAGCGATTCATGGACATAATTCGCGATTTTTATGCAATTAATGAATGTAATTTACATTTTACATGATTTATGGACGTAATTTGCTATACTTATGCGATTCATAGACATAATTTGCATCTTTTGAGCTTTCTATCGACGAAATTTGTGTTTTTTGATCGATTTATTGACGTTATTTGTGTTTTTATAGGATTTATGAATGTAATTAGCTTTTTTTTTTTTACCAACTCTTGGACGTAATTTGCATTTTTTGCAATTTCTGAACGTTATTCGTGTTTTTTTTTTTGCACAATTCTTGGAAGTGATTCGCATTTTTTGAGTGATCTATGAACGTAATTCACGTTTTTATGCAATTCATGGATGTAATTTGCATTTTTTATTCAATTCATGAATGCAAATCGCTATTTTTATGCGTTTTATAGAGGTAATTTCCGTTTCAGATTTCTGCCACCAAAATTCGTGTTTTTTGAGCGATTTATGGACATAATTCATGTTTTACTACACGATTCATAGACGTAATTTGCGTTTTTCATACAATTTATGAATATAATTCTCGCTTTTTTACATGATTCATGGACGTAATTCAGATTTCAAGCAATTTGTGGACATAATTCCCATTTTTTATGCAATTTGCTTTTTTTTTTAGCGATTCATGGATGTAGTTCGCATTTTTGATGCAATTTATGCATGTAATTCACATTTTTTATGCGATTCATGCATGGAATTTGTAATTTTTATGCGTTTCATGGATTGAATTAACGGTTTTTTTTGCGGTCTTTGGACGAAATTCATGTTTTTCGCGTGGTATTTTCTCGAAATGTTGGGGTATTTTACATGATTCTTTGTTGAGATACACCTTTTTTTACGCAATTCTTTGTCGAAATAAATAAATAAAAATTGTTTCTTCATAAAATTTTCTGCACATGGTGTGCGTCTATATTAGGTAGATTTCGTATGAAATACTACCTATTGCATTGTCTCCCATGTTGGAATTTCTGAAAAATTTTTGCGGATCTACACGAATCATGACTCCTAGACCCCAAAACTACCATCAGTAAAAAAGTTTATATATCTATCTATCTATCTATCTATCTATCTATCTATCTATCTATCTATCTATCTATCGGTGTATATCACTTTCTTCTAGACACGATAACTTCCATAATTATGCTCAGATCTTTTTCAAACTTTTACATAAAATCAAGGAGCTTAAAATCTCGGTCGAGTTCGTTAATGGGCAAAATCGGACCAAGGGGGTGGAAATAGGGAGGGGTTTTGTGAAAACCGAAAAAACGCGATAACTTCTTAATTAAAATAGATATCGAATCAGTTTAAAGTTTATATTACTTCTAAGAAATGGGCAAAAAGTTTATGCATGACAGATTTTTGATAAAGTTAAAAATGGGCTCAAGGGGCGAAAAAAACATGGTTTTTGGGAGAAAAAAATTCATAACTTCGTCAATTCTCAAAATATCAAATCCAACTAAATTTTATATAAATTTACTCAATATTATCTAAAACTTTTGTATTTACAAGTTTTTGATAGGACCAATTTTTACCGATGAAAAAAATTAAAAACGAAAAGAAAAAGGGGGGAGGAAAAAGAAAAAAATCCATAACTTACTCAATTCTTAAGCAATCAAATCTAATTAAATTTATTTTACATCTTCACAATAATATCTACAACTTTTATATTAACAAGTTTTTCATAGAACCAATTCTTATAGCAAAAATAAATTAAACAAAAATAGGAGTTGGAGAAAAAATCTCAAATCCAAACTGCTTATATTCTGACTCATTTTAAAATTCATTTTTGATTTTAAACGCATCCAAATGACAGATCCTCTTATTTAGGAACTATATAATGCGACGTATTGGCCAGTTTTTTGATAAAGGCACAATATATTTTTAAAAAGGCTGCCAAAAAGGGTATTTTGAACAGAATTTCCCGAAGTTGTCAATGAAAAATTGAGGAAGTATAACAAATTGCGTTTTTTCTGAGTCATTTTTAAATTCATTTTTGTTCTCAAACCCTTCCAATTTACAGGTCCTCTTATTTAGGGACTATGTAATGTGACGGATTGGCCAGTTTTTTGATAAAAGCAGAATATATTTTTAAAAAGGCTGCTAAAAAGGGTATTTTGAACAGAATTTTACTAAGTTATCGTGATTGAAATTTAAGGAAATTTAAGAAATTGCGTTTTTACCGAGTCATTTTTAAATCTTTTTTTGTTCTCAAACGCATCCAATTTACAGGTTCTCTTATGTAGGAACTATATAATGTGACGGAGTGGCCAGTTTTTTGATAAAGGCAGAATATATTTTTAAAAAGGCTGCCATAATGGGCACTTTGCACAAAATTTCCCAAAGCGATCATGATTAATGAACTGTGGGTATTCAAATAACAAATTGGTTATTTTATGACTCATTTTTAAATCCAATTTTACTCTGAAACGCATTCAAATGACAGTTTTTTGTTACTTAGGAACTATATAATGTGCGTATTCGTCGATTTTTTGATAAAGGGTGAATATATATTTTTTAAAAGCTGTCAAAGTAAGCACCTCGCAAAAAAATTTCCCAAAGCGATCATGATAAAAGAATTGAGGCTGTATTCAAATAACAAATTGTTTATTTTATTACTCATTTTTGAATTCAATTTTCCTCTCAAACGCATTCAATTGACAGTTATTTGTTATTTAGGAACTGTGTAATTACTGTGTATTGGTCAGATTTTTCATAAAGGCTAAATATATATTTAAAAAAATCTGTCAAAGTGGGCACTTCGCACAAAATTTCTCAAAGCGATCTTGATTAAAGAATTGTGGATGTATTAAAATAATAAATCGGTTATTTTATGGCTCATTTTTAAATTCAATTTTGCTGTCAAATGAATTTAATTAACAGTTTTTTGTTATTTAGGAACTATATAATGAGCATATTGGTCAATTTTTTTAAATAAAGTAAGAATATAATTCAAAATATGTTGCCAAAATGGGCATTTGAGTAGAATTTCGTTTAAGATGATTTTGATAAAACCAGTTCTTACAGAAAAATGAAATTAAAAAATTTTTAAAAGCGGCTGAATAAAGTAGTTAAACTGGGTTTATCTCTAATCTTTTTTTTTTTTTTTTTTTTTTTTTTTTGAGATGAAAACTTTTCGAAATCTACCTCCGCCTATAGGCCATGCCGAAAGGGATTTTTGTACAACTATGCTTGTCAGTGTGTATTGTCAGATTTTTTTTTTTTTTTCAGATTGAATTAAGGTTTGATAGAATATTTCTTAGGGTTTGGATGAGGTTCAACTCAAATAGAATTTAAACAATTACATTTTAGAAATGACAAAACTAAAAAATGTAATTATTTATTGCCCATTATTATCTGTTAGTATTTTAAAATATTTATTTGTTAGTGTGTTAGTAACTTTACATTATTTGAATTAAAAATTTTTAATTTCTTGTATTAAATTTAATCTTAAACATGTTTTCTTCTTAGGTATGTTATGCAATTTATTTAAATAATGGATTCAAAGTTATTTGAGGATTTTGTGTTCAGTAGTAGAAACAAGGCCTTTTTTTTTAAATAAAAAAAGCGTTAATTATCAAACATTTTTGTAAAAGAATGTTAGAAAGAAATACTTCAATTTCGAGACAATGAATATGAAATTAAAACATCTATAGAAAAAAAAGGGGGTAAATTTATATTTTATGAAACTCATTATTAAAGCATAGAAGTATAAGTTATTTCGTTTTAAACCAAAGTTATCGTTAATATTTGGTTAAGAATTATTTGCTTACCCAACTTTTAGTGCTTGTAAATTCTAACATTATAAAAATATATTAAGATTTTCCATTTTAGATGTCCAATTTATAAATGCAGTTTATTAATAACACTATGTTCTAAGCTGTAAAGCTAATGCTTTTATATTTTAATTATTGATTTCTATAACGTAATATTAACTATTACAATACTTTTGTATTCGGTTTGTGATCTGAGACAAAATTTTTCACGCTTGGATTTAAATCATCAGATTCTTAGGAAGAAAAAAAGAAAAAAAAATTCTATTTTGAATAGCATCTAATGCAGACTACAATGATGCGCTGTAGTACCTCGTGGCAACTGCTAAATAACATTTTAAAATATAAACGTTTAATTTCGAAATTATTAATGAAATAATAGGATGCATGAAACATGTTAAAGCTACAGTCACTAATGGATAATGAGAGCTGGGTGTCAAATTATTGGATGCAGCAAACTTATGCAATGGTCTCTAAAACACATGAAATTTCTCAAAGCCGCAGTCAATAACAAATGTATGAGCACTATGCCCATATGAAAACAAACAACAAAAATTAATAGATGCAGCAAACTATGCGGTAACATGCAGATTCCCAATATCTTGAAGAAATGAGTGATACCTGAACTAAAAAAATCCAGTGACAATATTGTGAAACAAATACATTAAAACAATAACGTTTATATTAGAAAAAAAAGGGCCTAAAACTCTCACTCGCTAAAATAAAACTTGTTAAAGCAGTCCAACTACTGCATGTACAGCACTTAGAGCACATGAAAACAAAACAAAAACAAAACACTCAGGCTGCAGCAAAATTGCTGTGCAACAATCCGTAAAATACACAAAATTAATTAAAAATGCAATCACTAATGCATGTTGTACACACTGCAAATCTTAAAACACTTTTCAGAACACTTTTTAGAACACTTATTTTGTCTCCTTTTTTAGAACACTTTTTAGAATACTTCTCAGAATACTTAAGGAACACATTTGAGAATGCTTTTCAGAACACATATTTGTCTCCTTTTTTAGAACACTTTTTAGCGCACTTTTCAGAACACATTTTAGAACACATATGGAATGCTTATTTCTTTCCAGCGCAGTTTCTAGAACACATTTGAAAACACTTTTTGGAACACATTTTGTCACCTTTTTTGGAGCACTTTTCAGCGCACTTTCTGGAACACTTTTTATAATGCTTATGGAACACTTTTTAGAATGCTTGTGGAATACTGATCTTTTTCTTTTAATGATCTAACCTGAGTACACATTCTAGCACACTTTTCCGAACATATTTTAAAAAATTTTCTTTTATACAATTTTTCTACATAGTTTCTGCAGGTGCACATATATTTTCAATGAAGTTTTTTATGACCAAAAATATTTACACATTAACCATTTCAGACAATTTGTTTATTGAGGTAAGCATTACTTTTAAACGGACAAAATGTTGCATGCATTCCTGTTATTCTCCAATAAAATATTTTAAATGCTCAGACAACTAATTTGAGATTAAACTGGAAAAGCCTGATGTCAGTATGCAGTGAAAAAGAATATATATTGTATTGTCTCTGTCAAATTGGCCAACATTGAGGCTGAAAGATTGATGGATTTTAGATCATAATTTTGTTTACAATTTTTTGTTTGAATCTAATTATTATTACAAAAATTTAAACTGCATTGTGAAAACAATTTAATAATTTAGAGCAAAATTATACACAATATAATTATTAATAAAAGTTAAAAATACAGCAGGAAAATATAGCATACAAATAAAACATTAAAATTAACAACATCGATTGTTGAAATTAATAATTTATAGAGAATTAATAATGTAAAAAAAAAAAAAAAAAAAAAAAAAAAAAAAAAAAAAAAGTTTACACAGAATAATTTTATTGATTGTTTAATTTCTTAAACACAGAATCTGCTATGCCATTTAATACAATCTATTTATTGGTTTCTGATCACGAGCTTCAATATAAAAACTGTTCTTTTAAATAATGAACTGCATTAGAATTCTTAAATAACTAACCATTTCTTTGAAAATTCACTAAATATGGATTTGCTAATTTATTATTTTTTTTCTTACAAACCTCATAGAGCAATTTTCATTTGTTTAAATCTGAAAAGAAAGTGCAGATGATAGAGAATTGGGAATAATGCAGATTTAATTTATAGAGAATTAATAATGTAAAAAAAAAAAAAAAAAAAAAAAAAAAAAAAGTTCACACAGAATAATTTTATTGATTGTTTAATTTCTTAAACACAGAATCTACTATGCCATTTAATACAATCTATTTATTGGTTTCTGATCACGAGCTTCAATATAAAAACTGTTCTTTTAAATAATGAACTGCATTAGAATTCTTAAATAACTAACCATTTCTTTGAAAATTCACTAAATATGGATTTGCTAATTTATTATTTTTTTCTTACAAACCTCATAGAGCAATTTTCATTTGTTTAAATCTGAAAAGAAAGTGCAGATGATAGAGAATTGGGAATAATGCAGATTTAACAATGCCAACAATATAACATATTTTTTAAGAGACAAATGTACACGCAAAAGATTTGCATATCCTGTTGCAACTTCTAGCTTACCTGACACATGGTGGATATATTTCTCTAATACATAGCTGAATAATGCAAGCTTGTATATCAAGATCAAGGTTTATTCTTTTAAGAGAGAAAACTTACATTACAAATATTATAGAAATAAATAAATTGTATAAAAATGTATAGTACACAGCAAACTCGTAGATCAAATGTCATGCAACAGAGGAGAAAATTATCTCCCCCCCCCCTTCCATAAAAACAATAAAAATTTTCACAGTCATTCACTTTTAAAAAGCTTCGGGATTTGAAGAATTCAATGTAAGCAGAACATTGAGTTAATTGGATTAATGTTGACTTTGAGTTTACTCAATTCATAAATTGTAAAATTTGAATAGCTGTTTAATTTGAGGTAAGCAAATGTACACCAAAAATCAAAACAAAATAAATTTACTCTTAATGCTGATTGTAACAAGCAATAAAAATTATTCTTCTAATATAATTTCAATTAATTCACCATTATGCTGTTTAATTTTTGGTCTATCAGATGTTTTCTATTTTTTTGCCTAATACATGTGAATATTTATTCTTAAGTCGAATTATAAGCACTTACTTAATCATACAAGATCTGCTATTTACCAACAAGTACCACAGTTGAAACCTGAAGGAATTTTTTTACGTTACAGTTATACAAATATTTTTGTTAGATCCATTTTTTTTTTTTTTTTTTTTTTTTTTTTTAATGATCTTTTAAAACCCCGGATATAATTATAAAACTTCCTAGAGATCATACTTCATGGATTAAAATGTAAAAAATTAAGAAAAAAAATAAAAGATATATGACATAAAAAAATAAAATAACATACATTTTCACAGAAGTTTAATAAAAATATTGAAGTTTTTTTTTTCAATTATTACTTATGTATAACAATAACAACAACGGAAATTTAAACTTTAGCCCATTATTCAAATTAGTTCACAACTTTTATTATCTTTAAATAAGATACATTCAAACTGCTTCACATTTTATCTTTTGAAAATTACATTTTAGCAGGGCTAAAACAATTATGTCTTTATTCAAAGTTTATAATTATGCTGGTCGAACACAGGAACTCCTAATGGTCCCATTGCTTTCACATATATTGCAGAGGATAATTTAGTTTCAAAATGTAATCGATCGATAACAGTACAGTTCATAACTCCATTACACCTGCTGAGGTTTTACTTAATAACTGCTAACAATACAGGACAGCAACATAGGCGATTAGCATGTCTTTATTGCACTTGGTGATCGAGAGGCTGGCACATTCTTCAGCTTTTGTCTGAAATTTGTCATCCTTCTAAAGAAAAAAAATAATAATCAGATACATAATGTATATTAAAAAAAAAATTAATGACAATTTTAAATTTTACTAAAATATAATAAGTATAGTGTCGACTTTAAACTGCTTTAGCAGGGTGCAGCACCTGACAGCCTTTTGTATTTCTTTTATGTACCTGGTGGCTCTTTTAAATCCTTCTGATGCACCTGGTGATCTTTTTTTAAATTTCATTTGCGCTCAGCATCAATTGAATCGATCATGGAGAAATAATGCAAATTCTAGGTTATTCTAAACAAACCAGTTCAAAATATTTTGGGTGAACAAGGTAAAGTGTACCCTTTTTACAGAATAGTGTCCCCTTTTTAGAAAATTCCCACCCGGCGGCCCTTTTTCTTGAGTTAACACTAAAGCATTAAAGAAAGAGGTATAAGATAGGTACATCATCAGCTGCAGTGATGTAACTGAAAAAAGATACGTCCAAATATAATATTTAATTTGGATTGTCAAAAAATGTAAGTGTTTGAAAAATATAAACTGCTATATTATTCCAAAACTTAACCATGTCTAACAACATCCTGTGTCCAAAAGCATTGAGCTCTGATACTCTCACCGCAGATCACATTATATATAGTGTTAACTCTAAACCATTTTATCAGGGCGCAGTGCCTGGTGGTCCTTTTAATTTCTTTTATGGGTCCGGTGACTCTTTTAAACATTTCCAATGTGCCCAATGACCCTTTTTAACATTTCCCGTGTGTCTTGTGGCAATTTAATTGATTCTGGGAAAATATCGCAAATTTTAGGGGACTCTAAACAAAGCAGTTCAAAATATTTTGGTGGAACAAAGTACAAGTGTGCCCTTTTTTTTTTTGAAGTATTCCCTGTTTGAAAATAAATGTAATGTACCCTTTGTATAGAATAGTGTTGCCTCTTTGAAAAATTCCTAGAATTGTTAAAGCAACATTGTTTCTTGAATTGTATGCATTTCAATTTGTGTCCCTTAAAACCTGATGAATTATTTAAATGGGTATAACTCTGAGTTTTGCAGATATGAAGATACAATTTTTTGTGTATAATTTGGGACTGAATAAGGGAAGTTTCCCTAATTGGAATTTTTATCCTGGGGGGGGGGGGAGTGGGGATATTAAAATTTAATCTTCGTATTTTTTCAAACAGGCCTCCCCCCCCCCCCATGGAATTACCACTTATCTTATCAAAATTTTCACATTATTTTGAATGAAATTTTGCAATTGGAAGTATTTTACTAAGCACAATATTTAAGAAGACAGCATATTGTTTCGATAATTATGGCTCACTTCGGTATATATTATAATGCAACATTCATTATTGCTCAAAAATAAGGAAAAGTAGTTAAGGAATAGACATAAATTAGTTTTCACCAATAAGCTTATTAATTATTATAAAGGTATTGGCCAAAAATAGAAATAAAAGTAGCAGAGATTTGCTTAACAACATAAGTATATACAGTTTAAATTTTGACGAAATCTGATATAATCTAAAAAATAACTTTAATAAAGGATTTAAAAATTTATTGTACATTAAAAAACTAAAAATATAATTATGCATACTCATGTTCAAAATTAAGGTCATAAACATAAAACTGCTGAATTACTGACACTGGGTTGCTACAAAATTTGGCACATAAGTACATTACAAAGGAAGAAAGAATATAACATAATACTATGGAAAAAAAATTGTAATTGTAAATCAACAAACAGGCTAATATAAAAAAGTATTAAATAATGAATCAGAGATAAAGCATTTATCTCAGAAAAAGTTTGTCAATATAGAGTGTGAAGACCATGCACTGTTGTACAAGCCTCACACAACAAGCTCGCATACTGTTTATGAAGGTGTTAATTTATTGGTACTCTCATAAACAGTATGAAAGCTCATTGTGAGGCTAGTAAAGCAGCACATTGTAGTCTCACATCACACTTCATATTGGACAGACTTTTCCTGAGATAAATACTTATTTGATTCTTGATTTAACATTTTTTGATATACCTTGCTCAGTTGTACAGTGAAAGCTAAAGGGGGAGGGGGGGTAAGAACATCTCAGAGCTAAAACATAGCCTCTTAAATGAATCACTAGTTAAGCCAATTAGCCTCTTTTATAAATCAAAATCAAAGTTAATATAAAAAATTTTTTTGACTTACTTGGAATCTATGATTTTGTTGAATAAAATTCTGCTCAAGAAAGTGATTAAGTTAAAGGGCAAATATTGCATTTAAAATTGTGAGAGCATCTATTGTATGCATTAGTTAAATGAAAACTGGTAATTTGTTTTGAAAAAGGGCAGCAATTAGCTTCGAGACATCTTAGGCTAAAAGAGTGGTCATTTCATGCGGCAGAGATGGTTTAAGTTTATGGTTTTTTAATTGCATTTCTGCCTTTGTTCTAAATTCAAAACAATTATGAGACTTTAAATTTCACAGAAAAATGTAAAATACACACTTTCTAGATTTTTCAATTTCAAACGCTCTGTTTTGTATTCTTGCTGTCAATTTAAGAGCATAAATCAATCTAAGATGACCAAGTTATGTGTGTTAAAATCTTTGAAAATATAATACCGTATATTCGGGTGTACAACCCGCACCCTTAAATCGACCAGTGCAGTAAAAAAAGTTCATGTATAACCCGCAGAGATGCATTGGTGTATAGACCGCGGGCTATACACCGTTTACAAACGTATATTTCGATCAGGGTTCAAAATTAGAAGCCATTAGTCTTAATTTTTAACACAAATTTACCAAACTTTTCATGATGCATAATACCTACAGTAATTCGTCTAAAAAATTAAGATTTTCAGTAATGTAATTTTCAGAAGAAATGTCGCAGCGTTTACGTGTTTTAAGATCAAATTTCAAGTGATGTGGCGTTTACGCACATTTTTTTTTTTTTTTTTTTTTTTTTTTTTTTTTTTTTTTTTTTAACAAGCGTGATATTTTTTCTGAATTTTTCTGAAAATTAAAAAAAAAAAAAAAATCTATTATAAATTCAAAATTTTAGACTCAAAATGTATATGTATCTTAGGTCATTGGTTAACAAAAGGATCGAATCCTCGGAATCGGTCAGAAATGCACCAACTCTGAAAAGGAACGATTCCTCGGACTCTTCTGAAATGAAACAACTCCGGAAAAGTTCGATTCCTTGAACTCATTCCGAAATTAAACGACTCATAAGCGACTCAAAATATACAAAATAAAAAATATAAACGACTCAAAATGTAAAGGAACGATTCCTTGGAACCGTTTCGGAAAAGATCGACAGCTCTGAATCGTTCCGAAATGACATAAATCGCGCACTTTCTTTTGTTCTTTGCAACAGGATAGGGTAGATTTCTTTTTTAAGTAAACTAAATCTTAAATGATGTTAAATTCAGAATCGTGGAGGTTGGAAGGGTTCTGGTTTTTGGATTTTGTACTCTACAAACACAATGGGGTGCTGCAGCACCGATTCGCTAGCAAATTATTTTCTGATATTTTATTTATAGTTTATTTTTTTAGGTCTCACACTTAAGTCGACCCCCCACTTTGCAGGGTTGCAAAAAAAGCCGGTTAAAATTAAAAAAAGCCAGGCCGGTAGCTTTTATTGGTTTTATCCGGCTTTTTTTGGCCATAATTGGCTTTTATACAGTGAAGCATTTTAATTATAAGCTACACATTTTTAAGTGACTTTTAACTAGTTTTAATGATATTTAATTTACTTTGAATTTAATAAATTTATTTTTTAATGAAAAATTGATTTAATTATGAGAAATTGGGTTATAACCCAATTTTTCAATAATGAAGACATTAATACAGTAAACTCCCTCAAATCCGCACAGTTTGGGACCAGAAGTTATGCAGATTTTAGAATTTTGCGGATTTCTGGTTGTTGCTTTGTTTACATTTTTCAAACAGTAATTTGAGTGCAATTACTAGTGCAATCAGAATTATAATCAATGCTTACAATATAATAAAATATTAAACTAAGTAATAAACTAAAATAATAAAAATTTAGATAATTTTTTAAATGATTAAAATACTAATAACAAAGGTCAAGTTAATAATCAATAGTGTATGATTAAATATTCATTATAAAGGTTAAATGTATTTTTCCAAAATTATTCAACAAAACATGCCACTAATTCACATCAAAATCATAAAATAAGGATTTTTTTCCCCCCAAGTTTCGCCTGGCTTAATAACCAAAAAATTTTGATTGAAGCATAAATATATTTCGTAAAAATATTTTGGTTACCAGTAATATCAGCAATATCTTGAATTTTTTCAAAAAAATTTATTCTTCCTTCATGAAAAAAAAAAAAAAAAAAAAAAAAAAAGCATGAATAGAGTATTATTAAGAAAATTACAAATTAAAAAAAATATGGAATTGATACAAAACTAAAAAAAATCAAATTTTGTCCCAATATCTGAACTGAAAGTTTCATTGTTTACATCCATAAAATATGTGCAGATTTTAGAGAGTTGTGGATTTGAGAGAGTCTACTGTACTAGAATAAGACATTGATGGAGTTGCTAGTGGTTTAATCAGAATTGCAAATATGTCAGCCAAATTATAAAATGGCCATACAAAATGCATTTTTTTATTTACATTGACCTTTAATCCCACCCTTGTTTTTCCATGTTTACTGTTTTATAAAATTAAAGAAAACAATGGTTACTTAATTACATGTTTTATTACTTAACTAATTTTAAGAGTTATTAAAATGTCATGTTTTATTCCCTATAAATATTTAAAATCAGACATATAAAAAAACACCATTTCTCACTATTGAAAATAGTATTATTATAAATTGTACATATTTCGTAATGTATTATAATTCACAATTTATTTCAGTATTCTCACTTAGCATATGCATGAATATGAGTAGACTCCCTCAAATCCGCACAGCTTGGAACCAGAGGTTTTGCGGATTTTAGAATTTTGCGAATTTCTGGTCATTGCTTTGTTTACATTTTTTAAAAAATAATTTGAATGTAATTAATAATGAAATCAAAAGTATAATGAATGCATACTATATACTAAAATACTAAAAAAGTAATAAACTAAAATAATAAAAATTTAGATATTTTTTAAAATGATTAAAATACTAAAAGGAAAGGTAAAGTTAATAATCAATAATGTACAATTAAATATTCATTATAAAAGAGGAAATGTGTTTTTCCTAAATTATTCAATGAAACTTGCCTCATAAAGGTACATTACTAATTCACATCAGGATCATAAAATAATGAAACATCATTTCAGGTTTAGCCAGACTTAATAACTAATTAATAATACATAAATACTTGAGTAATACATAAATATATTTGGTAAGATTGTGATTACCAATGATATTAGCAATATCTTTATTTTTTCAGAAATAAATTATTCTTTCTTCATGAAAAAACATGAATTCAATAGCCTTAACAAAAATCATAAATTAAAAAATCTATGGAATTGATATAAAACTAAAAAAATCAATTTTTGCACCTACATCTGAACTGAATGTTTCATTGTTTACATCCGTAAAATATGTGCGGATTTTAGAGAGTTGCAGATTTTAGGAGTACGGATTTGAGGGAGTCTACTGTGTTCATGCAAGAGGGCATACATGCAGTTTTGAATAACAAAGAGCTATTCAAAATTTTAATTCAATGAATTTTATTAGAACATTTTTTGTTGTTGTTTAATTTTATATAATTATGTATTAAACTCCTCAAATATTGAATCCTTCGTAATTTCTCTTTCAACATTGTTCATTCTATGACTTAATCGTTACTTATTGACCTGTAAGAATGTTTCCATGAATGCTTTGATGTGTTACATTTTGTCATACTTCAATTAAATATAATTCTTAAGAATGTATAATATAAGTAGAAGTATGAAATATAGAAGTTTTTAAAACACATTTCTTGAGTATATTTTCTTTTTTTTCCAAGATTTATATATTTTTTCAAACATAATGCCTTCACAATTGACTTCTAGCAGTTATAAAGACTTATTTATTTGAAAAATTAAATACAAATTTATAAATTTTTTTATTAGTAAATAATTAAAAATAATTCATTCAAATTTAATATGGATTCGATACAAATTAACACTTTAAAAATAAAAGCCGGCTTTTTTCAATTTTAGCCGGTTTTTCTGAAGTGGATAAAACCAAAAAAAGCCGTCCGGCTTTTTTTGGCCCGGCTAAAAGCCGGCAACCCTGCCACTTTGATGTTCTTTTTTTGTCTAAAATTTCACAACCTATACGCTAGTATATATGGTAGCTATTATAGATCTATCAGTGCAATACTAGGCAATAGTTGCGACAGTTCTTCCAAACCCAGAAATAAGTATTTAAACAGTAAAAAAAAGCCTTTACAAACATGGGAGAACTCTCTAAATTTCATGGCATAGCGAAAAAAATTAAAAAATTTTGATATTTTTTTCAAATTTTTTGAGGTTTAAAAGTTGTAGAAAAAAAAAATCTTGATTTCCAATTTTAAAAAAAATCTTTGTATAACCCGCACCGTGTATAAGCCGCAGCGGCTTTTTGGAAGGTTTTTTTCTTGTATCTTGTATAAGCCGCGGACTATACACCTGAAAATACGGTAATTATAAAAGTACTATAAAGAAATTAACATAAAAAAGCATTTTTTGATTATAATTGAATAGATTATTGCAATAAATGTTTATTTTGAACTGTTTTTTTCCGTAGTGGAGGTACATAAATATACAATCACATTTTATAAGTTGGTAACATAGCTTGAAATTTTCCTCAAGAAATCTTACCATCAGGGAAATTACTGCAACTTGTCGCCCGTAAAAAAAGTAATTGGAATTGCATAAACTTTTAAATACATGCGTATGAGCAAGATTTTTCATAACAGAGACAATAAATGTGCAGCATTTTCTTAGAATAAAATGCATCAACTAAAATTAATAAACAATAAATTAGCTATACCTTAATCGTAAATGATGCTATCAGTGTTTTTTTTCGCCTGTTTTTCTTTGGTCTGGAGTAGGCACCACAGATATCTACCATAGGTAACAGAATATCCTAAAATCATTAAAAAAAAAAAAAAAAAAAAAAAAAAAAATCAGAAAGAAAACATACATTTTTTCTTTATATATATATATATAAAAAAAAAAAAAAAAAATCTGACATATACAGAGTGTTTAAAAAAATGTATGACAATGCTTAAGAGTGACAGGAATTAGCAACAATTGTGTAGGAAACCAGGTTGAAAAACATTTATCCAGTGAAATATGTAGGGTACTAAAAATTCAAAAGTCACTAAGTAAGCCACAATTTAATTAAACTTTATTATTGCACTGCATTAGACAAAAATGAAAGTAAATTTAAAGAGAAAAACTAATTCTAAATAGGGATGCACCGAATATTCAATATCTGTTCGGTATTCGGCAGGGTTGCCGGCTTTTAGCCGAGCCAAAAAAAAGCCGGCCTGCTTTTTTTGGTTTTATCCACTTAAAAAAAGCCGGCTAAAATTGAAAAAAGCCGGCTTTTATTTTTAAAGTGTTAATTTGTATTGAATCTATATTAAATTTGGATTGATTTATTTTTAATACATTTTTAATAATTTACTACTAAAAAAGTTATTCATTTCTATTTAATTTTTCAAATAAATAAGTCTTTATAACTGCTAGGACTCAACTGTGAAGGCATTATGTCTGAAAAATATAAATCTTGGAAAAAAGAAAATATACTCAAAAAATGTGTTTTAAACTTCTACATTTCATAGTTCTACATATATTACACATTCTTAAGAATTATATTTAATGGAATTATGACAAATTAGTGTTACCTATAGATATAAAAAGGGCATGGTGCTATTCACTAAAAAGGGCACTACTGCATCATAAAAGGGCACTTTTGCAAGAAAAAAAAAATGTTATTGCCTTTAGAAAGGGAAAAAAGAAAGCAGCAAAATGCATAATTTTTAAATATGATAAATCAAGTAACATTAATTTCGAATGATTTTATGATATAAAAATTAGAAATACAATTAAATTAAAACATGATGGAATAGTTTCATGTTCTTTTTCTTAAAGAAATGAAAAAATTCTATCATTTTTGGGTGCACAAATTTAGAAATACTACGGAATAAAAAAAATATTTATCATAAATCTCTGTGTAAAATCAGAGGTGCATTTTACTACTTTTAAAAAAGGCAGGGTGCGGCACCCTTCAAAAATGGCCTAGAATGAACACTAACAAAATGAAACACATCAAAGCATTTATGGAAACATTGTTACAGGTCAATATGTAAATATTAAGTCATAAAATGAACAATGTTGAAAGAGAAATTACGAAGGATTGAATATTTGAGGAAAGTTTAATACATAATTACATAAAATTAAATAACAAAAAATGTTCAAATAAAATTTGTTGAATTAAAATTTTGAATAGCTCTTTGTTATTTAAAAGTGTATATATGCCCACTTGCATGAATGAATATATTCATGCATATGCTAATTGAGAATACTGAAATAAATTGTGAAATATAATATATTATGAAATCTGCACAATTCGAAATACTATTTTCAATAGTGAGAAATGGTGTTTTTTTATATGTATGATTTTAAATGTTTATAGCGAATAAAACATGACATTTTAAGAACTCTTAAAATTAGTTAAGTAAAAAAAGATGTAACTAAGTAACCTTTAATTTTATAAAGCAGTAAAAATGGAAAAACAAAGGTAGGATTAAAAGTCAATGTAAATCAGAAAAAGCACTTGGTATGGCCATTTTATAATTTAGCTGACATATTTTTGCAATTCTGACTATAAACCACTAGCAACTGTGTTATTCTAGTATTAATGTCTTCATTATTGAAAATTTGGGCTATAACCCAATTTCTCATAATGAATCATAATTAAAATCCCAATTTTTCATATTAATAAATAAATTTATTAAACTCAAAGTAAATTAAACATCATTGAAATTAGTTAAAAGACACTTAAAAATGTGTTGCTTATAATAAAAGGCTTCACTGTATAAAAGCCAATTATGGCCAAAAAAGACCAATTTTGGCCGAAAAAAGCCGGCTAAAATCAATAAAAGCCAACCGGCCTGGCTTTTTTTAATTTTAGCCGGCTTTTTTGCAACCCTGGTATTCGGACATGTTACCGAATATTCGGTTAGGCCAAATATGAAACTATTCAGTTAAGCCGAATATGAAACTATTCGGCCTGCCGATTATTCGGTTTGGCCAAATATAAAAGTATTCAGCCGAGTCCAATACTTAATAAAACCTTTTAAAAACACATTTTTTAAAATTTTTCACATTTTCTAATTTTAACTGTCAATTTATAAATATATTTAAATTAATTAGAAAGATAATCATATTTAAATAAAATAGAATGTTTTTACATTATTTATTTGTTGTTTGTAAAGTATAACTTAATGGTATATTCGAAAAAATGATTTTCCACCTTCAACAGCTCAAAATTTTCCGATTCATTTTCAGGCTCATTTTTTAAAGTAGAAATATGAAACTTGCTGAGAGAATTTTTGGAGTGATGTACAAGGTGCCGTGTGATGTCATTTTGCGCTCCATTCATTAGAATTTGATTTATAAGCAATTATTTTCCCAGCATGACCCCTTTTTTTCATTCGAAAATCTCCCACATCGGAAGATTTTTTCCAAAACGCTGTTCTTGACAGCCTTTTTTTACAACATTTTCTACATTTATCAAAAAATCAACAATCAAGGCACCTTGTGTAGTTTCTAAATAAGAGATTTTGAAATTTTGGTGCATTTCAGAGTAAAAATGAATTTAAAAATAAATCTGAAAATAGGCAGTTTTGATCAGAATACACCCTTAAGAAAATTAACCATGAGAAGGATTAAAATGGTAAATTTTATTTTGATTCTCCTTTGCTTTTCCCAAATAAAAATCCTTAAACAAGGAAGAAAAACTTTTGAAAATAGTAATAGCTATCAAGGCAATTTTTGTTCATGAAACCATAATCATAATTAATTTTTTTAAATGTGATTTTTGTGAAAGGATCGCCGTATCAACCAGCATCGTGTGAAAGAGGACAGTCGCCCTGGGCGCAGAAATTTAGGGAAACCGATTTTCTACTAACAACATCATTTTTGGCCGGTAAGAAGTATCATTTTTGACCGCAGTTTTCTCTTTACACGTCCCATCATATGAACCCAAATTTATCAAAATGCTGCTTAAAAAATGTGAAAATTTCATGAAAGAATCTCAAAATAAATGTGAATTTTATCAAAAGATCGGAAAAAAAAAAAAAAAACCCTGCTAATTTCTTTAAAGGATTGCAGGAAAACGCAAAATTTCGAAAACGCAAAGGGTTCTTCTGAGTAAAAACTTTTTTGAAATTTGCAGCAAATTTCTGAAAAGTTACAGCAGATTATTTGAAAGGGGAGGGGGGAGGGATTTACTTTTGACTTTGTGTTTTTTCTGCAGCCATTTGACGAAGTTTGCCCTTTTTTTTTTTGCAAATCTTTGATGAAATTTGTGGTTTTTTTTCACAATTGTTTTATAAAATTCAGGGTTTTTTTTCCCGATCTTCAAACGAAATTTGAGTTTTTTCACAATTATCGAACGAAATTTGCGTTTTCCTTGCAAACTTCTTACAATATTTATGATTTTTTGCCAACGATTTGCGGAATTAATTTTTCTGGACAACGATTTGTTGAAATTCGTGATATTTTTTTGTCTATAACTTTCCGAATTGATCAGGATTCTTTTTTTTTTTTTTTTTTTTTTTTTTCCGGAACCAAAAATCTATGATTTTCAGAAAATACAGAACAGAATTGCCTTTGGATAGCTTAATGAATGCAAAATTTGACAAAGGATCACTTAATAAATCCGAATTGTGCCAGAATCATGTTAAGTGTGCAAATTTCAACAATGCATCGCAGAAAAAAATGTAAATTTTGTCAATGGGTCATTAATAAACACTAATTTTGTAAAAAGGCTGCTAAAAAAATGCAAATTCTTTTGAAGAATCACAAAAAAGATGTGAATTTTGTCAGGGGGTTGCCGAATAAATGCAAATCTAGTCAAAAGTCTGCTAAAAAAATACAAATTTCATCACAGAATCACAAAAAAATGTCAATTTCGACAAAAAACGAAACTTGAAAAACAACACATACACAAACATATCTGTTTATTGTTATAGGTTTAATTTTTAATCAGAAATAATATATACTGAACTAACTTTTGAAAAATTAGATTAACCTGAACCCAACTTGCAGCAATCTACATTCAACATAAAATCAACATGAACCAAAAGCAGAGTTTATCAGATCTGAAATAAAAGTAATTTGCACAGGAAGGGAATTTATCCCTTTGAAAACTAAATAGACTATATAAAATCCCCCCCCCCCCTCATAGTATCGTTATCAATGTCAATTTTTTTTTTACTTTTAAAATTTATTTATAGGATTTAGAGTGATATATAAAAGTAATTACATTGCTTTTATTAATGTATTATTGATTCAAAATAAGGGAAGTTAATAAAATGACACTTTATACATAAGATATAAATCACATTATATATGAAATATATATGAAGTAACACTTAAAACAAATACTTACTATTTAAAGGAATCTCATAATTTGTAACTAATAGCTTTTTATAACATAATCTATTTAACAATAATAGTGTCTTCTTGCACAACTTACCACTCATGAATGGGGAGAGATGGAAGGGAGGTATACATAGAAATTTTTATCAATGAAACAAGCAAACAACATTATTTCTCTTTTATTTATTAGTAAACACAAGTTTCATTTCAAATACACTTTGCATTGTCGAACAGCAATTATCAATGCATACACTTATAAAGAAAAATAGAAATGTGAAATGTTGAGGATTTCCATGTTTTAGAATTAATCAACTTTATAATAATTTCGTAATTTCAATCACGGTTTTGCATTGTCATAAAAATAGATTAAAAAAAAGGACATACTATTTTGAATCAAAGACTATGCCACGAGTAAAAAAGGAAAATTTTTGTTGGTTCAAAAATGATATCGATATCAATAGACAAACCCACCCTCCCCTAGAGATATCATCTGCCAGTGCCAGAGAGACACCCCTCCCCTCCGCCCTAAAGTGATAATAGTTATATATGCACAGCTCCTTAAGGCCCCTGTCCTTGCTCGAGGAAACGCTCGTGAGCTAATGCTATTCCTATGGGGAAGCATTTTTCTAATAACTCTTTCGCATTTTGACATTTTTGGATAATTTTTTTTGCATTGGATAACTGAGGTGAATGCCGACAGCGCACCTTTTTTACTTTTTCGATTTTGGTTACAGATATTTTTTAAAAAGTTAGTTTCACTTTCAAAACTGGTTTCAAAACTGAAAGTGCTTTTAAAAAAATATATCTGCAACCAAAATCGAAAAAGTAAAAAAAGTGCGCTGTCGGCATGCACCTCAGCTATCCAATGCAAAAAAAATTATTCAAAAATGTCAAAATGCGAAAGAGTTATTAGAAAAATGCTTCCCCATAGGAATAGCATTAGCTCTTTAGCGTTTCCTCGAGCGAAGACAGGGGCCTTAATATGGATGATTCCAAAATCCAAATACTTCTAATAAAAAATGACAGCAAAAGAAAACATTAAAAAATTATTAATTATAAAATTAATATTTTACTTAATTATTTTAAGCATTCATTATATTTTTTAACATTTAAGTACATCCAAATTATATTTTTAAAAAAATGTAAACAAAACATTTACACAATGCACAACTACTGGTTTCAAGATGTAAGATTTGAGAGAGTTTACTGTATACTGTTACTAAGATTATAAAATCATTTGATTAATATAAAAACCGAAGATTACAGATTAACATACAATATAGATATACTTAATATGCAAATTAACTACGTTTTTTACACCGAACGATGTTCAATAAACAATATGGATGCCATCTGAATATCAAATTTTAGTTTTCACTCAGATTTAAGGAATCTTAAAACAGTTAGTGTTCCTTATGAGACATCTGAATACCTGCCTAAGGCACCTGCCTTTACTGGCAAATCTCGCATGTCACAATAAAATGGAGATGACGTGCCTATGTAAAAGAAATTAGGCTGAAAACTAATTAATTTGACTAACAAAAACAAAATGCAATAGAATACGTACCACAGAAAATTGTTGCAAATCTTCCGGTGTGTAATCTTCCGGTTATACTACTAAATATAAAAAAAAAAGTGCAGAAATGCCGGATCGAATGTAAGCGTCCATACGAAAACATAAACAAACAGTTCCACTTCCCGCGCGACGCGATGATGTTGCCACACCAACTTGATAAAAACTTTCGACTACAGTACTTCGGAAAAAATTATCTGCTCGCCTTGTCAAATTGTTTGCGTCGAAAGCTTATTATTTGCAAGTGAGAAGTTTTATACTGTATTAATTGTTTAATTTAGAATGTACTGTGTCAAGATACCGACCGCATTTTAGATCAAATAAGAATTAGGTAAATACAGTAATGCAATTTAGATTCAATATTTTAAAATAATAATAATTATTATTATATAAGTACTGCGTTCATCATTAGTGACTAGGAAGAGGAGAAGGAGGGTTGCACCCATCACCTGCTCAAGGGGGGAGGTGGGGCTAGCGTTAAATTCAGACACTTTTCTCCGGGAGGGACTTCTAAGGCTCTGGGGGGGGAATGTCCCCCCCGGGCCACTTCCTGGATTCAACACTGGATGGGGCTGTACTTCTCCTCTCATTTGAAACAAAATGAAGAAGAAAATTCCGTATCCCCCTCCCCTCTCTCACCCACACACACGAAAGAAACATTAAGGATTTTCTTTATTGCAAAATATGTAAGGAAAAAAACAGCAAAGGGCTATCAATATTTATTCCATTTATAAGTATACTTGGGATCTAAAGTTAACGGAACATTTGCATTTGAGGTGGGGCTTCGGTGGGGAATGCCCCCCCCCCCGGGCCACTTCCTGGATTCAACACTGGATGGGGCTATACTTCTCCTCTCATTTGGAACAAAATGAAGAAGAAAATTTCGCATCCCCCTCCCCTCTCTTACCCACACACGAAAGAAACTTTATGGATTATTTTTTTTATTGCAAAATATGTAAGGGAAAAAACAGCAAAGGGCTATCAATATTTATTCCATTTATAAGTATACTTGGGCTCTTAAGTTAAGGGAACATTTGCATTTGAGGGAAAGACACGTTTCATTGTAATAAAATGTTCCAACTAACTTGAAAAATCTCCTGATGTCAAGAGTCACACAGTTATATGCTTTGTGCCGAGAGCTTTAGCAAGATGGACATGTAGTCTAGAGGGGGGGGGGGGCGGAGCTCAAAATATGTAACTCTTATGTTTTCATCTCACTTTTATTCATTTTTTAATTATTCACTAAAAATATCCAAACCTGAAGGAGTTGGGGAGCAGTCCGTAGAAAATGGGAGGGGGGGGAGGGTAGATGACAGTGTTGAATTTAGACAGTTTTACCAAGAAGGATTTCTGTTGCTCGGGAGGGGGGGGGGACATTGTAGAGTTACGGGGGTGGGCGTGCATTTTTTTGCCATTGAAAACACAAAATCACAAATCTTCCGGGCGACATCTTATTGCTCTGGAGGGGGGGAGGATTCTCCCCCCCTCGGACGTTTTCCTGAAATCAACTCTGACAAATGGTACAAATTACCTGTAGCGCCCGGGGGCGGTTGCCCCTGAATAGCGCCGGAAATATACGGGGCGCAAAAATTTATGCTCACAACGTCATTTTTTGCCTGTTACAAGAAAAAGTTCCGGAGGGGGGCGCCAAATTCAGACTTTTCCCTGGGCGTAATTTCCTCTTCGCACGCCCCTGATCACCTGTTACCATCTCTACTAGAGCACCTGGCTTCGATCCTTGTTTAAAAATAAAGTAGCAAAACAGTGTAATCGTACTTTTTAAAGTTAATTATTTTTTAATCTAAATATCTAACAGATAATAAAATTAAAAAGTCAGAAGTTACTGTTTTTTAAATTTACCTGTGTAAAACAGAATTCTTATTCATACGGAAAACCAAAAAGGATATTATGCATTTATACCTCCTAAGACGGAAAGAACCTGTCTAAGAAGGTAATTTTACTTATTAAATTTCGACTTAGCAAATTTATGTTTATGATGTGAGAGAAAAGAGGGCTTGCATTTGGATTACTACCAGGACACGTGGTCTCTCTGCACGGCCCTGTGAAAGGGGGAGGGGGGGAATTACATGACAACCCTTTCCTCCTTAATTCACCAATTCCTGATAGCACTGTACGTCATTACGATCAGTATTTGAAAGTGGAATTGAATATGAAATTGAATTAATTAAGCACAAAATTCTTTTCCATGTTAATGTTACACCTTCTCCCCCCCACACACACAATGCACCTATTATTCTTGTTCTCTAGGTTTTTATGAATTTATGAAAGCCTCAAAAGAAATAATCACTATATACATGCATGCAAAAAATAAGTAAGTAAATAAAAAAAATTAACTTACCAAATTGATTTTGAAATCCACATTGATTGCGATCAAGACTCCTTATGGTCGTCATCGTTGTAACAAAAAAAGCCATGATTTCACAAGTGTGCCCATATGTGTTCCCAATCTGCTCTTAAATGTGTTCCCAAGTTTAGATTTAACAAATATTCTGGGCAGATCACTTTCGGAACACTTTCAGGCCACTGTCGGAACACTTTCTTTATAGTGGAACACATCCGGAACACATTTCAGTACACATTAAGGTAACTGGAACACTTTTTTTCAATCGAAGTGCTCCACATGTGTTCTCAATGTGTGCTGGGAATTTGCAGTGCAAGCACTGTGTGTACATGAAGAAAAAAACAATGAGTGCAACTAACTTGTTTTTAAATCTCTGAAATCTTTATAGCCACAGTCACTAATGCATGTAAGAACAAATTAACTTCATTACTTTCTTTTTAATTATCAAAATACTGCTGTAATTTGTTGATAAATACTAGTTAGTTCACAATTTCCAATAATAAGTGCACTTACTTATTTTAAAAATTGTTTAAAACCTGGATTTACTGGCCATTAAGCTAAGCTAAAAAGGCACAGTTTCAAAATGAAAAATAATAGCGACAAAAATGCATAAGAAAAAGTAATAAATGCATTTTGAATAACATATTCAAGCAATTTTAATCTAAAAATTAACATCCTGGGTTATTAATCACAGAAATTAATAAATGAAATAAAAAAGCACAATTTTTACAACACTTTAAAACTTAGTACTGTTAATTAATTCATATAATTATTGTTAATTAATTCATATAATAAGGACATCTATAAACTTAAAAACAATCTATTTTGAGAATTTTAGAATTCACAAGCACTTGGTTAAACTGTTGGTCAATTATAAATATTGTTTGTTTATCAAAATTTAGCAATAGTTTACACATTCTATGATAGTTTATGTTGGTTTGAAATCAAATCAACATGCTAACTAATGTATACATCACTTATACTTTTTAAATAATACTTTAATAATGAGTGCCAAAAAATATTTATTTACCTTTCTTTTTCATTATAGATGGTTTAGCTTCACGTTCGTCTCCTGAAATTGAATATTTCATGCCAACATACAGCACGAATGAATTTGTTTTGATTCGTGTACTTTGATTCACCATATTATTTTATCCAAAAAAGCGGGCCTTGTTTCTCCAAATAACACAATACCTATATTACCATAATAACCATTATTTCGCAAATTACACAACATACATGCTAAAAACAACAAGTGCCAAGTACAAAGCTTACCGCCAGCGAATTCGATTACGATTCAAAACAAAACTATCTAAACGCGTATGAATACATGGAATTCTAAAGCAAATTTATTAAAAATAATTTTGTTTGTAAACTTTAAAATCATAAGTCAAAAGTATATTGAATATGTATAATTAAAAAATATTTTCCTATTTTAAAAAAGGATTCAAAATATTTTTTCCACAAAATGCAAAAATATCCAATGTAAGAAACGTAATATTTTCTTCTTATGAAAAATAAAGGCAATATAAATAAAAATTTGATTTAGTATATATTTATTGAATGTTTTAAAGCACATGATAAGATGTTTTTGTAGTTTAAAAAACATTTATTGCTTCGATGCGGGT
Organism: Maratus speculifer; assembly: GCA_964019185.1. Taxonomy (NCBI): domain Eukaryota; kingdom Metazoa; phylum Arthropoda; class Arachnida; order Araneae; family Salticidae; genus Maratus; species Maratus speculifer. Next base: position 52,288,608 of record OZ025293.1, read on the forward strand.
GTTTTAACTGTGACCATAAGTACATTTGCCTTTTCGCAGTGTCTTCGTCTGCTAACCCATAGAATAACATGTAATCCGCGAGCTAATATAGTCCAATTTTCCAAGACCAATATATAACAAACAAGAGTTTTCCTAGAAACAAGGCAAGTCTTATTCCCTCTATATATCTTAAAGAGATTCATATTATATATAAGTTTTAATAAAATCTCCCAGCCCGTTTTCTAGATCTCATTATCAGGAACAAACACCATCGATTTCAGTTTTAAAATGGTTATCGAGATCTAAAAATATACGGCACGTAGAAACGTAAAAATTATAGGATAGGATTAGACTGGGAATATAAGACTATATTAAAGAAATTGGACCATTCTGACCAATATTTGCTGAGTTATTAGAAGGCGGCTTTTCCGATTTCCTTTGATGTTGAGTTAGCTGTATATATGAAGTTCCGCATCTACCCTTATGACGATGGTAGGTTTTGACGATGGTAGGTTTAAAGCTGCGTCACTTGAAGGCTGCCGCCTTCTATGATAATCAAAACTTTATAATTTAATACCCAACTCTTGTTCTTCGAATGAATTTAAATAATAATAAGTAGCTGAAACACTCGCATGTTGCATTCTTTTTTGACTTTAGTTTAAATATGCATCACGTAACAGAACATTCCACCACTCCTGTGAAAATTCTTTGAGATAACAAAGCACCCTATTTTTAGTCGAATCCAGTAAAAATGCAAACAAAACAAGTCATCATGTACTTTTATGCTTATTATTATTTTAAATGGCGAAACCGGAAACTTTCACAAATAGAACATCTAAGCAAACGAACAAAAAATATAATTACAGAGCGCTATTGTAACTTAATTGAGTGTAAGATCAGAATACTTTCTCACACCCGTAACGTTTCTTTATATTTCTTTCTTAAAAGGAAAGTGGCCTTTCAATTTTCAACTAACGTACGCTATTGTCATAGAATTGGTTACGTTAGATTAAGAACGATAGCTGCTTGTCATAGCCTAGAAAAATCCACATTTTTAAGAGATAAAGTGCTAAAATTATACGGTATAGTCTTAGTGCACGAAAAATAAGATTTAAGTTTCACGGATTTTATTATGCTATTTATTTATTTATTCATTTTAACTTTAGCATCTTTTTTAGATGGCAAAGACAACCAAAGTATCTGCTTCCATATAGAACAGAATTCGTGAAAATTGGAAGGAAGTTAGATTAGTAAACATATTCTTAGCAATGACTAGTTATTTGGTACCCGAAAGCAAACACCATTATGCCACTCCTCTTTAAGCAAACAAAGGCTGGTACTCAAAAAGGCAGAAGGCTAAGCTATACTCTTCTTAATAAGCCCAGGATTTTTCACCCAAACCTCTCACTTGGCATCCTGTTATAAAGAAACCTACCACGTAAGATGGATTTCGAAAGTCTTAAAAATGTTGTCTTATTTCTTTAATTTTCGTAAACACCGTTTGATTTGAGAGCTTTTCTTTTGGCATTCACTTACCTAAAGAATCATCAGTTAACCTTGAGATAAAAAGGATGGGTTTTCTGTTCCGCTTTATATGAGCCAATTAACTTATTTTGTGCATCAAAGACGCGTTTTGAAAATATACGGGAATAGTAATTCAAATATTTTTACATGTTTATTACAGGGCTCGTACGTGTCCCGTTATTTTCCAGAAAATTATCACCATTTTTATGTAAAAAAATTAATTTAGTTCAAAAACGCTAAATTTCTTATTATTTAAGGAGAGATTTTCTATAAGAAGATACTGGTTCCGAAGAATTTCCTGGTCTGAAAATTCCAGGATCCATACGAACTCTTTTACTTGATTAATCACTCCTTTGTTTTGCCCGTATGTCGTACGGGTAACGTGTTTTGCTAATCATGATTTCCCCGTACTATGTTCGGGGGGGGGGGCATCCATACTCCAATCATAATTTATTATTTTCACCAGTATTTTTATTTTTTTAACCGACTTCAAGAAGGAGGTTATGATTTCGGCCTGTATGTATTTGTTGTTCACTCATAACTTCCCTAAATATGAACCGATTTTGATAATTCTTTTTTTGTTTGAAAGAGTAAGATGCTAGTGTGGTCCCATTTTAATTTTATAAAATTCTGGTGATTAGAGCTTTTTAAAAAACAAAAACATTAAAAATTCAAATTCTTTTTGAAGCAGTCGTCCAATTAGAAGCGTTCATTTTTCAGGCTATTACTCTTATACCGATACGTTATCTTTTTATTTCAAAGTGTGAAATTTTGACTAGACAACGATCAGGATCCAGATAGATTTTGTGCTTTTAGAGAAAGGAGATTGATCAATGTGAAAATTTACACTGATAGAAATCTGCAGCTGTAGCTACACTGTTAAAAATTTGAAACTTTGCTGCATCGTCACTCCACCGCTTTTATAGAAAAATATTACTTACTGTATTATAAAGCATTCTCATTGGTTAAAATAGAGATATTCTATAAAAGCGATGGAGTGACGATGCAGCAAAAGTTTCAAATTTGTAACAGTGTACGTAATCACTACACCATTTGTATCGATCTCTATTCTGACTAATGACAATGCTGCATCCATCTATTGTTTAGAACTTTTTAAAAATAAAAACTTTAAAATTCAGATTTTTTTCCAAGCAGTCGTCCAATTAGAAGCGTTCATTTTTCATGCTGTTACTCTTATGCAGATACATGATCTTGAAAAATTTTGACTGGACTGGATTCACATCGATTTTGCTCTATTGCAAAATGAGATTGATCAATAAAAAAATTTACTTGCTTGAAGCAACGACAATTTCGAAAAAATGCTGGCTTCTAATTATCAATCTGTTTTCGTTAATAGCGCAAAATCTACTGGATCCCGCCCAAGTTCTCTTTCGCTGTAAGCGAAATGATATTTGCCAATCAGAAGTCTGCATTTTTGCAAACTTTTCGCTGTTTACTTCAAACAGTGAAAAGTTTGCGAAAATGCAGACTTCTGATTGGTCAATATCGTAAATAGTAAAAAAAATGTATATATATATGTATGGATCGTAGCCACTGTTGCACAGATGCAGTTCTTTCCAACGTGCGAAATCTTAACTGGATCAATTCGCGTATACACCAAAATGGAAAATCTACATCGATGCTTATCGACATAGGAAATAGGTGCCAAAAAGCTGAAAATCCACATTTAAAGTACCTATATACGCCAGAGCACAAGTGCCTGTGTATCAGGGTCTTTTCTATGCCGGATGCACAAAGAAATTAAAGTGCATTGCTATGTGTATCGACACTGTCTTGAGATTCAGACTCAGTTATCGAGTTAAATATCGGAATGCTTCCAGATTATCTTCTGACGGAATTCCTCGATATCAATGTGGGGGATACGGGGATATATGATTGGTTAAGAGCACACACTAGTCACGCGGTAAAAGCCGAGCGCTAATGTAAAGTCTATGGGGGCGTTCTTTTCTAATATTTCGTTCAAGTTTTAATATTTTTACATGATTTTTTTTGCATAGGATAGCTTAGGACGATCTACAACCGGGCTAGTTTGTACTTTTCTGATTTTCGTTGTAGTTTAATTCTGAGGACCCTCTAAATTTTGGATTCAGTGAAATTCGAGGTGTTGTGTCCTTTTTGGTCTTATAAAATCTATTTGAGCAAAATTCAGAAAAAATTAAAAACGCTTCACGAAATATTAGTGTTTAAGCTTTCCAATGATATGCTTTCCATATTTCTACTGCAATTAGGCTGAGCAAAATTTGGAAATATTTTGATCAGAAATGGAACAAAAAAAGCGTTTTAATTATATGAACTCCGTCTCAGCCAGTCTCCGCCTCTCCTGCCCTTTTTGAAAATTTGATTGGTTAACATCAATCCATTTTAGCAAATGAAAGTAACTGTTTTCCTTTCCTTGTATTTCCTTTCTGTTATTGGTTTATAGTCACATGTTAAAATAACCTCCCTTATTTCAAAGTTTGGATTTATTTTTTTTTACAATTATTGATAAATTTTAACTAAAATAGTCTTGAAAAAAATCAACGACTTCTAATTTTTTGTTTTTATAAAACTAACGCTATTTTTAAGTTATAACTAACTTCCAAAGAAGAAAATAATACATTTCTTTGTATATATATATATTTTTTTCAAGTCCATACAAAACAAGGTAGTTTTGATACACATTACAGTAAGCTCCTTTTTAGCAGAAAGGAAATTCTGATAATTTAAAAATGTAATTGGAACTTTTGTGAAATACATAGGTAGCATTAAAAGGACAAGGAGCTATATTTGGAATTTATAAATTTCCTTATACAGCTTGCAAAATATATGAAATAGGGGATCGGGGGGGGGGGGGCAGGGGTGTGCAAAGTGAAAACTGCGCCCGGAGTAAAGTTCAGTTTGGCGCCCCATTCCCTGAACTTTTTCTTGTCACAGACTAAAAATTACGTTAGTAGTAAAAATTTGGCGCCCCCAAAATTTCGCACCCGGGGCAACCACCCCCTTCGTCCCCCTCTTTTTCACATGGCGCTGCAAGGAGTACATTTTGAGGAGGCTTATTCAACACCGCGCCGTCCGAAGGGGGGTGGGGTGGGTGGCGCCACATTTATATTATCAACATCATTCTTGGGCTGTTACAAGAAAAGGTTGGGAAAGGGGGCGCCAAATTGAAACTTTGCCCCAGGCGCAGTTTTCTCTTCCCTGTGTTTGTTTTTGGTACTGTACGATACTAGGCAGCCCAATTTCAGTCCAGTAATATTAAGTAAAACAGTAAAAAAAATAAGCATTTTCAGTTCGAAAAACAGTTTTATCAAAAATAAGCAGAAATTAAAGTTAGAAAGTTTTAAAGATTGGTAATTTTAAAATTGTTGACCAACTTGTTTCAAACTTTAAAGAAATATTTTTTTAATATTTATTACTTTTGAGGAAAACGATACACTTTTAACAGTCGTTAAAAATAGGGAAATTATCCTGCGTAATACATTTTATTTTAATATAATATAAAGATATATTTGCAAAGACAACGAACTGCAAATATTTATCCTTATTTAGCTATACTAATATTATAAAGAGGAAAGATTTGATTGTTTGTTTGTTTGCATTGAATAGGCTCCGAAACTACTTGACGGATTTGAAAAATTCTTTCACCGTTGGAAAGTTACACTATTTCCGGTGAACATAGGCTATATTCGCCGCTTAAAAGGGTAAAAATAAAACGCCGGATAAACGAATCAAAAGCAATTTGAGAAACTAAAGGTTACCTGACCCACTAGACACGTGACAATCACTGAAACACATATGAAAATCGGGCAACCCCTCCTCCCTCCCCCCCCCCCAAAAAACATTTTTAACTTTTTAGCCCGACCTGATATAAAACCGTGTTTTTTAATTTTTAAAACTATTTAGCAATTACTAAAAAAAGGAAAAGAAATGCTGAAACGCAAATTAATTAAAATTAAAAACAAATCACGAAACGATTGTTTTGGAGTTTTCAAAAAAGTTATAACAGATAGTAAATATTTTAAAGAGTAGTGAGCATCAAATATGGGGAGGGAGGATTTTTTTTTTAGGAGGAGAAGTCAAACATTTAAAATTGTAACGTTTTCTACAATTTCAAATGCGGACATTTTATTACTAAGCCTAGGGATAAATATTACTTATTTAATTTAATATAAAATTATAAAGAGGAAAGATTTGTTTATTTGTTTGTTTGAATTGAATTGAATAGGCTCCGAAACTACTTGACGGATTTGAAAAATTCTTTCACCGTATGAAAGCTACACTATTTCCGGTGAACATAGTCTATATTATATTTTCAAAAAAATTAGGGATCTTTATTAAAATGCCAATATTGTAACCCAAGGTGTAGAAAAATGAACTTAAAAGATCTTTACATCGCGTGCATTGCGAATACTATTATAGAACAAAATAATTAAAAAAATAATAAATTAGATTATAGAACAAAATAATGTACTACGACTTTGTTAACATGTAATTATCTACAAAAAGTGTCGCAACAGCATATGCCTAACTGTTATAGTTATGTCACAATAAGTGTTTTTTATTAAAAAAATAATTAGAATGCCGTTTCTGTAAAAGCTCTTTATTGTTACTTTGGTATTAATTCTTATCAAAATAAATTACTTCAAAATCAAGACTGAATTAATGGTTGCCGTTTACCCCGCTCGGCTAGGCTGCATCGTAATGTGTGATGTAGGCGTCCCTGGGACACGGGAGGGGACTCAATGTCAGAGACGGCATTTTAATTATTAGGTTATGAGTGTGTGCGTAAAAATTTATAACTTGAAATTTTTCTTAAATATCCGTGAGAAGTCGGGACGGACTGCTATAATCTACATACATAAAGCAAAATCGTGTTAGTTACACCATTTATAACTCAAGAACGGATGGATCGATTTTTATGAAATTTTGTATGGAGGTATCTGACACCTTAGATTAACATTTAAGCTATTTTTTATCCGACTACCTAAAAGGAGGGTAATGTTTTTAGTAGTTGAATTTAATGAGATGAAGTGGTAGTAACAAAAGTAAAAATAATGAAAATGTAAGGCAAAATATAGCAATTTTTTTAAAGTCTGCTATTCAGAAAATTTTACTCTCTAATACTTTTCAAAATTGTTTCTTCTTTGGAGTTTTTTGTCGACGTTCAACTAATGCAGCTTCTATCGAGCAGAAGGCTTTTGCATATTTCAAAACATCATACAAATTATCGTGGACAAGATTTGTCGAGATATTTAGAAACTTTACAAGTTCGTATATATTTAATGGGTGACAATTCAATATAACATTGTAAAACTTTTAGAGGATTTTGCAGTTTTTAGCAGTTTTTGTTTGTCCTGTACAAGGGCAGATATGGAGACTCCTCAAAAAAGAGAGGGGGGGGACTTTTCAGAAATTTGGAGATTCCAATCGCACCTGCAGCTCGTGTCGGGACAATTTTTTTCATCGTGAGTAGGATCGGGGCTATTTTTTTTCGTTGCAAGTCGGGTTTCGGTCCGGTTTACTTTCATTTTTTGCCGTTGTTCTGGTTAAATACTTTTTTTTTGCGAGTCGTGTTTGGGTAAGGTTAAATTCTACTTTGCCGCTGCGGATTGGGTTGGGGTCCGGTTCTCTTTCTTTATTGCTGCTGGTTGGTATTGGGTCTGGTTGATTTCTATTTTGTGTGTGTATGGGGGGGGGGCGGGGTTGAGTTGAGTACTATTTTATTGACGCTGGTTTGGTTTAGGTCAAGTTGACTTCTTACTTTTTTGCTACTGGTCGAGTGGATTTTTACGTTTTTCTTGCGGACCGAGTGGAATTCTACTTTTTATCTGCTTTTTTCTGCATTCTTTTTTGTTGCTGTTGTTGTTTTCGGGTGAAATTAATTTACACTATTTTGGGTTCTGATTTGATTCATAGTGGATTTTCAATCTCGCAAGAAAGATTCGATTCGACCCCATATTTCAAATGAAAGTCTAAATATTTTCTCCGTTATGGAAGAAAATAGTTTAAAGGAGTATTATAAAAGAAAATATCGAAGACACTATAAAATGAAACTATATAAACGCCATAACAGACATTTCCAAATAGTTAATTATGAATATTTAAGATTTTACATTGAAACTGCTATTCGCAAGTGTTAACATGTACATTAAAATATCCATATGGAATGTCTCGAATAGAAGATACCTCTATTTAACGAACACTTTTCAACAATTTAGCCATCTCTCTTTTGTTGATTCCGTTATGAGTATATATTAGATATTTATTTTCTATATAAAGGATAAAATTGATATTAGAAATATAAACGTCGACATTTTATAATTCCATTAAAACATGGATTGTTTTTCTTTCATTTCGATTCTAAATTGACAAAAAAGTTTTTGGTCGGGTTTTGATTTGATTTTCAATGGTATTTTCGGGTTCGGATCGGAAGAAGGGCAATACTATACGCTCAGGGGTCAAATAAATTTTTTTTCGAATATTTGAAAAATGAAGTTATTTTAAGTGCAATTCTTAGAGGAACGCTCTTTTCTGATTCAAGGGGGGAACACGAGAATCCTCAAGGGGGAGCGATTTCAAAATTTGGTGATTCGGGCAAGAGGTGATGTTTTTCATTGCTGGTGGAGATTGTTTCTAAATTTTGCAGTGAGTCGTGTTCGAATCGGCTTGACATTTTTGCTGTGGGTCGGATTTGGGTCAGTTTGACTTAAATTTTTTCAAATTCGGTTCTGTTCTGGATAAAATTTCACTTCTGAGAATAGCACTCAGGTTGATTGATTGGTTGGTTGAATGGGGTTTTATGGCGCAAAGTTACATCGGGATATGCTGCGCAAAGAACAAGGTGGAGATTGGAGTTAATTAAAAAATTTGGTTAGGGATTTTTTTTTTTTGAGTTTGTTTTTTGTAGTAGGCCGGATAGATTTATACTTTTTTGCTACGGACCAAGTTTGACCAGGCTGACTTAGGAATAGGTTTTGCACTAAAGAGCAAATACTAGATTTTTTTTTCTCTATAAATTATAACATTCAAGTTGAAGATATAAAACATATTTTATAATTCTATTAAAATACATGAACTCATTTTCTTTCATTTCAGTTTCAGGTGTTCGGGTAAGGGCTCGATTTGACATAATTTGTAATTTTTGGGTTCGGATTGATATATTATGGGTCGGGTTGACTTTAAACGTTTCGGATTCGGGACATTCCTTCTTTTGGGCTTTGACAAATTCGGATCTGGTATAAACTGGTTGATGACTGGATTTTTCAATAGATCAGACAATTTTTTATATGAAAAACTGTATGGTTGAATATTGACGAGTACATTATATATATATTCATTTTTCTACTTAAACAAAAATAAAAATTATTGATATAATTATATGGGATACTTTTCCCAATTTCCTTCAAATATTAGATTGATTTTGTTTCATTTTGGATTTGTTGATCTGTTTTGTATCAGGCTATTCGGTACTGAATCAGATTTTTTTCTTTTATTTATTTATTTATTTATTTTTAGCGAGCTTTGATTGGGTTAAAATTGAATTGCTTTTTGAGCCTGGGCATGGAAATTTAGGTTCGGGCAGACCTCTAAAAGAACGAAGTCCACGCCAGGGCCGTAGTGGAAGAAAAAATATAGTGTGGTCAAGTTTTGCAGAAAAAAGTAAGATCCGAATTCAGAACGGTTTCCGAAAGTGTAAAGACCTGACTAGAGGTCTGGACGGTCTGGAATTTCCAATCTCGTCCCGGCCCGGTATAAAATTCAAAAGTTTGGCCCGAGCCTGGCCCGCCCGTTTACACTTTTACATTTCTAGGCCTGGTTTGACCCGTACAGAAATCAGTGAAAGTAGTCCCGAAAAGTCTGGCCCGACACAATTTCTATTATTTCGAAAAAATTCAGATTTTTATCATACAATTAAGATTTTTTAAAGATTACTGCATTCATATTTATTGGATGATTTTACAGAAAATTTTACAGAAAATACACAATAAGAACATTAATGATTACTTAGGTTCTTAGACTTTCAACATTCAAATAAAGATGCACTCAAAAATTAATATGGTTTAGAATAAAAGAAAAGAAATCTTAAAATTATCATAACTTTTGAAGCTCTGTAATAAAAAGTAGATTTATGGAAATACTTTTTTATCATTTTATCAAAGATTTACTGAAATCTAGAGGAGCTATTTTCTTATGCATTTCTGATTTCATTTCTTTTCGGAAACGCATGAGATTAACAAATTATTTTATTCAGAAACAATTTAATGAAATGTCGTTGTCTATTTTTTGATACAAGCAATTTAAGAAAATACTGTGAAAATTAACGTTTTGAATCGATTTTCCTGAAGCGACAACATGCACAAGGAGTTAAATCTAAAACCACATGAGAAGAATCTCTTATATCTCAACAAGTATATACAAATATCTTATTTACCAAAAATGAAATATGCTATTCGATTCCAAATACCTTCAATATTCAGGCTTGTCAATTTTGTGCCTCTACAGTTAAAAATTTGTCAGAAAATGTGTCAAACTTTCGTGTTTTTGAGAACTGAATTTAAGAAACACCAAGGAGTATATTTCCAAAGGGTACGTTAACAGAAATTCTTTATCCCTACTAATGCTTTTACAATTTATGTTGTCTGCCCTACACGTCTCACGAACAATTAAGTCTAGTTCTTACCGATCCCGACTATATGTAGAAAAAACAGTGCAAGCATGATCTTGGCCTGGATCGAAAAATTTATTAAACCCATTTAGACACAAAACACGATGTCGGTCTCTACGCTGTACAAGTTACATTTCTGTATTGATGTTGTCAAACTAGTATCTACTCGTGATGCACATTTATACTTATGCTCGTTAAATCCATATTCATTGAAAATAGTTCACATTTTAGCGTTTTTGCAGAAATCTTTATAACAAACCGGCAGGCCCGTTAATTTTTTTTATCGGCCTGTCCCGGACGGCCTGTTTAATTCTTTTGCGTCTGTTGTAAAATTTGGAACTATTTCGCCAGTCTGGTCCAGCCCGGTGCAGATCTCTAGACCTGACCAAGTCCTTGCTTCATGAATTAAAACTGGCGCGGCCCAACCCGGGCTGAGACAGCTTCGTCGAGTCCGGTCAGGTCGCACAGTTCTCAATCTTAAATACGATTCATTTATCCTGTGTATATCTAATACCATTTTGAAGACCCTCCATTGGGCTCAAATGAGGCAGGAGTGGGGCGATCGCCCCATCGCTTCTAGTGTTCATCATATTGAAATCTTGCTATTGAATCACACTTTAGCTTTTTATAAGTCGACGGATGGTTCATGGGAATTATTACATTGTTCTGCAATGAATAATAAAATTTTAAAGAAAACTTAACCATAAAACACTGTAACATTGATAAAGCTAGATTGACTCTGCATTATCTTCCTTTAAAAAAAACCGAACAGTGAAGAAGGGACTCTGTAAATGATGAAGAAAGTAGGGGTGGCGGGGAACAGATGACCCATTTCACCAGGTTTCATTTGATTAAGTATACAAATGGAATGTTTTTATGGAAATTGTTTTAACAAAGAGTATACGGGTGATTCTCAAAATAGGGGACGATTTCGAAAATGAAATCTTAAAAAAATTACTGTTAGCAAAATTTCTGAAAAAAATAGGTGTTGTTAATATAGTATTAGGTATACTTTCCATGTAGTCAGCAGTGCTAAATATATAAAAATGAACTTAAAAAAATAATTAGTATTTTTTGAGCCATGCTAATGACAAAACGAATTGTATGGAATAAATATATTATAAATTGTTTATTTTCTTCCTGTTTAAATATTTTTTTTCTATATTTATTAGCCTTCTTTTTCAGCAAATGGTTTCCATATTTACATATATACATATAAGGAGAATAAAAACATTACCAAAGAGCAAACTTTGTTACATGAACAACATTCTGACACTAACAATGTAAGAAGCTCTCTTAGTGATTTTCCTACAGATTTAATGCATATTTTAGGGATAATAAATGTAATACCTAAATTTATACGTAAAATTAAACTTTATAAAGGATACAATATAAGCACTGGTTACATTTATGTACATAGGAGTCTTTAGCATGGACAGAAAAACCATGCTAATGACACTGATATCTGCCCATGCTAATGACAAATTTTAATTTAAATAAGATTATGAGCCATAATATAATCACAATGCAATATTCCTTTCTGGGGCTTTTTAAAACACAAAAGTTCTATGCAAATAAATAAAACAAAAATTTTAACTATAAAATAAACATGAAAATTATTATCCATTCTAATGACATACAATTGATGTAACCTCTTAATATTCAACTTCTATTCTTAAAATACAATACATGCTTCTATTTTCTGGCTGGTTTAAAATGACTACTTATTGCCATGGAGAAACTTTATATTTTCAAACTATTTTCAAACTATTGTCAAATGTAAAAATGAAATTTGATTAATAACCAGCTGTTTTAGTATGACCTTGTTTTGAAAATCGAATATGGAGGACAAACTTTAATTCTTTTTTTATGTACTATAATTTTATTTTTAAAAAGAAATTTATTGGATAAATCCTCTCCTTGATTAATATAAAGAAAGAATAACATTTGTTTATTTTATAAACATCATATTAACTCTTGAAAAATGCTAGTATACACAAGGCACAGCTGCTGTGGACATCCATGCTAATGACATTTTGAATCTTTATTCTGTTCTTTTAAGGTGTTTTTAACTAAAAAGTGAGTAATTCTTGAGTGCAAATAATGAATAATATTAAGAAAAACATATCTAAATATAAAAACATGACAGAAAACCTCTCAATTTTTTATGTATGCCGAAAGACATAAATTGTCCCCTATTTTGAGAATCACCCATACACGAAACAGCATTTCATTGCATTTTATGTTCGAAGTAGTGAACATAATTTAAATACGCTAGAAACAGTTTTTCTTCGAAGAGCTTTTTACAACCGAATTCTTTTGTGTAACTCTGTAATTGAATGGTAAATGCTTTTCACCAAATATTATACAGCAAGCAATGTTAAGTCCATCTCAGAAGTTTGTATCAATTTTAATGTTTGTAAGAGAGTAACATTATTACAACAATACATCGGGAAAATTTTTTAGACCACAATATAATAGATTACTATGGAGATCCTCTGTACGTATACTGAAAGTGCTATACATATCATATTTTTTTATAACTATCTTCCTGATTACCTCAGTAATGTATATGAATTTTATAACTTTTAAATTAGCATGACGCTCCTTAAAACACCGCAAATGATTTATCCACATAGACCATAATGTAGCGGAATAATTTTGAGTGATCCTAAATGTTTCTTATGTTTCTTCAATTTTTTAAAAAGCGTTCAATTTTTCAAAAGTAATTTTTGCGCCTTAAAAAACTTAGTTTTATGCAGAATTTGCAAAAAGTCCTCAAAAGTATTTAAGTTTTTTTATTATTTGTTAATTCAAGATGAAAATCTGAGTTCTCTGAAATCTGATTTAGAAAAAATAATCTATATCACCACTCCCCCCCCCCCTTTATATCAAAATTTCGCCTCGACTTTTGCTCTCATCACAGTCTTCAATATTACCCCTTCCAGAAGTATCACTTCGCTGTTTTGCTGTCTATCTCACTGTATACTGTTTACAGAATGTAGCCACTTTGTTGTAACAATAAAAAATCGATCACAAAAACTCCTCCCCACTAACTGAAAATGAGATTCTTCCCTCTCACCCTATTGCTAAGTGCCTAAAATTTATTCATTGAAACTTTCTTATATCTTATTATTTTTTAAGCCTATTTGTAAATGTTTTGGAAGGCAAATAAATAGTAAATCATCTAAAAACTTCTCCATCCCACACACACACACACACACCAAAATAAATAATTAATAAATCTGTTTGCTTCTCCCCCCCCCCCAGCTCACAAATTTTAAACCTTTAAAGTCATTGATTTTCCTAAAACTTTTACTGTAATAATAAATAATCAATCATATAGTTTTACTCTTAATCCCACAAAAAATGATGTTTTCCCTCTATGTCTCCTTACCATGCATATAAAATTTTGTCTTTAAATCTCTTTATTTTGTTTTTAACCATATTTGTTATAATCTTTAGTCATGTAAGGTAAGTCATCTAATAAATTCCCTGCATCCCTCTCGAAAAAAAAAAATTAAATAAAATAATAAATAAATACTTTTCGTTTTTTCCTCTTCAGAAATGTCCAACAATTATATAAATAAATTTAAACCAATTATTTAGAAGATTTGTGAAAATCGAACGAAATATGATAATTCAGCATAAAAAACCTTTTTCTATATTTAAAGGGGAGAATAGTCAACCCTTTATCCCCTTTATACTTATCCATTGAATCCCTAAAACTAATCGCCCTAGGGGAGATACCTTCTTTAAATATTTACGGGCTTCACAACCAGACTTCGAGTCGATTACAGAGGACTGTAATCGATTAGGATTACGATTATTTTCAATTTCTAAAAACCGATTACGATTATGTCTCTTTTTATGCCAGTTGGATTACGATTACGTTTAGATTACGATTAATATTTTTTGTTGGATTACGATTACATTTAGATTACGATTACAATTTTTTTGTTGGATTACGATTACATTTAGATTACGATTACAGTTGACATTTTTGCAGGTCATGTTGACTTTAACCCTTAACTACTGTTAGCGGTCTCATAGACCGCTGTTTTTCAGGTTTTGAAGTTTAACTCGTAATTTTTAGTTTAACTTTAAATACTGGTCAAATTTTGTTTCGTTTGGAGCCTTTATTATCTCTAGAGACTTTTGAATAACCGAATTTTATTTATAATTGTCCTATATATAAAATTTAATACAAAAATAGTATTCCGAGATTTAATTTAACTTTTTATTCATCTTTATATTAAGCGGTCTGACAAACCGCTCTCAGTAGTTATGCGACAATTTTTGTTACAGCAGTTAAGTATTAAATCTGTTGGCTTGTGTCTCAGCCATTTGTGACTCTTATTAGGATTTACCCAATTTTTCACAAAACAAAATATTTTTCCGGAGAAAAAATTGTATTATTAAATATTAAGGTATATTATATTTATGTATATGCGCAATATCGGGTACATTTCTTCCATTATAAAAAAAGATAAATTTCTATTAATTATTAGAGTAATTAATTAGAGCAGCGGTTCCCAAACTTTCTTTGTACGCGACCCACCTTTCAGGGGAAAAACTTTCGTGACCCACTTTTCATTAAAAATAATTTTCGCGACCCACCCAAGATAAAGTTGTATGTCAGTATAGCAATTTCTGTACGATCTCTGTACGCTCAGCTATCCTATCCTAAGAAAAACGCAAAATTTCGTACGGAAGATAAATTATCAATAGAAACCAGAATCGGTAATCTCAATGTGTGTAAATGAATATGGATTAAAACAATACACAAACTATAAAGATGGTTAAAAGTATGTTTAATTATCATGAAAACATAACTTTGTAATGAATGAGATTTCTAATTGCTGTTTACCAATGTGGGAACATATATTAACTCACAGTTTGTCTCAGTACTTGTCTTTCAAAAACAGCAAAGTAGAAAAAACATGTTCTCATTAGCACAAAGTGTTGAATTTCATCAAGGATTTCAAAGTTGATTTAAATATTTCTAGATATTCTGTTCGTATATTAATCTAAAATGAAAATAAGGATACTCCCATTATTTCCTTTCGAAATTGTCTTATCTTTTTAAACAGAAATAAAGTATTTTTATGACAAACTTAGATTGTTTCGCGAGCCACCAAAACAACTGCCGCGGCCCACCAGTGGGTCGCGACCCATAGATTGGAAACCGCTGAATTCGAGTATTTTATTATAGTAATTTCTTATTAGAGTTTCTTATTAGTTTCTTATAGGCTAATATCATAATTGCATTAAATTAAAAAGTCAGTCTGAATCAGTTTCGAGTGGAAGTATGTTGAATTTGAATCGGGTTTCGGATTGACTAAAAATAAAATTCCAGGACTCTGATGTGGTTTAACCCGAGTTGTGCAGAGTTCTATTACGAACAACTCTTGTTTCGAATTCATTGTTTGACTATCTATATGCAATATTCACATTTTGTAATACAATTTAAAACCATTTCAAATTTCCCATGTTTTATGGTTATTATTATTTTTATTGATTTTTGATGATTTAACTTTACGGATTTCCTAAGAAAAATTCAGCCTAAGTCACATTTTTTTCATATTATTATTCGATATTGGGAAAATACCTCTTTAAAGTAGTCTGAGGTTTTGCTTTGAACCTTCTCATTCACATTATAAAACATTAAATTTTCTTCTTTTTATAAATTTCTATATGTGTGCCTTTTAATATGCAGTGCATAGCATACAGAAGCTACTTCAGTAAGGCAAACACACCCATTCACTAATGTTAATCCTTTGGAAGATTTTTTTTTTAAATATTTTCTTCGCATTTTAGTCCTTTAAACGTTTTTACTTTCTTCTATCTTTACAAGAAGAAAGTATTGGATTCATGAAAATTTTCGACTTCCGGTTTTCGACGGATTTATACGTTTTAGAAGGTCCTGAACACGTTTTGACTATTTTTAGAAAATGTCTGTCTGTGAGTCTGTCCGTCTGTCTGTCTGTCTGTATGTGACAAAAAATTTGTGGGCGCTCTATCTCAAGAACTAATGCTCGAAATTTAATAAAATTTTATATTCAGTTAGACCTTGATATGAATTAGTGCCTATTGGTTTTTGGTGAAAATTGGCCTGCAGGTGGCGCTGCTATACTACGTTTTTCAAGATTTACAAGATTGCTATATCTCAAGAACTAATGCACAGAATTTCACGAAACTTCAGATTCTGTGATCCCTTGATATACAAAGACGCTGATTAAGTTTTGGTGTAAATTAGCCAGCAGGTGGCGCTGCTATGCCACGTTTTTCATGATTTTCATGATAGCTATATCTCAAGAACTAATGCACAGAATGTCACCAAACTTCAGATTCCGCAATACCTTGAGATACATAGTCGCTGATAAGGTTTGGTGTGAACTGCCCTATAGGTGGCGCTGCTATGCTACATTTTGCACGATTTTTGCGATAGCTATATCTGAAGAACTAATGCAGAGAACTTCATCAAATTTTAGATTCTGTTACACTAAAATATATAACATAATTAGACGCTGATTACATTTTGGTAGTAACCTTGCAACAGGTAGTGCAGCTATGCTGCATTTTGCACGATTTTTCCGATAGCTATATCTCAACAACCAACGCACAGAATTTCATCAAACTTCAGATTTTGTTACAAAATGACATATAACATGATTACACGATGTTTACGTTTTGTTATAAATCCTTCAACTGATGGTGCTACTGTGCTATATTTTTACACGATTTTTTTAAACTAGCTATATCTCAAGAGCTAATGCACAGAATTTCATCAAACTTCAGATTTTCTTACACCATAACATAATTAGACGCTTTTTTACGTTTTGGCATAAATTGTCCAAGATATGGTGTTGCTGTGCAACGCTTTGCAAATTTTTTGTTATAACTATATCTCAAGAACTAATGGACGAAATTCCATCAAATTTCAGATTCTGTTAGGTCTTGACATAAATAGATGCTTATTAGGTTTCAGTATAAATTACCCAACATGAGGCACTACTAAGCTCTTTTTCTCAGAATATTACTTAAATTTTGCGTTTCAGGCTTTTCGGATACCAGAATCTCATTAGGCTAAGTCAAATGTTCGAGGAAATTCGATAGTGGATAACTTTGGGGTCACCACGTTTTTTTTTTTTTTTTTTTTTTTTTTTTTTTTTTTTTTTTTTAATATATATATTAAAATGTACTTATGAGATAGAAGAAAGTTTTGGGATTGACATATCCAACTAGTTTTCTGCATTGTTTAGCTCAGATCGATGTATATAAAGACCGTTTTCTACTTTTTTGATTTTGTATGCATTCTTTTTATTATGGGTGTTTTTAAATCAAAAAGGTAAACTTTGCGACATAAGTTTTAATTTATTTTTGTTCTAAAATGCAGGAAAATAGCAGGTGTTGTTATTCAGAAACTATCTAATTGCACTCATTAATCTGTTTTTTTTTTTTTTTTTTTTTTGGGGGGGGGGGGAGGGGGCAAACGCAATGGATATTTCAGAACAAGCCATCAAAGTTTATATTTCGAACGCATTTTCCAGCGAAAGCAGAAAAACCAGTCAATGAAAGGGAAACAATCGTGAGATCACGTGACCAAAATAGCTGTTGGTAATTTAATTGTCACAAAATGGAAAATTCAGTTCGATTCAAATTCGCTTCCATACTCAGCCTTCCAATTTTTTATCTTTCCGTTAAAAAATGAATTTCTAAATGTGTCAAAATGTCTTGCGCCTGAGTACACCCTTAAGATGTTTTTACTTTAGGAACCGGTTTTGAAAATGTAAATATACTCATTAAAATAAATAAATAAATAAATAAAAACCGTAGTGGAAATTGAAAGGGTAAAAAAAAAATCCGTTATTATACAGATCGACTTTAGTTGTTCAATGAGAAAACATTTAAAAATATTGAAATGCAAGTGATCGTAAATTTGTTATCATAATTTTTTTGCCCATAAAATTAACATTAGCGAAGGGGTGTTTTGGGATTACTAAAGTAACCCTTTAATAATTACATTGCTTTCGGAGAAAAAATGAAGAAATACAAACTAAAAAATATATACTGATATTAATGATTTTCAAATTTCATAAATTTTAAAATAAATTTCAATTACATGAACAGCGGCGTAGAAGATGGGGGGGGGGGGAATACAGATGCACTGGTATCACTAATTTTATAAAGTTTTCTTTGCCATATCTAATCAGAGAATTTGAAGCTATTAGTAAGGCGGAATAAACTTTTCGATTTTAATGGTATGAAGAGCATTTGAACCCTCCCCCCGGCTGTGACTCTGTACAAGAAAAAGCGCATTGTCTTCTAGTAGGACAGAATTTAAGGGGTGTGGGAATGCAGGATATAATGTTCAATAGTAAAACCATAAATAAAATTATTTTCTTTCTTTTCTTTTTTACTTTTTATCCTTCACTACTTCCAATCAATGACCCATACCTCTGGATTGACCACATGTTGTTTTATTTTCTCACTTCCCATATCACTGACAAACTCAAGTCAAATACTATTCCTATATCCTATTACAGTGTGCGGTATACATTCTGTTTCACTTTACCCCATTAAAGGCTATCTCTATCTCTTATGACCTCTGACCTTCACACTCCTGCTTTAGGGCCATTTAATGAGTTGAAAACATGAACCGAACTATTCCTTTGCCGGTGGTACAATGTTTAGCAAACCAACCAAGTATATTTTGGTTTGGAAGAGAAAGGAAGGGAAAAAAGAAGACGTAATCCTAACGTAATCGCATATTTATTTAAGATTACGATTACATTGCAGTTACATTAGGGTTCGATTATGATTAGATTATGATTATAATCGAGATGAAATCTCTTGATTATGATTATGTTGCGATTATTTCAAAAACCAAAATCTATGATTACGATTACAGTGCGATTACACGGTTTTTGTAATCGATTATAATCGACTACGATTACACGATTACGATTACTCGAAGTCTGTTCACAACCCCAGGCACCTGAATGATCTTTCTCTTTTCCTTTTACTCTTATTTCTTTTCCTTATTTCTTTGTTTCCCTTTCGTTGTGGTTTTTTCTCAGAGGTTAGGGTAATTTTGTACGAGCCGATATCACTCTGTATATCGACTAATGGAAAAAATGTAAACCACCCACGTGTTTGCCAAGCATGGCGACCCGTGTCCCTGGAAAGGGGGATCCTGTCAGTTGAAAGAAACTAACACACTGCTTTGGCCTCTGCTTCAGGTTGACGGGAGGTATATATTGGTCACGTATGCATCAATCGGCTGGTCAGCTGACTTTTGTTATTGGCTTTAGGGATTAAGTGACTGAGCAATTACTTTCATCTCGTTAATGGGGGAGATGAGATAGGATTGTCTTATGACTGTATAGGCCATGGCTAACACTATTACACGGATGTGTATCCCCTTGTTGGACTCGATAGGGGGTGGTGTGGCCAAGGTCCAAATTATTTTTTTCTAATATAGATGTATATATGTAATATAGATATATCTTTCTTAATTTTGTTATACCTGTCCAAGATGTGCGGAAGTGGGTCACGAGGGTGACTCGTGTGAAAAGTCTGCCGCATTTTTCCATTCTTGTCCAAACTGGATCTATGAAAAAGATATTCTTACCATTAAAATAATAGAAAAACTTATTTACCATGAAGCTCGCAAAATTATTAAGTCTAGAATCCTATATGTTGTTGTTTCTTATTCAATTGTACTCAAACAGCAATCAAAATCCGTAAGGCACATTAGCATACAAACAGATTCTTTTATTCTACCCAATATCTCAAAGAAACAAATCCGTAATGGCTGTTGTTACATTAAGTGTTCTGCAAGTCTGAAATTAGGACAAAACCTATTTCAATAGAATCCCAAACTAATCAATCATAGAAATCTTCCGTTCAATTCAAAAAGTCGACCGAATTCCAGACTAATACTAAGAAAGTTAGATCGAATTAATAAAACTAATCCTTCTGCATTCAATGTACAGATACCTAGTGCTACCCAAATTGTGAAACGATCCATAAAACAAAAGAGAACAAGACATTTCGGGGTTCTTCACGATGGCAAACAGTGGGGAAAAACAGCAAAAATTATGTCATAGTCCATGGATTACAAATTTGAAATATTCTAAACAGCTGATTAATTTTGTGTAAATAGCTAATGAATCCAATTCTTATGACTCGAGTACTGATGAAGAGAATACTATCTACAAAGAATTTGTGCCTGAATAATTTTATACATTGTTTTTTAAATTCTTTGTGATTGTAAATATTGTTCTTATATAGTATTTGCACATTTCACACTTAACTCATATTTTGACATTTATCACTTTTAACCTTTAAAGTTCTTACTTATGTAACTTTGGTATTTTAACTATCATTTTTTGACCCTTTTAAACGTTTTTAATTATACATATCGTTATTGTTCTCATTAGTTATATAATCTTTTTTAGCTCATTTGCTTTTGGTTTTCTATTTTTGATTTCATTTTGAATTTGTTTTCGCCCACTATGTTCCTGAGAGGGCTCTGTGCCACAAAACCCATTCAACCAACTAACTAACCAACCCAAACTAATCAGCGAAGCACTTTATCTCAATAAACCTGTATCCAAAATTTGAAGCAAATCGGTAAAATTCTGCGTAAAAACCCCCATTTACATAAATTAAGATAGGTTATCCCCTATTCTCTCCGTTTAAACCTAAACAATGAACACCCAAATTTAATCATGGAAGTGCCTCGTCAGAATAGCCCTCATCTAAAGTTTGAATGAAAGCTGATAATTCAACATAAAAAATCCATTTATCTAAATTTAAAGGATGGGATTAGCCACCCATTCCCTCCTTATACTTATCCAATGAATTCTCAAAACTAATCAGGGAAGCTCTGTATCACAAAAACCTACATCCAAAATTTTAAGGAAATCGGTAAATTCTGCTTAAAAAACCAATTTACCTAAATAAAGCGGGGTTACCTGCTCCTTTTCTCTCTCTTTATACTTAACCAATGAATATCCAAAACTAAACATGTAGGCATCATTAAGCATCAAAATGATCCCATATCTGAAATTACGATGAAATCTGTTAATTCAGCATGAAAATAAAATTTATCTAAATTAAGAGTTGGGATTAGCCCTCCCTTATCCCCTTATACTTATCCAATGAACTCCCAAAACTAATCAAGGAAGCGTCTTATCGCAATAGACCTAAATCAAAATTTGAGGCAAATCGAATATTATCATGAGCTATCGCGTTACACACAGGCGTACGTACGTACATACATACACAATAGGCGGGCACATAAGCTTCCAGGCTTTGAGAAAATGTGAAATAAAAAAGGAAAAAATATAAATGAAAATAAAAGCATTTAATTGTTATTCCAATTTCGGATTTTTACAAAACAATGCTTTACTGAATGTATCATTTAAAAAATATTTGATATTTAGAAGTTTCTCCCCCGAATTTACTCTTTTGTTAGTACTCAAAATTTAAAACTTCTACTTGCTTTTTTGTTTTTTGTTTTTTGGTTTATTATTATCATTATTATTATTATTATTATTATTATTATTTATTTATTTATTTATTTATTTAAAAATTATTGATAATCTAAATTTCCTTCCACCCAAAATTTTGAATAAATTTTTGGCCTTTAAGCTAAGAACACATAAAAAAATTTAATATTAAAAAAAGTAATAATTCATTTTTTTGTCACATTTGTTACTGTAACAATGATAAATTGTGCGCTATAACTAAAGGCGCCATCCATAAATGATGTCACGCCTGGAAGGGGGGAGGGGAGGTACGTGAAATTGAGACAGCTTATAACAAAAGGCTGGGAGGGGTTAAGAAGAAATGTGACATCACATATTTTGGTTGGAAGAAAAGTATTAATAATTAGAAAATTAAATTTTGAAGTTATTTTGGAATTAAAATATTTTTGTGTTCATAAATTAAAGTAAAAGTTTAAAACGAAATACAATTCCATTTCAAATTTCAAAACATTACTCCTTTTATTTACTTTTTCATATTAATATTATATTATTAGTGTATATTAATTATAATTTTTGTTGTAAACTTAAGTCTTATTTCATACAAAATAAGTACACAAATTATTTTTATAGTTATTCACGTAAAAGTCATTAAAATACACAGTTAAAGTTTAAAAACAAAATTTGAAATATGATCTATAGCATAGTGCTTTCTTTCTGAACTGCATGTATATATAATGTAGCGTGACATGTGACAAAGGGGAGGGAGGGGGTTAAAAGTATTGGACAAATGTGTGGCATCATTTATGGACAGCCCCATAAATGAATACGCTGGGGTTTCGATCTACACATACTTTCTTCGAAATTTATGTTTACCGTTTGGCACCCCCTCCCTCCTGCTCGCTCTACAGTATAAAATATTCAATGTTTAAAATCGTTTAATTTGTTAAATATTTTTTTCCTCATTTCATGAGGATCCTATCTTATACTTCAATATCATTTAGCTTTTGTAATTCTTTTGATAAATCTCGAGTTCTGAAAAGAATTTTCCAAAATATAGTTATTTTAATATATTTGTACATGATAATTTTCGCTTCTTTCAAAATTCTTCTTTTAACTGCGTAACGTGAAAAAAAATCACGCTACATGAATATTCCATTTGCTAATTGGAGGATTTCGTGTGTCATTTTTCAATCATTCGGAAAATGATCGAGGTGTGTGTCTTTTACAGCCGAATGAAATGATATTACCAAAATTCAGAAGAAAAAAAACGCACAATAATAGCTCAGAGTTTAAACTTCTACTAATATGCTTTTTATAGTTTTACCAAAATTAGAATGAGCAAAATTACGAAAGATTTTGGTTAAAATTTTAGCAAAAACGGCCGATACTCTACGATTGAATTTAATCTCGTCTCTACTCGTACATCAACCAATCTTCTTGAAACTGACCGCGCTACCTTTAAATCTCGAATCTTGGTAGGTTGGTTGGATGACACAGAATCTGTTTCATTACGGTGCTACAATGCGAAAAATTTCTAGAAATATGTCCATCGATTGTAAGGGGCTTATATGGGTTATTTCCAAATGCTGACTATGTTTCCTATAATCAAGGTTCGCACACTCCTTGGAATTTCCAAGGACTCTGGCACCACTATTAAAAATAAGAAAATTTACATTAAATTTTTAAATCACAACATTCATAATCCCCACCTTCATTCACAGAATTTACGATATTTTTCTGCAGTGAAACACTTCGAAAATATACTTAAAATTTAGAGGTAAAACTGTGCGAACCCTGCCTATAATCTATTTTTTAAATTTCAATAAATTACTACTGAAAAATGATTCAAGAGTATTTTCACAAATGAAACCTTGACGTACTGGGTCGGTTTTTCTAAAGAGTCTCGAATCCAACGAAATATATATAGCAGATGTGAAATAAAATAAACATTTTCTTAAATATCTAATCATATAACTATATTTGCTGCGTTATTCGTATAATCTTACGTTACCTAGTACAAAGTCGATGTTGATGACATAATAGACACAAAAGGAATAAAATCACTGATATACTAAATTTAAATATATTTTTAGTCAGTTTATTATTCTGATTTTCCTGTTTATACCTAAAAATAATGCTGATATATGGCGAAATATGCTACAATTTTCACCCTCCTCCCTACACACACACATTTATTACCTTCTTAGGGAAGGAATTTCTAAAGCCTCTAAAATAACTATTTAGTTATATTTATAAGAAGTTTGTTAGCCTGAATTTCTCGCTCTTAGCTAAAACGGCTAATCAGATAGGCAGAATGTCCTACTTTTTTTTTTTTTTTTACCTTCTCCCTTTGTACTCACTTTAGAGATCTGCACGGACCAGGCCTAGCTCCAAATCCAGAGCCCGGGCCGCGGGCCGGTTTCCAGTCGATTTCCATTAACGGCATTCGGGCCGGGCCGAGCCTTACTTGTGAATACTTAGACCAAGCCGGACCGGGCCTAGTCACTAATGTTTTCGGGCCATGCTCGGGCCATATTTTTTTCCTGAACATCGGGCAGGGCCTAACGTCCCAATAAATGATCTGCTGAACGATACTAGATGCCAGCAGAGAAAAATTGTTGGTCCTAAACTCTAGGCCGGTGCGACTCCGGTCGGGTGGCGCCAACTTTAATTTATTATCCTGGGACAGAGTCAGGTCTTCACACTTTCAGAAAAAAAAGCTTTAGTCGGGTCTTATTTTTTTCTGCAGAGCTGGATCGCTCCACACTGCTTTTTCCAGGTCGGATCTGGTGTGGACTTCCTTCCTACTACAGGCATACACGTGAAAAATTTTTCAAGCCCAGGCTGCATCTGGTGTAAAGTCTAAACGCTCGATCTAGCATCGACACAGCCCGTATGCTGTGGCGGTTCTAAGGGGTAGGGGTAGGGCGCAAAGTCCCCCCCCCCCCCTTGGGCTAATAAAGGGTTTACAAAGTGATATTATGTATCCTCACGAGAAATAACTTGGGGAGAAGCTCGAGCCCGTCACGGCCTGGCACGGGTCACGCCAGTTTAAGTTCACGCGGCTTGGACTGGGTAAGGTTTTCTCTCATTTTGAATCGGTTCGTGTTCTGATCTCCTTTTTTTTTGGAGATTCGGTTGTTGACAGACTTCTTTTTCTTCCAGACCGAGCCTGGTCTGGATATCGTTTTTCGTAGAAGTTTCATTGAACAAAATTTCCAGGTCGTGGCTAGGCCCGGAATAAAAGCTAAATATACGGTCCGTCTCTTATCTAGATAGTATGGTAAACATTACTGTCCCGATCTCAACCCGTGCAGATAAACTTTCGGTACAACTCTGATCTAGATTGTATGATAAACATTACTGGCTTGAAAGCGACAAGTGCACTTCTCTAATTTTTTCCTACGAGCCCAAATTGGATTGAAAAATTTTTTGCTTGTTAATCTTGAAAATTATTAAACAAAGAAAACACGAATTTCATTAGGGGTTGCAAAAGAAACTCGCATTTCATCAAATGGTCGCAAAAAACCTCAAATTTTGTGAAAGGATCACGGTGAAAACGTGATTGTCTTCAAAGGATCCCATTCACGTATAAAATCGAATTTTGTTAAAGGATCGCGGAAAAACGCAAATTTTGTCAAAGGATCGCGATCAAAACTGACATCAACCATTTACTAGGCTCAATCCGCAAGAATAAAAACCGAAAATGTAACTGACTCAAATCCGAAATGTATGACAATCTGCCCCGATGAACTAAGCGCAGCTAAAAAGTAAAAGTCAAACCGACTATTATCAAAATATAGTTGTTAACCGGACCCAGACCCTACCCGAAGCAAAAAAAATCAGAAATTAACTTGATCCGCAGCAAACACTAGAAGCTAACCGGATCCAAACGCGACCCACAAAAAAGTAAAAATTATCCCGACCAGCAGCAAAAAAATAGAAGCGAAACGCACATAAAATTTTGTGAAATGATAGCGGAAAAAACACGAATTTCTTCAAAGGATCGTGTAACAGACGCGCATTTCGTACAAAAAGTGCGAAAAAGAGCGAAAATTTTATCAAAGAACTCATTCCAATCAATTCGGATCAACCCGAAACCTTCTCACAAAATTAAAACAAAATCCTAAACTGCCCCAAATGCTCTAAGTACAGCTAAAAAGTAAAAGTCCACCCGACCAACAACAAAATGTAGCAGTCGACCAGACCCAAACCCGACCAAAAAGCAAAAAAAGTCAGAAATTAACTCGAACAACAGCAAAGTATACAAGTCAACCGGACCCAAATTCGACCCAAGTAGAAATTAACAAAAAATGGAAGCGAACCGGATCCAAACCCGACCCACAGCAAAAAAGTAGACGAAACACGACCCGCATTAAAAAATGAGTTACGACCCGTTCATGAGATTGGAGTTTCCAAATTTCTAAAATCGCTCCCCCCTCCTTTGAGGACTCTCCAGATAAGCCCTTAGCTTCCCTTTATATCAAAAAATTTCTTTGCCTTTTGAACCTGTCACAATCTTTTAAATTGCACTTTCCGAAAATATCAGTTCGCCGTTTAATAGACTAGACCACAATACCCATATTTGTAGCATATAAGTCACTTTATTGTAACAATAAAAAATCAATAACAAAAATTCTACCCCCTCCCAAGACTGAAATTGGGTTTTATCACTCCCTTCCTTTTATTAAGTGCAGAAAATTTAGTTCTTTAAATCTTTCCACTTTTATGAATTTTTAAATCGATTTATAAATATTTTTAAAAGCAAATAAATAATAAGTCATCTGATAAACATCTCCCCCCTCCGCACATACACGAAAATAAATAAATAAATAATAAATGTGCTTATTTCTTTTTTCCCTCAGCTCACAAATTTTAAACCTTAAAAGTCTTTGATTTTTCTAAAACTTTTATTGTAATAATAAATAATCAATCATATAATTTTACTTCTCACCCACCAAAATTGACGTTTCCTTTCTATCTTTTTTTGCAAGGCATACAAAAATTCGTCTTTCTGTTTATTATTTTTTAATACTATTTTTTAATATTTAGTCATGTAAATAAGACAAGTCATCTAATAAACTCCCTGCATCCCCCCTTCACATCACTCAAAATTTATTAGAGCTCCTTGCGGTATTTACAAAATGCTTGTAAAAATCCTCAAAAATCTAAATTTCCTTCCACCTGAAATTTTGACAAAATATTTTTCCCTACTGACCTAACGTCACACATTTTTTTAAAAATTTGCGACACTTTTTCTGTCACATTTGTTACTACTTAACAATAGGAAATTGTGTTATGTCTATAAACGACGACTAGGCTGGGATTAACACCTATATCTCCTTTCTCCAAAATTTCTATTTCCCTTTCTCCCTTGCTGTTTCCCTCTCCGCAAAAAAATATGCAAATTTTTAAAATATTTAAATTTGTCTAAATATTTTACTCATAATTTTATGAAGATCTTACTTTAAACCTTCAGTGCTATTTATCTTATATAAGTCTCTTGATAAGTTTCGTTTTCTAAAAAGAATTCCTCCCCCCCCCCTTAAAAAAATAGTTATTTAAAGTACTTGTACCTGATATTTCCCCACCCATTCATTCAATAGTATTTTTTTTTTTTTTTCTAATC
Organism: Maratus speculifer; assembly: GCA_964019185.1. Classification (NCBI taxonomy): domain Eukaryota; kingdom Metazoa; phylum Arthropoda; class Arachnida; order Araneae; family Salticidae; genus Maratus; species Maratus speculifer. The sequence goes on from OZ025293.1 coordinate 52,315,906, forward strand.
GCGTTAAATAAATAAAGTAATTTTTATTTTATAGTAATCTATCTAAATTAATAATTCTTTTATTTTCTGAAAATCAAACCGTTTAATTTTGGGACGCTAAAGGTAAACAGATTGAAATTCTTTTACAACTTTTATAAACTTGAAGTCATCGAATGTAGTGAAAGTAATGGGAAGACAGTTGAAAAAATCCTTTAGACAAGACACCGTCTAGAAAACACGCCTTTGAGGAGAAAAATCGTCACAGATGATTGGTTAAGAAAATTCTGTTTCCTAATTGGATGATTAGATGTCAATCATTTCAGTTTCAGTCCATCCTTTGAATGAGCTGAAAAAGACAGTCGGCCATCTTGATTTGAATAGACGTGTGACTAGTGTGGGCTCTTAAGTCGAGTCTAGAGAAAAGGAAACGGCGAAATATTTTGATGAGCTTGAGTTATAGAGAAGTTAATTAACTTCTTGCGCTCTTATAATAGTACTCGTTCAGGCATCTATCGTCAAGTTTTGGAATAGAAAATTTCCACATTTTGTGTAGTTTGAAAAACCGTGTCTGTCAAATTACAGTCAGAAAATACACTGTTAAAAATTGGAAACATTTACTGCATCGTCACTCCACCACTTTTATAAAAAACGATTACTTCACTGTATTATGGAGCATTCTCATTGGTCAAAATATATATATTTTTTTTAAACTGTGGAGTGACGATCAAGCGAAAGTTTCAAATTTTTAACAGTGTAGAACGTTTCCACTCTCATATGGAGGTAGTCAAGTTCCTGTTATCAGATTCGAACTCAAAATACAAGCACCAGTGCTCATTTACGATGTCATTATTGATGAATTAGATGACTGCAGATTATATATTAAATCATAGTGCATTTTGGTAACATCTTAATTTTCAGTTTTTATGACTGAAAGAAGAGTATTTTAATATATATATACAAACGTATGGAAATACTTTGCTTTGGATTAACTCGTGGAAGCACTTTGACACTCTCTAATTGTGTAAGGACTCTTTACTGATGGATTTTCAGCTTTTCGACGCTCTCCTTCGATGTTCATAGATTTCAATGTGGAACTTAAGATTTGTTGGATGTATTAAATTTCCGAAGTGTGAGATCATTCCAAAGTGTTAATTCTTAACTGGACAAGTTCTCACATCCAATAAACCGAAAACCCTCATCGATACCAACCGACATTGGAAGTACGTGCCTAAAATAGAAAAATCCACTATTATACATGTTGTTCCTGATGAAAAAATTTCTCCATCAATGAACGCACAATAATGCGCAACGCTATGTGATGCGACATTGTCTTCAGATTCAGATATGGTTACCGGATTAGATATCAGAATGATTTTAAATTTCGTTAAGGTAGAATTCCTCGATATGCAAATGACGATACACGGGATATATTGTTTAAGTGAAATGATTCTGGACAAAAGTGAGTCACTAAGCATCTTGTTGAGTCGACCATAATCGTCAATCTTGATAACTTTTAACCCCTTGCGGCGCGGTGGTTTCATAGATATACCACTTAATTTTAATACCCAAACATCACATTGGCACAGGAATTTAGTTTAAAAAAAATTACGGTTTATTGAATGCGTGAAATATGGCGTTTTCTTATTTACAAATAAAGTTATTTTCGAATTCCGGTGTCAGTCATTAATTTCAATATTTAAGCAATGAATTTGCCCTGCGCCGCGAAGGGTTAAAAGACGTACAATCCAATACTTTCAGGCAATTATCATTAAGATCTGTAATAGAAAATGCCTAGCATTACATACTTTGGACAAAAACGTTTGTCGAACAAGTGTCTGGGCATCCAGTGTTTTCACTCTCAGATAGAGGCAGCTAAGTTTAGGTTATCAGTTTCAGATTCCTCATACATCATCACTGTTCCTTTCCCATGCCTTTACGGGAATTAGCTTGTACTGTTTGTGTATGAAGAATAGTGCGATTTTTCATGAAATATTTCTTTTTACTTTTTCTGACTGAATGGTGAGTAATTTTGACTATACTAGGAAAACACTTTACTATACATTGATATATGGAGTCATTTTGCTGTGCTCATATATGTAAGAAAGCACTTTGTCTCTCTGTGATGCGTAAGATCACTTTATTTGATGGATTGTCAGCTTTTCCATACCCATTTCCGAGGTCCGTAAGAATCGATGTGGACTTTAAAGTTCGATGAATGCAGTAACTTTTCGAAGAGCGAGATCTTATCAAAACAAGTTACCACATCCTAAAAACATAAAGATCCAAAAAGATACCAGCCGACATTGTAAGTTGCTCTCGAATAGCTGAAAATTAAATAGGAAATTGACCAGAAAATTCAATGCATCAAATCCCAGGAAAGTTCATCAATTAGTCATCGCATTTCAAAGACTCATCATATGTCAGCACACTTAATTGAGTATTACTGTACGAATAACTAAAAAGTAGGAAATAAAATACGCTTTAAAAAAAAAATCAACCGACTTCAAAAAAGCGCTAAAAAGAATTAAATAATTCTTTAAATTTCTCTAATGACAAAACGTTATCCAATAAGCACACATCGGATATCAGGTACCGGCATAAAAACAGTTAAATTTACTATATATAATTTAATATCCACCAAACATATATTTTATAAAGAATATTTTTTTACAAGAGATGAATTCACATATTTATGATTTAATTTATGAATATATGCATACAAAAAGTAATGAATTACTTTTTGAAGTTGGTGCCAAACTGTCTTAAATATAATAAGAATTGTGAATATATTGTGCGTAGTACCTTAACGAAAATGGTTATCAATTGTGACTGTTTGGCACCGACTTCAAAAAGTAATTCATTACTTTTTATATGTATATATTCATATATTAAATCATAAATATGTAAATTCATCTCTTGTAAAAAATATTCTCTATAAAATATATGTTTGGTGGATATTAAATTATATATAGTAAATTTAACTGTTTTTATGCCGGTACCTTATATCCGATGTGTGCTTATTGGATAACGTTTTGTCATTAGAGAAATTTAAAGAATTATTTAATTCTTTTTAGCGCTTTTTTGAAGTCGGTTGATATTTTTTTGAAAAAAGCGTATTTTATTTGTAAATTTTATATTATTTAATACGAGAATTTTTCTGTTTCAATCACGCAAAAATTTCTGTTTCGAAAAACCAATGATAAAAGATTAAAAATTCTGTGAAAGATGTGAAAAAATTATTAACGTTATTTGAAAGTTTTTTCAAAATTCTTGATCGGTTAAGTTGTTGATAAATAAAATACGCTAATCAGTAGCGCACTGATTTGTTTCTAATACAAATATTCCTTCATTAACTCATTAACCCCTTCCGGCACACTGTGCCCGGTCTGGGATACCTAATTTTAATTCCAAACTTGCAAACGGCACCAATAATATTTTAATAAAATTTTGCTTTTACAATAAAAGCTTAAATTAAGGAATTCAAAATATCTAAAAAATTCGTTTGTGAATTCCGGTGTCAGTCGATAATTTCTTAATTTACTAACAGCTTTTGCCCGTGCCGGAAAGTGTTAAACTGATTGGCAAGAAAATTTGTCATAATAGGCTTGCAAAACTTTCAAATTTGAATACCAGAATTTTAGTTTAAATACTAGCGGCCTTCGCCCGCTACGCTGGTCGGTTTATCTAAAGAAATCTTGAAGAAGTAGTTAGATAAGGTTCAGACATACATTAAAAAAAAAAAAGCAAGTCGATCATTCAAAAAACGTTGGGAAATATCAAATATTTACTGTAATTTTTTAAGAAAAACAAAGTTTCGAAAAAAAAAAATTAAATCGAAAAAAAAATTACACTGACATATTAATGCAAGGAAATTTTCCCAGAGAGAAAATTCGCCTTGAATACAATATTTCAAATTCTTTTAATTGCTTATAGGCGTTAATGCCAACATAGTGAAAAAAAATTCCATGCTGGGAATCGAACCCGGGCTATCAGTATGGCGCACTGACGTTCTACCGACTAAACCACATGGAACGACAGCCAGCTTGAAACTTTCTCATACTTAAGTAGACTGGCGAAAACATAACGATAGCGCGTTTTAAAATCGCACAGTGACATCTATTGGATTTTATATGTACTAAAAAACGTTATGTACTAAAAAACGTGAGCAGCGCACCTAATAGTTTCTTTTGTTTCTTTTTGTTACTTTTTTGTCTGTTGTCCGATTTTGATGAAACAAAGCCTATACACTGCCCGGGAGTGTGCATTCTTCATTAGTGAAAACCGCATAAAAATCCATTCAGTAGTTACGAAGATAACCTCGAACAAACAGACAGACAGACAGACAGACCGACAGACAAAAAATTCAAAAATTTTTTTTTTGTGTTTCATTGGTTTTCTTTTATCGCCCTGACTCCATTTTTGTCAATTATCTTCAATGTACAGACACACCGGGTCCTACTGTTTTATTATATGTATAGATTTTCGAATTTTCTAAAAGCAGATATTGTAAGATTGTATAATTCAAATTTACAATGTGGAAAAAACTGGTGCCAAAGATGCTCGTCGTTAATGGGTTAAAATTTTTCGTCAGTCTTTTGCATCACGAAGTCCGAGGTGAAAAAAATCTAGGCGCGATCAGGCAGTCTCTCATCACTAAATTAATTTAGTTATTTCATGTAAAACTCTTGTAAAAATGTTATTAAATTTTAAGCGAAATGAACTTTAAGTTTTAGTGGTGAGAGATTGCCCGCTAGCGCCGAGATTTTTGCACTCCCGTACTAAGCTCATACATTTTTCTTTCGCTGCATGTATTACCATTAATACACAAAGATACAGGGTGTCTAGTAAATAAAACCCTAATTTCAAAATTAAATTTCTGAAAGACTATGATCGATAGAATTATGCGGTAAACGGTTTATTTTTTTAAGTCAGCTGTAAAAATCTTATACAGAACTTTGAACGGTGAATAATTTGAAAGAGTTGTGTTCTGATTGCAAAGAATATTTAACTTGACATTTTTCCTGTTTTAGATTGAGCCCCACCAGTGGCCGAGAGGTTCTGACCTCAAACTGGTAGACGGTAGGTGCTGGGTTCGAACCCAATCGCGACCGTCGGCCTAACCGTTCGAAGTTTTCCGTGGTTTTCTTCGAACCTTGCGTAAATACGGGTTAGGTTCCCTTAAAAAGACCCCCACGGAGGGCAACCCACCCCATAGGGCCTGTATCCCATAGCGTAGATAATCGGCCGACAAAAATACACCAATACACACCACCTGTTTTAGATTGCTTGCAGAGAATGAGTTTTTGAGAAACTTTGCAACGTTGGGTTTCAATATGATATGAAAATCCAGTTTTTCAAACATAAAAAAAAGAAAAGAAAGAAATTGTTACAAAACAAACTGAAGTATAATCAATGTTAGAAATAGAACAAATTGCTTTATTTTATAACAAAATGTAATTGAAAATGCGATTTATACTTAAAATAAACTGCATTTTTCCATTTTGAGGTGTTCTATTGGCTAAAAATATAGATTAAGAGCCAGCGTACACACCAAATTTTTTAACTATTGTAAAAACGCGATCACTCATGGAGTGAACCAAGCTTTTTAATATATTTTAATCGATTTCATTCCAATGAAAGACGATAGCAGTTTTTAATTTGATACTGTGGCATATTGTTTTCCATGTGCGAAAACAGCTCTAACCAGTAAGGCCCCATGAATTTTCCATTGGATTTAAATCAGGCGAAACTGATGACCATGAAATTACATGCACACTATTATTAAGAAAACATTTCAAATTGCTGTTTGCCGTGTGGAAGGATGCATTGTCTTAGTGGAACATCCAGAAAGGTCCGCCAATTTTCTCAGCAAATTTCCTCAGACAGTAAGTTTTCTTCAGGTAGATCTTGGTAGGTCAATGCATTTATTCTGTCAGAGAGAAACGCAACGTTGATGAAACCTAACCGCATGAAATCTTACCATGAAATCTAACCGCAGCCCAAACCATGAGTCAACCACCACCTCTTGCTACCGTTTTGAAAACGTTTCTGGTTTCTTATAGAGATCGTACAAATTATAAGAAAAACCGCCCGGACCATCCATATTGAATTTTTTTCATTCGAAAATGTTACTCAGCTTTTAGGACAAGTAAGTTTTGCTCAATCCACGTGATTTTGCTGATGCATTTTAGTCATACGTGGTTGAGGGGTTTCTGTTCTTGTACTTCATCATCTTCGAGCTCTTGACTACTCTGGAGAAGATACTTATTGATATTGCTGTCAGTGGATTTGGTGAAAATTTGTTTAAAGTTGTTTTCTCATTGCTCATTCTTTTTACAATGGCTCTTTTTTCCCCTTTTGGGCAGTTTTTGCGGACGTCTCGTTGACTTCGTTTCTCCACAATCCTCTTTTAATCGAAAATAATATAATGTTATACAAGAAGATCTTTTCAATTATTTTGCGATAGCTCTGGTCGAAATTCCTTGATCCCTAAAAAACACAATTTTCCCTTTCTCAAGTTAATTTAAAGCGCTTTTGTAACCCATACTTGTAGAAAACATTTTGCTATCAAACTTGGAAGTTTTGTCTGCGAAGTATTTTTATATGCTAAATTAATTTACATATTTCGATTTCTTCTTCTTAGAGTGGTATTCAATATTCCTGTACAGAATCCATGCTTGTTTGGTGATAGTTTCCATCAATGTTCATAACATTTTGCAACACCATTTTTTTAGATAATTCATATTTTCAATGAATTCAAAGTTTGATATTTCTTTTACAACTTTGTATTTCGTAAAATTATTGTATTTGTCTCAAAAATGAAGTTTTCTGATAATTATTTGTGAATTTTTGCCAGGATATCGAAAATTACTAGGTGTTCATATCGTTATGAAACCCAGTGTATACCCTAGCGTATTAACGTAAATGACTTAAAGAATTCCATTACTTTTGTAGTTTTAAAGCTAACTAACCTCGTAAATAAAACAGATACAATCGAAAAAGCCTTACCCGTCGTAAACCTTTTAATAAATTAAAAAACATTCGGAACACATTTTTATAAGTGAGGAATTACTTGTATTGGCCGATAAAGTGCCTGACCCTTTAGCTTTTTACAGGAAATATTGTTTTGAAATACTATCTTAAATTCACATGTGCTGTTTAACTCGCTATCCGCAATCTTTGCTACACAAAATTGAAATTAACCCTTTGAGGGCCAAAGCTCTTCTATTTATAAAATGCTAAAATGATTGAATGACACCAGAATTTAAAAACAATTTTTTTTTCAAAATACATAAATGCTTTTCTTTGCGTACTTAACAAAATTAAAATTTGAATTTCAAAATTCTGGTGTCAATGTGGCATTTCGCCATTAAAATTAAGTGAGATATATTTGGAGCTTCCCACCGCCCTTCAAGGGATTAACCCTTTCAGGGAAAAGGTATTTCTGCTCCAAAAACATTCAAATAATTGATTCACACCGCAATTTAAGAGCAAATTTATTTGCAAATAATCAAGAGCTCTTTTTCACGTGCATTATTAGATTGAAATTGTACTAAAAATTTACTGGTGCCAGTTCGAAATTGGAACAGTAAAATTAACCGTTTTCAGACTGCAAACGGCGTCCTTGAAAGGGCTAAACAGGGTTCCGCACTTGTGGATCAAAACAGCAATTTCTCCCTATGAAGACTATCACCGCGCATGCCCTATCCAATTTCGTTTAGAACTTCGGTTGGCTAACTTTCGGCGAGATTTCTAGATAAAGAAACCTTTGAATTTCAGGACATTTGGACATTTCAAGGAGACTTTGAAGGTGAGCTCGATGGCCGAACGGTTAGAGCGTTGAGCTTGCAATCAAGCTTGTGAGTCCGAATCCATCGCGGGCCAAAAGTCGGTTTATTATTATTATTATTGGTTGCTTTTTATTAATAGATAAGAAATTTTTATTAAAGACACATTTTATATTAAAAATACAAAAGCACATGTATTTCTATTATAATAATAAAATACTTATTTAAATACGAGAAAATGAGATGTTTTGCGGAGAAAGTTTTATATTTGGACCCTTTTAATATTCTAAATATCATTCCAAAGTGATTTATATACATATTAAGGAAATGAAAAAAAAAAGTATTCTCCGAAAATATCTGCATATGCTTAAAATAATTTCTTAAAGTTTTTCTTTTTCTTTTTTTTCTTTTCTTACTTTTTTCTTTTCTTTTTTTTTCTTTTTTTTTCTTTTTTTTCTTTTTTTCTTTTCTTTTCTTTTTTTTTCTGTAAATTTTAGAAATGAGTTTCTTGAGCTAAAAATTCTGCATAAATCAAAAAATCTGAAGCTAAAAGATTCTTCATAATTGAAAATCGGGAGCTAAAAAATTCTGCATAAATCAAAAAATCCGGAACTAAAAATTTTGAATAAATCGAAAAATCCGGAGCTAAAAATTTTGAATAAATCGAAAAGTCCAGAGCTAAAAATGTTGCATAAATCAAAAAATCTGGAGATAAAAATGTTGTATAAATGGAAAAATTCGGAGCTAAAAATGTTATGTAAATGAAAAAAATCCGAAGCTAAAAATGTTATATAAATCGACACTCGATTCGCCTGTGTACTTGGCAATTCTTTTTAACGCTGTACTGCCCATCCTGGTTACCACTTCAGCATTAAATGAGCATGCGTAGTAAACCTCCTTAGGGAGAAATTCACAGACTCGACCATTGGTTCTTACTCGGTCTGTTTTTTGAACGTTACTTTTATGATACCGCTTTCCTGATTTGAGTATGTGTTATACGCGCAACATGTTTTTGCCAGTCATGATTTATTATTCTCACCAGTAAATTTCAATTGTAAATTTTGCATCATTTAATCTGAAAAGGAAGGTCTCCATACGGGCATACTCAGAAAAATCTGAAAAAAATACAGAATGTTCTTCTCATGTAGTTATATATGTTAATAAAAATAATTTTGGCGGAACCTCCTTATAATGTCCGTAAAAAAATAATAAAAATTTCGTTTATTTGGCGATTTATCTCCGGTTGGCGAAAAAACGAAATTTTGAAAAATACGCTTTTACGCTTCGAATACTTTTTAAAGAAAAAACTTTCTATGTTCAATTTATTTAAATAAGTTTAGTTTAAGTAATTTTAGTTTTGCATTTTTACTTTACTTTAAGTGTAATTTTGTCATATACGTTTATACAGGGTGATTCATAAAAGATGGGCAGAACTTTAAGGGGTTATAGTACACTTAAAGACAAATAATATTAAATAGGAGACTAAGGATCCCAGACGTATTCCCAAGGAGATAGGGGGCATTAAAGTTTAGGGTCCGAAATTTCAAATGATTATAAAAAATGGAAAAATTGGTCGATTCGTTTGCGGTTTTTGCAAAAAATTTTCTTTATGCCAGTATTTTCTTGAAATAAAATTTTAAAGTTCAATTTCAAAAAATGCCGATAGGGGGCGCTTTAGACTTTGGAGTAACAAACAACTATTTTTTAACGTTATTTTTTGTATTTCTTTAAATGATTTCGAAAGCTTAGACTTAAACTTAAATTTTGATCTAAAAATCTGAGTCCTAACGAGTAGTTAAGTAGCGTAAACTGAAATTTGAAATTTGAAACCCTTCTCCCCCCCCCCCCCCAGAACAAAAATCAGTTATTCCCGATCTTTGTGTCGTAGATTAGGCTCTAACTACTGCCGCATTTTGCTAAAATTATTCTTTATGTCAGTATTTTCTTGAAAATAAATTTTAAAGAAAATTTTCAAAAAATTCCGATAGAGGGCGCTTTAGACTTTAGAGTAACGAACAACTATTTTATACCGTTATTTTTTGTGTCTCATTAAATGCTTTCTAAAGCTTAGACTTAAATTTTCAGCCCAAAATCTGAATCGTTAGACGTGGTTAAGTTTCTGGGGAGAGGGGTTTGAAATTTCTACTCCTGAGCACAGTTCAGTTTACCATGTCCACACATTGTGTGCTGTGATACGAGATAAAAAGACACAAATTAGGATTATGTTACCAAAGCATATTTATTAACATGTAATTACAATAAATGTTCAAAATTGTGACCACCAGAGGTTATGCACGCAGAACAAAGGCGAAGAATGGAACGGCGAACATTCGCGAAAACATCAGGCTTTTCGAGCACTTCCCCTACAGCGGCGGAAAGTCTGGCGACCAGTTCCTCGGGGGATTCAATGGGTGTCTCATACATAAGAGCCTTCAATTGTCCCCAAAAAAAGAAATCGAGGGGTGAAAGATCTGGCGAGCGAGCAGGCCAAGCAACAGGATCACCTCGACCAATCCATCTGTTCGGAAATGTGATGTCCAGATAGTTGCGGATGTCTCGTACGTAATGGGCTGGCGCTCCATCGTGCTGGAACCACATGACCCGCCGGATGCGTGGAGGAACAACGTTTAACAGGTCTGGCAGCACATGTTGCAGAAATGTGAGGTATGTTTTATCGTTGAGGCGTTCAGGAAGAAGGTACGGTCCGATTAGGTGGTCTCCGAGGATTCCTGCCCAAACATTGATGGAAAAGCGTCTCTGATGAGCATGTAGATACGTAGCATGTGGATTGACATCCGCCCATACATGTGTATTGTGTGTGTTAAATGTACCTTCACGTGTGAAGGTACATTCATCGGTGAAAAGCACAGTTCGTCCAAAATGTGGATTTAGCGCCTTCTGCTGTAGAAACCAGCGGGCGAATTCAATACGATTTGGATAATCCCCTGGAGACAGTTTCTGGACTCGTTGCACATGAAACGGGAGCAAATGTTCATCCTTCAGTACCCTCCAAGTCATGGACTGTAAGGTATCCACCTGCCTAGCCACTGTTCGTGTACTTGTACTTGGCTGCGCCGCTACTACATCCAGAATGGCTTCTGCAACAACTACTGATTCGTCCTTTTTTGCACGACCTGCATTCGACCGGGAAGCGAGAAATGATCCCGTCTCACACAACTGTCTGTGCAAGCGCTCGAATGTTTTGCGGTTAGGCAACCGCCTGTTGGGAAATCGCTCTCCGTACATTCGTTGTGCCTCTGCATAGAGGTCTGCACGGGCCGGGCCGCGGCCCGAAGCCCGAGCCCGGCCCGGCCCGCGGGCCGGGTTCGGGCCGGGCCGGGCTCGGGCCTTAATTTTTTTGTTGGACGGGCCGGGCCTAACTTTTTTTCCGTACGTAGCCGAGACTGATTCCATTCTTCCTAATTTTCATGGACCAAAATAATCAGTTCCATTGAATCTTCCTGTATGAAAATCCTTTTCTCGACTTTTTATAAATCAGTAATATTTGGCTTTGTCCAAAAATGTTTGCAAAAATGGCATATTCGTTTAAGCCGTCATTATTCTACAATTAAACATTAGAATTTATTCCCTTTAAAGAATCGTAGATTACTAGCTGTTTTAAAATAGAATTAAGCACACACATACACACACACACACACAAAAAAAAAAAAAAAAAAAAAAAAAAAAAAAAAAAAAAAAACATGATTATGACGGAATTTTCTTTCAAACTGAAAACTGACAGTTTCTTTTAAAATGTTCATCCATGCAAAATGAATACAACAATACGGGAGAAAAAAAAATATATTAAACATTTACATCTGTTAAGAAGGGAATGTATTTTTTTTTTTTTTTTTTCGTTAAAAAGCGATTTCCTCTTTGGAAATTTTACCATATACCGCTTTTTCGACTTTTTTTCTCCATTACAGGAAATATGGATTAATAATACTAGTGATAACTGAAACATTTACATACAACAAACAAAGATTCATTTAAAAGCGTAAATATCGCAGCCTACGGTACTTCTGCATAAATGGAGATTATAAACATGAAAAAAAAAAAAATAATGTAATTTTTTTTGGTCAGAACTCTTCCATAAGGTTAAAGATCAATGTTCTGTAGAAATTCACTTGAGCCGGGCCGGGTTCGGGCCGAATTTTAAACTTTTTTCCGGAGCGGGCCGAGCTCGGGCCGAAATTTTAACTTTCGGGCCGGGCCGGGTCGGGCCAATATTTTTTTCGTTCGGGCCGGGCCGGGCTCGGGCCGAAATTTTAACTTTCGGGCCGGGCCGGGTCGGGCCAATATTTCTTTCGTTCGGGCCGGGCCGGGCCGGGCCCGGGCCGTAATTTTAACCTTCGGGCCGGGCTCGGGCCTGGAAATTTCGGCCCGTGCAGACCTCTACCTCTGCACCATTTCCATCTGCCGCTCCGTAAATTAAATGCATCTCAGGCTTTTCCTTATTCGTGAAGGGCACCATCTTCCGATTCATTACTACAACGACTTACACTTGACTCACCGTTCAGTAGTTTTTATGCCTGAATCGTGTCGAAATTTTGCATACGTGTTCTTCTTCTTCCCCATTTGACATTTGCATACTTTCTGTCTCCTTCTTCACCCGGTGACTAGCGTCAGGAATGGAGCTTTAACGTTTGCATGAGCGACGTTTCCAACTGTGCCAGTGCCTTTATGAGTGAATTCCGACTATGCAGTCTTTGACGAAAGTTGTATTTTTGCCTCGTATCACAGCACAGAATCGTTGGGCATGGTTAAGTAGTGCAAACTGAACTATGTTCAGAAGTTGAAATTTGAACCCCCTCCCCCCCCTACTGAACCACGCTCAGCGATTCAGATTTTGAGCTGAAAATTTCAGTTTAAGTCTAAGCTTTAGAAAGCATTTAATGAGACACAAAAAATAACGGTATAAAATAGTTGTTCGTTACTCTAAAGTCTAAAGCGCCCTCTATCGGAATTTTTTGAAAATTTTCTTTAAAATTTATTTTCAAGAAAATACTGACATAAAGAATAATTTTAGCAAAATGCGGCAGTAGTTAGAGCCTAATCTACGACACAAAGATCGGGAATAACTGATTTTTGTTCTGGGGGGAGAAGGGTTTCAAATTTCAAATTTCAGTTTACGCTACTTAACTACTCGTTAGGACTCAGATTTTTAGATCAAAATTTAAGTTTAAGTCTAAGCTTTCGAAATCATTTAAAGAAATACAAAAAATAACGTTAAAAAATAGTTGTTTGTTACTCCAAAGTCTAAAGCGCCCCCTATCGGCATTTTTTGAAATTGAACTTTAAAATTTTATTTCAAGAAAATACTGGCATAAAGAAAATTTTTTGCGAAAACCGCAAACGAATCGACCAATTTTTCCATTTTTTATAATCATTTGAAATTTCGGACCCTAAACTTTAATGCCCCCTATCTCCTTGGGAATACGTCTGGGACCCTTAGTCTCCTATTTAATATTATTTGTCTTTAAGTGTACTATAACCCCTTAAAGTTCTGCCCATCTTTTATGAATCACCCTGTATGTACTTATAACAAAATGAAATTAATATATTTTATCATTTAAAACACAATTTAAATTGATTAAAATTGTTCCAAATTGAAAAATACACTGTTAAAAATCTGCTGCATTTTGTTGCAACGCACTCCCTTGCTTGTATAGAAAACGGTTACTTGGCCGTGAAATGGAGCTTTCTCATTGGTTGGAATAGAGATATTATATACAAGCGGTGGAGTGCGTTGCAGCAAAATGCAGCAGATTTTTAACAGTGTATGACACGGTAAATTCACCGTGCTATGGAGCATTCTCATTGGTCAGAAGAAAGATATTCTATAAAAGTAGTGGAGTGACGTTGCAGTAAATGCTGCAGATTCTTAACAGTGAAGTCAATTAAAATCAATTTTCAGATTCGTTAAAATCGTCTGCTTTTGGCGAGGAAATGCACTGCTCGCCAAATCCCGCGTCGCTTTCAGCTTTTCACGCCAATTATTCCAAACTATTTTATTTTTTTACATATCTAATAATGTAATTCCGCCGCTAATTTTCACTGATCCTTTATTACCTACATGAGTAGTTTAGTTCGTATTTTTTTCAAAAAATTCTGAGTATGCCCCCAATGGAGACCTTCCTTGTGAGTACTTCTCTGACTCAATTAGGTAAAAGTTTCTGTTTTGAAAATGCCGGTGATAAAAGATTATTAAAAATCCTGTAAAAGACGCAAAAATATGCATTATTTAAACATCAAAAAGAAAAAAAAAAGATTGGTCAGTTAGGTGGTTAACCTTCCTACCCTGTATGGGTCTAATCGACCCGTAACTATCATTTGTTTTATACGATTTGAACTAGAACTTTTTTCATAAATAAAGTTAAATAATAGATTCAGAGAAATAAGTCAATTAAATACATCAAAATGTTTTAAATAACAAGTCTGGTGTGAAATGTTTTTGTCAAGATTGAGTAAAATTTGAACAGGGTAGGAAGGTTAAAAAAAGTCTTCGCTAAAAATTTCGTAGAATCTTTTCTGTAACTCGGTTTTTATCCATATCCGAACGCCGTTTGCAATCTGCAAACGGTTAATTTTACTGTTCTAATTGCGAACTGGTGCCAGTAAATTTTTTGTACAATTTCGTTCTAAAAAAGCACTTAAAAAAAGAACTCGTGATTACTTTCAAATAAATTTGTTCTTAAATTGCGGTGTGAATCAATGATTGCAAAAACGTGCCACAAATTTCGTTCTAAAAAATTAACAGTTATCAAAAAACGGACAAACAACGGATTCTGTGAATGAAGGTGGGGATTACGAATGTTGTGGTTTAAAAATTAAATGTAAATTTTCTTATTTTTAATAGTGGTGCCAGAGTCCTTGGAAATTCCAAGGAGTGTGCGAACCTGGAAAACCTTTTAATGTATTGCAAAACATTCTGAACATATCTTTCTAAGTGAGGCAATACTTGTGTTAGTCAGTAAGGTGCCTGAACGCTTAATTTTGTACATGAAATGTTGTTTCAAAAACTTTTCAACAACCATATGCTGTTTAACCCCACGAGGGGCGAGTTGATCTATTATATCCCAGATAACTTTAACCTAAATTTGCACCAGATATTTTTAATTACTTTTACTTTTATAACTTTGATGGAATTAAAACTTAAAAATTGTTGTTCCTAATTTTGAAAAACTTTTTTTTTTTTCGAAAATTCTTGTGAAAATTCAACATTACAGAAACACGATTTCTTGCCCCTGAAAGGATTAATTTGCTATATGAAGTATTTGCTAAACAAACTTTATATAAAATATTAAAAACAAAATTTATATGAAATTTATATGAAAATATTAATTTAATTTATATAATATATAAATTTATATGAAAACTTATATGATATCATGATATTTTAATCATGAGTACAAAAATTTCTACTATATTTTGTTACTTTAACAGTAATTGACTTCTCTATCCTTTCAGGGGCAAGGTATTTCTGTTCTAAAAATGTCCAAATAATAAATATAACCCGCAGTTCTCGAAAAGATTTATTTGATAATAAACAAAAGCTCTTTTTCACGTATAATGAGACCGAAATTGTACCAAAATTTACTGATGCAACTTCGCAGTTTGGCCATTAAAACTAACCGTTTGCAGATTGCAAATGGCGCATCTGAAAGTGTTAACCCTTTACTGCGCAAAGTCCCTAAAAAAAGACCCCTAATTTTACTTTTACTGGCACTAAGGACATTTAATTAAAAGTTTTTTTTATAACACACCTGAAAATAAGCAAGTTCCTATTTTTTAACAAATTCGTTTATTAATACTAGTGTAAGTCAATCATTTCAAACACATTTACTCCGCGCCGAAAAGGGTTAAGGCTAAGAACTCTTCACTTGAAAAATCCCGATCTGTAATGTTAACCCTATTGGCAGGTTGTTTACGTATTTCTCGTTTAAATTTGAATTTTAGCAAATTTAAACGAGAAAAGAAAATTTAAACGATTTTTTTTTTTTTTTTTTTTTTTGCATAGGATAGGTGAGGTCGATATGGCTATATTTTACATTTCGGTTCCGGTTGTAGATTTTTTTTAAATAAAGGTACTTTCAGTTTTGAAAAAGGTTCCGAAAGTAAAAGTACCTATATTAAAAAAAAAAAAAAAAAAAAAAAAAAAATCAAACCGAAATCGAAAAAGTGAAAAAGGAAAGATTAAAGATGGATTTCAGCCATCCTATGAAAAAAAAAAAAAATCCTCATAGGTTTTACACTACGGAGCAGATGTTTTTATGTGAGTGAAAAGTCTCCTTCAATAAAACAGATGTAGAAAGATAAAGCCTTGTGTGTGGTAAACCTTTTAATGAATTATAAAACTTTTGTAACATAGCTTTATAACTGAGGAATTACCTGTTTTGGTCCATAAGGTGCCTGAACCCTTAATTTTTTACCTGAAATATTGTTTTAAAAGTTCTTAAATTCACACCCCTTGTTCAATTTGCTTTACGAAATATTTATATAGATTTCATTTACAAGGATTGTATCAAATGGTCGCATCATTTGGGAGACCACCAACGACGCGTTTACGGTGCGCTAAATCGAGAGAAGGAAGAAAAAATAAACTGCATTTATTCACACATAATTGGAATATTTTTTCTAAACTCGCAGTTTTTTTTCCAATCTTTTCGTTTCCATATTTTAGATTTTGCACTTCCGCCTTGACTTCGAATGTCAAAATCAATTGCGAACACTCCATCAGATTTTCTCGCACCATTAAAGAATTTCGCTCTGGTATTGTTTTTCCCGAAAAATAAAAACTGAATTCACACTTAAGCGAATACGAGAGTGATAAAAAACAAGATTTAATGTTAGGAGTATGCTTGAGCGTGTGAAAGACTGAATCTGAATTCGGAGACGTTGAGTTTTCATATCTTGAATTAATTCTATGCATTTTGCATTATGTTGCATAAATTCTTTAACGAAAATTTAAAGTATTTTTGAAGGCTTTAATAAGTTTAATCTCTTTGTTCCCTGGATTCCCATTCGGAGACCTCTGTTCTTTTACTTATAAAAACTAAAATGTCTGATTTTTTACATTTTTACATCACTTCTTAATAGCTGAATGTTTTTGTGCGCTGAGAGCAAATAAATTAATGCCTGCATCTAAGCTGAATCCTTCATAAAATAAATGTTATTTTCCTCTGGATTTGCAAAATGCCTAAAAATGTCCAAAAGACAGTGTGACCAAGAAAATAATAAATTTTCGTAAATATTTAACTTAAATCTTTTTCAATATATATATATGTTGAGGATTAGTAGATTATTTATTTGTTTAAAGCTCTTAAATTTGTGATTGCATTAATTTAGATATAAGCCATCTTGAAATTATAATTTAAACAAAGAATAGGAATCGTTGTATTAATCCAAGCTATGCTAAAAAATTATTTAAAAAACAAGTTTAGTAAAATCCTATTACAAAAGTGATGATATTTAATATTTTGAGAAGAAAGAGAAGTTTGAAGATATAAATATTCTTATAATTCTGTTTGATTTGCGCATATATTTTTTAATCATTTTTTCTTTTAATTTCTATTTAAGTAGGTTATTTCTACCGTGATATTGACAGAAACAAAATATGTTTGTTTATGAATTCTTTCTCAAGTCACTTTGTACGCATCAAATCACTGAAAAAATAAAGTACTCAAAAATGAGTAAGTCGATGTACTCATATCGAATTGAGTATGTTTGGATCAAAAGTAAACAAGTTGCTTTCTCAATTTTGAAACAGCATATGTTATCAAATCCAAACAAACGATAATTTTGTACCCAGTAGTATTGGTTTATCACATTCATGGCGGCATAAAAGATGCTTATTAATGTAAATATTAAATTAAGCACAGTATTTAAAAATAATTCCAGGGCTCCCAAATGGTCCGCGAACTGAGCACCAATATTTTTTAACAGAAGATTTCATAGTAGGTTTCAACAGCATTTGTGCTAAAATCTATCTCCGAAGGCGTTTTCTGGGGAATTTGCAAGAAAAATATGAAAGGAAAATCTATCTAAGAAAATATTGATGTTCAGTTGGCGGACCATTCGGGAGCCTTGTAATTTTAAAGTATACTTGCAAATAATACTCTTGTCATAAAAATGTTCGATTTGGGTATTTTACTTATAAATTTCCTATTTCTCTTAATAAATAATCAATTAAATGTTTATTGTTCATAATTTTGAGCAAGAAATAAATACCAGCATATTTTCACTTTAATTTATAAATTCAGGGGGCATATAATCGTAATTTATATTTGAACACAACCATGGAATCAAAAATGAGTACACGTGTTTCTCAGTTTTGAGAACTTTTGGATCGGAGCTATTTTGAGTATGTGAAGTACCGTAATTTCGGGTTAAGCCGCAGATCAAACAATTCTTTTTCGACCCAGAATTTTTTAAGAAACAAATATAACTAGTTAGATCGCC
Source organism: Maratus speculifer (assembly GCA_964019185.1). Lineage (NCBI taxonomy): Eukaryota > Metazoa > Arthropoda > Arachnida > Araneae > Salticidae > Maratus > Maratus speculifer. The sequence continues at coordinate 52,334,133 of OZ025293.1, forward strand.
GTAAATATTTGTCTTCAATCACTAAATAAGATTTCTGGGTCCAAAAAGAATTGTTTGATCCGCGGCTTATACACTCGAAATTACGGTATATAAATTGAGTACTTTTTACTCAATTTTGAGAACCTAATTTTTTCAGTGATTGGAGGGGAGGGGAGGATGTTATTTGGAGATAACAAAATTCCAGTTTTTAAGATTATTTCGTATTTAATGATGTAGCATCTCAAAGTACGTTATCGTAATTGCATTTACCATAATTTCTCCCGTATAAGCCGCGGCTTAGTTAACACTAGAACCGCGGTGACGGGTCAATTTGACTCGTATCATATGCAAATATGACGATTCGAACCAGAAAACTCCTTATAGATTTGATAAATATAAAAAACACAAAAATAATTTAAATAAATAAGCTAAGTAGTATTATATAAAAATTCTCACGCGAAATAATTTGATAAAACTTGAGTAAAATTTCCCGCGGTTTTAGCGTTAAATTTTCAAGCTGGCAATTTTATTGAATAAAAGAAGTCAAATAAGCGCTAATCAAAAGCAAATCACATTTTATTTAAAATTAATTTTTGTAGGAAATCGAGTTATCTGATGAGCGGCGTACACGCGCGAAATTATGGTAAATTTTGTGTTTTTTTAATAATTAAAAATAAATAAATAAATAATTAAGATAAACGCCCATTGAGATGCTACAAGTCAACTCTTGATTATTTTTGCGTTGCCGATCTGCAACATACCCAAAATGCAATATTATTTACTCAGCAAGTTTTAAAAAAAGATTTTATTCATTGCTCCTATTTTCGAATGCTTCAGAATAAAAATTGATAATAGAATTTTCAACTGGCGGAGATAATGAGTTGATTTTTCATGCTAACGTTTTTATTTTTTACCATTTTATCATATCCAGAGGTGCAAAAAACTACGCAGCAGCAGGCAGTCTTTCATCACTAAATTTTTTTGATTTTTTTTCCCCGTTTAATGTTTTGTGTAAAATTCTTCCTGAAATGCTATTAAATTTTCAGCGAAGAAAACTTTTAAATTTTAGTAGTGCCCTGCAGTTTGTTAAATGGTTTAATTAAAGATACAGCATAACAGCAAAATAGGAAATAAAGCGTAGCAACCGCTTTTTTTAAATCGGTTTGGCGTCAGGGTTACCAGCTTTGCCTCCAATTTTAATCAATTAATTTAAATTCTCACCAAAAATTTCGAAAGAAGAATTTTTACTTGATGTGATCATTAAATGTCTCTCATTAAATAGTGTGCAAAGTACTATTCTACATTTCTGGTATCAACACAAAATTTCTGACTAAAAATGGAAGTCAAACTGACAATCCTGGAAATTGCTCTATCCGATTACTATTTGCTTTTTTCTCTCGAAAATTCTCTTCACCAAAAATAAATAAATAAATAAATAACTGTTTGACTGACATAAAAAATTACCTCGGTAAGTTTTTTGGAACCAAATCAAAAGATTTTTGAAAAAAGAAGGCATTATAAGACTCCTTGAAATGTAGAAGAAGGTTCTCAGAACACAATAGCACAGATAGATATTCTTCAATAAAATCTCGCCGTTTTCGAAATTTGCATGGGTTATTTTCGGTCAAAAAAGAAAAGAAACTTTTGGGAAAATCTAATATTAAAAATGACAACATAAAGTGACGCCATATCTGTTGTTTTCTATTTTATTTTCATTGAAATAGATATGCCTATATTATAGTTAATATTTTATCATTTTAAAGTCCATTAAAAATCAGAAAATTGAAATACGATTTTTAAACAAATTTCAATTGAAAGTATTTTCTTTTATTAGATAATAAAATAAAAATTAAAATCGTGCAATTTTCAGAAAAAAAAATAAAAATAAAATAGGAAACCCACAATTTATGGGTTAGGTCATTGACTCTATCAGTATTTCAGCGTTTACATTTTACTGACGTGTTTTTGATTTATAATGCAGATAGAAAGCATGCAAACGAGAATATCACTAAGCTATAAGTGAGACTGTTAAGCCATTTGCTTGATTTTTTTTTCTCGTATTACCTTTAAAATCATACATTTTTCTATTACATCCGCAAAATAAAATGCACATTTTGGTATTTAAAGCTTAAAGATTGTGCTATATTTGCGACAGAGAAACGTCATATTTTTTGATTATCTTTATAATCTTTATTGGCGAGACTTCACAAAGTTCCATGATTTTTTAAATGCTTTGTAATCGAGCAATTTCCCCCTTTTTGACAAATAAATTACATCTTGAGTTATAAGCGAATATTGTCTCACGAAATTGGGTTTTTTCTTTCCTGTGCTGTCGCAATTCAATTCAAATCGTAAAATTTTACATCATTTTCAGAAAAAAAGTAAAAAAAAAAAGAGTTTGATTACAAAGTTTTTGAACAGGAAAACATGACAATTATACGCTTTTGTAAACAAAAGTGAATTTAAAAAATGTGTCAGAAAGTATCCAGTTTGGGTTTCAGAATAGTCTTAACCAGCAGTGCAAAAATCCAGGCGCCAGCGAGTAGTCTCTCACCACTAAAATTTAAAAATTTTCGTCGATTAAAATTTAATAGCATTCTTACAAGAATTTTAGATGAAATATTAGACGAAAATAACGAAATAAATCTAGTGGTGAAAGACTGCCTGCTGGCACCTAGGTTTTTGTACCCCTCGTCTTAACCCTCCTAGAACCATTATGGCCTTGTATGACCCCAGATATTTTCCATTTTTATATTTTTTAATCTTTCACACCAGAAAAAATGAATTATGCGCACTTAATATAAGAAATTAAATGAACAACAACCAGAAAGATGTTTCATATACTAAAATTAAATTTATGGTTCAAATCATGTAAAAATATAAATCCTCTGAAAATATTAAAAGCTGGTGCTAGGAGGATTAAATAATATATTCGAATCACATACCTACATAAGTTTAAAATCAACAAGAGAACCTTAGAAAATTTCTGAAAATGCCAGTTAGATGGAATGTCTATTAAGAGCCTGCATCAGTCAAACCGAAACTCAAAATCCGATCACAAACCTATGCGTGTTGCCACCAGGAAGGCGTATCCCGAACCCAAAGATTGACACTTTAAAAGACCAATGATATTTTCCAAGCTTGTAATTAATAAGAAAATGGTCATCTCACGCCACCCTTTACCTCCAGGCGATAAAAAGGGGATAAGATACCCCAGGAAGAAAAAAGTCATTAGCAAATGCTAAAAACTCTCGCACCTTTTCAATACTGATAGCCCGAGGGATATGTGCATTTGGATAGTTTCTTCGAGATAATTTCTGACCAAAACACTCGGATCCGTTTTAAAACAAGTCGACATTGACCTTTTTTGTTAGATAGTTTCAAGTGAAATTGAATCATTTATAAGTAATTTTAAAAGACAACATACAGATCGTGATTATTATGTCAGAGATTGCACATTAAACATTTTCCAAAGAATCTCCTCTACATTTTAATATTTTTAAATGATTTTTTTAGCATTGAATAGCTGAGATCATTGAACTGTACAAAGACCGTTCTATATTTTTTCGATTTTGTTACGAGTATTTTATAGTGACTTACATCAATAGAGGGAAATCCCAAGATAGAAATTTTTAAGATATCTCGTTTGTATTTTAATATTTTTAAATGATTTTTTTAGCATTGAACAGCTGAGATTTTTCAGTATAAAGACCGTTTTGTACTTTTTTTTTATTTTGTTTACAGGTGTTTTAAAGAGGCTACTTCAGTCAAGTGAAATCCAATGGAAGAAATTTATAAAAATATCTCTTCTACATTTTTATATTTTTAAATGATTTTTTTGTCATTGGATAGCTCAGATCTTTTGGTACAAAGACCGTTTTGTACTTTTTCGACCTTGTTTATTTAAAAAGCTATTTCAGTCAAGTGAAATCCAATGGAAGAAATTTATAAAAATATCTCTTCTACATTTTAATATTTTTAAATGAATTTTTGTCATTGGATAGCTGAGATCTTTCGGTACAAAGATCGTTTTGTACTTTTTCGACTTTGTTCAGGGAAATTTTAAAAAATCTACTTCAGTCAAGCGAAATCCAGTGGTAGGAATTTATAAAAATATCTCTTCTACATTTTAATATTTTTAAATTATTTTTTGGCATTCGATATCTCAGATCTTTCGGTACAAAGACCGTTTTGTACTTTTTCGACTTTGTTTAGGGGAATTTTAAAAAAGTTACTTCAGTCAAGTGAAATCCAATGGTAGGAATTTATAAAAATATGTCTTCTACATTTTAATATTTTTAAATGATTTTTATGTCATGGGTTGGCTGAGATCTTTCTGTACAAAGACCGTTTTGAACTTTTTCGACTCTGTTTAGGGGAATTTTAAAAACGCTACTTCAGTGAAGTGAAATCCAATGGTAGAAATTTATAAAAATATCTCTTCTACATTTTAATATTTGTAAATTATTTTTTGGCATTCGATATCTCAGATATTTGGGTACAAAGACCGTTTTGTACTTTTTCGACTTTGTTTAGGGGAATTTTAAAAAAGCTACTTCCGTGAAGTGAAATCCAATGGTAGAAATTTATAAAAATATCTCTACTACATTTTAATATTTTTAAATGATTTTTTTGTCATTAGATAGCTAAGATCTTTCGGTACAAAGACCGTTTTGTACTTTTACGACTTTGTTTAGGGGAATTTTAAAAAAGCTACTTCAGTCAAATGAAATCCAATGGTAGAAATTTATAAATATATCTCTTCTACATTTTAATATTTTTAAATGAATTTTGTCATTGGATAGCTGAAATCTTTCGGTACAAAGACCTTTTTTACAGCTGTTTTAAAGAGGCTACTTCAGTCAAGCGAAATCCTATAGTAAAATTTTATAAATATGTCTTTTCGACATTTAAAGATTTTTAAATGATTTTTTTTGTCATGGGATAGCTGAGATCTTTAGGTACAAATACCGTTTTGTATTTTTTTTTATTTTGTTTACAGGCGTTTTAAAGAGGCTACTTCAGTCAAGTGAAATCCAATGGTAGAAATTTATAAAAATATCTCTTCTACATTTTAATATTTTTAATTTTTTTTTTTTTTTTTTGTCATTGGATAGCTTAGATCTTTCTGTACAAATACCGTTTTTTACATTTTCGACTTTGTTTTGGGGAATTTTAAAAAAGCTACTTCAGTCAAGTGAAATCCAATGGAAAAAATTTATAAAAATATCTTTTCTACATTTTAATATTTTTAAATGATTTTTTTGTCTTGGGATAGCTGAAATCTTTCGGTACAATTACCGTTTTGTACTTTTTTAATTTTGTTTACAGATGTTTTAAAAAAGATACTTCAGTCAAGTGAAATCGAATAGTAGGAATTTATAAAAATATCTCTTCTACATTTTAATATTTTAAATGATTTTTTGGCATTCGATATCTCAGATCTTTCGGTACAAAGACCGTTTTGTACTTTTTCGACTTTGTTTAGGGGAATTTTAAAAAAGCTACTTCAGTCAAGTGAAATCCAATGGTAGGAATTTATAAAAATATCTCTTCTACATTTTAATATTTTTAAATGATTTTTTTGGCATTGGATAGCTGTGATCTTTCGGAACAAAGACTGTTTTGTACTTTTTTGATTTTGTTTACAGGTATTTTAAAGAAGCTACTTCATTCAAGCAAAATCCTATAGTAGAATTTTATAAATATGTCTTTTTACTTTTAAAGATTTTTAAATGATTTTTTGGCATTCGATGTCTCAGATCTTTCGATACAAAGACCGTTTTGTACTTTTTCGACTTTCTTTAGGATAATTTTAAAAAAACTATTTCAGTCAAGTGAAATCCAATGAAAGAAATTTATAAAAATACCTCTTCTATATTTTAATATTTTAAAAATATTTTTTGGCATTCGATATCTCAGATCTCTCGGTACAAAGACCGTTTTGTACTTTTTTGATTTTGTTTACAGGTGTTTTAAAGAGGCAAATGAAATCCAACGGTAGAAATTTATAAAAATATCTCTCTACACTTTAATATTTTTAAATGATTTTTTTGTCATTAGATAGCTGAGATCTTTCGGTACAAAGACAGTTTTGTACTTTTTCGACTTTGTTTAGGGGAATTTTAAAAAAGCTATTTCAGTCAAGTGAAATCCAATGGTAGAAATTTATAAAAATATCTCTTCTACATTTTAATATTTTTAAATGATTGTTTTGTCATTGGATAACTTAGATATTCCTGTACAAAGACCGTCTTTTACATTTTCGACTTTCTTTAGATGAATTTTAAAAAGGCTACTACAGTCAAGTGAAATCCAGTGGTAGAAATTTATAAAAATATCTCTTCTACATTTTAATATTTGTAAATTAATATATTTGTCATTCGATATCTCAGATCTTTTTGTACAAAGACCGTTTTGTGCTTTTTTGATTTTGTTTACAGGTGTTTTAAAGAGGCTACTTCAGTCAAATGAAATCCAATGGTAGGAATTTATAAAAATATCTCTTCTACATTTTAATATTTTTAAATGATTTTTTTGTCATGGGATGGCTGAGATCTTTCTGTGCAAAGACCGTTTTGTACTTTTTCGACTCTATTTAAGGGAATTTTAAAAAAAGCTACTTCAGTGAAGTGAAATCCAATGGTAGAAATCAATAAAAATATCTCTTCTACATTTTAATATTTGTAAATTATTATTTGGCATTCGATATCTCAGATCTTTTGGTACAAAGACCCTTTCGTACTTTTTTGACTTTGTTTAGGGGAATTTTAAAAAAGCTACTTCAGTGAATTGAAATCCAGTGGTAAAAATTTAGAAAAATATCTCTTCTACATTTTAATATCTGTTAATTATTATTTGGCATTCGATATCTCAGATCTTTCGGTGCAAAGACCGTTTTGTACTTTTTCGACTCTGTTTAGGGGAATTTTAAAAAAGCTACTTCAGTGAAGTGAAATCCAATGGTAGAAATTTATAAAAATATCTCTTCTACATTTTAATATTTTTAAAGGATTTTTTTGTCACTGGATAGCTTAGATCTTTTTGTACAAAGACCGTTTTGTACTTTTTCGACTTTGTTTAGGGGAATTTTAAAAAAGCTACTTAAGTCAAGTGAAATCCAATGGTAGGAATTTATAAACATATCTCTTCTACATTTTAATATATTTATATGATTTTTTTGTCATGGGATGACTGAGATCTTTCGGTGCAAAGACCGTTTTGTACTTTTTCGATTCTGTTTAAGGGAATTTTATAAAAGCTGTTTCAGTCAAGTGAAATCTAATGGTAGAAATTTATAAAAGTATCTCTTCTACATTTTAATATTTTTAAATGATTTATTTGTAATTGGATAGCTTAGATCTTTTTGTACAAAGACCGTTTTGTACTTTTTCGACTTTGTTTAAGGGAATTTTAAAAAAGCTACTTCAGTCAAGTGAAATCCAATGGTAGAAATTTATAAAAATATCTCTTCTACATTTTAATATTTTTAAATGATTTTTTTGGCATTTCATAGCTGCGATCTTTCGGTACAAAGACTGTTTTGTACTTTTTTGATTTTATTTAGAGGTGTTTTAAAGAAGCTACTTCATTCAAGCAAAATCCTATAGTAGAATTTTATAAATATGTCTTTTTACTTTTAAAGATTTTTAAATGATTTTTTGGCATTCGATGTCTCAGATCTTTCGGTACAAAGACCGTTTTGTACTTTTTCGACTTTGTTTAGGATAATTTTAAAAAAGCTACTTCAGTCAAGTGAAATCAAATGGTAGTAATAACAAAAAAAAAAAAAAAAAAAAAAAAAAAAGAATATCTTCTACATTTTAATGTTTTTAAATGTTTTTTGGCATTGGATATCTCAGATCTTTCGGCACAAAGACCGTTTTGTACTTTTACGACTTTGTTTAGGGGAATTTTTAAAAAGCTACTTCAGTCAAGTGAAATCTGATGGTAGAAATTTATAAAAATATCTCTACTACATTTTAATATTTTTAAATGATTTTTTTGTCATTGGATAGCTAAGATCTTTTGGTACAACGACCGTTTTGTACTTTTACGACTTTGTTTAGGGGAATTTTAAAAAAGCTACTTCAGTCAAGTGAATTCCAATGGTAAAAATTTATAAAAATATCTCGTCTACATTTTAATATTTTTAAATGATTCTGTTGTTATGGAATAGCTAAGATCTTTCGGTACAAAGACCGTTTTGTACTTTTTGATTTTGTTTACAGGTGTTTTAAAGAGGCTACTTCAGTCAAATGAAATCCAATGGTAGGAATTTATAAATATATCTCTTCTACATTTTAATATTTTTAAATGATTTTTTTGTCATGGGATGGCTGAGATCTTTCTGTGCAAAGACCGTTTTGTACTTTTTCGACTCTGTTTAAGGGAGTTTTAAAAAGGTACTTCAGTGAAGGGAAATCCAATGGTAGAAATTTATAAAATCATCTCTTCTACATTTTAATATTTGTAAATTATTTTTTGGCATTCGATATCTCAGATCTTTTGGTACAAAGACCGTTTTGTACTTTTTTGACTTTGTTTAGGGGAATTTTAAAAAAGCTACTTCAGTGAAGTGAAATCCAATGGTAAAAATTTAGAAAAATATCTCTTCTACATTTTAATATCTGTTAATTATTATTTGGCATTCGATATCTCAGATCTTTCGGTGCAAAGACCGTTTTGTACTTTTTCGACTCTGTTTAGGGGAATTTTAAAAAAGCTACTTCAGTGAAGTGAAATCCAATGGTAAAAATTTAGAAAAATATCTCTTCTACATTTTAATATCTGTTAATTATTATTTTGCATTCGATATCTCAGATCTTTCGGTGCAAAGACCGTTTTGTACTTTTTCGACTCTGTTTAGGGGAATTTTAAAAAAGCTACTTAAGTCAAGTGAAATCCAATGGTAGGAATTTATAAACATATCTCTTCTACATTTTAATATTTTTATATGATTTTTTTGTCATGGGATGGCTGAGATCTCTCGGTGCAAAGACCGTTTTGTACTTTTTCGACTCTGTTTAAGGGAATTTTATAAAAGCTGTTTCCGTCAAGTGAAATCCAATGGTAGAAATTTATAAAAATATCTCTTCTACATTTTAATATTTTTAAATGATTTTTTTGTCATTGGATAGCTTAGATCTTTTTGTACAAAGACCGTTTTGTACTTTTACGACTTTGTTTAGGGGAATTTTAAAAAAGCTACTTCAGTCAAGTGAAATCCAATGGTAGAAATTTATAAAAATATCTCTTCTACATTTTAATATTTTTAAATGATTTTTTTGGCATTTCATAGCTGCGATCTTTCGGTACAAAGACTGTTTTGTACTTTTTTGATTTTGTTTAGAGGTGTTTTAAAGAAGCTACTTCATTCAAGCAAAATCCTATAGTAGAATTTTATAAATATATCTTTTTATTTTTAATGATTTTTAAATGATTTTTTGGCATTCGATATCTCAGATCTTTCGGTACAAAGACCGTTTTGTACTTTTTCGACTTTGTTTAGGATAATTTTTAAAAAGCTACTTCAGTCAAGTGAAATCCATTGGTAGAAATTTATAAAAATATCTCTTCTACATTTTAATATTTTTAAATGATTTTTTGGCATTCGATATCTCAGATCTTTCGGTACAAAGACCGTTTTGTACTTTTTCGTCTTTGTTTAGGGGAATTTTAAAAAAGCTATTTCAGTCAAGTGAAATACAATTGTAGAAATTTATAAAAATATGTCTTCTACATTTTAATATTTTTAAATGATTTTTTGGCATTGGATAGCTGTGATCTTTCGGAACAAAGACTGTTTTGTACTTTTTTGATAAGTACTTATAAAGATATCTCATCTACAAGTAAATATAAACTGATGATTACCTCAATCAAGTAAAATCCCATGGTAGAAATTTATAAAGATATATTTAAGATCATTTAAAAGTCATTTGTAAAGATCATTTTAATGTAATTTTTTTTCATTATATAACTGATATCTTTCTTTACAAAGAACGTTTTATATCTTTTCGATTTTGTTACGGGTATTTTAAAGTGACTTACTTCAATAGATCTAAATCACATTTTAGAAATTTTTAAAGATACCTCGTTTGTATTTTAATTGTCTTTAAACTTTTTTTCGGCGGGTGGGGTATTAGATATCGGAGATTTCTCTGTACAAACACCTTTTTACATTTTTTCGATTTTTTACGGTTTTTTTTAAAGTGGCTTACTTGAATAGAGAGAAGTCCCATTATAGAAATTTATAAAGATATCTCGTCAACATTTTAATTTTTTAAATGATTTTTTTAGCATTGAATTTCTGAGATATTTCTGTACAAATACCGCTTTATATTTTTTTCGATTTTTTGCGGGTATTTTAAAGGGACTTACTTCAATGAAGCGAAATCCTATCACAGAAATTTATAGAAATATCTCGTCTATATTTTAATAATCTTTTTTATATTGAACAGCTGAGATCTTTCTGTACAAAGGCCGTATTACAATTTTTGATTTCGATACAGGTATTTTAAAGTGACTTACTTCAGTCAAGCGAAATCCCATTGTAGAAATTTATAAAGATATCTCGCCTACATTTAAAAAAAAATATTTTTATTTTTATTTTTTTTCTCTTACATTGAATAGTTTTTACGATTTCCTTTATTTTAAAGAGGCTACTGCAGTTAAACGAAACAATGCCTTCGCCTTAAAACTAATGCTATGAAAGAAATTTATAAAAGTTTATCGTCTGTGTTTTAATAGTTTTAAGTTTTTTTTTTTTTTTACTTTGCCTAGTTGATATCGATTTGCACAAAGGCCATTTTCTATTTTTTCGATTTATTTAACGGGTATATATATATATATATAAAACTTTAATCAAACGAAACAATTTACTAGCTTATGATAATTCTTTCGACGATAATCCAACGGTCGAAATTTATAAATAAGTCTCGTCTGCATTTTAATATTTTTCCCTTTAATAGCTCAGAGCGATCTCTTCAAAGGCCTTTTTCTACTTTTTTAATTTTCTTTACAGGACAGTTTCATTTTCGGAACCGTTTTCAAAAGTGATATTATCCTCATATTTAAAATCTACAATCAGTATCGAAAAAAGTAAAAACCGGCCTCTGTACAAGCCATCGTCAGCTATACTATGCAGAAAAAAAAAAATAATTAAAAATTGGAATGAAAATATGGTACCTTTAAAAAAATCTTCCATAGATTTAGTATAATTGAGTTTGTCTTTTTGCGTGACTGAAAAAACCACTATTCTAAAACTTAGATCAGTTAGACTATGACAGGCTTTGGAATATATGCGTATTATTTAGTTAAAATAGTATAAGAACTTTAAAAATCATTCGTTTATCTTTCTGAAAGGGAAAAACAAAGGAAAGACAATTTATATACAATAAAGCATAAATATATCATTTACGGATGTGAATTTTACCACAACAGAATATATTTTCTAAAGTATTGTAAATTAGTCATAATTTTCGATAGAAGTGTCAAAATAAATATATTTCTATCTTTTAAATTAGTGTTATCCAATTTAATCATGAATTGCATAATAATTACTTTATATTTTAGAGTTGGTATACTGCAAACTTTTATTGATTAAAATAGAAATATTTATGAAATATTTATGAAAAGGAACATTTAAACTAATTCATTAAGAATTGTCTAAAAGAATGATAAGAAAAATTTAATATAAATGTATTTATTCGCGAATATATCTATTCATTTTTAATGTCAGAACCATTGTTATTTTCTTTCTACCCTTTCTTCTTTTCCCTTTGTCGTCTGCAGATGACAAAAAGTTAATTCTATTATTTTTTATAAATTAACGAATATTTCATTTTGATGTTGTCCGCAATTAAAGAATCTTTTTTAGAAATTAAACTTCAAATATATGGAAGAAAAATAATAAAAATGTTAAATGTGTTTTTATTCGAAATCAATAATGCTTTTAAAGTACATTTGAGATTGAATGCCTAGTTAAACAAACTTTTTGAAATCAACGTGTATTTACATCATTTCTGAAATTCATTTCTGATCGAACTATCATGCATTCAGGAAAGGAAGTTTTTATTTTTTTATCCTAAACCAGCAAACAACATTTTACTAATAGCCACAGGCAAGATTTTACATCTTCGTCCCTGTAAGACTCCCTGGAGGTAAACCCATATCGTCTTTCACCCTAATTACTTTTAAGGCGTCTCCCTTTTAAAGGCGGAGTTAAACACCATTTTCCACTATTTTAAATCAAAGTATTTCAACTTTTTATACAAATAGCATAGATTAAATTTTTGTAAAAATCAAAATAAAAAACATTTTCTGAAAGCTAAATAATTAAACTCTGCATGCTGTTTTACCAAATTTTAAAATGTCAAACAGATTTTTCGTAATAAGACATTAAAGGTGAATTTTAAAGACTATAAAATAACGCACTTGTATCGCCTTAAAATTAAAAAAAGAAATAAAATTTCAGAATGACGTGCATAGTTTAAACCTACAGGTTTTCAAAACAACAAAAATTATTAAATTTGAGCAAAATGCAAAGGAATGAAGGCGATAAATTTCTTCCATTGAAATAACATTAGCCGTTCTATCTCGGAGCGTTACTGATGTAGGGCCTTAATTGCTACTTTCTTTTAGTTGAACTAACACAAGTTTTTTCAGTTATCTATCTTATCCTCCTCTCGCATTTCGCAGTCCCACACTCTGCTTCTCCTTTAAAACAGGGAGAGAAGTTAAGGAGGCAGGTAGACAAATTTTTATCGCTGACGTATCTTTATCTTGACGTATCTTCCACTTGCTGATGACATACAAAAGAGGGCGTTTTCAATTAGAAGTTTGAATTGAGTTTCGATGCTGTTCGCTCTATCCAGAAGAATGTGTTGAATGCAGCCCTAAATTAAAAAAAATTTCCAGATGTGTTACTCAGTATTCGGTATGAAAATCAGACCTTTTAGAAAAGAGTGACAGCAGCCTAAAATACAGGAATCTCGAACTGTCAAAAGAGCATATGTTTAAGATAATCATTTCTTGTCTTAATCTCTTGTCTGTTTCTTGGTGTAATCTTGTTGGAAACCCAGTTAGAACTCCATTTTCAAGATAATATGTATTATATTTATTTTTTATTCCGTGTAGTAACCTTAATATAAAAGTCGAGTAATGAAACACTACTATAATGGAAAAGAGACAGGAATGGAACAAGCTTCTTAAAAATATTTCTTACTCAATATATGTGAGGATATCATAAACTTTTATTTACAGGCAACAATTTTTATATTTTATTCACACCACTATTTTTTAAAAATACGTTACGTAGTATATTTCTCTTGCAAATGTTCTCATAGTATATGGAAAAAAATTTGTTCTGAAAAAGTGGTGCGAAATAGCATTAAAAGAAATATTAGGATGCAATTGAAACTTTACGGTATCCCTACATATTCTTCTCTATAGTTTAATATTAACTAAGATTAAAAAATGCAATATAAATAAAAACATTTGAAAACTTTAATTTCTAACTGATTTAAATTATTTTCTCCTCATCCTCCCTAAGATATATAGATATAAAAAGAGGGGAAAATAAGGAATTTAAGTTTCAATGAACATCAAACCGTCATATTTAAGCTAATTGAAAACATGATTTAGTCTTATTTATTATCCTATGTGTTCTAGAAGAATTTGCAGATGGAAAATTGAAAATATTTATAATTGAAAAAACCTCTTTATTACAGATCAAGTAAGTAAAGAATACTATTTTGAAACTGATTTCAATATTCATTTTAAAATAAATATTAGAGAAATTGTGATCTTACAAAAAATATACATACCGTAATTTCGGGTGTATAAGCCGCGGATCAAACAATTCTTTTTCTACCCAGAATTTTTTAAGAAACAAATGTAACTTATTAGATCGAAGTAAATATTTAATTTCAATCACTAAATAAGATTTCTGGGTCCAAAAAGAATTGTTTGATCCGCGGCTTATACACCCGAAATTACGGTATATATATTTAAAACTAACTAAGGAACTGCAAGAAGTGTAAGCCACCGATTTTGACTAAAGTGGTATCGTTGGAAAGATCACATGGAGAGCAGTAAAAAAATCAATGAAACCACCCGTCGCAAATCAGCCGTTTTCGAGATATCCGACAATTTATGTCACGTAACTAGTGCATACTTAATGGGGGACGGAAAAAAATGTAAGTCTCGATTTTAACGAAAGTGGTATCGTTAAAAAGATATCATCATGAGAGGGACCGTTCAAGTATTACGTAAGCACTAAAGGCGGAGGGAGGGCTCCAGAGTCTGCTTATTTTTTCTGACAAGGGGGAGGGGGGGTCACGACAATTCTTACGTAAGCATTAAACAACGAAGCAACTGCAGTTCAAATTCAACAAGCAAACAAGGACCGGAAACCTGCAATACCCCAGGCCACTGTTCCAGTGAAAACTTTATAATAGACAATGTTGAAACATGGGTTCAAGGATCCTGGACATCAGATTAAAATATGAACACCAAATTGAACTCCAAAATTTATATGATTCATGTCAAAAATTTTAGTTATGATGCCTAAGTAAGTTAAGACTTCTTGTATATCTTGTTTTATTGTTCAAAGTGATAAATAACAATATATTTAAACCATTTTGTATTCTGTGGTTTGTTTAATGCAATAAGCAACAATATATTAAAACCATTTTATATATTTTGATATCACAATCCCTATATACCTATATAAATTTGTAGGATTAATAATGTAATTGATTGGTAACTTTTTATAAGTCAAGAAGTATTAATGTATAAACTGTCATAAAATCTTACGTAAGCAAACGGGGGGGGGGGGGTCAAGCATTTGCTTATATTTTCTTATAAGGGGGGGGAGGGAGTACAAAATAACTAAAAATATGCTTACGCAATACTTGAACGGTCCCAGAGAGAAAAAACTCAATAGAACTACCCGTTGGAAATGAGCCGTTTTCGAGATATCCTATAATTTATGTCACGTAGCTAATGCATACTGTTCTAGTGCACATTTAATAGGGGACCGCAAAAAATTGTTTGATCGATTTTGATCAAAATGGTGTCGTTGCAAAGATATCATTGTGAGAAGTAAAATACTCAATGGAACTACCCATCTGAAATGAGCCGTTTTCGAGATATCCGACAATTTATGTCACTTAATGCAGTTTCCCAGCAGTGTGCATTAGTAATGTGACACAAATTGTCGGATATCTCGAAAACGTCTCAGTTCCGACGGGTGATACCATTGAGTCTTTTAATCCTCACGATAATATCTTTTCAACGATACCATTTTCGTTAAAATCGAGGCTAATTTTTTTTGCGGTCCCCCATTAAGTGTGCACTAGCTACGTGACATAAATTGTCGAATATCTCGAAAACGGCTGATTTGTGACGGGTAATCCCATTGAGTTTTTTACTGATCACGATGAGATCTTTCCAACGATACCACTTTCACCAAAATCGGTGACTTACACTTCTTGCAGTTCCCTAGTAAGAGATTAACCCTTAAATGCATGTTGTATCATTTTCGATACCATAAGTGTTCCCGATTTATTGGGAGTTTTATTCACATATTCCGTATTTTCACCAGAAATTTAAAAGAGCAATTTTCACTTTACTTAATGACAGACCATTCGTAATTAAATAAAGAAAAATTTACTATTTAGATTTTTCTGGTATGAATTCTGATTCTTTGAATTGCGCATTTTTTTGGAACGCGTTCTATCCTATGCATTTAAGGGTTAAATATTTGTAGCTGTTTGGGATCGCAGAAAAAAAAATGAAACGTGTCTCATACCTATCTCTCTTCCAGTGTTCTATTATTTCCTCTATGTAATAAGCGTTACAGGAATGCCACTGGTGACTATATTTTATTTCTATCTTGCACCATTTTTTTAAAAACAAATATCTTTCACAAACACTTTAACAACATCTGCAGTCTGCAGCAAAATTCATTTCTTAAAATAGTAGTGCAACTAGAATATAAAAATAGTCGTCTTTAGAAGCCATGTATGCAGTATATGGATTATCGGAAACATCATATTGCTTTTTAGACTACATTTACAGTAATTTCGCACGTATACGCCGCGGCTCATTTAAATATTTTTCTGACTGTAAATTTTATTATAATAAAGAAGACAAATAAATTCTGAGCAAAAGAAAGCCACCTTTTATTTAAAATAAATTCTGGTAGGAAATTGACATATCTGATGTGCGGCAGATACGCGCGAAATTACGGTATTCTCTTAAAACATCAGCCACAAAATAACTCGAGACGAAATCCACTCATTTCACGATTTGAAAGTCAGCTTCTCGTAAAAAGTAGAAACAACTCGACTAAACGAGATGTTCTTAAGAAATTTAAATCAAGATGAGTAATTTAAATAAAAAATTTAAGTCGAGATGAATAAAAACGTTTAACTGATTAACGGACAAAGCATTTTGCTAAGATGTTGAGATAAATGACTGATACCGGTTATTGTGAATAAATGTATTCGTAAATATGATAAAAAGAATATTGCCCAGTTAAACTGATGGCATTGAGCTCACAGGCTACGCACATTAATTGTACATTACAGCCTTGTATTTTCGTTAATTCCGTTCGAAAAAAACATTAAGAAGGGGAAACAGCTCTCCCCTTTCTCCTTTTTTATACTTAATCATTGAACCTCCTAAATTATCAAGGACATGCTTTATCATATAAAAATCTATATCCAAAATTCAGAGCAAATCGGATAATTCTTAATAAAAACCCATTTAGCATTTATGTAATTTAAGAGGAGTTATTCCCCTCTTTTATACTTAACCATTAAACTTCCAAAACTATTCAGAGATTTGAACGAAATCTGACAATTCTGCTTAAAAAATCCATTTATACAAGTTAAGGGGAGGGGCATTAGAGCCCCCGTTCCCCCCGTTTATACTTATTCAATGAACACCTAATAACAGCCACGGACTCGCCTCACCAGAATGATCCTATATCTAAATTTTGAACGAAAACTGTTAATTCTGCATGAAAATCCCGTTTATATCAATTAAGTGGAGGGTCATGAGCCCCCCGTTACCCCTGTTTATACTTATTCAATGAACACCTAATAACAGCCACGGTATCGCCTCATCAGAATGATCCTATATCTAAATTTTGAACGAAAACTGTTAATTCTGCATGAAAATCCCGTTTCTATCAATTAAGGGGAGGGGCATGAGCCCCCCGTTCCCCCTGTTTATACTTATTCAATGAACACCTAATAACAGTCACGGAATCGCCTCATCAGAATGATCCTATATCTAAATTTTGAACGAAAACTGTTAATTCTGCATGAAAATCCCGTTTCTATCAATTAAGGGGAGGAGCATGAGTCCCCCGTTCCCTCTCTTATACATATCGAATGAACTCCAAAAACTAATCAGGGAAGCGCCTTATCAGGATATACCTATATACAAAATTTCAAGTGGATCCGATATTTTTATCATAAGTTATCGTATTACGCACGAACGAACGTACGAACGTACGAACATACATACAGAACGGACGGGCACATAAGCTCTCAGGCTATGATAGCCTGTGAGCTAAATAAAGAATACTGCCCAGTTAAACTGATGGCATTGAGCTCACAGGCTACAAATACTAATTGTACATTAAAGCCTTATATTTTCAAGGGTTAATTCCGTTCGAAAAAAAAATTAAGAAGGGGAAACAGCTCTCCCCTTTCCTCTTTTTTTATACTTAATCATTGAACCTCCTATACTATCAAAGACATGCTTTATCATATAAAAAATCTATATCCAAAATTTAGAGCAAATTAGATAATTCTTAATAAAAACCCATTTAGCATTTATATAATTTAAAAGGAGTTATCCCCTTCTTTTATACTTAACCATTAAACTTCCAAAACTATTCAGAGATTTGAACGAAATCTGAAAATTCTGCTTGAAAAACCTATTTATATAAATTAAGAGGGGGGGAGGCATTAGAACCCCTTTTGCCCCTATTTATACTTATTCAATGAACACCTAATAGCAGTCACGGAATCGCCTTATCAGAATGATCCTAATCTAAATTTTGAACGAAAACTTAATTCTGCATGAAAATCCCATTTATATCAACTAACGGGGGGGGGGGGCATTAGAACCCCTGTTCCCCCTATTTATACTTATTCAATGAACACCTAATAACAGCCACGGAATCGCCTCATCAGAATGATCCTAATCTAAATTTTGAACGAAAACTTAATTCTGCATGAAAATCCCATTTATATCAACTAACGGGGGGGGGGGGGGCATTAGAACCCCTGTTCCCCCTATTTATACTTATTTGATGAACACCTAATAACAGTCACGGAGTCGCCTCATCAGAATGATCCTAATCTAAATTTTGAACGAAAACTTAATTCTGCATGAAAATCCCATTTATATCAACTAACGGGGGGGGGGGCATTAGAACCCCTGTTCCCCCTATTTATACTTATTCAATGAACACCTAATAACAGTCACGGAATCGCCTCATCAGAATGATCCTAATCTAAATTTTGAACGAAAACTTAATTCTGCATGAAAATCCCATTTATATCAACTAACGGGGGGTCATGAGCCCCCCGTTCCCCCTCTTATACATATCGAATGAACTTCAAAGACTAATCAGGGAAGCGCCTTGTCAGGATATACCTACATACAAAATTTTAAGAGGATCGGATATTTTTATCATGAGTTATCGCGTTACGCACATACGAACGAACATACAGAACGGGCGGGCACATAAGCTCTCAGGCTATGATAGCCTGTGAGCTAAAAAGTGATTTTTCTCATACATAATAAAATGGATTTTTTAAAATTAAAATTCCGGTGTCAATGATGCATATCGGAATTAAAATTTTGTTGTTTCGTAGAGAAACCAATGAATTTTAAAGGGTTAAAAAATAACTCATTCACGATCCAGTAAATTACAACTCTTTCATGAGAAGCCAAATCCCCTCTTTCGTTTTAACCCTTTGTATCACCATGTTGCAGATCTGCAACATACCTAAAAGTAAACAGTACTTATGCAGTAAGGTTTAAAGCACGATTTTATTTATTGCTTCTATTTCCCAACACACCAGTTAATACAAATGAATCATTGGAACTTTCAACAGATGATGATATTGAGTTAATTTCTCATACCAAAATTTTGTTTTTCATTTGGGAAGCTTCAGGTCGATATTGCAAAAATCAACTTTGTAAGTTTTGTCAAATTAAAAAAACTGGAGAAGTTGAAAAGTAGATTTTGTTTAAAGGTAATTTTATGCACCTTGAAATTTTATATTAGAAAATGGACAATATTTACGAGAAGTATTAATTTTTGTTTTTTATAGATGTGAAAAAAAAATACCTTTTAGTCAATAATTATTTTAATCTTATGTTCTAAATTTTTAAACTATTTTTTAGATGCTTAAAAGGATGCATTCTAACTTCTGAGTCAATATTTTTCAAATCAAAGTTGTTGAGTCACAAAGGGTTAAGAGTAATTAGTAACACATAAACAAAGGATATATATATTGCTGCCATTTTTTTTCTATTATACTAACACAAAAATGAAAAAAATATTTCTTTTTACTTTGTGTATAGCAGATTTTGACGATTAATCAGGCCAAAATTTACTGTTGAATTTTAGAGGTAAAAAAAGGTAAAAGTTGGCACTATGATACATGGAATTATGGTATCTATCCATTATTTTTTTTTCTTTGCAAATTTAATACTTCAAAATCAGTTTCAAATTGAATTCAATACTCATTCATTCACTTTTTATCTGTAACAATGGTACTGTTTTAATACAAACGCTTAAAAGTTTGCAACTGTAAAATTGGTAACAGATTATGGGACATGTTAACATGCTATTAGAGGTAACAAATGGTTTTATAAGTATTCCATGTTATGAAAAAACGAAAATGAACAATATTGTTTAGTTTCAGTAAAATGTATGTTAGCTTACTGCTTCTGCCATCTCATTCCTGCTTCCTCTCCTCTATATGAAACGCTTTTATGGAGAAAATTTACTAGTTTACTTTAGAATAGAATACATTTGTAGGTAACAAATAAAGTTTTTTTAACATTATAACGCATCCTCTTTATTATGATAAAGGTCTTTAAATCAAATTAAGTATTTCCCCTTGTTGCTTAACCATGTGAATAAATAGTTTATTAACGTTAAGGACTTAGATTAAGTTAGAATAAAAGCTAGTCCAATCAAGCGATTCATATTTTACGGTAATATTTTGGTTAATTTCAAGACATTACGCTCTTCTGTGAAATTGTCAGTATCATGACAAATTACCCAATACACGGCTGCCACAGGGGACTACTTTTTAACACTAATTGACACAACTTTGTGAAAACAGGGATTCTTAAAACGCACTTCGACAAATTTGCAAGGAAAAATTTCTTCAAAATTTATATTAAAAGATACGGGCGCTGACAGAATATAAAAATTATCACTTGTGGCAGCTCTGCCAATATGAAAAGAGTGTCGCGAGTGGGCTACTTTTTATGCATTCAGAATTTTGGCACCACTTTTCTGAAATTGTAAAATTCGCCTTACTTAACCTTATTTAATGACATATTAATCAAAGTAAAAATAAGGGGAATTTTACCATTTCAGAAAAGTGACGCCAAACAAGAAAGCTGAATTTTAAAAAGTAGCCCACTGGCAACACTGCATATTGCAAATATCGGAGGTCAAAGTATTTTTTCGATATTTATATTAAGTATTTAGTAACCAACCGATATGATGCGTTTCAGAGCAAAAATGAATTAAAAAAAGGAATCAGAAACTAAGCAGTTTGGATTTGAGTACACCCTTAAATTTCATAATTTTATACTCTCCCGTGATTTTCGCCGGTAATCAAGTTCTTCAACTGGAGTAGATTTCTGAGAAATCTTTATATGTAAATACAGGAGTTATTTTAAAAATCTTCTCGTATTTAGAAAAACGCCACGGATGATGCACGTGGAACGTTAAAATGTGGAATATAAGATGAAATAGGCGAAATTAAATTTTTTTGGCAGAATATCCCGTAAAAGACAAACTTTGACCTTGTCAACATAAAAAACAATACCGAAGTTTAACAATGAAAAAAAATTAACCCTTTCGACTCCGGCGTCTCTTACTCAAATTTTATTTTTTCGGCACCACTTTTCAAAAGAACTTACTTTCAATTACAAAATATCGAAAATGCTCTAATTAAATAAGGCCTATTTTATTTTCCTTTAAAACTGGTGCCAAAAACAAAATTTTCAAAGAAAGATGATGTCCAGTCAGACTGGTGATACAAGTGCAAAAGGAAAATTCTTTGAGACGAATGTCTTTTACCGAATTTTTTATCTTTAATCACCGGAAATTTTGGTCTAAATGAATCGCGAAAATGCTCGAATTAAATAAGTACCTGAGTACCTTCTGCGGCACGTATACCAGTCGCTCGGCTCCAAGGAATTAATTTTATCACACATTTCAATATAAAATAAGCAAAATTGAGACATTTGTTGCTCAGGGGCTTCAGAGGGTACAACTAGAAACAACTAGAGAAAAATTCTTTATTTTCACAGTGTTTAATTACTTACATGAGACGAATACGTGAGATGAATAACACGAAGGAATAGTCTCATGACATAAATAATTTTTTCCCTCAAAATCGCCACAGAAAAAAGAAAATTTGGTTAATTAAATTTCAAAATATAGGAACAAACAACTACCCTCCCTAACTCCTATAGGCGCCCATAAGTGTAACTTAAGAGAGTTGAAGGGGAAAAAACAGTTAAAATACAAGTAACTACTGTATATGACTTGGAACATGCGAGCAAATTCTTCGAGCTTGTAATATAAGCAGCTTTTACATGTCCAGACATCACTATCTTGATAATAATTAGTGAATACGCTCTTGATTTATTTTCATGTATTCGCGTTATATTTCTTGCTTTCATGCCCCATTTCCAGTTACTAGGGGTATCCCTTGAACCCCACTTTTTTTAAGGTAACTTCTATTGCCGCCATAAAATTGTGCGGAATGACAGTTTTTCGGTTTTTCCCGCTCTCAGAAAGCTTGGATATATCATTCGAATAAAATCCCCCACCCCCTTCAATTTTGGTTTTGCAAGAAAGAAAGTATAAGTTACCGTGAAAAAATTTATTGCATACCTCTCAATATTAACATGTTTTAGGTAAGAATGTAGTGTTAGAATCCGAAGGTTAAAAAATTAATACAGGGGCAGTTAAACTGTTCTCAAATCCAAAGGAGTTTTTTTCTAACACATTTCTAAATTCATTTTTGTTTGGAAACGCAGGAAACTTGCAGATGTTCTTTCTTAGAAATTATGTAACGGAGATGTGTTTTTTCTTTTTGGTAAAGTTAAAGTGTTTTACAAAATACTCTATATGGTTGGTGTTTTGAACCTAATTTCTGACTACGGGAGTGCTGGAAGCTATAAAAAATATTGTCAAGTAAGAAAAAAATGCTTACAACTTAATAAATTAATTACCTTAATTAATTTATTTATTTATCGAAAAATGGAAAACATATTTCGACTTCAAATTGCTTCAATAGTCAGCCCTGGCAAGATTATGCCCTTGTGTTTAAAAATGAAACAGAAAGTGTATAAGAAAAATTCGCTTTTGTTGAGCAGTGTTATTAGAGAACACGCTTTAAGAACAGTTTTCTTTCTTTTTTATTTCCCAGTATTTCTTCCCTCCTTGCTTCAGAATTTACTAAATCCATGGTTGCTAAAACTTACTTTTTCTCTTTTGTAAAAATTTATGTTAAATGTTACCTTTTTTAAAATAGCCGTGTCAGTCGATTAAATAAGGCAAACATCTCTATTAAATTATTCTGATCTAAAAAAAAAGGGGGGAAGAGTTGCTGCTATGCTAAACCCCATTTAATCCACTTGGCATGATTTCCTGCAAACATACATTTCCTGAAAACGTACAACTATTTACAAAAAATAAAATTATTCAACTTATTTAATGACAGAAATCTACAACTAACACAAGAACGGCTGGAAATCTTACTCAAATTATATATATATATACAGGGTGTTTCGCTACCAGACCGACAAACTTTGAGGGATGATAGTAGAAATGAAAACAAATATTATTAAATAGGGAATCATGGGGCGCAAACGTCTTCTGTAGGAGCTAGCGGCCTTTAAAGTTTGAGGTCCAAAATTTCAAACGATGATAAAAAACGGAAAAAAGGGTCGATACGTTTGCGGTTTTCACTAAAACATTCTTTATATCACGTTTTTCTTAGAAAAAAATTTCAAAGGTTATGTTCAAAAATTGTCGATAGAGGGCGCTTTAGACTTTAGATTAACGAACAGTTACTTTTTACCACTATTTTGTGTATGGGGTTGAAATTATTCTAAAGTTTAGACTTTAACTTAAATTTTAAGCCCAAAATCGGAAACATTGGGATCGGGTAACTAGCAAATATTAAACTGTGAACAGAGGGGGAAGTTTTAAACGCTCATAAATATTGGACAAACAAATCGATTTTGTTGCAGTTTGCGTGTAAGTCATTAACTTGGTAATTATTTTATTCAAAATGATGTACAGCTTTGGTGCCCTCATTTTTTGATAGAGGGCGCTTCCGACACATCTTTGACATTTCAAAGGCATTACTCCTGGGTGTTTTACTACCAGACCATCATACTTCCAGGAAGTGTTAGGGATATAAAGATGACTTGGAATCGCATAGAAATGTAACGTTGGAAATGCATTTTTTGCAAGTTACGGTTAAAGGAAGCAGAGAAAAAAGTAACAGAAACAGAGAGACACGTTAGTGCGAGAAGAACGACACGTTAATGTCACAGAAACCAGTTTATTTAAAGGTTTTACTAGAAAAGGTGTTTGAAATTACGACCAGAAGTAGTCCGGCAAGTTTGACAGCGACGGTAGATGGCGCTAAACGGTAATGCGCCTGCGCAAAGATCACTTTGAAGTGATCATTCGCGAACCGGTTCCAAAGGTATCATAATGAAGTATTTCAACGATGAATAGCACGATAGGGCTCCTCCACATTTTACCAATGACGTTTACCGACAGTTCAAAGTAACATATGGACAGTGATGCTTAGGTCGTGGTAGCCCGGTTCATTGGCCTGCCAAATCACCGGATCTATCATGTATGGACTTCTTTTGCTGGGGTCAAATAGAAAATTGGGTGTATGAGACTCCCGTACCATCAGTTGAAGACCTCGCAGCTGGTATTTCTTAATTCCTTTCACGTAATCCTCGCAGCTGCCAGAAAACTATCAGAGATGCCAGGAAACTTTCAAAGCGTGAGAAATTCCACGTGACACCGCTGTCAAGCATACCGGACTACTTCTTGTTCTAATTTTGAACACGTTTTCTCATAAAACCTTTAAATAAACTGTTTTCTGTCACATTAACGTGTCGTTCTTTCTCTGCTGTTTCTGTTACATTTTTCTCTGCTTCCTTTAACCGTAACTTGCAAAAAATGCATTTCCAACTTTACATTCCTATGTGATTCCAAGTCGTCTTTCTATCCCTAACACTTCTTGGAAGTATGATGGTCTGGTAGTAAAACACGCAGGAGTAATGCCACTGAAATGTCAGAGATGTGTCGGAAGCGCCCTCTATCAAAATATGAGGGCACCAAAGCTGTGCATCATTTTGAATAAAATAATTACCAAGGGAATGACTTACACGCAAACTGCAACAAAATCGATTTGTTTGTCCAATATTTATGAGCGTTTAAAATTTCCCCCTCTGTTCACAGTTTAATTTTCGCTAGTTACCTAATCCCAATGTTTTCGATTTTGGACTTAAAATTTAAGTTAAAGTCTAAACTTTAGAATAATTTCAACCCCATACACAAAATAACGGTAAAAAGTAACTGTCCGTTACTCTAAAGTCTAAAGCGCCCTCTATCGACAATTTTTGAACATAACCTCTGAAATTTTTTTCTAAGAAAAACGTGATATAAAGAATGTTTTAGTGAAAACCGCAAACAAATCGACCCTTTTTTCCGTTTTTTATCATCGTTTGAAATTTTGAACCTCAAACTTTAATGGCCGCTAGCTCCTACAGAAGACGTTTGCGCCCCATGGTTCCCTATTTAATAATGTTTGTTTTCATGTCTACTATCATCCCTCAAAGTTTGTCGGTCTGGTAGCGAAACACCCTGTATATATATATATATACTAAAGATATTTCTTATTTTTATTTTATTTTTATATAATTTTTTTCTCTCTAATTTCCGACTTCTATTTTTATACAGTGGGACCCGGTCTATTTTTTATGTAAACGGATAACTGTTTAAATAAAAACATTTTTTTCTCTTCTATTATCAACTTAATCCGCTGTAGTTTGGTTGCTTACAAATAGATATTCAGTTTGTCCCCCAAAAACCCTAGTTTAAACAAATAAAAATTACCGTTTTATGTTAAAAAAAAAAAAATTCCAATCCTGTATTAAATATAAATATCATAACTTGTAAGATTTTGTTTTTATAGTTAAATAATTTTTTGCATTATTTAATTGTGTTTAGCAACTATAGATGGCGACACTAATGCTTTAGTAGTTAATATGCATTTATCTATCTCACATGTACAAATTTATCGATATTTATAGATTCAATTAATTCCATAATTATAATTTTAAACTTGTAATTAGTGTTAAATAGTTTAACTATTTTTATTATGTTAAAAAAAAATTTGTCTACTTATGTTTTGTAATTAATTATTTTTGATAATAGTTATTTAAATATTTACTATTAATAAAAACTATTTTACTACTTTAACTTGCACATTAACTGTCTAATGTGACTGAATGCAAAATTGTATTGCTATCACATGGTCGAAATTGTTATATGTAAGTTAACCTATTATATAATTTGTCTAATTATTTCCATTTGACATGATTTTTCAATTTAATCAATGTTAATTCAATTATATTATTATTTTCTTTTTCCTGTTCTCAATGGAAATTATGGTTGCGATTGACAATTGTAAGTTATCTTTAACAATATTCAATTACAGTTTAATTATTTTTCTAATATTTTTTCTTTGAAATTGTTTTTCTATTGCAATTATTATATTGATAATTCCATTATGGTCTTATTATTTTTCTAATATTTTTCTTTGAAATGAGTTCTCATTTGCGATTAATCGGGCAATATGGAAATTATTTTTAGGTCTATCCTGATTTCCATTCAGAAATTAATCGCAATTAATGTGGCTATTTAGTATTGCCCTTGATAACGAGCTAAATACCACATTTCCAATTTTATTTCTAATTCTGACAACTCCTCTGTATGATATAATTTGGTATTAACAAATTTTTACAGTTATTGATGTTGATTTGTAGTATTATCTAATGGTTCTATATATATATATATATATATATATATATATATATATATATATATATATATATATAATGTTTTTATTTATATTTTTTATTTTTATTTTAATTTCGGCCTCCAATTATAATCCGAAAATTCAAATTTTAACCGTAAGTTTCGGAAAAAGGATTTTCTTTCATAAGAATGCTAATTGTCTCTCATTAAATAAACCATAAAGTATTATTCTTTATTTATGGTATGTACTCGAAATTTATAAATGGAAATGAAAGCCAAACTTGCAATTCTTCTTTAACACTAGAGCTACTGTGAGCGTCATTTTGACGGGTATCATATGAATATGTTTCAGTTCAAACCTGAAATTTGATTATGAAATAAGTTTAAAAGAAACAAAGAAGAAAAACGGTGAATAATAAAGTGAAACTGTTTTAAATGAAAATTCTGGTGTGAAATATTGTTATAAAACTTGACTCAAATTTCCGGTAGTTCTAGTGTTAAACAAAACATTTATTTAATACTGTTTGACATAATCATGCAAGTTATTTCTGTGTGTTATATATGTCTTATATATTTATGAAGAATTTTCTGATTTGAATAGAAAACTTTCTATTTGGCCCCGATTAAATTGACCACTATGGCAGTTATAATATTAAGTAAAGTGTAACATATATACTATATAGTGTAACGTAATAACTAAAGTGTATAATATTAACTAAAGTTTTGCAAATTCACATCCCAAACCCCCGCTCTCCCGAAAAGCAACAAAAACAATAACAATGACGTAAAATGTATATTTAAATTTTAGTTTTTTGAATGTACTAATATTTTGAAAGGACATAAACCGATAAAATGAATTTAAAGATTCTAACGATTTTATTAAAGGGATATGGATTCAGTTAAAGGACTTTTTCATATGTCTAAAAATCTTGAAACTATACAAAATTCCTCCAGAATACACAAGGAATGCCTAAATAACAATTTAAATATAAAACTGGAAAAGCAATATTTCTTCGTTTTCGCCAAATCAATGTTTTTTTTTTTAATTTCACTTCTTTAATTATTCATTCATCACGATTATTTTATTTATGCTGCAAAAAAGAACCTTTTAATGCTAGACATAAATAATTTATTTCACATTATCATATCTGTAAATATGTATTATTTTTTTCTTGTCAGTTAAAATAATTGATGAAAGTAATCATATTCAAACTAATATCTAGCTTCGTGTAATGGATTAGTTACTATTTTTTCCGATAAAAGTGCATTAAGCTAAGTATTGATCAACGAGCTAGTAAACATGTTACAAAGGTCTATTATCTAAAAAATACAGTGGTCGAAGAAATACAGAAGCTACAAAAATTCTTACTGCAAGACAAGTATTTTAATGCATTTTCTAATTCATATTACATATAATAAAATATCCATTAACTTTCTTGCTCAAGTTGTTTATTTGTGGAATCTGGGGCAAATAGAATACAATGAAAAAAAATCGTGGAGACGTACCAAAAGAAACATATATACTAATAAAATAAAACTTCGCTCTGTATATGTATGCATCTGTCTTTTCGCGATGGCTAGCAAAATCTACCGCACGTAGAGGTTGCGAGGACAAGGCATGTCCTTATACACCTCAGGCTCTGTTTTTCCATTTTTTAAGGACCAGGGCCCCTGTGCCCTTTTAAGTTTTTATGCCCTAAACTGTTAATAATTTGGCAAAGTTTTCTCGGATCTTTTTCTTTTTCTAATTGCTCCAATTTTCCCGTACGTCATATGGGGAATGTGATTTTGCCAATTTATAATCTTCCCATAACACTTACGGGCAGATGACTTGAAGGCATGATTTATTGTAAAATTTGCATTATTTAATCCGAGCATTTTTCAGATTTAATTAGGCAAAAATTTCAATTTTGAAAAACCGGTGAAAAAGAGATTAATGGGGAAAAATCGTTTCAAAGGAATTTTAAAGATGTTATACCCTGTCAAACATATTAAAATTTATATGCTTTGACGAGATGCATTAAAATATGCATTCTATAAAATATAAGGTGAAAAGTAGCTATTATTCATTTACAGGACCACACAAAATAATTCCTTTAGATAATGGTAAAAGGGGGAATTATGTGTGACATATTTTAAATATATTAAACTGTTTCATGTGTAATAAAATATATGTATGTCAATGAGGCTTAGTATAAATAATACGATACTGCCTTCCCTAATATAAAGTACATAGTATTTACAGGTACACACAAAAGATTTCAAATAGTACATTCTTTCCGAACTATTGTATATGTATCCGATGATGGCTGATGGATGGATGAAATGCATTTTAATTATGATATGTTCGTATAATTTCACTAAATTTATGCATATTATATGGTGTGTATAAATGCTGTAGTTAATATACAGGGCTACTCAAACGAGCTCACCAGCGTTACTGAATATGAGCATAAATTAATAAAAGATGATTCTTAAATATATTATGCATTTTTACGCTGAACTGCACTAAATTTACTAAGAAGTATGATAAAAAGTTAATTAAATCCAATTGATTTTTTTAAATCATCAGATTTTAAAACATTCACCTTTTATATAAACATTTTAATAAAAATTTAAATTTTTCTTAAGAAAGGTGTTATAATAAAAATAAAATACATTGACATGTTCCGGAACCGTCAAATAAGTTCCATAGTCATAATATAAATAAAACAAAATTTCAAAATATTTCTTGGTCAATACAAATGACACGCGACAATGAGATATAAATAACAAAAAACACGCGCTCTATTGCAAAAAATTAAATTTAAATATAGACCATGATCTAAAACATAAATAAAAATAAAATTTCAAACTATTTCACGGTCAATACAAATGACACGCGACAATGAGATATAAAAACACCAAAAAATACGCGCGCTATTGTAAAAAAATTAAAAATAGACCATGATCTAAAAGAAATTCCAACCTGGTTCATCCCATTCAAGCCCTCACGAGGAATTTATTCATTAATTCTAACCATATCTTAGGAATAATAAAAGAAACGGTATCATTGCAAACCAGATTATTACTCGTATAAATTTCAATGGGCTCTCTTATAATAGATTTACTATTACAATTTGATATGAAACATAATTTACTTTGACTAAACAATATTTTTATCTCCTCATTTAAATATGTTCTTGATAAGGCAGTGTTAGTACGTCCAAATTTAATATCAGATTCGTGCTCCCCTTTTCTAATTCCAAACTTTCTCCCAGTTTCCCCTATGTAATAATTTAAGTCACCATTTTCAGTAATATAAGGTATTTCATAAACTCCAGCAAGATCATCATGTCCTATAGGATCCACTTGCTTATTAAGTAAACATCTTAATTTTGGTGGAGGGGTTGCAAGCAATTCAGTATTCGCTTGTTCACCTTTTTGTTATAAATTCTCTACTTTCCGTTTCATGGTTGATAGAGCGTTTAAAGTTTGTTCTGATGAATTTTTAAACAAAGAGTTGTGTAAGATCCGTGAGATTGCAGGTTCTAACGGGTATAAAATAAGTAGCATCAATAAATAAATTAATTATTATAGAAAAGGGAAGCCTAAACAACAATATCCAGGGTTAACTGAAAGATTCAATAAAGGATGCGATTCTAAAAATTTTAAAAGAGTTTCTTTTCCATATCTGAAAGGCAGTTTTGAGAAATTAAAATTTAAATTAAAAAAGTTTAATATTGAATTGATTGCAACCCCTCCACCAAAATTAAGATGTTTGCTTAATAAGCAAGTGGATCCTATAGGACATGATGATCTTGCTGGAGTTTATGAAATACCTTATATTACTGAAAATTGTGACTTAAATTATTACATAGGTATGACTGGGAGAAAGTTTGGAATTAGAAAAAGGGAGCACGAATCTGATATTAAATTTGGACGTACTAACACTGCCTTATCAAGAACATATTTAAATGAGATAAAAATATTGTTTAGTCAAAGTAAATTATGTTTCATATCAAATTGTAATCGCAAATCTATTATAAGAGAGTCCATTGAAATTTATACGCGTAATAATCTGGTTTGCACTGATACCGTTTCTTTTATTATTCCTAAGTTATGGTTAGAATTAATGAATAAATTCCTCGTGAGGGCTTGAATGGGATGAACCAGGTTGGAATTTCTTTTAGATCATGATCTATTTTTAATTTTTTTACAATAGCGCGAGTATTTTTTGGTGTTTTTATATCTGATTGTGGCTTGTCATTTGTATTGACCGTGAAATAGTTTGAAATTTTATTTTTATTTATGGTTTGGATTCTCTCTGATATGTAATACACAGCAAAAGAAAAAAAAAACTACAGCTGCATTTTGTTGACTATAATTTGGCAGGTTTTGGTCGTAATAAAAGTATTTTTGTTGTTTTGTTCATTAACGCAGGTAAAAAGGGTGGAGGTCCAGATTCCTTTGGCACCACTAATTTTATAAAGTTTTCTACACCTTGTCTAATTAGAGACCTTTTAGCTATTGAACAAGCCGAAAATACATTTACAAATTTAGTGACGTTAAGTGCATTGGTACTCCTCCCCCATCTTTGACAACTACAGTAGTTGTAGTTGTTTTACTTATTGGAATATATAAACTGATTTTTTAATGTATATCTTATAGAACTTAAAGACCATATAATAGTTGCAATTTCGTAAGTTATACACAATAACTTTATTTTTGTAAATGATTCCCAAGATGGTACATTTGAAGTATTTTTGCAGTTAGAAGGTATAACTAGTATCTGAAGAATTAAATGCAAGGAAAAACAATAAGAACACCCGGAATGACAATCTATAAGTTTTTGAAGATTTAAAGTATATTTAATTTCAAATGCTGCAAATTTCATTGTTTTAATTTTAATATTTATTTTATTATAGCTGTTTTATTTAATACATATCTTTGCTATTTTTTTTATTAATTCCTTTGTAATATTATCAGAGTTTCCAAGTCTCCGGCTTTTTGCACACCGCTATTATCTCAGAGAAAATATGACCTCCCCCTTTTAATCCGATAAAAATATTCCAAAGAAATAAAACAACATTTTCTATTTTAAAATACTGGTATCCAAAAAGCCAGACACTTAGTAGCTGTAATATTATCCAATTTATCAAGTGCTTATTACATTCTGGTAAATAGATTCATTTTACATTTTACGATAATATCGTTTAAATTTATATCAGAATAGTTCCATTTTCTTTATGTTTTTGGATTTAGTACTTTATTTACGGGCTTTGTAAATTTCGATCGTGAAGCTATTAATCACTTGAGGGGTGGTGGGATATAATATAACTCACCTAATTTTAATTCCAAATCGCCACATCCGCACCGGAATTTTAATGTGAAATTTTATTTTTATACTATGTGTGTGTGTGTGTGTGTGTGTGTGTGTGACGAAAAATCCTTTACTTATTAGATAAGTTTGTTTTAAAATTTTGGTGTAACTGAATGTTTTCATCATTTTATTAACAAAAGTACTTTTCTCCTAAAAGGATTATAAACAAATAAGAAAAATCATGCTTTAAGCATAGATTATGAAGCACTTTCCAACGCTTCATGAAAACTTTAACAAAACTTCGTTATTTAGGTAAATAAGGATATAAAGCCAAATATGTATTCCATTTCAGTACTATTGAACAACCCTTTATTTGATTTGTCAGCTAATATACATACTATATAATGAAAAAATTTAGTTTAGCCCAAAAAAAAAAAAAAAAAAAAAATGCCTAGTAGCTTGAAATTTCGCTTTCAGCAATTTATACTAATAGATGAAAACATACTTGAATACTTTGTTCAACCTTGTAGTTTGCCTGGTACCTTTATTACACATCAGTGTTAAGCTAAAATTTATTTTAAACTAAAACGCTGTTAAAGCAACTGAAATCACTTTCTCATAAATTAACATTCATAGGCTCCATGTACCCAATTCTTTGCGTGGCCCTGTATATCATTTTATCTATATTCTGCAAACATTTCTTAGTAACATTTTAATTAAAAAAAAAATTAATAAAAATTTTAATTTTTCTTAAGAAAGGTGTTATAATAAAAATAAAATACATTGACATGTTTCGGAACCGTCAAATAAGTTCCATAATCATAATATAAATAAAACAAAATTTCAAAATATTTCTCGTTCAATACAAATGACACTCGACAATGAGATATAAATAACAAAAAACACGCGCTCTATTGCAAAAAATTAAATTAAAATATAGACCATGACCGAACGGCTTTCGGACAAACCAGTTAAGGGGTTAAAAGGGGCGAAAATTTTCGAAAAGCGAACTAAAAAACATTTTAAATTGCAATTTATACGCAATCTCAGGAAGTACTGAACCGATTTCAAAACTAATGTTGTGGAAATGACGGTGGGAGCCCTTGCTCTTAGGTTCTATTTCATGTCACTACAACCTGGGGGTTGCAGAGTTAAAAACTTTCTAAATTCCAATTTTTGTGATACTGCAGGTGCTAGCAATTAGAAATTAGGCATAGTAGTTACTTATAAGCTATAAATGATTTCTAAGAATATTTTAAAAAAAATTCTAAATTTAAAAGGATCGAAAATTGGCGGAGAGCGTTCTAAAAACGTTCTAAATTGCTATTTCAACGCAGTCTCATGAATTATAAAGCCAATTTCAAAATTAATGGTTGGAAATTGTTGGTGACAGCTCTTGCAACACTCTAGTCTCTATTTCATGTCAGTGTCACTATTAGATGGGGATTGCAAGAGCAAAAGACATTCAAAATTATGATTTTTGTGATAATACAGGAGCTAACAATTTGGAATTTGGCATGGTAATTACTTACAAGATGTAAGGACACTTCAAGAACAGCTTCGAAAAAAAAATCGATATTTAAAAGGAGTGAAAATGCGCGAAAAGCCTTCTAAAATGTTCTAAATTGCGATTTCAACGCAATTTCAGAAAATATAAAATATATTTCTAAAGTAATTGTTGCAACACATGTAACTTTTTCAAGTGGGTAAAAAATGTCCGGCACAGGATTCGAACCAGGGATGTATTAGTTGATCCGCCAATGCTCTTCCAACTGAGCCATCCCGGACGAATACTGGAGGACTAATTCGCCCAACCAACCTTAACGATCGCGTAACCTGGTTTGATACTTTGGATCAGCTCAACAGAATAAATCGAAGGTTAATATATGGAACTGCAGAAAACGCTGTTTACGAAATTATTTTAGATTAATTTACTACACGATTATTTACTTCGGATTTTTTTTTTAGATTTTTTTTTTTTTTTTTTTTGCTAATTGTGCAGTAATCACCTTTGGAGATTAATTATAGTGCAAATGTGATAGAAACCTACAATGAAATTTTCTGTTAAAAACATTAAGTTGGCGAACCATTTGGGAGCCTTGTGTCATCTGAAATTGGCTTTTGCATGTGGTGTGTATAATTCTAGCCCATCAGGAAGTGCGTTAAAAATCGATTGCAAAATTGCACTTTTACATTCAGAAACCAGGTTGGATTAAACAGTGTAACATAAAGAGATTTTGATTTTCTGTACTTTATCACAATGTATAAATCATGCTTTTGGACTCAGTGAAGCATCACCGTCATTTTCTAAATACCTATAGCGTTTTTTTTCTCCGCTAGTAGGATATCGCATGCAAGAAAAAAAAAGATCACGAGCTCAAGTAATTTTTTTTTCTCATTTTCAAGGTCAAGTATCAGAAATCGTTAAGTATCTTTTGAGAAAATAACCATCACATCCGCTTTGTAAAATAGATAATTTTAAGACAAGAAACACTGAAAGCAAAGCAGAAACAAATTTTTCAGCATCAAAAGCGGTTAAATATTTTCGATATTTTAAGATATGAAATTAAATTAAAAGTTGTGATAGATAATTCAAAGGGAGATAGTACCCTTTGAACTTTTATTTTAAATATTTGAGAATTTTTAACGTAATTTTTGTATATTAATACTATTTACAAAAGCGATTCAAAATTTTTAATTACAATAACCTTCACATCAGCTCTGTAAAAAAGTTAATTTTAGAATGAAAAACGCTGAAAGCAAAGTAGAAACAAATTCCTTCGACTTCAAAGCGGTAAAATATTTTCGGCGTTATATCATAGAAAATAGAATTGAGATTTGGAATGCTTCAGCAAAGAGAAGGTACCCTTTGAAATTTAATTAATTGAATAAAAAATACATTTTCTGTATATTATCAAATGATTTTTCAGAGATCGTAGGGTCCTGGAATTTCCTACATGAAATATTTCTGTACCAGTATTTTATTGCACAAAATCTCTCCTTTAATAAGGGACAATTTTGAGCGTTTCAACTAGATTTATTTTACATATAAACTGGTATATCAGATGAAAATAATAGTATCCGTTCGAACCATCGTTTTGTGTAAGAAAATATCACAATAAAGTAAAAATGCAATTTTTATGATAAAATTTAAATAAATGTAAATCTACATAACAAAGCAATATGCCCGTGAGTAACCATGATGTCAAACAGACGGTGGCAACGACCTAAACAATAAATTTTGTTCTAAAGCAATTTTTGTAAATTTTGAACATTGCATAATTTCGATCGTTATACCGTCGAATAAAAAAATATTTACTTTCAAATACAATTGTTTTTAAAACTATATCAGAAATTACTGATAATTTATGGCTTTTAACCCCTTTCGGAGCTGTGGTATATGAATGAAACCACTTAATTTTAATTTCTAAACGCCACATTGGCGCCGGAATTTTGATAAAGAATTTACGGTAACTCTTGCTGTAACTCTCGACTTTATGAACGGATTTGGATGAAATTCTGTATGTGTATAGTTGAAATACTACTGTTTCGACCAAGTTCGTTGGCCACCTTCAACCGCCATCTTGTTTTAAAATGGAAGCCATTTGAATGTGTGGACACTTATGGAAATTTTTATGTTTTCTAACTTTTTCTTTAAAATGACCTATGTTGTTAACTTACATTGTGTGGCTGTTTAAAATGTCTTTTAACAGGGTTCACACAACTTTACCACTAAATTTTTACAGTATTTTTAATGTATTTCATTGCAGAAAAATATTGCGAAATTTGAGAATAAACGTTGTGGCTCGAATAGCCGTTCTTAACCCATTCGTTCACAGCATCTTTTGCGTAAATTTTATTTGGTTGGCACAACTATTTTTAGAAGATTTAAGTTTTGTCCATTAATCACGAAAGTGCACCATTTAAATAAAATAATTATTGCTTTTCTTTTTTACCGGTGTCAAAAACAGTCCTGAATGTACCTTTTGAAGCGTCCCTAGAAAGGGACGCTAGGCACTAATGGGTTAAAATTTAAATTTAAATTTTCTTGTTATTAATGGTGGTGGAAGAGTCCTTAAAAAATATAAGGAGTGTGCGAACCCTGTTTGATGTTTCTAACATTCTGTTTAAAATGACATATAAGAGTTTGCATTTTGTGAAACGGAACTTTTTCTATAAGTATACAAAGTTAAAAAACGTGAAAATTTCAAAAGAATCAAATGGCCGCCATTTAGAAAGAAGATGGAGGATGATGTTGGCCAACAAACTCGGTCGGGACATTAGTACTCCATTAGTATATAAAAAATTTCATCCAAATTGGTTCATAAATTCGAGAGTTACAGCATGACAAAATTCAGATACATATATCTATCTATCTATATATATCAGGGGTGCACAACGTTTGGCCCGCGGGCCACAATTATACCACTAATTTTATGCAGAATAATTTTCCTTATAGTAATGACAGAAACTTTACTATTAAAGAAAAGAAACTGCACTTTTCAAATATTCTGGTGCCAACCGATTTTCTGGTAAAAAGGTTGTGCATCCCTGCTATATATGGATATATCTATATATATATGTGGATCTATCTATCTATATATGTAAGTTAACATTTCAAAGGAGGGTGGTTTTGGATCTAGAGGTCATGATCGACGAAAATATAGCAAAATTTACCGATGGTCTTTTCCCGGACGGCTGCAATAGGTAGTTTTTTTTTTTTTTTACTTTTTGTAATGAAAGCTACCTAAAAGGGTCCACAATTTTGGCAGGCACTGTATGTTCTTGCGCATACCGTAATGATTCATTCGAATAAAAAGTAATGAACTATGCCCATCATTAGTTTATAATGTTGAAAATATTTTCTGTTATTTGTTTTAATATCAATGAACAAAATATTTATTAATGATAATAAACTTATTCAATATATATCGAAAAAATAAAATTTTAAAGCAATTGTTACGCATAGCCTTACAAACAAGAAAACTTATTTTCACTTTCAGTTTTTGGTTATTATTAAAGTCAATACATTTGAAATAAACCTTTTAATCATCTAATTGGCAAAAGAGATGAAGAACGTATAGGTATAATCATTTCATACATAACTATATAAAATAAATAACATGTTGGAAATTAATTATATTTACAGTATGTATGAGTAACATAAAGATAGTTTTAAGAAAAACGCACAGAAATTAATAATTTATTAACCCTTTACACTTGTTTGTCGGCTGAGACACAGAAAAACTTGTAGTTAATACTGTTTCAGAATTAAGCATTAGATACTTGTATTTCTGAACAAAATACTTATGGTATATTTCTAGAATATTTGCAACAGAAATCCAGGTTAAAATTTTTGTTTGAAAGTCGTGGCAGTGTAAAAGGTTTTTAAAAAATATTATATATTTTAAAAGAATAATCTTAAAAGTGCGCAAAATCGCTTTTAAAGTACACACTTTCAATTTAAGTTTGATCTGATTCTAATTTGAATATTTTTATGCGGCTTGTTTTACTTGATGTAGAATTCTATAAATTTTTACAAAATATGAAATACACACATAAAAGGTTTAAAACTGACGCAATTTAAAATAACATACAACACGCGCCTGCAGGTCCATTTTTTAAATACCAGTATTACGTATTTAAGAAAAAAATTCGTGGTATTTTTTTTTTTTGTAGCGATTTCATAAAAACATGATTTTCAGGTAAATCGACCGAATTCCCAGAAGATACGAAGAAAAATAGAAGAAATTAAGAAGTTTTTTTTTTCTTTTCTTTTTAAAGCGGTTTTGTAAAACGAATCAAGTGGGAGCTTTGTCTGATCACTTTCAGGGGCGCCGTTTGCAGTCTTGCAAACGTTAAATTTTACTGCTCCAATTGCGAACTGGCACTAATAAATTTTAGTACAATTTTGATCTCATAGTATAAGTGAAAAAGAGCTCTTGATTATTTTCAAATAAATTTGTTTTAAAATTACGGTGTGAATCAATTATGTGTACATTTTTTGGAGCAGAAATACCCTGCCCCTGAAAGGGTTAACAAAATGAATTTAGATTAATAATTAAAATGCATTATAATTCAAGATTAGAGGATGATGTAAAAGTTGAGTATTCAATTTGATTTAATTTAATTTTAATGTAATTTTAATATTTTTCCGACATTCATAAAAAATACCCTGGTTCTAATAATATACAAAAGAAACAGGTAACTACTTAATAGATATCATTAATTGATCAATCTAAAGAATGATATTCGTATTATCAAACTTTTCGTTTGAAAGAAACTACACCACGTATATTCTATTTTTACAAGACTGGGGTCCAAATTGGGCTATTTTTTTAAACTCACATATTTCGAATTTATACCGGAAACTATTATATAAAGAAGAAAAAAAACTTATAGAAAATTTGTAGTGTTCATGTGAAATATATTAATGACAAAAAAAAAAAAAAAAAAAAAAAAGACAAAACTGTCAACCTTGCAGAAGTTTTCTAGTCTTATGCAGCCTTGTTCAATCTCTGGTTCGCCCAAGTGGCGGCGTAGCTAGAGTGAGGAGATCTAGATGGAACTTCACACCATTAAAATTGCAAAGTTTTTTCGACGTGGTTAAGAAGCTACTTCAGCCAAGCTTCAGTAGCCTCTTAACGCCTTAACGAATTCCTTTTTTTGCGCACAATAAATTGAAAATGTGGGTTAACACCAGTTTTTTAAGCTTAAATATTCGTAATATTTAGTCTGAACATTTCTGAAATTAAATAGTATAACATCGTACTTAGAAAAAGCAAAATTAGTGGTGTCAAAAAGCTTTAAATGATCATTTAAGCAAATTCGTCTTGCCCGAACAACGTACGTGCAAACCAGTTAAGTGGTTAAAAACTTCAAATTCCCAGATTGGATAAGGCGAAGGAAACCTTATAAAATTTGTGGTTTCAAGTGCATCTGAACCCCCTTCCTTCCCCACTGACTCTCTCAAGGTTTGGTTACCGGCGGAACAAATTTCCATTAGTACATTTTAACAAACATTTTCGCCGTAAGTGCCTTATTCGCGCACACTTTCTGTCTTGAGACTTTCTGTCTATATTTTTGTAGGTACTGGTGGTTTTGCTCGTTGGTAATCAAGACCTAATCCCTCCCCCCATTCCCGATTTTTTATGGGACACCTGATACAAACAGTCCGAACACAATCCACATTTATAAATATTTGAGAAACGCATAAAGTTATTTAAGTCCGTTATTATCTTTTATGCATTTTCAGGCAAAATTTTCTTTGTTATTAAACATTAATTTAAAATTATGTTAAGATATCTTAAATGTCACTTGCTTACTGCAAAGTTGTATTTGTACACAGTCCTATATGCATTACATTGGTGCATAATTTTTCTCTCTTCAATGCTAATGAAACGTTATTTAAAATTAATTATTTGAAATATCTATTGTTACATTTTAAAAAGATAAAAAGTTTTTTCATTGAACAAAGTTCTAATTTAATAATAATAATAAAAAAAACCCTTCCTGTTTTTTTCTTTAATATTTCGAAATTTCGCATAATTTTATTTAATTATTTATATAATACTTGTTGTACGATATAATACTCGTTACTGTGATTTCCAGCCTATAATCGGTGGATCAGCATGGTTTATACGGATACCGTTATTTCGCAAATGAAATACCAGTATTTCTTTATAATAAAATAAATACAGTTCAAAAGAGTGTAATTGTGTCTTGTTTAATCCTTTGCGGCGCAGATCATTTCAATTGCGAGAATGTTGAAATAAATGAATGACATCGGAATTTGAAAATAAATTTATTTGCAAATATGAAAAATCTAAATTTCACACACTTGATAAAACGAAATTTTCTTTAACAAAATTCTGATGCCAACGTGGTTTAGGTTATTATAATTAAGTGATTTCATAGATTCATATAGTGATTTCATTTCACCACCTTCCAGGGGTTAATCAGAGAATTTTTATAGGAAAATAATGGTTCCGAAGAATTCTCTGAACATGAAATTCCAGGACCCGTACGAACCCTGATCAAACAATTATGTTTAGACCACAAAAACTTATTTCATAAAATGCAACTGATTTTAAATCGTAGAAAATAATTAACATTAGTTGTTAAATAAAGTTTTACAAGCCGAAATACGATCTTCTGATCGGTGGATTATAGGCCGGAAATTTCAGTGCAACTGATTCTTTTAATTTTGTCACCTAACAATTTTATTTGACTTGATTTAAAAATACTAGATAAATATAATGTGATTGCAAAGTATTATTTATTACCAGGGCCCGACTAACAAATTTCTGTGCCCAGGGCACGTTCAGTTTTTCGTGCCTCCTTCAATTGATCAATTTACTGACAGTTTTTTTTTTTCATATATTATACACTCATTCAAAAAGTGTCAATTAAAAAAAAAATTAAATTTATTGAAAAACGGTTCCAGAAATATTTTCTTTCTTCATTATTTATAAAAATGTGCTTTTAAACATACATTGCGATACATTTTTTGTCATTTCATCATATTAATATCTCAAATATCTCATTTGTTTCCAGAATTATAATTTTCATAATAGAAATTTAGATGAAGTTACGGAAAAAAATGTGCCCCTTAGAAATTTCGTGCCCAGGGCACAGGCAACGGGTGCCCGTACAATAGTCAGGGCCTATTTATGACCCTCGCTAAAAAAAAAATGGGTGAGTTACGGGTTAAGGTTAAAGAGAAAAAGACTCTACAGACAGCAGTAATGCAGGTCGATTTCTGGTCTTCAAAGAAACTCATGAAAGGTTATGTATGGAATTTCTAACACTAGGTGGCGCATGCTGTAAAAGAAGCTCTGAACCTGAACTTGCTGTTGCTTTTTTTTTTTAAAATCTGTTTTATGATTCTTCTATTTTTATTTTTGATTGCAAAATCTCAAATAAACAAACATACTGAAGTAAAATGTACAAACCTTTAAAAAATTCATTGTGTATAAAACTTGTCTGTTAGGCCTGAGAAAGTTATGTATTAAAATCTTGATAAATAACTTTACTTGCATACGGAAACACAATGTATTATAAACACAAGTATAAATGCATTAAAAATATAGGAAGGTAAAATCTTTTGCAGTACATGGCTTTTAAAATTAATGAAAAATAAATCTTTAAGATTGACTGAAATGTAATTTAATATCCGTTCTCGGAATTTTGAAGCTTACATTTATAATTAATTGTCGATTATGAAAAATACTGCGGTATTTTAGTTTACACGAATGGGGAAAATACATATCATAGGCGTAACTTGGGCTCTAAAACTAGGGGGGCAAAGGTTTTGAAGTACTTTTCTAGAAAATTATACTCTCCCCCTTTCCCAGTCAGCGAGTGCACACACATACAATTAAATATTTTTAAAAAAATTAACCATATAAGAAAAAATTAGAAAAAAATCCGAAATAAGTTATTTCATGTCTTGAAAAACTTATTTTAAAATACTAAATGCGTAACCGTAAAACTCTTATGTTTGATGCATTGTTCAACTGGAGAAAAGTTCAAACAAAATTAATAAAAATTTGTCAAAGCTTTCTAGAAATCTGCACGGACCGGAAATTCAGGCTCGGCCCGAACGAAAGTTATTTTGGCCCGGATCAGTGTATAAGTTAAAAGTTCGGCTCAGCCCGTACTGAACTCGGTGAAAACAGGCCCGACCCGGCTGGGCTCGATTTGGCCTGACTCAATTTCTACAAAAAAAATTGGATTTTACTTATGGGTGTATT
Source organism: Maratus speculifer (assembly GCA_964019185.1). Lineage (NCBI taxonomy): Eukaryota > Metazoa > Arthropoda > Arachnida > Araneae > Salticidae > Maratus > Maratus speculifer. The sequence continues at coordinate 52,375,531 of OZ025293.1, forward strand.
TCGATTCAAAGTGCTTATTTTCCGATTTATTTTTGAATTCACTTTTGCTCTCAGACGTATCAAACTGGCAAATTGTCTTATATAGAAAGTACACAAGGTGCCGTGATTGTCGATTCTATGATAAATGCAGCAAATATTGCAAAAAAAGCAATTAAAAATGGCATTTCGAACCAATTTTTCCGAAGCGGGAGATGTGTGAATGAAAAAAGGGTCATACTGAAAAGATAATTGTTTTTAAATCAAATTCCAATAAATTGAACGCAAAAAGACATCACACGGCACCTTATACGTCTCTTCAAAAATCCCTCAGCAAGTTTGTGCTTCTACTTTTAAAAATGTGTCTGAAATAGTATCACAAAATTTTGAATTGTTGAAGGTGAAAAACTGTTTTTCACATACACCTTTAACATACAATAAAGATTCTTTTAAAGAGTACTGAATACATATTTATGGAATAAATTGCCAGTATATTTTTAAATTATCATATGCAAGTCAGACAATGCACAATAGCAACAATAACGATTACTTAAATTCTAAGACCTTTCAACATTTAGATAAAGTGTGTTTGTGGTGTTATATATGACGGCCAATTATCTGCACGGGAGATGCAGGCCCAAGGGGGAGTAGTCCTCCGTCAGGGTCTTTTTAAGGGAACCTAACCCGCAACGTACCTGTTTGCGCAAGGATTAATAGAAACCACAAAAACTCCGAACGGTTAGACCGACGGGCGTGATTGGATTCAAACTCACAAGGAAGGTCTCCATTGGGGGCATACTCAGAATTTTTTGAAAAAAAAATACGAATTAAACTACTCATGTAGGTAATAAAGGATCAGTGAAAATTAGCGACGGAATTACATTATTAGATATGTAAAAAAAATAAAATAGTTTGGAATAATTGGCGTGAAAAGCTGAAAGCGACGCGGGATTTGGCGAGCAGCGCATTTCCTCGCCAAAAGCAGACGATTTTAACGAATCTGAAAATTGATTTTAATTGACTTCACTGTTAAAAATCTGCAGCATTTACTGCAACGTCACTCCACTACTTTTATAGAATATCTCTCTTCTGACCAATGAGAATGCTCCATAGCACGGTGAATTGACCGTGTCATACACTGTTAAAAATCTGCTGCAATTTGTTGCAACGCATTCCACCGCTTGTATATAATATCTCTATTACAACCAATGAGAAAGCTCCATTCCACTGCCAAATAACCGTTTTCTATACAAGCAAGGGAGTGCGTTGCAACAAAATGCAGCAGATTTTTAACAGCGTATTTTTCAATTTGGAACAATTTTAATCAATTTAAATTGTGTTTTAAATGATAAAATATATTAATTTAATTTTGTTATAAGTACATATAAACGCATATGACAAAATTACACTTAAAGTAAAGTAAAAATGCAAAACTAAAATTACTTAAACTAAACTTATTTAAATAAATTGAACATAGAAAGTTTTTTCTTTAAAAAGTATTCGAAGCGTAAAAGCGTATTTTTCAAAATTTCGTTTTTTCGCCAACCGGAGATAAATTGCCAAATAAACGAAATTTTTATTATTTTTTTACGGACGTTATAAGGAGGTTCCGCCGAAATTTTTTTATAAACATATATAACTATATGAGAAGAACATTCTGTAATTTTTTCAGATTTTTCTGAGTATGCCCGTATGCAGACCTTCCTTGTCAGCACCTCCCATCCTTCAGCTTCGAGAGCAGAACCTCTCAGTCACTGCTGGCAGAACTTCTATTACACAGAAGTTCTATTTAAATAAGGATTTATATGTATATATATATATATATATATATATATATATATATAATGTGGTTTATAATAAAAGAACAAAAGGAGAGTTAAAAACATCGTAATTTTTGAAGCTATATAATAAAAAGTAGGTTTGTGAAACAATTTCTCCGATATGTGAAAATATCTCATTTATTAAGGTTATTCTCAAATCCAAAAGAGATACTTTCTGGCACATTTCTGAATTCAATTCTTTTCGGAAACGCATAAGATTGGCAGGCGTTCTTGTTCTTATTCAGAAATTATGTAATCGAATGGCGTTATCTATTTTTTGATAAAGACAGCATTTTGAATCAAATTTCTAAAAGCGACATCACAGGAAAGGCTAAAAACCTGAAGCCGTAGCAAGAATCCCTTATCTGTCGATAAGTAATTTATTTATCAAAAACGGAAAAGCTAATTGATCTTAAATCCCTTCAATAGTTAAGATTCTCAATTTTAACCTTTGCAGTTAGAAATTAGTCAGAGAATGTGTCAAAGTTTCGCGTTATTCAGCAGAGTATTTGAGAACCACCTTAAGGTATATTTCCAAAGATTACATTAACAGAAGTTCATTATCGCTATTATAATTTTTACAAAACATATTGGTTGTCCTATATTTTTTAAGAATATTAAGTTCAACTCCGACTCAGCTCGACTATGTAGGGAAAACAAGCAAGCCTGATGTCAGCACGGCATAAGTCTACTGAAGATAAATAAATGAATAATTAAAAATAAGATAAAATAAATTGTTTTGACACCTTGTCTGATGCTGGTCACTGCGTTAAACATGCTATATTTTTTCGAACATGTTATTGATGTTCTCGAACTACGGAACTACCATCGGTTCGTGTCAAACATTTGTACTTATTCACGCAAAAGTCATCTCATTCAATGAATGTAGCTGATATTTTATCAGCTTTGCGTAAACTTTTAAATCCGGCCGTAAGGGCCGAAAATTTTTATCTTCTCCCACCCAGTCTTTTGGCTAATTTGATTTTTTTGCCGGCCGGTTGGGAAAAAAATCTGCTCTCACTGCACCGGCCCGGCCCACGAATTTCGTATACGGGGCTCGGGAAAAATAAGGCCCTCATGCTTTCAAAGGTTTTATTTAATGGTGGTAAGAGGAGAAAAAATCTTTAGCTAATATTCTGACTGGAATGAATCAAATTTTGCTGTTACGCCTTATAGGATACACGGAATAAATTTAGATTAAGAATGTAAAAATTAGTATTCTCTTGAAATAAAAAAATAATTGCACTACTTCACATTGTTTCGGAAAAAAGAACAAAACAAGAGCATCGATCATTCAATATGAAATATTTCCCCAAATTATTAGAACAAGGGAGAACAATATTGTTAATAATTATCTACCCATTTATTTATTGTTATATAATTTGCCTAAATTTTCCGTAAAATTTTAGATGAATAATTAATTCAAAATTTTTCTCATTTACTATGATAATCGGTATTCTGATGCAAGATAGGGAAAAGTCAAGAAATTTTTGATGCACTAACTTTTTGTCTAAATTTCCGAATTTCCTTGACTCGTAAGACCCTGTAAAGTAATTTCTCCCGTCAGAAATTGGAAAAACTTGCACTTTTTTCAGTGTATAATCGACGAAATTTGCAAAAATGATTTTGAGTTACAAAAAAAAAAAAAAAAAAAAAATCTGAAATTTACAACATATTTCATGAGCAGAGAGGTAGGGAGAAAATTCTTTTCCCGACGCTAATTATGCATTCTTTTCCGCGACTTTTTGACAAAATTAATCTTTTTTTCATTTCTTCTTTTCAAGATTCATGCTTTTTTCCGCGATCATTTAGCAGAATTTTGTGTTTTACACAATCCTGAAACAAATTTTACGTTTTTACCACGATCCTTTGACATAAATAAGCGCTTTGGTGCGATCTTTTGTCAGAAATTTAAGTTTTTTACGCGATATTTCAACAAAATTTGCATTTTGCCGTGATTTTTTGGCGAAGTTTAAGTTTTATCTGAGATCCTTTGACGAAGTTCAATTTTTCTTCCGCGATCATTTGTCAAAATTCGCGTTTTCCTGAGACCCTTTGACAAAATTCAAGTTTTACTGTGATCCTTTGACAAAATTCGCGTTCTTGTGAGATCCTTTTACAAAATTCGCGTTCTTCTGCGATCCTTTGACGAGAGCCGTGTTGTTTCGCAATAGTCACAAAATTTGTGATTTTTGGCAAGATTCGCGTTTTTCCGAGATCATTTGACAAAATTTATGTTTTTGTCTCGATTTTTTGACAAAATTTGCCTTTTCTCCGTGATCTTTTGTCAAAAAAGATTTCGCGTTACTTTACGATATTCAACAAAACTTGTGTTACTTTAGCAAATTTTTTAACGAAATTTGCTTTTTTCCATGATTTCTTTACAAAATTTGTGTTTTTTCACGATCTTTTGCCAAAATTCGCAATTTTTCAGCCATAGTTTGGCAAAATTCGAATTATTTCACGATATTAAACAAAATTTGCAGTTTTTTTCGCAATTTTTTGACAAAATTTTTGGTATTTCTGCGATTTTTTGGTGAAATTTGCCTTTTCTGCAATCCTTTCACGAATTTCCACATTTTTCTTCAGTCCTTAGAAGAAAAAAAGTGTATTTTTTTAGACAAATTTCTTGTTTTTCCGCAATTTTTTTTATGAAAATCGCTTTTCTTTTGAGACTCTTTGACGAGATGTTCGTTATTTTTCTATTCTTTGACAAAATATGAGTTTTTTCCTGCGACCTTTTAATGAAATTCGTATTTTTCCACGAATTTTTTTGACGAAATTCGCGTTTATTCAATTATTTGGCGGTATTTTCAATTTTTTATGCGAACGATTAACAAAATTGATATTTTTTCGTAACCGTTTATCGAAATTCGCGATATTTTACATTGAAGCTGTTTTATGTCCAAATTTTTCATCTAATGACCTTTTTTTTTTTTTTTTTTTTTTTTTTTTTTCACCGTATCCGATTGCTGAAGTTCGCTATCTTAAAGGACTATAGCATTTTTGGAAAATTTGCAGCATTTTTCACTCCTTGAAAATGAATACTTTTTATTTCAATCCTTTTCCTATTTTTTCAATAGCGCATAAACCATGAAATCGGTTTTTGGACATTTGCGAGCGCTGGGAAGGGAAAAGGATGGGTTTTTGATGAGTTCCTTTTTATTTTTAATTAATAACTTTTTTACTTTTAAAATTCTGAGTTTCAAGTACATATGGAGAGGCCTTGGAATATCCTGATTTAAATTTTCAGACTTACATGCGATAAATATTTCTAGTCATCCTATACACACAGAGCGAAATTTTATTTTATAGGAATTTTAAAATGACACAAATCTAAACAAACATTGAAAAACTGAATGTGATAGCAGATTTTTTTTTTATTTCTTTTTAAAGTAACTACTCTATGGCTGCTTAGCTCCAATTTACACGTCTACCCCACACATGCATACAAACATTTTTTAAATGAAAAAAGGCTCACAGGTTCAGCATTTCTGGAGGGGAAAATAGCAAAAAATATATTTCTTAAACATAGAGTGTGGCATTAAAAAGTTTGTTAAGGTACATCACAGAAATTACTGATATGAACATAAAGGTGTTATTGATGGGATCTGGAATTATCCAATATTTGATCCAGTTTGTACTCAAAATGTAGTACATAAATATATAATAAAAAAGAAAAGAAAATTGAAATATAAAACTGGCCTTTAAGCACGGAATAACACAAAAAACTGGAGGGGCAAAAGGTAAGTCTTTCCCCTGCTCCTGGAAAACTAAGGGGGCAAGTGCCCCCCTTTGCCCCCGCCAGATTACGCCCATGATACATATTTTTATACTTTTTATAGATGTTTTGGGGGGAATGTATATATTTTTCACAAATGCAAATTTATATTGATTTGTATTTTCAGCGAGCGCAGAAAATACATTTTAGGACCCCATAATAATTTGGTCACGTACTCCTTGTGCTCGTGTGATAATCAGGCATTGAGACTATTTATTAGAAATACATAATACAATTTAATTAAAGAGAATGAACAGAAACTAACCTTTGTTTTGTGAAGTTTTCTACTTCCAATCAATAACGAAATCATTGTAAGTTTAAACAAGTTATGGCCTCGCATTGTTTTGAAACACTTTCCAACACTTCTAGACTGTTTCAATGAAACTTTATCTTTTGATTCAGGTTAAAAAATATCTAAATGAATAATTCAGAAATTTCATAAAGAAGTTGAGAATCTAATTTCATTAACTACTGACAATAATCGGCAGGGTGGTAAAATTATTTTATGGGACCCTCTAGTTGTATGATCTACAGATTTTAATTGATACCACGTATTATGCTATGTTTATTTGCGCTTGAAAATAATACAATTAAACTATTTCACATAAAGCGAAATTAATACGTAAATAGTAATTAAAGTAATATGCTTAATAGTACCACATAAAACGGTCTTCCCTCAATTATCATAGAAAAAAGAGCAATGAATTAATTTACCGTAATTTCCGGCGCATAATCCGCGGATCAAATAATTCTTTTTGGTCCCAGAAATATTATTTAGTGATTGAAGACAAATATTTACGGCGATCTGATGAGTTACGTTTCTTTTCTTTTCTTTTTTTTCTTTTTTTTTTTTTTTTTTAATTCTGGGACTAAAAATAATTGTTTGATCCGCGGATTATACGCAGGAAATTACGGTACTTTTATGCAGCCCAATTGTGTACATATCTGCCAACATTTATGCTTTTTTTTTTTCTGTTACCACTAAAATTTAACAGAATTTTTTGCAATATTTAATCGACAGAATTAGTCAATTAAACAAGAGAAAAATTACTCTTTAGTGGTGAGTAGGAAGCATAAAGTCGGAAGCATATGAGCATATAAAACTTATAATTTACAAATACCTCTTAGAATACTTAACCCTTAGTATCACCATGTTGCAGTTCTCCAACATACCCAAAAGCGAACAGTACTTATACACAGTAAGTTTTAGAACACGATTTTATTTGTTGTTTCCATTTCCCAACACACTAGTTAAGACAAATGTATCATTGGTATTCTTAACATACAATGATATTGAGTTTGATTTTCTTACCACAGTTTTGTTTATCATTTGAGAAACTTCAGGTTGATACTGCAAAAATTAGCTTCGCAAATTTGTCGAATTAAAAAAGCTGGAGAAATCCGAAAGTAGATTTTTTGATAGTAATTTTGTATACTTTATTAGAAAATGGACAATTTTTATGAGAAGTATGTCAATTTCTGTTTATTATGGATGTGAAAAAAGTATCTTATAGTCAATAATTATTTTAGTGTTACTTACTAAATTTTTTGATCAATTTTTCCATGCTTAAAATGTTGTATTTCAACGTCTGAGTCAATCGGAGTTGTTGAGCCACAAAGAGTTAAACATATTTTAGCTGCAAAAGGCTTAACCCTTTCCAGCACACTGTGCCCGGTCTGGAATATCTAATTTGATTTCCAAACTTGCAATCGACACCAATAATATTTTAGTAAAATTTTGCTTTTACAATAAAAGCTTAAATGAAGAAATTCAAAATATCCAAAAAATTCGTTTGTGAATTCCGGTGTCTGTCAATAATTTATCATTTTACTAACAGATTTCGCCAGTATGCCGGAAAGAGATAACCTCTTCGCTACTGAGTATTAATGTAACATTATTCAATATTACTGAATTATTTCTTCTTCAATTCAAAGCAAAAATTTTAATCTGTTTGCATCATTTGGAATCTCAGCCATCGAAGCTTGTTATTTGTAGATCGATTTTGGAATTATATTCGAATATCATTTAGAGAACTGTAAAGAATGAAGGTCCACATATGTGGACCCAAGTAACGAAGAGGTTAATACATTTAACACTTAGAACGCCGAGCAGGTGTCAATTCGACATCAATCAATGTACCAGGGATGTAGTGGAGGGTATACGCGGCTATACGCCGTATACCTTCTGGATTTTCTAACGGAACACCGTATACCCTCTGTTTCAAAATAAAGCAGTAGTATATACTATTTAGGGTTTACTCTCTGCCTGTCCTATACCCTCTGGCTTAGAGCGAATACCCTCTGTATTTTTTACGACTATACCACTGCAATGGACTACTTGTCGATTCGAACCAGAATTTTATTTTTCATAAAATAAGTACAAATGTATTATACCGAAATAAGTGGAATAATTAACTTAAATAATTTTGAATTATTTTTCTGGTTCAAAATATTTTTACAAACCTTTTACGGAAAATTTCCCGGCATTAGTGTTAAAATACAGTCTGAAAAATTCATGCTCCTAGACGGTAATGCTTTTCCAGAGTAGAATGCGTTCCAGAAATTGCGTATTTCAAAAAAACGGAATTCATACCAAAAAAAAAAAAAAAAAAAAGCAAAATTTGGTTAATGTAATAACGAAATAATTGCTGCTAATTAAAGTAATAATGTCTTTTAAATCTCTGGAATACGAATAAAAAATCCACCATTTTGAGAAAATTGATGGTAACAAAAATTCTACCATGGGAGTTAAAATACAGAGTTAAGAAATCTTTTGTGAAACTACTCTTTACGTGATCCTGTGATCTATACGGAGGGATGGGTCTTATCTATTAGGAAATATAAAAAAAAGAAGAATCATATCATATGTTATCCTATGGGAAAAAAATTATTATTTTTGTTTATTCAAATTTAGAAATGTCAACAATAATTTTTTTAGTACTTATATAGGAAGATAATTTATCCAGAGGACAATCAAAGGCAACAATTTTTATATACTGTTCGCACCACTATATTTTAAAAATACCTTTTGCAGTATATTTTTTTGTAACTGTTGTCAAAGAGTGTGTAAATATTTTTGTTTTTCAAGAAGTAGTGAGGAGTATAATTAATAATCGTCTGTGACAGCCCTGTTTATCTCTATATAAGCTAAAAACTTTTATATGTTTTCTAGTCCAAAGTTACAAATGAGTAAGGAATACTTTTTATACTTTTCGGAATTTTTTGAAACTTTAACAAAAATTTTAAAAGAATCATAATTATCTCTAAAACATTTTAAGTTTACAAAGGAAAACGAATCTTCCTATCTACGTGCTGAATAGAAATATTTTTGAAATTTCCAAATTTGAATAAGTAAATAGATATGTATTTTTTCTTACGAGATAACATAGGAATCCACTTTTATTCTTCCGCGCCTAATAAATCTCTTTCATACATACCACATAATACACTAAAATTAAGTTAAACTTTGAAAGCAATAGAACAATAGAAAACTTACTTCAAGCAACTATTGCTCACTGATAGTATTGTAACCAAATTCTTTTGTGTGTCTTTGTAAAAGAACAATAAATGCTATATACTCTACATTGTACAGGGAGCTGTTGTAGTACACATCAGTAATGCATGTCGATTCAATTAAACTTGAAGTAGCCTGAAATCATCAAAATACAAAGCAGCAAAATTTCTCCATACGTCAGAATGTAATGAAATATTTTGTGTGGACCTATAAAATAACTCTAAATTTTACACATTCCGTTTTAAACAGGTATGTATGTCGGCCAATTATCTAGGCTGTGGGATATAGGCCCTAAGGGGGGGGGTGCCCTCCGTGGGGGTCTTTCTAAGGGCAGGGCCCGATTATGACAATTTGGGGCCCTGGGCAAAGACAAATTAGGGGGCCCCTTTCGAATCATTGCAACTTTATTTAAATAGAACTCATGGTCATTTATATGTGTATGTGTAAGACATAAATATATTTTTCGCACCTTAGATATAAACAGAAGAAAATTCTTAGCTCCGTCAATTCTAAATTAAATACTATAATTAATAAAATTACCCCCCCCCCCTTTTTTTTTACCTTAGTGCAGAACAAAACCCTTTTTTATAACTTTATCAAGTTGTTATATTGCTTTAAGATGAATTTAATAACTTCAGCATATGGAAAAGTTGGAATAGGAAAAATAAAGTAAATATTTTATAATTTAATGCATGGATTTAGGGGCCCCTTAAGGTACGGGGCCCATGGGCAAAGTCCCGATTTGCCCATGCGATAAAAAGGGCCTGTCTAAGGGAACCTAACCCGTATTTACGCAAGGTTCGAAGAAAACCACGGAAAACTCCGAGCGGTTAGGCCGACGGTCGCGATTGGGTTCGAACCCAGCACCTACCGTCTACCAGTTTGAGGTCAGAACCTCTCGGCCACTGAGGGGGCCATCCAACACTAGAACCGCGGGAAAATTCATTCAAGTTTTATAAAAATATTTCTCACCGGAATTTCCATTTAAAACTGTTTAGGTAATTTGTTGAAATTATTTTTGCTCAGTTTATATTTAGCTTATTTTACAAAGAGTTTTCTGGTTTGAATTGACATTTTTGTGCTGTATACGGGTCAAAATGATCCGTCGCCGCTGTTCTAGTGTTAACCCGGGAATGCTCGTGCATATCCTGTTTATGTATAATTTATATTTTGTCACCGATAATTCTAACAAAAACCGCCATTTTATGTAATCATTAACATTGTTCAAAAATTCTGCACAAAAATAATTTTAAGGCTATTTCTCGAAAATTTGTGGTGAGAAATGTTATAACCATACCCACACTGGGTATGTCATACCCGGCGCGAGTAATTCCGGGTTAAAAATGTTTTAATACAGAGAGATGAGCTGAAGACCGATTGTCAATTCTTTGATAAATGAAGAAAATATTGCAAAAAAAGCAATCAAAAACGGCATTTTGAATCGATTTTCGCGAAGCGGGAGATTTGTGAACGAAAAAATGGGTCGTACTGAGAAAATAATTGTCTATAAATCAAATTCTAATGAATTGAGCGTAAAAAGACATCCCACGGCACTTTATACGTCTCTTCAATGCCCTCAGCAAGTTTCATGTTTCTACTTTTAAAAATGAGTCTGAAATTGTATCAGAAAATTTCGAGCTGTTGAAGGTGGAAAAGCATTTTTTCGAATACACCCTTAAATCGTTAAACTACAAAGCAGCAAAATTTCCCCATACGCCGCGCCGTAATGTAACGGAATATTTTGTATGAATCTGTAAAATAATTCTAAAAGATACACACTCCATTTTAAATAGGTAACGTTCTACAGTAAACCGCAATAACATATACCAACACTGTAAAAAATAGAAAAAAAAAGTACGATTTTACGGAGATTGTACTTGTAACCGAAACGCCAGTACAATTTACTGTTTTTTTAACGGAAAATTCCCGTAAATTCAAAAAAAAAAAAAAAAAAAAAAAAAAAAAAAACGGAAAATTTACGGAAATATACCAGGGGTTGGAGCATATAGAACAAATTTTACTGTTCTTAAAAGTATTTTTTACCGGTAACCTTTAAGAGACATTTCTATAAGATATGCATTAAGAATATATCACGAAGATTATTGATATACTGGTAAGAACAGTAGAATTTTTCCTATATGCCCTGACCCCTGAATTTACAGAAATTTTTCTAATAGTAAATTGTATTGGCGGTCGGATTAACAGTAAAATTCGCATTAAAATCGACCTTTTTTTTTTCTTTACACTGAGGGCTGACCAACCTGGCGCCCGCAAGATGTCACAAAATTCTTACAGAAATGAATATCTTGATGAAACGGAGATATTCGGAGATTTATTAAAGCAAATATTTTTGGTGTTTCACGGATGCCAAGTTGGGCAGCCCTGACTTATACCAATTAATCCAAATGTATATTCTTACGCATGTCTGAGTACCGACTGGCGAATCGAAGTCATAAAAACTTTTCTACTATATTGGAAAATGTTAATAGCAATTCATAAATTTTCATTGGAAACATTTTATGAAACATGGCGTAGAGGTCTGCACGGTCGGAATTCCCAGGCCCGGGCTCAGCCAGAAAGAAAGTTATTTTGGCCCGGCCCGATTTGGTCCGACACAATTTCAACTATTTTGAAAAAAAAATGGGATTTTTATCATATAATTAAGATACCTTTAAGGAATACTACATACATATTTATGGGATGATTTTATAGTATATTTTATAGATAATACACAATAATAACGTTAATGATTACTTAGATTCTTATAACATTCAAATAAAGATTCATTAAAAAGATAATATGGTTTAGAATAAAAGAAAAAAGGAGAAAGCTAAAAACATCATAGCTTTTGAAGCTGTATAATAAAAAGTAGATTTATGAAGACATTACTATATAATTTTATTAAGGATTTTCTCAAATCCACAGGAGCTACTTTCTGATATATATTTGAATTCATTTTTTTAGGAAATGCATAAGATTAACAGGTTTTTTTATTCTGAAAATTCATAATTAATTAATAATAACGCGTTTTATAATTAATTAATATTCATTAATTAATATTTTATAATTAATTTATAATTAATTAATAATAATCCCGTTTTAAACAGGTATGTATGTCGGCCAATTATCTAGGCTGTGGGATATAGGCCCTAAGGGGGGGGGGGTGCCCTCCGTGGGGGTCTTTCTAAGGGCAGGGCCCGATTATGACAATTTGGGGCCCTGGGCAAAGACAAATTAGGGGACCCCTTTCGAATCATTGCAACTTTATTTAAATAGAACTCATGGTCATTTATATGTGTATGTGTAAGACATAAATATATTTTTCGCACCTTAGATATAAACAGAAGAAAATTCTTAGCTCCGTCAATTCTAAATTAAATACTATAATTAATAAAATTACCCCCCCCCCTTTTTTTTTTACCTTAGTGCAGAACAAAACCCTTTTTTATAACTTTATCAAGTTGTTATATTGCTTTAAGATGAATTTAATAACTTCAGCATATGGAAAAGTTGGAATAGGAAAAATAAAGTAAATATTTTATAATTTAATGCATGGATTTAGGGGCCCCTTAAGGTACGGGGCCCATGGGCAAAGTCCCGATTTGCCCATGCGATAAAAAGGGCCTGTCTAAGGGAACCTAACCCGTATTTACGCAAGGTTCGAAGAAAACCACGGAAAACTCCGAGCGGTTAGGCCGACGGTCGCGATTGGGTTCGAACCCAGCACGTACCGTCTACCAGTTTGAGGTCAGAACCTCTCGGCCACTGAGGGGGCCATCCAACACTAGAACCGCGGGAAAATTCATTCAAGTTTTATAAAAATATTTCTCACCGGAATTTCCATTTAAAACTGTTTAGGTAATTTGTTGAAATTATTTTTGCTCAGTTTATATTTAGCTTATTTTACAAAGAGTTTTCTGGTTTGAATTGACATTTTTGTGCTGTATACGGGTCAAAATGATCCGTCGCCGCTGTTCTAGTGTTAACCCGGGAATGCTCGTGCATATCCTGTTTATGTATAATTTATATTTTGTCACCGATAATTCTAACAAAAACCGCCATTTTATGTAATCATTAACATTGTTCAAAAATTCTGCACAAAAATAATTTTAAGGCTATTTCTCGAAAATTTGTGGTGAGAAATGTTATAACCATACCCACACTGGGTATGTCATACCCGGCGCGAGTAATTCCGGGTTAAAAATGTTTTAATACAGAGAGATGAGCTGAAGACCGATTGTCAATTCTTTGATAAATGAAGAAAATATTGCAAAAAAAGCAATCAAAAACGGCATTTTGAATCGATTTTCGCGAAGCGGGAGATTTGTGAACGAAAAAATGGGTCGTACTGAGAAAATAATTGTCTATAAATCAAATTCTAATGAATTGAGCGTAAAAAGACATCCCACGGCACTTTATACGTCTCTTCAATGCCCTCAGCAAGTTTCATGTTTCTACTTTTAAAAATGAGTCTGAAATTGTATCAGAAAATTTCGAGCTGTTGAAGGTGGAAAAGCATTTTTTCGAATACACCCTTAAATCGTTAAACTACAAAGCAGCAAAATTTCCCCATACGCCGCGCCGTAATGTAACGGAATATTTTGTATGAATCTGTAAAATAATTCTAAAAGATACACACTCCATTTTAAATAGGTAACGTTCTACAGTAAACCGCAATAACATATACCAACACTGTAAAAAATAGAAAAAAAAAGTACGATTTTACGGAGATTGTACTTGTAACCGAAACGCCAGTACAATTTACTGTTTTTTTAACGGAAAATTCCCGTAAATTCAAAAAAAAAAAAAAAAAAAAAAAAAAAAACGGAAAATTTACGGAAATATACCAGGGGTTGGAGCATATAGAACAAATTTTACTGTTCTTAAAAGTATTTTTTACCGGTAACCTTTAAGAGACATTTCTATAAGATATGCATTAAGAATATATCACGAAGATTATTGATATACTGGTAAGAACAGTAGAATTTTTCCTATATGCCCTGACCCCTGAATTTACAGAAATTTTTCTAATAGTAAATTGTATTGGCGGTCGGATTAACAGTAAAATTCGCATTAAAATCGACCTTTTTTTTTTCTTTACACTGAGGGCTGACCAACCTGGCGCCCGCAAGATGTCACAAAATTCTTACAGAAATGAATATCTTGATGAAACGGAGATATTCGGAGATTTATTAAAGCAAATATTTTTGGTGTTTCACGGATGCCAAGTTGGGCAGCCCTGACTTATACCAATTAATCCAAATGTATATTCTTACGCATGTCTGAGTACCGACTGGCGAATCGAAGTCATAAAAACTTTTCTACTATATTGGAAAATGTTAATAGCAATTCATAAATTTTCATTGGAAACATTTTATGAAACATGGCGTAGAGGTCTGCACGGTCGGAATTCCCAGGCCCGGGCTCAGCCAGAAAGAAAGTTATTTTGGCCCGGCCCGATTTGGTCCGACACAATTTCAACTATTTTGAAAAAAAAATGGGATTTTTATCATATAATTAAGATACCTTTAAGGAATACTACATACATATTTATGGGATGATTTTATAGTATATTTTATAGATAATACACAATAATAACGTTAATGATTACTTAGATTCTTATAACATTCAAATAAAGATTCATTAAAAAGATAATATGGTTTAGAATAAAAGAAAAAAGGAGAAAGCTAAAAACATCATAGCTTTTGAAGCTGTATAATAAAAAGTAGATTTATGAAGACATTACTATATAATTTTATTAAGGATTTTCTCAAATCCACAGGAGCTACTTTCTGATATATATTTGAATTCATTTTTTTAGGAAATGCATAAGATTAACAGGTGTTTTTATTCTGAAAATTCATAATTAATTAATAATAACGCTATTCGTAATCGAATAGCGTTATCCATTTTTTGATGCATGCAATTTAAGAAAATGCTGTCAAAGTTAGCGTTTTGAATCAAATTTCTTGAAGCGACAGCATGAGAAGTGAGAAACATTTCTAACCACGTGACAGCAATTTCTTATATCTCAACAAGTACATACAATACATGTATATTATTTACCATACATGAAAAACGCTATTCGATCCCTTCAATAGTCAGGCTTATCAATTTTATACCATAAAAGTTAGTTAGAAAATGTGTCGAACGTTCTCGTTGTTGAGAAGCGAATTTAACAAACACCAAGCAGTATAGTTCCAAAGATTACGTCAACGTACCATAATTTCGCGCGTATGCGCCGCACCTCAGATAATTCAATTTCCTCCCAGAATTTATTTTAAATTAAATGTCATTTACTTCTGCTTGGCATTTATTTGACTCCTTTTTTACAATAAAATTTCTGGTGTGAAAAAGACTTAACACAGCCGCGGCGTATATGCGTGAAATTGCTGTAAGTTCTTTATCGTTATTAATACTTTTACAAATCATGTTACACTGTCAGAAAAATTCGTCAATATACCCTAAGTTATCGTTATTTTTTCACAAATAATTACCGTATTCCCAGAAAACGTATTTGATCTGTGAATTCATTCCGAGCGTCGAAAAATGAGGAAGAGATTCCGTTTATTTCTTGCACGCATGCGTATTGGGTCTGTTAGTAATGAATTCGAATTTATTTTTAAAATGAAAAACAAAATATTCTATAGATTAAAATGTCTAATTTAGTTTAAAAAGACACAAATGTTTTCGAATTTAAAAATAAATAACAATTACTTTCTTCATTCATCCAAAAATTCTCACAATTTGTTATTCATATTCAAAGTTGGATAAGTTGAATAAAGTTGAATTTACTAAGATATTTATATAATAAATATTCCCATTTAAAATATACTTTAAGTGAACACATTTAAAAGATATTTTAATTAAAAAATAAAATGCAAAAAGAAAAAAAAATGATATTATTAAAAAAAAAAAAATCTTGTCATAGAACATCCATATTTTTTCTTCTAGCAATCCACGTATATATAATTAAAATTCACATTATTATACTACATTAATATAAACATATAAAAACCCCAGCCACAGTTTCATTAAAGATGAAATCTTCCCGAAATTAACTTCAAAATTAAAAGCTCTTTAACGAAATAAACCAAACCACACTCATAAGAAATAAAGGCTTCTACTTCAAAGCACTTTTCTCCAGAGCAATTGTGGCGCCGAGGCAAGGCGCTGGCTTTCTAATGCTGGGAACGTGAGTTCGATCCTCACCGCCGGCGTATTTATCTCTTCCAGACTTTTTTTCAAAAGACGGACATTTTACCTCTTTTGACGGAGAAAAAAATAAACGGATATTCGTCAATATACAGACAATTTCTGGCAGCAGTGCTGCCAGTACTTTTTCTGTGAAAAGACGGAAGTTTTTTTGAAAGTGTATCTGCCCTACACATCTTGAGAACATTTAAATCTTGTTCCTACTCGGCTAGACTATATGCAGAAAAACAATGCAAGCGTGATCGCGACCGGCACGACTCTGCTAAAAAAATAGTAAGCCCAGGTTAGACACATAGTAACTGTCGATGCCGATCTCTACATTGTACATGTACAAGTTACATTTCTGCATTGATGCTGTTAAACCAGTGTCGGCTCCTGACGCACATTTATACTTATTCTCGTTAAAACCATATTTATTGAAAATAGATCATATTTTACTGCTTTTGCTCAAATCTTTATAACGGGTCGCCCGGTCTGCTGAATTTTGTTATCGTCCCGGTTCTTAGGGCCAGTTCAATTTTTTGCCGGCCGGTCTGTTGAAAAAATTCTAATTCTGCAAGTCCGGCCCGGCTCGTTAAAAAGTTCGGAACAATTCCATCAAGCTGGGAACGGGCCTCTGGCCAAGCCTGGGCCCGTGCAGACCTTTAATGTAGCGTAATATTTAAAACGTAAAATGTATTCCGAATGAAATCTCTCCATCATTAAATATGCGAGTTCAGGTTGTGTGTGAGCTGCCTAGAAATTCATTTCATTTAATTCCTTACGCATCACGCCCGATAAGTGTGGTTAATTAAAAAAAAAAAAAAAAAAAAAAAAAAAAAAAAAAAAAAAAAAAAAAATCCGTTTGATTGATTGCCATCAATATTTTGAAATAGGAGTATTCAACTTATTTAATGACAGATATTTTAATGTTTTAAAATTCAAAAATTATCCATTACTTAAGAAAGGTGTTACATATTTAAAAAATTCTAACGTTTCTTTTTAATGTATTGTTTAGAGAAAACTATTGAACCGACTTGCTGCTCTAAACATCAACGAAGCACTTTGACTAAAAATGTTTTTCTTCTAAATTGCTCCAAGTTGAATGATCCAACCTTTTTTTTTTTTTTTTTTTTTTTTTTTTTTTTTTTTTTTTTTTACTTTTGAGAAGAGAAAGCAATGGATTTCAAATTACTTTATAATGTTCAGTGTTGAGTTAATGTTCACCAACATAAATTGTAAAAATGCTATACCAAATTTTCTTACTAATAATGTTAGTGCTTAGGATATACAACTAAAGAACATAAGTGAAAGGACAATGCTCAGGTAGTTGAAATTCAAGTCGAAACTTTTGCGTGCAGAAAACACTTATGCGGACTTCAGAATATTAGATTTGTATGAGTTCGCCGGAAATTAGACTTCTGAAGCAGTCAGCCTGCAAAGTTTAACAGGAAACGTTTTCATAGTGTATTTTCATCATCACCATTATTATTATTGTTATTATTATTATTATTATTATTATTATTATTATTATTATTATTATTATTAAGTGGAGGTAGAAGTTTCTTACGAATATCTTTGCATAATTCTATCTTTGTATGGATGAAAATTAAGTAAAAAGGATCAATATAAACTTTTAATGAAGATTAAAAAAAAATTAAAAACTTAAAATTGAAATAGTTTTATCACTTATTTTAGTTTTCTCTTGCAAATGTTTAATAAAAGATTATTACAAGGATATATTTATAGGAATATTTAATAGAGAATATTTAGGGGATACTTATACGAAGTTTAATTTTTTTAAACAGCGAAAGCAAAAAAGTGACCGCGCGAACGCCTGAAACATCAGCAGTGAATTTTGAATTACTTTACAATATCGTTTAGATATAAGTGAATGCTTCATTTTAATGACCTATTTCAAAGTTCATCAACATAAATTGTAACATTTCTTTGCTAAATTTTCGTATTTTGTCTTGTGGTTACTTCAATGCTTGGAATATACGGCAAAAGAACCTAAGTGAAAGGACAGTGTTCAGATAGTTGAAATTCGAATCGAAACAGTTACTTGTGGAGAATACTTGTGTAGAGTGTAGACAATATGTGTATAAATAAAATTTTAGAGACAAATACAAAACATTTTTTACTTTTTTAATGGCAGAGGTCGTACGATCAAAGATTTTTGGGGGTTTAGTACCAGAATTTTGTAAATCTATCTGAAGATCGATTTATTTCCCTTAAAAAAGGCACATATTGCTTTACAAAAGTTCTGATAAAAGATGGTTGAATGTCCTTGAAGCGTAGGAACCCTGTAATGCTCTCGATTACATCACATTTATTCAACTCGGCAGGACGGACATGGGACATCGCGAGACCAGGTAGTGTATTCATTTTTTTTACTTTGTCACCAATAAATATAAATAACAATCATCACCTTATTTAGTCGGAGTAAATTGTTTCAAATTCTGCGATAAATTGAGTTGAAGACTATTTTTTAAGAAGTAGCAGTAACAATTATAAAAAACCATGTGCACTTGGGGTCATCAGTCCCGGCGCTCATTCTCCCAAGTTAATTGCATCCCGGCAGGTGCTATATAAGGGAAGTGTATCATCATCAGTGTAATCAGCTAATCTGTGCAATCAATTACAACTGTAGGCAGACTTTGACTAAATCTAAAAGTAGCGAAATAGTTACTATGTTTTTGGAACGCTACTTTTTAATATAAGTAGTTGTAGTTAACAATACTTTCAGTAAAGTATTTGTAGTTGTGGTTGGGGTACAATAAAAATGTAGTTTTCCGACCTTTGTACTTTTATAAATACATACACAGGGCTCTCCAACATGGCAACCGCGAAACACCAGAATAATTTTACCGATTTTTTTTCCTTATTAAAACTCCGAATATCTCCGATTCATTAAGTCTTGATTTCGGTAAGAATTTTCTGGTATCCCGTGGTCGCCAGTTTGGACAGCCTTGACATACATATACCTCATACGTACACACAAACGAACATACACACACATGCATATATATGAGGGTCAGGTGAAAAGTTCCCGGTCCGACACAGAAATGGCGCCACTAGGACATTCATATGCTAGCACTGCATGGTACTATCCCTGACTAGTTTAGAACCACAGTTTCGAATCAGTAGCTGGGTTACTCTTTGATTGACAACATTTAAATAAAGACAATTTTAGAATTTTTACGTAAGTGGAAGATTTGAATGAACGAGTGGTAATTAAAAACTTCTATCTGAAGATTTAACGACAAAAGTAATCAAGAAAGAAATGGACAGCACACGGAATGACTCTGCTTCATCATATTCAATGGTTAACCCTTTCCGGCAGGGACAAATTCTGTTAGTAAAATGAGAAATTTTCGACTGACATCGGAATTTACAAACGGCTGTTTTAGATAATAAGAGCTCATTAATTTAAGCTTTCATTGTAAAAGCAAAATTTTATTAAAATACTATTTGTACCGGTTGCAAGTTTGGAATTAAAATTAGGTGTGCCCAGACCGGGCACACCGTGCCAGACAAGGTTAAAAAGTGGGCCCAACGTTTAAAATGGGGCAGAAAACACAAGTGATGAGCCCCGCTTAGGACGTCCTGTGGAAGTGACAATTCATGAAAAACGTTCCATTACTGTTCTTTAAGTTTGGGCAGACGAAGCGTGCATTAAGAATTAGACTCCTAATTATGTTTTGAAGCAGGAATGGGAAAAATTTTCAATAGCTAAACTTTGCTGGAAGTTTAACCATCACTTTAATTATAAAGATGCAAAATTAATTCAAAAATGCAGTTCAATTTTAGATTTAAACTTTTACGAAGCTTATAATATTCATAAACATATTGTACTTTAGTAAACGATATTTCCAGCACCCCATTTCTTTCAGAATTGTGGAGAGATCCTGCGTAGTGGCTCTGACTTCTAGCTATTTCCGGACAGTTACGTCATTTTTTTTTTTTTTTTTTTTTTTTTTTTTTTTTTTTTATTGTATTTAAACATTTTTCTGACACATTTCGAATCATTCCACAGCCAGTACTCGGGACTATAACCAAGCCGGGGTCTTTTAACCCATTTCATCTTTTTTTTTTTTTCCATTGAGGAAGGGGATTAAGGCATCCTTGAAACGGCGTATGTAATTCTTTGGGGAGGTTAGTGTTTTATGAAATTTGTGCGTTATAACGTTCTAGTTTTTTAACTTATGTAACGGTATTATTAATTTATTACCAAAATTTTTTTTATCCGCGATTTTGTAGAAAATTTATTTATTGTAAAATTTAGTTTTGATAATTCAGTGTTTTTAAAAATTACTTTGAAATTCATTCATCTATTTTACATGTAATTTGCAGCTTTTGTAAATTTATCAATAAGCTGCATAATCTGTTATTGCATGGAAACTAATAAGGATAATGCGCAATCTTTTGTAAATAGCAGATGCGCAAACTCTTCATTTTCTGTTGGAGAGATTGTGCAGCCTTTTACTTAACACTTTAAGGGGTAAAGGTATTCCATTGCTAAAGTGTTGAAATTAATGAGCGGCACCAGAATTTGAAAACATATTTATTACTAAATATGAAAAAAGCTACATTTTACTCGTGAAATAAACTGAAACTTTCTTTACGTATGAAGAATACAAGGGATTTTTTTTAATTATCATTCAACTGCGTATTTAACAATGTATCCGCCATAAGAAAAAGTAATATCTTGCTTTTACAAAATGACTTTTCATTCGTAGAAATACCGGCACTTTTACTTTGATGACAGACCAACATAATCAAGACACATTCCCACAAAGTCTATTTAGGCTAGTTTTATGGGTTTTGTAGTGTAAGTCACATTGCCTCATAATTGCTAGGCTTGTTTGCCACCGTTATTTTCGAAAAGTCTGCTTGGCCTTATTCAATTAATGAGAATGTGCCGATAAAATAAATCATATTTTTTCGTACTAAAATACTGGTAGCCAAAAATCGTAGCCTGTGACTTACACTACAAGTACTCATGGAAATAGCCTTTATACATAAATACTACCTTCGATAACATTTACCTTCAAGATTTTTTAATTCAGCTGAAGATAACAAGCATAAATAAAATTCAGAGCTGCCATTTATAGATTGAAGTTATCTTTAAAATTAGTATCATATATAGAAAACCATCTTCTCGCAGATTATAATGGGCTGATTGTATGTGGCAAACAAAGCGTATTAGATTAAATTTGAACATAAAAAATATGAGAACCTCTTTATTTCAACCCTTTATTGCACGATTTTTACTATTTTTACTTAAAAAAAAAAAAAAAAAAAAAAAAAAAAAAAAAAAAAAAAATCGAAATCTATATATCGATCTAATAATGGGGAAAAAAGTAAAATAAATAAATAAATAAATAAATTTCAATTTTTCAACTAAAATTTGATGTTTAATGGTGTGTGTCATATGTACACAATTGGGGTTTTTAAATGTTTTATTGCTATATTTTGCAACTAAAGGCGCTTAAAATCGTAGTTTCTAATATTTACGCTTTTATTCCTTCCACTATATTTCTTCATAAAATTTTGACTTATTTAATACAATGTTTTTTAGGTTTAAAGATGACAAATATATCTGTCAAAAAATAGTTATATGAAAAAAACACAAATTTTGGAAAAATTATACCTTAAACAGGGTTCGCACAGATTTACCACTAATTTTTTTAGAATATTTTCAAAGTATTTCAGCAGAAAAATAACGTAAAATCTGTGAAAGAAGGTGATGGTTGTGAATTCTGCATTTTCAAAATTAAATGTAAATTTTCTTATTTTTAATAGTGGTGCCAGAGTCCTTAAAAAAATATAAGGAGTGTGCTAACTTTGTAAAATAATTAGTTTTATTTGCTTACCACTCTGAAACTCTTTTATATTAATATTTCTAAGTATAATTTTCAGTCAAAAATAATGAAAGTAAACCTTACTTTAATAGCTTGATCGAAATTTCTCTTGTTTCCAGATAATAAATTGTATTTTTCTTAATTTCTAATTTTTTTGTCTAGTGAAGCCATCTGACATGGACAAATCAAGTGTTATTACATTCTTGGGATCGTGCATAATCCGCAATCATATTGGCCAAATTCATGGTCATTCAAATAAAAATTGTAATGCTTTTAGGCACGTGCCAGACATGGCACGTGGTGCGGTAAAAGGTTAAATCAGTTTGATAATTTGATTTAAATGCGATCTTTATTATATAATTAAATAACAAATTGTGTATTTTAAAACTTGAAAGCGACTCTGCCTTTTCTGCTAATTTTATAAGCTGAATTATTTTAAAATGTTCATCTTCACGAATTTTACAATTAATCTTAAATAAGAAATGAAATGATAAAAAGTATTATTTATACATTCAAGTATTTGCTGAAACCTGATTTCATTCCAAAAATCGAGGAGGGAAATGAGGCAAATGCAATAACTCTGCTCTCTTAACTTAAGCAGTTAAGTCATATAAGTCAGATATATTATATAAAAAGATTGAGATATCGAGAAATCCCTCTGCAGAGCAAATAACATTATTTAAAGTCTGGGTCATATTAAGGGGTCTCAGGAGTCTTACTTTTTTCCTGGTAATGCGATTTAGCAACATATACATTTGATTTTTTTTCTCAGTCCCTATTAAACTTAAATGCATAAAACTTTTTATATAAACAACTTAATATCTCTTCTATTTAAAATAATTTTTTTAACATTCTATACTGAATTTTTATTAGATATTTTTTATATTTAATTTTGATTTAAAATTTAAATTGTTCTTTGACTGCGCGCAACATTTCTCAAAAAATAATAAAGCAATTTGTATGAAACTTGGTAAATATCTTCATTTTAAGTTTAAGAATAACTTATACCTCAAATTTAGAATTTTAATTACATTAATTTTTGATAATTGGCAATTTTTTTAATAAAAAATGATTTTTTTTTCAATTTTTTCAATTTCAACTTAAATTTAAAATAAATAAATGCATAAATTGCTTTAAAATGAGGTATAAGTTCAAGATACAAGACTTTTGCACCCTTATCAACTATTTTAGCGGTTCTTGAACTAATAGTGTTGCTAGAATCCTGCGCGCAATGGATACAAGTCTAATTTTTTTTAATCAAAATTAAACATTAAAGGAATAGAATAGAATTTCAATGTAGAATATTAAAAAAAAATATTTTTAATAGAAGAGATATTAAGTTGTCTATATTAAAAATCTTATGCATTTATGTTTTACAGGGACTGAGAAAAAAAATCAAATGTGACATGTTACTAAGTTGAACTACCTGGTAAAAAGTAAGACTCCTGAGACCCCTTAAGAGATCAGAACTAATGAATCAACCCCCTACAAAGAACTAATGATGTGCAAGATCCATAGGAAAAGGAAGGAAATGCAAGACCACCCAATAGATATCAGGGCGACGTTGTAAACTACACCATTTCTTATATCCATAACTGGGGAAAATGTTACTAGACAAGAAAAGTTAAAGAAATACTAGTAAGTTGGCTAAGTATAATATATTGACCTTCGTGCCAAATTCTTTCTGTTAAATATGTGTTAACCATTCTTTTTTTATTTTAAGAAATATTCTTACAGTTTGCTTGCTATTAAGTATGAGCAAGAAAGTACTTATTGCAATTCAAAATTTGATGCTTTTTTCATCTTCTTCCTTTTCTTCTTTTTTCAAGAATATATAGATGATTTACAGTTGGTACAATTCTATCAGAATTTTTGTATAAAATTGTTTGACTTATTTAACCAATGAGCTGATTCTTTCTTTACGCTCAATAAATTAAAAATATGGGATAAACAGAACTTTCTTTAAGCTGAAATATTTATAACATTTAGTCTAAACATTTCTACCATTCAAAAGTACGAAATTGTATTTAAAAAAATTAGTGATGTCTAAAGGCTTTAAGTGATGAATCAAGCAAACTCTTCTTGTCAATACGTCGTACGGGCAAATCAGTTAAGTAGTTAATCTTAGAAAATATTACAAATTCAATACAATTACAATTGCAAAAACATTTTTAATCTTTACAGGGCTGCCACAAGCGACCGTACTTATATACAGTTCACGCCAGTGTTTTCTAGCATAAATTTTGAAGTATATTTTTTTTGCAAATGTTATTAAAGTATGCGTTATAGATTTCTGTTTTGGTAAAGCGGTGCGAATTAGAATTAAAAAATAGTCTATTGGTCTTAGGGAAGAACATTGCAGTGAGTCAGTGACTCCTTACAAACTGGCAAATATATTCTGAACAACGCATTGCTAGCTCACTTTGTATCCAAATGTAAGACTTTCCCGGCATTTCTTGAGATATCATCGAATTTCATAGAAAGCAATGTAAGACTGTTAAAAATATTGCTGCACTATTTTCGTTATTGGTATAGTTATGAAATGGGAACTCTGTTTCTATGGAGTTGAGACACCTTGCATTTTTGATTGAAGAAGTGTATTGTGGCCCTAAATCCTATTGTTGTGAATATTGTTCGTCTTGATGGACACAGAGATGACTTAGATTAAAGTTTTTAATACCACTATTTCCGAATAATAATACTAGATTCATTTAATGAAAGTAACCTCTTGTTATGGGAATTTGGTGGTCTTTAAGAAAAATAATAACGTTCTGGTTAAAGAAAATTTAGTCATCAATAATATATTCTGATAGACCGGGAGATGGATGCACATGAAATCACCTCATCGAGTTGACTGAAATTCCAGGATCAGTTAAAACTCGATTCGCACATTAAAATGCGACTAGTCTGCCAAGTCATATTTTAGTGGAAAACATCTGCAGAACCGATTTTAATAGTTACAGGTAGGTTAATCATTGTGTTTTCCTATTTCCGTTCTTCCATATTTTCATACCTTCGAGTATAAGAAAACACAATGTGATGCCTTCAAATGAAGACCGGGTAGCGTGGTGCGGGTACTTCGGTGAGGCGGTGACTCATGTTTGAATTAATAAAACATTTTATTAAATGTTATAGAAGATTCTTGATTACACAAATCACAATCACAAACAACAACTTATTAGTCTATGAAAGAGTTCTGATTTCAATAAAAGTTATTGAGATAAAGTTAATGAGCCTCTGATTATAGTCAATCAGTCTATTGTTATTTCGCTACGAGCATTAAGTTGGTCAGATGGAGAAATGCAATCTAATAGTTCCTTTGACTAAAGTAATCCTTTTTCACAACTTCACGATGAGTGTCCACTCAGTCACAATTTTCTTACTCCCATATTCGGAGTCATCTCCCTTGATGATCAGCCAGAACCGCTGAACTCAAGTCATTTTCCTAGAGAGAAAAAATTCTCTGCTCCAAGCAGGTGACCTCACCTTTTTCTCTCCTCTCCCAGAAATGGACTCTCTTCTGCTTTATCAACTTTTTTTCGATCCCCCGTCAAAACTCTCCGTTACTTTTTTTGTCCATTTAAATCTTATCTACCTTATGTCACTAACAAGCTGTTTTCTTATTCGTCGATCCCAGTTTCATTTTTGCCTTGCAATATGTTTTCCGAACCGTGGGATACTATCGGATTCTCACCGAAGCGGCAATTTCAAAAGGGCGACCTTCTGTCGCGCCTATTTTCTGCTTCTCTGAAAGACTGTCTCTTGCTAAGATGAATTATGATACATTACTTCTTTCTACTTTTCCGATCTTTGTATGGGATTTTCCTTAAATTTTGTACTGTCCGGGGTTTTCTCTCACAAAATCATCTAATTTCCTACAACAATGATAAATTTATCACCAACCACTCCAATCGGGTCTGCAAGTGCTTTTCATCCAGATATGACTTTGCAGACTACTTGCATTTTAATATGCCTGTACAGTTCTGTTTAAACCTGGAATTTTAGCCTTGAACTTGATGAGGTGATGGTTTGTGCAGCTGTCCCCCGATCTATGAAGAAGTCTTGTAAAGATCCGATGATAAAAAAAATATATACTTGAAACAGAGAAAAATGTTTTAGAATCATCATTAACTAATTATTTTCCTATTTCTACGTGGAACATGTTTGATATTATTTTTATAATAAAATTCTAATTCAAATTGTTTGACTTATTTAATCTCTGAAAAATATTACAAATTCTACGATACATTGCAAAAACATTTTTAATCTCAAGGGCTGCCATAGCGACTATTTTTATATGCAGTTCACTCAAGTGTTTTTCTAACACAAGTTTTGAAATATATTTTTCTTGCATTTGTAGTCAAAGGAATGCTCTGGGAAAACGGTACTAGTTAGAATTAAAAAATAGTTGCTTGTGGTAGTCGATGAGTATGTTTGGATAAAAAATGAATACATTGCTTTCTCAATTCTGAAACAGCATATGTTATCAAATCCAAACAAACGATAATTTTGTACGCAGTACAGTATTGGTTTATCTCATTCATGGCGGCATAAAAGATGCTTATTAATGTAAATATTAAATTATGCACAGTATTTAAAAATAATTTTAAAGTATACTTGCAAATAATGCTCTTGTCATAAAAATGTTTGGGTACCTTACTTATAATTTTGCTATTTCTTTTAATAAATAATCAATAAAATGTTTATTGTTCATAATTTTGAACAAGAAATAAATACCAGCATATTTTCACTTTAATTTGTAAATTCAGGGGCATATAATAGTGATTTATATTTGAACACAACCATGGAATCAAAAATGAGTACATGTGTTTCTCAGTTTTGAGAACTTTTGGATCGGAGCTATTTTGAGTATGTGAAGTACTTATAATTGAGTACCGTAATTTCGGGTGTATAAGCCGCAGATCAAACAATTCTTTTTCGATCCAGAATTTTTTAAGAAACAAATATAACTAGTTAGATCGCCGTAAATATTTGTCTTCAGTCAACTAAATAAGATTGCTGGATCCAAAAAGAATTGTTTGATCCGCGGCTTATACACCCGAAATTACAGTACTTTTTACTTAGTTTTGAGAACCAATTTTTTCAGTATAGGAAGACATATTAGGTAAATACAGGGTGGTCATAAAAAAAGTTTGCCGATATATGGAGCTCTAGCGGCCAGTCCGCTCAACCGATAGAGGTGAAATTTCAGATATAGCTATTCAGAGGTATGAGCTCGAGATTCTGTGAACGGCAACAAAATGGCGTTCATGGTTATAGTTACAGAAACTCGAAAATTTCCAATGGCAACACCCATTTTTTTTTCATCGCAAAATGCTCAGCGCATGCGAAAACCCTAAAGAGCGTTGGAACCGTACGTGTATCGCAAGAAACGGACATGTTATGCACGCACAAAAAACTGTTCTGCGAATCCTCCCCCCCATAGAAAAAACTCGATTGGGGCGCAAGGAGGAAATTTGCATATGACACAGAGTTAGTACACTAATCTCTGATTACAATACAGATCGGAGAAATTAAAACTTTTATTTTGATTACACATTTTCCGCTTGGGTGCCATCACCATTAATTGTCTGTGATGATACCCGTGAGCGCCATTTTGTTGCCGTTCACAGAATCTCGAGCTCATACCTCTGAATAGCTATATCTGAAATTTCACCTCGATCGGTTGAGCGGACTGGCCGCTAGAGCTCCATATATCGGCAAAGTTTTTTTATGACCACCCTGTATATCTAATCGGAATTAGTGCCATACTCTGTAGAATGTTTTTGTGGATAAGCATTGTAGTATTTTCATTTGATTTAATATATACATTTATATTTACGTAAAATTAATGTAATTTAAATTTAGCACTGTTAACCTGGTTTAAATTAACTCACATTTTACGGAAGTTAAGTCGAAAATTGGCAGATATGTTTAACCACTTAATTGATCAATATTTTCGAAAAAACTTTCAAATAATACCTTTTTTGCATCATTAAAAGAATTTTTAATCTTTTATCACCGGTTTTTCACAACAGAAATTTTTGCCTAATTGAATCAGAAAAATTCTCGGATTAAATAATACATAATTTAAAAAACAAATTTATTAGTGATAATAATAAATCATGATTTGAAATCGTTTGCCCGTACCACGTATGGGCAAATCATGATTGGCAACAACACTTTGCTCATATGACGTACGAACAAATCAGGGAAGCGGTTATATTAATACATTAGAGTAGATATTTTCAAATTCTTTTTTTTTTTTTTTTTTTCAGATTTTTTAATACGTCATGTTTGAGGTGACAAAACTTCGACAGGTGTTTTCCAATCCACTTGCTTTGTTGACTGAGCAACAAATTTATAATAATATAAATAGGAAAGTCAGATTTATATTAATAATATTTGGTTCGTTTTAAAAAATACAAATATTAAGAGAATAAGCATTTTTACTGTTATTTTTATGTACCTCATGACTAATTATTTTGTCTTGAACTTATAAACTTTTTGTTAATTTTAAGGGGACAGTAGACGTTATTTATTTTTTTTTTTAATTTTCATCATAGCAATATGAAATTTTGTGCATATATATATTTCACCAAAAGCATATAGAACACCTTCAAAAAAATTTCCAATCTTATTAAAATTTTAAAATTAAAGAAAAATTAAAATTTTAAACGAAATTTTAAAATGTTCCTCGTGTTTTAATTTTTGAGATATTTTCTTGCTTTTGCATTTTTATCGCTTAAAACTCTATTATAAACAAATTTGTGTAAGATTTTTTTAATCTCTTGAATAAGTACTATATTACAGATATTTTTCTAAATTCCATATCGATTTTCTTCCAAATTTTGCCTTTTAATAAGTAAAAAATGAAATTTGACTATCTTAATAAAGACGAATTTTAAAAAGCTTACAGAATTTCTTTCTAAACAATATCAGGATACTTCTTTATCAATTTCATAAATATTGATAAAAAAAAAATTGCGTCGCTAGAAGCATTTCAAAAATCTAAAAACGCTGAAAAATTAGTTTTGAGAAAAACAGATTTAAAGTACATAAATACACTTATCTTTATTATTTACTGCTTAAAACCTTCACAAATGATATTTTAATAAGAAAAAAAAACTGTTTTGGAACTATTATACCACAGAAATAGACCTGTTTTGCGACGATTTTGCTCAAATAAAGGTCCGCTGTCCCCTTAATCTTACAGTTATTGAGCACGCTTCAAAGAAAAGTACGCAACAAAATATATTTTAAAATGTTAAAAATTGCAGAACTGTGGTTTTAAAATTTTCTTTTTTTTCTTAAATTAATTCTTTTTACTTTATTACGGACATTGCATTTTTGAGCATTAATTATTTGATTTTTTTTTTTTATAAAATCATTTAATGCTATGTTGATAAAATATTATGAAATATTAAAAAAAAAAAAAAAAAAAAAAAAAAAAAAGTAAGTAAAAATTGAAAAGCTGAGTATCTTTAAATAAAGCAAAGATTGCTTTCCAAAAAGAGTGTTACCTAAGATCCGTAATTATTATCACATATCTAGGTACTACCTGTTTATTTTTTATTCGAAATATTCATATTGTTCAATTTCATGAAATATCACTCTGTAAACGTTTTTCAGAAAAAAAGGAAAAGAATGAAAAAAAGAACGAGAGAGTTAGAGTAAAAAATAAAACAAAGCAAAACAAAAGGAAAACTTTTTGAAGATTTTTCAACGTTTCCTTTATTTAAATAGAGCTAAACTGAATTTTAATTGCATTATTTTTTCTTGTAATATAAACACCCGTTTTAAACCAGGAGAAGATTTCCTTTCACAATTGAGATTACTTTTGTATGAAATAATTTTGAAGTGGGGTATACAGCAGACATTATGTCTAATAGGGGATTCGTCAGATGCGCGGATACGTGATTATCAGACAGGTGTAAGCAGTACCGTGAGACAGCTAACCGAAAATCTCTCACGCCGCCGTCATTTCCATTGGTGGGAAGCTGTAAGGTACCGTTATTTTCGTGAATGTATGAATAGAACTATAAAAATTTAAACGGAATCATGAGGGTCATCTGACAATGCATCTTTGCATCTACAAGACTTTAGATATAGATCTCACAAAGGTAAGCTCTTTTTGCGAAGTTTTGGAAATTTATTATGAATATACACAAATTTCACAATTTCCGTTTTTGCACTGCTAGCGATTGTAGAACATAGATTTAAACTGTATTTCAATTATTCAGCTGTTTACACATGTGATGTTTATATTAACACTAAAATCTCGGTGACAGGTCTTTTTGACCCGTACCAAATGAATTGATGTCGATTCTAACCTGAAAACACTTTATACAAATAAGTTAAATATAACCTGCGAAAAAACATATTATAAATTAAGTAGTTTTAAATAAAGATTGTGATGTGAAATATTTTTAATAAAATTTGAGTAAAATTTACCACGGTTCCAGCATAAATGAGGTGCGTCCACACTATACATTTTCCTAGGAGTGTTCTACCATTATTTCAGATCAGAAATCTTTGCCTAATATTTTTTTTCCAGATTAAAAATCTTTCTGCTTTTAATAGCAGAATTTGTATAGTTTTATGAAATTAATAAGGCAAAAAATTCTATTCGATAATGATTGTGAATCTGATTTCGCCCTCATATTAACATACAGTAGTCATGTGATTTTTATATGAATTTGCATCTACAAAATTCTTTCTAAAATAGATTTCATAAAGAATCTCTCTTCTTGTACAAACTTCGGCACTTTATCAATAATATATATAAAATTTTCAGCTTTAGTTTTTGCGTTACGGAAGATAGATACATGCTTTCCAATTATGCAATGGTTAATAATGTTTTAATCATTCTTAAATTTACTGTAGTCATGGATGTTTATATTAACTTACTGTTTACTATAGTTGTATTATGACATTATAGTTATCTTGACATTTGAGAAATGACAAAAATTACCGTTACTTCTACTATCCTTTTCAAAGGATAGTAGAAGCATTTTTCAGTTTCTGCCTTTTTTTATGTGTGGGCGTGTATGTTTGCAATGTGATAATGCACCACAGGGCGCTACCCAAAAGTAGAGGGCCAATATTAGTTAAGATAAAGGAATCACGAAAAAATACTACCGCTACTTTA
The DNA here is from genome assembly GCA_964019185.1 of Maratus speculifer. Taxonomy (NCBI): domain Eukaryota; kingdom Metazoa; phylum Arthropoda; class Arachnida; order Araneae; family Salticidae; genus Maratus; species Maratus speculifer. The sequence goes on from OZ025293.1 coordinate 52,406,834, forward strand.
AGAAATATCGGTATCCTTGTTATATATTTGAAAACCTCCAGTCGTTAAAACTTGGGCACAAAATTTTGCGTTGGGATCTGTTACTTAGTGAAAAATATTACCGTAATTTCCCGCGTATAGTTAAGTGTTTTTCATCCCAGAAATTCTTTTTAAAGAATGAATTCAAATAAATGCTCATCAAACGAAACTAACGTTTTATTTCAAATAAATTCTGGTCGGAAATCGAATTATCTGACCTGCGGCGTATATGCGGGAAATGGCGGTATGTTAATCAAAATTAAATTATGTAAAAATAAAAAAAATAAATAAAACAAATACGTGTGGCACTCGGTTACTGCCGCGGTAAAGCTATTGCATAGCATTTTTTATCAACTTATGCAATTATAATTATTTATTTATTTATTATTTATGCAGTTTTTATGTCTTTGATATTAATGCAAGTTAAACATTTTGAGCGTGATGACCGATAACAATTTTTTTTTCTTGTATTGAACAAATGAGAAGTTAATATCGTTTAAAATAGTTTTATTATCTTACAATACATGTTGGTTAATCAGGAATTTTTATCATTGAAACTATACGTTTACGGTAGCTGAAATAAAAAAACATAAGTTTAAGATTTGATATTCTCAAAATATCTGAAAAATACCGCGTCAATGTCTGCCGAAGTCTACGGAGAGATACCGTGCCGAAGTCTGCCAAACTGAAGCGACGTTAGCCGGAGTGTTAGGATTTTTTTCTCGTTACAGAATTTCTAGATTCTTTCGCCGCACTCAAAGCCCGCGATAAAAGCTATGCAATACCTTAATAAATTACAAACAAAATTTGGCCGCGCTACGAAAATTAGATCGCGAGTTATAACCATACCTCACCGTGGGGGTCTCCTGTCGCCAAAAATTAACACTGTCTCATAATAAATTACCAAACAAAATTTGGCCGCACTACGAAAATTAGATCGCGAATTATAGGCATTTTAAATTTTTCGACCCTCACCATGGGGAATCTCCTGTCACCAAAAATTAACACTGTCTCATAATAAATTACCAAACAAAACTTGGCCGCGCTACGAAAATTGATCGCGAGTTATAAACATTTTAAATGTTTCGACCCTCACCGTGGGGGGGAGTCTTCTGTCACCAAAAATGAACACTCTCTCATAATAAATTACCAAACAAAACTTGGCCGCGCTACGAAAATTAGATCGCGAGTTATAAGCATTTTAAATTTTTCGACCCTCACCGTGGGGGGGGGTCTCCTGTCACCAAAAGTAACACTGTCTCATAATAAATTACCAAACAAAATTTGGCCGCGCTACGACAATTAGATCGCGAGTTATAAGCATTTTAAATTTTTCGACCCTCACCGTGGGGGGTCTCCTGTCACCAAAAGTAACACTGTCTAATAATAAAATACCAAACAAAATTTGGCCGCACTACGAAAATTAGATCGCGAGTTATAAGCATTTTAAATTTTTCGACCCTCACCATGGGGGATCTCCTGTAACCAAAAGTAACACTGTCTGATAATAAATTACAAAACAAAATTTGGACGCGCCACGAAAATTAGATCGCGAGTTATAAGCATTTTAAATTTTTGACCCTCAAAGTGGGGGGGGGGGTCTCCTGTCACCAAAAGTAACACTGTCTCATAGTAAATTACCAAACAAAATTTGGCCGCACTATGAAAATTAGATCGCTAGTTATAAGCATTTTAAAATTTTCGACCCTCTCCATGGGGGATCTCTTGTCACTAAATATTAACACAGTCTCATTATAAATTACCAAACAAAATTTGGCCGCGCTCCGAAAATTAGATCGCGAGTTATAAGAACTTTAAATTTTTCGACCCTAACCATGAGGGATCTCCTGTTACCAAAAGTAACACTGTCTCATAATAAATTACCAAACAAAATTTGGCCGCGCTACGAAAATTAGATCGCGAGTTATAAGCATTTTAAATTTTTCGACCCTCACCGGGGGGGGGGGGTCTCCTGTCACCAAAAGTAACACTGTCTCATAATAAAATACCAAACAAAATTTGGCCGCACTACGAAAATTAGATCGCGAGTTATAAGCATTTTAAATTTTTCGACCCTCACCATAGGGGATCTCCTGTCACCAAAAGTAACACTGTCTGATAATAAATTACAAAACAAAATTTGGCCGCGCTACGAAAATTAGATCGCGAGTTATAAGCATTTTAAATTTTTGACCCTCAAAGTGGGGGGGGGGGTCCTGTCACCAAAAATCACTGTCTCATAGTAAATTATCAAACAAAATTTGGCCGCGCTACGAAAATTAGATCGCGATTTATAAACATTTTAAAATTTCCGACCCTCAGCATGGGGGGGGGGGTGTCTCCTTTCACCAAAAATTAACACTGTCTCATAATAAATTACCAAACAAATTTTGGCCGCGATACGAAAATTAGACCGCGAGTTATAAGCATTTTAACTTTTTCGACCCTCACTGTGTGTGGGGGGGGGGGTCTCCTGTCACCAAAAATTAACACTCTCTCATTACAAATTACCAAACAAAATTTGGCCGCGCTACGAAAATTAGATCGCGAGTTATAAGCATTTTAAAATTTTCGACCCTCACCATGGGGGGGGGGGGGTCTCCTTTCACCAAAAATTAACACTGTCTCATAATAAATTACCAAACAAAATTTCGCCGCGCTACGAAAATTAGACCGCGAGTTATAAGAATTTTAACTTTTTCGATCCTCACCGTGGGGGGTCTCCTGTCACCAAAAATTAACACTGTCTCATAATAAATTACCAAACAAAATTTGGCCGCGCTACGAAAATTGATCGCGAGTTATAAACATTTTAAATGTTTCGACCCTCACCGTGGGGGGGGGTCTTCTGTCACCAAAAATGAACACTCTCTCATAATAAATTACCAAACAAAACTTGGCCGCGCTACGAAAATTAGATCGCGAGTTATAAGCATTTTAAATTTTTCGACCCTCACCGTGGGGGGGGGGTCTCCTGTCACCAAAAGTAACACTGTCTCATAATAAATTACCAAACAAAATTTGGCCGCGCTACGACAATTAGATCGCGAGTTATAAGCATTTTAAATTTTTCGACCCTCACCGTGGGGGGTCTCCTGTCACCAAAAGTAACACTGTCTAATAATAAAATACCAAACAAAATTTGGCCGCACTACGAAAATTAGATCGCGAGTTATAAGCATTTTAAATTTTTCGACCCTCACCATGGGGGATCTCCTGTAACCAAAAGTAACACTGTCTGATAATAAATTACAAAACAAAATTTGGACGCGCCACGAAAATTAGATCGCGAGTTATAAGCATTTTAAATTTTTGACCCTCAAAGTGGGGGGGGGGGTCTCCTGTCACCAAAAGTAACACTGTCTCATAGTAAATTACCAAACAAAATTTGGCCGCACTATGAAAATTAGATCGCTAGTTATAAGCATTTTAAAATTTTCGACCCTCTCCATGGGGGATCTCTTGTCACTAAATATTAACACAGTCTCATTATAAATTACCAAACAAAATTTGGCCGCGCTCCGAAAATTAGATCGCGAGTTATAAGAACTTTAAATTTTTCGACCCTAACCATGAGGGATCTCCTGTTACCAAAAGTAACACTGTCTCATAATAAATTACCAAACAAAATTTGGCCGCGCTACGAAAATTAGATCGCGAGTTATAAGCATTTTAAATTTTTCGACCCTCACCGGGGGGGGGGGGGGGTCTCCTGTCACCAAAAGTAACACTGTCTCATAATAAAATACCAAACAAAATTTGGCCGCACTACGAAAATTAGATCGCGAGTTATAAGCATTTTAAATTTTTGACCCTCAAAGTGGGGGGGGGGGTCCTGTCACCAAAAATCACTGTCTCATAGTAAATTATCAAACAAAATTTGGCCGCGCTACGAAAATTAGATCGCGATTTATAAACATTTTAAAATTTCCGACCCTCAGCATGGGGGGGGGGGTGTCTCCTTTCACCAAAAATTAACACTGTCTCATAATAAATTACCAAACAAATTTTGGCCGCGATACGAAAATTAGACCGCGAGTTATAAGCATTTTAACTTTTTCGACCCTCACTGTGTGTGGGGGGGGGGGTCTCCTGTCACCAAAAATTAACACTCTCTCATTACAAATTACCAAACAAAATTTGGCCGCGCTACGAAAATAAGATCGCGAGTTATAAGCATTTTAAAATTTTCGACCCTCACCATGGGGGGGGGTCTCCTTTCACCAAAAATTAACACTGTCTCATAATAAATTACCAAACAAAATTTCGCCGCGCTACGAAAATTAGACCGCGAGTTATAAGAATTTTAACTTTTTCGATCCTCACCGTGGGGGGTCTCCTGTCACCAAAAATTAACACTGTCTCATAATAAATTACCAAACAAAATTTGGCCGCGCTACGAAAATTAGATCGCGAGTTATAAGCATTTAAATTTTTCGATCCTTACCATTGGGCGGGTCTCCACTCACCTAAAGCTACATTATCCTACCTTGTTTTATCTTAAGACGATTCTTTTCTATACACATTCTATCAGGAATTTTTATTATTGAAACTATAAATTTATAGTAACTGAAATAAGATATATAAGTTTGAGACTTGATATCCTCTAAATATCGGAAAAATACCGCGTCAATGTCTGCCGAAGTCTACTGAAGGATACCATGCCGAAGTCTGCCGAAGTGAAACGACGGTAGCCGAGTGTTAGGTTTTTTTCGTTACGGATATGTTAGGATATTTCTCGTTACGGAATTTTTGGATTCGGTCGCCGCGCTCGAAGCCCGCGATAAAAGCTATGCAATAGCTTAAAAAGAAAGAAAGTAAAACAAAACAAAACAAAATATATTTATTACAAAAAGAAATTTAACTTCACAGGTTCTTGACTTAAAGGACCGTCAGTACTGTCTAATCTTCTTGAAATTCGTTTCCCACCATCATTTCTGAATAGAATTCTTCGCTCAATTTTATCATAAAACTTCTGTCATTGTATAATGGTGTGTATTTTATTCTGGAACCGTGGCAGTTCGGTCCATGTTTTGTAAAAGATACGATACAAAAATAAGCACGCTACAATGCATTTTCATTTTCATTTTTTTTTTTTTTTAATCGGGAATATGTCATTTTCTGACCCCATTGTTGTTACAATACACAAGAATTCAGGCGCGTTCGCTCTGAGTAATTCGTGTTAATATCACAGTCCTAAATCTTTTTATTCTCTATTTTGCCTTATGTAATGGCCTTTCATTTACGTTAGATAACTGGTTTGAACAACCTAATGAGGATTAGCTTTGTTACAATCTGAGTCCGAGGAATTTCAGCTATTGCATCTCTTCCTCGAAGCCTGCAGTATTGACGAAATTCAACTTTTCGTGTATTCGAAAGAATACATGTGAAATGTTTTCCTCGTCATTCTTTTATGATCACTCAGTTATTTTATGCCCACCCAGTATTTACAATGTTTTGTTAAACTTCAGGCGTGTTCACTCCAAGTGTAGTTTAAAATGGGGTGAATCGGAACACTTTTCAAATTTGACGTTAAAAAAAAGCAACAACTGATTTTTTAATTTTTTTATTTTTCTACTGGAAACTTCGGTCTTGTTTTGTTCTTTACGTTTTAAGAAAAAACGAAACATTTTTACTGTTTATATACATATTATATAATTTTTTAATGGTTTTCCGATTCACCCCGCAGATAGGGGTGAATCGGTACAAATGTTATAATCTTTAATTTTTCCGATTCAGACTTTAAAAGGGTTAATAAAAACAGGTAATAATGATAAGGGAGGAATAGGAACGCATAGCTATTGTGAATCAAGCCTTTATTTTACATACAAATAAAGATAGGATTTTTTAAAAATTAGAAAACAATTTTGAAATCAAGAGAAATTAAAATTTATTTTAAGAAATTATATTCGAATTGCAGAAGTGGAATTTAATACAAATTCAACCCTGTTATGTGTTATCCTTTACTAGTAGTCATTGGGTAAGTGAAAATATTGAATAGCCCCAATTGTTGCATGTATTAATACGATTTACTAATACGCCCTCATCCCCAGCCCTTAGTACTGTTTGCATTCCTCTCTTTTTTTAATTGTGTTTTCATTTTGAGATGTTTGTGTAATCTTGTGGATGTCAGAGAATAATTTTGTGAAGTTTTCTGACTAATTTGCTATTTTTAAATTCTTTTATTGTGTGTTCCATGTCTGTTGAATTAGGCGTTGATTTTTTTCTTTAACCAAGCAATTTCTTGGCACCTTTAAACTCTTCAAGTAATTAGAACGAACAAAATATTGTTACAATAAATATTCACACATATGTTTTCATACATTACATGAAACTATTACTGTATAGAAAAATAAACCATGAGAGAATATGTGTTCCGATTCACCCCATAAATCTTAAACTTCTGATGTTACAAGCCATTTTTCATTTTTTCATTATGTAATTTAGAAATAAGTAGAATTTAACACAGCATATCGTTTACAGGGCTATCATTAATTAAAAATCTCCTCTCTTAGGTTTAGAATACGAAAAATACTGTAGTTACAGACAAAGTTTTGAAGACGTTCACAAAATGAGTGTTTTGAGGATCCTCTTGAAGTTTTTTTTTATATACCCCAGTAGTAGTGCCAACATCTCGAAACTGAATTTCCCAACTCTTAATGTTATCACCTTTTTATAAAAAAATTGGCTACTAAAAATATCATCACGTATATTTGTAATTAATTTATTTGTATGATCGAGAAGTTTCGTTCCTATTCACCCCGCTGTTCCTATTCACCCCATTTTACGGTAATGCGTGCTTCTATCATAAAATCTTTTTATTCTGTGTTTTGCCTTATGCATCCTTCCTTTTTTAAAATTAGATAGCTGTTTTGTATATCCTAATGAAGATGATCTTTGCTATAGCCAGGAGCTTAGAAATTGCAGATATTGCATCTCCTCCTCCAAATCAGTAGGATTCAACTCTCTATGCTTTCAAAAGTCTATGTATAAAATGGAGTCTCATTATTATTTTATTGCGACACAGTTATTGCATATACACCTTGTATTTACAATATTTAGTTAATATTTAGGCGTGTTCGTTCTGAGTTCTGAGCATAATATAGGCTTGGCATCCAAAGCTTTTTTATTTGCATTTTGCCTTATGCAATCCCTTTTTAAGGTTAAATAACCATTTAGAACATTTTAATAATGATGAGCTTTGTTATACGGGGTGATTTAAAATAACGTGACTAAAACAAAAGGGCAAAGCAGGCATACAAAATGAATCAAAAGTCACTTAGAAATACGGGGTTTAAACGCCACTCAGGGCAGCTTGAAAGAGTTGCAAATTATATGTAATACAAGAATAAACAAACATCATTCTACATTGTTTTATTTATACTGTATTCCCACACAGTTACACAATTACAACCTATTAGTACTACTACAGGCGATGCTCTAAGCTTTAGCCAGACGCCTGGAGAATGGAGACGCGCATTACATCGACGCAGCACGGACTGGGGTACCTTTTTTTTAAACATATCAGGTGAATTTCGAACATATCCTGCTGCCTCAACAATTTTTCCAAATAAGTCTTCCTGCGATGAAATAGGTGTTTCGCAAATAAGTACATTAAAAAACCCATAAGAAAAAATCTGCTGGAGACAATTATGGTGCTCGTGGAGTCCATGCGGTTGATCCACGTCGAACAATCCAAAGCTAGGGAAAGATGGTCTGCAAGATGTGCTCTGACTTGTTGATGAACAGTTGCTCAATGTCATACTCAAGGCATCCATGGCTCAAATGACGGCGTCTTAAATTGCTCAGCTCATATTTTCAGGAGGATGCTCTCTATCGATCCTGGAAGGCGTTTTCGACTTCTAGTTCTTATGAACAGGAAAAACTTCTTTAAAACGTCATAAAAAATTCTTAAGTAAGTCGTGCTACTGTTTTCATAGTTGATGCACGTCTTCTTCACTCCTGGCGAAGAAAGACTCAGATCTTTTGAAAGTCCTATCGAGTTTTTTTAAAAAATATGGTGTTTTTTCCTGTTCATGTTGATTCACACCAGTTTCACTCTAAAAGTGGAAGGAATGAAAATCGAACTTTTTGCCAGAGTGAGAGGCATTTTAACTCTTTTTGGAGTAAAATTTTATAAAAAAAACACTCCTAAAAGAGTGGAAAATTTGACTCCATTGTCGAGAGTGAAATATGTCACTCCGTTGTTAAGAATGAAATTCTCACTCGCAGACGAGGGTGAAATATCTCACTCCGCTGACAAGAGAGAAAACCTGGCATGATACAGTTTAAAGAATTCGGTTCAACTTTGAATTAATATATGGATTTGAATAATGAAAAACATCAAAATATTTCATTTCTTAATTTTCAATAATTTCATTTCAAAATGTAACCTAGGAAATTACACTGATTTGTTACTAAAACGCACTGCCGTTCAAAACGAAGGGCGACCGGGGGCCATCGTCTCGGGTGCAGAAATTGAGGGAGCTCCAAATTTATATTACAAAATTCGTTTTTTTCTTCTTCGTTTTAAAAAAAAAAAGTTATATATTTATATAATGGGAATTTTATTCTCAAAGTATATTCATTTTTCGTTTCGAAGTTATTACATAGTCACTTGGCTAATACCCAAATACAAATTTACCAATTAGGACTTATTTCTTTTCAAAACTTTTTTTAAGTCTTAGTCTGTTTTGTTGATTAAGTTCGCGCGCGTACGTGTGTGTGGGGTGGAGGGGGCGTTAAATTGAAACTTTAACTTTGTTCTACTGCAGTTCTTCATATTTGCATGACGCTGGTAACTCTTTAAAGATTGACGTTATCAACCAATCAGAAAGAGTCTTATCTTCAACGATTTTTCAACATTAAGCTAAAGTTGTCGGCCATTTTGCTGGATTAAAATCAACGGATATTAATTGCAGTGTGCATAATGAAATGTAACCGTAAGTCTATATTAATTTAAATTTTTTATTTCTGTTTCTTTGCATACTTTGTAATTCTGCCTTTGTTTCTGTTGTATAAAAAAAGATTAATTTATTTTCATTTCTTTTAATTCTTTAAAACCTAGTATCTATCTCAATCTCACATTTGAAATAAAGAAATAATCGGGATTCATGACCAGATGCTTCTTGCAGGTTACACTAAACATTAAGTAGCTGAGGCTCGTAGAAAATGTGCTGAGACACATCGGTTGGATTCTTTTTTCTTTCTTTCTTTTTTTTCTTTTCTTCAGTATCAGATTGAAAAATAGCATTTAGTCTTTCATAAATATCACAATTTTTAGTTTAAAAAGTGAAGCTTTTGAAAGATTTTTTTTTTTTTTTACTAATGCAGTCGAGCTTCTTTTTAACCCCTTGGAGACGAGCGACATATATACGTGCCGCAAAAAGGCTTACGAATCCTTGTTCACCCTCACCAGTAAAATTTTACTGTAAAATTTATCTTAATTAATCGGTGCATTTTCTCAATTTAATAAGGCACAAATTTTTATTTTTAAAGTCCGGTGGCAAACCATTAAAAATTTCGGTACTTCTAGGTTATCCCGTCGACCAAAAAATTATCGCCAAACTATAAGATTAAATGCCAATAATGGGTGATCGTGAATGTCACATTCAATGACATTAAATAAGATTCATGTGTTTAAAATGTCATTATGTGATTTTAATTTCGTTTTTTAGCTCACAGGCTATCATAGCCTGAGAGCTTATGTGCCCGTCCGTTCTGTATGTATGTGCGTAACGCGATAACTCATGATAAAAATATCCGATCCACTTGAAATTTTGTATATAGGTATATCCTGACAAGGCGCTTCCCTGATTAGTTTTTGGAGTTCATTCGATATGTATAAGAGGGGGAACGGGGGGCTCATGCCCCCCGTTAGTTGATATAAATCGGATTTTTATGCAGAATTAAGTTTTTGTTCAAAATTTAGATTAGGATCATTCTGATGAGGCAATTCCGTGACTTATTAGGTGTTCATTGAATAAGTATAAATAGGGGGAACAGGGGCTCTAATGCCCCCCCCCCCGTTAGTTGATATAAATGGGATTTTCATGCAGAATTAAGTTTTCGTTCAAAATTTAGATTAGGATCATTCTGATGAGGCGATTCCGTGACTGTTATTAGGTGTTCATTGAATAAGTATAAATAGGGGGAACAGAGGTTCTAATGCCTCCCCCCCGTTAGTTGATATAAATGGGATTTTCATGCAGAATTAAGTTTTCGTTCAAAATTTAGATTAGGATCATTCTGATGAGGCGATTCCGTGACTGTTATTAGGTGTTCATTGGATAAGTATAAATAGGGGGAACAGGGGTTCTAATGCCCCCCCCTTAATTTATATAAATGGGTTTTTCAAGCAGAATTTTCAGATTTCGTTCAAATCTCTGAATAGTTTTGGAAGTTTAATGGTTAAGTATAAAAGAAGGGGATAGCTCCTTTTAAATTATATAAATGCTAAATGGGTTTTTATTAAGAATTATCTAACTTGCTCTGAATTTTGGATATAGATTTTTTATATGATAAAGCATGTCTTTGATAGTATAGGAGGTTCAATGATTAAGTATAAAAAAAGAGGAAAGGGGAGAGCTGTTTCCCATTCTTAATTTTTTTTTTCGAACGGAATTAACCCTTGAAAATATAAGGCTTTAATGTACAATTAGTATTTGTAGCCTGTGAGCTCAATGCCATCAGTTTAGCTGGGCAGTATTCTTTATTTTATTTGAAGTTTTATTAATATTCCACTAATTATTTGTTTTTTCGTTATTTAAAATAAAAATTATGTCAATATGTATAATTTGGCTATTAGTTTTGCGATTTGCATAATTTGGCGAAATTGGTCGACGGGATAATAGAGAAGTACCAAAATTTCGTAAAAGGTCCCGTCGTGAAGAGGTTAAAGATATCCTTATTTAATGAAGTTTTCTTGTTACTTTCTATGGAGCCCTGACTTTGAACATCATTACCATCAAGGCTCCCAAATGGTCCGCAAACTGAACATCAATATTTTCTTAGAAAGATTTTCGTTTTATTTTTCTCGCAAATTGCGCAGAAAACGTCTTTGGAGGTTGATTTTAGCACAAATGTTGTAGAAACCCACAATGAAATTTTCTGTTAAAAAATATTGGTGTTCAGTTCGTGGATCATTTGGGAGCCCTGTAAAATGTAAATTAATCTCCAGATTACGAAAAATATATTCTATATAACGAAGTTCATCAAACTTTCGTGCGTGTACGACATTCAAAAAGGCATTCCAGTTTCACGAAAATGTTACAGATAAATTGGTTGGATTTTTACAAAAGTGCGAGAATTTTTATGAACAGTATATTTTTTTAATAAACCTGTATAAAGAAATATTACAAAATTTTTTAACCTTGTGGATTTGGAATACTTAGAAAAAAGTGGAAAGGTACGGTACATTTCAATTTTTGTTTATCTGTCTTCATTATGTGCTTTTTTAGGTATTATTGTAATTAATTTTTTAATATTTACATTGCATAAAAAAAAGTTACTGCCCGTATTAAAATAATTTTTTTCAATATTTCCATGCTATGTCTATTTTACTATAAAAAATTTCATAAATTTGAGTTGATTTCTTTTAAACGAATTTTCTTTATAACGAAGTGTTTGAGTGTAAAGATGAGAATTCGTTAAATGGAAGTTTCCATGTATATTAAACTATTATTAGAAATATTAGATCTTCATATCAATGTTTTCAGATGCAATATTTAACAAATTTCTAAAATAATAGGAATTTTTTATAACATTTCACAAGATTTTTGAGAAGATTTTAAATATAATAATGCATTTAATTCATCTATTGTAATTTATTTTTGTTCAATAATACAATCATAAAATATTATTTAGTATTTTTAGCTTTTTTCAAACTGGTATATTTATTTTTTTAAATTGCATATAAGATTTTTTCTGCTGTTAATTACTTTAACCTTCTCACTGCCGCGACCGGATATATCCGCTCACTAGGCTGCAGGTTTCACTGCAGTTGAAGTTTTATTTAAATTAATATAATTCTACAAATATTACCCAGTTTTAAGAAATTAAGTTATCATTGATACTTTCAAGGCTTATAAGCATATACGTAACAAAAAAAAAATATATTATGATAGAAAATCCCTCTTTTATTAGCATTAAGAATAAATTGCACAGAAAAAAACATTACAATTTTGTCCTTTTGCTCGGAGCTCAGGGGTTAATCAAAACATTTAATTATGGATATTCTGAATCTGTTATTAAATTTTATTATATTGTAAACGCATTTTTTATGTTTACAAGTAATTATTTTCACTTAAAAAATAATAATGTCGAATACTGAAGATATAATTAAAATTATTTTAGTACATATTTTTCAAAATCTCATGGTGTCACTTATATAGTATAAGACTGAATATATCCAGTATAAGACTGGATATGTTTTAAAGACATTAATAACTACATTTTACATTTAAAATATTTTTCAAACAATAAAAAATGTACATTTGCAGCCATTTATTTTCTTTTTATATTTCATTCTTTTTTCTATTTCCTAAATCAATCTTTTTCAATAAAACATACGAAATTATTAAACTCGTGCTTTTATAAAATACAATATACGGGAATAAAAAAAGAAAAAGAAAGTTGATATGGTCTTACCACGTCGCGTCGGTCCGAAATCAGTCGTTGTATTAATAACCGAATATTAATATTCGAAATCACGATTAAGTTAAGAAATATGTTTTATATATATATATATTACAAAGAATATAAAAATTAAGACTACATGTTCATGTACAACAAAACATTAACCAATCACAATGAATAAATGTTAAATTACACATACATAATATTTACATCAAGCTAGATATAATTTAATGGCAATCACTACTGAGATCTGGATATATGAGGAGCCCAGAAGCCAAGGGGTACAAGTGACAAAATTTAGATTTCGAGTAAATTGAGTTCAAAGTTAAACATCAATTGTAATTGAATGAATTGAGATATGAAACTTTTGCTTATATATTAATGATCTTTGAATTCTTATTTCAATATGTTTTAAAAAAAGTGGAATACAATGTTTCATTTCATTTATAACTAAGCAATGTTTATCATCATTCGGCACTTGTATCCCTTGGCTTCCAAGCAGTGTGCTTGAAAGCTAAAGGGTACAAGTGCCGAATGAGCACAAGATATGAAAAATTATGAAATAAAAAATTGTATTTATGAAAAAATTAAGAACAATGTTGATACACATAAATGAAAGGACAAAATTTTTTTTTAATATAAATTCTAAAAACGGAAAAATTATGAAATAAAAAATGAATTTAAGAAAAAAATTGTGAACGATGTTGATGTAAATGAATGAAAGAAAAATTTTTTGTTCTAATGTAAGTTTTAAATTTTTATTATAAATTTTGATACATCGAAATTTTATATTTTTTAAACACTTTCCAACAAAGTTGAAAAGTGAATATGATTTTAGTTTGTCTGTCCGTGGTCCTTGCCTTAACTCTGGTAAATATATTCGGATTGCCCTGAAATTTTTGGGAATTATTCACGTTTACCTCAACACGAGCCTATTGCAAATGAAGTTTCTAACACGATTAGTTTTTTTACAGGGACAATCGAAAGTTCTCCGTTAAATTACGGGTTATGGGAAAAATCGTTTCAAATGAATTTTAAAGATGTTATAACCTGTCAAACATTTTAAAATTTATATGCATTTACGAATTGCATTAAAATAAACGTTCTGTAATATATGAGATGAAAAGAATAGATATTTTTTATTTACAGGGCTACACAAAAGATTTACATTACCTAATGATAAAGAGGGAATTTTTTACAACATATTTTAATTATATTACAATTTTCATGTATAATAAAATTGATATACATTGCAGACGCTTAATATAAGTTATTTCGCGCATAATACGAAGCACTCAGTATTTACAGGGACTCAAAAAAGATTTCAAACAGTATATTCTATCCGAAGTACTGTACATTACCGATGATGACTGAAGGATGGACGAAATGCCTTTGTAATTGTGATTTGCGCTTTTAAGTTTCACTAAATTTATACATATTAATCTATATGCTATAGTTCGTATAAAAAAGATAGTTCATATACAGGGCTATATAAAAGATTTCGTAAAGGTTACTGAATATGAGCGTAATTTACTTAAAGATTACTTTTAAATAATTCATATATTAATATGCTGAACTGCCTTCCGTTTACTAAGAAATGCTTGTAAAATATAAATAAAATGATATACAGGGTCATGCACAAAATTTTATACAAATTCATCATCTATGGATGATAATTTCTGGAAATGTGATTTCATTAGTCTTAAAAGTGTTTTAGTTTGAACTAGATTTTAGCTAAATACTGGCATATAACAAAGGTTCAAGGTAAACTACAGGATAAACAAAAGTATATACAAGTGTGTTTCCATCTATTAGTAAAAACTGCTGAAACAAAAATTTCAGCAGTTATGCGTTTTCTTTGTAAACTAAATTTTCCCATTATGCAGTATATATCAACTGACAGATAAAACATAGGGCTGTTCAAAATTATTAGAATACATATTTAGCTATGGACAGTAACACTCTATTACCCTAAATAACAAAGATTTTTAAAGATTTCAGAGAGTGTTGGAAAGTGTTTCATAATCTACACTTAAAGCATGATATTCTTACATGTTAACAGTTAAAATGCATTTATTTAATGTATTAAAAAGCAAATGGCCTTGTATGTCGTTGGTCGCGCTTCTGTTGTAGACGTTAATGGATACAATTGCACCTATACCCTTTGGCCTCCACGCGTTTCACAGTTTCGGGAAAGAGGTTAAGTAACTGACCCCTAAAACACAGTATATCATTAAAAAATCACTCGTAGCTTCTTACCTACAAATAAATAGACATATTTCCAGATAGTCTGTGCACTTAACTCATTTTTTTTTTCAATTTTGTCACTTATACCCCTTGGCTTCTGGGCTCCTCAAATATAATTGGAATTACACATGGGAAAAAGGCATAATTAACGTACATTTTGAAAATTATTAAAATGCAAAATAACAATTTAAGGGTGTTTGAAAAAAGTAATTCACTGATTAATATTTCAGGTGAATTACTTGCACTTATGTGTATTTTATAACTATCATAGATTTATAGGGCATACAAAGAAAGAAAACACAAGAGATAAGATGTTTATAAAATATTTTACCTTTTTCTATCACTAATTTAATTCGCAATGTAATTTTAATGAAGTTTTTCCTTAAAAGTTCAATTAATGTTACAAATTATGAATTAAATAAATATTGTCAATGCAGTATTTTATTCCAATCTTTACCACACTTGTATTTTTTTCATTGCATGCTCTAAAAATAGGATTTTTTTACACTGTCCATAAAATACCCATTAACCCATTAGTGCCTAGCGTCCCTTTTTAGAGACGCTTCAAAAGGTGCATTCAGCACTGTTTTCCACACCGGTAAAAAAGAAAAGCAATAATTATTTAATTTAAATGATGCATTTTCGTGATTAATGAACTGAACTTAAATCTTCTAAAAATAGTGGTGCCAACCAAATAAAATTTACGCGAAAGATGCTGTGCACGAATGGGTTAAATAACATAAAAAAAAGAATTCATTGCATAAACAATGAACTTTTCCTCTTACGAAAAAGTAACTATTCACTCCGACGAAATAGTACCTATTCACTCTTACGAAAGAGTAACTAGTCACTCCTACAAAAGGGTAACTATTCACACCTACCAGAGGTGAAAAAACCCACTCCTTTAGCAAGAGAGAATAGTCACTCCTCCAAAATAGTGATTATTCACCCTTGTTTAGAGTGTACATTCACTTCGCAGGAGGGAGTGTTTACTCTTTCAAAGAGTCAACAATTCCCCTTTTACTCAGAGTGAATACTCACTCTAAAGAGTTTGGACATATTTTGAGTCTGGTATAGAGTGACTATTCACTCCAGAGGAGTGAGTAGTCGCACATTTTTATTTAGAAAGTTCAACTTATTTCCTTTTTTCAAGTTTCTAAGTGATATTTTATTCTTTTTCTATGTTTGCTTTGCCCTTCAATTTTGGCCACGTTATTGTTTTAAATTACCCTGTATACATAGCATCCAAAATTATCCCCCCCCCTTTTCTTCAATTCAAAACACATACTTGAAATCAAAAAGGTTATTAATAAAATTATTTAATAATTTGTCTTTTTTCCTTAGTAGTATTTACTTGATTACGTTTATTATTTAAAATTTGTAGTTCAAAGTGTATTTATTTGATTTTTAAAATCCTGGAAAGTTGGCAAATATTTATGTACTTATAATAGGAAACTAAAAATTGCAGTTATTACTTATCTGCCTCTAATCTAGTAGCATTGATATAATTCAATTCTTCATGTCCTCAAAAGTCTGAATATAAAATGAAGTCTAATTATTATTTCATTATCACTCAATTATTTTATGCTTATTGTGGATAACTCATTTATAACATTCACAAACTCAATAAAAACTCATATTTAAAAAACTCTATGAACTGTATTTATTTAACTAACTCACAAATTAGCCGCTCATGGCAACGTTCTCTTAAAAACATTCTATTAACTCATAAAAACAAACGCAGACGATAAAAGTCGTTTCCAAAAATACACAGAATAAATACGACGGAACATACGGCCCCCCGCTGAATGATTTTCATTCAACCACAATTATAATACATTATTACACATGAAATTTTTAAATAAATAATACAACACATACTAATAAACAATAAATAGCAAATTAAAATGAATAACAATTACTTTTCCAAGGGTAATAAACATATTTTTGACACTGGTCTCTTAAAAAACCCTCGTTGTGTTTTCACTATTACTGCTCTAATAATTCAATCATTACCTGGAAATAACTCTACAATTCTACCTAGAGGCCAGTTGCAAATAGCAACATTGTCCTCCTTTATAATTACTAAATCATTTATTTTTACATTTTGTTTTTGAAACATATAAAATTCTGCATTCATTTCATAGTGATGTACACTCATGACATCTCATACTCAAATTAAATTTACTCTAAATGATGCAAAAATTTTATCTAATTCTCATATTTATCTCAAAAAATAACTCAGAAATACATTATTTTAAATGTATTTAAGGATTAACTCAATTTTATCAATAAAAACTCAAATCTTCAGAACAAAATGGATGTCTTTAAATAACTCAAATAGCATATATATGCATTCTCGATACACATTTTGTATAAATATTTTCTTTGATAACACTTAATATGTTCAATCAAATAGAAATTAGCTCAAATTTACATATGTACACGCAAAATAACCGTAAACCAACTATATAACTCAAATAACATATAAAACCTACTGCATTAAGAAAATATAAAACATTTTACAATATTTATAACATAAAATAAGCAACAATTATAAATTGTTTTTCCACACATTGCTAGATTTTAAGGCCAAACTTCTGCCTAAACTCAAAAAGTAAAGCTTGTGGGCCTAGATGTAAATATCATATATGAAAATATTCTACTATCGTCTAAGTAAGTTTACTTTTATTATGTAGCAAAATTGGAAATTTTTGGTTACCATTTAAGTTACTGTTTGCTAACCTACCTCCTACTCTAAGAAGACCTGTTTTATCAAGAAATGGGTGAAGATTTCTTATCTGACTATTATTATTTACCGGACCTGATTTTTGCAAGGATTTTATTTCCTTGTCAAAAAATTCTCGTTGAACACTTTTTAACAAAAAAGTTTCTGCCTTGTTGAGCTCCTCGAGGTCTAAAGGACCCTCTTTTCTTTCTTTTTTACAAATGCTAAGAAACCTGAAAATAAATCCTAAAATACGAATTATCTTACAATAATTATTACTTAAATCAATTATATCATGCACAAAGGTATTATTAGAAAAAGAAAAGACATGTTTTTAAAGTCATTAGTTTTAAAGTTTTTCAGTTCTTTTGAAAAGTCATTGGAATCAACTGCTTCAGGTATGGTTGTATTTGGATAGTCTTTTTCTTTTAGGAACATTGGGCCACTCCACCACAACTCATTTGAGATTAGCTTATCAGGATTAATTCCTCTTGTTAGAAGGTCTGCTGGGTTATGTTGAGAAGGAACATGTCGCCACTGCAGCCCTTCAGTTAGCTCTTGTATTGTCGAAATTCTGTTCGCAACAAATGTTTTTAGTATGTACGGTTCTTTTTTAATCCATGACAATACTATCATAGAATCTGACCATAAGAAGATTTTGTTTATACTGATTTTGAGAGCAGAAATCACACGTTTAATTAGTTTTGATAATAAAACAGCTGCACGCAGCTCAAGTTTGGGAACAGTTAATTGCTTTAAGGGGGAAACTCTTGATTTACTTGTCATTAATTTCACTGACATATGTCCAGATTCTGATACTGATTTGCAGTAAATTACCGCACCATAGGCTGCTTCGGATGCGTCGCTGAAACCATGTAACTCGATTATAATAGCATTTTTCAATAAAATACACCTACTAATTTCAATTTTGTTAATTAACTGTAGATTATCTGAAAACTCTCCCCATTCCTTCATCCCAATTTAAATGCAATAACCATAATTTCTGCATAAATATTTTCGCTTTAATTATAATAAGAGATACTAATCCAAGAGGATCAAACAAACTTGATATAATTGATAACACTTGTCTTTTAGTGACATTTACCTCATTATAATTTTTACATCGGAAATTAAACAATCTTTTCTCGATTTCCACAAGACACCTAATGTTTTGGATTCTTCTGAATCACCAAAGGGATATATCTTGTCATTTGTTTGGTAAAGTTGTGGAGCATTAATGCACCATTTATGTAATAACATTCCTCCGTTCTTTAAAATTTCTATTAATTGATTTTGGAGCTCTAATGCAGAACTTAAAGAATCAGGTCCAGATAAGATGTCATCCATATACATGTCTTCTCTCAGCACGGGTGCTGCTAAAGAAAACTTGCTTTTAGGTAGCTTTCATTACAAAAAGTAAAAAGCTACCTACTGCAGCCGTCCGGAGGAAAGCATTTCCGGAAAATTTTGGTATATTTTCACCAATCATGACCCCCCAGACCCCAAAACCATCCTCCGTTCAAATGTTGACATATATATATATATATATATATATATCTGATTTTTGTCATGCGATAACTAACGTATTTATGAACCGATTTGAATGAAACTTGGTATGTACATAGTACATACAAATGTCTCGACCGAGTTCGTTGGTCAGCATTATCCGCCATTTTGTTTCAAAATGGCGGCCATTTTAAATTTTTTTAAAAATTTAAAATTTAAAATTAAATGCGAAAAAATTAAAAGTTGAAAAATATTTTTCTTTTACGTGTTAGAACTTAAAACAAAGATTCCAGAGCACTTTTTATTTTGTCTATATCTTAAAAAATGATTGAGTTATAGCACTTTGAATTTTTCTTATGACTGACATTTTGAAACGATCTGATTTTTGTCACGTAATAACACGCGTATTTATGAACCGATTTCAATGAAACTTGGTATGTACATAGTACATACAAATGTCTCGACCGAGTTCGTTGGACAGCATCATCCGCCATTTTGTGTTAAAATGGTGGCCATTTTAAATTTTTTAAAAAAATTAAAATTTAAAATTAAATGCGAAAAATCAAAATTTGAAAAATATTTTTCTTTTACGTGTTAGAACTTAAAACAACAATTCCAGAACACTTTTTATTTTGTCTATATCTTACAAAATGATTGCGTTCTAGCAGTTTGAATTTTTCTTATGGCTGACATTTTGAAACGATCTGATTTTTGTCACGTGATAACACGCGTATTTATGAACCGATTTCAATGAAACTTGGTATGTACATAGTACATACAAATGTCTCGACCGAGTTCGTTGGTCAGCATTATCCGCCATTTTGTTTCAAAATGGTGGCCATTTTAAATTTTTAAAAAAATTTAAAATTTAAAATTAAATGCGAAAAAATTAAAAGTTGAAAAATATTTTTCTTTTACGTGTTAGAACTTAAAACAAAGATTCCAGAACACTTTTTATTTTGTCTATATCTTAAAAAATGATTGAGTTATAGCACTTTGAATTTTTCTTATGGCTGACATTTTGAAACGATCTGATTTTTGTCACGTAATAACACGCGTATTTATGAACCGATTTCAATGAAACTTGGTATGTACATAGTACATACAAATGTCTCGACCGAGTTCGTTGGCCAGCATCATCCGCCATTTTGTGTTAAAATGGTGGCTATTTTAAATTTTTTTAAAAATTTAAAATTTAAAATTAAATGCGAAAAATCAAAATTTGAAAAATATTTTTCTTTTACGTGTTAGAACTTAAAACAACAATTCCAGAACACTTTTTATTTTGTCTATATCTTACAAAACGATTGCGTTGTAGCAGTTTGAATTTTTCTTATGGCTGACATTTTGAAACGATCTGATTTTTGTCACGTGATAACAAGCGTATTTATGAACCGATTTCAATGAAACTTGGTATGTACATAGTACATACAAATGTCTCGACCGAGTTCCTTGGCCAGCATCATCCACCATTTTGTTTCAAAATGGTGGCCATTTTAATTTTTTTTAAAAATTTAAAATTAAAAATTAAATACGAAAAAATTGAAAGTTGAAAAATATTTTTCTTTTACGTGTTAAAACTTAAAATAACGATTCCAGAACACTTTTTATTTTGTCTATATCTTAAAAAATGATTGAGTTATAGCACTTTTAATTTTGCTTATGGATGACATTTTGAAACGGTCTGATCTGAACAATTCACCATGTTGCTTTAAAATGGCATACACTTCATGATATCGTGGAATATGGTGACTCTCTAAATCGCTTAAAATAAAACCAGGTTGAATAAAAGATGACTAATTTCTAAAAATTCCTATTAATATTCAGTCGTGACAAAAACTAGTATTCAATCTTATAAAATCACTAATTTTATAAGATTATTTCCACTAATTTGAGCTTAGTATTTTTGAACAATGTAACTTACTTTAAAATAAATATATAAATATATAAGTATATGAAAGCTACCTCTTCCTCCCGGCATTGCCGGAAGGACTTTCTTCATTCCTAGACAATTGAACTAGTGTTCTCATGGCCAAAAAGGGTACACTAACAGTACCATAAGTAACAGTAGTTAGTTCAAAATTCTTTATTGGTTCTTTAGCACCTTCTTTCCATAATATTTTTTGCAGCTTCCTTTGATCTGGATGAATAGAAATTGCTCTATACATTTTTTGAATATCTGCAGTGAAAGCGATAATATATTTTCTAAATTTCACCATAATTGAGAATAAATCATCTTGTATTACACCCCCATTATACTGAATAGAATTAAGTGAGTTTCCTTTTGTCATTAAAGAAGAGGCGTTAAAAACTACTCTCAAAGGTGTTGACATACTTTTTTCTATTCCTCTGTACACTCCAAGGTGGGGAATGTAATAGGATCCATTTTCTTCCTCGCTTTCGTTAACTTCGACCATGTGGCCTAACTGTTGGTATTCTTTTAAAAAATCGGAATATAATCTTAAATACTCGGGGTCCCTTGCTAGGCGATTCCATAAAGAATTCAATTTTTTAATTGTTATCTGTTTAGAACTTCCTAATGTAGTTGGATCTTGTTTTAGGAGCATTTTAACAACGTATCTGCCGCTTTTTTCTCGGGTATAATTTTCTATGAAATGTTTTTCCCAAATTAAAGTCTCTTTGCTTTTTGGTTTTTCTACTTCGATATTTTCTATTTCTCAGAATTTTCGAAATGTTTTATCTAAGTTAGTTTCTTTCTTTATTAAACCACAATGAACTTTATTTTCATTTTCTATTGGAAAACTTCCAGATACTACAAAACCGAAAACTGTGTCTTGCAGAATAAGATCAGAATTATTAATACGAATCTGTCCCGGTTTTCAAAGTTCATAGAAAATTCCTGCTCCGAGAAGCATATCTACATGTTCTGGGATACTAAATCTCTCATCTGCTAATATTACATTAGGGAAATCCTGTGCTGAAATTTCAATTGGACGCGAAGGGGTTAAATCTGCAGTTATTTTTGGAACTATCAAGAAATCTAAATTTTTTACAAAACTTCCATCTCTATTGCTTATTGATGCATTAACTTTATGATTTATTACTAGTAGATCCCGATTCATCAATTAGAAAACATATAACAGTTGAAAGTAAAACTTTATTCTTTTTATTCGAATAGTTACTAATAAAAGTTTTCTGAACGAACTCTTCCGCATTAGCGTTTAACATTGATGTGCCATAATTTGCTAGTCTTGAATCTGAACATTCTCCTACGTTTATTTTACCTTGTGTATTATGTTCTGAAGAAACATATTCTTTCACATATATATTATTATTTGTTTTAGGAAAATGAATAGTTTTATGATGTCATTTCTTGCAGAAACAATTGTTCTTTGATGTACAGTTGGCTACTGAGTGTAAATTTAAACAATTGAAACATAACTTGTTACATTTTATTATGTTTACGCTTTCATTAAAGATAACTTTAAATAATCTGGACACTTTGAAAGATGGTGCTGTTTGTGGCACAAAATACAGTTTAATGTTTTAACATCAGTTAAAAATATTTTATTTACACTTTTGGAATTATACTTTCGATTAACACTAAAATTCTCAGTAAGAGATTTTCCGCGTGATATAAAATATAAATCAATCTCACGTCCTAATTCTTCTGGTAAAAACCATTTATCTCCTTGTCTCACACTAATGTGAGAAGAAGTCTCCTTATCTAATGTTTCATATAATTTATCTGACACAATCAATTGTTTTAGACTCTCGAAATCGGACACATTTCTTAAATTTAGATAAGAATTCCAATTGGTCATCAGTCGTGAAGCGAATTGTACATGAGTCTCATTTGGTAGTTTAAAAGCTTTTCTAAATTGTTCTAGGCAAAAATAAGGTATTGATTCAAATTCTTTAAAGACTAATTCTTTTATTCTTTCATAATTATCGATATCTGTATCGTGTAAATAAGTTATAATGTTAGATGCTTTGTCACCTAATAAATTCAGCAGAATTTCTGCTTTATTTTCTTCCGAAACATTTTTAGTTTTGAAAGCTCGTTCTAAAGAAGAAAAGAAAAAACCACATCCTTCAGGCTTAGTTGGAATTTTTACTTTTCAAAGCTTTAATAATTTTAAGCTACTGCATAGCTTTTATCGCGGGTTTTGAGCGCGGCGACCGAATCCAAAAATTCCGTAACGAGAAATATTCTAACACATCAGTAACGAAAAAACCTAACGCTCGGCTAGCGTCGTTTCACTTCGACAAACTTCGGCATGGTATCCTTCGGTAGACTTCGGCAGACATTGACGCGGTATTTTTCAGATATTTAGAGGATATCAAGTCTCAAATTTATATATCTTATTTCAGTTACTATAAATCAGTTTCAATAATAAAAATTCCTGATAGAATGTGTATAGAAAAAATCGTCTTAAGATAAAACAAGGTAGGATAATGTAGCTTTTGGTGAGTGGAGACCCGCCCAATGGTGAGTATCGAAAAATTTAAATGCTTATAACTCACGATCTAATTTTCGTAGCGCGGCCAAATTTTGTTTGGTAATTTATTATGACACAGTGCTAATTTTTAGTGAAAGGAGGCCCCTCACGGTAAGGGTCGAAAAATTTAAAATGATTATAACTCGCGATCTAATTTTCGTATCGCGGCGAAATTTTGTTTGGTAATTTATTTTGGGACGGTGTTAATTTTTGGTGAAAGGAGACCCCCCCCCCCCCCCAAACAGTGAGGGTCGAAAAATTTAAAATGTTTATAACTCGCGATCAATTTTCTTAGCGCGGCCAAATTTTGTTTGGTAATTTATTATGAGACAGTGTTACTTTTGGTGACAGGCAGGGTTGGGTTTCTTCCGGAAGAAACCTATTTCTTCCAGGACAGTGGAAGAAACTGGAAAATACCGGAAGAAACTGGAAGAAATGGAAAAAACTGGAAGAAATGGAAGAAACCACCAGAAACTAAAACAAATGTTCAAAGTTAAAGTACATTAACTATGTAAAAGAATTAAAGTATAATTGTATGAAATCTAAATTGAAAAATTTAATTATTATTAAAAATATTATTTTTGCAAAGATATATTTTTTAATAACAAATTCCAAGTTCAGCAGACATTACCAGGTGATGGATTTTTACTACTGTAGAGGATGGGATTTTTTAGTACGGAATGGGTTTTTTATTAATTACTCCATTTATAAAAAAAAAAAGAAACTACCTACAAATTGTTTATTTTTCATATAAAAATATATTATTTTCATATAAATGTGCATCATTTTAAACTGTGCAACAATAAATATATAAATTTGTAATTTTTTATATTTTTCATCTAGCATGAATATTTCAATGCTGATTTTAAAAGATTAGTGTTCTAAATACATCTATGGGTATGTCAGAATGTTTTAAAACTATCCTAAAGTGTAGGACTTTAAAAAAAACCTTCATTTTTTGCTGTTATCTAATTTGAGAAATTGATTGCAGCATCCTACTGCTAAAAAACCTTTTTGCTATACTATGCTGCATTATACTAAGAAAAATAAAGATTATGACGACTTTTTTTTAATACTGAGGATAGACTGAAACAGGTTTTTAAGGCCAAAACTGAATTTAGGTGAATTTCCTACAATTTCCAACAAAAATTTTAAGTAATTAAATTGTATGTTTTAAAGTAATTGATACATACATAAATATACATAATTTAAATTAATTATATGTATAGTATTTATTAATTGTGTAAAACTGTTAATAATCCAAAAACTTTATTTTCATATACTGTCATACGTAATTAATTCATCCATGACATAGAAAAATTTTCTAATTCACACATTTTTTGATTTTCATTTAATCAAAAAATATTTTAGTTTTAGGTATATACATCTTGATTTTTCTTCTATAATGATCTTTGCGAGTGATCGTTTTTTATTCTAGAACTATCTCAAAAAATATTTGAAATCTAATGCAGTTTAAACTAAAAATTTTCTATGAGGTGATTGATAAATCATGACTGATAATTATAAACAATGAAGTTCATTGCAATACATTCATTTGATCCATACAGTTCAAATCAATAAATAATATTGGAAATTTCCGAAGGAAAAAACAAGATTTTTGGAATACTAAGTGTTTCGATCTGGTCTAATTTTCGCCTACGTATTTGGCAAAATTCAGATTTTGGGCCGAAAATGAAACCTTATTTTTGATTGATTTCCATTTAATATAGTAATTATTATACATTATTTGCATTAATAAAATTGCTGTAAATTAAAAGCTTTTATTTAAATGGGTTTCACTCTATCATTAGTAAAGAATCTCTACTATTTGCTAGTTTCAGAAATTTAAATAAAAAAATATGTTGGTTAAATTGAAATGGATAACATTTAACTGATTTTGTGAAAAATTTCTTTTCATTTAGCCAATGGTTGAAGATCTCTAGATAAGTGTTGTGTGTGATCTTGGTTAGAAAACTGATGTAATTATTAATTTAGCATACATACTTAATTAAATTTGTTTTGGTCCAGTGAAATTAATTTATATTAGATTATAGGAAGAAGATATTTATTATATCTTACAAAATTGAAAATATGTGGTAAATTTTTAAAGAAAAACAGTTTCTTCCATTTCTTCCACTTGGAAGAAACCTATTTCTTCCGGCCGGTTTTTTCCATGGTTTTTTACGCGGTTATTTCCACTGCGGAAGAAACTTGCCAACCCTAGTGACAGGAGACCCCCACGGTGAGGGTCGAAAAAGTTAAAATGCTTATAACTCGCGGTCTAATTTTCGTATCGCGGCCAAAATTTGTTTAGTAATTTATTATGAGACAATGTTAATTTTGGTGACAGGAGACCCCCCCCCCCCCCACGGTGAGGGTAAAAAATTCTGTAGCGAGAAAAAAAACCTAACACTCCGGCTAACGTCGCTTCAGTTTTGCAAACTTCGGCATGGTATCCCCCCGTAGACTTCGGCAGATATTGACGCGGTATTTTTCAGGTATTTTGAGAATATCAAGTCTTAAACTTATGTTTTTTAAGCTATTGCATAGCTTTTATCGCGGGCTTTGAGCGCGGCGACCGAATCCAAAAATTCCGTAACGAGAAATATCCTAACACATCCGTAACGAAAAAACCTAACACTCGGCTACCGTCGTTTCACTTCGGCAGACTTCGGCATGGTACCCTTCGGTAGACTTAGGCAGACATTGACGCGGTATTTTTCAGATATTTAGAGGATATCAAGTCTCAAACTTATATGGGTGATTCTCAAAATAGGGGACACTTTATGTCTTTCAGCATAAAAAAAAAATTGAGAGGTTTTCTGTCATGTTTTTATACTTATATATGTTTGTCTTAATATTATTCATTATTTTCACTCAAGAATTACTCACTTTTTACTTAAAAAAACCTTAAAATAACAGAATAAATGTTCAAAATGTCATTAGCATGGATGTCCACAGCAGCTGTGCCTTGCATATACTAGCTTTTTCAAGAGTTAATATCATGTTTATAAAATAAAACAAATGTTATTATTTCTTTAAATTAATCAAGGAAAGGATTTATCCAATAAATTTCTTTTTAAAAATAAAATTATGGTATATAAAAAGAGAATTAAAGTTTGTCCTCCATATTCTGTTTTCAAACCAAGGTCATACTATAACAGCTGTTTATTAATCAAAATTTCATTTTCACATATGACAATACTTTGAAAATATAAAGTTTCTCCATGGCAACAAGTAGCCATTTTATTCCAGCCTGAAAATAGAAGCATGTATTGTATTTTAAGAATAGAAGTTGAATACTAGGCGAATACATCAATTGTATGTCATTAGAATGGATAATAATTTTCATGTTTATTTTATAGTTAAAATTTTTATTTTACTTATTTGCATAGAACTTTTGTGTTTTAAAAAGCGCCAGAAAGGACTATTGCATTGTGATTATATTATGGCTCATAATCTTATTTAAATTGAAAATTGTCATTAGCATGGACAAACATCAGTGTCATTAGCATGGTTTTTCTGTCCATGCTAAAGACTCCTATGTGCATAAATGTAACCAGTACTTATATTGTATCCTTTTTAAAGTTTAATTTTACATATAAATTTAGGTATTATATTTATTATCCCAATAATATGCATTAAATCTGTCAAAAAACCACTAAGATAGCTTCTTACACTGTTAGTATCAGAATGTTGTTCATGTAAACAAAGTTTGATCTTTGGTAATGTTTTTATTCTCCTTATATGTATATATGTAAAAATGGAAACTATTTGTTGGAA
This sequence comes from Maratus speculifer, assembly GCA_964019185.1. Classification (NCBI taxonomy): domain Eukaryota; kingdom Metazoa; phylum Arthropoda; class Arachnida; order Araneae; family Salticidae; genus Maratus; species Maratus speculifer. The sequence goes on from OZ025293.1 coordinate 52,434,215, forward strand.
AGGAAGGCTAATAAACGTAGAAAAAAAAATATTTAAACAGGAAGAAAATAAAAATTTCTTAATATATTTATTCCATGCAATTAATTTTGTCATTAGCATGGCTCAAAAAATACTAATTATTTTTTTTAAAGTTAATTTTTAAATAATTAGCTCTGCTGACTACATGTAAAGTATACCTAATACTATATTAACAACATATATTTTTTTCAGAAATTTTCTTAACAGTAATTTTTTTAAGATTTCATTTTTGAAATTGTACCCTATTTTGAGAATCACCCATATATCTTATTTCAGTAACTATAAATCAATAGTTTCAATAATAAAAATTCCTAATAGAAAGTGTATAGAAAAGAATCGTCTTAAGATAAAACAAGATAGGATAATGTAGCTTTTGGTGAGTGGAGACCCGCCCAATGGTGAGGATCGAAAAATTTAAATGCTTATAACTCGCGATCTAATTTTATTAGCGCGGCCAAATTTTGTTTCGTAATTTATTGTGAGACAGTGTTAATTTTTGGTGACAGGAGACACCCACGGTGAGGGTCGAAAGAGTTAAAATGCTTATAACTCGCGGTCTAATTTTCGTAGCGCGGCCAAATTTTGTTTGGTAATTTATTATGAGGCAGTGTTAATTTACGGTGAAAGGAGACTCCCCAAGGTGAGGGTCGAAAAATTTAAAATGCTTTTAACGTGCAATCTAATTTTCGTATCGCGGCGAAATTTTCTTTGGTAATTTATTATGAGACAGTGTTAATTTTTGGTGAAAGGAGATCCCCCCCCCCCCCATGGTGAGGGTCGAAAATTTTAAAATGTTTATATCTCGCGATCAATTTTCGTAGAGCGGCCAAATTCTGTTTGGTAATTTATTATGAGAGAGTGTTACTTTTGGTGACAGGAGACTCCCACGGTGAGGGTCGAAAAAGTTAAAATGCTTATAACTCGCGGACTAATTTTCGTATCGCGGCCAAAATTTTTTTGGTAATTTATTATGAGACAGTGTTAATTTTTGGTGAAAGGAGACCCCCCGCGCTGAGGGTCGAAAATTTTAAAATGCTTATAAATCGCGATCTAATTTTCGTAGCGCGGCCAAATTTTGTGTGGTAATTTATTATGAGAAAGTGTTCATTTTTGGCGACAGAAACCACCCCCCCCCCCGAGGTGAGGGTCAAAAATTTAAAATGCCTATAACTGGCGATCTAATTTTCGTAGCGCGGCGAAATTTTGTTTGGTAATTTATTATCAGACAGTGTTACTTTTGGTGACAAGAGATCCCCCATGGTGAGGGTCGAAAAATTTAAAATGCTTATAACTCGCGATATAATTTTCGTAGTGCGGCCAAATTTTGTTTGGTATTTTATTATGAGACAGTGTTAGTTTTAGTGACAGGAAACCCCCCATTGTGAGGGTGGAAAAATTTAAAATGCTTATAACTCGCGATGTAATTTTCGTAGCGCGGCCAAATTTTGTTTGGTAATTTATTTCGAGACAGTGTTACTTTTGGTGACAGGAGATCCCTCATGGTTAGGGTCGAAAAATTTAAATTGCTTATAAGTCGCATTCTAATTTTCGTAGCGCTCCCAAATTTTGATTGTTAATTTATTATGAGACTTTGTTAATATTTAGTGACAGGTGATGCCCCATGGAGAGGGTCGAAAAATTTAAAGTGCGTATAACTCGCGATCTAATTTTCGTAGCGCGGCCAAATTTAGTGTGGTAATTTATTATGAGAGAGTGTTCATTTTTGGTGACAGAAAACCCCCCCACGGTAAGGGTCGAAAAATTTAAAATGCCTATAACTCGCGATCTAATTTTCGTAGTGCGGCCAAATTTTGTTTGGTAATTTATAATGAGACAGTGTTAATTTTTGGTGACAGGACACCCCCACGATGAGGTTCGGAAAATTTAAAATTTTTATTACTCGCGATGTAATTTTCGTAGCGCGGCCAAATTTTGTTTGGTAATTTATTTCGAGACAGTGTTACTTTTGGTGACAGGAGATCCCTCATGGTTAGGGTCGAAAAATTTAAATTGCTTATAAGTCGCATTCTAATTTTCGTAGCGCTCCCAAATTTTGATTGTTAATTTATTATGAGACTTTGTTAATATTTAGTGACAGGTGATGCCCCATGGAGAGGGTCGAAAAATTTAAAGTGCGTATAACTCGCGATCTAATTTTCGTAGCGCGGCCAAATTTTGTGTGGTAATTTATTATGAGAGAGTGTTCATTTTTGGTGACAGAAAACCCCCCCAAGGTGAGGGTCAAAAATTTAAAATGCTTATAACTCGCGATTTAATTTTCGTAGTGCGGCCAAATTTTGTTTGGTAATTTATTATGAGACAGTGTTACTTTTCGTGATAGGAGACCCCACACGGTGAGGGTAAAAAAATTTAAAATGCTTATAACTCGCGATCTAATTTTCGTAGCGCGGCCAAATTTTGTGTGGTAATTTATTATGAGAGAGTGTTACTTTTGGTGATAGGAGACACCCCACGGTGAGGGTCGAAAAATTTAAAATGCTTATAACTCGCGATCTAATTTTCGTAGCGCAGCCAAATTTTGTGTGGTAATATATTATGAGAGAGTGTTCATTTTTGGTGACAGAAAACTCCCCCCACGGTGAGGGTCGAAAAATTTAAAACGCCTATAACTCGCGATCTAATTTTCGTAGTGCGGCCAAATTTTGTTTGGTAATTTATTACGAGACAGTGTTACTTTTGGTGACAGGAGATCCCTCATGGTTAGGGTCGAAAAACTTAAATTGCTTATAACTCGCGTTCTAATTTTCGTAGCGCGGCCAAATTTTGTTTGGTAATTTATTATGAGACTGTGTTAATATTTAGTGACAGGAGATACCCCATGTAGAGGGTCGAAAATTTTAAAATGCTTATAACTCGCGATCTAATTTTAGAAGTGCCGCCAAATATTGTTTGGTAATTTATTATGAGAAAGTGTTACTTTTGGTGATAGGAGACCCCTCACGGTGAGGGTCGAAAAATTTGAAATGCTTATAACTTGCGATCTAATTTTCGTAGCGCGGCCAAATTTTGTGTGGTAATTTATTATGAGAGAGTGTTCATATCTGGTGACAGAAAACCCCCCCACGGTGAGGGTCGAAAAATTTAAAATGCCTATAACTCGCGATCTAATTTTCGTAGTGCGGTCAAATTTTGTTTGGTAATTTATTATGAGACAGTGTTAATTTTTGGTGACAGGACACCCCCACGATGAGGTTCGGAAAATTTAAAATTTTTATTACTCGCGATCTAATTTTCGTAGCGCGGCCAAATTTTGTTTGGTAATTTATTACGAGACAGTGTTACTTTTGATGAAAGGAGATCCCTCATGGTTAGGGTCGAAAAATTTAAAATGCTTATAACTCGCGATCTAATTTTCGTAGCGCGGCCGAATTTTGTGTGGTAATTTATTATGAGAGAGTGTTCATATTTGGTGACAGAAAACCCCCCCGCGGTGAGGGTCGAAAAATTTAAAATGCCTATAACTCGCGATCTAATTTTCGTAGTGCGGTCAAATTTTGTTTGGTAATTTATTATGAGACAGTGTTAATTTTTGGTGACAGGACACCCCCACGATGAGGTTCGGAAAATTAAAAATTTTTATTACTCGCGATCTAATTTTCGTTACGCGGCCAAATGTTGTTTGTAAATTATTACGAGACAGTGTTACTTTTGGTGACAGGAGATCCCTCATGGTTAGGGTCGAAAAAATTAAAATGCTTATATCTCGCGATGTAATTTTCGAAGCGCGGCCAAATTTTGTTTGGTAATTTATTACGAGACAGTGTTACTTTTGGTGAAAGGAGATCCCTCATGGTTAGGGTCGAAAAATTTAAAATGCTTATAACTCGCGATTTAATTTTCGTAGTGCGGCCAAATTTTGTTTTTTAATTTATTATCAGACAGTATTTCTTTTGGTGACAAGAGATCCCCCATGGTGAGGGTCGAAAAATTTAAAATGCTTATAACTCGCGATTTAATTTTCGTAGTGCGGCCAAATTTTGTTTGGTATTTTATTATGAGACAGTGTTACTTTTAGTGACAGGAGACCCCCCATGGTGAGGGTGGAAAAATTTAAAATGCCTATAACTCGCGATGTAATTTTCGTAGCGCGGCCAAATTTTGTGTGGTAATTTATTATGAGACAGTGTTACTTTTAGTGACAGGAGACCCATTATTGGTGAGGGTGGAAAAATTTAAAATGCTTATAACTCGCTATGTAATTTTCGTAGCGCGGCCAAATTTTGTTTGGTAATTTATTATGAGACAGTGTTACTTTTGGTGATAGCAGATCCCCACGGTGAGGGTCGAAAAATTTAAAATGCTTATAACTCGCGATCTAATTTTCGTAGCGCCGCCAAATTTTGTGTGGTAATTTATTATGAGAGAGTGTTCATTTTTGGTGACAGATCCCCCCCCCCCCCAAGGTGATGGTAAAAAATTTAAAATGCCAATATATGGCAATCTAATTTTCGTAGCGCGGCCAAATTTTGTTTGGTAATTTATTATCAGACAGTGTTACTTTTGGTGACAAGAGATCCCCCATGGCGAGGGTCGAAAAATTTAAAATGCTTATAACTCGCGATATAATTTTCGTAGTGCGGCCAAATTTTGTTTGGTATTTTATTATGAGACAGTGTTACTTTTAGTGACAGGAGACCCCCCATGGTGAAGGTGGAAAAATTTTAAATGCCTATAACTCGCGATGTAATTTTCGTAGCGCGGCCAAATTTTGTTTGGTAATTTATTATGAGACAGTGTTACTTTTGGTGATAGCAGATCCCCACGGTGAGGGTCGAAAAATTTAAAATGCTTATAACTCGCGATCTAATTTTCGTAGCGCGGCCAAATTTTGTGTGGTAATGTATTACGAGAGAGTGTTACTTTTGGTGACAAGAGATCCCTCATAGTTAGGGTCGAAAAATTTAAAGTGCTTATAACTCGCGATCTAATTTTCGTACTGCGGCCAAATTTTGTTTGGTAATTTATTATGAGACAGTGTTACTTTTGGTGATAGGAGACCCCCACGGTTGAGGGTCGAAAAATTTAAAATGCTTATAACTCGCGATCTAATTTTCGTAGCGCGGCCAAATTTTGTGTGGTAATTTATTATGAGAGAGTGTTACTTTTGGTGATAGGAGACCCCCCACGGTGAGGGTCGAAAAATTTAAAATGCTTATAACTCGCAATCTAATTTTCGTAGCGCGGCCAAATTTTGTGTGGTAATTTATTATGAGAGAGTGTTCATTTTTGGTGACAGTAAACTCCCCCCACGGTGAGGGTCGAAAAATTTAAAATGTCTATAACTCGCGATCTAATTTTCGTAGTGCGGCCAAATTTTGTTTGGTAATTTATTACGAGACAGTGTTACTTTTGGTGACAGGAGATCCCTCATGGTTTGGGTCGAAAAATTTAAAATGCTTATAACTCGCGTTCTAATTTTCGTAGCGCGGCCAAATTTTGTTTTGTAATTTATTATGAGACTGTGTTAATATTTAGTGACAGGTGATACCCTATGTAGAGGGTCGAAAATTTTAAAATGCTTATAACTCGCGATCTAATTTTCGAAGTGCGGCCAAATTTTGTTTGGTAATTTATTATGAGACAGTGTTACTTTTGATGACAGGAGATTCCTCATGGTTAGGGTCGAAAAATTTAAAGTGCTTATAACTCACGATCTAATTTTCGTAGTGCGGCCAAATTTTGTTTGGTAATTTATTATGAAAAAGTGTTACTTTTGGTGATAGGGGACCACCCATGGTGAGGGTCGAAAAATTTGAAATGCTTATAACTCGCGATCTAATTTTCGTAGCGCGGCCAAATTTTGTGTGGTAATTTATTATGAGAGAGTGTTCATATTTGGTGACAGAAAACCCCCCACGGTGAGGGTCGAAAAATTTAAAATGCCTATAACTCGCGATCTAATTTTCGTAGTGCGGTCAAATTTTGTTTGGTAATTTATTATGAGACAGTGTTAATTTTTGGTGACAGGACACCCCCACGATGAGGTTCGGAAAATTTAAAATTTTTATTACTCGCGATCTAATTTTCGTAGCGCGGCCAAATTTTGTTTGGTAATTTATTACGAGACAGTGTTACTTTTGGTGAAAGGAGATCCCTCATGGTTAGGGTCGAAAAATTTAAAATGCTTATAACTCGCGATCTAATTTTCGTAGCGCGGCCGAATTTTGTGTGGTAATTTATTATGAGAGAGTGTTCATTTTTGGTGACAGAAACCCCCCCCCCCCCAAGGTGAGGGTCAAAAATTTAAAATGTTTATAACTCGCGATCTAATTTTCGTATCGCGGCCAAATTTTGTTTGGTAATTTATTATCAAACAGTGTTACTTTTGGTGACAGGAGATCCTCCATGGTGAGGGTCGAAAAATTTAAAATGCTTATAACTCGCGATTTAATTTTCGTAGTGCGGCCAAATTTTGTTTGGTATTTTATTATGAGACAGTGTTACTTTTTGTGACAGGAGACCCCCCATGGTGAAGACGGAAAAATTTTAAATGCTTATAACTCGCGATGTAATTTTCGTAGCGCGGCCAAATTTTGTTTGGTAATTTATTATGAGACAGTGTTACTTTTGGTGATAGCAGATCCCCACGGTGAGGGTCGAAAAATTTAAAATGCTTATAACTCGCGATCTAATTTTCGTAGCGCGGCCAAATTTTGTGTGGTAATGTATTACGAGAGAGTGTTACTTTTGGTGATAGGAGACCCCCCCACGGTGAGGGTCGAAAAATTTAAAATGCTTATAACTCGCGATCTAATTTTCGTAGCGCGGCCAAATTTTGTGTGGTAATTTATTATGAGAGAGTGTTAATTTTTGGTGACAGAACCCCCCCCCCCCCCCACGGTGAGGGTCGAAAAATTTAAAATGCCTATAACTCGCGATCTATTTTTCGTAGTGCGGGCAAATTTTGTTTGGTAATTTATTATGAGACAGTGTTAATTTTTGGTGACAGGACACCCCCACGGTGAGGTTCGGAAAATGTAAAATTTTTATTACTCGCGATCTAATTTTCGTAGCGCGGCCAAATTTTGTTTGTAATTTATTAAGGTATTGCATAGCTTTTACCGCGAGCTTTGAGCGCGGCGAAAGAATCTAGAAATTCTGTAACGAGAAAAAAATCCTAACACTCCGGCTAACGTCGCTTCAGTTTGGCAGACTTCGGCACGGTATCCCTCCGTAGACTTCGGCAGACATTTCGCGGTATTTTTCAGATATTTTGAGAATATCAAATCTTAAACTTATGTTTTTTTATTTCAGCTACCGTAAACGTATAGTTTCAATGATAAAAATTCCTGATTAACCAACATGTATTGTAAGATAATAAAACTATTTTAAACGATATTAACTTCTCATTTGTTCAATACAAGAAAAAAAAATTGTTATCGGTCATCACGCTCAAAATGTTTAACTTGCATTAATATCAAAGACATAAAAACTGCATAAATAATAAATAAATAAATAATTATAATTGCATAAGTTGATAAAAAATGCTATGCAATAGCTTTACCGCGGCAGTCCCCGAGTGCCACACGTATTTTTTTTTATTTCAGCTACCATAAACGTATAGTTTCAATGATAAAAATTCCTGATTAACCTACATGTATTGTAAGATAATAAAAATATTTTAAACGATATTAACTTCTCATTTGTTCAATACAAGAAAAAAAATTGTTATCGGTCATCACGCTCAAAATGTTTAACTTGAATTAATATCAAAGACAAAAAAAATTGCATAAATAAAAAATAAATAAATAATTATTTATTATTTGATCTAACGATTCCATTTTTACTTCACTTTCAGTAATAACAGATTTAGTTTCAGATTTAATTTTAGCTAGTTCCAATTCATTTTTTGATCGTTCAAATTGATTTTTTGATCGTTCAATTTCATTTTTTGATCGTTCAAGTTTAAATTTTTCAAGATCAAATTGCCTTTGTTCTTCATGTTTAAGACTCTCAATTATGGTGTTAGCTATTTCTGTAACAAAATCTGGTTTATTTTTATATATTTCGCTATTTTCTATAATATCGTTTAAATCAGCTATAGTCATTTTATCATTAATATTTAGATTTATTTCAGTGGCTATTTGCCTTAAATCCTCCTTTTTTGCTCCTTCAAACCTTGTTTTACATTTATATATAACAGTACAGATAAGAAAAATCACTTTCACTTACTTTAAAATATTCTTTTCGTATTCAACTTCTCATTTCACCAATCATACTTCTTGAATTCGAATAATTCAGAAAGTTACGCGTTGCACTTTATAATCGCTGATCCTTCGTGGTCGGCGGACCACAATTTATGTCGATAACTCATTTATAACATTCACAAACTCAATAAAAACTCATATTTAAAAAACTCTATGGACTGTATTTATTTAACTAACTCACAACTTAGCCGCTCATGGCTACGTTCTCTTAAAAACATTCTATTAACTCATAAAAACAAACGCAGACGATAAAAGTCGTTGCCAAAAATACACAGAATAAATACGACCGAACACTTATGTTATATTTACAATATTTATTTAAAATTTGGGCACGTTCGATCTGAGTATATCTCGTTCTTAGATCTCAAATGCTTTTATTATCTGTTTTACTTCATGTATTTTCCCCTTTTTAACCCTTTCCGGCACACTGTGCTCGGTGTGGGATACCTGATTTTAATCTCAAACTTGGATTCTGCACCAATAATATTTTAGTAAAAATTTGCTTTTATAATAAAAGCTTAAATTAAGGAATTCAAAACATTTAAAAAATTCGCTTGTGAATTCCGGTGTCAGTCGATAATTTTTCATTTTGCTAACAGATTTTGACCGTGCCCGAAAGGGTTAAAAAGTTAAATAACTTTTTGAACATCCCTAGCAAGGATGAGCTTTGTTTAGTTTAGGGCTTAGAAATGGTAACTTTTGCATCTCAACTTCCAAGTCAGAGATGTTGGCGAAATTCAAAATTCTATGTTTTCAAAAATCTAAATGTAAACTTGGTTCTCAGTATTAATTTATGATCCTCTAGTTTAAATATGTCTACCCTGTATTTACGATATTTAGTGAAAATTTAAGAATGCTCCTTCTGAACATATAGTGAGAGGGAGCTTTTAAATTTTTCTGTTGGGGTTTTTGACTTTCTAGAGGGGCTTGAAATTAACTTCTGAATTTTTAATTTCAGTTTTATGTTAGAAGAAAGACGATAATAAACAAATACAGACAGACGTAGAAGGCAAGTCTACCTATTATAAAACTTTTGATTACAAAGTACAAAAGTTTGAAAATATATTGTGAAAGCTATTTATTATTAAAAGTTTACGATGTCTATAGGGGGTGAAAGAAATTGCAAGGAGCGAGAGGGGGGGGGGGGCTGCTCAAATTTTTATTTCTTTGTTTTTTCTTATGTAGTCCTCTTTTTTTAAGATAAGAAAACTGTTTTGGATACCTGAATGTGGGTGAGGATATTATAGTGTGGTACTGAGAAATTATAGTTGTTGAGCCTTCAAATGAACAGAATTGACAGAATGCCATTCTCACTGTCTTCAATCGTGTGAATATAAAAAAAAAATCATCACTTTTTTCATTACCATTAACTAGTTTACGACTACCCTATATACATGCAAAATCTAGTTTAAAATTACAAACTTTATTTCTGAAGTTAAATCGTGCTGTGGTCCGAAATATTTTTATTGTATCTTTTGCCTCATGTTTGCTCTTTCTTTTAATGTTAATAACTGTCTTGCAATCTCTAATGAGGATGGGTTTTGTTGCATCTATATATACTTATAGTACGGTGCTTAAAAAGTCAGTTGTCGCATCTCCTCCTTAAAGTCATTGACGGAATTCAACTTTCCATACTATCAACAATTTAACTATGAAATGTAGCCTCATTATATTTTATGAATTACCCACTTATTTTATATGTACTAATATTTGATTTTCAGCCCCTTCTCGACGGAACCCTTTTACGGAATTACTAATGTTTTTCCACCGGTTTTCAAAAACAGAAATTTATGCTTTATAAATCGAGTAAATGCTCCGATTAATCCATTAGTGCCTAGCGTCCCTTTTTAGGGACGATTACAAAAAAAAGCAATAAAGCAATTCTCATACCAGTAAATAGAAAGATAAATAAGCACTATTTTTCACGAGACAAATTCCTCAATAAATTAAGATCAAAGTTATTCGTCTTTTAAAAGTGGTGGGAAATCCAAAATTTCATTTTTAATGAAGAAAATTATTTGGGCATTAATGGGTTAAATAATGCAAATTTTTCAGCAAAATTTTACTGATGTGAGTAAATAGGAATTCTTAAGCCCTCTTTGCGGGCCACCGGTGATACGCGCCGGCGGCGTGAAAGTTAAAATGTGTGCGCATGCCTGATGAATATAATTCATGCTTAGATCTGAGTTTTATTTTTAATCAGTTTTTCTATTCGCAACCCTCTTTCTTTTACGGTTAGATAACTGTTTTGGATATCGTAATAGAGATGAGCTTTGTTGTACACACATATACTTATATTTTGGGGGCTAGAAATTGCAGTTGTTACGTCTCCTCCTCCGAGGCAGAAGGAAAGGCTGCTGTATAATTACGTGAAGTTAGGCCCCCGTACAGCTACCTGCATCCGTAAAAGCACCGCGCAAATCCGCTTTAAATAAAGAAAAAATAAATTTCAAGACCCGCCATCATTTTTTGACTGTCGAAAATAATAAGGCAAATAATTTCAACTGCAAATTTGGAGGAAAACATTCTTTCCTTTCATTCTCAAGGGTTATTTATTTATTTAATGTTTTTTCTTGCTCTTTTCGTCTTGGATCAAAGGAATTTATAAAATAGCGGCTAACTTTTAGAAAATTGCGTAAATTGTCATTGAAATTGAATATTTTTCAATTAAATTCTAATGCTTTGCTTTTTCTGAAGAAAAACATTCTTTTAATATCGTTTAAGTTTATTAAAAAAAAAAAAATAAATAAAAAAAAATAAAGCATTTTGAAATTTTTTTTCATTCACATTAAACGTTGATAAATAGGTTCAGTTACCTTACCATGCTGTCTTATCTAGTTTATACAAATATTTCGGCGGTAAGTTTAGAAGAAAATAATCATTCCTTTCATATTCAAGAATCTTCTTTTCTTTCCATTCTTTTTCGACTTGGTCAAAAGAAGCAGGGGCGTGCCGACCCAGTGTGCAAAGTGTGCGGCGCACACAGGCGCCGAAGTAGTAAAGGCGCCAGAGATTTCAGTTGAAGAGCAAATACTTAAAAAAATTCCTTAATTTAATTTTACTAAAATAATATTTTTTTTTTCTTGGCATCTGAATTATCTTTTCTAGATTTACCTTATATAAACTTATTTACAAATATTCTATTCTGCGTTTAAATATTTATTTCGTTTTATTCTACTTATGTGTCCCCTAATAAGTCATTTAGACGCAGACCTGTTCAACCTTTATAAACAGAGGCGCATCCCATATAGTTCTAAACAATGAAAGGCTCCGTAATTCATATGGCTGAAAACATATAACACTATTATCTCACTGTAGTGGAAAAGCATGATGCATAGCTTTATTACCACAGCGACTGAATTCCACCTGTTTTTTTATTTTTAAATAGAAATCACCGCCTTACAGCAGAATTTGTTATAAGTAAGAAGAAACTATTTTTTCGGAAATACTGGTAAAAGTTTCTCCTACAACAATTAGGCCATGAATAGAGTAGACTTATGCGTTAGAAACGTTCTATATGATGCAGGTATAACTCATGTTGATAGTTATAAGTAAGTACCAGAAACTAATTCAGAAACTATTTTAAAATAATTTGCAGCAATAATTTAATTCCGAGTAAATTTAAAATTAGATTTTCAGAGAGGCAATCTATCTTCAAAAGTTTTATAGCTCAAGAAGCCGAAAACCTTAATCACTGAATAACAAATTAATAGCATTAAATAATTAAAACTAAATAAAGGTGACCCCGATGACTATTAGAAAAAAACCTATTCTAGTATTTTTTTTTTCTAACAATGTATCCATTAAAATGGGTTTTTAATTAAGATGAAACATTCGAGTGGGCGCCAAGAAAACCTTCTAAGCACGCAATTATGGCGCCCGCGGGGGGCGCGTTGGAGAATCCTGAATAGAGAAACGGTGTAAAACCAGAACTTAGGGACTATGCATATAGTATGTGGGAGTATAGTATGTGGGCATTTCTTTGGTTTCGAATCTCAGAAAAAATTAACTGGCAAAATAGTGTCTAGGAGTTTTCATTCGGTTTAACTACAAAACTTTAATCTTTCTTGGTTATAATACACGGATGAAACTATTTACAAATGGATGTTTTATAAATGAGTAAAAGATGAACATTTTACCATAAGCCATCTGCCTATTACATTAGCTGGGTACGACCTGTATGGCCGTTTAGTTCGTCTGACTGCAGTTAACTCCGGATTGCATCTGCTGTCATTCTCACAGAAAAACTACATAGTCCATCAAAATTTTATTGCTTGGTTGCTGAGATCTAGTTTCAGAAGTCTCATTGAAAAATGTGCATACTTTGCATTAGAAAGCTCAATCTTTGTGACTAGACAAGGCACTATATATATAACGTTATAACTTTAGGTGGGGAAATACTGAATTCACATGATACTGAAAGATATTTCTAGGGGTGTGGGGGAAGGGTGTATTTCGATATCTTTATCATTTTTGAATGATCCAACCAAAATTTTCTCTTTTCATTTGTAATGTGTTTTTTACATAATATTATTTTCTTTTTACTTATAACTTGTTCTTTACATCAAAATAGTGTGGAATCTTTTTTTATTTTTATTTTAGTCTGTTATCTATTTTTATGAAAATACAAAGCTATTATTAAATGATTATAAAATTATTTAATTTCAAAATGTGGAATACCTCAACGTTTGGTATTCCTACTCTCCTGTCTTATGTGTATGCTTATATAATCTGCGTTCAAGAAAACAGGTGCAAAGTACATTTGGAATAATATTTGTATTTACTAGTAAAGAAAAGAGAATTTCGTCTAACTGTTTTGTTGATAAAAAGTTCAAACTGCCTCTTCTATCTTTCTTGAGCGGAAACAAGTGCAAGAAGGCATTATTACTATTTAATGCACCGTGTAACAAAATTTGTTATTATATACTTTTAACTAGTAACTATTTTTTTAAGTTTCCTTCGATATAAAATTATTTCACATATAATAGTGATATTTTAATGACTTCTCTTCATTTGAATGAATGAAGAATGCAAATAATAAATGTAACTAATTTTGTATCTGTATATCTCTCCAAAGAAAAAAATTAAAAAATCTAAAGAATTTATAGACACTGAAAACGGTATCATTAGACTGGAGGTTGAGGAATGATAACATATGATATCGTAAAAAGGAGATGTTCAAAATTACAATAAAGTTGATAACGTTCGTTATATTTGTATATCCCTTGTATAATAATATTCTGTTCAATATACAGATTTTAGATTAGAGGTACTGACGTCAGCTACGGGGCAAATTTTAACTGGTAAAAAATGAAGCATCAGCCTTTTGTGAAGCTGTTCGATTCCTCTTATACATATAAGGAAGGGAAAGAGTCAACTTTGGCCGTGGTTTAATTCTGTGATTCTCGAGATTTCTCTGAGTAAAAATTATTTTAGGCGGCTGAAGCAATATTTGTGTTCAGCACTTCTGCAAATGATAATTTCTGTGGAAACTATTACGTATTGGACAAAAATTATGGTTTTATTTTTCTCAGCATAGACTTCTGAAAAAGCAAATGTCTTTTGTCTACATTTTTTGGTACTCTGAACATAACATGATGGTGAAAAAGAAGGAGGGGGTGATGTAGATAGGCTAAATTTGGCCATAAATGTAAGAATATTCTTACATTTTCGAAGATTGAGGGGAAAGCCTTTCCATGTACTCCGAAAAAATCGAACTTTATAAGATTTTGGTTACTGGGAAGCAGTGGCGCAGCCAAGGGGGGGGGGGTTAAAACCCCTCCCAGAGTTAAGAAAGATCGCTACAATTGCCACTTATATGAATCAAAACCAAACTTAATATTTAAACGTTTTGGCGTACTTCAGATTCCGCCACTTTATTGAACCAGATTTCATTTAATAAAGGAATTCAATTAAATGGCAAAAATTCTACTTAAAACTGTGAAAGTGCATATTACATTGTTTAGTTAAGTAAAAATTGGTTATTTGAACTAAAAAATTTTCTGAGCCGTATTATGCTGAAAGTATGATGATTTTCTGCCACACAGATGTTCTTTGAGTTTAAGTATTATACAGTAAATATTCTAATAGTACTGATTCTATTAACCGGCGATTCAAATAACCGGCAAACACCTTTACCAGAAATTCAACCCCCCCCCCCCCAGAACCGAATTCTGGCTGCGCCACTGGTAGGAAGGACTACTTAGTTTGGGGGAAGCACACAAGCATGAACGCTTTCAAAAATGAAAGCTCGCCATTTTGTGATTATCATTAAGGGCTTTTAATTAATATTTCGGCTAATTAAGAAAAAAGAAAAATTTGAGTCTCGTGTGCATCTGCCTACCATTTATTCTTATCCAAATTTTCAGATCTCTATGTGCGGTAGATTTTCTTTTCTTAGCCATCGTGAATACATGCAAAGTGAAAACAAGCTTTTTTATTTTCTTTCTTCTTCTTTTTTTTAATTTTTTTTTTTTTAATGCAATCTATGGTTATTGTACTGAATTATTTTCTCCGGGTAAATGAAATTTTACCATTAATGCAGGATTCTGATACAGAGAATTGCCATTTTCACAGGTTTTACCGTGTTACGAATTTTACTTTCATAGCTGCCATCCTCCTTTATTTTTCAAGTAATTTAAGCATGTTTGTAACCAAAGATTTTATTTAACAAATGAAATTATGCACGAACTGCATAGAAAGAAGACATATTTTATTAAATGAATTTTCTGGTTCAAAAAACTTTATTTGACTTGGTGAAAAATTCCAGAAGGATGGCACCTATACATTTGGAAATATTCACAGATTATATATATATATATATATATATATATATACATTTATACAGCGGAGCATCGTTTATACGACGCCGAAGGGACTACCGAAAAACGTCGTATAAACGATAACGACGTATAATCGATTTTCACTTCCAAAACTAGAATTAATTTTGTTTTCACTTAATTTTAATGTTTAACGTGATGATTTGCATGAATTTTTAAATTAAACAAACCAAAATAAACAAATAATCTTAAAAACGGGGGGGGGGGGGATTAGTAAGCAATTTAAATATGCGTATTTTTATTTGTGTTTCACCAAAAGATTCCTCATTTGCAGTACATCATTTCCTTTCCATTTAAAGTTAAAGATAAAAAACCCCGCGTGGCCAACTAAAAGTCGCCAATACCTGAATTTTCAGACTAATCGAACACCAGCCCACATTTTTTAATGTGGAGTGCATTTAAACCTTTCCGGCGGCAGGCAAATTCTGCGCATAAAATAAGAAATTATTGATTGACACCGGAATTCAAAAAAGACTTTTATCGAAATTAAGATTTCCTAAATTCACGCTTTCATTGTAAAAGCGAAAATTTTCTAAAATATTCAAGTTTGCAAGTTTGGAATCAAAATTAGGTGTGTCCGGAGTGGGCACAATGCACCTTAAAGGGTTAAACATGCTCTTTGGTGTCATTCATAGCATCATACCTGCCAGCTTCCGCTCGTTCGTAAAATACACAAGAAAAATAAACAAAGATAAACCTATACAAAATCGAAAAATCGACGTACAGTGTTTCACAAAAGTGATGGGACACTTGTACTTTATAAAAAGAAACTGCAATAAAATAAATAAACAAACATGTGCAAAAATTTTTTGGGTGTGTTTCATATTTAAAGTTAGTAACAATTATTGCATAACATACATCTTACCAAAATATTAAAATATTAATTTAGTAAAAATACAATTGCTCAGAACGGAGCAAAAAATGGCTCACATAAGTGATGGGACACTTACTTTTCCATCAAATATTTATCCAAAAATTTTACTTTTTAAAAGGTTTTAATATTTTGTTGGATTTCCTTTTACTTTTAAAACATGATTTAATCTTTTTGGGATGGATTCGACTAATTTTTTTGTGATTTCTGGAGTGATTTTGCCCCATTCTTCTTGAAGCACCAATTTTATTTGTTGTTTTGAAGAAATGGTGTGTTTGCGAATGCTTGATTCCAATTCTTGCCAAATATTCTATATGGGATTTAAGTCTGGAGATTGTGGTGGTGTTTTTATTATTTCAGGACAGTTATATAGCAGCCAGAGTCTAACGTACAGAGCAGTGTGCTTGGGGTCATTGTCCTGGTAGAATTTAAAATCGTTATGAAGGTTCAATTTTCGTGCTGAAGGTTTCAAATTTTGCTTTAAAATATCAATATACTTGTACTGATCCATTATACTGTCAATAAAAACAAGATTACCAACTTCAGCGGACGACATACACCCCCATACCATAACTCCTCCTCCACCATGTTTTACTGTTGGTACCAAGTTCTGTTTGCGAAATTCTTCCCTGGGTTTTCTCCACACCAAGATTCTACCGTCAGAACCAAATATATTAAATTTACTCTCATCAGCAAATATAACTTTATTCCAGTAATCAGAATTCTTATTTATGTTGGATTTTGCGAAAGCTAGTCTGAGTTTTCTATTCTTTTCACTTACGAAGAATTTTTTCCTGGCTACTCTACCGTGATATCCAGCAGATCGAATTACCCTTCTAATAGTCTCAGGATTAACAATTATTCCATATAATGCTTGTAAATCAGCAGCAACTTTTGAAGCACTATTTCTTGGATTTTTTTTAATATTTCGAACGATAATTCGCTTTATTCCATTGGATAGCTTTGATGGTCGGCCAGGTCTTCTTTTATCCTGAATCATATGATTTTTTTTATATCGTTTAATGATATTGAAAACTGTTGAACGACTCAAGTTAACTCTTTCAGCAGTTTTTCTAATAGATTTTCCACGTTCAATATGCAAATTAATAACTAATTTTCGAATTTCAGGTGAAGTTTCTTTTAGTTTAGCATTCATGGCTACACAGAGCTGAAAAAACACAAAAATTCCAAAACAAACTGGAGAGAAATACTGCAGACGATTTTATAAATTATTGCCAATTGCTTTTAAGTAAAAATAAAACCCCAAAAAATATTTTTATTGCTTATTTCAGACGATTTTTGTTGCATATATAATGGTGTCCCATCACTTATGTGAGCTATTTTTTGCTCCGTTCTAAACATTTGTATTTTTATTAAATTAATATTTTAATATTTTGACAAAATGTATGTTATGTAATAATCTTTACTAAATTTAAGTATGAAACACACCCACAAAAAATGTGTACATGTTTTTTTAATTTATTTGATTAGTTTCCTTTTGTAAAGCACAAGTGTCCCATCACTTATGTGAGACCAGGGCCATCGCTAAGACTTTTTATTGGTGGGGGAGAAGACCTTAAATTGCCAAGTCAAATTTTCATATTTGCCAACTCGTTTTATAATTTTGCCAAGTTAATGCACTTAAAAAAGTAATACAGTTTTTATTTGTAAAAAGTTTAATAATATTCCCAATTGGAGTTGTAACTTTTGCAAATTCTACCAAAAATAGGAAATGTATTGCAGTTTTTATTAAAATTTTAATAAAATTTGCCATAAAAGTTTTAAATTTGCCAAGTGTGACAACATTTTCGAATGTTTGGGGGGGGCTCCCCCCCTGTCCCCCCCCCTTAGCGAGGCCCCTGTGTGAGACACTGTATAAACGATTTTGGGAGTCGTATAAAAGATATATTTTTACATTAAAATGAATAGGAATGAATCGGGACCACATTAAAACGTCGTATAAATGTAAACGTCGTATAAGTGATCGTCGTATAAACGATGCTTTACTGTATAAAGTTTTATTTTTGGAGGCGAGATGGGGGGGGGGTATAGGGCGCCAAATGAAGTTCTGCACACAGGCGCCGGATACTGCTGACACGCCCCTGAAAAGAAGCTTGGTCATTTCGATTTGACTGTCTGCATAACAGCGACTATTTTATTGATACTTGTTCAAACTGTAACCGAAATATAACCTCGGTTGATTTTTTTTTTTTTTTTTCATTTGTGATGATTTTTTTTTCAAACCTAATAACTCTTTGTTTTTTCCCATGCAAATTTTGCAGAAACCTACGCTAAAGTTTTTTTATTATTATTATTATTATTGCAACTGTTGTAAAACAAAAGATGAAAATTATTTTTCAGAAAAACCGGTATTAAAAAACAAATTGTTTGAGGCCTTGTTTTTCATCCTTGATGTTTTTCTATTAGATTCTAGCACTTCTCTTTTTTGAAGAAAATTACTTCGAATCCTTTAGACTTCGGCGTTTCTTACACAAATTTTATTCGGTCAACACCCCTTCTTCAAAAGAAGTTACTTGAAATTACACAATATAAAAAATGCTCTAGTTAAAAAAGGCATCTTTTATGTACCAAAAACAAATTTTGAAAAGAAAGATGAGGTCCAGTCAGACTGGACATTTGAGTGCAAAAAGTTAAGACCAGCGATGTAGTCGTTGAAAAAAAAAACAGACGGTATACGCTCTAAGCAGAGGCTATACGTTCAAGCCGGAGCGTATACTCTGCAGTGTACATACTATAGCTTTTTTGAGAAACAGAGGGTATACGGGGCTCCTTAAAAAATCAAGAAGGTATACGGCGTATACCCGCGTGTACGCTCCACTACATTCCTGGTTAAGATCATTCTGGATTTCGAGTGGATTAAAAAAAATCATTAATTAGAAAATTCTCCTTGATTCATAGTAAACTCACGACTTACAGATCACACACACACACACGCACAAAAAAAATATTTTTATGCATATTCAGTTATATAACAGAATGACAGGATGTCATCCGCTAAAAACTGAAAATACATTTGGCAAAAAAGGTAAAATAGTAAGAAGAAAGTAATAGAATTACGTTTCGAAAAATTGGATGTGGAAGGATTTTTATTGTAATTTCTTACGACTGTTAGTCAGTCTATTCTTTTCGCTAATGTTGAACCTATGGGAGCAGGATGAATTTGTATATTTAAAATATCTCCTCAGGAAATTCATATTTTTAATTTCTGTATTCTTTGTGCTCTTTTTAAACTCCTTTGACAGGCTTGCAAAAGGACAAAATTGTAATGTTTTTTTTCCAGCATTTTGTTTTAAATGCTAAAACAAGATGATTTTTCAACATTATATAAAAGAAACTTAATAATGAACATGAATATAATTCTTGACAGCATTAATCTTCGTTCAATGTATTACAAAAACCATTAAATTAATAGAATTATATTACTTTAAATATTCCTTGTATTGCAGTGAAACTTGGAGCATAGTGAACTTATTAACCCTTTCCGGCGCTGTGTTACCACTCCGGCAACACCTAATTTTAATTACAAACTTACAAACGGCACCAATAATATTTTAGTAAAATTTTACTTTTTCAATGACAGGTTAAATCAGAGAATTCTTAATTTCTAAAAAAGTATTTTGTAAATTCCGGTGTCAGTCAACAATTTCTCATTTTACGAACAGAATTTGTCTGCGCCGGAAAGGGTTAACCCAGGTTTGTCAGTGAGAAGGTTAAAAAACGTTTTTTTAATTAACTATGAAAATTTTTCATAAAGATAAGCTTAATGTACTATTGTATGTTCTATAATATGACGAGCTGTGAGTAAAATTGTAACACTTCAGGTAAAATTATATGTATATTCTTAGGATATTTTGACAACTATGAAAAAAATGTCCTTTACGAAGTGTGTACAAAAAACACAAGTTTAAAAAAATAATAATTTCCCGAGATGATATTTTAAATATACGAATGCTCTTATACTGATAAATTTAACCACTAAACTGATTTTTTTTTCAGTACAATAAATTTAAATACTTTGGTGAACACCACTTTTTTTAAGCTAAAATATTCTTAATTTTTAGTCCAAACATTTCTGCCATTAAGTAATATGAAATTGTATTCAAAAAATTTAGTAGTGGGAAGAAGTTTTAAGCAATGGATTAAGCAAACTCTTTTCGCCCATACGACATACAGGAAAACACTTAACCTCTTGAGGGGCGGTGGTATGTCTATGAAACCTCTTAATTTTAATTCCCAAAGGCCACATTGTCACCAGAATTTTGGTTAAAAAAATCGGTTTTGAGATGTGTGAAATTTAGCTTATTCTAATTTAGAAGTAAAATTGATATCAAATTCCGGTGTCATTCATATTTTCAACACACAAGAAATGAAAGTACTCTTTGCCGCAAAGGGTAGATCGTTAACATTAGCAAAAATAATTCTGGGGTTCACTGGATAACAGCCTTAATTTATTTTCTTCAGTGTAGCATGCTTAAGATAGCAATGTAAAGGTCGCCAAACTCTCTCAAAAATATTTAATAACCATTTAAGTATTAAATATAAAAAATGATCATTATTTAAATTTATAAACATAAAATGTATCAAATATTTCGAAAAGGGTTTGTTATTTTAACAAGAATTGATGGTTTTCCAACAAAATATCTCGAGGCTAAACTTTGTGGAACCAAAAAACCACAAAATTTTTGGACTTTTTTCAGTTTTTTGCTTATAACTCAAAAATGATAAAAATTTTTGCGTACCATACCCAGTTACAAATAGAAAGAGCATTAAATTCTCTACAAATTTCATAGCAAAACTGTTTTTCTAAAGCCAATATTAAGCGCGCTACAGCTTTCTAAAAGTGACTCTTTTTCTTCTAACTTTGTGAAAAATTTTCAAAAACGAAAATTTGACACAATTTTTCATTATTTTATGCTGTTTAATGTAACTTATTTAAATTACAGGTATTTGCATGATAACAATCATGATGAATTACAACAGTAACATTGTAAAAAAATTAAGAACATTATAACTTTTTTGTATTTAGAGCTTTAGTAAAGAATATTAATATTAGCTATTTAACTGAATGTAAGTAAAAAATGTTTTCGGTATTTTGCCTGTAACTCGAAAATTATAAACTTTTTGCGTAACATACTTAGTTACAAAAAGAAATAATTTTAAATTCTCTATAATTTTGTTATAAAAACGTTTTTCTAAACCCATTACTAAGCGCGCTATGGTTTTTTGAAAATGTCACCTTTTTTTTAACTTTACAGAAAGTAACCTATTTTTCGCCTCCCATCCTCAAAAAACTTTTCATCACTAACAATGAAAATTAAATAGACATATTGATTGATGGAAAATGAAAGTTTTAAGAAAGGCAGGCAGAAGATGCACAAATTCTAGAAATCCTATAAGAAAACAATTACAAAGGGAAGGCCGGGGATTAAAAAAAAAAAAAAAAAAAAAAAGAGAGAGAGAATGCAGATGGAAGATTGTGGTCAGTGACTTTCCCGAGCCGCTTTCGCTCAGATGCAAGTGTTCTTTTTTAAATATATACTCCTCTAATAGGCTGCTATTAAGTTTATTGCATCTCTTCTCATGCAGTAATAAAAAATGAGTGAGCCCTACCCAAAATTGTGATTCATTTGCCAAACGGCTTCAAATAGTGATACTCGCGTTGTGAGCCAGAAAGGACTTGCCAAGCTCTTTGGACATAGCGTTTAGCGTCAAAGTAATATTCATCAGTTTTTTTGAGAAGTAGCAAGGAAGATAGGATAGAGGATGATTGCCGAAAAACATATGCGAATGAGAGGATGATAGCAGTATACGTTCGTCGGGATGAAGATTCTACACAGACTATAGTTTATCCCTCACATCAAGCACTTTTTCCAAGCTTCAAGATAATTGCTTCTAATGTGACGAAGGTAATCCTGGTGACTTCAACAAAAAACAATAGAAAATGTCCTACGCAGAGAGAAATTTGATTTACAAAGTAATGAAATTAGAAGCAAGAATTACTTTTTTGAAGGCTGCTGAAAAACGCGGGGATGTAGAGTCTCAAAAAGTAATTGAGCGTAGTCAGCACAAATCTGATTTGCAGATGCGAACCTGACTTTCAGATGCATGATATTATAGTTTTTGTCGCGAAAAACTAGATCAATCTGTAACAAATGGAGAGAAAAGAGGGCGTCGACCCACATCATCCGTTGACGAAGCCAATGACAGAAACAAGAGCAGCTTTATTTCATTGCTTAAAACAAATTAAAAATTTCAAAACACTAATTTCAAAATAACAGAATTCAAGTTGAGCAGGCAAAGGAAGAAGCTGATGTCATGATAGTTATCTCAGCCATTTCAGGAGCCGAATTTTTTGAAAGTGTTTAATTGTCGGATAAAACATTGACCTTCTCGTGATAATGACGAGCTTAGGCTTTCAACACAAAAATCGGTTTTTATAAAAGCCAGGAAGAAGTAACATCGAAACCGAGTGGTTTTCAACCATGTCGTTCAAATACAGTTACAACAATGTTCTTTTCACTCATGCAATCTGCGGATGCGATACAACATCCGCTCTTTTTAGGCAAAGAAAGTCAAAGTTTTGTAACACTTTGAAAAAACATGATCAGATTAGAGAAATAGCCTGCGTATTCAATAAAATAGGTTCTACCCGTCAAGAAATCATCAAGGTTAGAAAAAAATTCCATATTGCACTATACAGTGGATGCATAGCTACCACACAGAATTTGAACACCTTAAAGTTCCAGTTATTTGCTAAATCTGCCACAAAAAAGCAAAGTTCATTTTGCAAGACTACCACCAACACAAGAAGCTGCGCAGCATCATTTTCTCCGATGTTAACATCAGGTACAAGCTAGGCTAGGAAACAACATCCCTCCTGAAGGATGTGGGTGGGCTCACATGTTCTCTTTCAGCCAGTTCAAATGTGCCAAGACCCGGTACTTGAATCCTTGCTCCATGTTGTGTCATGTAGCTGTAGAAAAGGGTACAACAAAGCATGTTCTTTTCATAAATTAAGACTCAAATGCTCGACAATTTGTAGAAAAAATGGAATGGGATCAACTACGAAACTGTCAACGATATTATTTATCAAGAAGGAGGGGATGTAAAGATGTCACTGTAAGTATTTTTTACTTACATTCAGTTAAATACCTAATATTAATGTTCTCCACTAAAGCTCTAAATACAAAAAAGTTATAATGTTCTTATTTTTTTTTTTTACGATGTTACCGTTGTAATTCATCATGATTGTTATAATGCAAATGCCTGTAATTTAAATAAGTTACATTAAAGAGGATAAAATAATGAAAAATTGTGTCAAATTTTCGTTTTTGCAATTTTTTTCACAGAGTTAGAAAAAAACGAGTCAATTTCAGAAATTTATATTACCTTAATATTGGCTTTGGAAAAACAGTTTTAGTATGAAATTTGTAGAGAATTTAATGCTCTTTCTTTTTGTAAGTGAGTATGGTACGCAAAAATTTTATAATTTTTGAGTTATAGGCAAAAAAGTGAAAAAAATCCGAAATTTTTGCGGGTTTACAAAATTTAGCCTCGAAATATTTTGTTGGAAAACCATTAATTCTTGTTACTAGCATCTCCATAAACAGTTTAAAAACATAAAATCTTCTAGCAGAATTTTTGCATCTATTTATGACAATTTGACTGGCCTACCAGTTCTTTCTCTGAGAAGAACTTTGTAAAGACAACGATTATATTAAGTCGAGTTTTTTGCATAAAAATATTGGTATTTCATCTAGTAGTGTAGGAACCCTGTTAACCCTCTAATGCCTATAGTAACATATATGCTAACAGCAGAGTTTCGAATTTAATGGAACTTTTATTTCGGCTATTCCAAATTCACACCAGAAACATAAAATAGCAGTATTTACTTTATTTACTAACAGAAATTTCGTATTTTGTTAAAGCGAAATTTACAATTAAAATTTTTACTGAATTACAATTCCCTGAACTACGGAATTTCTAGAACGTATTTTATCATGAGAATTAAAAGGTTAAATGTTAATAAGTACTTTAGGTTTAACATATGTTGGATCAGGTTTGCCGGTTTGGCCTCAAGTTTTATTAAGAAATTTCAAACCCAGAAATAAAGAATACAGTAAAACCTCCATAACGGACACTCCTGAATAGCGGACACCTCAATTTAACGGACAGTTTACCGATCTCCACTTCCAAAACCTCAAATTTTGTAGTAATACAGTACAGAAACAGAAGTAATACAAATTTTGTAGTAATAAAAAACAATAACTTTGACGATAAAGAATAAAAAAAATATTTTTTAGCGAGAAAAAAAAGTGAAAATCCTCTAAATTTATTAGAGCAGTGTATCAAAAATTTTATATCAGAGATAAATGTAAGGCGTGGGTTAGGGAAAATCCCCGCTCCCACGTCCAATGTTACATTTCGTGGGTGACCCGAGAGGGACAGTCTCCCTCCCCATAAGCACAGAAATGTCCCCTACCCCCGGCAGATTTGAAATTTTATGTTTTTAATGGTCAAAAAGTGCAAGCTTCCCCTCGGGATTCAAGAATGATGATTCAGAACAGGGCCGTAGCTAAGGAGGTGCTATGGGCGGCTCAACCCCTACTCCCCCTAGAATATTTTGAACCTCTCCTGGGAAAGATTCCGAGGTCACTAAATGAATCTCTGTTCTGAAAATCCAAATGAAATTCTGTTCAAAAATCTAATTTAGTTTTGAGACTCTTTCACAGTTTTGCTGAGTTACTAAATAGGAACCAAAATACGTGTTTAAAAACTCACTCATATTATTTGCACATGGGAAGTTAACATGATGATTAATTTTGCATTAAGTATGCATTCAAAATTTTCATCGTCATATACTTTTCTTAGCATAAAATGAAGTTATTACAACAGTTTAATAAGAAACATAGTACCTATAATGTGAATATGCACTAATTTATATTTCTGCGTCAGAGAGAGACAAAAAAGAAAAAAAATGTGTGTGGCACTCGGGGACTGCCGCGGTAAAGCTATTGCATAGCATTTTTTATCAACTTATGCAAAAATTCCGCGTCAATGTCTGCCGAAGTCTATCGAAGAATACCGTGCCGAAGTCTGCCGAACTGAAACGTCGTTAGCAGGAGTGTTAGGATTTTTCTCGTTACGGAATACCTAGATTCGGTCGCCGCGTTCAAAGCACGCGATAAAAGTTATGCAATAGCTTAATAAATTACCAAACAAAATTTGGTTCCGTTACGAAAATTAGATCGCGAGTTATAAGCATTTTAATTTTTTTGACCCTAAAGGTGGAGGGGGGGTCTCCTGTCACCAAAAATTAACACTGTCTCATAATAAATTACCAAAACAAAATTCGGCCGCGTTACAAAAAGTAGATAGCGAGTTATAAGAATTTTTAATTTTTCGACCCTCACCTTGGGGGGTCTCCTATCACCAAAAATTAACACCGTCTCATAATAAATTACCAAACAAAATCTGGCTGAACTACGAAAATTAGATCGCGAGTTATAAGCATTTTAAATTTTTTTACCCTCACCGTGGGGTTTCCTGTCACCAAAAATTAACAATGTCTCATAATAAATTACCAAACAAAATTTCGCCGCGATACGAAAATTAATTCGCGAGTTATAGGCATTTTAAATTTTTCGACCCTCACCGTGGGGGGTCTCCTATCCCCAAAAATTAACACTACCTCATAATAAATTACCAAACAAAATCTGGCCGCGCTACGAAAATTAGATCGCGTGTTATAAGCATTTTAAATTTTTTGACCCTCAACGTGGGGTCTCCTGTCAACAAAAATTAACAATGTCTCATAATAAATTACCAAACAAAATTTCGCGCGCTACGAAAATTAGTTCGCGAGTTATCAGTTTTTTAAATTTTTCGACCCTCACCGTGGGGGTCTCCTGTCCCCAAAAATTAACTATACCTCATAATAAATTGCCGAACAAAATCTGGCCGCGCTACGAAAATTAGATCGCGAGTTATAAGCATTTTAATTTTTTCGACCCTCACCGTGATGGGGTCTCCTGTCACCAAAAATTAACACTGTCTCATCATAAATTACCAAACAATATTTTGCCAAGCTACCAAAATTAGATCGCGAGTTATAAGTATTTTTAATTTTTCGACCCTCACCGTGGGGTGTCTCCTGTCGCCAAAAATTAACAATGTGTCATAATAAATTACCAATTAAAATTTGGCCGCGGTACGAAAATTAGATCGCGAGTTATAAGCATTTTAAATCTTTCGACCCTCACCGTGGGGAGTCTCTTGTCACCAAAAATTAAGAGTCTCTCATAATAAATTACCAAACAAAATTTGGCCTCGCTACGAAAATTAGATCGCGAGTTATAAGCATTTTAATTTTTTCGACCCTCATCGTGGGGGGGGGTCTCCTGTCACCAAAAGTAACACTGTCTCATAGTAAATTACCAAACAAAATTTGGCCGCACTACGAAAATTAGATCGCGAGTCATAAGCACTTTAAATTTTTCGACCCCAACCATGAGGGATCTCCTGTCACCAAAAGTAACACTGTCTCATAATAAAATATCAAACAAAATTTGGCCGCACTACGAAAATTAGATCGCGAGTTATAAGCATTTTAAATTTTTCGATCTCACCGTGGGGGGTCTCCTGTCAACAAAAGTAACACTGTCTCATAGTAAATTATTACCAAACAAAAATTGCCGCACTACGACAGTTAGATCGCGAGTTATAAGCATTTTAAAATTTTCGACCCTCTCCATGGGGGATCTCCTGTTACTAAATATTAACGCAGTCTCATAATAAATTACCAAACAAAATTTGGCCGCGCTACGAAAATTAGATCGCCAGTTATAAGCACTTTAAATTTTTCGACCCCAACCATGAGGGAACTCCTGTCACCAAAAGTAACACTGTCTCATAATAAAATACCAAACAAAATTTGGCCGCGCTACGAAAATTAGATCGCGATTTATAAGCAATTTAAAATTTTCGACCCTCAGCATGGGGGGGGGTCTCCTCTCAAAAAAATTAACACTGTCTCATAATAAATTACCAAACAAATTTTGGCCGCGATACGAAAATTAGACCGCGAGTTATAGGCATTTTAAAGTTTTCGACCCTCACCACAGGGGATCCCCTGTCACCAAAAGTAACACTCTCTCATAATAAATTACCAAACAAAATTTGGCCGCGCTACGAAAATTAGATCGCGAGTTATAGGCATTTTAAATTTTTCGACCCTCATCGTGGGTGGGGGGTCTCCTGCCACCAAAAGTATCTCTGTCTCATAGTAAATTACCAAAAAAATTTGGCCTCACTACGAAAATTAGATCGCGATTTATAAGCAATTAAAAATTTTCGACCCTCAGCTTGGGGGGGGGGTCTCATTTCAGAAAAATTAACACTGTCTCATAATAAATTACCAAACAAATTTTGGCCGCGATACGAAAATTAGACCGCGAGTTATAGGCATTTTAAATTTTTCGACCCTCACCATAGGGGATCTCCTTTCACCAAAAGTAACACTCTCTCATAATAAATTACCAAACAAAATTTGGCCGCGCTACGAAAATTAGATCGCGAGTTATATGCATTTTAAATTTTTCGACCCTCACAGTGGGGGGGTCTCCTGTCACCAAAACTAACACTGTCTCATAATAAATTACCAAACAAAATTTGGCCGCACAACGAAAATTAGATCGCGAGTTATAAGCATTTAAAATTTTTCGACCCTCACCATGGGGGGTCTCCTGTCACCAAAAGTAACACTGTCTCATAGTAAAGTACCAAACAAAATTTGGCCGCGCTACGTAAATTAGATCGCGATTTATAAGCATTTTAAAATTTTCGACTCTCAGCATGGGGGGGGGGGTCTCCTTTCGCCAAAAATTAACACTGTCTCATTATAAATTACAAAACAAAATTTGGCAGCGCTACGAAAATTAGATCGCGAGTTATAAGCATTGAAATTTTTCGATCCTCATCATTGGGCGGGTCTCCACTCACTAAAAGCTACATTATCCTACCTTGTTTTATCTTAAGGCGATTCTTTTCTATACACATTCTATCAGGAATTTTCATTATTGAAACTATAGATTTATAGTAACTTAGATAAGATATAAAAGTTTGAGACTTGATATCCTTAAATATCTGAAAAATACCGCGTCAATGTCTGCCGAAGTCTACCTAAGGATACCATGCCGAAGTCTGCCGAAGTGAACGACGGTAGCCGAGTGTTAGTTTTTTCGTTACGGATATGTTAGGATATTTCTCGTTACGGAGTTTTTGGATTCGGTCGCCGCGCTCAAAGCCCGCGATAAAAGCTATGCAATAGCTTAAATAATACGTGTGGCACTCGGGGACAGCCGCGGTAAAGCTATTGCTATATTGATATTAATTCAAGTTAAACATTTTGAGCGTGATTTTCTCTCTGCTCTTCTTTGCTCTGATTAGGTTTCTTTTCTCGTTACAGAATTTCTAGATTCATTGCCGCGCTCAAAGCCCGCGATAAAAGCTATGCAATACCTTAATAAATTACAAACAAAATTTGGCCGCGCTACGAAAATTAGATCGCGAGTTATAGGCATTTTAAATTGTTCGACCCTCACCGTGGGGAGGGGGGGTTCTGTCACCAAAAATGAACACTCTCTCATAATAAATTACCAAACAAAATTTGGCCGCACTAAGAAAATTAGATCGCGAGTTATAGGCATTTAAAATTTTTCGACCCTCACCATGGGGGATCTCCTGTTACCAAAAGTAACACAGTATAATAAAAAATTACCAAACAAAATTTGGCGGCGCTACAAAAATTAGATCGCGAGTTATAAGCATTTTAAATTTTTCGACCCTCTTCGTGGGGGGGGGGGGTCTTTTGTCACGAAAAGTAACACTGTCTCATAGTAAATTACCAAACAAAATTTGGCCGCACTACGAAAATTAGATCGCGCGTTATTAGCACTTTAAATTTTTCGACCCCAAACATGAGGGATCCCCTGTCACCAAAAGTAACACTGTCTCATAATAAAATACCAAACAAAATTTGGCCGCGCTACGAAAATTAGATCGCGAGTTATAAACATTTTAAATTTTTCGACCCTTATCGTGGGGGGGGGGTATCCTGACACCAAAATTAACACTGTCTCATAGTAAATTACCAAACAAAATTTGGCCGCACTACGAAAATTAGATCGCGACTTATAAGCATTTAACAATTTTCGGCCCTCTCCATGGGGGATCTTCTGTCACTAAATATTAACACAGTCTCATAATAAATTACCAAACAAAATTTGGCCGTGCTACGAATATTAGATCGCGAGTTATAAGCACTTTAAATTTTTCGACCCCAACCATGAGGGATCTCCTGTCACCAAAAGTAACACTGTCTCATAATAAAATACCAAACAAAATTTGGCCGCACTACGAAAATTAGATCGCGAGTTATAAGCATTTTAAATTTTTCTACCCTCAGCATGGGGGGGGGGTCTCCTTTCAAAAAAATTAACACTGTCTCATAATAAATTACCAAACAAATTTTGGCCGTGATACGAAAATTAGACCGCGAGTTATAGGCATTTTAAATTTTTCGACCCTCACCATAGGGGATCTCCTGTCACCAAAAGTAACACTCTCTCAAAATAAATTACCAAACAAAATTTGGCCGCGCTACGAAAATTAGATCGCGAATTATAGGCATTTTAAATTTTTCGACCCTCACATTGGGGGGTCTCCTGTCACCAAAACTAACACTGTCTCATAATAAATTACCAAACAAAATTTGGCCGCACAACGAAAATTAGATCGCGAGTTATAGGCATTTTAAATTGTTCGACCCTCACCGTGGGGGGGGGGGGGTTCTGTCACCAAAAATTAACACTCTCTCATAATAAATTACCAAACAAAATTTGGCCGCACTACGAAAATTAGATCGCGAGTTATAAGCATTTAAAATTTTTCGACCCTCACCATGGGGGATCTCCTGTTACCAAAAGTAACACAGTATAATAAAAAATTACTAAACAAAATTTGGCGGCGCTACAAAAATTAGATCGCGAGTTATAAGCATTTTAAATTTTTCGACCCTCTTCGTGGGGGGGGAGGGTCTTCTGTCACCAAAAGTAACACTGTCTCATAGTAAATTACCAAACAAAATTTGGCCGCACTACGAAAATTAGATCGCGAGTTATAAACATTTTAAATTTTTCGACCCTCATCGTGGGGGGGGGGGGGTCTTCTGTCACCAAAAGTAACACTGTCTCATAGTAAATTACCAAACAAAATTTGGCCGCACTACGAAAATTAGATCGCGCGTTATACGCACTTTAAATTTTTCGACCCCAAACATGAGGGATCTCCTTACACCAAAATTAACACTGTCTCATAGTAAATTACCAAACAAAATTTTGCCGCACTACGAAAATTAGATCGCGACTTATAAACATTTTACAATTTTCGGCCCTCTCCATGGGGGATCTCCTGTCACTAAATATTAACAAAGTCTCTTAATAAATTACCAAACAAAATTTGGCCTTGCTACGAATATTAAGTTACGAGTTATAAGCACTTTAAATTTTTCGACCCCAACCATAAGGGATCTCCTGTCACCAAAAGTAACACTGTCTGATAATAAATTATCAAACAAAATTTGGCCGCGCTACGTAAATTAGATCGCGATTTATAAGCATTTTAAAATTTTCGACCCTCAGCATGGGGGGGGGGGGTCTCCTTTCGCCAAAAATTAACACTGTCTCATAATAAATTACCAAACAAATTTTGGCCGCGATACGAAATTTAGACTGCAAGTTATAGGCATTTTAAAATTTTCGACCCTCACCATAGAGGATCTCCTGTCACCAAGAATTAACACTGTCTCATAAGAAATTACCAAACAAAATTTGGCCGCGCTACGAAAATTAGATAACGAGTTATAAGCATTTTAAATTTTTCGATCCTCACCGTGGGGGGTCTCCTGTCACAAAAAAAAAAAAAAAAAAAAAAAAAAAAAAAAAACACTGTCTTATAATAAAAAAACAAAATTTGGCCGCACTACGAAAATTAGATCGCGAGTTATGGGCATTTTAAATTTTTCGACCCTCACCACGGGGTATCTCCTGTCACCAAAAGTAACACTGTCTGATAATAAGATACCAAAAAAAAATTGTCCGCGCTAGGAAAATTAGATCATGAGTTATAAGCATTTTAAATTTTTCGACCCTCACCATGGGGGATCTCCTGGTACCAAAAGTAACACTGTCTCATAATAAATTACCAAACAAAATTTGGCCGCGCTACGAAAATTAGACCGCGAGTTATAAGCATTTTAACTTTTTCGACCCTCACCGTGGGGGTCGCCTGTCACCAAAAATTAATTCTGTCTCATAATAAATTACGAAACAAAATTTGGCCGCGTTACGAAAATTAGATCGCGAGTTATAAGCATTTAAATTTTTCGATCCTCAACATTGGGCGGGTCTCCACTCACCAAAAGCTACATTATCCTACCTTGTTTTATCTTAAGACGATTCTTTTCTATACACATTCTGTCAGGAATTTTTATTATTGAAACTATAGATTTATAGTAACTGAAATAAGATATATAAGTTTGAGACTTTATATCCTCTAAATATCTGAAAAATACCGCGTCAATGTCTGCCGAAGTCTACCGAAGGATACCATGCCGAAGTCTGCCGAAGTGAAACGACGGTAGCCGAGTGTTAGGTTTTTTCGTTACGGATGTGTTAGGATATTTCTCGTTCCGGAATTTTTGGATTCGGTCGCCCCGCTCAAAGCCCGCGATAGATAAAACTATACAATAGCTTAAAAAAAAAAAATACTTGTGGCACTCGGGGACTGCCCCGGTAAAGCTATTGCATAGCATTTTTTATCAACTTATGCAATTATAATTTTTTATTTATTTTTTATTTATGCAATTTTTTTTGTCTTTGATATTAATTCAAGTTAAACATTTTGAGCGTGATGACCGATAACATTTTTTTTTCTTGTATTGAACAAATGAGAAGTTAATATCGTTTAAAATATTTTTATTATCTTACAATACATGTAGGTTAATCAGGAATTTTTAACATTGAAACTATATGTTTATGGTAGCTGAAATAAAAAGAAAACATAAGTTTAAGACTTGATATTCTCAAAATATCTGAAAAATACCGCGTCAATATCTGCCGAAGTCTACGGAGGGATACCGTGCCGAAGTCTGCCAAACTGAAGCGACGTTAACCGGTGTGTTAGGTAACTTTCCCCGTTACAGAATTTCTAGATTCTTTCGCCGTGCTCAAAGCCCGCGATAAAAGCTATGCAATACCTTAATAAATTACAAACAAAATTTTTCAGCGCTACGAAAATTAGATCGCGAGTTATAAGCATTTTAAATTTTCCGAACCTCACCGTGGGGGTCTCCTGTCATAAAAAATTAACACTGTCTCATAATAAATTACCAAACAAAATTTGGCCGCACTACGAAAATTAGATCGCGAGTTATAGACATTTTAACTTTTCCTAACCTCACCGAGGGGGTCTCCTGTCACCAAAAATTAACACTGTCTCATAATAAAATACCAAACAGAATTTGGCCGCGATACGAAAATTTCACCGCGACTTATAAGCATTTTAATTTTTTTCGACCCTCACCGTGTGGGTGTCCTGTCACCAAAAGTAACACTGTCTCATAATAGATTACTAAACAAAATTTGGCCGCTCTACGAAATTTAGATCGCGAGTTATAAGCATTTTAAAATTTTCGACCCTCACCATGGGGGGGGGGTCTCCTTTTACCAAAAATTAACACAGTCTCATAATAAATTACCAAGCAAAATTTGGCAGCGCTACGAAAATTAGATCGCGATTTATAAGCATTTAAATTTTTCAATCCTCACGATTGGGCGGGTCTCCACTCACCAAAATCTACATTATCCTACCTTGTTTTATCTTAAGACGATTCTTTTCTATACACATTCTATCAGTAATTTTTATTATTGAAACAATAGATTTATAGTAACTGAAATAAGATATATAAGTTTGAGACTTGATATCCTCTAAATATCTGAAAAATACCGCGTCAATGTCTGGCGAAGTGTACCGAAGAATACCATTTCGAAGTCTGCCGCAATTAAACGACGGTAACCGAGTGTTAGGTTTTTTCGTTACGGATGTGTTAGGATATTTCTCGTTACGGAATTTTTGGATTCGGTCGCCGCGCTCAAAGCCCGCGATAAAAGCTATGCAATAGCTTAAAAAATACGTGTGGCACTCGGGGACTGCCGCAGTAAAGCTATCGCATAGCATTTTTTATCAACTTATGCAATTATAATTATTTATTTATTTTTTATTTATGCAATTTTTTTTGTCTTTGATATTAATTCAAGTTAAACATTTTGAGCGTGATGACCGATAACAATTTTTAAGCTATTGCATAGCTTTTATCGCGGGCTTTGAGCGCGTCGACCAAATCCAAAAATTCCGTAACGAGGAATATCCTAACACATCCGTAACGAAAAAACCTAACACTCGGTTACCGTCGTTTCACTTCGGCAGACTTCGGCTTTGGTATCCTTCGGTAGACTTCGGCAGACATTGACGCGGTATTTTTTCAAATATTTAGAGGATATCAAGTCTCAAACTTATATATCTTATTTCAGTTACTATAAATCTATAGTTTCAATAATAAAAATTACTGATAGAACGTGTACAGAAAAGAATCGTCTTAAGATAAAATAAGGTAGGATAATGTAGCTTTTGTGAGTGGAGACCCGCCCAATGGTGAGGATCGAAAAATTTAAATGCTTATTACTCGCGATCGAATTTTCGTAGCGCGGCCAAATTTTGTTTCGTAATTTATTATGAGACAGTGTTAATTTTTGGTGACAGGAGACCCCTACGGTGAGGGTCGAAAAAGTTAAAATGCTTGTAACTCACGGTCTAATTTTCGTAGCGCGGCCAAATTTTGTTTGGTAATTTATTATGAGACAGTGTTAATTTTTAGTGAAAGTAGACCCGCCACGGTGAGGGTCGAAAAAATTAAAATGCTTATAACTCGCGATCTAATTTCCGTACCGCGGAGAAATTTTGTTTGGTAATTTATTATGAGACAGTGTTAATTTTTGGTGAAAGGAGACCCCCCCCCCATGGTGAGGGTCGAAAATTTTAAAATGCTTATATCTCGCGATCTAAATTTCGTAGCGCGGCCAAATTTTTTTGTTAATCTATTATGAGAGAGTGTTAATTTTTGCTGACAGGAGACCCCCTCCCCACAGTGAGGGTCGAAAAATTTAAAATGTTTATAACTCGCTCTCAATTTTCGTAGAGCGGCCAAATTTTGTTTGGTAATTTATTATGAGACAGTGTTACTATTGGTGACAGGAGACCCCCACGGTGAGGGTCGAAAAATTTAAAATGCTTATAACTCGCGGTCTAATTTTCGTATCGCGGCCAAAATTTGTTTGGTAATTTATTATGAGACAGTGTTAATTTTTGGTGAAAGGAGACCCCCCTCATGCTGAGGGTCGAAAATTTTAAAATGGTTAGAAATCGCGATCTAATTTTCGTAGCGCGGCCAAATTTTGTTTGGTAATTTACTATGAGATAGTGTTACTTTTGGTGACAGGAGACCCCCCCACGGTGAGGGTCAAAAATTTAAAATGCTTATAACTCGTGATATAATTTTCGTAGTGCGGCCAAATTTTGTTTGGTATTTTATTATGAGAGATTTTTCATTTCTGGTGACAGAAGACCCCCCCCCCCCCACGGTGAGGGTCGAAAAATTTAAAATGCTTATAACTCGCGATCTAATTTTCGTATCGCGGCCAAATTTTGTTTGGTAATTTTTTATGAGAGGGTGTTCATTTTTGGTGACAGGAGATCCCCCCATGGTGAGGGTCGAAAAATTTAAAATGTTTATAACTCGCGATCAATTTTCGTAGCGCGGCCAAATTTTGTTTGGTAAATTATTATGAGACAGTGTTAATTTTTGGTAACAGGAGACCCCCACGGTGAGGTTCGGAAAATTTAAAATGCATATAACTCGCGATCTAATTTTCGTAGTGCGGTCAAATTTTGTTTGAAATTTATTAAGGTATTGCATAGCTCTTATCGCGGGCTTTGAGTGCGGCGAAAGCATCGAGAAAATCTGTAACGAGAAAAAAAACCCAACACTCCGGCTAACGTCGCTTCAGTTTGGCAGACTTCGGCACGGTATCCCTCCGTAGACTTCGGCAGACATTGACGCGGTATTTTTCAGATATTTTGAGAATATCAAGCCTTAAACTTATGTTTTTTTTATTTCAGCTACCATAAACGTATAGTTTCAATGATAAAAATTCCTGATTAACCTACCCCCCCAGGGGGATACCTTCTTTAGGTGCTCACGGTCTTCACAACCCCGGGGCACCTGAGTGATCTTTCTCCTTTCCTTTTCCTCTCACTCCTTTGGTCTTACTTTCCTCTTTGTTTCATTCTCGTTGTGGTTTCCTCTTCGGAGGTGAGGGCAATTCTGTATGAGCCGATGTCATCCTCCATATATCGACTCATGGAGATTTGTAAACCACCCACGTGTTGGCCGTGCGTGGCGACCCGTGTCCCTGGAAAGGGGAATCCTGGCAGTTGAGGGAAACCAACACACTGCTTTGGCCTCTTCTTCAGGTAGACGGGAGGTGCATATTGGTCCCGTATGCATCAATCGGCTGGTCAGCTGGCTTTTGTCACTGGCTTTAGGGATCAAGTGATCGAGCAACTACTAGTCATCTCGTTAAGGGTGGAGACTGACATAGGTTTGTCTTGTGACCGTATGGGCCCTGGTTAGCACTGGTGCACGAATGTGCATCCCCTTGTTGGGCTCGGTAGTGGGTGGTGCGGCCGGGGTCTGAATTATATTTTTTTTATAATGGATGGAAAAACTTTATTTCCTTCTATTTCTCTCCCTCGTGGAGAGCAACAAAGTGTACAGACGCCTTCTTTCACTCGCTTCTTTATCGTAAAACGTACTGATAGCCACTCTGATTGCTCCTTTAAAAAGACTTCACCGTTTCTCGTTGCTAAAACATTCCAATCTATTCTTGGGGATGATCATTCTATCAAAAAACTGCAATCTGGTGACTTACTAGTTGAGGTTTCTACTGTCAAATAATCACAATTTCTTTCTAACTGCTCTGCAATAGGTACTTTTTCCGTGTCTGTCCAAGCTCATAAAACTCTAAATACCCGTCGTGGTGTAATATCCGAATCTGACCTTTTATTCTCCACTAAGGATGAACTGACAGAAAATTTAAAAGACCAAGATGTAATAGATGTACACCGTATCACTATCCGTCGGAATGAACAAGTTTTACCGACAAAGCATATCATTCTAACATTTAATAGCCCTGTATTACCAACCAGAATTAAAGCTGGCTATCTAAGCTGTCCAGTCCGCCCCTATATACAAAATCCTATCCGTTTGTTTTAAATGCCAGCGTTACGGGCATACTAAGACAAATTGTCGTGGAACTCTTACCTGCGCACGTTCTGCAGAAGTCGGCCACGACAATGAATCTTGTGAAAAACCCGAACGCTGTGCAAATTGTAAAGGAGATCATAC
The DNA here is from genome assembly GCA_964019185.1 of Maratus speculifer. Classification (NCBI taxonomy): domain Eukaryota; kingdom Metazoa; phylum Arthropoda; class Arachnida; order Araneae; family Salticidae; genus Maratus; species Maratus speculifer. Next base: position 52,470,773 of record OZ025293.1, read on the forward strand.
AGCATATTCCCGTACTTGTCCTAATTGGAACAGAGAGAAAGAAATTATCACAGTTAAAATTACTCAAAATTTGTCTTATCCTGAAGCCCGCAAACTTGTAGAAACCAGAACCCCATCTGTCGGAATTTCTTACTCCAGCTTACTTAAAAACCAATCAAAATCTGTAAGACACATAAGTACCCAAACTGATTCCACATATCTTCCTAATAAATCTACTAAAACACAATCAACTAGCACACCAATTAAAGAAAGCCGAGATATTTCTCTCCCTGCTAAATGTCTTGTAAATCCGCCATTAGAACGTTGGCTACCATCCACAGAACCTGTAAAAATCACTTATCTTGAAAAACTGAGTCAGAAATCTCAAGCTCAATCTAAGGAATTATCCAAACCTCTAAATAAGACAAAGGCTGTTACCCCACCAAAAAATGACCCGAACTCATCTACATTAAACTCTAAAACACCCAACTCTAGTCAAATAATGAAAACTGGAGCTCAGAAAGAAGGGATCAAGGCTGGTACCCAAACTGGTACAAGTTCAAAAACATTACAGAAATCACAGAAAAAACGAAATGAAACCATAAAAACCCAAGTTCCGGCATCCCCACAGCTGAAGACTGCCGTTAAAAGATTGAAAAATTCATCGCTAAGCCCATGTATAAGAAAATTTAAGTATCCCAGGCAACTTCAGCACTATGTTCGGGAGGCTATGGAGTCTAAGACTTACAGTGGCTCGGATTCCGAGGAGAATACTATGTTTGAGGAGTATGTGCCTAATTGAATTAATTTTTGTTGGTCTTTGTTTTAATTACATATTAGGTTTTCTGTAGTACTTCTCCAATTTGGTGTTCGTGTCTTTATCTTGTTCTTTCAGAATTTTAACTAGTTTTAGAATTTTATCTTTTTACACTTTTAAATATCTTTGTATGGTTTTAATTGGTTTTTAACTTCATGTATCACCGCATTGCTTTTATCCACCTAATTCATATCTATGACAAGTTTTTAATGTAACTTTCACTTTTTACATTTTGTATTCAGTTTTGATTTATTTTGTTCCTACCTTGTTCTTGGCGCAGCATGTCCCACAGGGTACCTTGCGCCATAAAACCCCATTCAACCAACCAACCAACCTGATTAACCTACATGTATTGTAAGATAATAAAACTATTTTAAACGATATTAACTTCTCATTTGTTCAATACAAGAAAAAAAATATTATCGGTCATCACGCTCAAAATTTTTAACTTGAATTAATATCAAAGACAAAAAAACTGCATAAATAAAAAATAAATAAATAATTATAATTGCATAAGTTGATAAAAAATGCTATGCAATAGCTTTACCGCGGCAGTCCCCGAGTGCCACAAGTATTTTTTTAGCGAGTGAAAGAAGGCGTCTGTACACTTTGTTGTTCTCCACGAGGGAGAGAAATAGAAGGAAATGAAGTTTTTCCATCCATTATAAAAAAAATATAATTCAGACCCCGGCCGCACCACCCACTACCGAGCCCAATAAGGGGATATACATTCGTGCACCAGTGCTAACCAGGGCCCATACGGTCACAAGACAACCCTATGTCAGTCTCCACCCTTAACGTGATGACTAGTAGTTGCTTAATCACTTGATCCTTAAAGCCAGTGACAAAAGCCAGCTGACCAGCCGATTGATTCATATGGGACCAATATGCACCTCCCGTCTACCTGAAGCAGAGGCCAAAGCAGTGTGTTGGTTTCCCTCAACTGCCAGGATTCCCCTTTCCAGGGACACGGGTCGCCACGCACGGCCAACACGTGGGTGGTTTACAAATCTCCATGAGTCGATATGCAGGATGACATCGGCTCATACAGAATTGCCCTCACCTCCGAAGAGGAAACCACAACGAGAGTGAAACAATGAGGAAAGTAAGACCAAAGGAGTTAGAGGAAAAGGAAAGGAGAAAGATCACTCAGGTGCCCCGGGGTTGTGAAGCCCGTGAATACCTAAAGAAGGTATCCCCCTGGGGGGTAGGTTAATCAGGAATTTTTATCATTGAAACTATACGTTTATGGTAGCTGAAATAAAAAAAAACATAAGTTTAAGACTTGATATTCTCAAAATATCTGAAAAATACCGCGTCAATGTCTGCCGAAGTCTACGGAGGGATACCGTGCCGAAGTCTGCCAAACTGAAGCGACGTTAGCCGGAGTGTTAGGTTTTTTTTCTCGTTAAAGAATTTCTCGATTCTTTGGCCGCGCTCAAAGCCCGCGATAAGAGCTATGCAATACCTTAATAAATTACAAACAAAATTTGGCCGCACTACGAAAATTAGATCGCGAGTTATAAGCATTTTAAATTTTCCGAACCTCGCCGTGGGGGTTTCCTGTCACCAAAAATTAACACTGTCTCATAATAAATTACCAAAAAAAATTTGGCCGCACTACGAAAATTAGATCGCGAGTTATAAACATTTTAAAATTTTCGACCCTCACCATGGGGGATCTCCTGTCACCAAAAATGAACACTCTCTCATAATAAATTACCAAACAAAATTTGGCCGCGATACGAAAATTAGATCGCGAGTTATAAGCATTTTAAATTTTTCGACCCTCACCATGGGGGATCTCCTGTTACCAAAAGTTACACTGTCTCGTAATAAATTACCAAATAAAATTTGGCCGCGCTACGAAAATTAGATCGCGAGTTATAAGCATTTTAAATTTTTCGACCCTCACCGTGGGGGGGGGGTCTCCTGTCACCAAAAGTAACACTGTCTCATAGCAAATTACCAAACAAAATTTGGCCGCACTATCCAGGTAAAAAAATCAGCAAAAAACCTTTAAATATTTTGAGATTTTGCAGGCATATTAAAGGTTTTTGCGGGTATTTATAAGGAAAATGAAAGCTAAAGGTTTCCCTAAGAGAAATATACAGCTTTTAAAAAGTTTTCATACAGGTTCTTATGAGCAAATTATTACCTTTAAATCACCTTTATTGACTTAGAAGATTTTCATGAAATCACTTGAGGTAGTTTGAAGGAAAGTGAAAACTGTTTCTCACGCAGGTGATATAAAGGTTTTATTTGAAGGTTTTATTGAGGTTTATCATTGCACATTATGATATCTAAGATTTTGACATGTTTGCATTTCCTCATAATATTTATTATTATTATTATTATTTTAAATTAATATTTTAGATAATTCTGAGAAATCTAATTTCTTCCAGCGGTTCAATAAAAAATTCTTAATTATCCTTGTTAACATTTTTAATTATTTTAAATTATAATTTGAAATAGCGATATAAAAATTCCGTTCTAAGAAAGGAAAAATCTTCAAATTATTTTAAAGTCCCCTCATTAAGATTCTTAATTACCATTTAAATTACAATTTTCCAATCCCATCCAAAAATCCCGTTAGCGGTTAAATGGAAAATTCTTAACGCCCTTCATTCAAATTTTTAATTAAATTTCAATTTAAAATAGCGATATAAAAATCCCGTTCTAGAAATAAAAATATCTAAATTATTTTAAGGCTTCCTCGTTAAGATTTTTAATTACCATTTAAAATTATTATTTTTCATTCCCATCCACAAATCCCTTTAAAGAAAACAAAAATCTCAAAATTATTTAAAAGTCTCCTCGTTAAATAAATTAAAAAAAATAAATAAATAAATAAAAAATAAAAAAAAACCACGAAATTTTCTTGAAATCTATTTTTTACCATAAAATTTTTCATAATTTTTCCTCAAATTTCCGCAGTAAAATAGCCCCTCGAATTCTAATACATACAAAAATTTCAACTAACATAAATTCTCCCTAAGAAAACCTTCAAATTAATTTAAAATCCCTTTCATTACTATTTAAAATCGTATTCAAACACGCACGAAAATTCCCCAAAGAAAATTCATCCCACCTCCAATAAGAAATCTCTTTGAAATTTCTATATTTGATAAATAATATTTAACAGAGAGATCCGTCCAAAAACTGCATCTGAAGTTTTAAAAATATGTTCCCCCCCACCCCTTTTCATGCCCCGAAATTCAACTCTTGTCACATAAAATGTCCATACATTTAGTGTTATATATATCGATATTTTAAAGAAAATCCATTTATATTAATAGCTCAGTGGGTGGCGCCCATGATTAAACTTCTTTTCTATCAGACATGATCAATTTTACTTTAAACGCTTCCAAGATGGTGACGTCAGGACAATTGCTATCTTTAATTTCTTCTTAAATATAAATTTAAATATAATTTGTAGTTTGATTACTAGCGAAATGTCATGACTGATGTCGCGACTGAAATCTTCTCAACTCCACTCCACTTTGTAAACAAACTGACCGCTCGTTTGGCGGGATGATAATCGCTCTCGTGTCTAGTCGCGTTGCGTTCGTTTGTTTATTATTTTGTTATTCTTTTTTAGCTAACATTGGAGTCATTCTTTGTACTTTTATTAATCTTTTTAAATGTATAAACCGACAAGTTTAAAATTAATACTTGGCGAAAATTTAAGCATGAAAAGTCCCACGTTTCTTAAAAAAATCCCTTTGGAGAAATGAACATTTAGTGTATTTTTAGCTATTCAATATTAAAGACTATATATAAAAATATATAATATATAAAGAATACTAATAGTGAATTTTTAGATTAAGTTTTTTATTCTTATTATTTAATTTTAGATTTGTTTTTTAATATTTTAATAGAAGAGGAGGTAATTAAATGTCAGTTACATGGAATTCAAATAACCCATACGTAATTTAGCCCTGTTCATTGCAAAGAATTTCATGTATATATGTATTTATTTATTTTTTGTATTGATATTGATTTTACTTCTCCGATGTATTAAAAATAAGTGTCAATCAAGTTATCGAAAATATCTTAATCTTTTTATGCATATTATCAAATATTTCTGGTAAAATTATTAATCTGTAAATAGTTTTATAGATAATTGAAAAAATAATGATTTAAAGTAATTGTGTTGTAAATAGTCAGCTTATAAAATATGATAAGAAATTGCCTGCACCTTCTGTGTAATATATTTTTTTGTAGACTGCAAATTATTTCAAAAAAAATATGTTCTATAATATAAACTTTAATTTTTTTAATCAAAATTGTTACAGCAAGGAATATGTAAGCCCTTTTTTTAATGCAAAAGGGAACTTTTTATTTTTTATTGAGAGGTTACAAGCGTGCAAATTTTTTAAATGAAGGACAGAAATAATACTATTTTGTAAAGCAATGGGCAGGTAGGGTTCAGCAGCTGCACCCTTCTAAAACAGCGTGAGAAACAAGGGCGGATCCAGCCCAACCTCCAGGGGGGGGGGGGGGTCACAACTTTTGTCAGATGATTTAATGAAACAATTTTAAAATACAGCAAATCTTGTGAAAACGGAATTACGATAAAAAGTGGCAAATTTTGCCAATCGGGCATGAAAAAAATTGCGAATTTTGTCGATTAGGCACGAAAAATTTCAGATTTCGTTTATCGGGCAAGGAAAAAAAAATCTAATTTTTTTATAATACTTGAAATAGGTTGCGGAAAAGTTGCCTGTTTACTGCACAAAAAAAACACGAATTTCGTTGATCGGGCGCTGAAAAATCGAAAATATCATCAACCGGACATTGAAAAATTGCCAGTTTTGTCTATCGGCCTTCAAAAAATCTCGTATTTTGTCTGTATGTCTCTGAAAAGTCGCAAATTTTGTCGATCGAGCTCAAAAAATCACTGATTCTGTATATCTGGTACAAAAAAATCGCAAATTTCGTTACTAAAGCAGGGAAAATCTCTAATTTCTCGATCGCTTCATAAAAAGCACGAATTTATTCGATCGGGAACAGAAAAATCGCGAATTTTGTTGATTGGGAATAAAAAAATTGTTAATTTCGAGTTGATATGGAATGCAAAAATTTCCAATTTCGTGAATCGGGAAAGAAATTATTGTGAATGTAAGTCGATTCTCTTCATAAAAAGAGCGATTCGGGAGATTAGGTACGGAAAACTCATGAATTTTGTCGATTCGGAACAAAAAAGTCGCTAATTTCGTTGATAGGGCATGGAAAAATCGAAGACTTTGTCGATGATGCGAAAAATCAAAAATTTTTTTGAGCGTCTGCAGAACAATAGCGAGTTTCATTAGTTTATCGCGAGAGAAAAAAAAAATCAGATTTCATCAATTTACGGCAGGGAAAAAATGCAGATTTCATCAGTCAGTTAAGAAAAATGCGTATTTCATGGACAAGAACGGAAACAGACTCGAATCTCATCGATTGGGCACAGAAAAATCCTGAATATTGTCGATCGCTTTCGTAAAAAGCACGAATTTAGTCGACCGGGAACGATAAATCGCTTTTGGTAGGGCACGGAAAAAACGCGATCTTTGTCAATCGGGAATGAAAAAGTCGCAAATATGGTCGATCAGTTTCATAAAAAGCGCAAATACAGTCGATCAGGAATGAAAAAAATCGCGAATTACGTTGATATGGCGAACAAAAATTGACAATTCTATCGATAGGGAAAGAAATTATCGTGAATACGGTTGATCGCCTTGTAAAAAACATGAATTCGCGTGATCGAGTATAAAAAAACTCCCGAATTTTGTTGATAGGGCACGGAAAAACCGCTAATTTTGTCGATGATGCGTGGAAAAATTAAAAAAATCTGAGTGGCTGCGGAACAATCGTGAGTTTCGTCAGTTTATCGCGAGAATAAAATCACGGATTTCATCAATTTACGGCAGGTATAAAAGCAGATTTCGTCAGTCAATTAAGAAACACTTATTTCATAGTTCATGTGTGGAAAAGTTCGCATTTCATCGAACAAGAACGGAAAAATGTGCTAATTTTGTGGATTAGGCCGGAAAAATCGTGAATCTTTTCAACCAAGTGAAGAAAAATCTCAAATTTCGCAGACCATTCGTGGAAAAAATCTCAAATTTCGTCAATCACACCCGAAAAAATCGTGAATTTCGTCGATTAGGCATCGAAAAATTGTGAATTTCGTGGATCAGCTTTGCAAAAATCGCAAATTTCACCAATCGGGTGTGGAAAAATTGTGAATTATGTCGATTAGGCGTAGAAAATTCCTGAATTTTCTTGATTAGTTTCGAAAAAAGCGCAAATTCTTTCGATTAGACATTATTTTGCGTTCTTGTTTTAGCACTTTTTACTTACACTGTGCATCACTCTTTGAAGAGCTCCAGGGGGGAGGGTCATGACCCCCATGACCCCCCCCCTTAGATCCGCCACTGGTGAGAAAAATTCTGAAATAAAATTTTTATTTTGGAACGGGCACAAAACAGACTTCAGAAAAGCATTTATCTGTTTCATTCGTAGAAGAAAAAAAAAATTCAATAAATGAACCACATATACAATATCTGAATTCCAATAATAGTAATAATAGCTGTTTTTATTTATTGTGTGTTAAACATTGATTTTAATTATTGTAACCAGAATTCCACTTTGTATATCACTGTTAAATTCAAATACTTTTTTGCAGGAAGGGATTTCTGTGCTTGTGGGCAGGGACATTATAGAGTTCTTATATGTGTGTGTGTGTGGGGGGGGGGGGGGGGTTGGAGAGAAATATTTCATTGCTCCAATGGGGAATGTCTCCCGGGCTTGTCCATGAGTTCAACACTGCTTTATACACTTAAATGATTTTGATATGTTTGTTTTCAAATAAAATTATATCTGTGCTAGATGTTGATAATTTGATAATATAATGAATAAATATAAACTTGAAAACAATGTTAATTACATGACAAAAATCTAAAAGTAAGATTTTAGAATGCATTTTCTAAAAATTTTTGAAAGGTTGTACAAATATTTAAAATAAAGGTAAGTGAATTTTTATTTATCTTATAAGATAAATATTGTATTTTTGGAATTAGCGAATTTCCATGTTTATGATTTTATTTTTCTTTAACCGATTAACAAATTTCACTATATTTAAAAGCAATAGACTCCAGAGTTTCTTTCGATGAAACTTGCTGGGGTTTTTTTTCGTGATCTGTTTACAAAATTTTTTTTTTAGGGATTTTTTGTCAAAACTTGCCTTTTTTCGCGATCCATTGACGAAATTCACATTTTTTTTTTTTTTTTTTTTTTTTTTTTTTGCGATACATGGACAAAAATTGTGTTTTTTCGCGACCTCTTGACGAATTTAGTAGTTTTTTCACAATATTTTAACAAAACAGTCATTTTCTCATCGTTTTTTAATGAAATTTGCCTTTTTTTAGATTTGTTTACAAATTTTGTCTTTTAGGATTTTTTGTCAAAATTTACTGTTTTTCTGAGATTTTTCACAATTTTTTAACGAAATTCACATTTTTTTCTCCGATACCTATAGAAAATGAGGTGTTTTCTCATGATCGTTTAATGAAATTCACCTTTTTTTTTTGCAATCTGTTACAAATATCGTCTTTTTTTTCAGGATTTTTGTTGAAATGTGCCGTTTTTGGGGGATTTTTTTTAACAAAATTTATAGTTTTTTTCCCAATTCTTTGACAAAATTAGTTGTTTTTGTAATCTTTTTACAATATTTACCATTTTTAGCAATCTGCCTAGAAAATTTGCAGATTTTTTTTCAGCATCGCTTGTTGAAATTTGTCTTTTTCTCGGGATCTTGATGAAATTTGTTTTAAATTTTCCATTTTTTTTCACGGTCACTTATCAAAATTTGCATTTTTTACAACCCATTTTATAACATGGTGAGTTTTTGGATTTATCTTTGCGGGTTGACTTACGCATACATGCTACTTTTCTGCAGAAATGCTGAATTCCGCCTTTTTCGGCGATGAATTTTATCATCCCTGGGATCGATGCAAATATGCATTATAATTTGTTGGCCTTCTTATTGAGGGAAGGAAGGTGTAAATACAACAAAAACATGAATACTAACCGCACCAAATTGAGAAAATTTCTTCAAAGGACTGTAGGAAAAAATGCAAATTTCTCTAAAGGATCGCAAAAAAAACCTATAAGTTTGTTTAACGATCGTGGAAAAAAAATAGTCAGTTTCAAACAGTCAATTAGCGGAGTTTTCTTCAACAGATTGCGGAAAGAAAAATGCGATTTTGGTCAAAGGATTACGGAAAAAGAAGCAGCTTTTGTTAAAGGATTAGGAAAAATACTCAAATTTTTGTTGAAAAATCGTGGAAAATACTCAAACTTTTTCAGAAGATCGAAGAAAATATTCTAATTTTGTCGAAAAATCAGGGAAAATAAGCGGTTTTATTTGAAAGATCAGCAGAAATATGAAAATTTTGATGAAAGAACTTGGAAAATGCACGAATTTTTCCAAAAGATCACGGAAAATTGCAAATTTTGCCGAAAGATCGAGGAAAATGAGACTTTTGTCGTTAGATCGAGGAAAATAGAAGTTTTTTGTAGAAAGATAACAGAAAATAGACGTATTTTGAAGAAAGATCGGTGGAAAATCATGAATTTTTTGAAAGATTGAAGAAAACTCACTAATTTTATCGAAAGATCGTGGAAAAAAGGGAAATTTCTCAAAAGATCTCAGAAAATATGTGGATTTTGATGAAATATCTCAGAAAATATGCAGATTTTGACGAAAGGTCTTGGAAAGTATGCAAATTTTGACAAAAGATCACAGAAAATACACGAATTATGGTGTAATATCACAGAAAATACTCGAATGATTGTGGAAAATATGTGAATTTTGTCAAAAACGGTGAGAAAAACTGTGAATATCGCTAAAGGATTATGGATAATATAAATTTCATTGAAAAAATCGTAGAAAAAAGTGCAATTTTTGTAAAATGTTCACAAAAACACTAATTTCATTAAAAAATTACAGAAAAGTGCTAATTTTGTCAAAAGTCCGTGAAGCTGTGAAAGTTCAGCTTTTTTTTTTTTTTTTTTTGCTGAGCCAGTACCATGTCTGCTTACATATTGCATTACTTATTTTTATTTATTTATATTATACCAACACTTGTATGACTTTTTTCATTTTTTTTCTTCCCACATGTGCCCATGGTGGCAAAATGAAAGGCGGGGGGAGGGAGAGTGGTAAATGAAGAATATGTTAGTCATTTCATACAAAAATGTATATATTTATGATATACAAAGAAACTCGCAAGCTAATGTTAAACCTATGGGAGCAACCTTTTGAGGTATGTGAAAGTAAAAGTAATTATATATATAATCTGTAATAAAAATCAAAGCATTCAGTAGCCCAATTATAATTCAATCTCAGCTGTTCTGAGCAAGAAAAAAAAAACATTTAAAATTATCAATATGCAAGTGAGAAATTTTTTTAAAGAATGCTCTCATAGGTTTAACATTAGTGATGCAATTTCTTTGCATGACCAGTTTCGATTTTTAATGTTTAAACTAATGTTAATCTTATGGGGAAGTTCACATATTTTTTGCTAGCATTTTAGTTATTATTTATTTTTTTGGGATTTTTTTTCCATTAAGCTCTTACAGTTGATCAATTTTATTGTGTATGAGGACATGGGAGGTGCAAGTTCCCCACCCCTATGCAGATGGTCAACAAATTTCATTTTATCTTGTAAACAGCTGCCGAATTTCCCTATTTTTCTGCACAACTTACTGGATAAACTTGTGAGTTTTCTTTCCACATATAATCAATAAGTAAATCAGGCATTTTTTTTTTTTTTTTTTTTTTTTTTTTTTTTTTTTTTGGACAGATTGAAGAATGTTTTTTTTTATCATACAAAAATGTATATATTTAAATTTATGATATACAAAGAATCTCACAAGCTAATGTTAAATCTATGGGAGCATCCTTTTGAGATATGTGAAAGTAAAAGAAGCTTTATATATACATAATCTGTAATAAAAATCGAAAAGTAAACAGTAACCCAATTTTTAACATTAGCAGTTCAATTTCTTTGCATGACTATTTAAGATTTAAAACACTCAAGCTAATGCTAATCTTATGGGAGTGTTCACATATATTTTGTTAGCATTTTAATTATTATTAAAAATTTTTTACTTTTTAAGGGTTTTTTTTTTCACATTAGGCTATTACGGTCAATAACTTTAACTGTGTATGAGGACAGGCAAGGTGCAGATTACTCTCCCTCCCCCTCACTCAGGTGGTCCAAAAATTTCATTTTAACCAGTAAACAGTTGGTGAATTTCCCTGTTTTCCCTCGCGACTTACTGGCAAAGCCAACTGTTTGGTGAATTTCTCGATTTTTTCACAAAAACGATTGACAATTTTGCAAAGCTTTTCGGCAGCCTAATGACAGAAATAACATTTCTAAAAAAAAAAAAAAAAGCAAAATTCTTTATTTGATTACAGGCAAAAAAATCGCTGAATTCATCAGTGAATTGGGAAGATCTCCAAAAAATCAATCAGTCGCAGAAAATATTAAAATTTATTGTGAAAAATGAACTTTAAAAAAAAATATATATGTATAAATTATTTAACAAGATACAACTGCTCCCTTTTTTGAAAATTCTCCCCCCCCCCTCCGATATTTTTATCTCAAATATATACTAAAATTATGTTGTTTATATATATATATATATATATATATATATATATATATATATATATATGTATATAAAAGAGCTGCTCTAAAAAAGAAAAAAAGGCATGAATTTTTATAAAAGCGCTATTATGTACCTTGTTCAGAAAAAAATATTTTGAATTGGTATGTTTACACTTTTTTATCAGTAAAATTTTGAAATGTTTTCCTGTGGTAGATGAATTTTGTGACTTTTCCCTATTTAAAATGTTATTATGCAATATTTTTTCTTTACATTAATTATTATTCATTACGCAATATTCAGTGCGACTCATTTAACGATTTTTCACCAGAAATCGGCTTAAAATTTTTGCATTTTTTTTCTACTGCCACCGACTAAAAAATCTCAATATTTTTTTTTTTTTTCCTCACAATTCACTGGTGAGTTTCTTTTACTGCAGCAGATTGTTAAATTTCTCATTATTTTAAAGTAACGGAATAAAGCAACTCTCTCTCTCTCTCTCTCTCTCTCTCTTTTTTTTTTTTTTTTTTTTTTTTTTTTTTTTTTTTTTTAAATAATTGACTGGGAAATTGTGAATTTTTTTTAAAGAGTGAAATATTGTATCAATTTTTTTCGCATTACTGATTTATGAGTTTTGAAACATTTTATTCCTACATGTTAAAAAAATTTGCAGCTGTAATTGATTTACAATTTTTTTCATTGGGTCAACGGATAAATTTCGCAGATTTTTCCTGTGGACGAACGAAGAATTTCATTATTTTTTCTGCTTTTCATATGCTTTTGAAATTGTAGCGTTTTTATCATTTTGGATCCTTTTTTTATGGTGTTCTGATAAATATGTATAATATCTAAAAATTTCAGAGAAAGGGGGAAAGAGGACATTTCAAGGGGCATAATTTTTCGAGGGATTCAAAGCAGGGCTCTTTTGCTGATATCCCTGTTGTGACATACCTTTTGAAAGGCATGTAACTACTTAATCTTGTTATGCATCAACAGTTTCTCTTTTCTCATTTATTCCCCCCCCTCCCCCCGAAGGGGACAGTTTTCTAAATTTTGTTGCCCCCCACATGTGACATATTGTTGGAAAACCTGTGACTCCTTATACATGTTATGCACCTCCTTTCCCCCTACCCCCATTTTGCCACCCCCCAGGGGGACATCTCTCAGGGTTTCCCCTAGTGGGGGTAAGCGGGGCTAAAGGCTAACTTCAGGTATTTCGGACAAAGTGTCAAGGGATTACGCAGGTTTTATTACCTTCAGGAAAGTGTAAGGTATTTCGGACAAAGTATCAAGGGTTTACGCAGGTTTTATTACCTTCAGGGAAGCTTAAGGTATTTCGGACAAAAATGTAGAGGGGGAAATACAGGTTTTTTACCTTAAGGTAGCTTTCAGGTTTTTTTGTCCGAAATACCTTGAGCTTCCCTGAAGGTTTTTTTTTAAAGGTTTTTTGCTGACTTTTTTATCTGGGTACGAAAATTAGATCGCGAGTTATAAGCATTTTAAAATTTTCGACCCTCTCCATGGGGGATCTCCTGTCACTAAATATTAACACAGTCTCATAATAAAATACCAAACAAAATTTGGCCGCACTACGAAAATTAGATCGCGAGTTATAAGCATTTTAAGTTTTTTGACCCTCACCATGGGGGATCTCCTGTCACCAAAAGTAACACTGTCTGATAATAAATTACCAAACAAATTTTGGTCGCGGTACGAAAATTTGACCGCGAGTTATAAGCATTTTAAATTTTTCGACCCTCACCGTGGGGGTCTCCTGTCACCAATAGTAACACTGTCTCATAATAAATTACCAAACAAAATTTGGCCGCGCTACGAAATTTAGATCGCGAGTTATAAGCATTTTAAAATTTTCGACGGGGGTCTCCTTTCACTAAAAATTAACACTGTCTCATAATAAATTACCAAACAAAATTTGGCCGCGCTACGAAAATTAGATCGCGAGTTATAAGCATTTAAATTTTTCGATCCTCACCATTGGGCGGGTCTCCACTCACCAAAAGCTACATTATCCTACCTTGTTTTATCTTAAGACGATTCTTTTCTATACACGTTCTATCAGTAATTTTTATTATTGAAACTATAGATTTATAGTAACTGAAATAAGATATATAAGTTTGAGACTTTATATGCTCTAAATATCTGAAAAATACCGCGTCAATGTCTGCCGAAGTCTACCGAAGGATACCATGCCGAAGTCTGCCGAAATGAAACGACGGTAACCGAGTGTTAGGTTTTTTTCGTTACGGATGTGTTAGGATATTTCTCGTTACGGAATTTTTAGATTCGGTCGCCGCGCTCAAAGCCCGCGATAAAAGCTATGCAATAGCTTTAAAAAAAAAGTGTGAGCCGCCCTTGCATTTTCTTGACCCCCTCCCCCCTATTGCTCATTTCTAGCTACGGCCCTGATTCAGAAGGATTAAAATTCAGAAGAATTTACTGACACAGTTAAATCTTCACATTGAAAAACAAATTCCAAGCAAAGCATATTTTTGAACGATTTTTTTTTCGTTAGAATATAATAAACAGTGGATAAAAGTACGCGCAATTTTATTTCAGTTTTATGCTTATTTTTATTTCTGATTAATCATATAATAAAGATTTTAGGATATATAAAAGTCAGTTAGTAAAACAATAAATATTTCTTACAATTTTTTTAATTCCCGAGATTTTCCCAATAGCGGACAGTTTACATGCTTCTTCGGTGACTGTTATTTAGAGGTTTTACTATAGTAGTTTATGCTTTATTTGATGATAAACACCTACCGATAAGATAAAGTCTAAATTCTTCTTTCGAAATTTCCAGTGGGAATTTTAAATTTTGGATTCAAATCAAAGGCAAAACTGGCAACACTGTTCTAGATTATTTTACTTCATAATACATTCCTTCATAAAAATTGAGAAATATTTTACTTAACTTAGTATTACGCTTGCAGGTTATGACATATACAGTGTGGAATAAAATTTTCCTTATTTAATCTGAGAATTTTTGAAATTGTCTACTTCAAGGAAAATTCTTTTAAAAAAGTGGTGCTAATCGAATAAAATTTTTGTAAGAGGCACCGCGAATTCGAAAGGTTATTCGAAGGGAATTGTGCACCTCTCGCTGAACAATTCTTTTTTCCTCTTCGAAATAGGTTTAAAAAAAATTGCTTATTTATTTTATTAAATGTTTCAAATCTATATATTTTTTAGAGTTAAAACATGTAAAATTTTATTGTAAAAAATGAGAAGATATAAAAAATTAAACACAGACATCATGATTTGTGCAAATTTCGTTATTTTACGTTGTCCATGGAAATCGCGGGATGCGCAACGAGAGGATTAACTCCCTTAGGGACGGGCGACCATGTATGTATGCCTTATAAGAAGCTCAGAAACCTTAATTATTCTCACCAGTAAATTTTTATTATAAATTTTGTCTTACTTAGCAGTCTTAGCAGTCTCGCGATTCATTTTAACAAAAATTTCTCTTAAAAAGAAAAAAAAAACTAGTGATGAACGTCTTAAAACTCTGTAAAAGACGTTCGTCCCGAAAGGGTTAAAAAGTACAAGATCCTTAATTGACGTCTACGCCTTCTTTATTAATGAAATTTTAATCAAGACGCATTCTTAAATAAGGTAAAACTATAATGCCATTAAAGGAAAAAAAATCAGAACAGATAAATTAAAACATCTCCTTTATAAATATTAGTTTAATAAGTTAGCTAAGAAGCTGAGATGTATCTTAATGTGCGCGAAATTTGGACTAGCCTCAGCACTATGCTGAATTTACAACACGAAAAATCCAAATTTATCGGAAGACAATTCTTTGTTCCAGAAATATTTAAACTATAACACATTTGTGAATAAGGTTTTTCTTCTTCCATGCGAATTGTTCTTGCTTATCCGAACACGGTTTTGTATTTATCTGCATTACATCTCCACATAATTTGCATACTTAAAATACAATTCTTTTCCGGTCATCTGCCATGGTTTTTTACTTAAGACTATTTCCATGAGATTTGCAGTGTATGTCACATGCTACGACATTTTGTTACCAGTACTTTAGAACAGAAAATGTGAGGTATTTTACCAGGGATTAATCTCATTAATTGAATAAGGCGACTCAAACTTTTTAAAAATAATGGTGGCAAACAAGCATAACAGTTATCTTCTGTATGACATAATAAAACATAATATAATACAATACAAATAAAATACAATTTTTAGCGATACATAATCGAACTGCGAGCTTAAAACATTGAACTTTTCCGAATCAAAGAGTCTGCTGTAAGTAGCAATCTTCTGGGATTTTTTTTTTTCGGCTTGGAATGCCATGCATATAATACGAAATTATTGTTTTAAATATATTTCTATACATTACTGTTATGTTTTGTATAGAAATGTTTTCTGTTGTTGATATATCTGTTGCGATCTAAATATATATATATATACAGGGTGTGTCATAAATATCGAAACAATAGGCTATCTCCTTAAATATTGCCCTTAGAAGCATACTTCCAATTGCAAAAATTCATAAAAAAATGTGAAATTTTTGATAAGATAAATTGCAATTCCATGGGGTGTCTAGTTGAAAAGTTACGAAAATTAAATTTTTATACGGCCCCCGTAGAATAAAAATTCCAATTAGGAAAACTTTCCTTATTCAGTCCTGAATAAGACACAAAAAGTTGCATCTTCATATCTCCAAAATTCGCAAAGTTATAGCCGTTTAAAAAATTCATCAGGTTTTAAGGGATTAGACACAAATTCAAAAAACAATATTACTTTAACAGTTCTAGAAAACGCTTAAAAAATCTATTTATTGAGTTAGAATTTTGATTTTTTTTCTTTTTTTTGGTGATGTTTAGCCTTATAATTTGCTAAGAAAATCACATTCTAAAATTTCTCGTACAATTAATAAAAGTTTCATGTAGTTAGTACTGGTTTAAATGGGAAAATCAAAAATCTTTATAACTCGTAACATTATTTATCGGATTTCAATTTCTTTCCATTTAATTAAAGATGAAAATCTGATTTTAGTTTTGTTCCAAGGTTTTTTTATATTAATTTTAAAACTATTAAAATGTTTATTGAAAAAATAATATAACTTTTTAAAAAAATCATATTTTCAAATGCAAACACTTTTTCAAAAGTAAACATTTTTTCAAATCTGCCGAAACAAAACTAATGTAAAAAAAAATCAAAAATGACGTACTTCAAGTTATATTTTCTTTTAAAAATTCTTAACATTTAATAATTTAAAGACAAGAAATAGAGGATAAAAAATTCATTATGCAGAAAAACGAAGTATATTGTTTAAATGTCCGTCCTTTACTTTAAAAAATGCTTTTTCTAAGATGCAGATTAAATCTTTTTTTCTCTTTTTAAATTTACCTCTGACAACTTCAGGCTTTTTATCGTCCTCCAGATGATTTTAAAAAATCTGTATTCTGGGCCCAGGTAGGGCCAGGACAGAGATGTTACTCTTTTCTGAAGACCCGCCAGGCCGGGCCTAGCGTACTTTTCATAAAGGAGGGGACTACTTCCTTCAACTTAGGTGCTATCTGGATGAAATTTTCAAACCGGATCTCGACAAAACCCGTATTAAAATCACTGTATCTGACTGACTTAATACGTGGATAAAATAAATAAAATTCGGCTCAATCGAATTTTTTTACAAAAAACATATTGATTTTAAAATCTTTATTTTACGAAAAAAAAAAACTTTAAAATTCATTTTTTTAAAATAGATTATTTAAAGGCTAAAAAAAATTAAATACAATAAAACCAGTGAAAAAAAATCTGCCTATGACGGAATTCTGTCTTAAACGGAAAATATGTTGATCCATGCAAAATAAATGCAATAGTACCTGAAAAGAAAATAAGCTCCAATTACATCTTCTAAGGAGAGCATCGGTCTATAACGTATTTTTCTTTCCTATGTGATTCCGTCTTAAAAAGTTTTAGTGTATAATACTTTTCAGAGTCTCCAACGCATGGGATGTGGATTAACGATATTAAAATATAAGTGAAACATTTACATATAAATAGAGATTCATTGATAAAATAAATATATTTCAGCCTTTGGCGCTTCTTTAATAATAAAAAGTATAAATATAAAAAACGAAAAGCTATAAAAGAACTTTTTGGTCAGAACTCCTCCATATGAAACATTTTTTTCCCACGCCGAATTAAAAAGCTATGTAGAAATTTGCGACTGAACCGGGCTATAATTTAAACTATTTTTCAGACCGGTCCGGGTTATGATGTTGACATTTTTTCAGGCCACGCCGAGCTTTTTCCCCTATGGGTCGGTTTGGGACCTGACCTAGATATTTTGACCCGGGCAGACGTCTGGTATACCAATTTAGCGTAAAAATTATACGCTGCTATTTTGTGTCCAAAGAAAAAGCGCTATCTTAAACCGATTTTTATTAAATTGCAATTTGTGAACGCTCCCTAACAAGCATTGAAATTGAGAAAAGAAATCACAGTTTAGAGGCAGGGAAAAGTGGTGTAAGTCAGGAATTTTTGAGGATTTTGGGATTTAATATCTCTGTGGGATTTTTAGATACGGCGATGAAATTTGTTTTGTTCAATTTAGGAATGGATAAGGGATAATTTCCTAATTAGGAATTTTGCCCTACGGGGGCCGTATAAAAATTTAATTTTCGTATTTTTTCAAATAGACCCCCCACATGGAGTTGCAACTTATGAGAAATTTCACCTTTTTTTTATGAATTTTTGCAGTTGGTAGTATGGGTCTAGGGGCAATATTTGAGGAGGTAGCTTATTGTTTCGATATTTATGACTCACCCTGTATACATAAATGAAATATAAAAAGAACTAATAGTTTTCAATTTAAATAATATGATTTTCAAATATGTTCTGTAACCCGTATATAGTCTATGTTGGATTCCCTAGTATTTTAAAATCTACGATTATGTGTGAAATATTCATAATATAAAATCAGTTCGACTGAAAGAACCAAATTTACAGCTGAAAAAGTTGAAGGAAGGACAGTAAAAATATTATTTCTTAGAATATTGCTAAATTCAGTCATATTAGCAATTGATAAATTACAATAAAATGGACAAGAATTCCAGTTATCTTTTCGAGGCTCATGTCTCTAACTGTGCAAATGCTTGTTGTAATTTATTTCTCTTCGGGGCTATAAATATACTACGAGCAAGTTATTTCTCTTTTTTCCTTTTACCTTGCAACAATTTATGATCTTCTCGATACTTCGAAATGTTATTTTATGTTTTAGAAATTGGAACATGTATACTTTTTTTACGACATGCACATATGTAATGTTTTCTTTGATGACGAAAATTAGAAACATTACATTTTTTAACTTAAAATCCTGTTCGAGATATTATTGTTGCTCACCAGATATCGTTTTTAAACAATATTATATTTCAATCAGTATTAATTAGCGTTAACCTGCAAAACTGTCAAATATACCTATAGTTTAAGAAACAAGAATATAATATTTTTTTGTTTCTTTTGTTAATTTAGTTTCGTAATGTATACAGCATACAGGATGATTAAAAGTGAATGGGGAAGCTCATTCACTTCGCATCATTCTGTATTTTGATGAAGATTGCCGTAATTTTGGCGTAATTCATGCGGTTTTGTTAAATTATTCTGATTGTATTAGAAAGCGCTTCATAATCTAAACTTGGCGAATTTTTTTTCTTATTTGTCTATCTTAGTGTGAGATATAAACACATGTATTTCATCAATTTCAGACTATTTTTTCTAGAATGGTTTTGCATATTACGATGTTAGCTTGAAGTACATCTTGTTTTTCGTCGAACTAACAGATGCTTCATAAAAGTTTCCTTTTTTCAAAGAAACCATTATGCTCATTACGCATGGAAAGTTCAGAACGTTTTTTCAAAATTTAAAGCTGACGTATCGTATGTGTACTTATACACTGCTCAAAACAATTAAAGGATATTCGAAGTTTTATAAAAAATAAAGATATAAACGAATTTTTTTTTTGCCGAAAATAGAAGAAGAGAATCACAAATGCAAATTTTTCTGGTTTTCAAACTGTGGAGTATGCAAATTTTGAGTTCGACGTCAAAAATGTCGCTTCAGCGGCAGCGAATGAAATTTGACTTTCAACTGGATAAAAGAGAATGAAGACAAGGATGATCGGCATTCAGTGATTGCTTTGTTTCGATGAGCACGATGTCTGAGCGAAGTCATTTGACAGATTCAGAAACTTGGAGAATTGTTGGTAGGTTAGAAGGGGGCCAAACTCAAGCCAAAGTAGCGCAAACCATTGGAGTGTCACAGAGTGTCATTTCCAGGATCTGGAACCGTTTTTTGGAGAGTGGATGTGCAGGCCGAAGACCAGGGCAAGGTCGTAGACGGGCAACAACGCCCAACGAAGATCGGTATTTAGCGTTAACAGCTCGGAGACACCGAAACATGAACGCTACTCTTTTCCAACAGCACCTTCGCTCGACTACAGGCACCACGATTTCAACTCAGACTGTCCGAAACCGGCTCCATGCTGTAGGTCTGTATGCTCGCCGACCGATGGTATGCGTTAGATTAACATCAAGGCATCGTCGCGACCGCAGGGAGTGGGCAACCGAGCATGTCAACTGGAGGAGAAATGAATGGAGCAGTATTCTGTTTTCTGACGAGTCCCGTTTTTCTGTGCATCCGGATAATAGGCGTATTTTCATCTGGAGGGACCGTGGCAGTAGGAATAATCCTGCGTTCGTGCACAAAAGTGTCAGATTTGGCGGTGGAGGAGTGTTGGTGTATGGTGACATCTCCATTGACGGGCGCACTAACCTCTACATCATTCGAGATGGAGCTCTGATTGGTCGCCGATATAGGGATGATATCCTCAGACCTATTGTAGTCCCTTACGATGCAGCAATCGGCGATAACTTCATTTTAATGGACGATAACTGCAGGCCACATCGTGCAAACCTTGTGGAGGATTTCCTTTTCGAGGAAGGAATCGTTCGAATGGAATGGCCAGCGTGTTCTCCAGACATGAATCCAATCGAGCACGTTTGGGACGCTCTAGGAAGACGAGTTGCTGTCCTCCAACAACCCCCACAAACTCTCCAAGAACTGGAAAGAGCTCTTCTGGAAGAGTGGGGCAGAATACCCCAACTCGTCATTAATAGCCTCATTGAGTCCATGCCTCAAAGGTGTTCAACGTTGCTGGCCGCCCATGAAAACCATACCCCCTACTGAAAATGATTTTCTTTGAAGAAAACACCTTTTCTTATTCTTTTTTTTTTTTCATATGCACAAAATGCGTTTTTTTCCTTTTGTACACAAATGGGCAATAAAATGCATTTTTTTCTGCCAAACATGTGTAATTTATTCTCATATAACCTACTATGTCTGTCGACCATGTATCAATCAGCTAAAAAGTTTCCCAGATACAAAATCCACCTAAAACTGCAATATCCTTTAATTGTTTTGAGCAGTGTATATTATTTCTCGCTTTCGACCGTGTTCAATTGTTTCACTTCAAAATATGAAAAATACGGTTTGTTTTTTATCCATTAGTGCTTTATTTTTCGGTTATAAGTTCACTGACCTGACTATACTTTAAACTAGTTCGTTTATCTTAAATTTCAGCATTTTAATTCTGTATGTTAGAATATTTATTTATTGTATCATGGATATTGAAATATATGAATGTGGGTACCTTAGAGACATTATCACTAAAAATTAATTGATCGATTCGAATTAAAGTAAATTATTTAAAATAATTTAATAAATATTGTTTTATACATAATTGAATAGTCTATTTCAAAAATCCTTAAATTTAGAAATTCATGCTTTGAGATATTAAAAAAAAAACTTTCAAACAAAGGTAAAAATAAATATTTTTACGAAAAATTTTCACAATGTAAAGACCAACTCGCTTGCATCAATTGGTAGAGTGATTTATTCATCAAGGTTCCGGTGAGGGATTAAATTCATTTCCCTTAGTCTAATTATGCGGTTTCTCAATAGTATATATTTCGTCTCTTTATTTATTTTATTTATTGATTTTATTTTTAGCACCACCAGGGGCTGAGAGGTTCTGTTCTTGAAGCTGGTACACGGGAGGTGCTGGTTTCGAACCTAATCGCTCATGTCAGCCTAACCGTTTTCGTGGTTTTTCCCGCAACTTGAGTAAATACGGGTTAGATTCCCTTAGAAAGACCCCCCCCCCAACCACCACGGAGGGCACTCCCCCTAGGGTCAATATACTTCATGCAGATAATCGGTCATCATAAATAACGCACAACACACTTTATTATTATTAGTTTTGCATTTTTATAACATTGTTTAGTTGAGTTTTGCTTAAAAACTAACAAATATAGGCTTTTAAATACGCTTGAACATTATTTTAGTCAGTTAAAAAATCATAATGGATTAAAACATTTAACCCATTTACCGCCAAAACTATAAGAGAAGAATTTTTAACACTTTTACTGATAATATTTAGCCCCACAAATTTTGAAAGATAATCTTCGGTTTATTTAATGGTCTAAATACAATCATTTAGTTCAAAAGTACAGGTAGCTTGACAGAAAATTTAAGCATGTACACCGTTACGTCATTGCAATACCAGCGGTTAAGGGGCTACTTCAGTCAAATGAAAATACCCGTTCGCTAATGTTAATCCAATGGAAGAAATTTATCAAGATATCTCGGCTGTATTTTAATATTTTTAAATGATTTTTTTTATTGCATAGTTGAGATTGATCTGAATGCTGGCCGTTTTGAACTTTTTCGATTTTTGTTGCAGATATTTTTTTTGCCAATATTCACTTTCCAAACCGGTTCCGAAAATGAAAGCGTCCTCATAAAAACATCTGTAAACAAAATCAAAAAGTAAAAAACTACAGATCGGTCGTATACAAATCGATCTCAGCTATCCAATGAAGAACAAATCATTTAAAAACATTAAAATGGAACCGAAATATCTTTTTTAATTTCTTCCATAGGATAAGTATTAACGAAATGGTCTTTTCATTTGAATGAAGTAGCCTCTTAACGGTTCCATACTTTCAGATACCGTAATTTCTGGCCTATAATCTGCAGATCGAATAATTATGTTTGAAACCAGAAATCTTATTTCATAAAATGTACCTTATTATATCGCGGTAAATATTTAATTTCAATCATTAAATAAAATTTCTGGGTCAAAACATGGTTGCTTGATCGGTGGACTAATAGGCAAAAAATTACGATACATCTGAAAATACTCACAACATGCCTGGTAAAGTGAATAAAATGAACGAAGCCGTTTTCAATTTCGAAAATTAACCCAATTAAATATATTACAAAGAAGCTTTATCTGTGGGATAATTTGCACCAAAATTTAATCAGAATCTATTTATCGCAAGACCTAATATAATTCTTTTTTTTTTTTAATTCTGTGCATTAGTTCTTGAGGTATAACTTATCACGGAAATCTCGAAAAAATGCGGAATATCAACGCCATCTTTTCGACTATTTAAATCAAAACACAATCAGAATATATATATATATGTCAAGGCTTAGTAAATTATGAAATTTGATAAAATTTCATTAGTTCTTGAGGTATAACTAACTCGGAAATCGGGAAAATTGTGGCATAGCAGCGCCACCAGTTTGGCGATTTGGACAAAAACATAATCAGCATCTATGTATGTCAAAGTTTAACCGAAAATGAAGTTTGATGCATTCATTTGTGAGATATAGCTATCGCGGAAATTGGGGGTAAATGCGGCTTAGCAGCCTTACCTGTTGGACGATTTTCAACAAAAATTATTCAGCATCAATTTACATCAAGGTATAACTCAATCAAAAATTTTATTAGACTCCGTGTGTTAATTATTGCTATACAGTGGGCAGAAAATGTGTGACATTCAGCTAGACAGGCATTTTATAAAAACTTTCAAATTTTGTTCAGAACCTTTTGAAACATATAAATCTATCGAAAACGAATTTGTATTTTTTTATTCGTGTTATCAATACTTTCTTCTTCTAAAATAGGATTGGGGAGGGGAGTGTTATCAGCGGCGAGTAATAATATCCCCCTTCCCTCCCGAACGATTTGAGTTTATGTATTTTCAATGGTGAAAAAAATGCAATTTCCTCCCGGAACTCTATAATGCTCCTCCCCTCCATTTATATAAAAATCCCACTTTACAACTTTTGCAAAAAATTGTTTCTGGAAAATGACCTATAATTTACACTACTTTCTCCTAAAAATAATTAAGATAAAAATATGTTACAAATCTACATGTATTAATTGCACAAATATCTAAAGTTGTGTATTATTAAATTATTCAAAGGTTATAAAAACGATGAGCAAGATTAAAATTTACTCCAGAAAATTTGATTAATATTTTAAATTTCTAAAAATCATGGGTCTACTTCTTCGCGATATTCAACGTACTTACAACAATCATTTTAACAGATGTAAATGTCCATTTTGGGTGAAAAAAGTCCGGGCCAGGATTCGAACCAGGGATGTATTGCCTGAAGCCGCCAATGCTCTTCCAATTGAGCCATCCCGGACACGAACACTGGAGAACTATTTCACCCAATTAACCTCAACGATCACTTAATTTGGTCTGATACTCTGGATCCGCTCAACAGAATAAATCGAAGGAGAGAGAGATATTTTTATAAATATCTTTATATTTTTAAAGATGATATTAACCCATTAGTGCCTAGCGTCCCTTTTTAGGGACGCTAATGAAAAATGCAAGAAAGCACTTTTCACACCAGAAAACAGAAAGATAAATAAACACTTTTTTTCACGAAACAAATTCCTCAGTAAATTAAGGTAAAAGTTATTCTTCTTTTAAAAGTGGTGGGAAACCCAAAATTTCATTTTTAATGAAGAAAATAACTTGGGCATTAATGGGTTAACACGATTATTCAATCCAGATTATTTCACACCAGTAAACAGAAAGAAATTCCTCAATAAATTAAGGTAAAAGTTATTCTTCTTTTAAAAGTGGTGGGAAACCCAAAATTTCATTTTTAATGAAGAAAATAACTTGGGCATTAATAGGTTAACACGATTATTCAATCTGTAAATTAATTATAACAGATGTAAATTTCCATTTTGGTTGAAAAAAGTCCGGGCCAGGATTCGAACCAGGGATGTATTGGAAAATGGGAAATTTACATCTGTCATAATTAATTTTCTGATTGAATAATCGTGTTTAAATTCTAAATATTGACCTTCGATTTATTCTGTTGAGCTGATCCAGAGTATCAGACCAGATTAAGTGATCGTTGAGCTTAAATGGGTGAAATAGTCCGGGCCAGGATCCGAACCAGGGATGTATTGGAAAATGGGAAATTTACATCTGTCATAATTAATTTTCTGATTGAATAATCGTGTTTAAATTCTAAATATTGACCTTCGATTTATTCTGTTGAGCTGATCCAGAGTATCAGACCAGATTAAGTGATCGTTGAGCTTAAATGGGTGAAATAGTCCGGGCCAGGATTCGAACCAGGGATGTATTGGAAAATGGGAAATTTACATCTGTCATAATTAATTTTCTGATTGAATAATCGTGTTTAAATTCTAAATATTGACCTTCGATTTATTCTGTTGAGCTGATCCAGAGTATCAGACCAGATTAAGTGATCGTTGAGCTTAAATGGATGAAATAGTCCGGGCCAGGATTCGAACCAGGGATGTATTGGAAAATGGGAAATTTACATCTGTCATAATTAATTTTCTGATTGAATAATCGTGTTTAAATTCTAAATATTGACCTTCGATTTATTCTGTTGAGCTGATCCAGAGTATCAGACCAGATTAAGTGATCGTTGAGCTTAAATGGGTGAAATAGTCCGGGCCAGGATTCGAACCAGGGATGTATTGGAAAATGGGAAATTTACATCTGTCATAATTAATTTTCTGATTGAATAATCGTGTTTAAATTCTAAATATTGACCTTCGATTTATTCTGTTGAGCTGATCCAGAGTATCAGACCAGATTAAGTGATCGTTGAGCTTAAATGGGTGAAATAGTCCGGGCCAGGATTCGAACCAGGAATGTATTGGAAAATGGGAAATTTACATCTGTCATAATTAATTTTCTGATTGAATAATCGTGTTTAAATTCTAAATATTGACCTTCGATTTATTCTGTTGAGCTGATCCAGAGTATCAGACCAGATTAAGTGATCGTTGAGCTTAAATGGGTGAAATAGTCCGGGCCAGGATTCGAACCAGGGATGTATTGGAAAATGGGAAATTTACATCTGTCATAATTAATTTTCTGATTGAATAATCGTGTTTAAATTCTAAATATTGACCTTCGATTTATTCTGTTGAGCTGATCCAGAGTATCAGACCAGATTAAGTGATCGTTGAGCTTAAATGGGTGAAATAGTCCGGGCCAGGATCCGAACCAGGGATGTATTGGAAAATGGGAAATTTACATCTGTCATAATTAATTTTCTGATTGAATAATCGTGTTTAAATTCTAAATATTGACCTTCGATTTATTCTGTTGAGCTGATCCAGAGTATCAGACCAGATTAAGTGATCGTTGAGCTTAAATGGGTGAAATAGTCCTCCAGTGTTCGTGTCCGGGATGGTTCAGCTGGAAGAGCATTGGCGACTTCAGCCAATAAATCCCTGGTTCGAATCCTGGCCCGGACTTTTTTCACCCAAAATGGGCATTTACATCTGTTACAATTAATTTACAGATAGAATAATCGTGTTTAAAATTAATCTAAAATAAAACAATCACTTTAATCCGCGATATTCAATGTTTTCAAATGGTCTGTCTGCCTTTTGGTTTTTGTCAGATTGATCTCGTATTTTAAACGTCTTAAAAAAGTACCTTTAAAAAAATATGTATCTCACGAAGAAAACATCGATTAATCAGATTTCAATTTGTACGACTTTTTAAAAATTCAAACTTTTCATTAAAAAAAAAATAAATAATAAATAAATAAATTCCTTTTACATTGATAAGCATTGTAGAAGTATAGACCAGGGTTGCTACGCTCCGGAGATTTTTCCAGGTGTAATATCAGTATTTTTTTTTTTTATGGAAAAATAAATCTAGATTAAAAACATGAAATTTCCCCCTATTTAAATAGAGATTTTCGATAAAACAACACCGGTAACCAAAGAATTTTCTGGTCTAAAAATTCCCTGACCCGTATCAACCCTGTATAGACCGACAGCTTTCCATCTAACGGTGGCGTCCTCATATGTTTAAAAAAAGAGCATGGAAAAATGTTAACATTACTTCCTTCTCCTGTTTCTTACTCCGTGATTTCGATGGTGCTACAGGGTTTATATGTTTTTCTCTAAAAAAATAAATTGAAATATATTAATTTAATTTTTTATTTAGAATTTTTGTTTTATCCAGTAAAAATTATTTTATTTTATTTTATCCAGTCGTTTCTAAACAATGATCTACTTAAACAGGGGTCGGAGCATATAGGACAAATTTTATTGGTTTTACCAGTAACTTTTAACTAAAATCTTTATGATATATTCCAATTGCATATTTTATAAAAATGTCTCTTAAAGATTAATGAAAAAAGATAGTGGTAACCACAATAAAATTTGTTTTATAAGCCCCGACCCTTGGTTTTGATGTTTTAATGCATAAATATGAACCTCCTCTCCCGAACAAAAAAAAGGATATCTTCAGTTTTTGGGGGCGGGGTATGTGGATATTCTGCGTTTCGATGAGCTCTGGCTTTTTTTTTTTTTTTTTCAATCATTTAATTCAGGGGGCGCGGATGGGCGGGTAGGGAGTTATTAAAATAATTTCTACAGTGTAGAATAAAATATAAGACGAATTGACCTGCGTGTTTCGATCTTTTAATGTATAAATATGCACCTCCCCTCCGGAATAGAAAAAGGCTAATTTTCATTATTTGAGGGCGGGATATGTGTATATTATGCGTTTCCGCGGATTCTGCTGTTTTTTTTTTTTTTTTTTTTTTTTTTTTTTTTTTTTTATAATCTAATACGGCTGATGCGGGTGTATGGTTTTTTTTATTATTTATTAGTACAAAAAAGTATAGGACAAAATATTGAAAAATAAACTTATAAAACATTTTTGTGCTGGCTGTGCAACGGATGAAGAAGTATCGTAAATTCGTGGTACTTACGGGCCTCGTTATTTTCCAGGTGAAATATCAGTATTTTATATATATATATATATATATATATATATATATATATATATATAATAAATAAAGCTACTTCAAACACTCGTAATTTTTCCTTCTTTAACAAATGATTTTCACTAAGAAAATAACTGTACTGAGTATTTAATTATTGAAATAAAATTGAAATGAAATCTTATTGAAATTATTTCCCGTTCTAGAAATTCCAGCATCCTTACGAACCCTGAAATTTTAGTTTGGGGGAGGGATTATAGGTTTTCATGATTGATTAATTACTGCAACTACAAAATATTAGGTCAGAAATTTTTTCAAAAATTCTTATAGATATATCATAATTTTTTGTAAAATAATATATATATTTTTTTCAATTTAAAATTGTTTTTCATTAATTCAATCACGTAACAGATCAATAGTTTTGGCAAAAACTTTCAAATAATGTCTAATTTTTCATGTCTTTTACAGAATTTTTAACCTTTTATCACCGGTTATTCCAAACAGAAATTTTTGCCTATTTGAATCAGAAAAATGCTCCGATTAAACAATGTAAAATTCACAATAAAATTTTACTGGTGAGAAAAATAAATTATGATGGGAGCATGGATGCCCCTACGTCGTACGGGCAAATCATGATTGGAATAAACACGTTGCCCGTACGACGCACGGGCAAAACAGGGAAGCGGTTAACATGCCAAATTTCATATTTCTAGGCCTATCACAAGCATCGCATTTTTAGAAAGTTTTTTCTCCTGCGATCCCTTTGAGTTTGTGGCATAGATATAAGACATAGTCTAAGTTTGATTCGGGGCAAACTCCATCATTTTGGTATCATTGCTTTTGAAATTGGTTCGGTAGTTCAGGAGATTACCCTCTACAAATAAACAAATCTTACCTCTTTGTAATATAAATATATATATAGACTACAAAAGTATTACATTTATTAGAATTATTTATAATTCATTAATATTCATAATTGATTGATTGGATAAAATAAAAACACAAATAGAAATCTAATTTAATATATTTCTATTAATTTCTATGGCGGAAGCATATAAAACACCTCTGTTATTGAAACAACCGTTATTGGTTATTTTCAACAAACATGATTCCGCTAATGCGACTGCTTTGGTGACGAAAGCTCTGGTGTGTGTTGGTAATTTTGTGTTGGTAAAATCCGGTTGAGAAAAAAAATGTATCTGATGTATTTTGTTCGATTACAATCGCGATCTTCGAGAAGTACTTTTGCCCGTAGAGTCCGAATCTAAAATAATAATAATAATAATAATAATAATAATAATAATAATAATAATAGTGGCGGTTATCATTTCAAATTTGGAGCGCCTCTGATATCCAGAGGATCAACTTTGGAATCCCTGAATAGCTTTTTCAAGTATAATTAAAGCTCGTATTTTTTCGTTTTTCAATTTGATGCGAAATTCTCGAGTTGTTCGACCATTTCCGACTTTTGGACACCGATTTTTCGATTCGAATATTTGACACCTTATATATAAACAATAACATAACTGGCAAAATAAATTAAAAACAAACGAAAGTGTGTGCAAAATGTTGTGGGGCATGTAAGACATAAAAAGTATTTTAAAAAGTGTAAGATTTAATTCATTTAATTTGAAGGGGATCTAACTTTTTAAAGTATTTTAAATATCGTATTGTTTGGATTTTGTTTTTATTTGTTAATGTTCAATTTATATAACTTATTTCTTACATAATTTGAGCATTAAACGAAGAAAAAACTGAATGAAGTTTATCAATAATGCCTCGTTTGGTGCTTTAAAACTGTAAGAAATAAATTGATTTGTTTTGCAAATTACCTTTTTGTTTATATATTTATTCACAAATTTATATTTTATTGCAATATTAAATATATAATTAAACAATTATTTACACTAGCCATTCCCTATGAAATTTAATACATCGTATCCCCTTGGCAATGATCAACAATGAGCTAAAATATTTTTAAATGAAAAAATTCAAAGGATCAAAGTTTTTCAGATAATTAAAGTTATTAAATTTAAAGTTATGAAAAAATATGTAAAATTGAAAAAAAAAATGTTTTAAGTTACAAAAAATTATTATATTTATCAGAACTGTTGTGAAATATTTTGCCGACATATTATTTTGTAGTTGCAGTAATTGTATTGTAATAAAATTTATAATCCCAACTCCACCTGAAATTTACGGTACTTCCCCTCCTTTATTTAATCAGCACAAAATAACTTTATTTTTTAGATTATTTGCCTTATATGTTATTTTACACTGTAGAAAGTATTTTAAAAACACCATACACGCCCATCCGCCCCCCTGAATTAAATCATTAAAAAAAAATAAGAACAGATCTCATCGAAACGCAGAATATCTACGTACTCCACCCCCAAAAACTGAAGATACCCTTTCGGGAGGGGAGGTTCATATTTACACATTAAAACATGAAAACAAGTAGGTCATTATTTAGAAGCGATTTACTGGATAAAATAAAAATCCAAATAGAAAACTAAATTAATATATTTCAATGAATTTGTGTAGAGAAAAACATATAAAACTCTATAGCACCATCGAAAAAATCGACACGAGCGGTTTTGAGAAACGCTATTCCTTCAAATTACGGGGAATTTGACATCAAAAATTCTGGCCAATCAGATTTCGAAAAAGTAAAGCATAGTTGGAAAAACCGAAATATGTATCTGTTTAATATGCTCGATTACACAGTGATCAACGAGGATCCGAAATAAACATCAAATATCTGCAATAAAAAATGGGGGGTTACAATTTAAGATTTCAAAGTTGGATCCCCTCTGATCCCAGGGGGTTGGTTGCGAAGATAAAAATTTGGTATCACGGAGTAGCTTATTTAAAAATTTTTAAAACACATTTTTTTGTTTTTCAATCTTATATCTATTTTCCCAGTTATTCGATCGCTTCCAGACTTTTCAGACACCCTGTATATAGCGACCAGCACCTTATGAAATTTCTGGTACAGAAACATCTAAAAGCCCCTGAAGTCCTTGTTGCGTATGAACCCTGAATTATTATACAATTAAATAATAATAAAAAAATGTAAAATAAATAGCAACATACTGCTTATTAGTAAAATATGGTATAGTTCGGCATTGTCATTTATAAAACGGTATACTATTGTTTACTTACAGTGTATTACCGTTATAGAATTAATTTTACAGTATAAAATTGGAACCTCAGTTGCTAATATGAAATCTTTTTGCCTCTTTTCAAGAGAATGACAAATTTGCTTTCACTTAGTTCTTTTTATTTAAGCTATTGCATAGCTTTTATCGAGGGTTTTGAGCGAGGCGACCGAATCCAAAAATTCCGTAACGAGAAATATCCTAACACATCCGTAACGAAAAAAACCTAACACTCGGCTACCGTCGTTTCACTTCGGCAGACTTCGGCATGGTATCCTTCGGTAGACTTCGGCAGACATTGACGCGGTATTTTTCAGATATTTAGAGGATATCAACTCTCAAACTTATATATGTTATTTTAGTTACTATAAATCTACAGTTTCAATAATAAAAATTCCTGATAGAATGTGTATAGAAAATAATCGTCTTAAGATAAAACAAGGTAGGATAATGTAGCTTTTGGTGAGTGGAGACCCGCCCAATGATGAGGATCGAAAAATTTCAATGCTTATAACTCGCGATCTAATTTTCGTAGCGCTGCCAAATTTTGTTTTGTAATTTATAATGAGACAGTGTTAATTTTTGGTGACAGGAGACCCCCACGGTGAGGGTAGAAAAAGTTAAAATGCTTATAACTCGCGGTCTAATTTCCGTAGCGCGGCCAAATTTTGTTTGGTAAATTATTATCAGACAGTGTTACTTTTGGTGACAGGAGATTTCCCATGGTGAGGGTCGAAAAATTTAAAATGCGTATAACTCGCGATCTAATTTTCGTAGCGCGGCCAAATTTTGTTTGGTAATTTATTATGAGACTGTGGTAATATTTAGTGACAGGAGATCCCCCATGGAGAGGGTCGAAAATTTTAAAATGCTTATAACTCGCGATCTAATTTTCGTATCGCGGCGAAAATTTGTTTGGTAATTTATTATGAGACAGTGTTAATTTTTGGTGAAAGGAGACCCCCCCCCCCCATGATGAGGGTCGAAAATTTTAAAATGCTTATAACTCGCGATCTAATTTTCGTAGCGCGGCCAATTTTTGTTTGGTAATTTATTATGAGACAGTGTTACTTTTGGTGACAGGAGACCCCCACGGTGAGGGTCGAAAAAGTTAAAATGCTTATAACTCGCGGTCTAATTTTCGTATCGCGGCCAGAATTTGTTTGGTAATTTATTATGAGACAGTGTTAATTTTTGGTGAAAGGAGAGCCCCCCATGCTGAGGGTCAAAAATTTTAAAATGCTTATAAATCGCAATCTAATTTTCGTAGCGCGGCCAAATTTTGTTTGGTAATTTACTATGAGACAGTGTTACTTTTGGTGACAGGAGACCCCCCCCCCACGGTGAGGGTCAAAAATTTAAAATGCTTATAACACGCGATCTAATTTTCGTAGCGCGGCCAAATTTTGTTTGGTAAATTATTATCAGACAGTGTTACTTTTGGTGACAGGAGATTTCCCATGGTGAGGGTCGAAAAATTTAAAATGCTTATAACTCGCGATCTAATTTTTGTAGTGCGGCCAAATTTTGTTTGGTATTTTATTATGAGACAGTGTTACTTTTGGTGACAGGAGACCCCCCCCCCCACGGTGAGGGTCGAAAAATTTAAAATGCGTATAACTCGCGATCTAATTTTCGTAGCGCGGCCAAATTTTGTTTGGTAATTTATTATGAGACTGTGGTAATATTTAGTGACAGGAGATCCCCCATGGAGAGGGTCGAAAATTTTAAAATGCTTATAACTCGCGATCTAATTTTCGTATCGCGGCGAAAATTTGTTTGGTAATTTATTATGAGACAGTGTTAATTTTTGGTGAAAGGAGACCCCCCCCCCCCCATGATGAGGGTCGAAAATTTTAAAATGCTTATAACTCGCGATCTAATTTTCGTAGCGCGGCCAATTTTTGTTTGGTAATTTATTATGAGACAGTGTTACTTTTGGTAACAGGAGATCCCCCACGGTGAGGGTCGAGAAATTTAAAATGCTTATAACTCGCGACCTAATTTTCGTAGCGCGGCCAAATTTTGTTTGGTAATTTATTATGAGAGAGTGTTCATTTTTGGTGACAGAAGATCCCCCTCCCAACCCCCACGGTGAGGTCGAAAAATTTAAAATGTTTATAACTCGCGATCAATTTTCGTAGCGCGGCCAAATTTTGTTTGGTAATTTATTATGAGACAGTGTTAATTTTTTATGACAGGAGACCCCCACGGTGAGGTTCGGAAAATTTAAAATGCTTATAACTCGCGATCTAATTTTCGTAGCGCGGCCAAATTTTGTTTGTATTTTATTAAGGTATTGCATAGCTTTTATCGTGGGCTTTGAGCGCGGCGAAAGAATCGAAAACTTCTGTAACGAGAAAAAAACCTAACACTCCGGCTAACGTCGCTTCAGTTTGACAGACTTCGGCACGGTATCCCTCCGTAGACTTCGGCAGACATTGACGCGGTATTTTTCAGATATTTTGATAATATCAAGTCTTAAACTTATGTTTTTTTTTTATTTCAGCTACCATAAACGTATAGTTTCAATGATAAAAATTCCTGATTAACCTACATGTATTGTAAGATAATAAAAATATTTTAAACGATATTAACTTCTCATTTGTTCAATACAAGAAAAAAAAATTGTTATTGGTCATCACGCTTAAAATGTTTAACTTGAATTACTATCAAAGACAAAAAAAAACTGCATAAATAAAAAATATATAAATAATTATAATTGCATAAGTTGATAAAAAATGCTATGCAATAGCTTTACCACGGCAGTCCCCGAGTGCCACACGTATTTTTTTAAATTATTTTTGTTTATTTATTTTAAGAAAAAGTTAGTATGAATTTGAGTTTATAATTGTCTTGAAACCTGTAGTTTCTAGCATTTCGTATTTTAAAAGGGGAAAAAATGTATATAAGTTGTTAAAAAAAAATTAATGTTAGAAAAAAAACCTGTAAAATTTTTATAAGTCAGTTTCTATAAATTCTTTTTCATTTGATACTTGTTTATGCAATGAATTTGGTTAATCGGTGCTCTCAAAAATGTGAGAATAGCTGAAATCCATCTGTATACTGACTGTTTTTTGCTTTTTCAATTTTGTTTACCGTTAATTTTAATAAGTTCACTTTCATTTTTGGAACCGGTTCCGAAAATGAAAGCATCCTCTTAAAAAAATTGCAATTAAAATCAAAATAGAAGAAAAAATGCTGCATACAGATTGATTTTAGATATCCAGTGAAAAAAAAATTATTAAAAATATTGAAATGCAACCGATATATAATTTTCTTTCAGGCATAAGATTGCAAAAAGTTAAAAAAAAAAAGAGGGAAACCTCGTGAACCGTTAAATGAGAAATTAGTTTAAATGACGCGCGTATAGACAATTAAGAAGGTTATTTTATTCGCAAAAAAATGTTGTCAGTATTTTTGTTTAAATCCTGTGTTATTTTATTTAATTTTTATTTGGGGAAAGGGGGTGGTCAAAGTGAATCCATTTATGAAAATATTATAAGTAGTTATGAAATGGAAGTTTCTATTTTAAGTTCTTACCGAAAAAAACGAACAATCGAAAAGTGTTGCACTGCTGCAATGTAATAAAACTGCTGCAATGTTTCACACAGACAAACTGTTCACTGTTCAATTTAAATTTTAACATGTTTTCCCTTAAAACATCAGTTATTCAAGCATGGGAATCTAATGTTTTAATTTGCTACTCAGCTACCAAATAAGTTGTTGAGAATATTAATGCTGGAGCAAATTTTCTGCAATTCTTTGATGTTATTGCATTTTTTCTGCGATCGTTTGACGAAATTTGCATTTTTTTCGCGATCTTTTTGACGAAAACCGCGTTTTTTGACAAATCGCGTTCTTTTTGCTATCTTTTTTGAGGAAATTTGCGTTCTTTTCGCGATTTTTTGACGAAAACTGCTTTTTTTACGATCTTTTAACGAAAATCGTGTTTTAATTGCTATCTTTTGACGAAAATTGCGGCTTTTCTCGCGATTTTTTGCCGAAAATCGAGGTTTTTTTCACGATTTTATTCTGAATATCGCGGTTTTCACGAATTTTACGAAAATTTATCTTGAACTTTTGACGAAAGTAGTATTTTTCTTATGATCTTAAGATGAAAATCGCGTTTTCTCGAGATTTTTTTTACGAAAATCGCATTTTTCTAGAGTTATTTTGACGAAAACTGCGTTTTTCTCGCAGTATTTTGATAAAAATAGCATTTTTTTCACGATCTTTTGATGAAAATAGCGTTTATTTAGGGATTTTATTCCGCGATTTTTTATATGAAGATCGCGTTTTTTTGCTATCTTTTGGCGAAGATCACGTCTTTTCGCGATCTTTTGACGAAAATCGCGTTTTTCTCGCGATCTTTAACGAAAATCTCGTTTTTCTCGCTATGTTTTGACGAAAATCATGTTTTTCTTACGATCTTATGCCAAAAACCGTGTTTTTATCGAGATTTTTCACGAAAACTCCATTTTTCTAGAGATATTTTGACAAAATCGCGTTTTTCTTTCGGTATAGCCTTTTTAGCTACATTCGGCGAATATAACCAATTTTTTCGCTATCTTTTGACGAATTTTTTCGCTTGACGAAAATAGCGTTTTTTTCGGATTTTTTCGACAAAAATCATTTTATTTATAATAATGATTTAAAATAATATGCAAAATATTAAATTTGATCATTACATTATTATAATTTGGAACTTATATCGAAACTTCAATAGATAACTTTATATATTTCTCAAAAAAACTCAGTTTAAAGTGGGGGGGAGGGGGGGGCCCAAAGTTATATTTTGGGGGGGGGGGGCTCAAAACACCTTGCTACGGCCCTGGTCTCCCCTACAGTAAAAAAAAAATCAAACTCCCTGAAATTCCCGCTTAAAACTGGGATGCAATTTAAAGCATCCTGTTACGTATAGAACCATCGGTTTAAGACCTACTTTTTATAACACTTTTCGATTGTAAGCAACATTAAGCACTAGGGTGGTGCGAAAAAACAAAAGTTTTTATTTCCGAATCGCTATAGTGCGGAAAATTTGCGATTGGTAAATACAAGAAAAACTAAAAAAAAATTTTTGAAATTGGACATTATCTTCCGATCGCGCAAACCACCTAAAAATTAAAAAAAATTGAAAAATTTCGATTTTTTCAGAATTTTTTAAAAATATTACATATACATATATTTTATCACTATAGTGAAAATATTTACATATTGTACTGTTTAATAATAATAAAAAATAAATTGCGTTTAGAGAATATCTTCCGATCGCGCAAGCTCATTAAAAATCGGAAAAAAATCAACTTTCAGTGATTTTTGATGCATTAAGAAAATAATTAAATAAGTTCAATATGCGGTCTCATGTTAAAATTTAAATGTAAATTTATATTATTGAGCATGTTATGCTATTTTTTAACAACCGAGATCTTACCACGACGAGATCGCTGCAGGGCGAAAAGGTTTAGTAGTTCGGGCAACTCCTGTTAGCCACGTTGCGAAACAGCGTTGAAGTCGCCCTATGTGTCCACATCCTTTTCACTCCCCAACATCGTCCACTTGCACAGAGCGCCATTTCGTATCAGTGAGCCCGTGAATGAATTTCGTTTGTTAATTAGATGTATTGGGTTATTCAAAATACATTAACATGTGACAGGTACACGGATCTGGATACATCGTTCACAAAGAAAATTACTAGACAATCTTTTCATTGTCCTATCCCCCCTATTTTGTCATCCCCTAGAGATTTTTTGTCAAATATTCTTCACGAATATAGCGCCTGTACGAGAAACTAAAGAAAATCCTTTAAAAGTATTTAAATACTTCTAAAATCGTTAAAAATATTTCTAGACTTTTTCAATAAATGCGTCCATATAACACGCATTGGTATGTAGAATGATACATGTTTGAAGATGGTTTATAGTAATTTTAATCAGTGCATGTTGTCAATCGTGATATTTGTCTCAGGACTGAAGAGGATAACTAAATAATCGTCCTTTTTTCCATCAAAAAGTATGTCATGTGGTTCTTCTGATTCCACTTGACTTTGCCGTAATTTTTTTCTTTCTGTTTGTTTTCTTCTAATTTTCTATAGGTCAATAACTTGAAAAGCATCTGTTTTAGTTATTACAGGAATATCTTCTAGTACACTCAACGCTTTAGCAGCACCTGCACTGTCAGATACACCATTGCGATCGCAATGTAAAGATGTAGATTTTAACTCCACTTTCATTTGCCATGGTAATTTCTTTTTCTTAAATCTGATAGGCTGTATCCGTCATGGTAATGATATTTTACATATACCTACATTAGCATTAAAATTCTCATGTATTTCATCTAAATGCTCAAGGTCTTTTATTTTCGCTTCAACAAATTTGGAAGGTTGCCTTTTCAATATATAGTTTCGTCTTCCAAGTCTTGTACTCAGTTTTTTTTCCTTTTTTTTTAAACTTTAGTACCAATTTTTCCCGTTCCGTCCTTTCTCTGGAGGTAGATAAATCTATGCTCAATAACTGGAATTTTGTTGTGTTTTTGAGACGTACAATTAGTCTCAATTAGACACTCCCTCAGATCTGTTGACTTTTTACATGAGCAATATAAATTCATTACACGTTTGCAGGCTGAAATATCACAGAGTTGAGTTTCTTGTTTTTTAAATTCATCAAACTTTTTTATAAGGTTTGGCTATTCCTTGTCTCGAATATAAGATTTCGTTAGTTTAGAATATTATCGTAGTAGGCATTAATTAGCTAAATGATTCTACAATCAAACACTTTTGGGATTGACGCCTTCTAATAAATATATTTTATTTTTTATTCCACTGTATTGCTGACAAATGAGAAACTCACTTTAATGATGTTGAATTTACTTGCTAATAGAAACCTCTCCTCAAGGTAGCATTGAAGAACATCTTCGTGTGTTGGAAGAATATTTGGCAGAAAATCTCTTGGATGACCGAATATAGGACAATGAAAAGATTGTCTAGTAGTTTTCTTTGTCAACGACGAGACGTATGAAGATCCGTGTCCCTGTCACATGTTAATGTATTTTTAATAACACAATACATCCAATTACAAACGAAATTCGTTCACGGGCTCTCTAATACAAAATGGCGCTCTGTGAAAGTGGACGAGGTTGGGGACAGAAGCATGTGGACACGTAAGGCGACTTCAACGATTTTTCGCAACGTGGCTAACAGGATGCGCGCGAAACTGTATACCTTGAAAAACTACTAAACCTTGCAGCGATCTCGTTGTGGTAAGATCTCGGTTGTTCAAAAATAGCATAACATGCTCAATAATATAAATTTACATTTAAATTTTAACATGAGACCGAAAATTGAACTTATTTAATTATTTTCTTAATGCGTCAAAAATCACTGAAAATTGAATTTTTCCCGATTTTTAATGAGCTTGCGCGATCGGAAGATAATCTCTAAACGCAATTTATTTTTTTATTATTATTAAATAGTACAATATGTAAATATTTTTCACTATAGTGATAAAATATATGTATATGTAATATTTTAAAAAAAATTCTGAAAAAATCGAAATTTTTCAATTTTTTTGAATTTTTAGGTGGTTTGCGCGATCGGAAGATAATGCCCGATTTCAAAAAATTTTTTTAGTTTTTCTTGTATTTACCAATCGCAACTTTTCCGCACTATAGCGATTCGGAAATAAAAACTTTTGTTTTTTCGCACCACCCTATTAACCCATTAACGCCCGAATTATTTTCTTTGCTAAAATTTAAATTTTGTATTTCCCACCACTTTTAAAATCAAATTAACTTTTATCTAAATTTATCGAGGATTCTGTCTCGTGAAAGAAGGTGTATATTTATCTTCCTTTTTACTGGTGGGAAAGCCGCTTTCTTGCTGTTTTTGTAACCGTCCTCAAACGAGGACACTGGGCGTTAATGAGTTAAGCACACAACCAAGAATGTATTCTGCAGGCCAATAAGAAACGAATAAAGATTGAACTCTTCCAGTGTTTTAAAGAAAAAAAAACATCAGCATGAAAGGTTCGCATAAAATCATAGGTGACATATAGCATAGGTGGGCAACTTTTCCACTTTTTTCTTTCCACTAAATTTATGAAAATACTTATTTAAGTGCGAATTCCGCGTATTAAATATAAGGGAAAGCGTTCTTTTAAATTTTTGCGGTGAGAAAAAAGTGCAAAGGCTGGTTACTTTTCATACAAAGGCCGAATTCTCAGACGCAAAAATAGCAATTAGTCTATTAGTCATAGTTCACTCACAAGCATTTTTGCTTTATTTAATCACTGGGATTAGTTAAAAAATAATAACATTTTAAAGTTAGTGATATAAGACAACCTTATTGGCCCATGTCCCCCAATAAGTCGGTGCCTAAGATAGGTAGATGGTTAGCAGGTAAGTTTTATTATGTCTAGACATTATGAAAAAATATATATATAAAATACATGAGAAATGCAATATCAGTAAGAGTTCTATCATTACTGATCGATCAATAGAAATTTTCCGTTTTGCAACTATCCAGAAGACCGGTAGCAGATAGGAGCAAGTCGTGAAATATACTCCTACGAACATGATTATAATCTACGAAATTTGAAACAGCATAAAGCTTATGTAAAATACCTATCTAATAATAATTTATGTGAACACTGTAAAAGTAGATATACTCCAAATAAAAAAGAAATCGTATATCAGTAGATCGGTAAAATCTTTCACAAGAGTTCACTAAGGTAAAAAAATTCGAAATTACAGCTTGAAAATTCAATGAAGGAACGTAATTGCTGCTCCAAAATTTGGAAGTTTCTGAATTTTTTACTTGTTTCTTTAAACAAGTAAAAAATTCAGAATTCGGCGTTGATATGTAAAGACGCCAGTTGATATGTCTTTACATATCAACTGCACTTGACTTGAATAAAGGATGGGAAGCGTAAGGGATGGGAAGGTAAGCGGATGGGAAAGTGGTTGAGTAACGAAACTCGCCATCAAGCGTAGATTCCTAGAAAAGAAAAAAAAATGTAAATAAAAATTATATGTAAGTTAGCTTTCAAAGAAGGTCGGTTATAAAGCCCAGGGAATGACATTTTAGGTAAGTAAAAAGAATGGCTCTTTCTTTGAAAGAGGCTTCAGTCATCATAATAAATATGCAGAATGAAAATACCTTGAATTTTATATGAGTTTGAAGTATTGCGTGTGTCACCTTATTCTTATTCTTATTAATATTTTATAAATTATAATAAAACATATTAAAAAATAAAGTACTTAAAATGTTATTTTAAGTTTTTAGCCATATTCTATAATATAATACACATAAAGATATTTTTAAATCCATTTAAAATAAAACTTTTACGAATATTAGCGCATATCTTTTGGATGTTTTCAACGAGATATCAATTGGCCCACACCAATGTGTTAAACTTAGTTCACAATACATTTTTATTTTTTATTTCAAAATATATCAAAATATTTCAAATCTTGGTTCAAACTATGCCGAAACACCAAATGTCAAGTCTTTTGAATGATAAATGTTTGAATTATAAAAATTTAAAATTTAGTGCTTCTAATGTTAAATTACATTTTAATATTTTTATTAATATTTCCTGAAATCATACTCCTAATGTGTAATTTTTTATGTAGGAATAGTACTAAAATACCCAAACATAAATGCGTTGAATTTGCAAATTTTTATAATTATAAAGTATGAATTATGAATTATGAAATTAATATTCGAAAAAAAAACTATGAATTGAAACCTCTTTTTTTTGTGTGTGTGTGTGTGTGTGTGTGTGTGTGTGTGGATTATGATTTATTAAGTCCTGCTTTATGGAAATCCAAAATTTCAATTTTTTCTCAGTAATTTTCAAATTATGCTTAAAAAATGATAAAATGTTTTAACAACTTAACTGATTAATATATTTGAAAACAAACTTTCAAATAATGCCTATTTTTTATATCTATTACAGAATTTTTAATCTTCCATCACCAGTTGAAAAAAAAGGCCTAACTGAATCGGGAAAAATTCTCGGTTTACATAATGCAAAATTTACTGGTAAGAATAATAAATCATGATTGGCAAAAACACGTTACTGGCATGACATACGAACAAATCAGGGAAGCGGTTAAGGTAGGGGTGCAAAAATCTAGACGCCTGCAGGCAGTCTCTCGCCACTAAATTTATTCCGTTTTTAGCATTTAACAACAAAGATGAAAAATGCTTATGCATTCGGTTTGTCTGTCCATCTGTCCGCGCTCTAACTCCCGTAAATACACTCGGATTGCCCTGAAATTTTTGGACGTTTTAGACATTTACCCTAGCACGAAGCCTGTTGAAAATGAAGTTTCTACCATGATTAGTTTATTTACAGGGAAAATTAAAAGTATTCCATTACATTACGGCCAATGGGTAAAAATCG
This sequence comes from Maratus speculifer, assembly GCA_964019185.1. Lineage (NCBI taxonomy): Eukaryota > Metazoa > Arthropoda > Arachnida > Araneae > Salticidae > Maratus > Maratus speculifer. Next base: position 52,511,956 of record OZ025293.1, read on the forward strand.
TAAAGGTGTCAAACCCTATCAAAAATATTAAAATTTATATGCATCTACGAGTTGCACTAAAATATGTATTTTATAAAATATGCGTTGAAAATATAGCTATTAGTAATTTACAGTGTCGCACAAAAGAATTCCATTACATAATGGTAAAAGGGGAAAGCTGTGCAACATACTTGCAACATATTAAACTCTTTCATGTATAATAAAATTGATGCATGTAACTGAGGCTTAATATAAATTATACAAATTATACGATACTGTCTTGCATAATATGAAGTACATAGCATTTACAGGGACACGCAAAAGATTGAAAATATTATATTCTTTCCGAAGTACTGTATATGTATCCGATATGGCTGGTGGATAGATAAAATGCATTTTAATTATGATATGCGCGTTTAAGTTTCATTAAATCTATGCGCATTATATGATGTGTATAAATGCTATAGTTGATATACAAGGCTACCCAAAAGAGTTCGTCAATGTTACTGAATATGAGCGTAAATTACTTAAAGTTGGTTCTTAAATAAGTTATGCATTTTTACGCTGAATTGCATTTAGTTTACTAAGAAATGTTTGCAGAATATAGATAAAATGATATACAGTGGTATTATTCATAGGCGTCCATTTACCCAAAGAATTGGGTAAATGGACGCCTATGAATAATAATTTATGAGAATGTGATTTCGGTTGTTTTAAGAGTTTTTTAGTTTAAAATAGATTTTAGCTTAATGCTGACGTGTATTAAAGGTACAAGGGGCTGAACACAAATATTCAATCCATCTATTGTATAAATTGTTAAAAAAGAATTTTCAAGCTACTAGGCATTTTCTTACTAAATTAATTTTTTTCCATTATATAGTACGTATATCAATTGACAGATCAAATTCAAAGCTGTTCAAAAGTATTGGAATACATATTTGGCTATATGCCCTTATTTCCCTAAATAATGAAGTTTTGTTCATGAAATGTTGGAAAGTACTTCATAATCTATGCTTATGCATGATTTTTCTTACTCCCCCTTTTTTTTTTTTTTTGGTCCAATATTTCGAGCAAAATACGTGCTAGAATGCTATGAAATTTTCAGCAAAGAAAACTTTTAAATTTTAGTGGTGAGAGATTATTCGCTCACGCCTAAATTTTTGCACACCTAGTTTAACCCGTTTAGGGGCGCCGCCGTTTGCAGTCTGCAAACGGTTAATTTTGATACCCAAAACGCCAAGTGGCACCAGTAATACATTACAGTACAATTTCGATCTTATAATATATGTTAAGAAAAACTTTCAATTAATTTCAAATAAATTTGCTCTTAAATTGTGGTATGAGTTAATTATTCAATCATTTTTAGGGCGAAAATGCCTTGCTCCTGAAAGGGTTAAGAGGTCATCTTTCAACTGAAGTTAGATATGTTGAAAATATTTATGCAATCCTATAAACTAGAAGGCTTCAATAACTGCTTGAGTAGCGCCTAAGATACCTTGGTTAGAAAAAGATCTCTCTCGATCAACAATCGAGTACCGAACTTCAATGTGCATACAGTCCCTAAAATAGGGTCGTTTTAAAATAATTAGTTTCTCGGAAATTTATCTTACGAATTGCATGAACATTTTTTTAGGCTAATTGAAGAATGCAGAATTCATTTATGTTATCAAAATTATGCACTGCTATCGAAAAAAACAAAGTTAGGGTTCGTTTTAATATGTAGATAGCTTCTTAACCCTTCGATCTCTGATGGTTGAATTTTCTACCACTTACTTTTAATCTCCAAATGTCACATTGACACCGGAATATTCAACCAAATTTATCTAAATATAGAATAACGCATATTTTCGTGTATATTATGTAACGAATCTTTTGTTTACAAAATGCTGGTGCCAATGTGACATTTGGGCATTTTGAAGAAATATACCCCAAGAGCTCAAAGGGTTAATCAAATTTTATATACATCATTTAAAAATAGACTTTATTTCCAACTAGCTGACCCGCCCGGCGTTGCCCGGTTCCGTGATAATAATATCAAACTAGCCTGGAGTTTGTGATTTTATCTCTAATTCGAAATACGTGGCCTCTGACTGTGAGAAAAATCGGTTTAAAAAAATAAACAACTAAATTTAGAGTAACAAATATTTAAAACGACTTCGATGGGAAACAGAGAAGGAAATATGTGTTCAACAATTGCGCAATTTTCGTGTTAAAATGCTGATTTTTATCCGTAAATATCACTGTTCAGTCACGTATTTTTTTTATTTTTTTCACATCGAAATCTTAAGTGTAACATTTTGATTTTCAAACAGATTACATCACTCCTAGAGCCGACTGTACCTTGATTAAGATCGATAATCAATGATTAGGTAAATGGTTAATATATAGTAATGTAGTTTCAAAACCATAGAACAAAATTAAGTATATTTCAATCAAAACATGTGTAATGTTTAACCTGTTGATAAAATCCTAACCGTAACCTAATTGTACTGTAATCGCAACCCATCTGTAACCTAACTGCAACTTAACCTGAGCCAAACTTAAATATATCATAAATGTAACCTAACCGTCACCTTATCATAACTTATCCGTTTTCTGACCGTAACCTAACTGCAACTTATCTTAACCTAACTGTAACTTAATCATAATCTAACTATAACGTAACCGGAATTTAAATAAAACGTAAGACTTAGGCCCGCCACACACCAGTGAAACATTGAACAAAAAAACATGCATACGACAATTTCACCCTGATAACAAAGAAAAAGCCGGTTTGTCTGCGTCCTGTTGCACGTTTTTTGACGCATGTCTCCCTAGTGTGTGGCGGGCCTAACCATAATATAATTGCAACCTAATTGCAACCTAACTATAACCCAAATGTAACCTAACTGTTACCTAACTGTAGCCAAATTCTAAAATTAACACTAACTATAAACTAACAATTCTAACCGCGTACGTGCTACAAAGTACTTTAGCTCCCCTTTTCACCACTACGGGGCGCAATATGTTTTGTACGAAAATCCGATATGGATCACCGCCACCTGCGGTCGGATATAATATGCGTGCAATGCACGATTTGCAGAATGCTGCAGTTTCACTTTTCATCACCAGAATTAGCATTTTTTCGTAAACAAACCTAAACCCGAACGATAATCCGATTTTCATTCTTTCTGTAGATATATTACCCAACGGGATGGGGATACAAATAACAATTTATGAAATTTGTTGCAATTTCTATTCAGAAATAATGATAACCACCACGCAATTAAGAGTCCAATATTAATCAATAAGAATCTCCTACACTGCTGCTGCATGCTCTGTAAAATATGTTAGTTCTACTTTTCACCTCCAGGAGCTTACTAATTCCTTAATAAACCTATATCTGAAGAAAACTCCAATATTAAGCTTATTCGTACATATATTAGTCGAGAGGGTGGGAAAATCTAATAAGAAGTTAAGAAATTTAGTGAAATTATTGTTCTATAATAACCACTACTTATAAATAAAGGATGAGATATGTTCTGTACGAATATCATACACAGATTCCCACTACCTGCAGCATTGTATGGCAGGTGTGCGTTAAACCAACACCCCCTATAGTCAGTATAGGGGGTGTTGGTTAAACTCGGAACAATCTTTGTATTTAAAAGTGAAAAAAAAAGAACGATGAAAAAATGTGTTTAAAAATATCTTTAAAAATAAATAGTCATGCATCAAGTACAGATTATGAAACACTATTCACACCATTCACCAACACATTCAGAATAATGTAAAAAACTGCACCGTTTAAAAAATTAAAATATTATGTCTCATTTCACCATGTGAAAATATATTAAGCATTTCAAAATCAAATTTCAGCTGTCCCCATCGACATTCGGAAAATGATCCGAAAATTTTAGCAGCCCTGTATATGATACATCGATAGATACATATTAACAACATGCATTCCGAAATTTAATTCATTTAAGAGATACACATATTTTAATTGAAAATTAGCCTTCAGCAATATCCTCTAATGAGGAGAATGGTAGGCAAATAATTTTGTGCTGCCCTTTATATGATGTATAGAATTTATATGTAAAGAGTAGTGTGGTAAAAAAATAATTACATTTAAAACTGCATACCGAATTTTAAAACGTATTCTCTAGCAAACGTATTATTAAGCAAAGACAGTACTGTAACCATACCTTTTGTGTGTCCCTGTAAATTTATTTAAAAATGCTATAAATGCTCTGTTTTAACGTAACCGTAGTTAAATTCATTGATATTTAGTAGTTTGAATACATTAGAGATAGCGGAATGTCATTAAAGTACGCTCCAAACGATTTTTACCCATATATCATAATGTATAATCGAACTCTTTTGAATGTCCCTGTAAATGAATCATTAGTCATACATACTTCATATGGAATACCAAATATGCTTTGGTGACCCTAAATAAGCTTTATCAATTGCATGAAAATCCGACTATACTTATAGTCGGATTTTCATGCAATTAATAAGTCTTATTTAGGGTCACCAAAGGCAGGAGTTAGAGCGTGAACAGACGGACTGACAAACCAAATGCATAAGCACTTTTCAATTTTCTTAGAAAGTGCTAAAAAGGACTACGATAACTTACTATAATCACGATGTAAAAATACTCGATAACCGCTTCCAAGTCGCCCAATGGTCCTTTATCTTTAGAAACATCCGAAAACAATTTATTTTACATTTACAGTTTATTTAATATATAAAGCATTTCAAAACCGAATTTCAGCTGTTCCCATTTACATTCGGAAAATTATCCGGTTTTTTAGCAACCCTGTATATGATATAGAGATTTGTATGTAATAACAATATGCATTTCAAAATGTAATTCATTTAAGTGGTGAGTAACTAAAAAATAGCCTTCAGCAATTTCCTCTACTAAAGAAAATGGTATGCGAATACTTGTGTGCAGCCCTGTATATCAAATATAGATTTTATATACAAAGAGAATATTTCAAAAACTAATTAAATTTAAAAGTACATACCGAATTTTAAAACGTACTCTCCAGCAATTATTTCGCAAATACAGTATTGTAGCTGATTTCTTTTGTGTGTCCCTGTAAATTAATAAAAGTTGCTATGATTTGTGTGTTTAATTTAATCGTAGTGAAAGCAGGTGATTTATATCCGTTTCAGTACATTTGAAATAGCGTGATCTGATTAAAATACTCGTCAAACAATTTTTCCGCATATACCGTAATGCAAGGCTGTCCGACCTGGCGCCCGTTAGATACCAGAAAGATCTTACAGAAATCAAGACCTTATTGAATAGGAGATATTCGGAGATTTAATAAGGCAAAATTTTCTGTAAAATTTTGCTGGTAATGCACGGGCGCCAGGTTGGGCAGCCCTGACGTAATGTAATCGATTTCTTTTGAGTGTCTCTGTAAATGAACCAATATTCGTACATATTTCATATGCAATGCCAAACATACTTTAGTGATCCTAAAAAAGCTTTATCATTTGAGTATATTTACGGGAGTTACAGTGTGGACAGACGGACAGACAAATCGAATGCATAAGTACTTTTCAACTTTATGCTAAAAAACACTTCTGATATTAAAAGAAAATATATCATTAATATTATCGAAAATGATAATTTAAATTATATTTAAAATATTGCTACTCGCAACAGCAACATAAAGCATTCGAATGCAAGGAATTATTTTTGTCAATTTCTAATTTTTAGTGTTAAAAGAGTCAGTAAGGTTTTTTTCTAATAATTTATTTAACATTTAAAAACCATATGTCTTGCTATTTAAACAATTCAGTTTCAACTACGCAATTATTACCGCTCATCCAATAAAAGTTGAGGAAAAAACAGGAAGACAGTAGTATGCACCCCACTATAGTAGGCAAATGGGTCACGCCCAGCTGTCAATTAAAAAAGGGGGGGCGGTACCGGAAGTGGGGATGTCACGTGACTTTATCGTATAGGATAACGAGGGTTAATATTGAGTTGGTTTTTTTGGCTGAATGTTGAGTTGTTGTTTGCTGAATTTTTTTATGGGGGGAAAGGGGGGTGTCACGTGACTTTTTATCGTATAGGATAACGAAGGTTAATGTTGAGTTGTTTTTTTTGCTGAATGTTGAGTTGTTGTTTGCTGGATTTTTTATGGGGGGAAAGGGGGTGTCACGTGATTTTATCGTATAGGATAACGAGGGTTAATGTTGAGTTGTTGTTTGCTGGATTTTTTATGGGGGAAAGGGGGGTTGACAATATTTATGTGCTCGAGGGGTGGATTTAAGACTTGGTTTCTGAAAAGTATGACGTAATCAGTGGATTTCAATTTAATTTCATAGAATTTATTTTTTATTTAAAGGAACTTAATTTTAATTTGACTAATTATAAAGGATTTTTTTTAATTTAAACGAATTAATTTTTAATGGATGATTTATTCCAAATTTTTATTTGGTTTTTCAAAGCCATTTTTATATAAAACCTTTTACTGAATGTTTTATTCTCAGGATGACGTAATCGATGATTTGAATCTATTTAATTAATTAAAATAAAAAAATTAAGCTGATTATTTTCAAACTGATTGTTTTTTAATCGGTTTTAAAGTTTTTTTTAATTAAATTTACTTTTAATGAGTTTTATTTTTAAGTTTTAATTTCTGCAACACATGATTTAGAAAAGATGGCTTATGTTCGAACATGAATGTGACGTCATGTAATGATTTCATCCTAGGCGAGCAATTACGAAGATCTTTTGTAAAGCTGAGCTGTTTTTGTAGAGTTAAAATGTGATTAACTGGAAAGTTGAGTTGTTTAAATGGCCATTAGCTGCAACCGTTTTAGAAAAAAGTTTCTGATTCAGCAATTGGCAGCAAACGTATCTATCATTTGCTCACAGCTTTCTGCAGTGTGTAGCATCATTTTTTGACTTGTAAATACCTAGGCAGCACAGAACTATGGGCCCATGTGGGCTCCATATGGGTCCAATATGGACAGATGGGCTTTAGCTGGGCCCATTTGCCCATTAGAAACCCAGATACATCCATATAAATTAATTTTGTAGCATATAGTTCGAAGCGCATTTATTCTGCATTTATATTGATGTTAGAAGTATATCAGCTTACTGTTGGATTATATTAACCGTAAAAAGTAAGAAAATGTTGAAATTGTTATATATGTACAACATTCAGAAAATCTGTGTAGATTTGTGTAAATCGATATGGGTTATCTATATAGATCTTGATAGAAAATCTATCAGAATCTGGAAACAACTTTTTAGTACACTACAGTGTAGTTTAGAAACACTACAGTGTTTTTTTAAGTTATTTTAAATAAGATTTAATCGTAATATAAATACGGAATTTTTTATACTACAATTAATTATTATTTTTTTTAATTATTGTTATATAATAATAATATATCGATAATAAAAAATCGATATAAATTAATTTTGTAATATGCATTTCGTGGCATATATAATATGCGTTTATTTTAATAATACATGTACACTATTTATTCAACTAGTAAATTAATTGTGAAAATGTTGAAGTGTAATATCCGTACAGCATTCAGAAAATGTATGTAGATTTCTGTAGATCGATATATGGGCCATCTATATAGATCTTGATAGAAAATCTATCAGAATCTAGGGACAGCTTTTTTATGTTACCATGTGAGGGAGTGACCTTTGTCATAAAGGCACTCTAGTATTTCTGAGATCTTGACGTCAATAATTTAACATGTGTAAGCGTAAAAGCGACATCTATCCTCTCTTTTACTTTAACTTTCTAGAGTGTGTGTGCTCTTTCGGATTCTGCAGTTAGCTCGCGGTTATTAGTAATATGTTAATGTGAAGTATCTCAGTTTGCAGCATATAAAAGCTTGGGTGTGAGTGTGTGGTGAGTGTCTCTGGCATTAGCCAGTGAGTGAGCATCTGTGGCGTTAGCCAGCGAGTGAGGATCTCTGTCATTAGGTAGCGAAGTGAATTATTGTTCAGCGAAGTGCTAGCGAATTGAAGATAGCAGCGGGCCTCCAGTGAAGTGTAAAGAAGTTTCGATATTTGACTTGAGAGTTGGCCGTGGTAAGAAACTTCATAGTAGTTTCATTTTGATTATTTGTGAATAAAGAATTACACACAGTCACGGGCTGTCTAATTAAGCTTTATCTAATAGCTCAGCCAAGAGATAGTGAGAAGTGTTAGAAGGTGCCACGATTGAGCTCGTCCGGAGCCTGTGAGTATGCGTTTAGCTTTTTCATAGTATTCTCAGTTGTGTAAAATTAAGACTTGCTCCACTTTCCTTCAGCCTTCATCATTTTAATAAACTTTGTTGTTTTATCTTAACTACTGAGTATGTCTGCATTTAACCTCCACCACGACCAACCAATCGTTACAAATGACACTCAACGTGTATATAACGTTACAAATGGCGCCCAACGAAATGTCGGACATTGTGAGATTGTGCCACGGGTGTATTTCACCGGTGAGGGTGATATTAGTGAATTTTTAGTTAAACTAGATGATTATATTTTGTTCAATAATATACCTGAGAAAAGTAGATACGTAGTGCTTAAATGCTCATTGAAGGACGAAGCACTTTTGTGGTTAGAGAATATAGGAAAGTTTTTGATTACTGATGAAGCGAAAAGATTTGAACAAACTGTGATTGAGTTAAAGAAGGCATTTCCTCCCATTAAAGATAAAAGTATTTTGAGAAAAGAGTTCTATTGTAATAAGCAGAATATTTATGAGTCGGCGTCAAAATTTTATCTACGTAAGCTTGAACTAAAAAATAAATTAGATTTAGATATCACATTTGAGGAATTGTTGGACATTGTTTTTCCTCTTTTTAATCCGAATATACAGGACTTTATTGAAGTTAGAGCACCGACGAATTTTGCAGAAATGCATCAGATATTATCGAAGTATGAGACTCGGCATAGCTCGGATCAACGGGATTTGCGTAGCCCTCGTCAGAGACCTGTCGCCGATAGTAATTTGAGAAATGAGGGGGATCGTAATTTTTTGAGAGGGGGACAGCGATTTCCGGATAATAATTTGCGTAATAGAAATGATGGATTTGATCGTAATATGTCGAATACGAGTAATGGTAATAGGAATTGTGGTGGTGCTAATAGTTTTAGAAGTGGTGAGAGAAATATGTATGGAAATAGACAGAATAGTGGTTATGATCGGAGAGGGGGAGTACGGGACAGGAATGTTTCTTCGCAAGTAAGGAGATTAACTTCGGATGAGAATTTGGAAAATAGGTCAATGCAAAAGAGATGTGTTCAGAGGTCGGGTCAGTTAAACTGGTAGGTGACTGTATTTCGGAAGGTATGCAGTCACAGATTAAATCGGAAAAGCCTTCTGTGAGTTTGAATAAAATTACTATTAATCCGGTTGAGTTACCTGAAGTGTTAATTGTGTTAGATGGTATTGTCGTTAAAAGTGTCTTCGATACAGGGGCAGATAGGTCGTTCATTTCTTTTGATTGTTATCGGAAATATTTTTCGTATAAGAAGTTGAAGAGGTTAAGTCTGGTGGTTCAGTCGGCTCAGGGAGTAGCTTGCGGTAATAAAGGTTCAGTAGAATTGGAAGTTGAAATTTGTTCGGTTAAGACATGTTGGGAGTTTTGTGTGTTAGATGGATTAACAGTGCATTGTATAGTTGGTGTGGATTATATGAAGGATAGAGGAATTAGTTTGGATTTCTTTAAAAAGTCGTTAATCGTGAATAATGATGAGAATGTGAGTAAGAAAGAGCATGTTTCAGTCTCAGTTAATTTGGAGGAGTCGGGGTTAAGTGAAATCGAGAAGGAGGAATTTAATAAGTTTTTGAATGAATTTGGAGAGGTTTTTTCTGATAAACCGGGTTTAACGCATGTTGCGTGGCATGAGATTGATACTGGTTTAAAAGCACCTGTTGCTAGTAAACCATATCGTTATGATAAAGTTAAACAAGGTATAATTGATTATCATATTCAAAAAATGCTAGCGGACGATATTATAATGCCAATTGAGTCTCCTTTTGCATCGCCAGTAGTGTTATGTCGTAAAAATAATGGGAAAAGTTTAGATAATCCAGAGGCATATAGGTTTGCAGTAGATTATAGAAAGTTAAATGCGATAACGCAATACCCTCAGTATCCTATTCCAGTTATTGATGACATTTTGGCTAATATAACGAGTACGAATTATATGTCAACGTTAGATCTTAAGTCAGGTTATTTTCAGATTGCAATGAAGCCGGAGGACATACCGAAGACTGCGTTCATTACTCGGGACGGTTGTTTTGCTTTTAAAAGAATGAGTTTTGGTTTATCGGGAGCGCCGGCAACGTTCCAGAAGGCCATGAATAATATCCTTAAACCTTTGATTGGTAAGGGTGTCCTGGTCTACCTGGACGACATAATTATAATGGCAGCTACTTTTGAAGAGCATTTAAGATTATTGAGGGAAGTATTTACGTTGTTAAGAGATGCTGGGTTAACAGTTAAGTTAGAAAAATGTAAATTTTTGAGAAAAGAGATAATGTATTTAGGAGTTAAAATTACGCGTGATGGTATTAATATAGATAATGAGAAAATTGAGGCAATTACGTCAATGAGTCCCCCCAAAAATAGTAAGGAAGTGGCGACATTTTTAGGAATGGTGGCTTGGTTTGCCAAGTTCATCCCACGTTTTTCAGAGTTATGTGAACCGTTGTATAATTTAAAAAGGAAAAGGGTGAAGTTTGTATGGTCATCAGCGGCTCAGAAATCGTTTGAATTATTAAAAGAAGTTTCCCCTCCTGTTTTGGCTCACCCCGATTATTCGTCTCAGTTTGAAGAGTATTGCGATGCGAGTGCAGTGGGGGTTGGAGCGATGTTAGCACAGAAAGGTCGACCTATAGCGTTTGCGTCGAGAATTTTAAATGCAGCGGAAAGGAATTATTCGATTACGGAAAGGGAGTGTCTTGCAGTAATTTGGGCTTTGAATAAATTTCGTTGTTTTTTCACTAATATACCGGTTAACGTCATTACGGATCATTCAGCTTTGACAAAGTTAACTAATGGAAAGGGTTTGTCGTCTCGTATGGTCAGATGGTGTTTGAAGTTAGCAGAGTATAATGTTGTTATAGAACATAGGGCTGGCAAGGAAAATGCGGTAGCGGACGCTTTGTCTCGAAACCCGCATGGTGGTTTAGAGGTCACGGAGGAAATTAAGTGTTGTGCATTATCTTCGTTGGTGTTAAGGTCACGAGAGCAGTTGATAAGGGAACAAAAGCAAGATGAAGAGTTTGGTAGTTTGTATCGTTATTTGGAAAATCCTGATGATGTCCCGAGCGCAGATGTGCCTATGTTTGAGAAATGGTCCCAATCTTTTAAGCTTATCGATGGTCTTCTTTTTTATTCTAAAATTGTAAATTCACGTGGTGAATTAAGAGTTTTTATTCCGGCTAGTCTTCGTAAGGCCATCTTGAAAGAATTTCATGATAATCCATTAGCAGGTCACTTAGGAATCAGGAAAATTTATGCTCGAATTTGTGAATCCTGCTACTTCCCTAAAATGCGGGAAGCAGTGCGCGCTTATGTCTCCAGCTGTAGCACATGCCAACGTTATAATTATAAAAATGTAAGTCCAGCTGGCAAATTAATTCCTATTAAAGTAAATTTTCCTAATGAATGTGTAGGTGTAGATTTAATCGGTCCTTATCCATTGTCTAATCCTAAAAGATATAGATTTGTACTAGTTATAGTTGATTATTTTAGTAAATGGGTAGAGTTAGTCTCCCTCAGGAAGGCTTCTGCACCAGCAGTTGCCGATGCATTTTTCGATAATTATATTTCTAAATATGGTGCACCAATCAGGGTAGTGAGCGATCATGGCCCTTGTTTTATTTCTGATATATTTAAGGCCCTGTGTGAGAAGCTGGAGATCGATCATTCTTTTACTGTTCCGTATCGTCCTCAGTCTAATATGGCTGAACGTGTAAATCGTACATTAATTCAAATGATTTCTTCGTATGTTGGTTCTCATCATGCAAATTGGGACCAGTTTCTTCAGCATTTTGCGTACGCACTTCGTACTGCAGTTCACGAGTCGACGGGGAAAACGCCGGCTGAATTGTTTTTGGGTAGAAAAGTCATTACTCCATTCCAAAGGCTAGTTATGGTGTCAGATGCGGAAAGTCAGTACATGTGCCAGGATATTGAGAGGTTGGTTAAGGAAGTTCAGGTTCAGATGGGAAAAGCGCAAGAAAAGCAAGCTCAGTATTATAATATGCGTAGAAAGGAGTTAGAAGTGAAAGTTGGAGATTTTGTGTTGGTAGAAAAGCATTGGTTAAGTTCAAGTCGTCAAAAGAGAGTAGCTAAGTTTGGTCCGAAGTTTGTAGGTCCGTTTGAAGTTTTGGAAGTTCGAAATAATAATTTGGTTTTTGATGTCAATGGTGAAAGAATGACGGTTAATCTGGATCAGGTTAGAGTTTATAAGTTTAGAGAAAATGGTAGTGAAGGTTCTCATGTGTCGAGTGGTGTTTCGCGAAATTCCCGATCCAATGAGTGTCTCGAGTCCAGCATTTCTTCATCTAATTCTTTTCATCAATATTCAAGAAGAAAATTCGGTCAAACAGCTCCAAAAACTGTTATTGAAAGTCGAAAGCCTAGCAATCCAAGAGCAAAGTATGATAATAAAAATAAGAGAACAGTGTCAAATACATCAGACTCTGTGTGCCATAAAAGACAAAAGATTATAAACTATCCCGTTCCTCCACTTATTAGACAGCAACCTTACAAACATAAATTATCTAATAGTTCACCATCTTCAGTGATTAATCCCCGGAAAAAATTTCGTATGGACACTCGTCAAACTCTTAAAAGAACTTTAAATGCCGAATTTTTGCCTAATAAGAAACAGCATAGATCCGGAAAGAAACGTGGCCTAGGATCTTCAGTAACTTCGGGTGCGTCTAGAAAGAGGAGACAACGCTCAGATTACCGGCATCAACAGTGTGAATTTCGCCAGGGAGTGACCCCAGCGAACCGGCCAGAGCAGAGTCGTCGAGCGGAACCTACAAGTATCCCACGGCATCCATTCAGAACCAGGCTGCAGGCACGACAGTCAACTATGGCGTCACTGTACAGTTCTGATGACGAAAGATCCTTCGTACAAGGTTTCTGGGACAAGAGGAGAAAGCCATCCTGTAGTATGAAGCCGGCTAGCAGCGAATCTTCTCTATGATTGGGTGATAATGTTCTTTATTAAATTTCTATTAGAGTGCATATATGTGGTAGCAATGTGAAGGAATAGAAAGCAGAGAGACTGTTTTGTACTTTTGGCCATTTTTGGAATTTTTTGACGGACTCACGATTAGTGCTTAATTGTGTTCAAAATTTGTTTTCAAAATTGTTAGTTTTATGTATGTTTGAAATTTTGGTCTTAACTGCTTTTAAAAATTCTGGATCTATTGTTAAATTGTTATGTTAGTTGTTAAAATGTTATTATATTGTTATATTGTTCATGTGTTATAAAATGTATGTTAATGTATGTTTAAATTTTCAGAAAGTACAGATAGTAATTTGGGTTATTTTGTACACGCGCCGCGGTTCAGGCGCGCACGTGTTTTGCGGTCAAGAAGTCCTTGACACGCGTTTCTATCTCTTGTACTAACATTTAATGAATTAACTTTCTTCTTACCGTTCGTGTTTTATGTGTTACGTTTGTACTTTAGTTGGGAATGGTTTCCGCAAGTTGCGAAGTTTTAAGCTGCGTTTGAATTTGAAATTGTATTGTATTAAAATTGAATGTTAATGTGATTTTCTTGCAGGGAAGCATACCTGTGTTATGTATTGATTCTGCTATTTTTCTTTTAGTTAATACAGATGAAGAGCATGATGACGTCATTTTGTAAATTTGATATTTTTTGATTATTGCATAAGCACAGCGATGTGACGCTGTACGTGTGTGCCCCAATTATTGTTAAAGTGGAGTAAGTTCTGAAGAATTTTGGGAGTTAGTTCATTGGCTAATGGGTATGTAGGTATTACGTAGTAGCAGGGTTATTTTAGTATGAAGTAAATTTAATTTTAGATGAGTTCGGAATTTGGATGAGGAAAATTTTTGCGCATTGGGTTTTTTGGACTTGGTGCGAATTCTAGTATTAGGAAAGTTATGGAGAGATTTTTGGTAAAATTATAGTTGTATTGCAATATTGAGGAAAATTTCGGAAGTTTAGTGTTTTGAGAAATTTTAGCACTCCCAGTGGAGTGGGCTGTTTTGAAAGAAGAAGTAATTAGTTTTGAAAGTTTTACGAGTTTTTGGAAGTTTTAAGGAGGCTATTTGTAAGATAGAAGAATGATTGGATTGAATATGTGAATTTTTGAGGCAAACTGATATTTTTTGGGTGTGATGGGTTAAAGTTAATATTTTAAAAGTTATGTTTTGTTTCTAAATTTCACCCATCACTGTGTTTTTTTTTTACGGCTCGAAATTTATAACAAGAAAAAGTTCTGGGCATGCATTTGGCCCAGTCCTTTTTCTCTGCGGAATCCGAGGGGGGGTTGTGAGGGAGTGACCTTTGGCACTCTAGTATTTCTGAGATCGTGACGTCAATAATTTAACATGTGTAAGCGTAAAAGCGACATCTATCCTCTCTTTAACTTTCTAGAGTGTGTGTGCTCTTTCGGATTCTGCAGTTAGCTCGCGGTTATTAGTAATATGTTAATGTGAAGTATCTCAGTTTGCAGCATATAAAAGCTTGGGTGTAAGTGTGTGGTGAGTGTCTCTGGCATTAGCCAGTGAGTGAGCAACTGTGGCGTTAGCCAGCGAGTGAGGATATCTGTCATTAGGTAGCGAAGTGAATTATTGTTCAGCGAAGTGCTAGCGAATTGAAGGTAGCAGCGGGCCTCCAGTGAAGTGTAAAGAAGTTTATATTTGACTTGAGAGTTGGCCGTGGTAAGAAACTTCATAGCAGTTTCATTTTGATTATTTGTGAATAAAGAATTACACACAGCCACGGGCTGTCTAATTAAGCTTTATCTAGTAGCTCAGCCAAGAGATAGTGAGAAGTGTTAGAAGGTGCCACGATTGAGCTCGTCCGGAGCCTGTGAGTATGCGTTTAGCTTTTTCATAGTATTCTCAGTTGTGTAAAATTAAGACTTGCTCCACTTCCCTTCAGCCCTTATCATTTTAATAAATTTTGTTGTTTTATCTTAACTACTGAGTATGTCTGCATTTAACCTCCACCACGACCAACCAATCGTTACAAATGACACTCAACGTGTATATAACGTTACAACCATAGTGTTTTTAAAGTTAATTTAAATAAAATTTATCCATAGTATACATAATATGTAATTATGTGTACCATAATTAATTATTATTATTATTATACAATGTTAATAAAATATCTATATAAATTAATTTTATAGTATGCATTTTGAAGCATACTCATTATGTGTTTAATTTAAGGATACATGTATATTATTTTATTAATCTATTAAATTATTCTTATAAATGTTGAATTAGCATTCAGTAACACTTGATAGATTTGTGTGGACCGATATGGGCCACCTATGTAGATCTTCAAAAACGTCTGTCTGACTTTGGTGACAACAGTTTAGTGATCCTATATATTATTCCGATTTTTAGGAAAATATTTTTAATGCAAGAGTAGGAAAATTTGCGTTTTAATAAATTTTTATTTAATTATTAAAAAAAAGCTGATATGAATTTATAAAATATATTTTAATTATTAAAAATTATTTTTAAATATATGTAAAAAAATATAAAATTTTTTTAAACTAATTTTAATTTGATTTTATGTCCTTACTTTTTAGTAAAATCTAATTTAATTATGTAATTGAGAATAAAAAAAAATATGCAAAGCAAATGATTTTCATATGTTTATAAATATTCTTTATTAACTAATTCAATAACGATAAAAAAAAAAGAAAAAGAAAAAATCCTCTACAATAGATTTAAAAATCTACTTCTTGCCTCTTCTATCTTTCAACAAAGTTCCTCCTTTTCCTCCGCCCCAAAACTGATTTGACGCTTGTCCTTCTTGTGAAACATCAACACCTACCAACCAAACTGGCAATGGCATCGGTTTGTTGTCGTTCTCGGCGGTGATCGGTGAGATTACTTCTTCATTTCCGAAAAGCAAGGTAAGCTATATAATATATGCATGCTTTTGTTTATACTGTATTCTTTTTTCTCGTTCTACATCAAATTTTTATCTGTATGTAGAAATTTTTGAATTTTAACTGCATCTAATCAGATGCATAAGTAAGCCGTTAGCCTAAAATTGTTAGAGTTCCGATTATGTTAGAAAAAATGGTAAAAGTAACCGTTTTAGAGATGTAATATCTAAGAAAACATTTAATAATTAAATGCCATATTGTCTTAAAAAATTTGATAATACGTTCTTCTACGATTCTATAAAAAAAAACAATAATTACGGTGGAAAGTACTTTTTGTTGACGTTTGTCAGTCAATTATTTTTTAAAATAGTGTAATGAAACGTTAAATTTTTGTTTGACACCTTGTTTAACACTTAGTTTAATGTTTTTAAAAGTTTAATCGAAAAAATAATTTATGACTGATAAAAATACTTTAATCATTAAAATAATATTGTAAAAAGAAGGATTTACTAAGTGCAGTTCTTATTATATGTTTATTCTTTTGAGACATCCCAGAACTTTTTTCATTAAATGCCATTATGATTAGTTAAAAATATTCCAGAGCGTCTTTTATAAATTTTATATATGGTAAACTATTATTTGGTTTAAAAAACATTGCATGCATATCATTTATTGTAATGATATTTAAATGTCTTGTTAATTTGCTTTTCTAAAAACTTTCCCACTCATTATGATATCATTTTGATAAACTTTTTGCTTAATTTTTAAAAAGCATAAAATATGCTGGCATGATTATGATTATTTATATTGTTTGTAATATATTTTGTTGTTAAATAAATGATATTTATAGTATGTAAATAATTGTTTCCAGTGTTTAATTCAAACACTTTTCTCTGGGAGTGATTTATGTATCTTCAGGGAGGAGGGGGGGAGGATTGCACTTTTTGATAATTGAAAACAAAAAAATCTCACATTTTTGTGTGGGGGGGGAGGGAAATACCCTCTCCCTACCAGACCACCTCCTGAATTCAACGCTAATTGTCTCGCCATTTTTTTTTTTTTTTCTCTCAAGTGTGCTATTGCATACAAAAACTTTTTTGAAAATTTCAGAGTCAAATGTCAAAAAGAAAGATGGATTTTGTCGAAAGTTAACAAAAGAAAAAAAAAAAGCACATTATGTCAAAGGATTGTGCAAAAATGCGTAATTAGTACCTCTTTATCTTTGAGAAAATTTGTTGTAAATTTCATTTTTTTTTAATTACATTTTGCTAGTTAGTAAATAAAAATACCTTTTTTTTTTTTTTTTTTTTTTTTTTCCAGGTTTTAATTTTAGACAAAAAATTATAAAAAAGAGGAGAGGAGTTTACTTATGTCATTAGCTACACATATACCTAAGCATAGTACACTTATGTAGCTAACTACATAAGCATGTGTTGCATATAACTTTGCTGCTAACTTAATTAAAAAATTTAACGTCTGGTTCCAAGCTGTGCAGATTTGAGGGAGTCTACAGTAGTACGAATTATATAGAATATTGCACAATTCATCACCTGTGGTATGCTCACTGTAAAACAGGGCTGCAAAAAAGCCAGCCTTTTCTACAAAAGGCCAGGCCTGCCGTCTTTTAGTGGAAAAAGTCGTTTTTTATTAGAAAAAGCCGGCTTTTATTGGCTTTTTCCCAAGGTATATCTTAGTATTTATTTTTTACAACTATACATGTTAGTTTACTTTACTAATAGCTATTTTATATAAATTCAAATTAAAATATTATGGAATTGTTTTAAAATCATGTTCAAAGGTTCATTTTTATAGCCAATTAATAATTGATATACCAGAACAGCATCATAAATAGACAACATGATTTAAATAAACCTTTACTATAGGTTCAGCAGCACTTTCTCTGTTTATGAAAGATGTTTTTACGCTATGAGTAAGGATTACATTCAAATAAATACTCTACAAAATGAAACTGTCTATAATATACTGCACTTGGAAAATGTTTCCTAGCATGTATGAATGTATTAGTATTATGAATAAAAATAAGTTCCTTATTTATGTGAAAATAATTTGTTCATGAGGCAGCATTTCACTTTAAAAATAAGAAAATATGAATTATTAATTATTTTTTAAAACTTTTATATTAATTTTATCTTTTTAAATACATGCTTTTTTTATTTGTTTTTTCTTATATACTGGTTGAATATTTTATTCTTGTTCTTCCATAAATCTATCTACATATTAAAAGGAGGTTGGGATTTGATTTGGGCCAATTAGCACACTTTCCCATCCTAAATTATCATGAATTTTTACCTGGTGTACTAAAAATTAAGGCCCCTCTCCCTGGCCGAGGAAACGCTCGCGAGCTAATGCTAATTCCTATGGGGAAGCATTTTCTAATAACTCTTTCGCATTTTGACATTTTTTTTTTTTTTTTTTTTTTTTTTTTTTTTTTTTTTTTGCATTGGATCGCTGAGGTGCATGCCGATAGCGCACCTTTTTTACTTTTTCGATTTTCGTTGCAGATATTTTTTACAAAGTTAGTTTCACTTTCAAAACCGGTTTCGAAACTGAAAGTGCTTTTTAAAAAAAATATCTGCAACCAAAATCGAAAAAGTAAAAAAAGGTGCGCTGTCGGCATGCACCTCAGCTATCCAATGCAATAAAAATTATTCAAAAATGTCAAAATGCGAAAAAGTTATTAGAAAAATGCTTCCCCATAAGGAATAGCATTATCTCGCGAGCGTTTCCTCGCGCAAGGACAGGGGCCTTAAGATGAAAGATCCTGAAGCATACCCACATTTGCTTTTCTCTGAAAAAGTTATAGAGCAATTTCCAGCAAAAAAATGGTGGAATCTTGCTAAAGTGAAGACATCAAAAAAGAATGGTTCATTATCTAATGGTTTCTGCGATCTTTTTATTAAATTACACAGCTGTCCCCCAAGTTCTGCATCTATTGAGAGAATTTTTTGTCTGGAATAAAATCAGGAACAGCTTAGGTGCTGAAAAAGCAGAAAAATTGGTAAAAGCATACCGTTATTTAAAAACTGAGCCAAATGATTGGTAACTTATTTCATAAGCTAATAGTGTACTATTTTTTTGAATAAATATCTTATTCGATAAAAATGATTTGAAATGTTTTAAAAATTTATTGCACAAATTTCTAATAATCA
This sequence comes from Maratus speculifer, assembly GCA_964019185.1. Classification (NCBI taxonomy): domain Eukaryota; kingdom Metazoa; phylum Arthropoda; class Arachnida; order Araneae; family Salticidae; genus Maratus; species Maratus speculifer. The sequence continues at coordinate 52,531,214 of OZ025293.1, forward strand.
TTCTTATTATATGTTGACTACCATACCATTTATATTAACAAATTTGTCTATATTTTAATTGCAGACAATTTTACTATAATTTACTGAACGTTTTCATGGCAACAGTAAATAAAAAGTCACTAATTAATTATTAATTGTACATTTCATTTTTAAAACAGTTTTTTGTAAAAAAAAAAAAAAAAAGAGTTTTAGCAAAAGGCCGGCTTTTTCTAATAAAAGCTGGCCTTTTTAAAGTGGCTAAAACCAGAAAAAGCCGGCCGGTTTAAACCGGCCTGGCTAAAAGCCCGCAGCCCTGCTGTAAGATGTCTTAAAATAAATGTATTAATAAATAATTTTTAAAAAATAAAATAAAATGGGCAATTTTGTCTTCAGATAATCTGTTTATTGCATTTAGAATGCATTTTTTTACACTGAGCACTCGTCTTAAATATTTGAAAGAGTAGGAAATTTTGGGGAGAGGAAGCGTTTTTTTTTTTCTAAATTTTGTTAAAATTAGAAAAACTAAAGAACCAATCATTTTTAAACTTGGATATAGTTTATAATTCGTAATAATATATAATTTCAGGGTGATTTGATTTTTGAGAGGAGGGGGGGGGGGAGAGAGTTTCCTTTTTCTTCGGATCAGCTGTTTGTTGTGTTTTGAATACGTTGTTTCACTGAACACTAAAATATTATTTTTTAATATTAAATATTTGAAAGTGTGAGATTTAGGGAGAGGAAAAGAATTATTTTCTAAACTTTGAATGCACCCCTCATGTAATATATTGTTAGAAAACTCTATTAAAACTTATTCTGCAAATCGATGCCCGACCCTCCCGCCCTCCCTTCACACACACTTTGTCCCCTAGGCACTTTTCGAAAGTTTAAGCATACACCATGTGCGACATCTCATTAGACAGGTCTATAAAGAATTATTCATATTATGCACGTATCAGATCAGGTGCCTATTTATAAAGTAATTATTAATTTTCTATTAACAATTTTGGTTTGATAACTTAAGGATTGTGTCTTTTAAAAGAAATATTAAACCAAAACCCTCTGTGCAATCTGCAATCACACTTACCCATTTGTTTTTAGTTTGGTAGCCGTGTGACTGGCATTAATTTTACCATTAAATTCTTTCTGGTCATTCTAACTTTTGATAAAATTTTATGAAATTGTATATATGTCTGGGTAAAACTGACTTATTTTATTTTTTGAAAATTTTGAAGTGTTTATAAATTTGCTTACTCAAAAGTTCTTATGGAAGATTATTTCTAGTTGTGCAATAATCTAAAAAGTTAAACATAATGTTGATTTCTGAACTTCTATCAACTGATAAGGAAAAAAGAATTCCTTTAATAATACTGCTAACATTTTCAACTACATTTTTTTTAATTAATTTTTAAAATGTTTTAAAATTTTAGTTTATTGCACAAAAGAAATTCAGAACAATATGTATTAAAAATGAAATTTAAATATTCAAATTTAGTATATTATTATATATGCATTTTGATTTCCATAGGATTTACTATCAAGTTTGACACTTAGCCTCTTAGCCATCTTAATTTCTCAGTTTACTCTTAAAAGGATGTTCAGCTACATTTAATTTATGTAAGTATATTTTATTTTATTTGAAGTTTTATGAATTAAATCCTATTACCATAAAATCTGGCTATTCCTCCTCCAACCCCCCCCCCCCCCAAAAAAAAAAACTTTATTTTACATGTATTTAAAATGAGATCTCTCTGTAGCATGTATCTTGGCATGTAGGTAATTCTGCTTTACAAAACAAATATTTCGAAAATTGACAATCTGGCACATTGAAAATTTTTTCATATGTATTGAAAAATTTCAAATTTTAATTTTTTTAAAATTTTAATTTTAAAAATTTAAAAATTTTTTAATGTTATCTATTAAATTGAAGTTATAACTTTGTTAAATTGAAAGAAGAATAAGAAAAATTCGCTAAATTGAGAAATTTAATAAATTGAGATTTGTTAAATAAAAGTTCAATTATATTTTGAAATCATAGTTGCATCCAGAGTTGTATGATATAGACGCAAGCTGTGCACATAAAATTTTAGGAAAGAAACAATTTTTATTTTTGTAACTTTTTTTAAGTACCAGAAAATTAAAAATATTCCCCTAATTTTATGTACGAATTATTTACTGTTACCGCACAAATAAAAGCAGGGCCGATTTTCAAAATTTTCAAAAATTTAAGACATTTTATGCCGAAAACATTCAAAATTCATCAGTAAAAAATTTCAGATACTAAAAATTGTGAATATTGACAGTCGGTTGTCATAAAAAATCATTTTTGTCAGTCGTTCACAGAAAAAATCTCCAATTTTGTCTAAATATCATGATAAAAACACAAATTTTGTCAAAGTTCTGCAAAAACAGCACAAAAATCATCGACAGGCCAAGAAAAAAAATGGAAATTTCGTCAAAAAGTACTGAAAAAAAATCAAATTTCATCACAAGATCTTGAAAAAAATTCGAATTTCGTCAAAATACTTCAGAAAAATCATAAATTTCAACAAAGAATCATGTAAGAAAGAGGGTTTCAACAAAGAATCTTGTAAAAAATAGAAATATTGGCCAAAGACTGCAAAAAACATGAATTTTGTCCATGAGTCATGTAAAAAACTCAATTTCTTCTAGAATTGTGTAAAAAAAAAAAAGTTTATTTTGTCCATGAACCGCATAAAAAAAACGCTAATTTTGTCAATAGATGGCTTTAAAAACGCAAATTTCACCCATGAATCGCATAAAAAATGCAAATTTCATCCATATCAAAATCATGTAACACGTAATTTTATTAAACATTAAATTAATTTGCAGAAGGATGCAATAGGTGTCATCTTTATTTCTCTTTATAATGAATATTTGATCATACATCATTGATTATTAACTTGATGTTTGCTTTTAATATTTTAATCATTTTTTAAAATAATCTAAAATTTTATTAATTTAGTTTATTACAGTAAAACCCCGATAATTCGGATTAATTGGGACCAGACCCAATCCGGATTATTGAAAATCCGGATTATCCGGAGAATTAGAAAAAAAGGAAATAAAATAAATCATTCTTACAGAAAATCACCACTATGTTAAACGTATTGAATATTTACAGACAGTAAAAATGTTTTCTTTGTTTAATTCTTCCGAAAAGATTTCAGAAAAAGTTTTTTTTTCATTCAGAATATGATGATGAAACAAGTTTATGTTATGGAAATTAACCAATCGCTTCTCAAACTTGAAAAAAAAAAAAAAAAAAAAACCTGACCAAATCGATCCGGATTATACGGATCAACGGAGTCCGAATTTGTGGGTTTCTACTGTACTTATTTTAATATTTTGTTATATTTTAAGGACTCATTATAATTTTGATTGCATTATTAATTATGATGAAATTACTGTTTAAAAAATGTAAAAAATACGTGTGGCACTTGGGGACTGCCGCGGTAAAGCTATTGCATAGCATTTTTTATCAACTTATGCAATTATAATTATTTATTTACTTTTTATATATGCAGTTTTTTTGTCTTTGATATTAATTCAAGTTAAATATTTTGAGCGTGATGACCGATAACAATTTTTTCTTGTATTGAACAAATGAGAAGTTAATAACGTTTAAAATATTTTTATTATCTTACAATACATGCAGGTTAATCAGGAATTTTTATCATTGAAACTATACGTTTATGGTAGCTGAAATAAAAAAAAACATAAGTTTAAGACTTGATATTCTCAAAATATCTAAAAAATACCGCGTCAATATCTACCGAAGTCTACGGAGGGATACCGTGCCGAAGTCTGTCAAATTGAAGCGACGTTAGCCGGCGTGTTAGGTTTTTTTCTCGTTACAGAATTTGTAGATTCTGTCGCCGCGCTCAAAGCCCACGATAAAAGCAATGCAATACCTTAATAAATTACAAACAAAATTTGGCCGCGCTACGAAAATTAGATCGCGAGTTATAAGCATTTTAAATTTTCCGAACCTTACCGTGGGGGTCTCCTGTCACCAAAAATTAACACCGTCTTGTAGCGGAGATTATCGCTACATATCTTTTCCCCTTCATAAATGCAATAATTATTTCCCTTTAATAAATTCTTAGTTTTATTTTAGATTCCATTTTCACTAATAAACCCAGTAGTTTAAATTAATTCTACATTTAATAGTTAAGTTCTAGCTTTCATCCTCCCACTATTAGAAGTTTCAAATTTTCATCTTTTGGAGCTCTCTGTAGAAAATAATAATAGAACCTCCTTTCTCACAAATTTCTGTTGTGTCTTTGAAAAACATCTGTGCCATAGATACCGCACTTATTAACAAAATAAACAAAGCTCTGGGCTTTGTTCATCATAATCTTTTATCCGTTACATTTTTACTAACATCTGCCCTACACACCCTGTTTTCATTCTCACAATTAATGCTTAAAGCTAGAAATACTTTTGTCTCTGTTTATCCTGATTGTGCTGTCTTATCTGTTTAATTGCGCATATGGATAACTTAAAGTTTTGTCTGCAAAAGGCAAATGTATGTAACGGTTTACTTATCTCATATACTTCCCAAGCTTAAAATATTTCTATAACCTTATAAAATATTCGCAGATGTGAAAATAATCCTTGGGTTCCTAAACCGCAAAAATTAGCTGATACTGAACGTGTGGTCTATCAAATATCGCCAAAATTCTTTGTATGAAAAACTTCTACTCAGACCTTCGGCCATGTAACACACGCAAAAAAGGGGCGCTGTGCCCCGCTTCGCTATGCCTTGCCTTCGGGCAAATGGTGTTCCCCGTATTTCCAGCTACTTATTGTAAGCCTCGCGCGTCTACATCAAATAAATATTCTGTCTACTATATGTTGGAGTGTTCTTCATCTTCTATGCGCTCTCGATTTCTCTCCCTGGGTTTACGTATACGATCACTAGTATACGTCTCATAATAAATTACCAAACAAAATTTGGCCGCACTACGAAAATTAGATCGCGAGTTATAGGCATTTTAAATCTTTCGACCCTCACCATGGGGGATCTCCTGTCACCAAAAATTAACACTGTCTCATAATAAATTACCAAAAAAAATTTGGCCGCGCTACGAAAATTGATCGCGAGTTATAAACATTTTAAATTTTTCGACCCTCACCGTGGGGGGGGGGTCTTCTGTCACCAAAAATGAACACTCTCTCATAATAAATTACCAAACAAAATTTGGCCGCGCTACGAAAATTAGATCGCGAGTTATAAGCATTTAAAATTTTTCGACCCTCACCGTGGGGGGTCTCCTGTCACCAAAAGTAACACTGTCTCATAATAAATTACCAAACAAAATCTGGCCGCACTACGAAAATTAGATCGCGAGTTGTAAGCATTTTAAATTTTTCGACCCTCACCAAGGGGGATCTCCTGTTACCAAAAGTAACACTGTCTCATAATAAATTTCGAAACAAAATTTGGCCGCGCTACGAAAATTGGACCGCGAGTTATAAGCATTTTAAATTTTTCGACCCTCACCGTGGGGGGGGGGGGGGTCTCCTGTCACCAAAAGTAACACTGTCTCATAGTAAATTACCAAACAAAATTTGGCCGCACTACAAAAATTTGATCACGAGTTATAAGCATTTTAAAATTTTCGGCCCTCGCCATGGGGGATCTCCTGTCACTAAATATTAACACAGTCTCATAATGAATTACCAAACAAAATTTGGCCGCGCTACGAAAATTAGATCGCGAGTTATAAGCACTTTAAATTTTTCGACCCTAACCATGAGGGATCTGCTGTCACCAAAAGTAACACTGTCTCATAATAAATTACCAAACAAAATTTGGCCGCGCTACGAAAATTAGATCGCGAGTTATCAACATTTTAAATTTTTGACCCTCACCGTGGGGAGTCTCCTGTCACCAAAAGTAACATTGTCTCATAGTAAATTACCAAACAAAATTTGGCCGCGCTACGAAAATTAGATTGCGATTTATAAGCATTTTAAAATTTTCGACCCTCAGCATGGGGGGGTCTCCTTTCACCAAAAATTAACACTCTTTCATAATAAATTACCAAACAAAATTTGGCCGTGCTATGAAAATTAGATCGCGAGTTATAAGCATTTTAAAATTTTCGACCCTCACCAAGGGGGGGGGGGGGTCTCCTTTCACCAAAAATTAACACTGTCTCATAATAAATTACCAAACAAAATTTCGCCGCGATACGAAAATTAGATCGCGAGTTATAAGCATTTTAAATTTTTCGACCCTCGCCGTGGGGGGTCTCCTTTCACCAAAAATTAACACTGTCTCATAATAAATTACCAAACAAAATTTGGCCGCGCTACGAAAATTAGACCGCGAGTTATAAGCATTTAAATTTTTCGATCCTCATCATTGGGCGGGTCTCCACTCACCAAAAGCTATATTATCCTACCTTGTTTTATCTTAAGACGATTCTTTTCTATACACATTCTATCAGGAATTTTTATTATTGAAACTATAGATTTATAGTAACTGAAATAAGATATAAAAGTTTGAGACTTGATATCCTCTAACTATCTGAAAAATACCGCGTCAATGTCTGCCGAAGTCTACAGAAGGATACCATGCCGAAGTCTGCCGAAGTGAAACGACGGTAGCCGAGTGTTAGGTTGTTTCGTTACGGATGTGTTAGGATATTTCTCGTTACGGAATTTTTGGATTCGGTCGCCGCGCTGAAAGCCCGCGATAAAAGCTATGCAATAGCTTAAAAATAAAAGCAACGACCAGAAATCCACACAACCTCTAGTCCGAAGCTGTGTCGATTTGAGGAAGTCTATTGTACTACTTATATTTGGAGTGCACAACTTTTTCTAGAGAAGGACCACTTACAAATATGCCTGGGTGATCGAAGGCCACATCTATGTTTATCCCTCTACGTTCACTTACCCAGTCAAAATATCCAATTCTGTTCGTAAGGATATACATCAACTGTTTTTACATTTGGATATATAGCAGATATTGTAAGGACTATTTTCTAGATGCAATAATATTCCTTAATTTTTTGGAAGACTAAATTTTGTTTTATTAAAAGTGTTAAAAAACAAACATGGCCAGTTCGGTAAACAAAATGTGAATTTTATTAACAAAGGCGAGTGTAGGAACTGATCAAGAAGATTTTTCAAGAAAATTTGGAATTTTTTTTCCTACCTAATCAATCGAATTTGTGCTTTTACAAAGCTGATCAAGAAAATTCACAATTTTTCCATGCCTGATTCACAAAATTTACAGTTTTTCCAAACATGATCGATGAAATTCATGATTTTTCCAAAACTGAAAGAAAACGTCGCGATTATTCAGAAAATGATCAGTGAAATTCACACTTTTAACGAGCGAAATTTGTGATTTTTCTTCGCGTGATCCACATAATTCACAAATTTTCTGCGCTTGATCGACGAAATTTGTGCTTTTTCCGCCCTTGATAGATGAAGCACGCATTTTTCTGTAATGAAATTCCGGATTCTTAACTGACATGCATTTTTTCCCCAGCGCTTATTGATGAAATCCGCAATTTTTTCTCATGATAAACTGGCGAAACTCATGATTGTTCTGCTGCCGATTAAAAAAGAAATTTTAATTTTCTACTCATCATCAACAAAATCTGCGATTTTTGTGTTCTATCAACAAAATTTGCAATTCTTCCGCAATGAATCAACAAAATGCTGATTTTCTCCTTCTCAGTCAATAAATTTTGCAATTTTTCTTTCTTTCTTTCTTTTTTTTTCTTTTTTTTTTACTTTATTGATGGAATTTGCGCTTTTTACAAAGCCGATCGACCATATTCGCAATATTTTCGTTCCCGATTAACAGTATTAGCGATTTTTCTGAGCCTAATCGATTAAATTGGCAATTTTTTGGTGCCCAGTCAACTATATTTGCTATTTTTTCATTCCTGATCGACAAAATTCACAATTTTTTTCGCACCCCTTAGCCAATAAATAGCAATTTTTCCATGTCTGACCGACAATATTTTCGATTATTTATGCCCGATTAACAAAATTTGTGCTTTTTCATGCGGCAAACGGGCAACGTTTCTGCAGCCTATGAAAAAATATTGCAATTTTTTTCACGCATCATTAAGAAAACTGGCGATTTTTTCTTACCCAATCAACGAAATGCGATATTTTTTTCCTTTCTAGTCTATAAAATTCGTGATGTTTCCGTGTCTGATCGAAAAAAATTGTTACTTTTGTCTGCACTTCATCGGCAAAAATTCGATATTTTTCCGCACTCGATTAACTGAATTCGTGTTTTTTATGTGCCGGTCATAGAAATTCACGATTTTTCTGTCCCAGGCCCGTAACCAGATGGGGGGCAGGAGGGGCTGAGCCCCCTCTAACGTCCTCTAGAGCCCCCTCTAACAATTTCTTTACTTTCTATTTTTTTAACAAAATGCATATTTTAACTCCCCCCCCCCCCAAAAAAAAAAAAATTTTTTAACTGTTTTGAATAAAAAAAGAATAAGCCAAAAATTTTTTATTTAAACCTTATTTAGATAGGTTGTTTTCGTTATCTTGCTAGCGGTATACTGCAATCTTTCTCCTGAAAATAATTAAGTCCAGATGCTCTAACTGGTCATCACATGTGTTAGTACATGGTTATATTTTCAAAGCGACAATCTTACACAGGATGAATGGAAATGGACGCGCGCTGCTCAAGTTGACCAATAATTAATAAAGCAATGGTCAACGTCTTGACTTAAACATAGTCATTAAAAACCTATTTTCTAAATTTTAATGGTTTGTCTGTTGACAATACGTATTATCAGTAGATTTAGTTAACGATGAAATATCACATGGAAAATAGAATGTTTGAAAATTATAGAAAGACAAAAAATGTCAATTTATACACGTGGAACAAAAAAAAAAAAAAAAAAAAAATTGTTTGAAAGCTAATAATTGTTTTATGTTATGGGAGTTTGCAGGGACATGTTAGAAAATAGGAAAAAAGTTTTTTTTTTTTTTTTAATTTTTGTCTAATTTTTTTTTGTGTTCAAAGAAAACTTTTTTTTTTCAATTTGTCATATAACTTTAAAAATATTAAGCAAAAAAGCATGATTAAGGTTAAGTTTATTATAAGATTACGACAAAAATGTCTTCAATTATTTGGTGTATGGTACATTAAATTTATTTTCAAGTGTAAATCCACTTCATTTTAACACATTTGCAGAATAATTTTTATTGATAAAGGCATACAATTAGCAGATATCGTTATTCAGTTTCAAAGAATAAAACTGTGTAATTGTGTTTATAAACTTGTTTTCCGATCTAAAAAAGCCACTTTTTGACATATTCGTGAAATAATTTTATTTATAAAGATATTGGTAGGTATTTAGACTATAAGAAATCAAACAGCATTTTACATTTTTCTGTAACAGAAAAATAATCTGTCAAAAAATGATGGCAGATTTGACGACCGTTGATTTTCAAATACAAGATTTAATTCCAAAATACAAGTAGTCCAGTAGTAAATGACTATAACTCATGATATATGACATTTATAAGAAAGCGGAAAACAGTATTCGATTCTTAGGTGCTTGGATGTGAGAAGATGAAAATTTTAAACAAATGGAAAGAAAATCATTTCTTGAATGCATCTTGAATATTCTCGTTATTGAGTGAACATTACACTTCCCCATTACACATGGTCACCTTACATTTAATGAAAGTTGTTCACATCTTTCGAACATGGGTATTTATCTCAGTGTGCTTTATTTTGTTTTCTTTTTAAATGACATTGGACAAATTTTAGGAAAAACGTGCAAAACGTATGCGGCAAAAATAACATTGAAAATATAAAATTAAAATCACAGTCACAATCTCTTTTTTTTTCAGCAAAATCGTTATTAATCCTTTGGAGACGAGCGACCATGTACCTGCTGCCAATAAGTGTTCAGAATCCTTGTTTATTTCCACCAGTAAAATTTTACTGTAAAATTTGCTTTATTAAATCAGAGCATTTTTACGATTTAATAATGCACAAATTCATTTTTAAAAACCAGTGACAAAACATTAAAAATTTCTTAAAAGGCTCCTGACTCTAAGTAGCAAAGTCCAGATATGTTTCAAAAATATGAAATCAATATATATTTGAAATTACATAATTATAAACAGATTTCTAAATTTAATTATTGTAAATTGTTAAGCAGTGTGTTTTATAAATCCTATTTTTAATAAAATAAGGTCAGGCAAAATTAGCTTGAAAGGGAAACTTATATCATCAGTAAATTAAATCGTATTTAGATCAGCCATGGCTTTAAAATGATCTAATAATTCAGCAGAAAACTAAATATTAATAAAATTAAATAAACCACGACTTACTGTTAGTTAAAAATATTAAAAATATGAAATTGTAATAAAAATAATAAATTAAGTTTCATTAAGTCTGCAATTTCAACCAAAACAATCATGCAAAAACTGTTAACTTTTAACTAAAAATGAAAAATAAACTTTTTTTTACCCAAAATAATACCATCTTCAAAAACTATTGCAATATATATATATATATATATATATATATATATTGTTATAGGTTGCTATTTTTGTTTATAGCAACCTATATTGCTATATAGGTTGCTATTTTTCCATAATGGGCAGTATAAACGCACTATTTGATACTAACCATAGCTATAGTTGCTAATTTTACTTGAAAATAAACATTTATAACATGAGAAAAAACTTACAAAAATAGTACAATTAAATTTTTTAAACTAAATATTATTCATAAAAAATCTCATAGATAATTGGATGAATATCTATTGGATACTTATATTGAACTTGGCTTCACTTGCATAGACGCTAAAAAGTGGAATTAAGGGTTAATTCGAAAAAAACGCTTTCCCACCTTCAACAGCTCGAAATTTTCTGATACAATTTCAGACACTTTTTAAAAAGTAGAAACGTGAAACTTGCTGAGGGGATTTTTGAAGAGATGTATAAGATGCCGGGTGATGTCATTTTATGCTCAATTCATAGAATTTGATTTATTAATTGTTATATTATCGTCTCAGTACGATACTTTTTTTTGTTTACAGATCTCCCGCTTCGGAAAAATTGGTTCAAAGTGCAGTTTTTGATTGCTTTTTTGCAGTATTTTCTGCATCTATCAAACAGTCGACAATCACGGCAACCTTATGTACTTTCTAAATAAGACAATTTGCCAGTTTGATGCATAGGAGAGCAAAAATGAATTTAAAAATATATCGAAAAATAAGCAGTTTAAATTGAAATACACCCTTAATGTATATAAAAATAAATGTAATACGCATGATAAATACGCATACTCTTAATTTCTTATTAATTATTATGTAACAATATTTTTTAACTTTGCAATAGTTTTTTAAAAATTTTCTTTAATAAAAAAGAAAATATATATATTTATTTTCCGATGATCATGAAGTATTTTGCATGTAATTATTTCCTTCTAGAAAAGGTCCGTTATAGAAAGGAAAGGTTTCACGGGTTCTTCTATAGTCAGGTCCATTTTATCAGTTTTTGCTATATTTAGTTTGCTTAAGATATGGATTGTTAAAATATGCCAGCCCCCCAGAAAAATTTCAGACCCCCCCCCCCCCCTGGCATGACTCGCTGGTTACGGCCCCCGTTCAACAAAACTTGTGATTCCAAACTGACTGATGACATTTTCCATTTTCTTACCACAAAATGACGAAATTTATGATTTTTTCTTGCGACAAATGCACAAAAATTGAAATTTTTTTCCCGTTACAAATTGATGAACTTCGCGGGCCACAAGTTGTGCATCACTAACTTATATGTTGAATTACATTGGACTCTTCTGTCCGTATCAGCTCTTTCATATTTTTATCCATTACCTATAGTGTCCTTTTTTAAACATTCGCCTAATTTTTTTGTGTATTTCTTTTAAATATTACTCTAAGGATTAATACACTATGCTTAATTTTGATAATTTGAAGATCTAAAATGCTAAATACTAAGATATTTTAACATGTTTTCTTGCTATTGCCCTGCTATTAGTTGGTTTTTCCAAATATCAAAGTATTCGACCAAATTCAATACTCAATAAAACCTTTTAATACACACTTTTAAAAACTTTTCACAATTTCTACTTTTAGCTATCAATTCATAAATATATTCAAAATAATTAGAAAATCATATTTAAATAAAATAATGTTTTTACCTTATTTATTTGCTGTTTGTAAAGTATAACTTATGAAAATTAACCATGAGAAGGATTAAAATGGTCATTTATTAGGATTCTTCTTAGGAATAAATGATGTGCAGATGAAAGTTCCTAAATTTTGTTTAGTAAATAATCTGTTTCTTGCTTTTCAAATTAAAAGTCCTTGAACAAGAAAGAAAAACTTTTGAGATTAGTAATAGCTATCAAGACAGCAATTTTTGTTCATGAAACCATAATCATAATCAGCTTATTGAGTTATAAGTACATTGTATTTCATCTCACTCTAAGTCAAACTTGAGTGGCCGAGAGGTTCGGACCTCTCAACTGGTAGACGGCAGGTGCTGGGTTCGAACCCAATCGCGGCTGTCGGCCTAACCGTTCGGAGTTTTCCGTGGTTTTCTTCGAACCTTGCGTAAATACGGGTTAGGTTCCCTTAGAAAGACCCCCACGGAGGGCACTCCCCCTGGTCCTATATCCCATTAGCGTAGATAATCGGACGACAAAAATCAACCAACCAACCAAGTCAAATTTGTGTTTTCGTTTGTTGCAATAACAATGAATAAGATACCATAACTATATTTTCAACTCGCATGCTTTGGTTTCTTTAAAATATGATATGAAAGGAAAGGTGGAAAATGCCACCATTCATAAGAAAAGAAAACTATGAGCTAGACATTCCTTTAATCAGAATTAAGTTTAAAGTATATGTACTTTATACTGAAAAAAATTTGCCTTGAGTTATTTAAAAAGGACAATTATGCAGTGGCGGATCCAAGGGGGAGGTCACGGGGGTCATGACCTCCCTCTGAGCGAAGAAAAATTTTAAAGGAAATTTAAAAAATGAAATATATTGAATACTTTCAAATTCATACCTTGTTTAACAATTAGAATATTTCCGACTCTTTTAAAACTGTACTTAAACCCAAAGTAGGTAATTTCTGAATATCCATAAAGCATTTTTTATTCTTAGATGCAAAATGCACTTATTCAGAACAAATGTAAATTGATTAACGTTTTCCATTTTTCAATAAAGGCGAAGAATCTTTCACAAAATCACCGTAAATTGTAGAATTTTAAATTGAATTTCATGTTCTAACAGCGAATTGTTCTCTCATGACGGCTTTTTGTAACTGTCACGTTTTAAATATTTGCATAAACTACTCTTATTAACCCATTAACGCCCGAATTATTTTCTTCGCTAAAATTTAAATTTTGTATTTTCCACCACTTTTAAATTCAAATTAACTTTTATCTAAATTTATCGCGAATTCTGTCTCGTGAAATAAGGTATATATTTATCTTCCTCTTTACTGGTGGGAAAACCGCTTTCTTGCTGTTTTTGTAACCGTCCTCAAAAGAGGACGCTGGGCGTTAATGGGTTAAGAGACGTGACCCCCCCCACCCCCGCCCCTAAAAAAAGGAGCCATGACCCCTCGCTAAAAGGAGGGCTGGATCCGCCCTTGCAGTTATGAGACTGTAAAGTTTTTCTTTGACCATTTTTTCATTATTTCACTTTGATTTTAAAATATTTGTTTTAATTCATAGAATAAACCATGAAATTTAAAATTTTATTTATTAATAAAGTCTCATTGTGCTTCTTAAAAAAACTCACAAAAGATTTTTTTCAACACTAAATGTTCTATAAAAAGCTCTAGTTTATCAAAATATAAATTTCTTTTATTAAATATTATGTAAAATTGTTTTAAAAAGTAACGTTTTAATACTTTTAAACTTTGAAATATAAAAAGTATTTGGAAAGCCAAATATTCAGTATTCGGCTGGCCAAATATTCAGTATTCAGTCCAACAATTAGTATTTGGGTAGCCGAAGATACAATATTGGATTCACATGTTGACTGAATATTCGGTATTTAGCCAAAAGCACTATTCGGTGCATACCGAGTAATTTCTTAGGTCCCCCAGGTATTATATGAACAACAGTAGTAGGAAAAGGACAGTACGGGCTCAGCCGGCGGTGGTACTGTGGCACCGTGCCACCGCCTCACCCAGTGCCACCGCCACCGCCGTCCCTCCTGATCCCCCACCATACACCCCCCTCCTCAAACGCCCCCTAGTGGAAAAAAGGAACATTCTATTATAACAGGATAGGTGAACAACCTTCCCTAATTAAAAATATTATCAATCACATCTCAACTCGGACAATACCTCTCTTTAACTGACATTTCCTCTCCTAAACGACCATTCCCTCCCTGAAACGGTCATTACCTTGTAAACAATCATTTCTAAAGCTATATAAATCTATGTTTTTCGATATTATTTTTAAAAGGATGTTAAACATCGAATTGATTAGTGCTTTATGTGTTTACATATTGATGTGTGCCGTTTTTTCACTTGTTTATATTTTTACTAAAGTTGATAAACTAGCAGTAAATTTTATATTAAATTTTAACGATACAGAGAATTTTCCCCATTAATATCATATTATGGAGAAAAGTTATCAGGATCCAAGTCAAATTGCTAGTTTTGGAGGAGTGGACGCTCTTCATCGAGCAGTTCACGGTAAGGTATCTAAGAAAAAAATTAAATCTTGGTTAGAAGGGGTTGATGCTTACACTCTTCATAAACCTGTACGCAGAAAATTTCAAACAAATCGAGTGATTGTGTATTCTATAGATCAGCAGTGGCAAGCGGATTTGGTAGATTTAACTTCTTTACAGAAATTTAATGACGGATTTCGTTACATTTTAACATGCATTGATATTTTATCTAAGTATGCATGGGCCTACCCTTTGAAATCGAAACGTGCTGAAGATATAGTAGCGGTGTTTGAATCCATTTTTCGAACAAGGAAACCAAAGTACTTGAATACTGACGCCGGTAAAGAATTTTTAAATTCTCGTTTACAGAAGTTTCTGAAGCAACAAGGTGTTCGATTTTTTAGGACTTTTAACAATACGAAAGCTTGTGTAGTGGAAAGATTTAACCGCACTCTGAAAACTAAAATGTGGAAATATTTTACAACGCATCACACTTATCGATATATTGATGTATTGGATCAATTTTTAGATAGTTATAATCACACCTACCATACCACCATTAAGAGACCCCCAAGTGAAGTGAATAAGGATAATGAAAGTGAAGTGTGGTTTTCTATTTACGGTAATATGTCAAAACTGAAAAGGAAACCTTGTGTTTTTAATTCAGGGGACTTAGTACGTGTTTCTAAACATAAAATGACTTTCGAAAAAGGATATGAAACAAATTGGACGGAAGAACTATTTTTAGTAACAGAATGTGTCACGAGAATTCCTCCAGTTTACAAAATCAAAGATTTATCAGACGAACCTATTGAAGGAACTTTTTATGCAGAAGAATTACAAAAAGTACAACCGAAAAACCACTTTGACGTCGAAAAGATTCTGAAAAAACGTAAAAGAAAAGGGCAACTTGAATATCAAGTTAAGTTTAAAGGTTATCCTTCTAAATTTAATCAGTGGATACCTTCTTCAGATTTATTTTCTCTATAAAACACCCATTTTTTACAACGAATGATCATTCACAATCATGTCATTCTACGTGACGCTACCTTCTGACAGTTCAATGAACTATTTTCCGGAAAACAAAATTTCACATTATTTTACAAGATTACCTATGCCTTTAGATTTAAAAGGTGAATGGGAAGTCGGTTTAACTGAATTGATTTATCCTCATACATGGCGTAATATTACTGAATATGGTAACGAGTATGAATATGTGTTAGGTAACAGTTTAGAATTATCAGATGGAAGACCTAGAAACGGTAATGAATATGAACAGGATGATAGTGACACGAAAAAAATTCGAATCCCATCAGGATATTATGAATCTCCTAACGACATCATTAAAGTGATAAATTATCAAAAATTT
Source organism: Maratus speculifer (assembly GCA_964019185.1). NCBI lineage: Eukaryota > Metazoa > Arthropoda > Arachnida > Araneae > Salticidae > Maratus > Maratus speculifer. The sequence continues at coordinate 52,547,258 of OZ025293.1, forward strand.
GGTGATAGAATTTCGGTTAGCTACAACAAACACACTAAAAAAGTGAAAGTTTCTTTGAAGAAATATGCACAATTGAAATTTTTATCCGGTTTAGCCGAATGTTTAGGATTCTTACCAGGTGAAGTAATCTCAAATGTTTCGACTCCCTCATTATCTTTTGAAAGTCCCTTTATAGCTGATCCACACGCAGATTTTAAATTGCTCTACTTGTATAGTGATATTGTAGAACCTCAGATTGTTGGAGATACAGTGGCACCCTTATTGCGAGTGATTCCTGTTAAAGGGGAGGACGGAGATATGATTCATGAAGTGTTTGACAGACCTCATTACATACCAGTGACTCGAAAAAATTTTCAAACGATTGAAACTGTTATAAGAACACACACAGGACGTTTAGTGTCATTTGATCGTGGGAAGTTGATTGTGAAACTACATTTCCGTCAGAAATATCTTTCATAATGCTTGTTCCTTACCAATGCTGTAATCAATCTTTTGAAGATTATTACACACATCAAACAGGTAGCGGATTGAACTATTATCAAGGAAATTCTTTCCAGAAAGGTTATGGTTTCGGAGGACTTTTCCGTTCACTTTTCCGTGCAGCTGTACCTTTATTTAAATCGGGTGCTAAAGCAGTTGGAAAGCAGTTATTTCATACCGGTGTAGATGTGCTAAATGATATTTCTCAAGGTGATAATATTAAAACAGCGGCTAAACGACGATTTAAGGAAGCCGGGAAAAATCTGACAGACAAAGCAGCAGTTAAAGTGAAATCTATGATTGGATCAGGTCAAAGGAATAAAAAACGAAAGAGACCTCAAAGTTCTCTCAGTCGCCCTAAAACCAAGAAAGTGAAAGCACGCGATATTTTTGCTTAAAGATGTCTGGTCTTATTCATAAAGATTCTCCCGTTTGCGTCATATCTGAACTAGACTTGTTTATGATTCCACCTACGCAAACAGCTATAGAAAAAGGTCACTTTGTAGAATATCATCCACTGGCTACTATATCTGAGAGTGGACCAGTTGAGTTTAACATTACAGGCAATAGTGAAGATTATATTGATTTATCAGCATCTTACCTTTACGTGAAAGTAAAACTAACTAACGCTGATGGAACCCCCTTACCCGACAAGACACCTGTAGCACCTGTTAATTTATTTTTACAAGCATTGTTTTCTCAAGTAGATGTGAGTTTGAACGAAAGAGTGATTTCCTCTTCTAGTAATACTTACCCGTATCGTGCTTACATCGAGACTTTACTGAATTATGGAGAAGATGCTAAGAAAAGTTTACTTTCTTGCGAATGTTTTTTCAAAGATGAATGTTTGGATACAGTCAATCCTACACTTACCGATAACCCAGGACTTCATAAAAGATATGAATTAACTTCAAAAAGTAAAGTTTTGGATATGATAGGCCCACTACATTGTGATATTTTTCAACAAAATAGACTTTTATTGAATATGGTAGATTTGAAAATTAAAATGACACGTAGCAAACCCAGTTTTTGTTTGATGGCTGATAAAGTCGGAGATAAAACACCTGATTATAAAGTGGTGTTACAACACGCCTCTTTGTTTATTCGAAAGGTGAAAGTTAGTCCAGGTGTTTCTATCGGACACGCTAAAGCGTTAGAGAAAAGTAATGCTAAATATCCTATCGATAGAGTTTTGTGTAAAACATACTCAATATCGAGTGGAAGCAGGTCTTTTATGCAAGATAACGTATTCTTAGGATCTATGCCTAAACGTGTAATTATAGGATTATTAGAAAATTCAGCCATTAACGGACAGTATGACCTTAATCCGTTTTTCTTTAACCACTACAACGTCAACTTTTTAAGTATTTACATTGACGGACAACCAATACCATCTAAACCATTAGAATTAAATTTTAACGAAGGAAATTATATTGCAGCCTACCATCGATTGTTTCCCGGCTTTAACCGAGATAATGGAAATTATCTATCTCGAGAAGATTATGCTAAAGGACACACTCTATATGCATTCGATTTAAGTCCGGATTTATGTGATGGTCCACACTTGAATTTACAACATCAAGGAAATTTAAGAGTTGAAATTAAGTTTTCTTCAGCACTTTCATCAACTATTTCCGTTCTGATCTATGCAGAATTTGAAAACATTATCGAAATTTCTAAATCAAGGCATGTGTTGTGTGACTTTCCAAACTAGACAAAGATGAACTCTCAACAGATTAAAGACATTTTATCTCATAACAAATACACTAAGAAATATTTTTTAGATGTGTTTCCCAGCGATATGCTCCCTAACACAATTAAGCAATACCCCTGCTGTTTCGTATGCAACGTCGATTCTTCTGATCAACCCGGTAGTCATTGGCTTGCTTTCTACATAACTTCACCTAGAAGAGTAGAATTCTTTGATTCTTACGGAAATACTCCAGACTTTTATCAAGGACCTATTTTAGACTTTACTTTAAAATTCTCTCAAGTGATTTTTAACCCTTTAACATTACAAACAAATGTTACAGCTGTTTGTGGTCAATATACAATTTTTTTCCTCTTCTGTAGATGTAGAGGTGAATCTCTGAAAAAGTTTTTGTCGCAGTTTGTATCTGAAAACTTATGTAATGACCAAAGAGTGTATAATTTTGTTGCCAAACGATTTCATGTGTATGTGAATTTTTATCAATAAAAAGTCTTATAAAATACCTTATCTTTTGTGTCTGTGTTTATTTGTTATGGATTTCCCAAGCCTTCAACACCCCTTCACGGCTGTTTTAGCAGGACCTTCGAAAAGTGGGAAATCTTTTTTTATAAAAGATTTCATCTACTTTAAAACATACATGATAAAACCTACACCCGATAAAATTGTTTGGTTTTACGGCATCTACCAAAATTTATATGATGAAATATCTGACGTTACGTTCATTGAAGGTTTCCCAACTAATTATGAAGAATATTTAGGAACCAATACACTGTTCATTATAGATGATCTTATGTGTGAAGTTGGCGGTGATCGTCGACTTACAAATTTATTTACCAAGGGGAGTCATCACCACAATTTAAGTATTTTTTTTATCACACAAAATTTTTTTCATAAAGGAACGAAAGATCTTCGATTGAATGCTGACTATCTTTTCCTATTTAAAAACAGACGTGATTTAAATCAAATCACATGTTTAGGAAGACAATTATACCCACGAAATCATAAATTTTTCCAAGAAGTTTACGCAGATGCTACTCGAAAACCTTTTACCTACTTATTAATTGATTTGAAAAATGAAACAGATGAAGAATATCGGTTAAGAACACAAATCTTACCGAATCAAAATCAGTATTATTACACTCTGAAATATAAATAATTGTGAAAAACGATAGACTCATCATTCCATAAAATGTCACCGACCCGTAAACAGGTCAAGGATTTACAGCTAATTCACTCATGTCCAAAAGCATTGCGCAAGCAGTTACTGAAAAAGCTACCTTCAAAAGTGGTTAAAACCATCTGTGAATGTTCTTTAAACGTGTTAAAAGGAAATATACCAATTTCACATTATCAGAAGAAGCAGCTTGGAAAACACAAATATCTTCTAAGAAAATTAGCCTCTAAAAAAGGTAGTCTTTACCAGAAAAAACGTTTAATTATTCAAAAAGGAGGTTTTTTAAATATTTTGATACCAGCTGCTGTTACAGCTTTGTCAGCGCTTATAAATGGAGTTTAGCAAAAAGTTTGTTTTAGTCCCTGAGAGTGATTTTTCTAAACATACACCTTCTCAAAAGCAACTAAGTGAGTTTGATAAAGAAATGCAGAAAATTTTGAATAGTAAATTACAAGATTTTGAAAAACTGCAATTATACTACGACTTGTTAAAAAGAAAAATGAATTTAGAAGATTTTAACCCACCATTCAAAATGGATGTTACAGAAAAGGATGATCCTCCAAAACCGGCTGAAGATGAAACTATGCAAAATCCTGCAAATTCCGAAGACAACATTTTAAAAATGATTCCAACAGGTGTTCAAAAACAAGGTGAACAACTCTTGCAATATTTGAAAACGTATCCAAATATTTTACGTTGGAATGAACGAGGAGAGATTATTTATAAAAACCAATTAATCCCTAAGTCTAATCTAACTGATTTGATTGGTTTAATACTCACTCAGAGAAAATCTTATAAACATTTATCTGGGAGAGAAGAATTTTTAAAAGCGTTGAGTTCTATAAATACTCCCAAGCTTTTCTTCAAGAACAAATATTTAACTATAGATGATAATGTGTATTCACCTTTAAAAAATGTTAAATCGATTGTTAAAGCTAAAAAGACTCTTAAGTCCCCTGTAATACGTTGGCAGAAATTATATAAATAAATATATTTTTTCACTAAACTTATCATGTGTCATCTTTCTTTCTTAAACACCCACTTTCTTATACGTAAACAAACATTTTTTCCTCATCTAATATTTTTAAACAAAACTTTTTTTTTTTTTTTTTTTTTTTTCATTTGAAATTTTTTTTTCACTTTGATTTTTTTTTTTTTTTTTTTTTTTTTTTTTTTTTCATTTCGAAATTTTTTTTTCACTTTGAAAAATTTTTTTTCATTTCGAAAATTTTTTTTTCATTTTGATTTTTTTTTTTTTCACTTTGAAATTTTTTTTTTCACTTTACATTTTTTTTTTTTTTTTTTTTTTTTGGGAAAGTGAAAGTTAATCTTTGAAAAAATTTTTTATTCAAAATCTGTTCAAAGATTTTAATGTAGAGTTGATTTTTCTGAAAAAGAAACTTCTTTTTTTCTGAAAGAAAAAGTATAAATTATTTTAACACATTAATTACACCATTTTGAGACACACCAGTTTATTTTTTCCAAAATTTACAAATCATCAAGTGTTTTAAACAGAACACCAGCTAACACTTTGTAATTTACATTTTGAAGGAAATAATGTCAAACAATCTGTGTTTCCTTGACAAAAAGTTCTGATAATGCTTTAAAGTCGATTGTACAGAGAGATAATTCACCTAAGCTTAAAAATTTTTCTAAGTCACTGGAAGTCATACAAGCATGGCGAAGTTGTGCGGGTGAATTGTAGACACATCCAAGACATTCATACTCTGATTTAGAAACTTTTTGCAGTTCTACTTCTATCAATGCTACTAAGCGTAGTTCTAATGTTGTAAATTCTACAGCGCATGTTTCCGAAGGTAAGAGTTTATGAGCAATTAGAGTTGGTAAGTAATTTTCATACAGATATGTGAGCACTGTTTCATTGAAGGAGTTTAGATGGTGTTTTAAGTTTTCAAGTTGGTATTCATCTAACCTGATGCAACAACCTTTCTGAATGTTGCTGATTTCAGCGATACCATCGTTAGATAATATGAGGATGGAGTTGTTTGCAATGAAAGATGATGTTGTATAAATTAAATTAAAGTCAAATATTTTCTGAACGAAACGATACCATGATTTTAAATTCATGGAAACACCAATTTTGGTAGGATTTAGTGGTTGAGTTTCAGAAGATCGAAGAAATTTTCGAATGTGGATAATGACAGAACCTTTGAACAGTTCACAGGTTAAATAGATACTATTTCCAAGTTCTTTTAAACAGATCCGCTGATTGGAATAGCCATCGTTCATATCCATAGATTGAGAGCTTTTCTCATTTCCGCTAGATAATGTAGGAATTGCATCGGCGATTGGCGCAGATGAAGTCTGGAATGCAGTTGAAGAAGTGGGTTTATCAGATGAAGACTCAGCTACAGCTGGAGAGGAGGGTTCATCAGATAAATTCATAATTAGTTTATTAAAATCGATGCTTTGAAACACATCATCCAAATTATCAAAAACATCTTCTAATTCACATTCATTTTTCGATTTTTTCTCGCAACCATTCTGAGAAGAATTATTAGATCGTTTCATTTTTTCCAAGAGAAAAATTGATGCGACTTTCCACAACAAAATATAACAGAGTTATGTTACCACGCACAAATTCGAACTCACGCATAACTTCTGTGACGTCATATTGAAACCAATATTTTAGTTCACATTTTATGCACCTGGTGTTGATACAAACCGAAAAATTCTTTCTCACGGTTTTTGAAAACACCTGCTTCTTGTGACGTCATATTCGAACTAATTTTTTTTTTTTTTTTTTTACTTTAAGTTTCTACACCTGGTGTTGACATGAATCGTAAAATACTTTCTATTTAAAAACAACATCTGCTTCTTGCAGTTTTATGAGCCAACCTTGAAAACATATTCTGTAACCGAAATTTTAATCTTTAAAACTGTAAACAAACTAGAAAATTTCATGACAGAAAAATTAATTTTCTGAATGCGAATACAAAAACTCTTAATTAAATTATTAAAACTAGATTTTTATTTAGAAATAGTCTTCTTTTCAACCCTGAATTTAAAAATGAAATGTATGTTTAAAAAGAAAAAATATTTTTTTATGGGGTCCCTCCGCCTCCCGCCACATCTCCTTATGTGGCGCCCCACTTTTTTTATCCAGATCTTCATTTTCTTTTCTTCATTTTTTTTTCTTTTTCTGTTTTTTTAATTTAATTTTCCTGTTTTAAATTTGATGATGACCATAAGCGAGACTTGTTATCCCATCATCTAGAATAAATCGTTTGTCGTCAAACGGGCTGAGTGCTAGCTTCTGTTGCTGTATAGTGTACAATTGATGGTGATCTTGCTGGATTCTTTTGTTTATTGTACAGAGTGTTTTCAGGTGATGTATGCATTCGGAATATTGTGAGTGTTTTATTTTCTTTCGAACGATAGATGTAGGTACTCCTTTGGCTCTTTTTTTCTCTCCATCTTCTGATAGGATGCTGTACATTTTCGCTTTAAGGCCAACAAATTCAAAAATAGTTTTTCCATTCATCTCATCCTTAAATTTACCTATTGTTTTCTTATTTTTTACTGAGTAGAGGGGGTGGTTCTTAGGATAATCGGAGAAGTCGAATTCGTCTTGATGTTCTTGCATATCTTGTAGTATATTATCTGTTTGGATGTGGTAGGTGAGTGAGTCAGTGTCAGTGAAAAGCAGTTGAGCACGATCTTGATAGTGTTTCTTAATTATGTTGTAATGGAATTTGTACATATGTAATTTTGCGAGATCTAGAATAGCGAACCCTACATAGATTGGACGATTCATAGTCAGAGTGGTTTTGACTCGTTCCACGGCTACCAGTCCCTCATTGAAAATCTTGAAGTTGTTAAATGCTGGAGATGCGACAAGTTTTTTTGACCTCTTCTCGTTGTTACACAACTCAATATTCCGTCTCAAGCGGAGATTCTCCATTGTTTTACCGAAAACTGAATTGTTCAACAATTTGAAGAAGTCTTTCTCGAAAGAACTGGTAGCTTGTTTCCTCTTATCAGTGTTGAATTCTATGTAGGGCTTTAGCCAAGGTGCTTGCCTGAATTTAATTATTCTGTGAATGTTAACGAGTTCGAGACCAAGTTGGAGATAGAGTTTCAAGTTTCTGTAGTGGACGATGTAGTGTTCTTTGTCTTTTAAATTCGGTGAGAGCTTCGAACTTCCTTTGTAGGGTCTGTTGTTTAATAAAGATTTTGTGTAAGGAGATAACATGTCTTCAGTGATGTGAATGTTTTCCGGAGCAAGTGGGTATTCGTTGTGGAGTAGATGAAGTTCAGGGGGATAACGCAAGTCCACCTCCAGGACATAGCCGTAATCTGCATTATCTGGATGGGAAAGGATGTTGTTTATATCTGTTTCAGATGGTTGAATCCATTGAAACTCACCAACAGGTAAGTATTCGGACATAGCCCAGCCATATAAGTTGTTAGCGTCCCAGTACATGATATGGCTTGTTTTATTATTTTTGTTGTAATTAGGGACATTGGGATTGTTCGCTTTTGCATATCGTTTGGTGATAGCACTCACCCCACCTCTTACACCCTTCTCAAAAAACAAGAGCATGTCAATGTCTGTGAGAAGTTCCAATTGTACCTGAGTCATTCTAAGACAAGCTTGCCATGCGAGTCCTGGAGATGTGAACATGTGTGTAGGATCAATTTTGTAATATTGTAGGCAAAGTTTTCTGAAGTTTTGGAAGATGTCAGCAAGAAGAAGGACGTCACATTTAACATATAAATCGTGATATTCACCGAGATTTTGAATGTTAAAAGTTTCCCAAACATTTTGAGCATGTTCATAATCTTCTATGGAAATGGGTTCATCTGTTAAATCGTTATGAAATGATGAAGGTGGAGGGAGTTGTGTTTCATCAAATTTTTGGAAGTCTGTAAAATAGCTGTATGGGTATATCCCTTTTCGAGTGAGGAGTGAGAGGTCTGTATCTTTAGGGAAATTAGCTTTAAGGAGGTGAAAGTCTGTTGGTTGCAGATTAGCTGTTAATTTTTCAAGAGATGTAGGTAAAAATTGGAATGAGTCGAGAAATCTAAGTTTTATGGGACAGTCTTGTTTTTTGATAGTAAATGATATGTATTTTTCCATTGTATTTGCGATGACATCTATATTGTAACTTTTAAATTTTCCTAATTCCGTCATCAGATGGTGACCGTCGTAATGTTTTAGATTGTGAAAAATAACTGGGATGACTTTAGGTTGTTTATATTGTAGATTGCAGTTCATATGGGCAGCACCACGGTATGCACCTGTTATATGATCATGTTCTCGGCATCGCTTGTTGCCTAAGGGCTGATCGCAGATGCAACACACAGTCGCTTCTCTAAAGGCTTTTTCTTGTTCTTTGGATGGTTTCAGAGGTTTGATGGTGATTAATGTTTCGGCTAACTCATCTCTCTCTTGAAAAATATTCTTCAAAAAATCTGATACGGCATCTTCTCCCCGATACGTTTTCATCTTCTTATGTGTTTTCCCATCTTGATCAATTATTATGTAGGCATAGCCGCAAGGGATATGTTTTTGTGTGGGGATAGTGTAAGAAGTGCTAGGATTAGGTTCTGTAGTGTGAATTGGGACGACAAGACTTTCAAAATCGGCTATTATGATGTAGGGTGTTAAGTGTTGGAAATGATATCCGTTAAATTTTAAAATATTTTTCTCTGGATCCGGCATCTTGATGTGTTGAGGAGCGTGTTCTGAGCAATATGGAAGGTGATTGTCTAGAAGTGTCTGAGTCTTAAAGCGATGGAGACATCGATAACAAAAATAGACTTCTCCGTCATGTTTGGTGAGATGGGAAAAGAGCCTTGACATATTTTTTATGTATATATAGTGGGTGTTCTTATCTTCATCCCCAATTAATAATAAATTAATCGCTTCTTGATGGGTTCGATTTGAGATGTGAAGCATTCCGAATTCATCTTCTTCCTCGTCATATGAATATACATTAATTCTTAAATTGTTTTTTTCTTCAACATCTTTAATTTTATGGTAGGGGACAGGGCAAGGAATATCATCAATGATTATTTCATGTTCGAAAGGTGTGTAGTTGGAAACACGTTCTGCATTTTTGTCTATTTTCTGTTTATGAGCTAGTAGGCACCAAATAAGACATTTATTATCAGTAAAGTTTTGAATATTAATAAGAGCTTCTTTTCTTTTTAATTTTTGAGGGGTTTCAATATAACTGCTTCCAGTTAGTGGCTTGTAATGAGCTATGTATAGGTCTGTATGTATGATTTTTTCTAGCACCCAGCCCGACCCGAGTTGAACAAATTCTTCAAAATGGGTCTTAATTTTTTCTAAATTCTCGATGATGTGGTTTCTGACTGTTTCTTCAATATGTTCTGGACAGGGATCAGACCTAAAATACCCTAACATTGATTCAACTTCATTATCTTCATTAAATCGAGTAAACTTGATGGTGTGGATAAGATGCCATTTAAGGGATTTCAAAGTATTTAGAGAATTCAATATATGGTTTTGGATTTCTTCTATAATTTGGCTATTGAAAATGTCAATGTCATGAGCGTTTTCTTCTGTAGCTGGAATCGTAATTTTCTCAAATGTATTTAATGCTTTTTCAGTGGATCTTTTTTTTGTGTTAACAGGTTTTGCTTTCTGTGGGGGGGCTGTTTTTTTCGTTGTGTGGTGTGTACGTTTATGCTGAAGGAGATTACTTTTACGCCAAAATGATTTAGAACATATTTCACATTCATGAGAAGCAAGTGAATTAGTGTGTTGTTCTTGATGTCTTCTAAGGTCAGATTTACGTGTAAATGTAATTTGACAGTCTTCGCAAGAAAACGATTTTTCATTGTTGTGAATCTTCATGTGGCGGTTTAAACTATCTTTTCTAGTAAATAAGACTTGACATTCTCGACATTGAAAATTCATATTATTATGCTTCTTCATGTGTCTATTTAAAGCATCTTTTCGGTTAAATGATTTTTCACATTGTTCACATTTAAAAAAAATTTCACTTTTGTGAGTCTTCATGTGACGGTTTAAAACACCACGATGGTTAAAGGTTTTGCTGCAGATGGAACATTCCTGGAAGGAATAAAAGTGTTTTTGAGTATTGAGTATTTTTAACATGATTATTTTTTTAATTAATTGCATATGGAACATTTCTGCAAGAAATAAAAGTGTTTTTGAATATTTAAATAGTTAATATATTTTTTTTAATTGATTTTTTTCTTTAATTTAGAAATAAAAGTGTTTTTGAGTAATGAACATTTTTAATGTGATTATTTTTAAATTCATTTTTATTGTACTTTTTAACTAACAATTTAGAATTTTTGTACTTGTTTTTAATACTTAAAATCTAATTTGAGTGTCCCTAAAAATTTCCTACTTAACAGAGAGATAGGTTTTGAAAAAAAAAAAATACTTACATGAGATGAAGCTTGCACCACTTCACTGCATCTTTGGATATTTCCATGGTCTCCACTTCCTTCTAGTTCATCAGGATGTTCCTCATCAGGTGATTCATTCAAACATTTCTGGAAGGAATAAAAGTCTTTTTGAATATTTAAATAGTTAATATATTTTTAAATTGATTTTTAGATTTTCTTTTTTTTTTTTTTTTTTTTTTTTTTTTTTGTTCTTTAATTTAAAAATAAAATTGTTTTTGAGTATTGATTTTTTTTTTGTAATTTTTTAACTAACAATTTAGAATTTTTGTACTTGTTCCTAATACTTAAAATCTAATTTGAGAAGCTCTAAAATTTTCCTACTTAACAGAGAGATAGGTTTTGAAAAAAATACTTACATGAGATGAAGCTTGCACCACTTCACTGCGACTCTGGATAGTTCTATCTTCTTTACTAACTTCAGGGTGTTGAGGCATATCCTCATCAGATGCCTCGTTGTCGTGCCACCTGATGTGTCTTAAAAGATGACGTTTGTGTACAAAACGACATACACAAAGTGGGCAACTCTAAAAATAGATAAAAGAAAAAAAACATAAAAAACACTATTTTTACAAATTAAAAAGAAATTTTTTCAAACTCCTTTTTCTATTAAAAAAAAAAAACTTACTAAATGTTTATATTCATTTTTGATGAGATTTGATCCACTGGGTCCTGCAACACCTTCCGAATCTCCTAATTTCCTCTTCTTAGAAAGTGGGGTGGTAGAATCCTGAAAAGAGATAAAAAAAGAACAAAAAAAATTATTTCAACAAATTGTAACTAAAAGAAAATTTCAAATTAGTTTTCTATATAGATATTAAAGAAAAACTCTTACCGAAGAGTCCTCTACATTCACTCTTTTAGATGGCGTAGACGATGAAGAATCCTCCTGTTCAATTTTATTGCAAATTTCGTGTAATTCGGAAGGGGATATTCCAAAATCGAAAAAAATGTCATCCTAAAAAAATAAATAAAAATAAATTAAGATATCTAATTATTTTCAATTTCATTTAAAAAAATGGTTACAGAGCTTTTTAAGAAAACGTAGAAAAAATATAAAATAAAGTTTACCTCTGATTGGGTGTGCAATTGAGATGACATTTTGCGTAATATAAGCGTAGAACTCTTCACTCAACAGAAAAAAGAAGCAGGTCTTTATGCTACCGAGACGAAAGCAGAATAAATTCTAGATATGTTTTGATTTCTTTCCCTAACACAAACCAAAATTCACCACATACCCGGATATAAGAACCGGAGTGACGTAATAAGTGAATGACCTCTTTTTCATCACCCCACGGAGGACAGCTGATTTTGAGGCAGATGTTTGCGTGGGGGAAAGAACATCCTTCGCCTCTTGGCAGTGGGGGAGATTTTTTTTTCTTTTTTGCGAAGATGTGATTGAGCAACATTCGTTTGAGAAAAAATACACAGATTAAATATATAATATTTTTATTTATGAGATAAACTTTACGTGTGTAAAATTGAAACAATTCTATTTTTTCTAAAATCAACTTTAGAAATGATGTTAGCTAATTAAAAATATTTTTAATGAAAGAAAGAAAAAATATTTGCTTTTCATATGCAAAATTTAAAAAATTCTATTTTAAATATCTAAAATCAGTTTTAGAAATGATGTTAGCTAATTAATAATATTTTTAATGACAGAAAGAAATCAAAAATAAATACTTTTCATGTGTAAAATTTAAACAATTGGAATGTATACTTAGAAATTATAATAAAAAGTATTTAAATTTAATTGAAATAAAAATGTATACATAGAAATTATGATAAAAAGTATTTAAATATAATTATTGAAATAATCATTTGAGTATATAATTTTAAAAATTATATTGACTGTATTGTTCTTATTCAGTGGAGATGGGGTTGATCACCTCTCTGTTATAATAGAATATTCCTTTTTTCCACCAGGGGGCGTTTGTGGAGGGGGATGCATGGTGGGTGCAGGGGGCACCGCAGGAGGGATGGTGGTGGCGGTGGCACTGGGTGAGGCGGTGGCACGGTGCCACAGTACCACCGCCGGCTGAGCCCGTACTGTCCTTTTCCTACTACTAACAACAAAACAATTTTCCAGATTTCAGCTACTGCTAAGTTTGAATTTTAATTTCCTTCTTTAGGCCTTTATTGCAATTTCTTTAACAATGCTCTAATTGTATTGCAATTTTCTTTGACAGTTCTAGCATTCTTTAAGCTACTAAAAATTTTTCTTATAGCCAGCTACACACCTTTGTCCCCTGTGCCTGGTCCTTCTTTATACTTCAGCTGCCACCTTTTTTGTATACATTTTGAATAGCCAGCGTTTTCGAAAAGTTCTGTTTACTCACTGCAGCTGAAAATTAAAAATCACATAACTTTAGATTAGAAATTTCATCTGTTTATTAAACGTCATGTTAATATTGATAGTAATTCATTAAAATTACAGGAAGAGGGGGCACTTTCCATCATTGGAGGATACATTCTTTCTCACATTTCTAAAGACCCAATTTTAACAGATTTGGTTCATTCAACTTAGATTACAATTCAGCTGCTTTCTGTATTATAAAAGTTTATCTTAAACTTCAGTAACCAACTTTTTAAAAACTTTAATGAGGTATTAATTTTTCGTATTCTATGGATTACTACAAGGTTTGGTTCACTCAACTTTGTTTTTGATAGTCTCTGGTAAATGCAGAACATTTTCAGTACATGCTGCATTAGATAGTGGGGACCCATGTCACAGGTTAGTTCAGAAAAAAGGTTTATTACGAATGCACTAGACTCTACATAATGTCCCTGAAACTAGGTTTAGAGATTTTTTTAAAAATATTAAATCATACAAAGTTTTAAGTTTTATTTAAGGAACCGACACTGGACAACGTCAAGCGGATCAGCTCGTTTATTTATAAATTCATTAAATATGCAATGTCCCATAGCAATTGATCTATAGGAGGAACTGGGGTACATTGATACAGTTTTTTTCTAAGATTTTTTTTGGTGTCAAGAAAGTAGAAAATTCAAGTTTTTTTTCCATGAGGTGACAGCAAAACTTGTGTAGTATGTTATAAAAATGTACAATCATTGTTTTATGTAGTATTTTTGCATGTAATTTTAAAAAAATCAAAAAAAGTCATTTGTATCAATGTGCCCCATCCCCGGGGCAGATTGATACGTTTAAGAAAAATGACGACAAAATAATACCAATGCATATTTTTCATAAAAAATGAGTTAGAAAACCATTTTATATTTATTTATAAAAATTCAAATCACCCACAATTTATTTTTAAGCAATGTTAAAGCAATCAAAATTAAATATATTATGACTTGATGTTCTGTCTGTTTCTTGTCTGATTGTTGGCTGTGGTAACTTTGTCATATCTAGCACTTCAACCCCAGCATTATCTTCTCTCTTATGAAAGATGAAAAAATTACCAGTTTTTCTGTTTATAAATAGGTTCATAAACAGAAAATAAAGGATAATTATATTAAAAATTCTGTTTATAATATAAGTATCATTTTCTGTTCTGCAGTTTGTTTCTCTTACTTAACATTTCTCATGTCGAAAATACTTTTTTCTCTGGAGAATCGATATAAATTCGAGATTTGCCAGAATGCCGTCCTTTTCTTTTATTAGTTCTACTAGCACTAGATGCTGGGTAAGTTCCTACGTCTTCTGTTTTCAAAAATACTATAAAATGCTCTAATATATATTTCACTTCAATAAAAACTAATATTAGAAATTTTTCGTGAAAAAAAGGTTGGATTAAGGAGTGTATGGTAAAAAAAATAATAAAAGATAATGAAAATATGAACTATTAAAGGATTTATGCTGTATCAATGTGCCCCGTCATAAACTGTATCAATGTGCCCCATACAGCGATTTTGAATAAAATGAGTCTCAAATCCAACACTTCACAATATATCTAACAATAAATAATGAGGAACTGATAAAGAGTAGCAGTACTTACCAGGGAGAGTATTCATTTTGGTTGAAAATACTGGAACAGTTGTATAACAGAATTTCAATTGTACAACTCAAATTTACTTTTGAACAACAAAAACAATAAATCACCCGTCCCATTTCATCAAACTGCTGAATCATTCCAAGATTTTCTGTATGTAGTTGAATACACTAGCATCACCTTTTGGAGCTGTTGTGAAACTTCCTGTAATGACCCTGTGAGCGGTAGAGGGGGTGTATCAATGTGCCCCATGTATCAATGTACCCCAGTTCCCCCTAAATGAAAAACATCATTCATTGTCATCTTAATTTTAAAAATAAACTGTGAAATTAAAGTGGAAATAATAAATAAAAAAGATGAACTACAGTTCAAAACTATTACTTTTAACTATCTAGGTACATTATATTTTTGTTATAAAATCCCATGATCGTCAAATAAGAATACTCTTAAGTCGTAAATTAAAATTATGTTTCTGGGTATATTCTTTTTTCATATATTTATATATTTTTTTTCCTTTGCATATAGATATCAGATCTCTTTCACTGGGTATCTTTTTATTTTTTCAGTTTTGATTGCACTTTTTAAAAGACTTTTTTTTTGTAACCACTTAAAAAATATAAATTGAAGCTTAATTAATAAATATATATATATATATAACACAATTTCACATTTGAAGAAGGCCCGGGAGCAGAATCGGCGCAACACTGCGACGCACGTCGCAGACTATTTGAGAACGTCTGCAGACTATTTTTCAACATTAATAGTACTACTACTAATAATAATAATAAAAGCTTGCTAGAAATTATTTGCCATGTGCCATTGTAATACGATCCGCAACATATCCGACTGATGAAGTTTCGATTCACATTAAAATATAAATCGGGGACGATTCCGGGAAATTTAGGCAACCATTTCCAGAATTTAAAAAAAAGTCTTAAATCCAAAAATTTGGATATAAGATGTATCGTGAATTTCGACAAATGGTCCCCACCTCCACCCCCAAGAAAAAAATTAGTTAATTATTCTAAGAAATGTTGCTATTTTCGCTGTAGATCTCAGGGAAAATGCGAATTTTGTCAGAGGATCGCCAAAAGTCGCAAAGTTTGTCAAAAGATCTTGAAAAAAACATCAAATTTCATCAAAAGATCATTAAAAAACAACAAATTTCGTCAAAAGAAACTGAAAAGTGGCAAATTTCGACAAGATGTCTGAAAAACCGCAAATTTTGCAAACAAATTGTAAAAAAAATGGAAAATTTCTTCAAAATATCGTGAAAAAAACGACAAATTTTGTCAAAAGATTGGCAGAAAACGACAAGTTTTGTCCAGGTATAACAAAAAGAAAAAATCGTCAAAAGTTCACAAATTTTGTCCAAGTGCTAAGAAAAGAAACGGCAAGTTTCATCAAAGAATCCCATAAAAACGGCAATGTTCATCAAAAGATCTAAAAAAATGGTAAATTTCGACAAAAAATCCAAAAAAAACCGGCAAATTTTGTAAATAGTTCGCAAAAAAGGCAAGTTCACAAGAATTGTCAATAATTGAATAGCACCAAATATTGTCAAAGAATCACAAAAAGCCGCGAAATTTGCAAAAGATCACGGAGAAAAAGCAAATTTTGTCCAAGTATGACAAAAAAAACTCCGCAAACTTTGTGAAAGAATCTCAAGAAAACAGCACATTTTGCCAAAAGCTCACAAAAAAGCAAATTTCGCCAAAAGGTCCCGAAAAAACAACACATTTCATCAAAAGGTCACGAAGAAGCAGCAAATTTCATCCGGGTATTACGAAAAAATGCGAACTTTTGTCAAAAGATCGCAAAAGAAACGCAGGTATCATGAAAAGAAACATCGAATTTCATCAAAGGATCGCATAAAAACACAAATTTTTTCTAAGTACCACAAAAAAAGCAAACTTTGTCAAAGAATCATGAAAAATGGCAGATTTCGTTAAAAAGTCACGAAAAAACAACAAATTTCGTCAAAAGAACCCCCCAAAAAATCCCCGGCAAATTTCGACAAGAAATCCTAAAAAAAACCCGCAAATTTTGGAAATAGATTGCGAAAAAAATTCGCATTTCTTCAAAATATCGTGAAAAGATGACAAATTTTGCCAAAAGATTGCTAGAAAACAGCAAATTTTGTCCAGGTATTACAAAAATATGCAAATTTCATCAAAATATCGCAAATTTTGTCAAAGTATCATGAAAAGAAACGTCAAGTTTTGTCTGAGGATCACATAAAAAGTGCAATGTTCGTCAACAAGTCTCAAATAATGATAAATTTCGACAAAAGATTTAAAGAAAACCTGGCAAATTTTGTAAACAGATCGCAAAAAAAGCAAATTTCGTCAAAAAATTGCGAGAAAACGACAAATTTCGTCTAAAAAATCAACAAAATACCGCAAAAGATCACAAAAATGCAAATTTAGTCCAATTATCACAAGAAAAAAAAACACTAAGTTTATCAAAGAATCATGAAAAAAAGCAAATTTCATCAAAAGGTGGAGAAAAAAACAAATTTCGACAAACGTCGTAAAAAGATTGCGAAGAAACTGGAAATTTTGACAAAATATCACGAAAAAATGCAAATTTTGTCAAAAGATCGCGAAAAAACGCAAATTTCGCCAGTGGAGCACGAGGGAAAAAAAAAAAAAAACATGGTGTCGGGAGTGGATTTTCTCCCCTTTTTAAAAATGTATGATGGTGTTAAAAATTCTGAGGGTTAAAGTAACTTATTTTTAATATTTTGCTTTTATGTTAATCATGAATACTTGGGAGATTTGATTGTATCTAACATAATATGAGAGACTGGAAAGAGCAGTGTTGAATTCACACATTTCTTTGGGAGCGATATTTGTAGCTCCGGGGGGGGGGGGACACTGCACTTTTTGACCATTGAAAATATTAAATTAATTTTTTTTTTTTGGGGGGGGGGTATACCCTCATCCGAGTTACTCCCTGGGATCAACACTGGGAAAGAGTGCATTTATCCTTAAGTTCTACAGACTGTTTTTAAAGATTTTACTTGCGTTGCAGACTGCAGAAAAAATTTCTGCTCCTGGGAAAGAAGGAGAAAAAAAATCTGTTCCTGGTGAATTTATTGGTTTTTAATGCATCAATTTTTCAAATGAAGCTTTTTCCTTGCAAAACTGAATTAAATGGATAGTGTTACTGTTATAATTGACTGTTTCTGCTGTGTAAAATGTATTTATATATATATATATATATATATATATATATAACTAATTTCATTATCTATAATAATTTTATCATGCATGATAACAATATATATATTCAAAATGTTGGTATACCACAAGGTGGTAGTACATCTAGTGTATTATCTGACTTATACTTATATTACTATGAACGTCATTATTTAAATAATACAATACATTTATATCGATATATAGATGATGTAATTTTAATTGATACTGATAACACCTGTATATCTCAATTCCCTGTTGATTATCCTTCTAATCTAGAACTTTCAAAAAACCTACTTTTTAATAATACAGTCAATTTCTTAGATATTAAAATTATATTAAAAGAGAACAAATTTATAACTGATATTTATGACAAAAGGAAAGAATTTAATTTTAAAGTTAATGCTTTTACTAATTTTAAATCATGTCTTCATAATTCTGTATATCGTAATATAATACTTAACCATTTATATAGAATAAAATGTCTATGTTCTTCCCATTTAATTAATACTAATATTAAAAAGCTTGTATATGATGCTATAAATAATGGTTATCCTAAAAAATTCATATATTCTTTAATTTATAATTAGATATTACATGATCTTATAATTAATTCTTTGCATAAAAAATGTATAAAAAAAAATTATAAAACACAAAAATAATAATAAAAAATTAAAAATGTTAAAAAGTAATAAAAAAATATATATATAGGTTGGTTGGGTGGGTAGATGTTAGAGTACGGAGGAGGGTGGTGTTGTCTGGATAAAAACGCAAAGGTTAATTATTTATTTAAAAAAAATGAGAGTGGGTTATTTATTTTAACATAATTTTTAAACTGTTTAATTTGCACCAATATATGGATATTCGTCTAGTTATATCTATAGTTAAATAGCTATATTTTAAATATCAAATTATTTTTAATGTTATTGATATAATTTTTGGTATTATTATTAATAATATTATTACTATTATTATTTTTTTTATTTATTTTTTTATTATTATTAATTTTTTTTATTATTATTATCCTATATTAAGATAATGAGTTTTTACCATGTAAAGTCACAATAAATGTTACTGATTAAAGTAACAATAATGTATTTTAAGTTATATGTTAATATGAATGTTATCTCTTAATTCTAATTTTAATCATTTTATTAATTTAATTTTATGTTAATATCGATTATTATTTTTTCCGGTTCAATTATATTTCCATTCAGCTTTATCTTTTTTGTTTGTTATGGATAACTATTCTTTTTACTTACTTTCAACTCCTTTTTGTAAAATATCTTTGTTCCTTGTTTAATAATTTGGTTTTTGTGTGATGGTAGTCCCAAATTCGTATTGTTTTGCTTTTTCATGGCAAATACGAAGATGAAACCACACACTCCATTTGTAGTTCCAAAGTATTTGGGACCTGAAGATTCTGCTTTGGTTCTACAAATTTCAATTGTATTCATATTATTCTTTTTTTCCTTCCATGTTCAATGTGCTATAAGTTATTAAATTCAATGGTTAATTTCAAATGGTTAATATTGTTTACTATAATTCAATTTAATTCTTCGTTTTGGTTTATTGTTTTATTGATAAAATCCGTTGGTGAATCTTGCCTACTTTTAATGGTATTATATATATATATATATATTTCTTTATTTTTAGATAAAATTATTTTTGCACAAACAATTTTATGTCTAAAAATTTAATCTTAACATTTTAAAAATAGGTGGTGACATTAACCAGATGCTTGGAGCAATTCAATTGTACCTGACATGGAAACTTGATTCAAATTTATACGAAGCTGAAGAATCCTGCATTGATGATCTTGAATGTAAAGTTATGCATTTGAAGAGGGAAAAGAATGTTTGTTTATACTTCATGAACTTTCTTCTGCAATGATACATATTGTTTGTAAATATTCAAATAACTATATCTATTGACTTTCTTCTAGAAGTAAAGAAGGGCAGAGTGCTTGCTCATAGGATTTTAGATTCTTGTAGGATTTTTTCTCCTTTTATAGAGGCTAGAAGCATGCATTTTTCTAAATGAAGCTACAGAGAGGGTGCAGCACCCATCTAAAACTGTATGAAAAATAGAATTATGTTACAAGATAACTATTCTGATATAGTCTATAGAAATACATATATATGAATATATAAATTGTATTTTCAATAAATGGAGTGACATACCATAAACCAAGTGAATTAAGTTGCTATTTTATTTAGTCTGTTTCATTTTCATTTCAAATTTACATGACTGCCATTGGTAATTATTTTCTCTCTGACACTATTTCAACAAATTAATCTTCAAAGTAAATTATTATTTAAAAATAATTAATAGTAATAAAAAAAATCATCAGTGAGAATCCTGTCATTGGTAAATTAAGAAAAGCAATATTTTTATATTAGCTGCATGTAAAGACATTACTGTGCTCTTATTTTGTAAAGTGCTTATTTATGGAATATCAGTCAGAGGTGCTGAACTGTTTATATTGTTGTAAGTACATGTAAATTAATCTTCTGGGAATTGAATTATATGCATTAAATGTTTTTCATTATGCTTAAATTATTTTAACTTAAATAAAAAGTAAATTGGAATATGGGTTTTAAACAAATTAAATTTGATAGTATTTTTTATTTTTTATTTGATGATTGAAAAATTATGTGCTGTTTAGAAACAATTATATTTTTGAAAAATGTAAATGAATTTATTGCAAACATATATTGTTTAAAATTGTACTACTAAAATGCATAAAGCCTAAAATATTAAAATTGTGAGACATTTCATATGTAACTTACATTTGTACTTACATTAGCCATAAAATCACAAGATCGGGGGATGTTTGTGACCCCAGAAGGGAAATTTTGTGCATGGGGGTTGATAGCCATGTTCACTTGCTCCAAGTAGTCAGCAGTGGTGTAGTCGAAAAAAAAAAAAAAAAAAAAAAAAAAAAAAACAGGGCATATGCTCTAAGCAGAGGGTATACCCTAGAATGTATTTACTATGGCTTTCTTGAGAAACAGAGGGTATACGGTGGGTCTCCAGAAGGGAAAAAGGGCATATGCTTAAAACAGAGGGTATACCCTAGAGTGTATTTACTATGGCTTTCTTGAGAAACAGAGGGTATACGGTGTTCCTTAAAAAAATCCAGAGGGTATACGGCATATACCCTCCACTACATCACTGGTTGTCAGTCTCTCTTTCATTACAGTATTTGTGAAGCTTTCAAGATCACTAGGATGTTGAACGTCTCTTTTTTGGTTTTCACAAAACAGGTAAGAGAAATAAAGATAATGGGTCATTGGTGACCTATCTTGGTTGATTTATTAATATATTTTAGTAAAAAAGTAACATTTTAAATTTGTCTGAAGTATGTATGGCATGTACACTGTATGATCCAATAGACGAAATTCTCAGACTGTACAGTAGGGTGGATCGATTGTCTATGGCGAAAAATAAATTACCATACATCAAAACCTACCTATGCGGAAAATATGTTCTATTGTATAGAAATTGAGGGAAAAAAAATTAATTTTAATATTTAATGCTGCCACAAAAAGGTTGAATTTTCGAAAAAATTGAAAAAAGACCGAATTTTGGTTAGATGATTTTTGTCAAAAAAATTACTATAATTTTTAAAATCCAACAATGCGGAAAAGTTGTTATATCGTATGGAGGTTAAGTAAAAAATAATAATAAACAATAAATTAAAAATTTAATACTGCCACAAAAATGATGAAAATTCGATGAAATTTGGAAAAAAATGGAAAAAGATCTAATTTTGGTTAGATCTTTTTTTTACGCAAAATAATCATTTTAATATCAATCAAACCTTCCTTTGCGTAAGAGATATTACATTGAATGGAGATTAAGTGAAAAAAAACTAATTTTGATATTTAATACTGCTGCAAGTGGTTTAAATTTTCGAAAAGCTGGCAGTTCCAGTTTTTTCAATGAAGGATTAGTCTGCTTGTGTATTGTGTAGATTAGTGTACTTTGAATATTACTGTACCATAGAATTGTTAAAAAAATATATATGAATTACCCTTTATTTGGGTCTGGCTTTGATATGCCAGTAAATATGTTCCCTATTACAAAAACTTTGTAAATTTTATGTATTGGTATTTATAATTTAACCGAAGCAAGGAATTCGTCTACATCTATTTATTACCTACCAGTGAGAAGGAGTTGCTAATAAATTAGAAGTGACCTATAAATGAGATTCAATGTTAATAATTTACCACTGCAGAATTTTAGAAAAAATTAAATTGTCTCACGACAAATATTGGGCTCTTTTTAATTCTTATAAAACAAAATAAGATAACTGAAAGCTATTACAGTCTTGTGGACCATTTCCGAAACCACTGCCTATTTTTTTTTTTTCAATTCAATAGATTTGAATATGAATATGAATATTGAGTGTAAACTAAACCGAGCGAGCAAACTCACTTTTCTGCGTTATCAGCTATCATTGAAAAGCCAAAATGTTGACGAGCTAGGTGTCACGCCACTTTTAGTGACGAAAATTTGCATCAGCCAGAATATTGGACAGTTTGGACCAACCAAGCAGGTGCTGCCATTGTGTCAGATGCACTTTAAGATGTGGGCATTATCTCACAAAACTATGAATCGAATGCTATTAACAGAAAAAAAAATCGGCATGACAAACCAAACCAAAGACCACTCTGTCGTTTTAGTCATTTGCTTTAGTCATTTGTAAAAGATTATGATCATAGCCATTTTCTTTAAACTTTGATGGGTGTAAAGACAAGACTGCATCACTAGAAGATAACAGAAGAAAAACCATAATAGAAGCAGACTTGAGCTTGGAAAAAGAACTTGGTTTCGAATACATCTGCCACATATATGTAAATTCTGGAAGAGTACCAAACAATTTGAAAACACGACGTACATTTTTTTGTCATGTGTTAACATTAATATACATGTAACAAAGTTGGTTGCGATCGGTTGTGATGGAATATCTGTTAACATAGATACTAAAGGATATATTATTCGAAATATGGAACTGATCTTCAAACGTCCACTACAATGATTTTTGTGCTAGCTACACACCAATTAGGTTCCACTACGTCATCATTTCGCAGCGTGGATTGAACCGCGGCTGGGGACAAATGTTTCACTGAAGTAATAAAAAAAATATTCGCTGCATCTGAGAAGCTTTTTGTATTTTCATTTACGTCAGTAGATGAATTCTAAAAGCGCGCGAGTGCAATCAAACGGTCTGCTGTAATCCTAATCATTACCTTAAATATCTATATTTTCCATTTACCAGCTTTGGACCTTTTGCAACAGATTACATAGATTTAATTAAATAGGAAAACGTTTCGAGCCTCCACTTACTGAGTGACTTAGTAACGACATGATTTCAGAAGCAATGGTAAATACAATAGTCATTCCAGTGGCAATAACATCTACTATCAATATCTATTAACGCAACGCTCATTCTACAAAACTAATAATCAAAATAGTCAGGGAAACATTTTCTGTTATGTATGGACCATATAAAAGAAACGATTTTATAAAAATCGAATTGAATTTCAAAATCTCATGTCGATTTTCAATAGCAAACGTCATTATCGCTAATTGTAATGTTGACGATTTTTCTTGATTTAATAATAAAGAAGCTGTTAAGTAAGAAACTATAGTTTTAATCTTGTAAGCAAATAAATATCCCCTCATTGCAATAAATGTTAAAAATTCTAAAAGTCATATTTCATTAAAAAAAAAAAAAAAAAAAAAAAAAAAAAAAAAAAAAAAAACATTGATTTTTTACCGTAAAAACGTTAAAATATATAAATTTGAGCCACATTGCGGCAGATTTAAATTTTGAAATTAATTTTTTTAATTATTTTTCTCATACTCAGCATATAACATTTTTTACGCATGGGTAGGTTTTGGATAATTTTTTTAAATATTATTTTCAATCAAAAATCATCCAGCCAAAATTAGGTATTTTTTCACTTTTTTTCGAAATTTAACCTCATTGTGGCAGTAGTAAAATTTAAAATTATTTTTTTTAATTATTTTTCCCTTTATCTCCATCAAAGAGAACATCTTTTCCGCATAGGTAGGTTTTGACACTGTGAAAAAAAAGTTTTTCGATCCACCCTACTGTACAGTAGGGTGGGCCGAAAAAAACTTTTTTTCGATTTTCGATTATGGCGGGTGCGGAAAAGTGGCCACTGGTGGCACTCAGTTCATACAAAAAATTTGAGATTTTTTGAACATTTCCTTACCCTGCCGCAAACGGCTTGAAGTTTTGCAAAAATGTTCATTTTTGAACTTTTTTCGAAAAAAATTAAAAAATGTTAAATTAAATTTATTTTGGTTGTATTTACTTGAAAAGGCATATTTAATGTACCAAATGTTTAAATAATATCTGATGATGCATTATTTAATATCTATGTGTATTACAACTTAGGCTATTTTTATAGGTTTTTCGCGTATAATAGGCAAAAGTTGTATTTGTTTGAATCGATCGTTAGTTTCTATATTATTTATGTCCCTTGGTCTTCTTTATATTTTTTCTATGTGTCAAACGTCATATATTTGGGGAAAAGACAGCAGTATACTTCAAAAACAAATCTGGAAGGTGAGAAAGTGGTAAAGCAGAACTCTAAGCGAGCGCAATGACTCGTCGTAATACTCAAAGAGTGAAGGACGAAATAGCTGAGAGCCGAAATGCGATAAAGGATTCTTATTATTTATTCTTGCTCAGTAACCTGCGACATTTGTTCAGTGTTAACGTGAAACCTTTTTGTAATGATTATACATTGCTTTTTGGGTCGTTTAATGTGCCATTATAGTGTTTTGTGCGTTTTAATACAACGAGCTTAGAAATGGCTAGTATAAAGGGCCATGACAATACAAAGACACACAATAGCGTGAAAAGTAACTTTTTGGGGTCGTCATGCACATTCAAAGAATTGCAATTGCCAACTTATGCTGATAATCATGCGCCACTACTACTGGTTGCTTCACCATGTAGAAGTTGTGGCAGAAGAGGATACGAATCTCGTCATCGATAAAAACAAAGTCAGAAGAGAGAAATAGAAACTTGGAAAGAAGATACAGGCAGAAGAAGTTATTGAAAGAAGGAAAATTAAAAGCATATTTTTTGATGGTAGAAAGGATAAAAGTATATTAAGAGGAAGAAAAATAACAAGCGGCACCGTCGAGAGAAAGGCGAGGAACACATCACCGCGTTCCGGTCATTGAAAAGAAATAGTAAAATCATTATACAATCTTCCAAGTCACCACAAGTTAGACTTTTCTGAACTGACGAGGTATCAAGGTAACGGAACGAGGTATCAAGTGACCCGAGTATTCCTAACCAGATTCAAACAACACGGTGATGTGTTCCTCGCCTTTCTCTCGACGGGGCCGCTTGTTATTTTTCTTCCTGTTAATATACTTTTATCTTTTCTACCATCAAAAAATATGCTTTTAATTTTCCTTTTTTCAATAACTTCTGCCTGTATCTTCTTTCCAAGTTTCTATTTCTCTCTTCTGACTTTGTTTTTAACGATGACGAGATTCGTATCCTCTGCTGTCACAACTTCTACATGGTGAAGCAACAAGTAGTAGTGGCGCATGATTATAAGCATAAGTCGGCAATTGCAATTCTTTCAATATGCATGATGCCCCCAAAAAGTTACTTTTCACGGTATCGCGTGTCTTTGCATTGTCATGGCCCTTTATACTAGTCATTTCTAAGCTCGTCGTAATGAAACGCACAAAACACTATAATGGCACATTAAATGACCCAAAAAGTACTGTATAATCACTACAAAAGGGTTTCACGTCAACACTGAACAAATGTCGCAGGTAACTAAGCAAAGATAAATAATAAGAATCCTTTATCGCATTTTGGCTCTCAACTATTTCGTCCTTCACTCCCTGAGTATTACGCCGAGTCATTGTGCTCTCTTAGAGTCCTGCTTCACCACTTTCTCACCTTCCAGATTTATTTTTGAAGTATACTGCTGTCTTTTCCCCAAATATTTGACATTTGACACATAGAAAAAATATAAAGAAGACCAAGGGACATAAATAATATAGAAACTAACGATCGATTCAAACAAATACAAATTTTGCCTATTATACGCGAAAAAGCTATAAAAATAGCCTAAGTTATAATACACATAGATATTAAATAATGCATGATCAGATGTTATTTAAACATTTGGTACATTAAATATGCTTTTTCAAGTAAATACAACCAAAATAAATTTAATTTAACATTTTTTAATTTTTTTCGAAAAAGTTCAAAAATTAACATTTTTGCAAAATTTCAAGCCGTTTGCGGCAGGGTAAGGAAATGTTCAAAAAATCTCAAATTTTTTGTATGAACTGAGTGCCACCAGTGGCCACTTTTCCGCACCCGCCATAATCGAAAATCGAAAAAAAGTTTTTTTCGGCCCACCCTACTGTACAGTGCATATATGATTTGCATTTTTTAATTTATTGAGCTACATAAAGTAGATAAAAAATTTGATAATCTTTCAGCTAATTCCATAATACTTTGATAATTTGCTTTGTTCAAGTTTTACATCATATCTTGCTTCATGTTTAAATTTTACTTAGTTTACTGCCAGTCAACTTGTTAAAATTTTTGATCAACAAAGAAATATAAATTCAGTGTGGAAATAAAGTAATTTATTAAATGCAGAAAGTCTGAATAACAATTTATAAATTAATTTGATCTATAATGTTCCTGAGAGGATACTATTGCTATAAAGTTAGAATTTTTGAAACTTTTTAATTCCAATTTTGAATGATAGAACATACATAACCCTGCAATAATTGTCTGTTGCAGACTTTAAAAAAAATACCTCCATTTTCGAAAACGGTTTCGAAAATGAAAGTACCTTTATTAAAAAATCTGTAATAAAAAAATACAAAATTCCTATTAGAAAACAAGTTCAGTTATCCTATAGGCAGAAAAAATTCTCTAAAATATTTAAATTTAGTGAAATTCAAAAATAGCTTGCACATAAATTTAACATTATGAATGGGTGTTTTCGAATGAGTGACGAGTCCCCTTCATTTACTTGAAAATGTCGGCTTTGTAATGTTATGGATAGGTTATTTTTGAATTTCTCGTTTAAATTTAAATATTTTTTTAATGACCTTTTCTGCATAGGAAACTGACGTCGATCTCTAATATCATATCACTAGTTTTACTTCTTGGATTTTGGTACCAAATTTTTTTTAGTAAAGGTATTTACACTTTCGGAACCGGTTTCGAAGATGAAAGTACCTTTAAAAAATTACAAACAAAATTGAAAAAATACTAAATGGTCCCATTAGAGATTGAATTCAGCTATACAATGCAGAAAGAAAACATCTAAAAATATCCAAATTTGAATGAGAAATTCAAGAACTTAGGTTTAACATTATGGAATAGATGTTTTCAAATAAGTAAAGTGTCTTCTTAAATCAGTGACCTATAAATTTATAAAGATCATTTTATAAATCCTTATTGATCTATGTAAACAGCTTAAATGGGCCTATATGGAAAAAAAAGTGGACATTCTATGCGGGCCCGTATAGATATCATTATAGATCTATATGTGCATCCTAAATAGACCCATATAGACACCTTTAAAGATCGACATATGCACCCATGTAGATACATAAAAGTAACCCATATGGGCCCATATGGAAAAAAAGTGGACATTCTATGCGGGCCCATATAGATGTCATTGTAGATCTGCATGTGTATCCACATAGATCTGTATAGATATATCTTTATAGATGGTCATATACATCCATATAGATATAGAATGATAACCCTCATGGGCCCATATGAAAAAAAGTGGACATTCTATGCGGGCCCATATAGATATCATTATAGATCTACATAGGCATCCACATAGATCCATACAGATATCTTTATAGATCGACATAGGCATCCACATAGATATACAGGGTGTCCCTAAACAAATGGTATATACGCTAGGGGGTGATAGAACACATTAAGACGGGTAATAGTAAATAGGAAACCAAGGGTCCCAAACGTTTTCCAAAGGAGATAGCCGCCATTAAAGTTTGAGGTCCAAAATTTCAAATACACATAAAAAACGGAAAAATTGGTCGATTGATTTGCGGTTTTCACTAAAATTATTCTTTATGATGGTATTTTCTTGAAAATAAATTATAAAGATAAATTTCGAAAAATGCCGATAGAGGGCGCTTTAGACTTTGAAGTAATGAAAAACTATTTTTTGCCGTGATTTTTTGTATCTCATTAAATGGTTTCGTAAGCTTAGACTTAAATTTTGAGCTCACAATCTGGATAGTTGGAAGCGGTTACGTAGCACAAACTTAACTGTGTTCAGAGGGTTTAAATTTCAAATGATTATAAAAAATGGAAAATTTGGTCGATTGATTTGCGGTTTTCACTAAATCTATTCTTAATGTCGGTATTTTATTGAAAAGGAATTATAAAGATAAATTTCAAAAAATGCAGATAGAGGGCGCTTTAGACTTTCATTAACGAAATAATCCATCCTAATACAATTTTTTGCATCTCATTAAATGGTTTCGTAGGCTTAGATTTAAACTTAAATTTTGAGTTCAAAATCTGAATAGTTGGAAGCGGTTAAGAAGCCCAAACTTAACAGTGTTCAGAGGGTTCAAATTTCAAATGATAATAAAAAACGGAAAAAATGGTCGATTCGTTTGCGGTTTAAAATAAAACTATTCTTTAAATCAGTATCTTCTTGAAAATAAACTTTAAAGATAAATTTCAAAAAATTCCGTTGGAGGGCGCCTTAAACTTCAGAGTAGCCAACAACAAATTTTAACCGTTATTTTTTGTATCTAATTAAATGCTTTTCAAACCTTTTTAAATATTTTCGAAATCTTAGATTTAAACTTAAATTTTGAACTCAAATTCTGAATCGTTGGGAGGGGTTAAGAAGCGCAAACTGAAGTGTGTTCAGGAGTTGAAATTTAACCCCCCCCCCCCCCTCGAACTCAGTTCACTTTTGCGCTACTTAAACACTCGCAACGACTCAGAACTTGATCTCAAAATATAAATCTAAGCATTTGAAAGCATTTAATGAGATTTTAAAAAATAACGGTTAAAAATAGTTGTACGCTACTCCAATGTCTAAGGCGCCCTCTATCGGCATTTTGTGAAATTAATCTTTAAAATTTATTTTCAAGAAAACACTGATTTAAAGAGTAGTTTTAGCAAAAGCCGCAAACGAATCGTCTAATTTTTCCGTTTTTTTATAGTTTTCCGTTTCGTTTGAAATTTAAACCCTCTGAACACAGTTCAGTTTGTGCTACTTAACCACTCCCAACTATTCAGATTTTGAGCTCAAAATTTAAGTTTAAATCTAAGCCTACGAAACCATTTAATGAGATGCAAAAAATAGTATTAGGATGGATTATTTTGTTAATTAAAGTCTAAAGCGCCCTCTATCGGCATTTTTTGAAATTTATCTTTATAATTCCTTTTCGATAAAATACCGACATAAAGAATAGATTTAATGAAAACCGCAAATCAATCGACCAATTTTTCCGTTTTCTATAATCATTTGAAATTTAAACCCTCTGAACACAGTTAAGTTTGTGCTACTTAACCGCTTCCAACTATCCAGATTGTGAGCTCATAATTTAAGTTTAAGTCTAAGCTTACGAAACCATTTAATGAGATGCAAAAAATCACAAACAAAAAATAGTTTTTCATTACTTCAAAGTCTAAAGCGCCCTCTATCGGCATTTTTCGAAATTTATCTTTATAATTTATTTTCAAGAAAATACCATCATAAAGAATAATTTTAGTGAAAACCGCAAGTCAATCGACCAATTTTTCCGTTTTTTATGTGTATTTGAAATTTTGGACCCCAAACTTTAATGGCGGCTATCTCCTTTGGAAAACGTTTGGGACCCTTGGTCTCCTATTTACTATTACCGGCCTTAATGTGTTCTATCACCCCCTAGCGTATATACCATTTGTTTAGGGACACCCTGTATATAAATAGCCCATATGGGCCCATATAGAAAAAAAAAAGGTGGACATTCTATGCGGGCCCATATGGATAGCCCTTATAGATCTATATCCCTGACCCACTTTTGCCCTTACGGGCCCATATGGATGTGCTGCCTGGGATTTTATTCGGTTTTATTTAACTTTTATTGCTTTTTGTCATGGAAGACGAACTTAACTTTCGCAAAGAAGATAGCAGCAACAAGCGTAAGCTTGCTGATATTAAAGAATGCAACAAGAAAACAAAGAATTATCAAACTTCGGTAAGATTTTAACGATCGTTTTAAAATATATATCTTTATATATTATGATTGATATTTTATTGTTTTTATATTCTATTTATTTTTGTTTCTCTTTATTTCTTTTTTAGGTTCAAACATTTTTAGAAAAGGTGAAATGGCATGATTCGAAAGATATGAAATACCTAAGTGGAGAAAACTTTCTTTCCGTAAATTATTTTCTTGGGCAAACTCGAGTTCACATTAGAAAATTTATTGTTGATCCCGACGGTGAATTACAACCTACTAAAAATGGTGTATCTTTAACTCCCAAAGTTTGGCAATCCTTGTGTCGTGAAATCAAGACTGTTTTAAATCATAAATCTCTAGAAAAGATTACAGTTATCGAAACAGATTTGTGCATTTCTATGCAAATAAAGGATGGTGTGGAACTTTACGTTTTTCAAAGATTTTTTCAAAGGAAAAAATGAGTCTCCTATTCGTGCCTGAATTTATCGTGCTAACTTTTGCTGAGATTAAAAAGATAGTGAAAAACATGCATAATATCACGGATCGTGTGAAAGATGGACTAATAACATACTCTTTAGCTTACCATATTTATCATGAATTGAACAACACCAATCTTCAATTGAATCCTGTAGATAATCCAGACGCTTTTTTACAACTTCTGGATTCTCTGAGTAAAAGTCTAACAATGGCAATTACTATGAAAATTAGCGAACTTATAAACTGTTTCGGATGTCGTGAGTGCTATCAAGCTCCTTTTATGCACGATTGTTTAACAAAAACTCGAGCTGAAAAATGGTTAAAATTTTCTGACTGTGCACTTTACTCCATTAATATACGTGATATTGCTAAAGACATTGTGGATAAAAACTTAAATATTGACTTTAAATTTGTACCTGATCAAGAGGAATTTTTTGATAAATTAATTACCTCAAAAATATTGGAATCTGTTAAAAAAAGTATGTTGGAGAAGAACAACAACTACAAGAAGAAAATGATTTCCCTCAATTATCTTTGTAAATTGTAGATCTGAATAAATGCATATTTGCGTAGTATTTTTGTCTTTTTTCTTTTAGTCTTTTTTTATTATATTACTAAGAATGTTTCAGGTAGAATATTTTTTTACTTTCGGAATCAAGTATATATATATTACAAATTTAAAATTTTTTCGCCAAAACTAACCTTTATACTATATTAATTTTCTTATAATAATATTCCGTACTTACTTCAAATTATTAAATTAAAATCTTGTTTCTAAATCTAATCTGTTAATCCTTATGCAGACGATATAAATTCTTAATTTGCCTTAAAAAACATTATTCCAGTATGCGTAAATTTAAAAAGATGGCTCTAAATTAAAAATATTCTTAATTAAAACTTTATTTCTTAATATTCCAAATAAAACTGATTTCTTCTATGTTTTTATCAACCCTTTTTAAGAAAGTCTTATTAAATTTATTCCAAAACCATACCTTTCAAAAAATATCATTATTTTATTTTATCTATTTATTTATTTTTCCTACGTCAACCTTTGATGTGTGAATATTAATAAATTCATTTCTTTTCTTTTTCTCTTAAAATTAATCATTTATAAAAATCGTCTGCCTAAGATATTTAAAATTCTGAGTCAATTATAAATGGGTTAAATAATATTTTTTTTAAATAAATTTATCGTTTGTGGAAAATAATCTCGTAACTGGACAAGAATTCTGTTTACATAAAAGAATGATGGTTTGAGGTTACAGAATGTTCCAGAACTTTTTTTTTAGTTTAAAAAGGTGGAAGTCTCGAGATGAAAAAGAAGATTTCTTGGGTTGCTTCTTCGATGAGGACAGCTCGCTGAAATAATGATGGAATTTTTGCAAAAGGAGCTTTTCCTTCCTCATTATTACGAATTTAATAAATGAATTTACAGCAGCCCATGACTAATTATTGGATCTTCTACATTTATTTATTTATTTTGTTTTTTCCTCGCTTGCCATGACTGTGTGTTTCTTTTTAACCAGTGGAAATAATTTGAGTTCTCCTTAAATCGTCACAACTAATCGAAAAGTCGACAGGATTGTTATCTGAGCTGCCTTTTTAATGAATGGTATTTAAAGAAAATTGCGATGGAACGAAGAAAAGCATGCTATCGCCGAAGTTCGATTGAAGGTCATTCTATATGGTATTTTCGGCTTGCTAATGAAATCGGCTGTGGAACGAAATGATGATAGCTTTGTGAATCGCCGAAAATCGACTTCTCGTGAATTCCTGAAGCTTGATATTTTTGGAAATAATGATAAATTTTTGAGACCTGGTGATTTCGAATTGGATTTAATAAGGAATAGAAGCGCCACGATGACTGCATTCATCTTGTTGCCGCCCAAATATGCGATCATTGACTTTAAGTATTACTGGTAGTGATGACAAGAAAAAGAGAAAAAAAAAACTTTTAGAGACAACTGAACGCCGGTTGTTACTTACTTTCATAATTTTCGGGATTCTTGTCCCCTTTAGGATCATCTTGAGAATTTCTCCTTATCAGTGAGTTATTTTTAGAAGTATTTAATTATTATGTGTATCCTTTTGTTGTATTTGTGTAGATTATTTATGCTCTGTTTGTGAGGTTTATTTATTTATTTGTTTATTTTTCTGCGAGTCATTATTATTATTATTATTATTACTTGTTGGAGTGAAAACATGTTTGTTCTTAAAAATTTAATTCAGGAGTATGATGTTCTTAAGTCACTTATTGTTACTTATTACTGACTATTATGATACTTTTATGCACGATTGGAGGTAAGTTTGTAATAATAATGAAGTATAAAAGAATTTAGAAACTCAAGTTTATTTCAAAAAAGTACATTTTCTAAATTATTGATATTTCTTAGTTATAAAGAACTATTCTCAGAATGCAGTATTTTCATGATAATGTTCCTATAACTAGACATTTGAGTCAGAAAACTAAATTAACATTTATGTTTTTTCCTTTAGTTGTTAGAATTTCTGGTGACAGTGAGCTTTGGTTCCCGGATTCTTATAATTTATTTAAATTCAGTAAGAAAGATGGAACTGTACAAAACTGTTGCTAGAGTTTGACTGATAAATATGATTAATTTTTTCAGTAAATTTTGTGATTTTAAGTAAGAGATTACCTATAATTAAAATTTTTGAATCTGTTTATGATTTATAAAATAATAGAATTAAAAAGTTGATCAATTTAAGGTATAACTATGATATTTACAATTTCTATTTTTATTAGATAAAATTTCTGGTTAAAGTTAGCAGCTAAATATAGTTATAATTTTCACGATAATTTTGATTCAGATTTTTAAAATGGAAGGTAATGGTTTTGTGTGAGGCAGTTAAAATGTATACACCTCCAGTAGACAAAGCCCTCAAAATTGCGAAAGCGCGAACTCAGGAATTTCACCTTAAAAGTAAAAGGCTCTATGATCGAAATTTTGTCGAATGCCCATTAAAAATACAAGACTCTGTAATTTATGAAGAATTTAAATGCCCTAACACTCGAAAATTAGAACCTACTTTCTCTGGACCATATAAAATTATAAATAAACTTTCTGATGTAACTTATGAAATAGATAAATTTAATTATGAGACAGGACAGAATTCCATTATTGCGCATGTTTCTAAATTAAGACCCTATTTTTCACCAGAAGATTTTAAACTGTTTCATGAGCAACCCAAAAAAACAACAAAACCTCAGTTACAATCACAATCACTAGATCAAACTAAAGTCAAGACAGTAGATTAAGTTTTAATTCTTAGTCTTTAAATACTTTATCACCATAATTTTCAACATTAGCAGGTATGTTCTTAGAGGCCTACAAGAATATTACTTGTTTTTGGGAGTTTTTGGGGTTAAATTGGGCTCCTTATGCAGGCATAAGGTGTACACTTTGATTGTAAAAGCTTTCAAATTGATGTTGATAAATTAATTTTAAGTGTATTTAAGTCTAACTATATTTACTCATTTATTGACATTAGTATTATTCTACTTATTCAGCAGATATTTATGTTATAACAGTTATATAATCTAATGATTCTACTCAAACCTATAACATAATATGTGATTTTCAGTGATTGTGAAAACTACAGATATTAAGACTTTTTCAGAAAAGCACACTATTTTTATTTCTATTTCTCAATTAAGAATGACACCTTTTATTCCTATTGTATTTTATTATTAAAGTTTATAAACCATGTGTAGATAAAACATTATTCTACATTTTTCATTTGAAAACTTATAACCAAATTTGACAATTTTGTAAAAGAGTATCAGAGAGGAATTATTGTAAGGAAATACTGGTTGAGAGTCCATTTTCTAAATAGTTAGATTTAATTTTATTTGGATTTTGGAATTATTATGATTTTTTTTATTTATACTTTCGGCTAGCAAAAAATACTTTCTTATGCTATTAGAAGATAAGAAAATTATTTAGTTGCTATGTAATTATTTTTATCCTCAACCAATATTTTCCCTATCAATAATAAACAAATAATGATATTTTCTTTTGATTATACTCTTGTTTTACTATTATTATTATTATTATGATTTCTATAATGAAGTTTAGTATTAATTATACTCTTATTGAAAAATATTAGGATATGGAGTCTTATTATACTATTACTTATTATTGTTGTTATTGTTATTATTTAAATTTTTCTATATTATTTATTATTGATATTGAGAGTGATGCTATTTATTATTGAAAAATTGATATATTACTGAAAGATATTGGATCCAACATAACATTAAAACCAAAGATTAAACTAGGTTTGAAGATTTTTAATTAAAGAGACTGTATTCAGAGAACATTGGAAAAGACTCTTTTATATATACTATTGAAAGACTTGTTTCATTTAAAGGACTTATTTAAAATAAACTATGCATTAAGTCATTGTAATTATTTAAACTTCCATGAGAACGAATTTTTATTGTTTTTATTATATTTTAATCTCTTGCTTATTAATATTCATAACTTATTTACTGTTATTATATGTATTATCTCCTATGCACTTACAAATGGTAAGTGATGTTGTAACATTATTGTATTTCTTTCAGGGAAATGCTCCTACCTAAATTTAATTCAGAATTATTTTCTCTTAACTATTTTATTTTAATCGCTAATATTTTTTATATTGCTTTAATTTTCTTTTCTTCCATCTCTTGGCTTTCCTGTGTTTGACAGTTTTATTCCAAAATTTAACTTTTCTAAATTATTATATTTCTGTTGTCTGAACTTGTAGTTTTATTTAACTATCAATTTCATACAAAGTCTTGGGGAGGGGGGATAATATTACAAATTTAAAATTTTTTCGCCAAAACTAACCTTTATACTATCTTAATTTTCTTATAATAATATTCCGTACTTACTTCAAATTATTAAATTAAAATCTTGTTTCTAAATCTAATCTGTTAATCCTTATACAGACGATATAAATTCTTAATTTGCCTTAAAAAACATTATTCCAGTATGCGTAAATTTAAAAAGATGGCTCTAAATTAAAAATATTCTTAATTAAAACTTTATTTCTTAATATTCCAAATAAAACTGATTTCTTCTATGTTTTTATCAACCCTTTTTAAGAAAGTCTTATTAAATTTATTCCAAAACCATACCTTTCAAAAAATATCATTATTTTATTTTATCTATTTATTTATTTTTCCTACGTCAACCTTTGATGTGTGCATATTAATAAATTCATTTCTTTTCTTTTTCTCTTAAAATTAATCATTTATAAAAATCGTCTGCCTAAGATATTTAAAATTCTGAGTTAATTATAAATTGGTTAAATAATATTTTTTTTAAAATAAATTTATCGTTTGTGGAAAATAATCTCGTAGCTGGACAAGAATTCTGTTTACATAAAAGAATGATGGTTTGAGGTTACAGAATGTTCCAGAACTTTTTTTTTAGTTTAAAAAGGTGGAAGTCTCGAGATGAAAAAGAAGATTTCTTGGGTTGCTTCTTCGATGAGGACAGCTCGCTGAAATAATGATGGAATTTTTGCAAAAGGAGCTTTTCCTTCCTCATTATTAAGAATTTAATAAATGAATTTACAGCAGCCCATGACTAATTATTGGATCTTCTACATTTATTTATTTAGTTTGTTTTTTCCTCGCTTGCCATGACTGTGTGTTTCTTTTTAACCAGTGGAAATAATTTGAGTTCTCCTTAAATCGTCACATATATATATATATATATATATATATATATATATATATATATATATATATATTACTTCATAACGATGAAAATGTAAATAGCTTTTGATCCTTTTAATATTTTTTTCTAAACATAGTTTTTTTTCCAAACTAAAAATTTTTTCCTTAAACACTAAACTTTTTTTTCACTAAACTGAAACGCTTTTTTACAAAACTCAAACATTTTTTTAATTGAACACATTTTTTAATGAAACATGAAACTTTTTTTCTTTCCAATACATAACTTTTTTTTCTCTCTTTTACTGAATACATTTTTTTAATGAAACATAAAACTTTTTTTTTCCTTAACATAACTTTTTTTTTTACTGAATACATTTTTTTGCTAAACATAAAACTTTTTTCTAAACACAAATTTTTTTTAAAACTAAACTTAAAACTTTTTCCTAAACATAAAAATAATTTACTCAATATAAAACTTTTTTCCAATTCATATCTTTTTTACTGAGCATATTTTTCCTAAGCATAGAAAAAGAATAAATTTACTAAACATTTTTTTTTCTAATACACACACACACACACACAAAAAAAAAAAAACTCTAGATAATTTTTGTATAAAACCATAACTTTTTTTTTCCTAAGCATAAAAATATTTTTTCCAGAATACAAAACATTTTTTTTTTTTTTTTACATAATAAAAAAAAAAAACTTTTTTCTTAATCATAAAAAAAAATTTTTTTTCCTAAACTTAAAAAATTTTATTTTCTTAAATAAATTTTTTCTTTTTCTAAACATACGAATATTTTTTTTTCCGAAACGTTTTTCTTTTTCTTAAACACAAAAATACTTTTTTTATAAAATATTTTTTTTTCAAAACAATATTTCTTTTTAAAAAACGTAATATTTTCTAAGCATAAAAATTCTTATTATTTTTAACATAAATTGCTTTTTTCATAAACATAATTTTTTTATCTCCAAACATAATTTAATAATCTCCTGAACACATAAGCTCTTTTTTGTTTTTATGGGCATTCTTTTCAAAAAATGTCTTTTATCAAGAAAAATTTAGAAAACTTATTCTAAAAGTTTTCAAACTTATAAAATGAAGAAAAATACACAAATAGATGCACGCATAAATATTTTATAATATAAAAAATTTTATTTGGTTCATAAAATACACTGAAGTTTCAAACAGTTTTCTACATTTTTAATCAAGGTATTTGCGATATTGGTAAAGTGGCGTGCTGAGATGATTTTCGTTTTCTATGATGGGGTTCAGGTCTTGCAAAAATAGTTTTCTGTTCAGGCTTTAAATACTTGTTTTTTATAAATTCCTCAGGAAAGCTAATTTGCTTTAAAAGTTCTTGAAATTGATCAAAAGCAATAGGTTTTTGTCTTCTATTTCTCAGTAAAAATCCGACTAGTTGAACAAAATCTAATCCGTTAATTACAGTATCATCGATTTTCAACTCTTTGCTCTCTGAACAGGAAATTTTATTTTGTTTTAAAAATTCCATTATTTTAACAGCAGTTTTCTTTTGTTTAATAGGGACAGAACTTAGAATTTCGTTTTCTATATCAGAAGATTTTTCAAAGGATTTCTGGGGAAGTTGTTCTTCCGGGGGTTTGACTGCATTCATATCTGGGAATAATACAAACTTTTGCAAAATCTGTGTACAAATCTTCGCTTTTTCATCATCCTCTATTTTTCTTTTCAAAATAGTCTGAATCTGTCTGTCTAAATCACTTTAATGCTCTTCGGAAAACTCTTGATCTCTGTCAGCTGGAACAAGTCTGAATTTACGAGCGAGCTCCATTGATTAACGTACTGAGCACTGATATTGCAGCGGGAATAAGTATAGATAAAATACTTCTCCTTTTTGAACGAGAAGTCGTCTTTTCTTAAAAATGTTAAAGAACATTAAATCTCGTACGATTTTCATCATCATGAAGACCAGCAGGTGACGCCATATGTCAAGGACACTTTCCTTATTTACGAAATGATAAACATTCCTGCTGTAAACATCTGCTCGCTGTCTTACTTTTTTTTCTTTACTTTCTTCTCTGTTTTTTCTTGTTCAGTGTAATGTCTGTACTAGAACGGATACCATGTTGTTAGCGCGAAGCTCTACATTTTTTTTGTTCAGATTAATAATTAAATTGCCTCTTAACTTAAAGCTAATTAATGTTTAATGTATATGTGTGTATCAATATACTTTATAAAATACAGTAGTCAATTATAAGTGGTTTGAATTCTTCACGTCAACACAACATGTTTCATCTCTTCTTTTTCCCCCTTGAGTTTCATAGCCTGCATCGAAGAGTGATACCGAAAGAAGAACTGGTGACATTAGAATATGCGTTGTGCTTGCCAAGCGGACAAAAGGGAATAAGGTAGGTTCCTTATTTCACTTACTTATCATGTTTAAAATATTGATTACTGGTTTTACGGGGCTCAAAATTTAGCAATTAATTTTAAAATAAGAGATTATGAGTATGATGCGATAGCCCCAATTAACATTTGAGCAAAATATTGAAGATAAAAATAAATAAATGAATGAGCGCAATATATGCACACATAAAAAAGAAAATATTATATAAAAATAACAATATAATATTAAAATGCAAAACAACTGCCAACTGCATCACAGTGTGTAACATATTATCTTAATATCTTATTTTACTTACCTATTTACTTAGCGTAATAAATAAACTGAAAAATACGAATCACAGTTGAATTAGATTCGTGACTAAGATAAATCATAAAATAAACAAAACTGTCATAAAATAATAATTGATCTGAATAAAACAAAAAAATTTAGCAATTACAAATATGGCTGCTGGAAAGGAAATCGCGCTAATCGAAAAATTAACCGATCAAAATTATAGCAATTGGGCCTTTAAGGTTGAAAATTTATTGCTAAGGGAGGATTTATTCACCATGGTCACATCCGAACCTCCAACCCCAGAAACTGCCCAATGGGTTAAAAATGATGCAAAAGCTAGAGCTTTGATAAATCTGTGTATAGACGATTCCCAAATAATACATGTAAAACACCTCAAAACCGCGAAAGCAGTCTGGGACGCATTAAAGAAAGTACACCAACGTGCTAATTTATCAAGCAAACTATTTTTGTTACGCGAATTATACTCACAAAAATTAAATGAGGGCGGCGATATGATCGGACACATAAATAATATACTGTCACTAAGAGATAAGCTCACTGCTATCGGAGAAGATATAGCTGATTGGCACATATGTGCACTACTGTTATACTCGCTTCCACACTCTTATGATCCTCTCGTGACTACGCTGGAAGCCCGTGATGAGGAAAGTCTGACTTTAGAGTTCGTTAAAAACAAATTAGTAGACGAACACAAACATCGTTGCGAAAATCGCGAAGCAAGCTCAAGCTCGCGTGACTCAGCGTATAAAGCGGTAAACAAAAACCATAAAAGCAAGAAATTTTGTAGTTACTGTAAACGCCTTAACCATGATGTTTCGGAATGTTTTCACCTAAAAAACAAGAATACAAACAATTTTCAGAGAAATGATTGGAACAGAAACAAACCTAATAACAATAATGCGAACGGTTTCAGAAATAATTCCGCAAGTAATAGGAACAGTCAAAGCAACCCAAAGAACGCTTCCAATTTTTGTTTCAAAGGCAAAGCCGACGCTCTAGAAAGAACGGATGACACACTTCCCACCACACGTTCCGAAAATACTATAGAATATGAAATACCGTTTATAAACGAAGCGCAGACAATTAACATGAATAAATTCATCATAGATTCCGGATGTACGCGTCATGTTGGGTTCGCAAAGGAAAAATTTACAAATTTCAAACCCGGAGATTACGGAAGTATAGTGATAGCATAGCCGACGGGAAAAGATTGAATTCACGCGGAATAGGGGACATAACGATAAACACCAATTCGCCTCATAAGGTTACACTGAGGGACGTTTTATACTGCCCGGAACTACAGAGTAACCTGCTGTCTGTAAAGAAAGCTACCGAAAATGATTTTAAGGTTATCTTTGAGAAAAACAACTGCAGTTTCATTAAGGATAATGAAACAGTTTTAACGGCAGAATTAAATAACCTGTACGAAATCGAACCGAAGGACGAATATGGATACACCATTCGGACACAGGCGCCCTGTGACGATCCAGATTGCATAACCACTTGGCACAGACGACTCGGACATAAAAATTTCGTATCAATCAAATCTATAACGAACCAAAACCTCGCGGAAGGTATAAATCTTAGCAATTGTAAACATAATACAACATGCGAAAAATGCATCGAGGGAAAGCTAACGACACTACCCTACCCTAAAAAGGCTTCGAATAGGTCAAAAGAAATTTTGTCGTTAATCCACAGCGATATTTGCGGGCCAATGAGCACCGAAACTTTTACAGGAAAAAAGTACTTCATTACATTCACCGACGACTATAGCAGATTCACTACGACTTACTTACTCTCACACAAGGGAGAAGCGATAGTCAAATTAAAGGAATATGCGGCACTTGTCAAAAATAAATTTGGGAAACAAATTAAAGCAGTCAGGACAGATAACGCGGGAGAGTACCTAGGTGACGAATTTGAAGATTACCTAACATCTAACGGTATAGAACACCAGCTTAGCGTGCCGTACTGCTCACCCCAAAACGACGTGGCGGAACGTAAAAATCGTACGCTCGTCGAAATGGCACGGACCATGCTCTCCGACGCCAATTTGCCTAAGCGGTTCTGGGGCGAATCAATTCTCACCGCTACATACCTGACGAACCGTCTACCCACGACGGCCAACGATAACAATAAAACTCCGTTCGAATTTTGGAACAACAGAAAACCAAATTTATCCCACATAAGAACTTTCGGATGTAAAGCATACGCCTACGTAGAGAAAATAAAAAGGTCAAAATTTGACGAGAAAGCCGTTGAGGGAATCCTTTTAGGGTACGATAACAGGAGCAAAGGGTATAGAATTCACACTGGCGATAACAGAGTGATCATATCTAGAACCGTTAAATTCTTGGAAAATGAAGCAAATAGCACAAAACAAAGTTCGCAAGAAAATGAAAACCCTTCCGGAGAAATTAAAATCGATTTGAACCTTAATGGACACAATGAGGAAACCGATGAACCACACACACATACGCAATCCCGAAGGTCACTAAGGGAAAACAGGGGAGTGCCCCCCGAACGATTCGGAATTAGCGCAAATATTTGCCAAATCGAAGAACCCAAAACTTGGGAGGAAATGCAAAGCATACGAGATCCCGAAATAAAAAACAAGTGGTTAGCCGCAACCGATGAAGAAATAAAATCACTAAAACAAAATAAAACATGGGTACTAGTGAAACCAACCCCCGGAAAACGAATAATTGGATGTAAATGGACATTTAAGAAAAAGTGTAACGCTGAAGGTGAAGTAGAGCGCTACAAGGCTAGACTCGTAGCGAAGGGGTATACACAAAAATTCGGATGTGACAACGATGAAACCTTTGCCCCGGTTGTAGCCCACACTACCATTAGATCATTCTTGAACGCAGCTGTATATAAAAATCTAGATGTTACACACTTCGACGTAAAAATGTTTGTTAAATGTTGTGTAATGTTTCTGCATGGAGATCTCGACGAAGAGGTACTTATGTACCAGCCCCAGGGGTACGTCGAAAAAGGAAGTGAAAACAAAGTGTGCAAACTAAACAAAGCCTTATACGGGCTCAAACAGGCTGCCAGAACATGGAACGTAAAAATCACGAAAATATTAAAGGAACTCCAATTCAATCAATGCAAATCGGATCCATGCCTCTTCAAAAAAGAAGATAACTCAAACGATTCCTACGTGATAGTTTACGTAGACGATATTTTAGTAGCGGCAAGCACAAAGAATACTAACAACTTATACGAAAATTTGTGTAAATCAATCGAAATAAAAAACTTAGGAAAAGTGCGACAATACTTAGGAATAAACTTTACCCACTTAGAAAATGGCAGTATCTTACTAGATCAAGAAGCAAAAATAAACGAAATAGTTAACAAATTCAACTTGGGCAACTCAAAGCCCACATACACTCCAATGAGTCCCGACTACTACAATGTCGACTCAAATTTAAACCTGCTTGAGGACAATAAGAATTACCGCAAAGCAGTGGGGGCTCTCTTATATATATCAACTATTACTCGCCCCGACATTTCAGTATGTGTAAACATACTCGGGCGCAGGAACGAAAACCCACGAGAAGCCGATTGGCTCGCGGTGGAAAAGGTAATAAGATACCTTAAAACCACGAAAGAGTTCAAATTCAAAATTGATAACGGTAAGCTCCCGATACTAACAGGATACTCTGACAGTGACTGGGCGGGGGACAAAACGGACAGAAAGTCCACAAGTGGACACGTGTTCAAACTCGGGAACAACATTGTTTCGTGGACCTCCAGAAAACAAGGCTGCGTGGCTCTGTCTTCAACCGAAGCAGAGTTCATCTCCGCATCGAATGCCGCACAAGAAC
Source organism: Maratus speculifer (assembly GCA_964019185.1). Taxonomy (NCBI): domain Eukaryota; kingdom Metazoa; phylum Arthropoda; class Arachnida; order Araneae; family Salticidae; genus Maratus; species Maratus speculifer. The sequence goes on from OZ025293.1 coordinate 52,590,172, forward strand.
TCGAATGGATACTTGAGGTGCTCGAGGATCTAAACTTACACCAAAAACCACCCATCACCATATAATAAGATAACATCCCATGCATCAAATTAAGTGACTCTGATAAACATCAGGGGAGATCCAAACATATCACCGTGAAATTTCACCATCTCAGGGACCTCAAACTGAGAGGGACTATGACTCTTGAATATTGTGCTTCAACGGAAATGGTGGCAGACGCGCTTACGAAGCCTCTGCCCAAACCTCAGTTCGAAAAACTGAGGTCGCAATTGCAGCTGATAGCCCCGCACTTTGAAAATCGTAAGTGGGGGTGTTAAAGAACATTATATCTCGTACGATTTTCATCATCATGAAGACCAGCAGGTGACGCCACATGTCAAGGACACTTTCCTTATTTACGAAATGATAAACATTCCTGCTGTAAACATCTGCTCGCTGTCTTACTTTTTTCTTTACTTTCTTCTCTGTTTTTTCTTGTTCAGTGTAATGTCTGTACTAGAACGGATACCATGTTGTTAGCGCGAAGCTCTACATTTTTTTTTGTTCAGATTAATGATTAAATTGCCTCTTAACTTAAAGCTAATTAATGTTTAATGTATATGTGTGTATCAATATACTTTATAAAATACAGTAGTCAATTATAAGTGGTTTGAATTCTTCACGTCAACACAACACTCCGTGTTTCATCTCTTCTTTTTCCTCCCTTGAGTTTCATAGCCTGCATCGAAGAGTGATACCGAAAGAAGAACTGGTGACATTGGAATATGCGTTGTGCTTGCCAAGCGGATAAAAGGGAATAAGGTAGGTTCCTTATTTCACTTACTTATCATGTTTAAAATATTGATTATTGGTTTTACGGGGCTCAAAATTTAGCAATTAATTTTAAAATATGAAAAAAAAGGAACTTTCTTGTCTCCCAGACGGCGCAATGTTCTTTTATAAGCTATTAATCTATTTTTTTGACGTTTAGAGACAGGCATGTTGCCCTTTAAAAGATTTAAAGCGCATTCACAGACACCTTTTATAATACTATTAGGACACTTTTTAAGAAAGGCTGCTTTTTGCTTTGTCTTGCTTAACAATTTCAGATGTTCCACGGTCGACATCCTGAGTTCAAATGATGGCCGATGTGCTCAATCTCTCTTTTATATGTCTACCGTAGGTAAAAGCTTTCGTTAAAACACAGTGTTTAAAACAGGGTTTGTGACTTGGGCAGTTTACCTCTGAAAAATTTAATAGATTAATCTTGGGGCACTTAAAATCATTCAGATTCAAAATCTTTCGTCCAGACATCCGTTCTAAAAACTTTGTTTTTTCTAGTCCTTTCGTATAAACATTCTTATGAGATATAAATAATGATGAAAGTGTAAGTTCTAATTCTGAATAAAGCAAATCACCACTATTCCATTGCAAACCATGATGATAACGAGTCAACCAGTTAAATGTTTTTCTTTTTGCGATGGGTAACTGCTCCCAAGGATGCAGTGGAAGAAAGCTCCAACGGGCATCATATTCATTATCAATTTCAAAAAATGCAAGTTCTTTGATAATAAATTCACTCGAATTAATTTGAAAACCTTCGAATTCAACAACGACTGAAGTCATGTTTGCTGGTTGACGCTTACTGGACAAATAATTTATCGAAGTTCATACACGTAATGTTTATCGTCAGGAAAAATTTTTGTGCGCATGCGCAAGCTTTCAAAAGAATCGGGCCTTAAATCAATGAATAAGTAGCTAAAAGGTAATGCAGTAGCATCATTAAAAATTTCTTGAAAAGCCTTCGATTTACCAGGAAACATTTGTCTGGATAGATGCATTATTTGGCTTTTATCTCGAGGATTTTTGTATAGTACCATGTAATGAGTGTTTAAATTAATATTTCGCATTTCTTTACCGTGATGAAACAAGTTTTGAGTTATAAAGATGACTGAAAGATTACGGTGATGACTGCCTTTCGTGAAAAGTTTGCTCAGTCGTACATGAAAAGATAATTCTGACATCAAATCATCAATGATAATTAAAGCATCTTTTAGAGAGTTAAGATTCGACGGTAAACCTTCTTCAAATTGTACATGTCTCATTGAATTGAAAAGGGATTGATAGCTTCCATAACAGTACATTATTCGTGCGGGCATGGGATGAAAATATTCGATGAAAATATTCGATGAAAATATTCGAATTCAATCAATTAATTTTTTAACAAAAAAGCTTTTCTCCGAACCTGTCGGCCCGCTGATAAAGACAATAGAAGGATGTACTAACTTGAGTAATTCCATGCTTTAAATGACAAAAATGAGTGAAAGCTTCTATTTTTATAGTTTTTTGACTATTTTGACTGATTATTGTTTAGTAAACATAAATAATAAAACTTTTATGATTTTAATGGGAAAAAAATCTTAAGCATGCATTTTTTTTTTCTAAAAAACAAATGAATATGATTTTGTTTATGTAATCCACTAACCGGGATGAGTTTTAAGAAACACTGAATACACATAAAATAAGAGAAATAATTTTTATTTTTTAAAAATCATGTTTACACTATATCTTTTTTTGACAAATTGATACATTCGAAAATCATTCTTCCTTCTGAATAATACATTGGTAACATATTTCATACAAAGTCCTTGACATCGTTTTACAAGAAAGAAAATACAATATTGTCCACAGACATTGGTTGTTAAACTTTGGAGCATTGTCTTGTTCCAACGAATTCGGTGATACTTCTTCGCAAATTTTGTTATATCTTCTCCATAGGGTCAATCCATTTCAAGTGGTCCAGAAAATATTTTTTTGGTCGCTCGACCATTTTTAAAAAATCTGAAATTTTTTGTACAACAACCCTAACATGACGGAAGTTCAAAATGACCGTTCTTTTAATTTTACTATTTTTTGTTTGTGCATGGCGGCCATCTTTGTTTCATCGTGTGCAGCGATTTTCTCAGATACTAGGATACGCAAAATTGTAAATATCTCGTCTTCTATTTTCCCAATTGAAATGGGGTTTGCAGCATTTTCTTCAGAATAAAATAGGCTAAATATACAGTGATAGAAAAATTTTGAAAATAAAATTTTTACTGGTGAAATTTTAGCACAAAATGTACGATTTTTTCCAAAATCTATCCGTTTGCAACAGGAAAATTTTATTGCAAGAGCAACTGTCAACCTTACACAATTTTTTCTACAAATAGGTCAAAAGTACGTGTACTCATACACCAAGTCCCAGATCTTGGAGTTAATTTCTCCTTGCGAAAAAAATTCCAAAAATTTCAAAAATCGCACTTTTCAGGCTTTGATATCTCTGGTGGGGCACGAGATAAAAATCTGAAATTTTGGCCTGTGATAATATTGTGCAGTAACGTTATGTACAAAAAATTTCAAGAAGGAGATTTGACTACAAGCTGAGATATGACATGGAAAATATGTGAAAACAATACTGTCAAACTATTGTAAACCTACTATGTAATTGTTCAACAAGACTGTCAACCTTGCACAATTTTTTCTACAAATAGATCAGAAGTGTGTGTACTCATACACCAAGTCCCATACCTGGGAAATGATTTCTCTTTCCGAAAAAAATTCCGAAATTCGTCGAAAATTTCAAAAATCGCACTTTTTAGGCTTTGATATCTTTGGTGGAGCACGAGATAAAAATCTGAAATTCTGACCTTTGATAGTATTATGTAGTAGTGTTATGTACAAAAAATTTCAAGAAGGAGATTTGACTAAAAGCTGAGATACGGTGATTAAAGAAATGTTAAGAAATGCTATTACGAGTACATTAAGAGAAATGAGATTAGTCTCTTTTAGTACAATATTTACCCAGAAAATATCGTTTGTTGAAAACAGTTAAATAAAAAGCATTTAATTTACAAAATACTATATATGCTCCACAAAGAGCTTAACAATATTTACGAGAGATGTTATGAGTTCGACCAGTTACTGTTCTCAGTCCATCAGGCTGTTCTTTCTAAAAAATTTATTTGAAGCTCCCCAAGTCTTGTCATCCCTTGTTAACTTGAATGAAATTCTCTAGGTTTAATAATTGAAGCCATGTCAACTCGATCAGTTGCAATTCATTGTCTGTAATTTACTTTTCCTGAAATGTGTTCCGAGTAAAATTGTTGCAATAGCATTTCTAGTAGATTTGTTCATCTGGACAAATAGTGTATTGGCTTAGCATACATTCTGAATTGTTTAAATCACACAGAAGCATTTGAAAAAGATATTTGTAACTAACATTTAACTTTGTACCATAAATAATCAATTTAAAATTTTGGAGGTATGAACAATTACATAGTATGTTACAATAGTTTGGCAGTATTGTTTTCACATATTGTCCATGTCATATCTCAGCTTGTAGTCAAATCTCCTTCTTGAAATTTTTTGTACATAACACTACTACACAATACTATCAAAGGCCAGAATTTCAGATTTTTATCTCGTGCTCCACCAGAGATATCAAAGCCTAAAAAGTGCGATTTTTGAAATTTTCGACGAATTTCGGAATTTTTTTTCGCAAAGAGAAATCATTTCCCAGATCTGGGACTTGGTGTATGAGTACACACACTTTTGACCTATTTGTAGGATAGATTGTGCAACGTTGACAGTCTTGTTGAACAATTACATAGTAGGTTTACAATAGTTTGGTAGTGTTGTTTTCACATATTTTCCATGTCATATCTCAGGTTGTAGTCAAATCTCCTTCTTGAAAGTTTTTGTACATAACGCTACTACACGATACTATCATAGGCCAAAATTTCAGATTTTTATCTCGTGCCCCACCAGAGATATCAAAGCCTAAAAAGTGCAATTTTTGAAATTTTTGACGAATTTCGGAATTATTTTCGCAAAGAGAAATTAACTCCCAGATCTGGAACTTGGTGTATGAGTACACGCACTTTTGACTTATTTGTAGAAAAAATTGTGTAAGGTTGACAGTTTCCCTTGCATGAAAATTTTCCTCTTGCAAATGGATAGATTTTGGAAAAAATCGTAAATTTTGTGCTGAAATTTCACTTGTAAAAATTTATTTTTCAAAATTTTTCTTACACTGTATATTTAGCCTATTTTATTCTGAACAAAATGCTGCAAACCCCATTTCAATTGGGAAATAGAATGCGAGATATTTACAATTTTGTCTGACCTAGTATCTGAGAAAATCGCTGCACACGATGAAACAAAGATGGCCGCCATGCACAAACAAAAAATAGTAGAATTAAAATAACGGTCATTTTGAACTTCCATCATGTTAGGGTTGTCGTACAAAAATTTCAGATTTTTTAAAAATAGTCGAGCGACCAGTGCTGGACCACTTGAAATGGATTGACCCCATAGGTTTCGGGAGGAAGTCCGTAAGAATCAAAAAAGTCCAGAGTTTTCTTATCTTGAACGTAAATTGCTAGCCAATGGGATCCCTTTTCGTCATGTTTATCGGTATTGATCACTAAGGCACAGGGAAAGTTTTGAATATCAGGTATTTTGTCAGAAGGGAAAACTCCTGCAAAACATCTCGCCGAAACAGGATCACGAGATAAAATTCTATGAATTTGCGTTGAATTCATTAGTTTCCAAAATCATACAGAATATTGTGAGATTTGTTGATTTCGATTAAATTTTCAAATTCAGCATACACTAGCAAAGAGACTGTTTGTGCCAAAACCGTTCCGAACTTAATTTCCAATCTTAAATTAATATGGCGTATGAGATTAAGATGTGAACCATCACATAAATCAGGTGACAGATCAAAACAAAATAGTGAATATCTCTGTGAAAATTCTGATCTCGAAAGGTACAAGCCTTTATTTTCTGCATTCGAAAATAAATTCTCATAAGCTCGAATAAATAAATTGTTTTTAAAGTCAGGTTATAGTGGATTGTGAGGAACGGGCTGACCATCCACATAGACGCCTATGAAATTAATATTGTAATGCTTGAACTCAAAAGGGGACTTTTTATAGTCGCCTTTAAATGAGTCATTATCCACACAGGCGATCACGATGCGATTGGGCATCTGACCTGTGAAAATATTTTCTTGAACAAAACTCATATTGCCGGTAGGAATAGAATATGATTTGCAAAGCACTCTGTTAATAGGGTATTTGGCGGATGTTTTTTCTAAGCTTTTAGCATGTCCTAAAACAACGCCAGGACTTACTTGTACTTTTCGAACAAATAAGGAAGCGTGTTCCAGGGAAACTTTAAACTCTCCTTCACCTGCTAACAAAAAAAAACTCTGGTTTACTACGAATCAATTTAATTTTCACATCAACCATGTTTAGGAGAAGTCTTTGCTGGTGAAACATATCCAGGTGCAATCGACCAATCATATCAACTGAAGCACTGTGTTTCGTCAATTCGGCACGTTTACTAAATCCTTCATTGGGATTTGCATCTGCTGGATCCACAACATTCATACGACCAGCAGTATCTTTAAAAAATAATTCTGAGGAAAGTTGAGAAGTTTTTTCATCGTACCCGTGATTCAGTAATTTCTCTATCATGGCTCTGTTTGGATAAGTATTATTGCTTGAAGAAACGAGTCTATCGTTCAGACTAATATCCACTTGGGAAAACATGGAATGCAAAAAAAGATTGGCGGGTCCCACTTTACATTTATCCAGAATGGGTTTGCCATCCTTTTTTAAAATCTTTACTTTGACATATAACTGAGTTTGGGATAAATCAAGGTAGTCCTCTCCGCTTCCAGAAACATTAAATTCCACAGGCCCTCCATCAGAAACATTGGAAATTGGGTGAAATTCAACCCATTGGCCTCTTTCAATAACTGTTTGAGTAGGAGGGAGATGAAATAATTCTAATTCTAATTTAGCATATTCGGGAGAGTCCTTTAAAAGGAAAGCCAAAGTATAATGTGTAGATTAACAGTAAAAAATATCACGTCCTTGCACCTTCCGTGCTTTCGATGAAATGATGCGTTTCGCAGGTTTTCGCTTTCTTTTAAGCTTTCCATGGCCAATCTTTTTCAACTACTTTTCTCGCTAATTTCTTTCCGACTTCTTTTGATCGTGTTTTGAAAGACGATTTAAATTTTTCACCTGATAACACATCATTCGCAACCATAGTGCCTGTTCGTAATGCTTCTTTTCCAATAGTTTTGGCACCACTTATCAAAAATGGCATCGCACTACGAAACAATTTAGCAAAAATCCGCCTATACCATATCCTCTCTGCAAAACTGTTCCTCGATAGTAAGGCAACCCATCTCCTGTTATCCCTGCATAAAAATCTTCGAACTTTTGTGTACAACATGTATAAGGCACCAACATTTTGTTGATCTTTCTCTATCGCAATCAAGAAGGAAAATGAGACTAATTTAAACGTAAGGCTCTTTTATATGATTCGCCGTAAACGAAAATGCAACGTTACGAAAACTTTATTTCTTTCAAACGGTACTAAATCTCCAGAATGAAGTCTAATATCAATTTGTACAGTTTGAAAATGTTGACGAATAACTGGTACATACAACGGTCTCGGATAATGAGCATTAATAATTTCGCCATCGCTTCCTTCAACAGAAACAATTTTTAGAAGAGGGGCTTGAATATCACCTACTATTTGAGGCTCCACGTGATCACAATATACATACATCACGGGAAACGACGACTTTGGGTCGGCCACAAAAGGACTATGTTGCAATCCTGAAAATTCCCCGGGCTCAAATCTTAAAAGTTCTGCTAGACCTTCATGAAGAACTACTTTCGATTTTTTATCCGTCTTGATTGTAACTCTTTTCGTAACAGGGTGAAAATGAAATTCAATCTTATTTTTATGCGATGGTATTGTCATACTTTTAATGAGGTCTGGTATGGTTTCATAACCTCCAGAAGGAACTCTCCTACCTTCAAATTTTCCATCCCCCAAGACAAAACCAAACAAATTATTATCATTTCCAACGTTATACCATGTATGCGGGTAAATGAAATCGACCAAAACCATTTCCCATTCACCGTTTAAATTTATGGGAGTGGGCAGTTGAGTTGTAAACTGCGATATTTTATTATTTGGGAAAAAGCTCACAGAGCTATAGCTGATGAGTGTGATGTAGAATGACATCTTTTGGTGAAGTGAACGGTAAGTATGATGAGTACTCTATTTATATCATTCGGACATCTTCAGCCCATGCATTAAAATTTTCAGGATATCCCAGAAATTTCACGAAATATTTTATTTTCCCCCTTGTTTTGTTTTTTTCAATACTTTTTCCACGGGGTAAAAACCTGAATCCGAAACTTTTTGTAGTTCTTGTTTGTAAAAAGTTCCTTTTATGATTTCTCCTGCTAAATCTTTTAATTTATAGACAACAGGTACTCAATTTATGATTTTATAAATCGTAAAAATTTCTCTTGTCCAATTCTGTTCATATCCTTTCTCAAAACGAAGTTTCTCCTTACTTATACGAACGGTATCGTCTAATTTCAGGTCAGATTTCATTGGAAATATTTTGTTGTTTGCATACAATGTTTTCCAAACCTGACTTTGGTTATCGAAGTTTACTGATGCTGGCTCCATTTTAATACTACGATGCCATGTGTGGTTATAACTGTGTACTAATTTATCGATTACATCAATACATCTCTTTGTATTCTTTTCAGTAAAATATTTCCACATTTTCGTTTTAAGTGTACGATTAAAGCGTTCTACTACAGAAGCTTTTGTGGAGTTATTGGTTGTGAAAAAGGGAACCTTCTGCTTTTTAAAGAAATCTTGAACAAGCTTATTTGTGAACTCCTTCCCATCGTCGCACTGCAGAGTTTGTGGTTTACGTTCCGAAAATATTTTTTCGAAAGCTCGTTTAATGCCTGGAGCTTTTTTATTTTTTAATGGAATGACCCATGCATATTTCGACAAAATATCAATACATGTCAGTAAATACTTATATCCGTCATTCAAAGAAGATAGAGACTGCATGTCTACTAAATCAGATTGAAACTGCTCGTTTAAGCCTCCTACTATGACACGATTTCTCGGAAATTTGTGTCGTAAAGGCTTGTGCAAAGTATAAGAATCTTTCGTTTGCAACCATTTCTTTATCTGTTGCGTTTTGACGCGGCCTTTCAAAGCACGTTGCAAAACATTTATACCACCGAAACTGCCTGGTATCTCCGGATCCCGATACATCTGATTCAAAGCTTCCATTACAGCAGTGATTATGATCTAAACGAAAGCTAACATTCATTTATATGTTTCAGCAACCAACTAGTACGTTGTTTATCTCATCAAAGTTTTACTTAAAATGAAAAGTATTGTAATGAAACATTTAATATATACCTTATTTTAAAAATATAACTATAATTCAAACTAAATTACACAAGTAACCTCAAATAAATTAAAAGCATTAATATAATTAATTTTAATTGAAAAACAAACTTAAATTTACCAATCAGACATTATTACATTATCATAGAGACTTGCTTCGAAAATACATAACATTTTTGATGGTGCCATCTATCGTTTACATTTATTTTAGAATTTTTATTTTACCAAAAGTAAAGCTAGGATTCGAACCCAGTAAAATGCTGTCAAGACACAATTATTTGTCTGTTATTCTAATAATTGTGCCATGACATCATGTTTTTCAAATAATATTTAAAAAAGAGAGTGGGTTCAATTCAAGGTGACGTCATGCAAGAAAACATCCAGTTGAAAAGTGTTACATCCACTGTTAAAAAATATTTGTTGAATAATAGAGATTATACTTTTTTTTTTTTTTTTTACAATGAAACTATTTACTAATCATTCAAAATAATGAAAAATACAAATCAAATAAACATGCTATATTGAATTATATACAATTCTAATTTCAAAATGTTTTGTAATGTCCAATTAAACACTTGTTCAGTAAAATCTTCAAATGAGTTAAAATTTTTATAAAAGCTTTCTGAACATGTAGAGATATGTTTTGATTCGTTAATTCCAGTACAGTTTTTGAACGGAAGAAAGGGGTGGCAGTCTCTAAGTCACTGTCCTGTATCTTACGGCATACATCCACTTGAACGGCTGCATACCATTTTATTGACTTTTTCACTTGCGTTTGATAGTTTAATTCATTTATAGTATCCGACAGAACACTATTAAAGAATGAACGAAAGTCTTTGTGATTCACTCCACTCGAGACAATAATAGTTTTAGTAAAAATATTTTGTGCATTTTGTCTTTTAAAATGTTTTACTTTTTCAAATAATGATTTTTTTTGAAAAGGTGATTTCACAGCTTTAGGTAGAACCTTGTGGAAAGCATCACAATGTTGCAGTAAATCCAACTGACGACCATACATTTCGCTACACTTTGTACATGAGTGTTGTTTTCGAATTTTATGAATCTTCTTATGTTGCATTAAATCGCACTTTCTTGTAAACACTTCATTGCAATCTATACAATGAGGACGAATCATATCTTTAGGCAAAGAGTCTATAGCATGAACATTCCTAGCTAAAATCTTCCTAGCACCATTATTTTTCTTTTCAATTGTTAAGTCTTTAGACGCTCTCTTTCGCATTCTGGATTCCAAATGACAGATTTCAGCACTAAGTCGTTTTAGTTTTTAAAAACTTTGTTAAAAAAATGCACAAATATTTAAATAAAAATCCAAAGTCAACGAACGATGCTACACCCTTCAGAACACTGTAAACAACTCATAGATACGATTGCTGCCAATTGCTGAATCAGAAACTTTTTTTCTAAAACGGTTGCAGTTAATGGCCATTTAAACAACTCAACTTTACAGTTAATCACATTTTAACTCTACAAAAACAGCTCAGCTTTACAAAAGATCTTCGTAATTGCTCGCCTAGGATAAAATCATTACATGACGTCACATTCATGTTCGAACATAAGCCATCTTGTCTAAATCATGAGTTGCAGAAATTAAAACTTAAAAATAAAACTCATTAAAAGTAAATTTAATTAAAAAAACTTTAAAACGGGTTAAAAAATAATCAGTTTGAAAAAAATCAGCTTAATTTTTTAATTTTAATTAATTAAATAGATTCGAATCATCGATTACGTCATCCTGAGAATAAAACATTCAGTAAAAGGTTTTATATAAAAATGGCTTTGAAAAAAAAAATAAAAATTTGGAACTAATCATCCATTAAAAATTAAATTCGTTTAAATTAAAAAAAATCCTTTATAATTAGTCAAATTAAAATTAAATTCCTTTAAATAAAAAATAATTTCTATTAAATTAAATTGAAATCCACTGATTACGTCATACTTTTCAGAAACCAAGTCTTAAATCCACCCCTCGAGCACATAAATATTGTCATCCCCCCTTTTCCCCATAAAAAATCCAGCAAACAACAACTCAACATTAACCCTCGTTATCCTATACGATAAAATCACGTGACACCCCCCTTTCCCCCCATAAAAAATCCAGCAAACAACAACTCAACATTCAGTAAAAAAACAACTCAACATTAACCTTCGTTATCCTATACGATAAAAAGTCACGTGACACCCCCCTTTCCCCTCATAAAAAAATTCAGCAAACAACAACTCAACATTAACCCTCGTTATCCTACACGATAAAGTCACGTGACACCCCCACTTCCGGTTCCACCCCCTTTTTTTGATTGACAGCTGGGCATGGCCCATTTGCCTACTATAGTGGGGTGCATACTACTGAAGACTAACAACATGAATTCCAAGTTGTGAAATTCGTTGTTAGGTTCTGACGTCATATGAACTAATCTATTCTCTTAAACATTCATTATCATTAAATGCGTTTTCAAATTTTATTTATTTATTTGAACGTACATCTGACTTGTGTGCTCGACATCAAAGTCTGCTTATAAGTCATCGTCAATATACAAGGACGAAATAGCACAAGGAAATTTACATCACTAGAGAAATACAACCAGGAGCTCCACACAAAGTGTGTGTGCAATGGAGCCAGCGGGAATCGAACCCACAACCTCCAGCGTAGCAGAGCGGCGCCGGCGTCTTAACCACTCGGCCACGGAGGCCCTTGCGTTTTCAAAGCATTGACTTTCGAATATACGTAGACGACACATCCCATTGTTATATCCGCATGGTTTCGAATACAACATCTTTGGCGAAAAGATGCTGTTTTTTTGGCGGTGATCGCTTTATTGGCAACTTTCAAATTTCATTCTCGCAGTAAAATAAATGTAAACATAGAAGCGAAACTACAAGCTGGCGGGAGAAAAACCGGTTTGGCGCGCTAAATCTGCACTCTGTCACGTGACAGAAGGCAGACATGTCGGCCTACGAAAAGGTTGCCATTGTGGAGGCTAAGTATCTTAGGTCATTGTTTCAAAGCAAGTGTTTTAACGCGTAATTTTTTTTTCCAAGCTCCTTCGTCGTTCCACGCCCAAGCTCGTACTCTGATTGGTTGTTGCTCTCGGCACTGTTTTCATGTAACTTGGCGATAATCATACTTGCGTAGCGATAGATGCTTCCGTCGAGAGTTTGATTTCCTTCCGAACCGAGTACAAAGTAACTTTTCTCTTGCAGCATTGGATTGGATGGAACGTGTCTTACTGAAAGCTGTACTCTTTAAAAGTTTTTACACACAAGAGCACAAGACCACGAGGATAAGAATGAAGGAAGAATAAGAATGAGGTTAGGTTTTAGGTTTACTCGTTCACTTACGAGCGAAGTATTTTTCGCCAAGTATGGTTATCGCCAAGTTACGTGAAAACAGTGCCGAGAGCAACAACTAGAGTGCGAGCTTGGGCTTGGAACGACGAAGATGCTTGGAAAAAAAAATTTCACTGTTTTAACTCCGTGCTAAAATGTAAAGTTTAGGTGAACAAACAGTCACTTTTGAAAGATTAAGCACTCAAATTCGTTTATTTATTCTTGTCTCAGCTTTTTTAATTACTTTTGTGAAAGTTTTATACAACCAATCAATCGAAAGCAAGCGAAAAAAAAGCGTTGAGAAAAAAAGCGATGAAAAAGGGGGGAAAAGCCATATTTTTTATGAGAGTGACCTTCAGATTTTAATTAATTACTGAATTAATAATTGGAATTTCAAAATTCTGAAGCTCAGGTACATCAGGAGAGATTTGGGGCTACTCTCAAAATATTTTTGAGCCTCGTACATGCTGTAGATTTTTCTAGCCATCGCAGACACACACACACACACACAGACAGACAAAGCGTTTTGTTCTTTTATTAGTATAGATTGTTCGGTACCAGTTAGCTTTGTTCTACGATAATTGTTTGAGGCGTTAGTAAAGGTGTTTACTTTTATCCCCCACGACTATTCGTAACCCGATAACTCATGATAAATATATTCAATTTGCTTGAAATTTTAGATAAAAGTTTATTCTGTTAAGTTGCTTCATTGACTTGTTTTGATAGTTCATTGGATAAATATAAAGGAAGGCAGGGTCTGAACGTCCCTCCCTTAATTTAGATAAATATTTTTTTCATACAAAATTATCAGATTTCATTCAAATGTGAAACATAGTATGATTTTAATAAATTGCCTTCAAAATTAGTTTAGTATAACGAGGGAGAATGCGAGGCAACCCCCTTAATTTAGGTATATGTTTATTTCACACAGAATTTACCGATTTGCTTCAAATTTTGGACATATGTTTATTTTGATAAGGTACTTGCCTAATTTGTTTTGGGGGCTCATTGTTTAAGTATAAGGGAGGAATGGAGGGCTTATTCCCCTCCTCCCTTAACTTAGATAAATGGATTTTCATATAGAACTATCAGATCATTACTTTATTTACTTTATTTACTAACATATTTCTTTCAAATTTTAGATATAGGGTCGATTTGATAAGGTGCCTTCAGGATTAGTTTTGGGTAATTCATTGGTTAAGTATAAAGGGTAAGAATGGGGGGGTAACCCCGCTTAATTTGGGTAAATGGGTTTTTCATGCAGAATTAACCGATTTGCTTTAAATTTTGGATATAAGTTCATTCTGATAAAGCACTTTCTTGATTTGTTTTGAAAGTGTTTTGGAAGTTTATTGTTTAAGTATATAGGGTGGAATGCACGATTACCTCCTCCCCCTTGAATTACATAATGGCTTTTATTCAGAATTATCCGATTTGCTTTAAATTTAGGATATAGGTTCTTTCTGATAAGGCCAATCCCTGAACAGTTTAATGGGTTTAATTAAAAGGGGATTTCTCCCCCACGTTAAATTAGATAAATGGATTTTTATACAGAATTATCCAATTTTTTTCGAATTTTAGCTATAAGTTCATTCGATAAAGCGTATCCCTGATTTATGTTGTGGTGTCGTTCAATGGTTCTGTATAATAAAGGTGAAATGGGGGAGCTAATCTCCTCTTAATTTGTTTTCTCAAGGGACATTATTCATTGAAAAATTAAGGCTGTAATATATATAATTAGTGTGGATAGCGTGAGAACTCAATGCCATCAGTTTAAATGAACAATATTTTTTTATTTTAATTTAATAGATAATCGATTTTAAAATTTTGAAAATAAATAGTGAAACAATTTTCTTTATTTAACATATTTACAAGGGAATTAAAAACACTAAATATCAAAATCTATGAAGCAAAAATCGTGTTATTACTATCAAAATACAAAAAGATGATCATTATTCGTATTAGTGTGTTTTTTACAATTTCTAAATTATAGTGTTGGAGTACACAAAAGAAGCAATTATCAGAAACATTAAGAGGAATTATAATAATACCTGCTATATACCCACATCACAGAAAAGTTGTTAATATTCTAATGCATTCATAATATTACTAGTGAAAAATGCTCCAAGGAGCAGTGCAAAAGCAGAATATGATTTTAATTGAGCATTAAAAAGTAATGGACAAGTGCTTCTGTTAATTACTGAGCATGAGGAAGGATAAGGGATCCCTTCTTGGCTACAACTCACTTCAATGCCAACTTTGAAAAAATCATATTTGCGCTTTTTCCATACAAAAGAAATTTGCGGTTCTTTAGTAGAATTTTCCACCGTGCTTTAGATGTTAACCAGGGTTGTAGTCATAAAAATAACATAAGATATATGCTCTAAGCAGAGGGATATTCTAGAATGTGTATACTATAAGCTTTCTTGAAAAACAGAGGGTATATGGTGTTCCATTAAAAAGTCCAGAAGGTGTACGGCGTATAGCCTGTACTACATCTCTGATGTTAACTGCACTGTTCACTCTGCACTTACTACAAATCAATTTTCTGTACAATTATACACTTAGGGTATGCTTGGTGGCAGTGCATGAATCTGATACCTGCAGGAACTAGGTATCTGGCATTATGTCGCCTTCCTTTACATTTATGTCTAATTAAGCTGCATCTTTACTGGTTACGTCTTTACACTATACATTTTTATAGTAAATTTTTATAGTTTTTTATATGTTTATCACCATTATTTACAATTGGATGGTTTGCATTAGAATGTTTAGTTTCATTAGGCATGTTAAATTATATAATTCTATTAACCTTCCTACCCTGAATGGATCTAATCGACCCATAGCTATAATTTGTTTTATACGATTCGAACCAGAACTTTTTTCATAAATAAAGTTAAATAATAGATTCAGAGAAATAAGTCAATTAAATATATTAAGATGTTTTAAATAATAATTCTGGTCTGAAATGTTTTTATCAAGATTGATCAAAATTTGAACAGGGTAGGAAGGTTAATTAGCAACCTTTGTCTATATATCTAGTTTTCTTTTTATTTGTCACTGCGTTCATAGCAAAAAAAGCTTCATAAGTACCACTCATATTTTTGCTCCGTGTACAGTAAACCCCCGATCTATCGTTCCCGCATCCATCGTTTTCCCAAATTGATCGTTTTATTTCTAAAGTCCCAGCGGAAATTATACTTAAATAATGTTAACGAAACCCGCAAGCATCGTTCTTCAAAAAGTCATTTCCCGCATTCATCGTTGTAAAACTTTTCTCCTCACCGAAATTAAATTGTAACTCATGCGAATCCATGTGAAATACAAACTGGAATTACTTCTTTTATCCTAAAATAACTCGTTTGTGTTGATAACTGCGACAATAATAAAGATGAAAAATGGTTGTATATAGCAAATGATGCGATTGCTTTTCCATTGATCAAGATATTGCAACATGTGGTGTCCTAAACATAGGGGAAATGTGTGATAATTTAAAATAATGGCTAAAAAGCAGGCCGATGAAGGTAAGGCATCAGTGCCAACTCTGTCTCATGCAATTACGAATTTGAAACTGTATGAACTTTTATACATGCATATGAAATTACAGAAAATGACCAAAAAAAGGTTGTATATCTTGAAAATTTATTTATTGATTTTAAAAAGAATGAACAAACATCGAAACAAAATTATTGGCTTTTAAAAATAAATAAAAAAATTCTATAACTTCGATTTATTACTTTTACAGATTAGTAAGTAACAAGTTAGAATTTATTAGTACACTGTATACATTGCATGCATTAGTAAAGCATAATCGTTGTATTTTTTCGTATTTTGAAGTTAATCCGCATTGATCGTTTTCCCGCATTCAGAGCCGGATTAAGCATTGCTGGGGCCCGGGGGAATTTCGCCCCCCCCCTTACGCTATTGGAAATTTTGAGCCTCCTTCCAAGATACTGAATATCACCCCCTCCTCAAATACACACACACGTGCATATTTGTTTTGTTTTTTTAATCCTAAAATACAAATCTTAGATATTGAATATGTATAATGTTAATAATTTTTTTTTGTTATCTTTAATGGTGTTCTTAAATTCGCCTTTTTTACGCGACCTTTTGACAAAATTTGCGCTTTTCCTGTGATCTTTTTCCGAAATTCGCGTTTTCCTGCCACCCTTTGGCAAAATTCGCGTTTTTTCTGCGATTCTCTGCCAAAATTCGTGTTATTTCAGCCATTCTTTGTCGAAATTCGCGTTTTTCAAGCGCTTTTTCTATAGAAATGTACACTTTTTCCGCGTCTCTTTTACAAAATTCGCTCTTTTCCGCGATCTTTTGACTAAATTTGTGCTTTTCCCGCGATCTTTGAAAGAAAATCGTGTTTTTTCCCTCCCTTTGATGAAATTCGCGTTTTTTTACGATTTTTTGTCAAAATCGCTTTTTTTGCCATCCTTTGACTAAATTCGCGCTATTTTCGTGACCTTTTTACAAAATTTGCGCTTTTTCCGCGACCTTTTGACGAAATTTACACTTTTTCTACGGACTTTTGAAGAAAATTGCGCTTTTCGCGACGATCTTGATTAAATTCGTTCTTTTTTGACGAAATTCGCGCTTTTTTACGCGACCCTTTTCATTTCGTTTTCATCGCCACTTTTGTTAAACCTGGAAATTTTCGGAGATACAGACAGCAATGACGTCAAATATCAATTCATGTTAAGTTGCAAACAAATACGATTTCGCGCAGTTCTTACACTCTGTATTTGTTTTAAACGAAACTTTGGTACAATTTAAGCTTCGGCTGAGGCCCCCTGACCGGTTGGGGCCCGGGGCTGCAGCCCCCTTAGCCCCCCCCCTTAATCCGGCTATGCCCGCATTCATCGTTTTTTCCCCCGCACCCCTTAAAAACGGTGGATCGAGGTTCTACTGTATATTTTAACACCGAATACGTTGTGGTGTAGCCAGGGAGAGGGGGGGGGTCCAAATGCGTTAAATACCAGTAATATTGTAAAGTTTCCTTCGCCTTGATTAATAGCAGAATAATCTCCATTTATAAAAGGCGAACAGAATTTTACAAAATTAGTGGTATCCACAGCATTTATCTCCCCCCCCCCCCCAATCCGTGGCTACATCACATTTCCTTAAATTTCACCACTCCCTCATAACTCTTATTTTGGCCTATGTGGAGAGAATCACTCTATTATTAACAAATATATTTACAACAAAAATTGATTTTGCGCAAGAACTTTGCGTCATAAAAGAATAAAATTTGGACTGAATGAGATCCTTGATGTCCTAATCACAGATTAATGTCCAAAATTTACTTTATTTATATGCATTCGTAGTAAAATATTTTAATTTTTTCAACAAAAATGCTCCAGTTTTATTAAAACTGATGTCATGTTTACAAGATTGACCATTTTGCTTTCTTTTGAAATCTAGAGTCTTAAATGTAGAGCGACGACTTGACGAAACGCTTTCACAAATGTCTTGGCTAACGACCAATGGAAAATGGCGTCGTAAACATACATTTTCGTTCATGGAACTATAAAAAAAAATATTATCGAGTCTAAATGATGTACTTTTTTACTGGCATTAAGGCTGCCTTTTGAAAAGAGAATTGCTGACTCTAATGCTATCGAGAGGTTCCGATTCGAAGTAAGTTGATGGGAGGTGCTGGGTTCAAATCCAATTGTGCCCGTCAGTCTAATCGTTCGGAGTTTTCCATGGATTTCTTCGAATCTTGGATATCCTCTTGTCAAATCAAAATACGGGTTCCCTTAGGAAGACTCCCCACGGAGGACATTCCCTCATCGGGCCTATATCCCTCGTGCAGATAATCGGCCGTCATAAAAATAACAACATCAATAACTCATGCTAAAGTTATAAAATCTGGTTTTTAACAAATGGACGGGGGGAAACCAAAAATGCATTCAAGAATAGTACAGGAGATGAGATTATATTGAACTTCGAGGACATTCTCTCCTATTAAAGAATGCCCAACCCTTTCCTTGTACAGCCATTAAATATGAAAAACCCTGCATGACCACATGAAAACGCCGGCTGACCAAAACAAAGAGACCTCAAGTAGAATGATATGTGTATCTGGAGCTTAAAGCCAGAGTAATGAAAAAGGATTTTTAAATAACTATATTAACCCTTTGCACTCCGTTGTCACCACTTAGGCTACATAATTTTTCCTTTCAAAATTTGTTTTGACACCAGTAATAAAATAAAATAAAATTTGCCCTACTTAATCAGATCCATTTTTTGAAATTTTATATTTCAATGAAACTTCTTTTAAAAAACTGGTGCCGACCGAATAAAAATTGTGCGACGGAGACACGTGTTTAACACTAGAACCGCGGAGGCGGGTCATTTTGACCCGTACTCAGTCAAAAGATGTCGATTCGAACCAGATAAGTCTTCTTAAAATAATCTGCATATAAGCTGCACAAAAATTATTTAAAATAAATAAGATAAATAGACTTAAATATAAATTCTGATGTGAATTATTTTTATAAAACTTGGGTAAAATTTCCCGCGGTTCTAGTGTTAAGGAGAGACTAAGAGACAACGAGGTCCAAAAAATTAAAAGATAACAATTTTGACAAAGAAAGTCTTTGTTTCTCTTAACCCCTTGCAGTGTGGTGGTATATCTATGAAACCACTTAATTTTAATGCCCAAACGCCGCATTGGCACCGGAATTTTGGTTAAAAAAATTTGCCTTTTATTGAATGCATGAAACATATTTTGTAGTTGTTGTTGTTATTTAGAAATAAAATTGCTTTCAAATTCGGGATTCTTTCATTAATTTCAACACTTAAGCAATGAATTTGCCCTGCGACGCAAGGGGTTAAACAATAAGTCATTTACTTTGATAAAATCATATTTCTGAAGTTATAACCCTTTGAAATGTAGAAGAAATGTTAATTTAGGATAAAGAGCCTTTTCGGTCCAACCTCAGTGTAGGAGGAATCAGTATTTCCAGTGGGTTGCTTTTTTAAATTTCAGATTTCTTGATTGGCATCCAGGGTCTGATTATCAACGGGGCACTCTCCTACCGTAAAAAGAAATAAAAAATTTTGCCTTATTCATGACAGTAATTTCGCATGAAAAGGGCGTTTAAAAAAGGTGAAAATGTCTATGAAATTTTACTGGTGGGAGAATGCTCCGTTAGTAAACAGTCCCTGTTGGCACCATTTTTATGATATGGTAAAACTCCTCTTGTTTTCGCATTAATTAATAATATCACTAAATAAGTTTAAATAAGGCAAATTTTACTATATAATAAAAGTGGTACCGATGAAGAAAATTAAAATATGAAAAAAGTAGTCCACTTGCAACGCTGGGAAGAATGAAAAGCCAGTTTAAATTACGTCACTTAGGCGCAATACACCATCCAGGGAATACTAGGCCTGATAACTGACACAAAAAACTGGAGGCTATCGAAGGCGGATTTTTGTCAGCATGTATATGGTCCCTTGAATTTTGGCACCAATAATTTTTTTAAGTTTTCTCTCCTTAATTTTTCTGAGATAAAACGAGTCAATGCAATTTTTTATAAAATACCGGAGTCAAAATTTATTGGACCTTATAAGTGTTGGAAAAAATCTGCTTTCGACAGCCGACATTTTTATAACAGCTATCACGCCTAGTGTTCAGGGGGTGATGAGCAATCGTAGAAAACGTATGTTTTCTGGATGCAAATGTACAGTTTATGTTCAATGCCTTTTAGAAAAAGGTTCATTTTCAAAGAAAATCTGGCTTTTAATGTCAGAGCTGAGTAATGCAAAATCCCTGAAAACGTTGTCATTTTAAAGCACTTTCAGGAAAATGTTGCAATTCCATGCTTTTAAATGGATGATTTCTTAAAAATGTCAGTTTTTAATCACATTTTTGGGGTTTTTGATTCTCGTGATGATGTTAAATTCATCTATTCTAATTAAAAAAATACATATATTTTTTAATTGTAATGAGAAAAATGCATTAATGAAAATAATGCGAACCAAAATAAACTTTTTCTGTGCTTTTCTTTTAGTAACTTTTTCTGTGCAATAATGAAAGCAATTTCATCACCATCGCTTTAAAGAAATTTCATTAATAGCAATTAATCCTTTCAAGGGCGGTGGTATGTTTATGAAACCAATCTAACCTTAATATCAAAAAGCTCCAATGACACCAGAGGTTTGTTGCAAAAATTTTTCGTTTACCATATATGTGAGATTTAGTTTTGCCTTATTTCGAAATAAATATGTTCGTAAATTCTAGTGTCAATCATTCAGTTTAACGTTTTAGCGTTTAAAGTTCTTTGCTCCTGAAAGGATTAAAATGAAATATAATATGTAAAAATGGAAATATATTACGAAAGAGTTAGTGAGAGATCATCTACAAATGAAAATCTTTCACTTAAAAAAATACTTTTTAAAATTGGTTCAGTCACTGGTGTAGCCAGAGGGAGAGTGGGAGTCCAGATGTACTTCCTACCACTAAAATTTAAATTTACTTTTTGCTTTCATTAATAACTGGAAATTCTCTGATTGGATAAGGCGAAGAAAACTTTATAAAATTAGTGACGCCAAGTCAACTGGACCACTCACTCTTGCTACGCCACTGGGTTAGTAGTAACTTTAGAGACATTTACATGCTTATTCTGTATAGCTATCTACATGGCAGACCAGACGTTATTGCCAATAATGTTGAGCTAAATACGTTTGCTGGCTGTCAACGCAGAAAGCTAAAAAAGTAGCGCATTGGCTTGAAAGTCAGAGGTTCTGGATTTTAGTCCCGGTTTGGGTATTTATTAGCTCAATTGAAAAATTGTTATTTACAAGGTAATAAATTAGCTAAAATACTTTGAGTTAATTAGTACATATATCTCATATGCTTGGCATTCACTGATTTTGCGAAAAGTATTCTCACACCGACACCGCTATTTGCAAAAGCTGTAATCACGCTATATTTGATGACAGAAATTTGTGTATTTATAAAGTGAAGTGTAAAAGTAGTTATTCCGCAGCCTGCTGGTTAAGTAGCCTGTTATATTTGAATTTTAATGAAGGATCAAGTGCCAGAAAAAATTTAAATTATTTATTGTTTTACTTTAGATTATCCTTCCTAATGAAGTCTAAAGAAAGATTCATTTCTTCAATTGTTTGTTGATTGTTGTTTATGATGGTAAATTATTCGAGAGGGGTATAGGCTCAAGGAGGGACTGTCCTTCCTGTATGTCTTTTTAAGGGAACCTGCAAGGATATGTACAAGACTTGAAGAAAACCACGAAAAACTCCTAAAGATGAATCTGATGGGCGATATTCGGATCGACCCCAGAACCTCCCGTCTACCAGCTTTGAGAGCACAACCTCTCGACCTTTGGTGAGACGTTCATTTCTTCAATATTCCTTTTTTATATCCTATGTTTTTTCGTTATGTTTATTCATTTCATTTTTGTAATTTTATTGTGTTTAGCATCATTCCTCTGCACGTACCTGTGTATTAGAATTTATCAATTGTATTTAAATTAATTTCTCCATTAAAACTAATCTAAAAGTTAATCGTATA
Source organism: Maratus speculifer (assembly GCA_964019185.1). Lineage (NCBI taxonomy): Eukaryota > Metazoa > Arthropoda > Arachnida > Araneae > Salticidae > Maratus > Maratus speculifer. Next base: position 52,612,349 of record OZ025293.1, read on the forward strand.
ACTAGAATATTATAATCTATAAAATACATTAATAAAAGAAGTTATAGCCTTTCTGTTTTTTCGTAAGAAGGGAGAACTGTTTTGTTAATTCTTAATTATAACATAGAGCCGGTGAACAGAAATTGGCCATTTTTTTTTCTGTATCTGTCATGTAACGCGATATTTGTTTTCTATTGGCTTTGATAGAGGCATGTTGTACTTAACCTCAACGTTTGAAAAACAGTATAGCTTAGTCCATTGACATCTGTTTTCTTTAGATAATACTCGCCAATGGATATTTACCAGCTTAATGTTCCTTTAAGCGAAGAGTTTCTTTCAACAGAATTCAGATAAAAGGCATTCTTATGAATCGCCTTACTTAGTTTTTTTTCATCGGAATAGTGTGACATGAGAGGTTTCGTAAATTGGGCTACGTGACTGAAAATAATTAATCTTTTTATTTGAAGCTTGTACAAAAATCTTATCAGACTTGATAATGCGCCTATCTGCTTTTGTAGAAACGGTCTTCGTATACATTCTGTCAATTTTGGTAGTTATTTGATGAAATGTATAAGTTAGAAATCTGTGGAAATGGTTGTAAGTAAACATTGAATGAAATCGAAACTGTTTTTCTGAAGTAATGCAACATGAAAAGTAAAGTTTTCAGAAAAGATGGAGATCATTTTGAAGCATTCTTTAACCCTTTAATATACATTCTAATATCCATGGTAGCATACGTGGTGGTATCACAAAATTCCAATTACAGGCGAATATCTTTATATTCTATTCGCACCATTATTTTTAAAAAATACATTTCATAGTATATTTCTCTTGCAAATTTTCTCAGAATGTATGTAAAATATTTTTGATTTGAGAAACAAAAGTTAAGTCTTTTGATTTTTGTTTTGGAGAAAGGCAGCATTAAAAGATATTCGCCTTTAATTAAAAATTTGCGATACCCCTATGTGTATGCTACCAAAAGTATTTCGAATTTAGTAAACTGAAAATTGCAAAACTATTTTATAGATACATTATAAAAATAAATACGGTAAGCCAGCCAAACTCAACTATAATTATCACTATTCTTATATTAGACTTATACAATCATGGGATTGCGAAAGACTGTAAGTAAAGTTTAGTATTTATCTGATCTTAACACTAGAAAGGCCATGAGAGTCATTTTGATACCTCCCATATGAAAATAATTCGGGTCGAGCTAGAAATTCTTATACAAAGTGAGGTTAAAAGATACCAATAATAAGGGGAAAAAAATCAAATTAAGAACTTAAACTATTTTAAGTAATATTTACGGTGTGAAATAATATAAAACTTGAATAAATTTTCCGCCTTTTCGAGCGAAAGTCATGGAAATTTCCTGATCTGTAGAAACCCTGTTACATCGCAGTTCTTTACTGAATCAGGACACTGCAAGTCCAGTCACAAAGGTTCTAAATTCCAAATTCTTACCAGAAACTCAAAATAGCAAAACTTGCTTTATTTAATTGCAGACATTCCGTATTTAAATAAACCAAAATTTATTTCTGAATTTTCCAGCAGGATATCAGATTTTCTAAATTACGGAATATCTAGAATGTATTCTACCATGGGAATTTGAGGGCTAAAAAAATGATTTAGAAATCCACATTTAATCGAAAATCTATCGTATACTACCGTGTAGGCCGATATCTACGTTACAGAAAAAATATGTCGAATACAGTACTACCATCTATTCAGTTTCGTCTTGTTTAATATCAGAACATTTTAGCAAATTATGCAGTTAGGCAACTCGAAGATTACTTTTTTGAAAAATATAATATTTAGTCTGGTATTCCTCTTGAATTTGAAGTAGGATTATATCTGGGAGTATATACGGTAATTCAGAATAAAAAAACATTCCATTTCTATTCTTATGCGTTTAATGACGACATTAACGAATTTTGAGAAAAACAACGTAGTATATAGTCACCGCAAAAAAAAATCTTGACATTTGCGATTTCAGATGTTTTGTTAAATATCTAGAAATATACTTGAGGAATGACTCTGAAACTCCAGATGTATAAACAAAATAGTACAGGTCATATATTTTCGAGAAGATTTTTTTCCAAAACCCAATAGGGGACCGTCAACAAATTGAAAAAGAACGAATATCTTTTGAATAAACCTGTCAAAAATAATGTAGCAAAAGCGCTCAAACTGCAGATTATGATTAAGTGGCTTATAGAAATAAACTGTGCTAATTTTTATGCGGAAAGCATGTATACTCGTAAAGAAATTAAGGTTTTTATAAAAACGGTCCGTAATTTTGCCAAGTTTTTTGCTTATAATTTGCAGAGTTCTAAAAAGACAATGTTCTTTTCAGAAAATATGAGAAACGACATTGTACATAACACCCTGTAATCAAAATTAAAAAATATTAATAACTGTATGAAAAATGAGCAAGTTTACTAAATAAATTTTCACTGCGCATGCGTCAACACTATAAAAATTTCATTTCCATATTGTGTTAGCTAAATGTATAGAGCAACTTTTGTTAAAGTTTCATAATCATGGCTTGAAAATTCTGAAAATTATCATTGAAAGAATAAGATCATAATCCGATATTCCCAAAATGTAACAAAAAAATGAAGGGCTATATCCATATTCCATTGAATAGTGTCTACACAGCATTGCACGTACTACTATATTTGGATACAGCTCCTCATCTTTTTGCTTCATTTTGGGAATATCGGATTTTGATCTTATTCTTTAGACGATAATTTTCAGAACTTTCAAGCCATGATTTTGAAACTTTAACAAAAGTTGCTCTATACATTTAGCTAACACAATATGCAAATGAAATTTTTATAGAGTTGACGCATGCGCAGTGAAAATTTATTTAGTAAACTTGCTCATTTTTCATACAATTATTAATATTTTTTAATTTTGATTACAGGGTATTATATACAATGTCGTTTCTCATATTTTCTGAAAATAACATTGTTTTTATTAAAAACTCTGCAAATTATAAGCAAAAAAACTTGGCAAAATTCGGGACCGTTTTCATAAAAACCTTAATTTATCTACGAGTATACATGCTATTAGAGGTCTGCACGGGCCGGAATTTCCAGGCCCGGCCCGGCCCGTAGGAAAGTTATTTCGGCCCGGCCCGGCCCGTTGTAAAACTCAAAAGTTTGGCCCGGGCCCGGCCGGGCCGTTTAAATTTTTATTTTTTAGGCCCGGCCCGGCCCGTACAAAAATCAGCGAAAACAGGCCCGGCCCGTTTTGGCCCGTTACAATTTCTATGATTTCTAAAAAATTCAGATTTTTATCATATAACTAAGATTCCTTTAAAGAATACTACATACATATCTATGGAATGATTTTACAATATATTTTACAGCAAATACACATTAACAATATTAAAGATTACTTAGATTCTTAGGCTTTTAACATTCGAATAAAGATTCATTAAAAAATTAATATGGCTTAGAATAAAAGAAAATAGAAAGAAAGCTAAAAACATCGTTAATTTTGAAGCTATTTAATAAAAGAAGATTTATAAATATATTTCTATATCATTTTATTATAGATTTCATATCCAAATTCATTCTTAAATTCAAAGAAGCTCCTTTCTGATACATTTCTAATTCATTTCTTTTTCTCAGAATCCCATAAGATTAGCAGATATCTTTATTCAGAAACTATATAATCGAATGGCGTTATCCATTTTTTGATACAAGCAATTTAAGAATACTGCAAACAAATAAAATACTGTCATAATTAGCGTTTTGAATAGAATTTCCGGAAGCAATAGCAAGGGAAGGGAGAAAAACCTGCAATCATTTGAGAAACTATTATATCTCAACAAGATTATACAAGTATTTTATTTACCAAAAATGAAAAACGCTATTCGATTCCAATTCCCTTCAATAGTTAGGCTTATCACTTTTATACTTTTACAATTTAAAATTAATCAGAAAATGTGCCAAACTTTCGCATTATTGAGAAATTAATTTAAAAATCATCAAGAAGTATATATCCGAAGACTAAGCTAACATAAGTTCTTTATCGCTGTTAATAATTTTACAAATCATGTTTTTTGCCAATAATTAAGTCTAGTACTGGTCCGGCCAGTCTATATGTAGAAAAACAATGCAAGCGTGATCTCGGACCGGCATGAGTCAGCTAAAAAATATTAAAACGGGTTACACATAATGTAATTCTCCGATGCCGATATACTGTGCATTTTTATAATGACGCTGTCAAACTAGTATGGCCACATTTATACTTATTCTCGTTAAAACCATTTTCGTTGAAAATAGCTCATATTTTATCGTTTCTGCTTAAATCTTGAGAACGGGCCGATAGGCCCGAAAATTTTTTTATCGGCCCGGCCCGTCTGGCCCCTTCAATTTTTTTGCCGGCCCGGCCCGTTTATGTTGTTTGTCGGCCCGGCCCGTTGAAAAAACTATTCTAAATCTGCCGGCCCGGCCCGTTAGAAAATTCGAAACAATTCCGCCGGCCGGCCCGGGCCCGTGCAGACCTCTACATGCTATCCGCATAAAAATGAACGCAATTTATTGTCATAAGCCACTTAATCATAATCTGCAGTTTGAACGCTTTTGCTACATTAGTTTTGAAAGGGTTATTCAAAATATATTCGTTCTTTTTCAATTGGTTGACAGTCCCCTATTACATTTTGGAAAAAAAATCTTCTCGAAAATATATGGCCTGCACTATGTTGTTTCTACATCTGGAGTTTCAGAGTCATTCCTCAAGTATATTTCTAGATATTTAACAAAACATCTAAAATCGCAAATGTCAAGATTTTTTTTTTTTTTTTTTTTTTTTTTTTTTTTTTGCAGTGACTGTATAATGACGCGCATAATTAAAATTTTTTAGTTTTGTTTGAAATTCAAATAATTGTGTTCCCAAGGCCATTATGCTGGACATTTATGTTCACAAGGTTTGTACAGGCCCTGTAATTTTAAGACCAGGAAATTCTTCGGTACCAGTATTTTCTTATAGAAAATTTCTCTTTAAATAAGGCAAAATTTCGCGCATTTGAATCAAATTTATTATTTTATAAACAAAATATTGGTATTTTACTTGGAAAAACTGGAAAAGTAACGGTACCTGTATGAACTCTGATTTAAGGCTTATCATGTCATTATTATTATTATTATTTTATTATTATTATTATTATTTTTCTTATTAATATTTATAATGGATATTTTACATTTAACATATATATATATATATATATATGTGTGTGTGTGTGTGTTTGTGTGTGTGTATGTTAAATGTAAAATATCGAATAGCATGAATGCGTTAAAATGAAGTTTTGAAATTAGTTAAAAGCTGTAGTTTCGTATTGACCTCACTGTGGAATTTAGCAGACTAAGAAATAGCTAAAGACGATTATTTGATTCTTTTAATCTTAGCGGTTTAATTTCCTAGTTAAAGTACATGCCTTAATTTTGGATTTTATTTCTGTTGTATTTTTTTATTGACTAAAGAATGCTGTAATTCCGTTATGGAACATAATCTGGAAACGAAGGCTGTTAATTATAAGTGCAAACGGATTAATCTTTTTTAAATCACAATAGTTTGCCTGGGATAGAGAAAAAAAATCATACTTTCAAATTATTTAAAAAATCAATAAAAATTGAATGAATTGCGATACAGTTTTCAAATAAGTTGCAATATAGTTTTTAAACAAACTGTATTTCAAAGTATATTTTTTTGCCATTCGACAGTATAAAGATTTAAAATGTGGAATAGTAAGAAGTACAAATAATAATAATAATAATAATAATAATAATAATAATAATAATAATAATAATAATAATAATAATAATAATAATAATAATAATGCATTAAAAGTGAAATTTAATCGTTTGCTGTACCATCGCTACCAGCGTTACGAAAAGACGCGTTTGTCCTTTATAATATAGATAACGACAATTTATTATTCAGAGAAAGTATTGGAAGTTTGTCTATACTTTCACTTCTCCTCCTGACACAACACCTATACGTATTACTGTATAAATTTAAATAAAATGTTTGCATAAAAAATAAAAATAAAAGTAACCAGTCCGGTTTGTTTAGATTTTTTACTAATTCAACAAGACAAAAATATTCAAATGATTGCATTTTTCACTTACCCATTGGAAAAAAAAAATTGGTCATTAGTTACTGATAATACACATAAGAAGTTGCATGCAATAAACATGATATCTGGTCTTTAAAAATTCTTTTGTCTTCATTCCTCAGCTTTTCAGTATCTAACATTAATGGACTGTACTTACTCTTCACATTTGAAAGATCATACTTTATCTTGGAACATAACTTTCGTTTTTTCTTCAATTAAATAGCGCCTCACAGTTAAAATTATGCAACACGAAAAATAGATGGGAATAATATAGCAGAGAAAAAATGAACTTCAGAGTGATAAGAATTCCGTTGAATGAAGAGAAAGACGACATATAAGTCTATATATAACATGTATACTTAAGATTAGAAGAAACAACGAATTTTACAAATCTCGGTTACATCCTTTAAGACAAAATGGTTGCAATTAATTTGTCCCCCCCCCCCCTTTTAGCTGTAAAATGTGATTCAGTAGCCAGGTCATCGTGGCAAAGAGCAACGGAAGGGTGGTAACGTGGCTCAAGGTCTGCCATTCATTCAGCAAAAAATGATTAAGCTTTTCTTTGTTAGATGACGAACCTCATGCAAGTTTGACAATAAATTGCATAGCTCGTGTTAGAGGTCTGCACGGGCCGGAATTTCCAGGCCCGGCCCGGCCCGGCCCGTAGGAAAGTGATTTCGGCCCGGCCCGGCCCGTTGCAAAACTCAAAAGTTCGGCCCGGGCCCGGCCCGGCCCGTTTAAATTTTTATATTTTAGGCCCGGCCCGGCCCGTACAAAAATCAGCGAAAACAGGCCCGGCCCGGCCCGTTTCGGCCCGTTGCAATGTCTACGATTTCTAAAAAATTCATATTTTTATCATATAACTAAGATTCTTTTAAAGAATACTGCATACATATCTATGGAATGATTTTACAGTATATTTTACAGCAAATACACATTAACAACGTTAATGATTACTTTGATTCTTAGGCTTTCAACATTCGAATAAAGATTCATTAAAAAATTAATATGGCTTAGAATAAAAGAAAAAAGAAAGAAAGCTAAAAACATCGTTAATTTTGAAGCTGTTTAATAAAAGAAGGTTTATAAATATATTTCTATATCATTTTATTATAGATTTCATATCCAAATTCATTCTTAAATTCAAAGAAGCTCCTTTCTGATACATTTCTAAATTCATTTTTTTTTTCTCAAAAGCGCATAAGATTAGCAGATATCTTTATTCAGAAACTATATAATCGAATGACGTTATCCATTTTTTGATACAAGCAATTTAAGAATACTGCAAACAAATAAAATACTGTCATAATTAGCGTTTTGAATAGAATTTCCGGAAGCAATAGCAAGGGAAGGGAGAAAAACCTGCAATCATTTGAGAAACTATTATATCTCAACAAGGTTATACAAGTATTTTATTTACCAAAAAGGAAAAACGCCATTCGATTCCAAATCCCTTCAATAGTTAGCCTTATCACTTTTATACTCTTACAATTTAAAATTAATCAGAAAATGTGTCAAACTTTCGCACTATTGAGAAATTAATTTAAAAATCATCAAGAAGTATATATCCAAAGACTAAGCTAACATAAGTTCTTTATCGCTGTTAACTTTACAAATCATGTTTTCTGCCAATAATTAAGTCTAGTACCGGTCCGCCCAGTCTATATGTAGAAAAATAATGCAAGCGTGATCTCGGACCGGCATGAGTCAGCTAAAAAAATATTAAAACGGGTTACACATAATGTAATTCTCCGATGCCGATACACTGTACATTTTTATATTCATGTTGTCAAACTAGTATGGCCACATTTATACTTATTCTCGTTAAAACCATTTTCGTTGGAAATAGCTCATATTTTATCGTTTCTGCTTAAATCTTCAAAACGGGCCGGCAGGCCCGAAAAATTTTTTTTCGGCCCGGCCCAGCCCGTCTGGCCCGTTCAATTTTTTTGCCGGCCCGGCCCGGCCCGTTTATGTTGTTTGTCGGCCCGGCCCGGCCCGTTGAAAAAACTATTCTAAATCTGCCGGCCCGGCCCGGCCCGTTAGAGAATTCGAAACGATTCCGCCGGCCCGGCCCGCGGGCCGGGCCGGGTACGGGCCACGGGCCAGGCCCGGGCCCGTGCAGACCTCTAGCTCGTGTGGTCTTTTGCGAAGAAAAAAAGAGATCGGCCAATGCTATTCGCATGAAATATAAAGTTGTTTACGTCAAGTAGAATAAAAGCTATTATTTTATGAAAAAATTATTATTTTTTTTAAAAAAAAAAAGCAATGTTGGATATTTTTCAGTTTAATTTTTTTTCTACTAGTTTATTTGATTAATGTTTAACATGTTTACCGTTGCTAAATATGACGCGTCAATGTCTTTGTTTCGCTTTTTCTCACTTTTCTTCCTTTCTGCTTTTCTCCTTTTTTAACATAAATTATGCTTATATAAAGATACACAATAAAAGAAAGAATTAAAAACAACAGAATCCATTAATTCGTCAAGTAGTTGCCTTTATAAGCTTTTTCTTACTAAACATACAGCACACTTTGTATTTTTAATAAGTGGTATACTTTTAAATATATATAGCCAAAAAAGAGCAGTCAAGTTTCGCTGTAAATGGTCTGGTAATTTGTCAAGAAAAAATAAAACAGTCATTATTATTCTCGTACTAAATAATATTGTTTAAAGATCTTTGAGACCAAATCAAAATTTTGAACACAAGCATTCCTTTACGAAAACTTCTATTTTAGGTATAACTTACAAATGTAGGCGTATTCCGCTTCGTAAACAGTTTTTCCATCCAATTATTCTAGTGATTGATTCCAAAAATAGTTGTAGACTATAAAGAGATCCCTCCAAAGCCTATTTTAAATCAGGTAGAGTAAAAATATAATTTCATGTAAAAAATTAACAAAATGTAAAAAAAACAAGTAAGAAAAATCATGCGTTAAGCATAGATTATGAAACACTTTCCAACACTTCTTAAAATCTTTAACAAAACTTCGTTATCCAGGGATATAAGGCATTATTTTTCATATTCAAATATGTATTCCAATACTTTTGAAAAGCCCTGTATTTCATCTGTCGGTTAATATATAGACTACATAATGGTAAAATTTAGTTTAGCAGGAAAACACCTAACTGGTTGAAATTTTCCTCTGAGCAATTTATACTAATAGATGGAAACATGCTTGAATATTTTTGTTTAGCCCTGTAAAATACATAGTACCTTAAATACACGAAAGTATTTTGCTAAACTTTAGTTTAAAATAAATTCTCTTTAAACTACTTAAATCAAATTTCTAGAAATTATCATCCAAAGATCCCAGAAATTATCATCCATATGATCTATGCGTGACCCTATATATCATTTTATCTATATTCTACAAACATTTCTCTGTAAACTAAATGCAGTTCATCGTAAAAAGGCATACCATATTTAAAAGCCACCTTTAAGTAAATTACGCTCATATTCAGTACCTTTCCGAGTTCTTATGCTTAGCCCTGCATATATAAATTGTGTAACAATTAGCATTTGTATAAATCATATAATATGCATACATCTAGTGAAACTTAAATGCGTACATCATAATTAAAATGCATTTCATCCATCTAACAGCCATCTTCCATAATATACAGGACTTCGGATAGAATATACTATTTGAAATCTTTTGTGTGTCCTGTAAATGCTACGCACTAATTATGCATAAAATAGCTCATATTAGACCTCAGCAACGAATATCAATTTGATTATACCGTAATTTCGGGTGTATAAGCCGCGGATCAAACAATTCTTTTTCGACCCAGAATTTTTTAAGAAACAAATGTAACTATTCAGATCGACGTAAATATTTGTCTTAAATCACTAAATAAGATTTCTGGGTCCAAAAAGAATTGTTTGATCCGCGGCTTATACACCCGAAATTACGGTATATAAATCATTTAGCATAATTAAAATATGTCGCGAAATAACCCCCCCCCCTTTATTATTATGCATTGGAATTCTTTTGTGTGGCTCTGTAAATGAACAATAATGATTCTTTTTGCTGCATATTTGTGCATTTTGTAGATTCATATAAATTTGAAGGTGTTTGACAGGATGTAACATCTTTAAAATTCATTTAAAACGATTTTCCCCCATAGGCAGTAATGTAATGGGAAACTTTTGACTGTTGAAACAAAATAATCATGGCAGAACCTTCATTTTCAATAGAGTTCATAATTAGGTAAACATCATTAACGTCCAAAGATTTCATGACAATCCGAGTATATTTACGAGAGTTAGACGAGCGGACAGACAGCCAGACGGACATACGGCCAGATGGTCATACGGCCAGACGGACAGACACACGGAATGCATAAGCACTTTTCAACTTTGTTGGAAAGTGTTAAAAAGGAGCAACAACGTATAAAGTATAGTAAAATTACCACTGTATTTAGAAAACATCACCAGCTTTAAATCTACAAAAAATCTTTTTTTTTTTTTTTTTTTTTTTTTTTTAATCCTTATAAAGATTTTTAAAATTATGAATCGAGCAAAGCATACTGCATGGCAATTTTCAAAGTAAAATCGGGCCAATTTCAAGTTATAAAATTGAAAGCATGAACTTTAACCCCTTGAGGGGCGGTGATTTCATAGATATACCACTTAATTTTAATTCCCAAACGCCACATTCGCACCGGAATTTTGTTAAAGAAAATTACGGTTTATTGAATGCGTGAAGTATAGTGTTTTCTTATTTACAAATAAAGTTGTTTTCAAATTCCGGTGTCAGTCATTAATTTCAATACTTAAGCAATGAATTTGCCCTGCCCCGCAAAGGGTTAACTAAGTGCGTATCACACGCCTTTTAATTTCTTAGGAGTATGGCTACATTATTTCAGAAATGGAATTTTCAATTTCATATATAAATAGTAGAATTTTTAGTCCTCTCATTTAACAGCAGAATTTTCAAATTTTTCAGCAATAATGGGAGACGAAAAACTCTATTAATAAATTGAGGGATGGGGGGTTACTGTTCGCATCCTGACTTCAACGCAAATTGCAATTGATGTTTAACTTAACACACTCTTTTCAGGCAGATCACTTCTTATAGGCAGATATGTATAAAATGGTTAAATCAACACCTACTGTTTTGTGAGTTAAATGGTAAAAATGTTACTTCTTATGATTAGAATGTATACTTTTAAGGTGCATCCTGTTAATAGATGCGCTTTTCTTAAATTCTCAGGGAATAAAAACTTTGCATCGAATTTAGAAAATTGAAATAGTTTTCTCTGTTCCTTTTTCTTATAATACATGAACAACAATTTGGTTTCCGCATGAACAGGAGTACCACCTTTTCATTAGAAGAAATATAATGGCATGTGCAGTGGGTTGCCAAATTGACAGTCATTTTTTTTTTTTTTTTTTTTTTTTTTTTTTTTTTGAAAGATTTATACTTCGGATGCACTTGACAACGGCTCTAAGTGTTTTAAGTGTTGCAGAATTATATTTTACCGTTGTTAATATCTTTATAACTCATCTTTTAAGTACTTTTGGTATGATAAAAGGTTTGTTTGTTTTCTATAAATATTTTAATAACAGGAGAGACGCTGAGCATGTTACACACGCAATAGTGGAAGATGCTTTTCTTTAATTTAAACAAAATTCTTTATGGTTTTTGGAAAAGTTAAGAATTATATGTGAGTGATATCTTTCTTTTATTGATTAAATATTTGTTTTTTGCAAAATTGCTTACAATATTAATTATTTTTTTTATTTTTATGGATTTCAGTATGTGTAGAGGGGTTGATTTGTCTCCTAGGAAAAAATCTGAGGTAAAAATTCTTCTCCTGCATACGATTCATTCCCAAAGGAAGATAGCAGAACTTACTGGAGTTTCCAAGTCAGTAGTCAACAGGATAAAAATAAATCTGAACAAAATCAGCCACTTTCGCTTAACCAAAAAGGTAAAAGTGGAAGAAAACGCATAACAACTCCACGTACCGATAGGAAAATCTGGGATATCTGTTCAGGAAACCAAAATAAAACTATGGGAATCCTTACTCAGACTGTTCAAAAATCTGGAATACCATTTTCTAAGAGAACTGTGCAGCGAAGATCAGCGGAGGAAGAGTTGACAGGACATTGTCCAACCAAGAAAACATGGTTGAGAGAAGCGATGAAAAAGAATCGCCTTGCCTAGGTTCGTAAGCACCAACAAAAGACAGTTGATGACTGGAATAAGGTTATTTGTAAAAATAATTGTTATTTATATCATTATTTCTAAATTGTACAAATATTTAATTTTTTTCAGTTGTGTTTCTCAGATAAATGAACCTTTGAGATTTTAGCCGATAAAAGCAGCATTGTCAGGCAAAAAATGCCCTGACTGCATCATAGAGAGTGTTAAACATTCTGATAAAATAATGATATGGTCTTTCATAAGCGCTAAAGGACTTGGATGCCTCTACATTGTCCCAGGGAGCCATTAAACAAGACCAGTAAAGGCAAGTTCCGGAAACTTGGCTGGTGTCGCAAATTGAATAATGGTCCCCGGGTGGTAAAGAGTTCATGTTTATACATAGTTCATCACCTTGTCATAAAGCTAGAAGTGTTGCAAAGTTTTTGGGAGCCCAAATATCCCAGTTTTATCTACGGCTGGCAATTCTCCGGACATGAACCGCATAAAAAAGTTATGGAAGGTCACTAAGGCAGAAATTGCCAAAGATATGATTACAACCAAGGTACAACTCATCGAAAATCTAATAAATGTATGAAATCACAAATCTAAAATAAAAGAAAGTGACAGAAATTGCATAGAAAGCATGTCGAGACGCATCGAAGCACTCCTCAAAGCCAAAGAAAATGTCATCAAATATTAATGTTCTTTACATAACATTGGTAAATTGACTGTATTATATATATATATATTTTCATATAATATTGCTCAAATACATAAACTTTAACAGTAAAACCTTTTAAACTTAAAAACAGTGTTTATTTTCAAATTATATCCTAATATTGTGCAAAAAACCTATACTTCATGACTGTCCCTAATAATTTGGCAACCCACTGTAACAGAAACATTATATAGTTTTCGCTTATATTTTTCAAAGTTTTTGGAGAATTCAATAGAATAACATGGAAATATTTAAAATATTACAGGGTTCGTACAGGTACCATTATTTTCAAGGTAAAATATTAGTATTTTTCTATATACATATAAATATATAAAATAAATTTAGTTCAAACAAGTGAAAATTAATCCTATTGAAGGAGAGATTTTTCTATAAGAAAATACTGTACAAAAGAATTTCCTGGTCAGGACATTCCAGGACCTGTACGAACCCTGTTATTCACGCACAGTAATCCCTTAACATTAGCGAGTGCTAGGTTCCGCGAATGTCAATACCGCGACCGCAAAACTACTATTTTTATATTCTACTTGTACCACTATTTTTAAAAAAATGCATTTTATATTATATTTTTCTTGCAAATGTTGCGAACGCTTATTCAAAAGATTTTTCTTTTTAAAAAGTGGTGCGATTGTTTCGGCCTTTTCTATTTCGTGAATAATCAAAACTCGCGAATGTTAAGGGGACAGTACACCTTTAAAATGGTCAAAAAACCGATTTTTCAATTTTTATTTCTTTATAAAGATAATTTTATTCTGAATAATTTGATACCAATATTTTAATTGTGCGATTCTTATTTACCGAGATATTGCTGAAAATGTCAACATCACTCCATAAGTTCCAAGCATTACGCACCCGTTTCGGATTTAAATGCCCTCCGACAGCTGTCATGGCAGTTTGTTTACATTTTGTTGTCAGGTTTTCACTTTATCGCAATTTGGAAATTTTGCGAAAATGCGTTTGTTTTCTTCTAGTTGAATGCCGTAAGTAGCAAGAAGAAAGCTTTAAAACATATACTTTAACTTCCACTTTCACCAAGCTTGTTATTTACTTTCATGATTTTGCTCTGAACCGTGTTTGCAATTTTGCTTATCTTTTTACTTTGTTTTTATCGCTAATAAGTGCCTAAAGGGTATAGTGAGGTAAGAATGGCGAAATGGCCCCCATGGTCAATGACTGAATTATTATTTGTACTAGTATCAGCACTCTAAAAGAGTATGAAATGAAAGGTCTTTGACCCCTGATCTTGACCTGTCTTTAAGATATTCGATAAAGTTCGTACGCGCGCCGTTATTATTTAAATGTATTTTTCTGAAAAAATATAAAAGCTAGAAAGATGGGGCCAACTGCGTATATTGAGAGATACGTTGAAAAATATTTTATATTTTTTTCAGAGTTTTCGTGAAATGACAACTGTGCAAAATAATGAAACAAAGTATAAATCTTTTATTTAGTACTGTTCTGTTATGTCTACCGCGCCAAAAAAATAAACATAATATTCTTTAATTTATATACTTATAGCACACAAAAAAAGATCAAAATCAAAGAGGAGCTTTTTGGTAACATCTAACAGGGTTGCTACGCTTCAAGGAAATTTCCAGGTAAAATATCAATATTTTTTTATGAGAAAATAAATCTAGAAAAGAAGTATGAAATTTCGCCGTATTCGAGGAGAGATTTTCTATAATAAAATACTGGTACTGAAGAATTTTTTAGTCTGAAAATTCCCTGACCCGTATCAATCCTGATCTAAGAAGAAGATAGAAAAGGTTAAAATAAAAATTCTAAATACAAAAGGAAGAAAAAGAGAAAAACTGATACCGGACAAATTTAAAAGAAAAAGTGACACTGATATACGGCTAGTGTGACTCGGAAACACGGCTAGTGGGCAGAGTTGGGCAAAATACATCAAAAAATCATTTTCGGTACAAAATACAAAATACATTAGTTTTAGAACCTAAAATACAAAATACTTTCCTATTCAAAAAAATTCAAAATACAAAATACATGTATTTTGAAAATACATTTAAAATACAAAATACATTTGAAAATTTTAAAAGTATGTGTATAACATTGGGGGTTTTCACAGACCATGTCCGGCACTGTCAGCAGTCCGGTTTCGGACATTTTTTTTATCCACAACACTCTGGCCAGGCCGGCCCGGACTTGCTCTTCAGTCATTCCAAGCTGGTCCGGGCCAGATATCCAGTTTATATTTTCCTGAAGGATAGTCTCAAATGGACCTTTTCATTACTCTTTCGGGTCCCGGGCTTTACTTTTTTCTTTGCGAATTCGGGACGGGCTTGATTTATTCTGTCCAGACCAGACCAGGACTAGACTTCATCCTTCCTAGAGGTCTGAATAAGTCAAAAATTGTAATACTTTTCCGAATCCACCCCCCCCCCCCCTAAGCTGGGTATCCCATCCCGGCCTGAACTATCCAAAAAACAGTACAATTTGGCTCGACCCAACAGTTTTTTCCAAATAATGTATGTATTTTTAAATTGCTGTAATTTTACAGTTAAAAGTTTTAATTTTATCATTTTTAAAGAATGGTAAATATATTTCTGGATAATAAAATTAAAGCACAATAAAAGGAACTCTGAAAATGACTCTGTCAAGAAATCCTGTCTAAATGCTGTTCTTAAATCCAAATAGAATTGAAATAAGTTTTGATTTATTTTTTGTTCGAAATGGATCAAAATAGTAAATGTTGTTATTCAAAAGTAATGGAAAGTGTTTTTACAAACACAAAAAAAAGTGTTTCAGAAAATATTGTCAAAGTGTTCATTTTGAACTGCATTTGTGCGCGTAAGAAGATTAACCACTCAAACAGAAACAAGAAACTTGTTTTTCTCATGACAAAATCGCTTATGAGTAATTCATTGATCAAAAAATCGAAAAAACAATTCGATTCCAAATCGCTTCCATAGTCGGGTCTTTCAATTTATATCTTTCCGTTAAAAAATGAGTTTGTAAATGTGTCAAAATGTTTTGCGCTTGTTAACCCCTTCGCGACGGAAAACTTTTACGAAATTTTTAATGTTTTGTCACCGGTTTTTAAAAACAGAAATTTGTGGTGCCTTATTAAATCGAGAGTATGCTCCGATTAAATAAGGAATATTTTTCAGTAAAATTTTACTGGAGGTGATAAACACTTAAAAGACTTTAACACAGATTCTTAAGCCTTTTTATGGCACGTATACGTGTCGCTCGTCCCCAATGGGTTAAGCAGAGTAGATGAGAACAGCCTTAAATGGCAAATGTGTTAATTCATGCAAAATGGATTTAATAACAAGCAAAAAGAATATAATAAATTTAGAGAAAACTGCGTATCAGCTGAAAGGAAATCTGTTAAAGGATTTTTTTCCTTTTAGATTTTTAGAAACAGGGGCGTGCGAAAAAAACTGCGCCCGGGGCAACGTTTCAATTTTGCGCCCCCTGCCCCAACTTTTTCTTGTGACAGGCTAAAAAATGACGTTGGTAGTATAAATTTGCCGCCCCTTAAATTTCCACCCCCGGGACGACCGCTCCCTTCGCCCCGCTTATTTTTGCACGGCGCTGGATAGAGCGCCCACAAAATTTTTGTCACTTACAAACTCACAAGATGGACACTTTCTAAAAACAATCAAATGATATTCAGGACTTTCTAAAACATACAAATCCATCAAAAACCTGAAGTAGCTTTTTTCGCGAATCCAATACTTTCTTATTGTAAAGATAGAGGAAAGTAAAAGGAGCGAGAGGTTGAAAATCAAAGTGTCAGTTCGGTAGTTATTCTTACACGCATACATAAACACACATATATAAATAATTGTATAATCTCTTTCGTTAGAAGTTTTTAAAAAATTATATATAATTTGATAGAGCTTCGCAGATATATTTCCCATGAATAATAAATAAGATAAAATTTTATAAGAAATATTAAATAAACAACATGTTAAACATTTTCATTTAAATCCTGGTAATATTATAAAATATAACAATACGACGTTTGGAATATCATGCCACCAAATAATTTTTTGTTGTTTTTTAAGTGATGGTGTTTAGTGTTTAATAGATAATTAGTGTATTCCATTTGTGCATCGCTATTCTTCATGGTCTGTTTCAACACTTTGAAGGAGAAGCAATTGTGTCTCTGTAATGTTAAATTCACACCGGAATAATCGAAAAATTTTATAGTTTAAAAATAAAAAAAAAAGCAATTTTGAAACATTTTTGAACCAAAGTTAAGTACATAAAATTTAGTAAAATAATTTAAAAATTTTTATTAAATTTTTATTATTAAATTAGTAAAAAATTTAGTGCGAATCTTGATTAAAATTAAGTGGGATATAATCAGTGTTGAATTCAGACACTTTTCTCCGGGAGAGAATTCACTGGCTCCTGAGTGGGACATTATAGAGTTCCGGGAGGGGGGATTGTACTTTTTGACTATTGAAAACGCAAAATTTCAATTTTTCCGAAAGGTGACATTTTATTGCTCCGAGAATGAATGTTCCCCCGGGCCATTCCCTGAATTCAACGCTGAATATAATATATATTTCACTGCCCCTCAAGAAGTTAAAGACCCTACAATCTTGAACTGGTCATAGCATTAAAATAAGTTTAAAAACTCAAAACGTTTTTTCCATCATTCATATTGTAAAACTGCATTTAAAACTCATGCATACTATATTTGTTGTAATGATTGCAAATTAAAAATTGTTATTTATTTTCTTTAAGCATGGATACACTACTATTCTCTTAAAGAATCTTTTATTGATATTTGTTTTTGATTAATTTGCAAACCAAATGTTAAACATTTTCGAACTCTGTACAATGAACATCAATCTCGCTTGATACAAAATAATCTCAGAATACACGGGATACATAAATAATTGCACAATTAATAATGTATACATTTCTGTACTTATAAATCGGTACAAAATATTCCCTCTGTCCCAAATTAGTTGCGACATTTAGGTCGAAAATCTTGTCCCAAATTAGTTGCGACATTTCAAGTAGGCGGAGTCATAAATAACTTTTGATGCAGCTTAATACATATACACCAGTAAAATTTTATTACAATGAGTATAACGAGGCAAGTTGGTTGTTTAACGTGATGTTAAGTGGAATATGAAGTGTTTGCAATAAAAAGTGATGTGATGATGGCAGTAAATATGAATAATAATTTAAAAATTGCCGTAAAGAAGGAACTAAATGATAAAGAACGCAACTCTGTTTTGCAATTTTTACTCCAATGTTTGAAAAATGATCGATTAAGTCAAGGTGCTATAAATGCTACAGCGATCAAATATAATGTTCATCGTAGTACTATCTCCCGTTTGTGGAAGCTGGCAAGGACATCAAAAATAAATGATAATGAAATTTACAATGTAAAATCGCAAAAAACTGGTAAATGCGGACGAAAAAAAAAGATTTTTCTCAACAACTGAACAAAATCAAAGATATCCCACTTAGAAGAAGACAAACATTGCGAAGTTTATCGTGTGCTGTTCATATTCCTAAATCATCATTACATAGAATTGTCAAAGGTGGAAACGTTTTGAAGCGTATATTTCATCAGCAATAAAGCCTAGTCTAACAGAAAAGAAAAGCTGGACAGAATACGATTTTGTTTACAACATGTTCAAAGTAATGGACACTTTTCCGAAGTGTTGGATCGTATACTATCGATGAAAAATGGTTTACATTACGGAAACTAGTAATTCGTTTTACATCACTCTGGATGAATCCGAACCTTTGAGGCATTACAAAAGCAAAAGATTTCTTACCAAAGTAATGTTTATGACTGCGGTAGCAAGGCCAATATGGAATCTAAATAGAAACGAAATGTTTGATGGAAAAATTGGAATATGGCCTTTTGTTTACTCTGAAAATGCCAAAAGAAATTCTAAAAATCATGCAAAAGGAACAGTTGTGACAAAAGTTGTCGAATGTGTTAATAAGGAAAATACCCGAAAAATGATTATAAAAAAAGTTTTGTCGGCAATACGTAAAAAGTTTCCAATTAGCGAAAAATCGAGTCCCATATACATTCAACAGGACAAGCCCCATTTGTCAGAAAATGATCCTAGTATCACAAAAGAATGCTAAAAAGATGGATGGAATTTACAATTACAGTGTCAACCTCCAAATAGTCCGGATTTAAATGTGCTTGATCTGGGTTTTTTTTAACGCAATACAATAATTGCAACATCAGATGTCAGTAAACAATATTGACAATTTAATTGATGCTGTTAAAGTTGCTTTTAAAAACATAGAATTAGAAAAGCTTGATAATGTTTTTTTAACCCTAGAAACGTGGATGGAAAACATTATGATGTCAGGTGGAGGCAACTCGTACAAACCCATCTCAACAAGGAAAATCTTCGTCGTCAAAATCTTCTTCCGCGAAACCTGGTATGTAATTCCGTAGCTATATTATGTGCAAAAAAATTCTTTAAATATGATTTAAATTTTGTTTTATTTGTGATTAAAATTATTACAACTTGGTATTTTTATTCTCATTTTTTAATTTCTGCAAAAAGAACTTTTTTTTTTTCGACAAAATTTTCGAAGAAAATTTGCAGGGTTCGCACGCTTCTAACCCATGTGCCATTTCCCAAGGATTCCGCCGCCATTATATAAGCCAAAAAATATTTTCTTCCTAATGAAATCCCGATCCATTAGATAAAAGATAGTTCTGTGTGATTACTGATGGGAGAATCCTTAAAAACTGGGCGTGGCTTAAGAGACCGCAAACCTTGTATTAATTTAGATACTGATTTAAAAAAAGATGGAGGGAATGTTTGGTAAATAAATGTTATTGGTTGATAGCATATCATCCTGAAGTATCTGAAAAATGTTCAATCAAAACCATAAAGTCATTATTATCAATAATCAGCACAAAAGTATCCAAATGTCGCAACTAATTTGGGACAGAGGGAGTAATGTTTATTATTAGTTTTTTTTTAAATTTTATTCTAAAAAAATAATGCACATACCCAGAGCCGTGCGAAAGGGGGAACGAAGGAGGTGGTCGCCCTGAGCGCGGAAATTTAGGGGGCGTTAGATTTATACAATCAATGTCATTTTTAGCTTGTCACAAGAAAAAATTGGCGCGGGGTGGCGCGAAATGGAGTTTTTGCCCCGTGGTTTTCTCTTCACATGCCCCTACACATATCCGCACATTTAAAACCATAAATATATATCAAAATAAATATCAAAATCATAAATATATAATAAATCTGCTGTAAAAGAATATTCTTTTAATTAACTTGATTAATATTTTTATCAATAATAAAATTTTTATCTGAGAAATTTTCGTTTGAAAATTTCCTTTCGAAGTTTTATTACTTATAAATTAAAAAAGGAATAAAACTTCGGTTTCAGACAGCAACTTTCGTTTCGGTCGGACACTATTTTATATTTTATATCTTCACTAAAAAGCATTATAAAATAAAACATAAAATGAGGGGGAAAAAAATCACGCTATATAAACACGTATCTCCATTAACGACAGGTCTGTAACCAAAACTCCGGTATTTAACATACTCAATCGTAAATACAATTATTAAAAGTAGGATCTCTATATCAATAAATAAAACTATCTATATAATAAAACTATTTCCCAATTAAATGAATATCAGGGGTGGGTTAAAATATGCCCGAACTTTGATAAAAAGGATATAAAGAAACTAGATAAAATATTGCAATTAAGGTATAACGGTATAAAACTAAAACTTTTACCTTTAAATTTGTTTTAAAATGCGCTGTTGCATCGAATGTTCCACTTATAACGGTAGACTTTATTTTACATATTTGGTATGCTGCTTTAACTTTGCCGTTACTATCAACAAAAGTTATTAAAAAAAAATTCCATCTAATATAGCGCAACGTGCACTATCGTAATTCATTGATATATTGTTATCCGGATCTGGGGCAATATCAACGATTCTTTCACGAGATTTAAACATACATTACATTTCTTTCTGCTACTGCATTATCTTCCTTTCTATGGTTCTTAAAAAATTCTATACACAGCAAAACTGAATGATTCTTCCTGTTTATCACACAGTAGTTTTTGTCGTTCTCACAGCAACGTTATAATCATAAAAATTAGAACGTTAGAATTGTACATGTACAGTTCAGCAAAAATACTTAAGTAAAACAGAAGCATTCATTCTAATCCTTATCATAGCAATAGTTGAAAAAATATGTTTACATTAACTTCTAGAAACGAATCCTATCAGACAAAACAAAACAGAGAGGCACCTGTTTTGCTTTTGTGAATCTTGCATCTGCGGTGGTTTAAACGAAGCAACTTGAAATCTACAGAAATGTATTTTGAGTATGAAATGTATTTTCAAAATACAAAATACTTGGAAAAAGTGTTTCAAAATACATTACTAAAATACTTTCGTTTCGTTGGGATAAAACACAAAATACAAAATACAAATGTATTTTCAAAATGTATTTCAAATACATGTATTTTCGATACTGCCCATCTCTGCTAGTGGGACACTGAAATACACCTAGTGAGTGGGTGGAGCGATGAAACTAGCGATCCCTCCGATCTGCACCCTAAATATACTTGTCCTGTTGAAATTCTGTCTAAAAGTTTGTTTAAGCGATGAAGTCAATGTTATAATTAATGAAAGTAGAGATGTTGATAGTTAAAGTTATATCTATCATTATCATGTCTACCGCGCGAAATATATATATATATATATAATATTCTTTCATTTATATATTTATACCACGCAAAACCTGATCAAAATCAAAGAGGTGCTTCTTTGAGTAATTATGAATTTAATAAGTAAGATCACGGATGGTAGGAACTAATTAAAGAGGTCTTTTTTAGAATTATTTATTATAATTACATCATAAATATGATTTCAAACATCATTATTTTCATTTATTACAATATTGACTTCATCATTTAAAAAAGGGTATAGCAAGGTAAGAATGGTGAAATGGCCCCCATGGTCAAGAACTGATATATTTGTACTAGTATCAGCACTCTAAAAGAGTATGAAATGCTAGGTTATCGACCCCTGATCTTGACCTGTCTTTAAGATATTCGAAAAATTTCGTACGCACGCCGTTTTTAAATGTATTTTTCTAAATAACAATAAAAGCTAGAAAGATGAGACCAATCACGTATATTGAGAGATACTTTGAAAAATTTTGTATTTTTTTTCTCAGAGTTTTCGTGAAATGAAAACTGTGCAAAATAATTAAACAAATTATAAATCTTTTTTTAGTACTGTCCTGTTATGTCTACCGCGCCAAAAAAATATATATAATACTAGCTGACCCGCCCGGCGTTGCTCGGGTCCGTAATAATAATGTTAAAGGAACTTGAAATTTTTATGATTTTATCTTTAACTCGAAATACGTGTAAATACACTGTTAAAAATTTGACCCTTTTGCTGCATCGTCACTTCACCGCTTTTATAGAAAATGATTACTTCAGCTTATTATGGCGCATTCTCATAGGTCAAAAGAGAGATATTCTATAACAGCGGGGGAGGGATGATGCAGCAAAAGGGTAAAATTTTTTACAGTGTACATTATATTAAATATGTATTCCCTGACTGTGTAAAAAATTGGTTTAAAAAAAACTAATATTTAGCTCCAAAAATACCCAAAATGACTGCAATGGGAAACGCAGGAGGGAATATGCGTGCAACGATTGCGTGATTTTCGTGTTAAAGTGTTGATATTTATCCTTAAAATTACTGTTAAGTGACTTAACTAAATACTTTTTTTACACAGATATTCCAAGTGAAATATTTTGAATTTCAAACTAATTATATCACTCTTAAATCCGACTATACCGTGAATGAAATCGATTCTCGATGATTAGCTAAAAGGTTAGTATATAGTATTATAATTTCAGAGCCATTTTACAAAAATAGGTGTATATTTTTTATCAAACATGCGTAATGTTCATTCTGTGAACAAAATCCTAACCGTAACCTAATTGTATTGTAATCATAACTTGTCTGTAACCTAGCTGTATCTTAACAATAACCTAACTGTAACTTAAATAAACCATAAATGTAACCTGGCCGTCACCTTATCATAATATAACCACAACCTAACCGCAGCTTAACCTTAACCTAACTGTAACTTAATCATAACCTAACTGGAAATTAAATATAACATAAGGCTCACCTGAACGTAATTGCAACCTAATCGTAACCAAGTTCTAATTTAACACTAACTATAAACGAAATATCTTAACCATCTCGCACTAAGTACTTAGTTTCACTTTCCACCGCTACGAAGCGCATTATGTTTTGTAGAACATCCGAATTTTAGGTTCGGATTGGATTCATGTTCATGGAAATTATTTTGTCTTCTTCGGATACGGTTATGGTTGTTTGGAATATTTTTGTTCAGCTTAGATTCGGTTCAATTCAGATTTCGTGGGGGGGGGGGGGGGGGGCTCCCTTCAAGTGGGATTTTTAAGTTCGGGTCGGGTTGTACTTCCATGGAAATTATTTTACCTAGTTTCAATGAGATTATACTAAACTGAAATATTTTTGTTAGGTTCAGATTAGGTTTGGTTCAAATTTCGGGATTTTTTTTTTTAATTTTTTGGTTCGGATTGGGTTTATGCCCATGGAAATGATATTGTCTTATTCGTATCAGGTTATAGTTATTTGGAATATTTTCGTCGGACTCAGATTTGGTTCGATCAGATTTCAGGTATTTTTTCATATTTAATTTTGAGTTTCTGGTCGGATTCATGCCCAGGGAAATTATTTTGTTTTGCTCGGATCAGGTTTTGGGTCTTTGGAATACTTTTTTCGGGTTCAGATGTCGTTCAATTCAGATTTCGGTTTTTTAATGGAAGTTTTAGGCTCAGGTTGGGTTGCGCATCAACGGAAATTATTCTGCATTGTTCGAATAAGGATATGCTTCTCTGGAATATTTTTGTCAGATTCAGATTTAGTTCAGTTTTTTAGGTTCGGATTAGGTTCATCTTCATGGAAATTTTTTGTCTTGTTCAAAGCCGGGTATGGTTCTGTGGAATATTTTTGTCAGGTTCATATTTGGTTAGACTCAAATTTCAGGTATTTTTTTCAAATGGAATTTTAGGTTCGGATCGCGTTCATGTCCACGGAAATTATTTTCTCTTATTCGAATCCGGTTATGGTTCTTTCGAATATTTTGATCGGATTCAGATGTAGTTCGCATAAAATTTCAGGTCTTTTTTCAAATGGAATTTTTTAGGTTCGAGTCAGGTTTATGTTCACGGAAATTATTTTGTCTTGCTCTTATCGGGTTATTGTTCTTTGGAATACTTTTATCAATTTCAGTTTTCGTTCTGGTCATTTTTCGGGCATTTTCAAAGAAAATTTTTAGGTTCGGGTCGGGTTGCATATACACGAACATTATTTTTCCTTGATCGGATTGGGGTATGCTTGATTTGGATATTTTTGTGAGATTCAGATTTGATTCGGTTCAGATATCAAATCCATAGTTTTTTTTTTTTTTTTTCAAATGGAATTTTTAGGTTCGGGTCGGTTTATGCTCATGAAATTTTTGGCTTGCTTGGATCGGAGTATGGTCTGTTTTTTTCTGGTTGGGATCGGGTTATGTGCTAATACGCCTAAAAATTATGTTTTGCTATTACTCTTTTAGTGACTATTTTTGATATATAATTTAGTTTGCTATTTGATAATTTATTACTGTGTATGAATCGTCTGCATATTCGAACAATTGTACGTCAAACAGCCATTTCATTTTTGTTTTAAAAACAAATTAAAGTCTTAATAAAATATTATCTTAAATAAAATGCATTCAAATTTAATCAATGATTTAAAAAAACTGCTAAAAAAGCCTCATATATACATATACATATATTTACTGCAACATAGCTAACCACGCATCGATTCTAATGTACGAAGTACCAACGTTCTGACGTAACAGCTGTATTTAAAAATCCCAAGTTAAACAGACATTTTGCCAGTCTATGAATTTTAAAGGTCTTTGGGAAAAAAACAGTCGCTTTTGAAATGTCAAAATCTAAATTGGTTTCTTTCATAGAGTAAAAAGAAATGAATAAAGTGGAAGTATTATCTCTGGAGGTGCTAAAAATGTAACCCTACATTAAGTCCAATTAAGTACCAACAAAAGCACGTGATTTGACACGCCTATCAATTGAAACAGGTTTAAACCCGTATTATTTTGTTCTTGTTTCTTAAAAAGAACTAAGCTATCGCTTCACTGGTAAAAATTTATTAATTATTTTACCGTATGTGTTTTAAATATCAATATAGAGAATTATTTTAACGTTTTGGTTGAAAATATAACATTCTTTTGTTAATACATAAAAATCGTCTGCAGTCAAAAATCTATATTTTAGATTAATATTTATTACTTAAGTTTTCATACATGATTTTAAAAGAATGTTTACATCATTATATTTTAAATATTTATTTACATGCAATTATTAAGTCATAAACATTTTTTCATCTACGTTATAAAGTATTTAAAATTACATTAATGAATGAAACTTTTAGTTATACAATTTTTAGTTCGTATCAAGTGTTTTCAATATCTTATTTAATTTTAATTTGATATTTAATTATTGTTAATTTTCCAATTTCCTTCATTTTAAAAACGAACATTTATTTTAATAAATAATAATAGAACAAAGACCATTTTAATAATTCGGTATTTCCTCTTAAAATATGCTTCAATTGTAATTCATTTCTTTCAATTCGTCTTATAATACAAAATACCTTCCACGTCCTTTTATTTGGCACATTAAAAATTGAGCGATAAATGGTTTCATATTGCAAACCTTTTTTTAGGCTTAATTCGCCTCCACTTATCTCATTCCTCCATGGGTTTCTTTAAATCTGTCTCAGCTTTCTTATTACTTCTGAGAAAATTTTTACCCAACCAACCAACCGTAAACAAACGAAAGAGAAAAAAATGGGAAAACGATGATTTTTTTATGAGAGTGACCTCTCGATTTTAATTAATTACTCAGTTAATAATTGGAATTTCAAAATTCTGAAGCTCATGTGCATCAGGAGAGATTTGGGGCTACTCTCAAAATATTTTTGATCTTCGTACGTGCTGTAGATTTTGCTAGCCATCGCAGACACACAGACACACACACACAGACAGACAGAGCGTTTTGTTCTTTTATTAGTATACTAGCTGACCCGCCCGGCGTTGCTCGGGTCCGTAATAATAATGTTAAAGGAACTTGAAATTTTTATGATTTTATCTTTAACTCGAAATACGTGTAAATACACTGTTAAAAATTTGACCCTTTTGCTGCATCGTCACTTCACCGCTTTTATAGAAAATGATTACTTCAGCCTATTATGGAGCATTTTCATAGGTCAAAAGAGATATATTCTATAAAAGCGGGGGAGTGATGATGCAGCAAAAGGGCCAAATTTTTTACAGTGTACATTATATTAAATACGTGCCCCCTGACTCTGTCAAAAATTGGTTTAAAAGAACTAATATTTAGCTGCAAAAATACCCAAAATGACTGCAATGGGAAACGCAGGAGGGAATATGTGTCCAAGGATTGCGTGATTTTCGTTTTAAAGTGTTGATATTTATTCTTAAAATTACTATTAAGTGACTAAACTAAATACTTTTTTCACATAGATATCCCAAGTGAAATACTTTGAATTTCAAACTAATTATATCACTCTTAAATCCGACTATACCGTGAATGAAATCGATTCTCGATGATTAGCTAAAAAGTTAGTATATAGTATTATAATTTCAGAGCCATTTTACAAAAATAGGTGTATATTTTTTATCAAATATGCGTAATGTTCATTCTGTGAACAAAATCCTAACCGTAACCTAATTGTATCGTAATCATAACTTGTCTCTAACCTAGCTGTATGTTAACAGTAACCTAACTGTAACTTAAATATGCAATAAATGTAACGTGCCCGTCACCTAATCATAACCTACCCATAATCTAACCACAACCTAACCGCAACTTAACCTTAATATAACTGTAACTTAACCATGATCTAACTGTAACCTAACCGGAAAATAAATATAGCAAAAGGCTCACCGGAACGTAATTGCAACCTAACTGTTATCTAACCGTAACGAAGTTCTAATTTAACACTAACTATAAACGAAATATCTTAACCATCTCGCACTAAGTACTTAGTTTCACTTTCCACCGCTATGGAGCGCATTATGTTTTGTAGAACATCCGAATTTTAGGTTCGGCTTAGATTCATGTTCATGGAAATTATTTTGTCTTCTTCGGATACGGTTATGGTTGTTTGGAATATTTTTGTTCAGTTTAGATTCGGTTCAATTCAGATTTCGTGGGGTTTTTTTTTTTCTTCTTCAAATGGGATTTTTAAGTTCGGGTCGGGTTGTACTTATATGGAAATTATTTTACCTAGTTCCAATGAGGTTATACTTCACTGAAATATTTTCGTTAGGTTCAAATTAGGTTTGGTTCAAATTTCGAGATTTTTTTTTTTTTTTTTTTTTTTTTTTTTTGGTTTGGTTTGGATTGGGTTTATGTCTATGGAAATTATATTGTCTTGTTCGTATCTGGTTATAGTTGTTTGGAATATTTTCGCCGGATTTAGATTTGGTTCGATTCAGATTTGAAGTATTTTTTTAAATTGATTTTTAAGGTTCTGGTCGTATTCATGTCCAGGGAAATTATTTTGTCTTGCTCGGATCCGGTTTTGGGTCTTTGGAATATTTTTTTCGGGTTCAGATGTCGTTCACTTCAGATTTCGGCTTTTTTAATGGAATTTTTAGGTTCAGGTTGGGTTGCGCATCAACGGAAATTATTCTGCATTGTTCAAATAAGGATATGCTTCTCTGGAATATTTTTGTCAGATTCAGATTTAGTTCATTTTTTTAAGGTTCGGATTGGGTTCATGTTCAGGGAAATTTTTTGTCTTGTTGAAATCCGGGTATGGTTTTGGGGAATATTTTTGTCAGGTTCATATTTGATTCGATTTCAATTTTTTTTCAAATGAAATTTTAAGTTCGGATCGGTTTCATATCCACGGAAATTATTTTCTCTTTTTCGAATCCGGTTGTGGCTCTTTCGAATATTTTCATTGGATTCAGATGTAGTTTGCATAAAATTTCAGGTTTTTTTTCAAATGGAATTTTTTAGGTTCGAGTCAGGTTTATGTTCACGGAAATTATTTTGTCTTGCTCTTATCGGGTTATAGTTCTTTGGAATATTTTTATCGATTTCAGGTTTCATTCTGGTCATTTTTCGGGTTTTTTCAAAGACAAATTGTAGGTTCGGGTCGGGTTGCATATACACGAACATTATTTTTCTTTGATCGGATTGGGGTATGCTTCATTTGAATATTTTTGTGGGATTCAGATTTGATTCGGGTCAGATATCAAATCCATAGTTTTTCAAATGGAATTTTTAGGTTCGGGTCGGGTTTATGCTCATGGAATTTTTGTTTTGCTTGAATCGGAGTATGGTCTGTTTTTTTTTCGGGTACGTGTTAATACGCCTAAACATTATGTTTTTCTACAATTATTTTAGTGACTTTTTTTTATATATAATATATTTTCCTATTTGATAATTTGTTACGGTGTATGAATCGTCTGCCGATTCGAACAATTGTACGTCAAAGAGCCATTTCATTTTTGTTTTAAAAATCAAATTAAAGTCTTAATAAAATTTTAACTTAAATAAATGCATTCAAATTTAATCAATTATTTAAAAAAAACTGCTAAAAAGCCTCATATATACATATACATAGATTAACTGCAATATAGCTAACCACAAATACATTCTAATGTACGAAGTACCAACGATCTGACGTAACAGCTATGTTCAAAAATCCTAAGTTAAACTGACATTTTGCCAGTCTATGAATTTTTAAGATCTTTGGGGGAAAAAAAAAAAAACATCACTTTTGAAATGTGAAAATCTCAAATTGGTTTCTTTTATGGAGTAAAAAGAAATTAATAGAGTGGAAGTATTATTTCTGGAGGTCATGCTTAAAAAGTAACCCTACATTAAGTCCAATTAAGTACCAACAAAAGCACGTGCTTTGACACGCTTATCAATTGAAACAGGTTTAAACCCGTATTTTTTTTCTCTCGTTTTTTTAAAAAGAACTAATTTATCGCTTCACCGGTAACAATTTATTAATTATTTTATCATATGTGTTTTGAATATCAATATAGAAAATAATTTTAACGTTTTGCTTGAAAATATAACATTATTTTGTTAGTACATTAAAATCGTCTGCAGTCAGAAATTTATATTTCAGATTAATATATATTACTTAAGTTTTCATGCATGATTTAAAAGAATATTTTCATCATTATATTTTAAATATTTATTTGCATGCAATTATTAAGTCATAAACATTTTTCATCTACGTTATAAAGTATTTAAAATTACATTAATGAAGGAAACTTTTAGTTATAAAATTTTTAGTTCGTTTCAAATGTTTTCAATATCTTATTTAATTTTAATTTGATATTTAATTATTGCTAATTTTCCAATTTCCTTCATTTTAAAAGCGAACATTTATTCTAATAAATAATAATAGAACAAAGACCATTTTAAAAATTTGCTATTTTCTCTTGAAATATGCTTCAATTGTAATGCACTTCTTTCAATTCGTCTTATAACACAAAATCCCTTCCACGTCCTTTTGTTTGGCACATTAAAATTTTATCGATAATTGGTTTCATATCGCAAAACGTTTTTGAGGCTTATTTCACCTCCACTTATCTTATTCCGCCATGGATTTCTTTAATTCTGTCTCAGCTTTCTTATTACTTCTGCGAAAATTTTTACACAACCAACCAAACGTAAAGAAACGAAAGAGAAAAGAAATGGGTAAAAGATGATTTTTTATGAGAGGGACCTCTTGATTTTAATTAATTACTCAGTTAATAATTGGAATTTCGAAATTCTGAAGCTCAGGTGGATCAGGAGAGATATTGGGCTACTCTCAAAAAAATTTTGAGCTTCGTACGTACAGTAGATTTTTCTAGCCATCGCAGACACTCAGACACACACACAGACAGAGCGTTTTGTTCTTTTATTAGTATAGATAGGGGCATTTCCATGCGAATTTGTTAGTCTGTTACACAACTGAAAATCGCTACGCTTTTTGCCACCGTTATTTTCGAAAAGTTTGCTTCGCCTTATTCAATTGATGATATATCTTCGATAAACTAAGTCTCATTTTCTCACTTTCAAATACTGGTAGCCAAAAATCATAGTACGTAACAGACAAACAAGTTCGCATGGAAATGCCCATAGATTCATTAACCCTTTCCGGCGCGGACAAATTCTGTTAGCAAAATGAGAAATTATCGACTGACACCGGAATTTACAAACGACTTTTTAAGAAATCAAGAACTCCTTAATTTAAGCTTTTATTGTAAAAGCAAGATTTTATTAACCCCTTGAGCTCTGATGGTAGAATTTTCTACCACATAATTTTAATTCCGAAATGTCACAATGGCACCAGAAAATTTGACCAAATTTATTTAAAAAAGGTTTAATGCATTTTTTCGTGTTTATCGTTAACCTGTTTTTTCTTTTCAAAATACTGGTGTCAATGTGACATTTGGAATTTTGAAAAAATTTACACCCCAGAGCTCAAAGGGTTAAAATATTATTGGTGCCAATAGCAAGTTTAGAATTATAATTAGGTGTATCCTGACCGGACACACTGCGCCGGAAGGGTTAATTTAACCCGTAAGTACGCGCGCAGGGCCTAAAAGACCCGGAGTGCGTATGATTTTTACAATTGTAACCAATAATTTTTTTTAAGTAATCTTCAACTTATTTTATCGCAAAGTTTGTAGGAATTGTCTGCATCTAAATAAAGTGACTGTTTTAATATGATTTTATTGTTGACAAAATTAATAACATTCATATCCTGGATTAGCGTGTGTTCTCCCGGGTTATATACTTTTACCACAAAAAAGCTGATCAAAGTCAAAGAGGTGCTTCTTTGAGTAATTATGAAATTGCTAAGTATGAATACGGATGGTAGGAACTAATTAAAGAGGACTTTATTTAGAATTATTTATTATAGTTACATGAGAAATATAATTTCAATCATCATCATCACTATTTTCATTTATTACAATAGTGATTTCATCATTTAAAAAAAATTTAAACAGAATTTCAGCAGGACGTAAAATGCGAGATAGATATCTCGCATGAGCTAAATAATAAATGACACTTGCGACATGGGCGCAGCATCAAACTGCCCTGTTTCCATTTGGACAATCGCAACAATATCTTCGGATTCCTTCGATATTGTTAATATTAGGAACATAATCAATGAACACCCGGTAATATTTACTATTTACGTGTCTGGAACGAACATTTAACTTGATAATATTTGGGGTTTATTTAACTTAAAATATGCAGAGATTACTCGTGTCGTCCATTATTTCAGCCAGGTATGAAATGGCAAATGAGAGCTGATAGGAACCTGTAAATATTATTTTTAATTGTCCTTCATTTAGTTGTGGAAAATCCAAAATTTCTGATGAAACCAGTCGTTGAAAAGCTGTTTTTCTACGGTTTCATTGCTGCTTTTTTACCTCTTAAAGAGTTTGATAACGTCATTCGCTCTTTAATGTATTGAAATATTATCTCATTTAAACCTGCATCAGAATCTAATCGCTTACTGAATTTGTTGTGTAAAAATCCGACAACTTTGCATAATAGACTTACTCTTGGAAGTATTTTATTATCAAGATTTTTATGAAGCAAATTATACTTCTGAGCAATGGCCCCGTGCACAGCTTCGACTACCCATCGCATTTTAATCACCTGTCGTGACATGTTGTCTTCTTCGGTAGGTAACTGGGCTCGATTACCTTTAAGTGCTGGCATTAATACGGCGTAGTCTTCTTTGGTGATAGAGTCAACGGCGTCACGAAAACCGCGATCTACAACAAATATATCATTTGGACGTAATAGAGTTTGAAGTTTAGCATCTTGTAACACTTTTTTCATAATAGTAGCATCATTTTCCGTACCATAAAATGGACCAGCAAAATCAACTATAAACCCGTTCGGGGTACAAATTGTAAACGGTTTACTTAAATGGGTTTTCTTTTGACCAGAATACGATTTTCGCTGATATTCATTGTTAGAGCTTTTTTGATGTCTAATATATGTGCCGTTAAATATCAATACCAGCTGATCATTTCTAAGCTTTAATAACATTCCAGCAGTTAAACTTGTATTCTTTATTAAGACTTCTAGAGAAATGGAGGTTAATCCAAAATAAGGCAAAATATCAATCTCAAAACTTCTTAATACTTCTTTAAAAAATGTCGACACATGTTTTTCATATGGTAAACCCAGCACTCCTGCTATCACTGAATTAGAATTTCCAGTTTTTAATTTAAACAAGAATACAACTAACGCTTGAGTTATAGTACGTACGCTTATGTTTCGCATAGAAGTTAATAGCTGCCTTAATTCAATTATGTTTTGCCAGCAAAGTCCTGTCAATATCTTTATCTGATTTTCAGGCATATCATTTTCATTAATTTTTTCGAATAGCGAAATCTCTGCTCTTTCTGAAAGTGATTTTAAAAAATGAGCAACTTCCTTAGAACTTATTTTGCTGGCGTTGGATATAACACGTAAGTGAACCAACTCGTCATCATAAAATGACTTTCCTATTAAATGTGTGCAGCAACAACGGTTACTTTCTGGTTTCAAAATCACAATTTTTGTATAAACCTTACAAAGTGCTTCAAACGGTACTCGCAGTAAGTTTTTTGTTTATTGACATATACAACAATACTTGTGGGTAGATACAATACGTGGTATATGTAGATGTATAAATTCGTTGTTATCGGCAAAATACGGAACAGCATCATTGCCATCATCATCATCATCGCATTCGGAAATACACGGCAAATTCATTTCACTTTCTTGTTGAAATGGAGCAATCGCAGATGTTTTCTCTACTTCTAAATGTTCAGTAGATTCCTCTTGGCTTTCATATTCAGCCAGGGTAGATATTGCAGAAGTTGATGCGACATTTGATTTACTATCGTAAATAATAAGCCGACACTTTCCACATAATATGTCACCAACAGAAACTGTTTTTTTACTCGAGTCACTATATAATCTAGCATCCTCTTCAGTAGCGATAACTTTCTTTCTTCCACGAACTTTATGCACGAAAATGTCACAAACTTTACAGTGCACGAACATTGTTGTCACCATACAACTTTCGGCGGGCGTAAACAATTATATTCTCACCTAATTATGACAAACCAGGTTTGTCATAACTGTTGCCAGGCCATTGTTTATGTATTGTTGCCTTGACACAGCAAGACTAAAAAAAGGTAAGTAAAATCGTATTATATAATAACTATCCACTGACTGGTGGATCAAAACAGCAAAATCTCCCTACGAAGACCATAATGCGCATGTAAGTCGGGGCGATCGCTAATTTCACTACTTCACCCACACAGTAGCCATATGTCCGTATCTCACTAACCGTATATCAGTATTACTTTTTCTTTTAAATTTGTCCAGTATCAATTTTTCTCTTTTTCTTCCTTTTCTATTTAGAATTTTAAAGCTATTGCACAGCTTTTATCGCGGGCTTTGAGCGCGGCGACCGAATCCAAAAATTCCGTAACGAGAAATATCCTAACACATCCGTAACGAAAAAACCTAACACTCGGCTACCGTCGTTTCACTTCGGCAGACTTCGGCATGGTATCCTTCGGTAGACTTCGGCAGACATTGACGCGGTATTTTTCAGATATTTAGAGGATATCAAGTCTCAAACTTTTATATCTTATTTCAGTTACTATAAATCTATAGTTTCAATAATGAAAATTCCTGATAGAATGTGAGAATCGCCTTAAGATAAAACAAGGTAGGATAATGTAGCCTTTAGTGAGTGGAGACCCTCCCAATGGTGAGGATCGAAAAATTTAAATGCTTATAACTCGCGATCTAATTTTCGTAGCGCGGCCAAATTTTGTTTGGTAATTTATAATGAGACAGTGTTCATTTTTGGTGACAGGAGACCCCCACGGTGAGGGTCGCAAAAGTTGAAATGCTTATAACTCGCGGTCTAATTTTCGTAGCGCGGCCAAATTTTGTTTGGTAATTTATTATGAGACAGTGTTAATTTTTGGTGAAAGGAGACCCCCCACGGTGAGGGTCGAAAAATTTAAAATGCTAATAACTCGCGGTCTAATTTTCGTATCGCGGCCAAATTTTGTTTGGTAATTTATTATGAGAGAGTTCATTTTTGGTGACAGAAGACCCCCCCCCCCCCCACAGTGAGTTTCGAAAAATTTTAAATGTTTATAACTCGCGATCAATTTTCGTAGCGCGGCCAAATTTTGTTTGGTATTTTATTATGAGACACTGTTACTTTTGATGACAGGAGATCCCTCATGGTTGGGATCGAAAAATTTAAAGTGCTTATAACTCGCGATCTAATTTTCGTAGCGCGGCCAAGTTTTGTTTGGTAATTTATTATGAGACTGTGTTAATATTTAGTGACAGGAGATCCCCTATGGAGAGGGTCGAAAATTTTGAAATGCTTATAAGTCGCGATCTAATTTTCGTAGTGCGGCCAAATTTTGTTCGGTAATTTACTATGAGACAGTGTTACTTTTGGTGACAGGAGACCCCCCCCCCACGAAGAGGGTCCACAAATTTAAAATGCTTATAACTCGCGATCTAATTTTCGTAGCGCGGCCAAATTTTGTTTGGTATTTTATTATGAGACACTGTTACTTTTGATGACAGGAGATCCCTCATGGTTGGGATCGAAAAATTTAAAGTGCTTATAACTCGCGATCTAATTTTCGTAGCGCGGCCAAATTTTGTTTGGTAATTTATTATGAGACTGTGTTAATATTTAGTGACAGGAGATCCCCCATGGAGAGGGTCGAAAATTTTAAAATGCTTATAACTCGCGATCTAATTTTCGTAGTGAGGCCAAATTTTGTTTGGTAATAATTTACTATGAGACAGTGTTACTTTTGGTGACAGGAACCCCCCCCCCCACGATGAGGGTCGAAAAATTTAAAATGCTTATAACTCGCGATCTAATTTTCGTAGCGCGGCCAAATTTTGTTTGGTAATTTATTATGAGACAGTGTTACTTTTGGTAACAGGAGATCCCTCATGGTGAGGGTCGAAAAATTTAAAATGCTAATAACTCGCGGTCTAATTTTCGTATCGCGGCCAAAATTTGTTTGGTAATTTATTACGAGACAGTGTTAGTTTTTGGCGAAAGGAGACCCCCCCCCCATGCTGAGTGTCGAAAATTTTAAAATGCTTATAAATCGCGATCTAATTTACGTAGCGCGGCCAAATTTTGTTTGGTAATTTACTATGAGACAGTGTTACTTTTGGTGACAAGAGACCCCCATGGTGAGGGTCGAAAAATTTAAAATGCTTATAACTCGCGATCAATTTTCGTAGCGCGGCCAAATTTTGTTTGGTAATTTATTATGAGAGAGTTCATTTTTGGTGACAGAAGACCCCCCCCCCCCACAGTGAGGGTCGAAAAATTTAAAATGTTTATAACTCGCGATCAATTTTCGTAGCGCGACCAATTTTGTTTGGTAATTTATTATGAGACAGTGTTAAATTTTGGTGACAAGAGATCCCCTATGGTGAGGGTCGAAAAATTTAAAATGCCTATAACTCGCGGTCTAATTTTCGTATCGCGGCCAAAATTTGTTTGGTAATTTATTATCAGACAGTGTTATTTTTGGTGACAGGAGATCCCCCATGCTGAGGTTCGAAAATTTTAAAATGCTTATAAATCGCGATCTAATTTACGTAGCGCGGCCAAATTTTGTTTGGTAATTTACTATGAGACAGTGTTACTTTTGGTGACAGGAGACCCCCCATTGTGAGGGTCGAAAAATTTAAAATGCTTATAACTCGCGATCAATTTTCGTAGCGCGGCCAATTTTTGTTTGGTAATTTACTATGACACAGTGTTACTTTTGGTGACAGGAGATCATTCATGATTGGGGTCGAAAAATTTAAAGTGTTTCTAACTCGCGATCTAATTTTCGTAGCGCGGCCAAATTTTGTTTGGTAATTTATTATGAGACTGTATTAATATTTAGTGACAGGAGATCCCCGATGGAGAGGGTCGAAAATTTTGAAATGCTTATAATTCGCGATCTAATTTTTGTAGTGCGGCCAAATTTTGTTCGGTAATTTACTATGAGACAGTGTTACTTTTGGTGACAGGAGACCCCCCCCCCACGAAGAGGGTCCACAAATTTAAAATGCTTATAACTCGCGATCTAATTTTCGTAGCGCGGCCAAATTTTGTTTGGTATTTTATTATGAGACACTGTTACTTTTGATGACAGGAGATCCCTCATGGTTGGGATCGAAAAATTTAAAGTGCTTATAACTCGCGATCTAATTTTCGTAGCGCGGTCAAATTTTGTTTGGTAATTTATTATGAGACTGTGTTAATATTTAGTGACAGGAGATCCCCCATGGAGAGGGTCGAAAATTTTAAAATGCTTATAACTCGCGATCTAATTTTCGTAGTGAGGCCAAATTTTGTTTGGTAATAATTTACTATGAGACAGTGTTACTTTTGGTGACAGGAGAACCCCCCCCCCCACGATGAGGGTCGAAAAATTTAAAATTCTTATAACTCGCGATCTAATTTTCGTTGCGCGGCCAAATTTTGTTTGGTAATTTATTATGAGACAGTGTTACTTTTGGTAACAGGAGATTTCTCATGGTGAGGGTCGAAAAATTTTAAATGCTTATATCTCGCTATCTAATTTTCAAAGCGCGGCCGAATTTTGTTTGGTAATTTATAATGAGACAGTGTTCATTTTTGGTGACAGGAGACCCCCACGGTGAGGGTCGCAAAAGTTGAAATGCTTATAACTCGCGGTCTAATTTTCGTAGCGCGGCCAAATTTTGTTTGGTAATTTATTATGACACAGTGTTAATTTTTGGTGAAAGGAGACCCCCCACGGTGAGGGTCGAAAAATTTAAAATGCTAATAACTCGCGGTCTAATTTTCGTATCGCGGCCAAAATTTGTTTCGCAATTTATTACGAGACAGTGTTAATTTTTGGCGAAAGGAGACCCCCTCCATGCTGAGTGTCGAAAATTTTAAAATGCTTATAAATCGCGATCTAATTTACGTAGCGCGGCCAAATTTTGTTTGGTAATTTACTATGAGACAGTGTTACTTTTGGTGACAAGAGACCCCCCATGGTGAGGGTCGAAAAATTTAAAATGCTTATAACTCGCGGTCTAATTTTCGTATCGCGGCCAAAATTTTTTTGGTAATTTACTATGAGACAGTGTTACTTTTGGTGACAAGAGACCCCCCATGGTGAGGGTCGAAAAATTTAAAATGCTTATAACTCGCGATCAATTTTCGTAGCGCGGCCAAATTTTGTTTGTTAATTTATTATGAGAGAGTTCATTTTTGGTGACAGAAGACCCCCCCCCATAGTGAGGGTCGAAAAATTTAAAAAGTTGATAACTCGCGATCAATTTTCGTAGCGCGGCCAATTTTGTTTGGTAATTTATTATGAGACAGTGTTAATTTTTGGTGACAAGAGATCCCCTATGGTGAGGGTCGAAAAATTTAAAATGCCTATAACTCGCGGTCTAATTTTCGTATCGCGGCCAAAATTTTTTTGGTAATTTATTATGAGACAGTGTTAATTTTTGTCAAAAGGAGACAACCCCCCCCATGCTGAGGGTCGAAAATCTTAAAATGCTTATAAATCGCGATCTAATTTACGTAGCGCGGCCAAATTTTTTTTTGGTAATTTACTATGAGACAGTGTTACTTTTGCTGACAGGAGACCCCCACGGTAAGGGTCAAAAATTAAAAATTCTTATAAATCGCGATCTAATTTACGTAGCGCTGCCAAATTTTGTTTGGTAATTTACTATGAGACAGTGTTACTTTTGGTACCAGGAGATCCCCCATGGTGAGGGTCGAAAAATTTTAAATGCTTATGAC
This sequence comes from Maratus speculifer, assembly GCA_964019185.1. NCBI lineage: Eukaryota > Metazoa > Arthropoda > Arachnida > Araneae > Salticidae > Maratus > Maratus speculifer. Next base: position 52,650,354 of record OZ025293.1, read on the forward strand.
TCGCGATCTAATTTTCGTTGTGCGGTCAAATTTTGTTTGGTAATTTATTATGAAACAGTGTTACTTTTGGTGACAGGAGACCCCCCCATTGTGAGGGTCGAAAAATTTAAAATGTTTATAACTCGCGATCAATTTTCGTAGCGCGGCCAATTTTGTTTGGTAATTTATTATGAGACAGTTGTAAATTTTGGTGACAAGAGATCCCCTATGGTGAGGGTCGAAAAATTTAAAATGCCTATAACTCGCGGTCTAATTTTCGTATCGCGGCCAAAATTTGTTTGGTAATTTACTATGAGACAGTGTTACTTTTGGTGACAGGAGATCCCTCATGGTTGGAGTCGAAAAATTTAAAGTGTTTCTAACTCGCGATTTAATTTTCGTAGCGCGGCCAAATTTTGTTTGGTAATTTATTATGAGACTGTATTAATATTTAGTGACAGGAGATCCCCGATGGAGAGGGTCGAAAATTTTGAAATGCTTATAAGTCGCGATCTAATTTTCGTAGTGCGGCCAAATTTTGTTCGGTAATTTACTATGAGACAGTGTTACTTTTGGTGACAGGAGACCCCCCCCACGAAGAGGGTCCACAAATTTAAAATGCTTATAACTCGCGATCTAATTTTCGTAGCGCGGCCAAATTTTGTTTGGTATTTTATTAAGAGACACTGTTACTTTTGATGACAGGAGATCCCTCATGGTTGGGATCGAAAAATTTAAAGTGCTTATAACTCGCGATCTAATTTTCGTAGCGCGGCCAAGTTTTGTTTGGTAATTTATTATGAGACTGTGTTAATATTTAGTGACAGGAGATCCCCTATGGAGAGGGTCGAAAATTTTGAAATGCTTATAAGTCGCGATCTAATTTTCGTAGTGCGGCCAAATTTTGTTCGGTAATTTACTATGAGACAGTGTTACTTTTGGTGACAGGAGACCCCCCCCCCCACGAAGAGGGTCCACAAATTTAAAATGCTTATAACTCGCGATCTAATTTTCGTAGCGCGGCCAAATTTTGTTTGGTATTTTATTATGAGACACTGTTACTTTTGATGACAGGAGATCCCTCATGGTTGGGATCGAAAAATTTAAAGTGCTTATAACTCGCGATCTAATTTTCGTAGCGCGGCCAAATTTTGTTTGGTAATTAATTTATTATGAGACTGTGTTAATATTTAGTGACAGGAGATCCCCGATGGAGAGGGTCGAAAATTTTGAAATGCTTATAAGTCGCGATCTAATTTTCGTAGTGCGGCCAAATTTTGTTCGGTAATTTACTATGAGACAGTGTTACTTTTGGTGACAGGAGACCCCCCCCCCCCACGAAAAGGGTCCACAAATTTAAAATGCTTATAACTCGCGATCTAATTTTCGTAGCGCGGCCAAATTTTGTTTGGTATTTTATTATGAGACACTGTTACTTTTGATGGCAGGAGATCCCTCATGGTTGGGATCGAAAAATTTAAAGTGCTTATAACTCGCGATCTAATTTTCGTAGCTCGGCCAAATTTTGTTTGGTAATTTATTATGAGACTGTGTTAATATTTAGTGACAGGAGATCCCCCATGGAGAGGGTCGAAAATTTTAAAATGCTTATAACTCGCGATCTAATTTTCGTAGTGAGGCCAAATTTTGTTTGGTAATAATTTACTATGAGACAGTGTTACTTTTGGTGACAGGAACCCCCCCCCACGATGAGGGTCGAAAAATTTAAAATGCTTATAACTCGCGATCTAATTTTCGTAGCGCGGCCAAATTTTGTTTGGTAATTTATTATGAGACAGTGTTACTTTTGGTAACAGGAGATCCCTCATGGTGAGGGTCGAAAAATTTAAAATGCCTGTAACTCGCGGTCTAATTTTCGTATCGCGGCCAAAATTTGTTTGGTAATTTATTATCAGACAGTGTTACTTTTGGTGACAGGAGATCCCCCATGCTGAGGTTCGAAAATTTTAAAATGCTTATAAATCGCGATCTAATTTACGTAGCGCGGCCAAATATTGTTTGGTAATTTACTATGAGACAGTGTTACTTTTGGTGACAGGAGAACCCCCCCCCCCCCACGACGAGGGTCGAAAAATTTAAAATTCTTATAACTCGCGATCTAATTTTCGTAGCGCGGCCAAATTTTGTTTGGTAATTTATTATGAGACAGTGTTACTTTTGGTAACAGGAGATTTCTCATGGTGAGGGTCGAAAAATTTTAAATGCTTATATCTCGCTATCTAATTTTCAAAGCGCGGCCGAATTTTGTTTGGTAATTTATAATGAGACAGTGTTCATTTTTGGTGACAGGAGACCCCCACGGTGAGGGTCGCAAAAGTTGAAATGCTTATAACTCGCGGTCTAATTTTCGTAGCGCGGCCAAATTTTGTTTGGTAATTTATTATGACACAGTGTTAATTTTTGGTGAAAGGAGACCCCCCACGGTGAGGGTCGAAAAATTTAAAATGCTAATAACTCGCGGTCTAATTTTCGTATCGCGGCCAAAATTTGTTTCGCAATTTATTACGAGACAGTGTTAATTTTTGGCGAAAGGAGACCCCCTCCATGCTGAGTGTCGAAAATTTTAAAATGCTTATAAATCGCGATCTAATTTACGTAGCGCGGCCAAATTTTGTTTGGTAATTTACTATGAGACAGTGTTACTTTTGGTGACAAGAGACCCCCCATGGTGAGGGTCGAAAAATTTAAAATGCTTATAACTCGCGATCAATTTTCGTAGCGCGGCCAAATTTTGTTTGGTAATTTATTATGAGAGAGTTCATTTTTGGTGACAGAAGACCCCCCCCCCATAGTGAGGGTCGAAAAATTTAAAAAGTTGATAACTCGCGATCAATTTTCGTAGCGCGGCCAATTTTGTTTGGTAATTTATTATGAGACAGTGTTAATTTTTGGTGACAAGAGATCCCCTATGGTGAGGGTCGAAAAATTTAAAATGCCTATAACTCGCGGTCTAATTTTCGTATCGCGGCCAAAATTTTTTTGGTAATTTATTATGAGACAGTGTTAATTTTTGTCAAAAGGAGACCCCCCCCCCATGCTGAGGGTCGAAAATCTTAAAATGCTTATAAATCGCGATCTAATTTACGTAGCGCGGCCAAATTTTTTTTGGTAATTTACTATGAGACAGTGTTACTTTTGCTGACAGGAGACCCCCACGGTAAGGGTCAAAAATTAAAAATTCTTATAAATCGCGATCTAATTTACGTAGCGCTGCCAAATTTTGTTTGGTAATTTACTATGAGACAGTGTTACTTTTGGTGACAGGAGACCCCCCATGGTGAGGGTCGAAAAATTTTAAATGCTTATGACTCGCGATCTAATTTTCGTTGTGCGGTCAAATTTTGTTTGGTAATTTATTATGAAACAGTGTTACTTTTGGTGACAGGAGACCCCCCCATTGTGAGGGTCGAAAAATTTAAAATGTTTATAACTCGTGATCAATTTTCGTAGCGCGGCCAATTTTGTTTGGTAATTTATTATGAGACAGTTGTAAATTTTGGTGACAAGAGATCCCCTATGGTGAGGGTCGAAAAATTTAAAATGCCTATAACTCGCGGTCTAATTTTCGTATCGCGGCCAAAATTTGTTTGGTAATTTATTATCAGACAGTGTTATTTTTGGTGACAGGAGATCCCCCATGCTGAGGTTCAAAAATTTTAAAATGCTTATAAATCGCGATCTAATTTACGTAGCGCGGCCAAATTTTGTTTGGTAATTTACTATGAGACAGTGTTACTTTTGGTGACAGGAGACCCCCCATTGTGAGGGTCGAAAAATTTAAAATGCTTATAACTCGCGATCAATTTTCGTAGCGCGGCCAATTTTTGTTTGGTAATTTACTATGAGACAGTGTTACTTTTGGTGACAGGAGATCCCTCATGGTTGGAGTCGAAAAATTTAAAGTGTTTCTAACTCGCGATTTAATTTTCGTAGCGCGGCCAAATTTTGTTTGGTAATTTATTATGAGACTGTATTAATATTTAGTGACAGGAGATCCCCGATGGAGAGGGTCGAAAATTTAGAAATGCTTATAAGTCGCGATCTAATTTTCGTAGTGCGGCCAAATTTTGTTCGGTAATTTACTATGAGACAGTGTTACTTTTGGTGACAGGAGACCCCCCCCCCACGAAGAGGGTCCACAAATTTAAAATGCTTATAACTCGCGATCTAATTTTCGTAGCGCGGCCAAATTTTGTTTGGTATTTTATTATGAGACACTGTTACTTTTGAGGACAGGAGATCCCTCATGGTTGGGATCGAAAAATTTAAAGTGCTTATAACTCGCGATCTAATTTTCGTAGCGCGGCCAAGTTTTGTTTGGTAATTTATTATGAGACTGTGTTAATATTTAGTGACAGGAGATCCCCTATGGAGAGGGTCGAAAATTTTGAAATGCTTATAAGTCGAGATCTAATTTTCGTAGTGCGGCCAAATTTTGTTCGGTAATTTACTATGAGACAGTGTTACTTTTGGTGACAGGAGACCCCCCCCCCCCACGAAGAGGGTCCACAAATTTAAAATGCTTATAACTCGCGATCTAATTTTCGTAGCGCGGCCAAATTTTGTTTGGTATTTTATTATGAGACACTGTTACTTTTGATGACAGGAGATCCCTCATGGTTGGGATCGAAAAATTTAAAGTGCTTATAACTCGCGATCTAATTTTCGTAGCGCAGCCAAATTTTGTTTGGTAATTAATTTATTATGAGACTGTGTTAATATTTAGTGACAGGAGATCCCCGATGGAGAGGGTCGAAAATTTTGAAATGCTTATAAGTCGCGATCTAATTTTCGTAGTGCGGCCAAATTTTGTTCGGTAATTTACTATGAGACAGTGTTACTTTTGGTGACAGGAGACCCCCCCCCCCCCACGAAGAGGGTCCACAAATTTAAAATGCTTATAACTCGCGATCTAATTTTCGTAGCGCGGCCAAATTTTGTTTGGTATTTTATTATGAGACACTGTTACTTTTGATGACAGGAGATCCCTCATGGTTGGGATCGAAAAATTTAAAGTGCTTATAACTCGCGATCTAATTTTCGTAGCGCGGCCAAATTTTGTTTGGTAATTTATTATGAGACTGTGTTAATATTTAGTGACAGGAGATCCATCATGGAGAGGGTCGAAAATTTTAAAATGCTTATAACTCGCGATCTAATTTTCGTAGTGAGGCCAAATTTTGTTTGGTAATAATTTACTATGAGACAGTGTTACTTTTGGTGACAGGAACCCCCCCCCCCACGATGAGGGTCGAAAAATTTAAAATGCTTATAACTCGCGATCTAATTTTCGTAGCGCGGCCAAATTTTGTTTGGTAATTTATTATGAGACAGTGTTACTTTTGGTAACAGGAGATCCCTCATGGTGAGGGTCGAAAAATTTAAAATGCTAATAACTCGCGGTCTAATTTTCGTATCGCGGCCAAAATTTGTTTGGTAATTTATTACGAGACAGTGTTAGTTTTTGGCGAAAGGAGACCCCCCCCCCATGCTGAGTGTCGAAAATTTTAAAATGCTTATAAATCGCGATCTAATTTACGTAGCGCGGCCAAATTTTGTTTGGTAATTTACTATGAGACAGTGTTATTTTTGGTGACAAGAGACCCCCCCCATGGTGAGGGTCGAAAAATTTAAAATGCTTATAACTCGCGATCAATTTTCGTAGCGCGGCCAAATTTTGTTTGGTAATTTATTATGAGAGAGTTCATTTTTGGTGACAGAAGACCCCCCCCCCCACAGTGAGGGTCGAAAAATTTAAAATGTTTATAACTCGCGATCAATTTTTGTAGCGCGGCCAATTTTGTTTGGTAATTTATTATGAGACAGTGTTAATTTTTGGTGAAAAGAGATCCCCTATGGTGAGGGTCGAAAAATTTAAAATGCCTGTAACTCTCGGTCTAATTTTCGTATCGCGGCCAAAATTTGTTTGGTAATTTATTATCAGACAGTGTTACTGTTGGTGACAGGAGATCCCCCATGCTGAGGTTCGAAAATTTTAAAATGCTTATAAATCGCGATCTAATTTACGTAGCGCGGCCAAATATTGTTTGGTAATTTACTATGAGACACTGTTACTTTTGGTGACAGGAGACCCCCCATTGTGAGGGTCGAAAAATTTAAAATGCTTATAACTCGCGATCAATTTTCGTAGCGCGGCCAATTTTTGTTTGGTAATTTACTATGACACAGTGTTACTTTTGGTGACAGGAGATCCCTCATGATTGGGGTCGAAAAATTTAAAGTGTTTCTAACTCGCGATCTAATTTTCGTAGCGCGGCCGAATTTTGTTTGGTAATTTATTATGAGACTGTATTAATATTTAGTGACAGGAGATCCCCGATGGAGAGGGTCGAAAATTTTGAAATGCTTATAATTCGCGATCTAATTTTCGTAGTGCGGCCAAATTTTGTTCGGTAATTTACTATGAGACAGTGTTACTTTTGGTGACAGGAGACCCCCCCCCCACGAAGAGGGTCCACAAATTTAAAATGCTTATAACTCGCGATCTAATTTTCGTAGCGCGGCCAAATTTTGTTTGGTATTTTATTATCAGACACTGTTACTTTTGATGACAGGAGATCCCTCATGGTTGGGATCGAAAAATTTAAAGTGCTTATAACTTGCGATCTAATTTTCGTAGCGCGGCCAAATTTTGTTTGGTAATTTATTATGAGACTGTGTTAATATTTAGTGACAGGAGATCCCCCATGGAGAGGGTCGAAAATTTTAAAATGCTTATAACTCGCGATCTAATTTTCGTAGTGAGGCCAAATTTTGTTTGGTAATAATTTACTATGAGACAGTGTTACTTTTGGTGACAGGAGACCCCCCCCCCACGATGAGGGTCGAAAAATTTAAAATTCTTATAACTCGCGATCTAATTTTCGTAGCGCGGCCAAATTTTGTTTGGTAATTTATTATGAGACAGTGTTACTTTTGGTAACAGGAGATTTCTCATGGTGAGGGTCGAAAAATTTTAAATGCTTATATCTCGCTATCTAATTTTCAAAGCGCGGCCGAATTTTGTTTGGTAATTTATAATGAGACAGTGTTCATTTTTGGTGACAGGAGACCCCCACGGTGAGGGTCGCAAAAGTTGAAATGCTTATAACTCGCGGTCTAATTTTCGTAGTGCGGCCAAATTTTGTTTGGTAATTTATTATGACACAGTGTTAATTTTTGGTGAAAGGAGACCCCCCACGGTGAGGGTCGAAAAAATTAAAATGCTAATAACTCGCGGTCTAATTTTCGTATCGCGGCCAAAATTTGTTTCGCAATTTATTACGAGACAGTGTTAATTTTTGGCGAAAGGAGACCCCCTCCATGCTGAGTGTCGAAAATTTTAAAATGCTTATAAATCGCGATCTAATTTACGTAGCGCGGCCAAATTTTGTTTGGTAATTTACTATGAGACAGTGTTACTTTTGGTGACAAGAGACCCCCCATGGTGAGGGTCGAAAAATTTAAAATGCTTATAACTCGCGATCAATTTTCGTAGCGCGGCCAAATTTTGTTTGGTAATTTATTATGAGAGAGTTCATTTTTGGTGACAGAAGACCCCCCCCCCATAGTGAGGGTCGAAAAATTTAAAAAGTTGATAACTCGCGATCAATTTTCGTAGCGCGGCCAATTTTGTTTGGTAATTTATTATGAGACAGTGTTAATTTTTGGTGACAAGAGATCCCCTATGGTGAGGGTCGAAAAATTTAAAATGCCTATAACTCGCGGTCTAATTTTCGTATCGCGGCCAAAATTTTTTTGGTAATTTATTATGAGACAGTGTTAATTTTTGTCAAAAGGAGACCCCCCCCCCATGCTGAGGGTCGAAAATCTTAAAATGCTTATAAATCGCGATCTAATTTACGTAGCGCGGCCAAATTTTTTTTTGGTAATTTACTATGAGACAGTGTTACTTTTGCTGACAGGAGACCCCCACGGTAAGGGTCAAAAATTAAAAATTTTTATAAATCGCGATCTAATTTACGTAGCGCTGCCAAATTTTGTTTGGTAATTTACTATGAGACAGTGTTTCTTTTGGTGACAGGAGACCCCCCATGGTGAGGGTCGAAAAATTTTAAATGCTTATGACTCGCGATCTAATTTTCGTTGTGCGGTCAAATTTTGTTTGGTAATTTATTATGAAACAGTGTTACTTTTGGTGACAGGAGACCCCCCCATTGTGAGGGTCGAAAAATTTAAAATGCTTATAACTCGCGATCAATTTTCGTAGCGCGACCAAATTTTGTTTGGTAATTTATTATGAGACTGTGTTAATATTTAGTGATAGGAGATCCCCGATGGAGAGGGTCGAAAATTTTAAAATGCTTATAAATCGCGATCTAATTTACGTAGTGCGGCCAAATTTTGTTCGGTAATTTACTATGAGACAGTGTTACTTTTGGTGACAGGAGACCCCCCCCCACGATGAGGGTCGAAAAATTTAAAATGCTTATAACTCGCGATCTAATTTTCGTAGCGCGGCCAAATTTTGTTTGGTATTTTATTATGAGACAGTGTTACTTTTGGTGACAGGAGACCCCCCATTGTGAGGGTCGAAAAATTTAAAATGTTTATAAATCGTGATCAATTTTCGTAGCGCGGCCAAATTTTGTTTGGTAATTTATTATGAGACAGTGTTACTTTTGGTGACAGGAGACCCCCCATTGTGAGGGTCGAAAAATTTAAAATGCTTATAACTAGCGATCTAATTTTCGTAGCGCGGCCAAATTTTGTTTGGTAATTTATTATGAGACAGTGTTACTTTTGGTGACAAGAGACCCCCCATGGTGAGGGTCGAAAAATTTAAAATGCTTATAACTCGCGATCAATTTTCGTAGCGCGGCCAAATTTTGTTTGGTAATTTATTATGAGAGAGTCCATTTTTGGTGACAGAAGACCCCCCCATAGTGAGGGTCGAAAAATTTAAAAAGTTGATAACTCGCGATCAATTTTCGTAGCGCGGCCAATTTTGTTTGGTAATTTATTATGAGACAGTGTTAATTTTTGGTGACAAGAGATCCCCTATGGTGAGGGTCGAAAAATTTAAAATGCCTATAACTCGCGGTCTAATTTTCGTATCGCGGCCAAAATTTTTTTGATAATTTATTATGAGACAGTGTTAATTTTTGTCAAAAGGAGACCCCCCCCCATGCTGAGGGTCGAAAATCTTAAAATGCTTATAAATCGCGATCTAATTTACGTAGCGCGGCCAAATTTTTTTTTGGTAATTTACTATGAGACAGTGTTACTTTTGCTGACAGGAGACCCCCACGGTAAGGGTCAAAAATTAAAAATTCTTATAAATCGCGATCTAATTTACGTAGCGCTGCCAAATTTTGTTTGGTAATTTACTATGAGACAGTGTTACTTTTGGTGACAGGAGACCCCCCATGGTGAGGGTCGAAAAATTTTAAATGCTTATGACTCGCGATCTAATTTTCGTTGTGCGGTCAAATTTTGTTTGGTAATTTATTATGAAACAGTGTTACTTCTGGTGACAGGAGACCCCCCCCATTGTGAGGGTCGAAAAATTTAAAATGCTTATAACTCGCGATCAATTTTCGTAGCGCGACCAAATTTTGTTTGGTAATTTATTATGAGACTGTGTTAATATTTAGTGACAGGAGATCCCCGATGGAGAGGGTCGAAAATTTTAAAATGCTTATAAATCGCGATCTAATTTTCGTAGTGCGGCCAAATTTTGTTCGGTAATTTACTATGAGACAGTGTTACTTTTGGTGACAGGAGACCCCCCCCCACGATGAGGGTCGAAAAATTTAAAATGCTTATAACTCGCGATCTAATTTTCGTAGCGCGGCCAAATTTTGTTTGGTATTTTATTATGAGACAGTGTTACTTTTGGTGACAGGAGACCTCCCATTGTGAGGGTCGAAAAATTTAAAATGTTTATAACTCGTGATCAATTTTCGTAGCGCGGCCAAATTTTGTTTGGTAATTTATTATGAGACAGTGTTAATTTTTGTCGAAAGGAGACCCCCCCCCATGCTGAGGGTCGGAAATTTTAAAATGCTTATAAATCGCGATCTAATTTAGGTAGCGCGGCCAAATTTTGTTTGGTAATTTACTTTGAGACAGTGTTACTTTTGGTGACAGGAGACCCCCCACGGTAAGGGTCAAAAATATAAAATTCTTATAACTCGCGATCTAATTTTCGTATCGCGGTCAAATTTTGTTTGATAATTTATTATCAGACAGTGTTACTTTTGATGACAGGATATCCCCCATGGTGAGGGTCGAAAAATTTAAAATGCTTATAACTCGCGATCTAATTTTCGTAGTGCGGCCAAATTTTGTTTGGTATTTTATTATGAGACAGTGTTACTCTTGGTGACAGGAGATCCCTCATGGTTGGGGTCGAAAAATTTAAAGTGTTTATAACTCGCGATCTAATTTTCGTAGCGCGGCCAAATTTTGTTTGGTAATTTATTATGAGACTGTGCTAATATTTAGTGACAGGAGATCCCCCATGGAGAGGATCGAAAATTTTGAAATGCTTATAAGTCGCGATCTAATTTTCGTAGTGCAGCCAAATTTTGTTTGGTAATTTACTATGAGACAGTGTTACTTTTGGTGAAAGGAGACCCCCCCCACGATGAGGGTCGAAAAATTTAAAATGCTTATAACTCGCGATCTAATTTTCGTAGCGCTGCCAAATCTTGTTTGGTATTTTATTATGAGACAGTGTTACTTTTGGTGACAGGAGATCCCTTATAGTTGGGGTCGAAACATTTAAAGTGCTTATAACTCGCGATCTAATTTTCGTAGTGCGGCCAAATTTTGTTTGGTAATAATTTACTATGAGACAGTGTTACTTTTGGTGATAGGAGACCCCCCCCCCCCGCACGATGAGGGTCGAAAAATTTAAAATGCTTATAACTCGCGATCTAATTTTCGTAGAGCGGCCAAATTTTGTTTGGTAATTTATTATGAGACAGTGTTACTTTTGGTAACAAGAGATCCCTCATGGTGAGGGTCGAAAAATTTTAAATGCTTATAACTCGCTATCTAATTTTCGTAGTGGGGCCAAATTTTGTGTGGTAATTTATTATGAGACAGTGTTACTTTTGGTGACAGGAGACCCCCCCATTGTGAGGGTCGAAAAATTTAAAATGCTTATAACTAGCGATCTAATTTTCGTAGCGCGGCCAAATTTTGTTTGGTAATTTAGTATGAGAGAGTGTTCATTTTTGGTGACGGAAGACCCCGCACGGTGAAGGTCGAAAAATTTAATATGTTTATAACTCGTGATCAATTTTCGTAGCGCGGCAAAATTTTGTTTGGTAATTTATTATGAGACAGTGTTAATTTTTGGTGACAGGAGATCCCCCCATGCTGAGGGTCGAAAATTTTAAAATGCTTAGAAATCGCGATCTAATTTACGTAGCGCGGCCAAATTTTGTTTGGTAATTTACTATGAGACAGTGTTACTTTTGTTGACAGGAGACCCCCCACGGTGAGGGTCGAAAAATTTAAAATGCTTATAACTCGCGATCTAATTTTCGTAGCGCGGCCAAATTTTGTTTGGTAATTTATTATGACTCGGTGTTACTTTTGGTAACAGGAGATCCCCCATGGTGAGGGTCGAAAAATTTTAAATGCTTATAACTCGCGATCTAATTTTCGTAGTGCGGCCAAATTTTGTTTGGTAATTTATTCTGAGACAGTGTTACTTTTGGTGACAGGAGACCCCCCATGGTGAGGGTCGAAAAATTTAAAATGCTTATAACTCGCGATCTAATTTTCGTTGCGCGGCCAAATTTTGTTTGGTAATTTATTATGAGAGAGTGTTCATTTTTGGTGACAGAAGACCCCCCCACGGTGAGGGTCAAAAAATTTAAAATGTTTATAACTCGCGATCTAATTTTCGTAGTGCGGCCAAATTTTGTTTGGTAATTTACTATGAGACAGTGTTACTTTTGGTGACAGGAGACCCCCCCCCCACGATGAGGGTCGAAAAATTTAAAATGCTTATAACTCGCGATCTAATTTTCGTAGCGCGGCCAAATTTTGTTTGGTAATTTATTATGAGACAGTGTTAATTTTTGGTGACAGGAGACCCCCCCCCCCCGGTGAGGTTCGGAAAATTTAAAATGCTTATAACTCGCGATCTAATTTTCGTAGCGCGGCCAAATTTTGTTTGTAATTTATTAAGGTATTGCCTAGCTTTTATCGCGGGCTTTGAGCGCGGCGAAATAATCGAGAAATTCTGTAACGAGAAAAAAACTTAACACTCCGGCTAACGTCTCTTCAGTTTGGCAGATTTCGGCACGGTATCCCTCCGTAGACTTCGGCAGACATTGACGCGGTATTTTTCAGATATTTTGAGAATATCAAGTCTTAAACTTATGTTTTTTTATTTCAGCTACCATAAACGTATAGTTTTAATGATAAAAATTCCTGATTAACCTACATGTATTGTAAGATAATAAAAATATTTTAAACGATATTAACTTCTCATTTGTTCAATTCAAGAAAAAAAAATTGTTATCGGTGATCACGCTCAAAATGTTTAACTTGAATTAATATCAAAAACAAAAAAAAAAAAAAAAACTGCATAAACAAAAAATAAGTAAATAATTATAATTGCATAAGTTGATAAAAAATGCTATGCAATAGCTTTACCGCGTCAGTCCTCGAGTGCCACACGTATTTTTTTGTTTTAACCTTTTCTATTTTTTTCTTAGATATTACTCAAAAAGCGCCTCTTTAATTTTGATCATTTTTTGTGTGCTATAAGTATATAAATTAAAGAATATTATATATATTTTTCTGGCGCGGTAGACATAACAGAACAGTACTATAATAAAAGATTTATACTTTGTTTCATTATTTTGCACAGTTGTCATTTCACGAAAACTCTGAAAAGAATTCAATATATTTTTCAAAGTATCTCTCAATATACGCAATTGGTCCCATCTTTCTAGCTTTTATAGTTTTTCAGAAAAATACATTTAAAAATAACGGCACGCGTACGAACTTTATCGAATATCTTAAAGACAGGTCAAGATCGGGGGTCAATGACCTTGCATTTCGTACTCTTTTAGAGTGCTGATACTAATAAAAATAATAATTCAGTCATTGACCATGGGGGCCATTTCGCTATTCTTACCTCGCTATACCCTTTAAACAAAACTGTTCTTTTCAGAACAAATCTTTCAATATCTTATAATGTTATTGAATTTAAAGTATTTATTATCAATTCTGATGATGAATAATGTGAAACGTGCTTCTGGAACACGTCCAAAGAAGCGACGATTTAATGGTAATCGTCATTCGAAATCGGATGATAGTGTATCAGATGGTGTTAGTTCATCTTATAAGAAACTAAATAGCAGTCAATTTGACTCTGATTTTGTTTCGAATGACAATTTAGGATATCGAATTATTGATATCGATATTCTTTTCAGTAAATTAGCCGAATTTTTGTGCTGCAAAGACTGTGGATGAAACATTCAAATATCAGAATCCCTGCAATATGGCCTGTCATCACTGTTTTCAATTACATGTCTTGATTGTGATAAAGTGTCAACCTTTCAGGAATTCCAACATGATTGGCAAAAAGTCAAACGTGCCTGAAATAAACAGACGTTTTATTTATTCTATGAGATGCATAGGGCAAGGATACTGCAGCATGAAATTTTTTTGTGGAGCAATGGATCTGCCAGAACCTATTCAAAAAAGTGCATACAATAAATCAGTAAGAAAAATATGCAATTCTGTTAAAAATGTTGCTTCATTATCAATGCAGAATTCTACGAAACAGGAAGTAGAAATTACAGGAAAATCTGAGCTAACAGTTAGTGGCGATGGATCCTGGAAAACGCGTGGACATTCATCGAAAGTTGGAATCGTCAGTGTGATTGGTGCAGAAAATGGAAAAGTTTTAGACATAGAGGTTATGTCATCCTGCTGTAAAGGTTGTGAAACTGGTAAAAGGAAAACTGGCGCAGAATTTGAAACATGGAAAAAAAATCATGAAAAATGGTGTGTTAAAAATCATGTGGGGTCTGCGGGAATGATGGAAGTAAATGGTATGCTTAAGATTTTCAATCGTTCCGAAGTTCAATCCTATAACACAAAATGTCTGAATTACATTGGGGATGGGGATACTAAAACTTTCCTTGAACTTCAAAAGAGCCATGTCTATGGATCAAAAACTGATCTAAACAAAGTCGAATGTGTCGGACATATTCAAAAAAGAATGGGAAGCCGATTACGACGATTGAAAAATTCAATGCGTGGAAAAAAATTAGCTGATGGTAAGCCTTTAAGTGGCAAAGGTCGATTAATAGAGAAATTTATAAACCAAGTGACAGTTTACTATGGAAAAGCCATAAGAGATAATAAAAATTCCGTCGCAGATATGCGTAAAGCAATTTGGGCAATCTTTTTTCACAAGCGTTCAACTGACGGTGAACCGTTGCATGATTTCTGCCCTGTTGGTTCAACATCTTGGTGTGAATACCAAAAAGCAAAAGCAAATAACACCCTGAAACAGTTTAAACACAAACACACAATGCCAGTATCTGTCATGGATTGTATAAAAAAAACTTTCAAGGACTTGTCAGATCCAAATTTACTAAAACGGCGCCTCGGTGGTCGAACTCAAAACCCGAATGAATCATTTAATTCACTTGTTTGGAAAATGTGTCCTAAAACTTCAGGTTCAAGCAAATTAATTGCTGAAATAGCTGCGAATGAAGCAGTTGTAGCTTTCAATGAAGGGCGCAAAGGAAGACTGCAAGTTATGAAAACTTTAGGTTTTAATGTAGGACAAAATGCACTCGAAGCAGCTAGGAAAGTTGATGAACTGAGGATTAGAGAAGCAGAAAAAGCTGCAGAAGAATGCAGCTTAGAAGCTAGAAGAGCTAGATATATGATAAACAATTCAAAACTTGTAAAAATAAAAGATAAAGAAGGTATAGTGTATGAAAGCGGAAAGTTTTAAAATACATTCGAAAGCTGCTTTTGTTCAATAAAAAAATATTTTTTTCATTAAATATTTTAATTTTATAAAAAAGCATATATTTTATTCACTTGAAAAGTCAATGCAATGTAAAATATAACATTAAATGTATTTTTTTAAAGGTAAGTGGAACGTTTCCTATTTATATAATTATCGTTTTTCACGCAAGTCTGTGTATTTTGTGTATTCTGCAGCGTTTTACAAATTTTTCAATATTTATCAATTTAAACTAGCATTTAATTTTATTTTTAATTCTAAATGTTATATAATTGTTTTGTTTTGTTTATTCTGAATTTTATATTTTAAAAATCTACTTTAATCATAAAACGGAATTTTCTCAAAATGTATTTTTTGTTTGCGCTTTTGCGCATATCTCCAAAATCATTTGAAGTACAGCTCCAAAATTTTTACCTTACCTAAATGTTCATACAAAGATGACAAGGAACTAAATTTATACAGCTGTGTATAGTTTGAAAGAAATTATAGGGCTGAATGTGTGCAAAAATGAACGGCTTTTTCTCAAAATGAAGTTTTGCATGCTTGTGCATATCATATCCCCAAAACCATGAGAAGTATAGCTTCAAAATTTTTATCCTATCTAAATATATATATAAACATGAAAATAAATTAGAATTATGCAACTGTGTTTAGTTGGAAAAAAATTATAAGATTGAACGTGTGCAAAAAATAATGATTTCTGTTTTTTATAATTCAAAAGTAATTGCTATTTTTCTAACTAACCATTTATATAAAATTAAGTTTAAATTATAGTCTAGAATATTATGTTTATTTTTAAGAAAAAAATTATGCAAATCGTATGAAATCTGCATGCGATATCATGCATGCAGTAAGCGAATGTTCAACGCTTATTCGACGTCATTTTTTTTTTCTTTTAATCATTTTAAAACCTACTCTTTGGTATTTTTTGCACATTATATATCCAAATTAAATATTTTTAATGCAGTTCAATATCATATAAAGATATTTTGAAAGTTCTGTGCATCTAGGGACATTATTATTTTTTTAAAAAAATGCAAACCATATAATCGAATTTCGTATTTTTTGCGAGTCGCAAACATGTACACAAATTCCTACATTTTACTCCATTTTACAAACTATTTTTTTATTTATCAATTTAAACAAGCATCAAATTTTATTTTTAATACTGAATATGTTATTAATAGTTTTATTTCTTTTTTTATGAGTTTTATATTTGTAAAATACATTTTAATCTTTAAACGGCTTTTACTCAAAATGATGTTTTCTACACTTGCGCGCGTGATATCTCCAAAACCGTTCAAAGTATAGCTTCAAAATTTTTACCCTGCCTACATGTACATATAATGAAGAAAATGAACTAAAATTATGCAGTTGTGTTCAATATGAAAAAAATTACAAGGTTGAATGTATGCAAAAATTCATTATTTTTTTTTTCTATAATTAAAATCTAATTTCTCTGTATCTAATTAGCCATTCATAAACATTCTAGTTCAAATTGTAGTCCAAGGTATTATGTTTAATTTAAGATCAAATTTATGCAAATCGCATGAAATCTGCATGAGATATCTTGCGCGCAGTGAAATGTTATACGTCGTATTTTTTTTAAAATATCATTTCGAAATCGACCCCATAAAAAAAAAAAAAAAAAAAAAAAAAAAAAAAAAAAAAAAAAAAATTGCTATATTATATCTAAACTAAAAATTTTTAAAGAAAGTTCAATACCATATAAAAATATTTCGAAATTTTTGTGTTTCCAGATACATTACTCTTTTTTTTTAAAAAAATGTACAGCACATGATACAATTTTACGTTTTCTGCGGCTTTTAAAGGTGTACTGTGCCCTTAAGGGATCATTGTACATTTAAAAATTAATTTACTGTAATACCTCTTCGCTACTGGGTATTAATACAATGTTAGTTATTACTGAATTATTTCTTGTCTCATTTGACTTCAGAGCAAGATTTATTATTATTATTATTATTATTATTATTATTATTATTATTATTTGCATTAATTCGAATCTTACAAGGAAGGTCTCCATACTGGGCATACTCAGAATATTTTGAAAAAAAAAAAAAAAAAAAAAAAAATACGAATTAAACTACTTATGTAGGTAATAAAGTATCAGTCAAATTTAGCGGCGGAATTACAATAGGAGATATGTAAAAAAATAAAATACTTTGGAATAATTGGCGTGAAAAGCTGAAAGCGACGCGCGATTTGGCGAACAGCTCATTTCCCCGCCAAAAGCAGACGATTTTAACGAATCTGAAAATTTATTTTAATTGACTTGTAGAATGTGCAATATTTAATGAATTTAAGCATGGAAGACTTTATTATTATTTTTGTTATTTTGTATATTACATGTTGCTAGTTGCTACAGCTATTTAATTTTATTATTGAAAAAATATTTGTCTGTTTTATGTTTAGCAAATATCTATTTTAAGTTATAGGCAATCTGACATTTCTTTTCAATTATTCAATTTATTTCTTTTATATTTCGAAAGTTACAAAAAATTACTTTCACTTTCAGTTAACTTTTAAGATTTTGTTTTAGTATCAGAAACACGGAGTAAGAGTTTTTGTTTAAAATAATGGTTTTGAGAATGAACACATTCATAGGCGTAACCAGCCTTTTGAACTGGTGGGTGCCCAGAATTTTTAACCTGAACATGCTTGGTACAAACAATATATTTTACAGTAAAACCTTCTAAAACGGAAGCCTATAAAACAATTTTAATTTCCGTTTTAGACAGGTTTTATTTTAGAGTGCATAATTGTGTGATATTTCTTTTAAAAAGGATCCAAACGCATTTTAAAAAATGATTGTGAGTAGGTCTGCGCAAGCAGGGGGGGGGGGGCGAGCACATGTAAAATGTTGTTTGGATGCTACTTAACCCGGGAGGATGCGCGCAGGGCCTAAAAGACCCTGAGTGCATGTAGTTTTTACAATTGCAACCACTAATTTTTTTAAAGTAATCTTCAACTTATTTTATCGCAAGATTTGAAAAATTGGAAGGAAATAAAAGAATATGTATTTCAAAAGTTTCAGGAAGCAAGAAAACGTAAAATAAAAATTACACGACTATAACCTGCAGCGCTGGGCTCGCATTAAAGCTATTGAATTTAATATACGGTTTCATGCTTGTAAAAGATGGTTAGCAAAATTCAAAAATGATTTTTATTGCTATTAGTAATAACTGCTCTTATCTATACATATAATAAAACAGTAGGACCCGGTGTGTCTGTACATTGAAGATAATTGACAAAAATGGAGTCAGGGCGATAAAAGAAAACCAATGAAACACAAAAAAAAATTTTTTGAATTTTTTGTCTGTCTGTCTGTCTGTCTGTCTGTCTGTCTGTTTGTTCGAGGTTATCTTCGTAACTACTGAATGGATTTTTATGCGGTTTTCACTAATGAAGAATGCACACTCCCTGGCAGTGTATAGGCTTTGTTTCATCAAAATCGGACAACAGACAAAAAAGTAACAAAAAGAAACAAAAGAAACTATTAGGTGCGCTGCTCACGTTTTTTAGTACATATAAAATCCAATAGATGTCACTGTGCGATTTTAAAACGCGCTATCGTTATGTTTTCGCCAGTCTACTTAAGTATGAGAAAGTTTCAAGCTGGCTGTCGTTCCATGTGGTTTAGTCGGTAGAACGTCAGTGCGCCATACTGATGGCCCGGGTTCGATTCCCAGCATGGAATTTTTTTTCACTATGTTGGCATTAACGCCTATAAGCAATTAAAAGAATTTGAAATATTGTATTCAAGGCGAATTTTCTCTCTGGGAAAATTTCCTTGCATTAATATGTCAGTGTAATTTTTTTTTCGATTTAATTTTTTTTTTTCGAAACTTTGTTTTTCTTAAAAAATTACAGTAAATATTTGATATTTCCCAACGTTTTTTGAATGATCGACTTGCTTTTTTTTTTTTTAATGTATGTCTGAACCTTATCTAACTACTTCTTCAAGATTTCTTTAGATAAACCGACCAGCGTAGCGGGCGAAGGCCGCTAGTTCAGAATAATTTATATTTTTTGTATAACATTTTCAACTTTCTGAACCTAGTAATATTAATTTAAAATATTCTGTAAAGAAGGTTAAATAAATATTTCATCTTCTTTTTTCTTTTTATTACTGATTTAAATGAAATTTCGCCATTGTTTTACTCTCCAATTTACAATTTTTTAAAAATTTAACCGTCTTTACCGGTTATAAAAATCACTTTTAAGGAAACAAGGTAGAACCTGTCAAATTTTGACAAAAGAAAATGTTTAAGAAGTAACTGTTTCATTAACTTATAATAAAACTACAAAAATAGTTATAGTAAAAAATGCATTTTATATTGGTATGTCTAACTCTTAAACAAACGATACTTATCGTCAAATTAACAAAATACTATTTCTATAAAACGCAGTTGTAGAAATTATTAAAATTAAACTCTAATCGTATATGTAAGCAGTAAAAAATAATAGATATATGTTATTATGATAAAGTTATCAATTAAGGTTCTTATGCTAGTATTCCAAAATGATAAAAGCAAAATTTATTCAACTTTGAATCAATCAGGATTTTTTCCCTGTGAAATCTAAATCCTGCATCATTTTCACCATATCAAAATTTACAAATGTACATTTCACATCTGTATTCACTTTTCAAAAAATTTGGCATTTTATTTTGATAATTTTGATTCAAAACTTGAAGTCTCAATGTTATTAGCTGAAATAGATATTGAACTTTTGATATTCTTTTAACGTGTAAATCAAATTTTGTAAATGAAGTCAAAATTCACCGGGTTTTAAATAACAGAAGATATTTAAATTTCATTTTTTCCCTTTTAATGAGAAAATGGCAACATAAAGGTACAACATTAATTTTTTTCCCTTTTTTCCTTTGCTTTAAATAGAAATGGAGTACTCCTGTTGCCACGATTAGAAAAGAGGTATTAAAAGCTACAAAAAAAAAAAAAATATTTCAAAAACAAATTAAGATACAGATTTCAAACAAATTTCATTTTAAAGTACATTTTTTTCCTACATGATGGTGTAAAAATTAAAAATATGCGACATTAAGAAGTTTAAAAACTTTTAGTAGCAAAAATTGCAATACCGAAATTCATTTGAAATTCATGAAAGTGTTGCCATGCACAAAATGACGTATGCGTTACGCACAGATACGTTTGGCCTTTATAATATAGATTGTCGTCCTATATTTTCAATCCGAAAAAGAGGTTTCCATAGCAACAATGTCTAATTGTCCGTGTCATATTTTTCAGTTTGGAGCAATTTTAATCAATTTAAATTGTGTTTTAAATCGTAAAATATAATAGTTAAATTTTGTTATAAGTACATATAAATGTATATGACAAAACTATACTTAAAGCAAACTAAAAATGCAAAACTAAAATTACTTAAACTAAACTTATTTAACCTTCCTACCCTGTTCAAATTTTACACAACCTTGATAAAAACATTTCACACCAGAATTGTTATTTAAAACATTTTAATATATTTAATTGACTTATTTCCCTGAATCTGTTAATTCACTTTCTTTATGAAAAAGTTCTGGTTCGAATCGTATAAAATAAATTACAATTATGAGTCGATTAGACCCATTCGGGGTAGGACGGTTAAACAAATTGAGCATAGAAATTATTTTCTTTAAAAATTATTCGAACGTAAAAGCGTATTTTTCAAAATTTCGTTTTTCCGCCAACCGGAGATAAATCGCCAAATGAACGAAATTTTCATTATTTTTTACGGACGTTGTATGGAGGTTCCGCCGAAATTTTTTTATAAACATATATACCCATATGAGAAGAACATTCTGTAATTTTTTCAGATATTTCCGGGTATGCTCGTATGAAGACCTTCCTTGTTAGACTTCGAAACATATCATTCTGATACCGAAATTGTATATACGTTCGAATGTTTTTGTGTTTTTAATGGTCAAAAAGTTCAATTCCCCCCCCCCCGGAACTCTGTAATGTCCCCCCCCCAAAAAAACCACAGAAATCCCTTCCAGAGAAAAGTGTATGAATTCAATGTTGAATTAACTAGACCTAAACAAAGTAAGCTATAAAATTGTTTCTATTTCTGCAGAATAGATCTATACTAATAAAAGAAATGTGTAAATGTGTCTGCTATGACGCTTAACAAAATTCGCCCCATTTATATAATATTCTGGAAATTCAAATGAAGATAGTCAAAGCAGATCGTTATGTACTGCGATACGTGTAAATTGTCATGTTGTAAACAACGAGCATAACCATGAGAATGGTAATTTGGTAATTGCTATCACCGATTTCTTCATTTTATTTTCGTTTTTCAAATCAAAATAGAGTTTGATTGCAGTGTTGTTAGATGCCTAAAAATAAACTTCAAGTGAAATAGTGAAACAAAATCTCCAAGTTTTTTCCCAAAAATGCTAATAGTCCCCAAAAATTTCTCCATAAACTTCTTGCCCTTAAAAATTTCCCTTAGAGGTTTAAAAATCCCCAAAATGGGAACAAAATCACCAATCTGGCAAAAATTCAGCTCCTCCCCCCTCTTTTTTACCGGCAAAATCTCTGGTGTGATGTCATATTTTTATTGATCAATCACAGTCCACTTATATTCCAGGAGAGCCTTTTATTCAAACTGGTCTAGGTGTTGCCAATCACAAAGATGTAAATAGGTTTTGCCAACCATAAGAACATAAATTGGTAGATTTAGATAGATTTAGAATGAAAGGAAGAAAAAAAAAATATTTGCCTGTTAACGTATTAAATTTTATTAGACCTAAAATTTGTAAAGTTTTAAAGCCTTAACTTGCTTAGCAAAGTAACCAAAATAAAATGATTCCAATAGAAATTTCATTCAAATAATTAACCAGTTTAGTACAAATATTAATCAAATTAAAATAGATTTTTTAAAATATTTAATTTAGCAATGAAAATTTTTAATGTTATAATGTTTGACAATTTACTTATTTAAAATGACAATTGAATGTCAACATGCTTCACAACTTAAAATTACGGAACTAAATTTACGCGCTTAACTCAACCCAGAAAGATCCAATTAAAAAGCAAATATTTATTCAATCAATAAATAATTTAACAGAAACATTTTATATACTTATGATCATTTCATATCAAATCTAAACATTGTAATTTATTAATATTTTTCAGTAAATAGTTAATTTTGTACCAGATTACAACACAATTGCACAAACCAAAAATTAATTAAAAGTTAAAATTAAAATTAAGCTTGCAAATGTATTAACCCCTTGAAGGGCGGTGGGATAAAATATATCCCACTTAATTTTAATTGATAAATGACAGATTTACATCAGAATTTTGAAATGAAAATTTTAATTTTATCTAGTAGGTGAAGAAGAGCTTTTATTATTTTTATTATTTTTTTTTTATTATTTTTTTTTAAACTCTGGTGTCAGTTAATCATTTCAGCATTTTAAGAATAGAAGTGCTTTGCCCCTCAAAGGGTTAAATAGCTCCATTTTTGAGACACAACGATACTTTTACGTAGATAAGCAGAATTTTTAGGCATCTTCAGTACTTATTTCTTGCAAAAAAAGCCTGACTCAGGTTAGATAATACCCGTACGTTCTTACCTACTGTAGTATATATACCCGCAGAAGAAAAAAACCAAGGTTTCATACTACAGTCCTCCCCACTTAATCGGGTAACGGATAATCGAATACCCCGCTTATTCGAATAAAACCCCCCGGAACCGAATTTAATCCCATTGGGCTAATGTTATTTTCCCCGCTTAACCGAATACTATTTCACGAAATGTCCTCGCTTAATCGAATAACAACTGAGTGAGACAATTTGAAAAATGGATATGAAAAACATGCTTCAATTGGAATTTACTCCATACTTTTTGTCATTTTCGGTTCTTACACAAAAAACAAATTTCCAGAACTTTCAGCATGGATTTCGCCTGGAAAGTGTACAGTGGATTGGTCAAGTGAGCTCCTTTCCTTGTTCTTTTTTTTTGTTGTTGTTGTTGTTCTTTTTTTTTTTTTTTTTTTTTTTTTTTTTTTTTTTGAATAAATTTTAAAAATGGTGAAATAAATTGGACAGTAATTTCGATCAATTTTCAAATTTGTTTACTTTCGTTTGTCAAAGGAATTTTTTTTTTCACTTTTTCCATTTTTTAAAGGTATTTTTAATGGAATCACTTTCATTTTTAAAACCAGGTCGGAAACTGAAATCATCATCATTAAAAAAAGCAACAATAAAAATCGAAAAAGTTAAAAACGACGCCGCCCTTTGAACAGATCGATCTCAGCTATCCATTGCTAAAAAAGTACATTTAAAAATATTAAAATGCGGCAAAAATATGCTTATAAACTTCTTCTACAGAATTAGTATTTGCGAGCAAATCCTTTCGCGAGACTGAAGTAGCCCCCTTAATAATAATGTGTTGTCAGTTAGAGGCTCAAGATGGTAATTATATGATACCATTAGAAAAATACCTCGTCCATTTTTTACTCTAAAATTTCACATAAACCACTTTCATCTATTTTTTTTTAAACCTATATAAATTACGTAAATTAAATTCTAAGAACAAAATTTGGTCCCGATTCACACAATCTGCATTAAATGGAATGGAATGCATGTGTTTACTGAGATTTGACTAATGAGTATTTACTTGAATTATTTTGTTTTTAATTCAGTTTGCATTGTCCTATTAAAGTTTTTAACGATTTTCTTACTCTGGTAATTACATATACTGTATTTAACAATTTTGTCATTTAATTACACCTTAAATATTACATTTATATGCCTCCCCGTTTAATCAAATACCCCGCTTAATCGAATATTTTTTCTGGAACCGTCAATATTCGTTTAAGCGGGGCCGACTGTATAACGTAGGTCAAGTGGCTCTGGACTCTTAGTCTAGAAATGTCGCTGGGCAATACCAAATCTAGTAATTGGATTTTATGCAGAACACAAAAACTAAATGTAATTATGGCATAGCTGCCGACTTTTACGCTTTTTTTCTTACCAATAAAATTTAAAAGAAAATTTTGACTTATTTAATTACAGATTTTGTCAATAAAATAAGGGAATCAGTTTTTTTTAAATCTTAGTAGTGGGAAAAGGTGCAAAAGCTGGCAGTTATGAATTATGGATACTCACAAATCAGTGGCAAAATGAATTGATGTTGCTTTTACATTGAAGGTGTCTGACATAGATGAAACATGAGTAGAACGATTTTAACTCTTGAGTACTACTATTTTTAAATGATATTATTCGCCTTATTTAAAAGCAAATCTCCGTCATTTAAATGGTAAATCTTACTTTCCAAAAATAAAGGTAAGAATCTTGAAAATATATGTTGACGAGAAATCCTGTCAGGAGAATTAAATGGTTAATTATAAGTCTCGCCTGCATAATATGGTTGCTTTTATGAGGTTGTGTAAAAAATGTTTTCAATATTTTTTTTAGCGTTTACTTTCTTTTTTGCACTTCAGTTATTCCGAGAGCGTTTCACCCACCGCTGCCCCACATAAATATTCTGTGAGGCTCCGGTATAATCCCCCACGACAGTAACCTTTGACATCGAACCCGCTGAGCTAGTGAGCTTTCCCTTCGCTGTAAACGGCATGTGTGCTTACCTTTACCTAACTCCTTCCCCTACCCACTGGATTTCTATACATCCAAATTACACATGTAATTTGGTCACTTTTTTATTCGGGTCTTTTCTTATTGCTCAGTGATTTCGTGAGTGACATTTTCCAATTTTTAGTACTTTATTGTCAAGTAAAATACGAAAACACATAAAAATTCTCTAACATTCTTCTTTAGCGTATGTACAGGTATTTATATTTTAATACCGCTCTTTTGAAATAATAATTTTTGCCTTACTCAATCGCAAGGAACAGAAAATTTCGCTTTGTTTAATCCATGTATGTGATTAAATAAAGAGTTTACAGTTCGAAAAAGATGGCACTTAAAACTATCGTTCAGTTAAAAAAAAAAAAAAAAAAAAAAAACGCTTATTGTCAATAGATGGCGCAGACTTTCACACTTCTCGGCGGGGGGGGGGGGGGAGAGATAACTTTCATGTTTTGGTAATCCCACTTTTTTGTTAACTACAAATTTTTTATACATGACCCCTTACCTTTCCCTTGTAGTGTAGGAGAAAAGGGGTGGGCCCGGCTGATCTTTATCTGGTGCGAAGAAGGGATCTTCATGTTCAAACTGATTATAGTCAGTTTATTTTTTTCTTAGGATCTACATGGAAGATTCGAATGCAATAGTGATATTGTCACTGTATAGTTCTGAAAGCAGTATTTTGAAATTTACCTTTATTTAGTAAGCTACAAGCACATAATTTTAAAACACATTTTTTAATCGTTATAGATCCTAATTATGATATTTTTAATAGTTACTTTACATTTTTTTTTTTTTTTAGCTTGAGGACATTTAGGTTTAAATATGATGTAAAATTACTGTATATGATACAGCAATCGAAAAAAAAATAGTATATACCATTCAATTGTAATCTCTGTTATTTATGCAAGCAGGGCCGGCGCTAGACATTTTGCCGCTTGAGGCGAACTTTATTTTGCCGCCCCTATGACATTATTTTTTTTCTTTTTACCACTACTCAAACTTTTTAAAAAATAAGTAAATTAGTATAATAACTATAATTTATTTACATACATATAAAATGCATTATAAAATATATTTATATTTAACGAATTTAAAATAATTAAACTGATTTATTTATTTTATTTTATTTTTGCATCTTTTTAAAAATAACAACAGCTACTTTGAAATTAAATTAATAAATAATATTATACTAGTATCTAGTATATAAAAAAAAAGGCCAGAAAGTCTCATGTAAAGAATAACAGTAATACTTCAAAATCTCTTTTACCTTGTTTTTCATTTCGAAAAATCAAGCACGTTATGGATATTAGAAAAAAAAAATTGTTACAATAGGTAAAGAATGTTTTAAAAATAAATACTACTGAGACAAAATACGTTAAACATTTAAAATAAATCACATTGCGTATAATATTTGTGCATGAATTTCAAACAGAAAAAGAAAAATAATGATTTAGTATAACAAGTTATTTATTTTTTGAAAATTGCATATACAACACAAAACCGCATATTGATAATATTAATAAGAAAACAGCTACTAAAAATAAGACAAAAGTTTAGAGAAGAGAGTAATTTCTCTTGATTTAGCTTCGACGAAATCACACATTATCATGTCAAAATCACTATTATAAAATGAAAAAATATGCATAAGTAAATAAATTTAGCACAAACTTCGTAATATATTATTGATATTAAATAGAAAAATGATGATAGACAGAGAAAATTACCTAATCATTTCAAATGAAACACTAACAATTAAAACATTAAAAATATTATTTTCAAGCACATAACTATCAATAATGAAATATTTAATTCAATAATAAATTCACCTTGATTCTTTTTTTTTCTTTATGAAAATCGTTTGCTATATCACGCTAATCAATATAGAAAACAATTAGATTTTCATTTACTAAAATAATTTAATCACAGCTAACCTGATGGGCGCTGCGTTTCCGGGCACCTAAAAAAATTGCACAAAACGCAAAATCGCAAGAGAAATAGCAAAATATTTTTTTTTTTAAATCGATCCATAAGTTCTTATTAAACGTTATAGAAAAGAGAACAAAATGTACTATATTGGATTGGAAAATTGAAACTGAATTTCTTTTACTAATGCGAAAAAATCACGGCGAATCGCGAAAGAAAATAAAAGGGGGGGGGGCACTAAAAATAGCATATAAAGAATTGTTAAAATTTCAAAAAATTGCAGACAGTAAAATTTATTTAAGATTAAAAAAGAATTTCTTTTGTAAAGTCAAAAAACCGCCACAGAGCCCCCCCCCCACCCCCTAAAAAAATAAATAAATAATAAAAAAAAATAAAAAAAAATAAAAAAAATCACAAAAATTTGAAATTTGCTCAGCGAATTTCGATTAAATTTAGCTGAAACGAGGACAAATTTTAGTACATTAGATTAAAAGATATAACCGGATTCTTTTTTAATAACGTTAAAAAATTGCTTCAAAACTAAAAAAAAAAAAAAAAAAAAAAAAAAAAAAAAAAAGTAAAGGTTGCTAAAGATTATTGCAGAAAAACAAAATTTATTACAGCGCTTTAACCTATTCTGAAAGGAATTTTTTCACAAATAAATTCACAGTTGAAGTTAATAACAAAATTCCTGTTACGAATGTCAAAAACTCATGTTGAAAATTGCATTAAAAGTCGCGAAAAAATCAAAAATTGCGGATAAATAAATGTAATGTATTACGCTGAAAATCGATACAAAGTTTTATAAAATTTACAACAAAATTTCCTATAATTAGGCTACATTTTTTTTAAAAAAGCTTGTATAACGAATGTCAAAAACTTGCAGCAGAACGCAAAAGAAAAATATAAATAACAATCGCTAACAATCGTATGGAAAATGTCATTTAAAATAACTAAATATTCAAAAATCGCGGAGGATAAATTTTAATATATTTAGCTAAATTTTTTAACGTAGAATTCCTTTCAAGAAAGTCAAACAAGCAGGTAAATGTGATATTAGATCGCACTGGGGGTTTCGTTTAATATCTCTTTCAAAAAACTTTATCCTTATTCTTACTATGTGTTATAAAGTTTAAAGCGATTGATTCTTTAGGTTTCCCAAACTTAATAAAATTTAGAAAATAACCCCTGTCGGACGACCCTCTCCTCCCCCTGAATTTTTCCAGCAAATAAAATAACATCCGCATGCGGAAGTACCACAGTATTTGTAAAATCAATAATTTAAAAAAATTGTACTGCGATTATCAAATCCTAATAATAATAATAATAATAATAATAATATTATATATATATATATATATATATATATATATATATATATATATATATATATATCTTTTTATTTCCGCCTCACGTGGTTTGCCGTTCCAAAAAATACAATTCTCGATTTGGTTTGAAGGAGGATTTCTTTTGAGACTTATAGCAACTGAGCTGTTGTCTCGAATGATCCAAAACTTGAGCAAAGACAAATATGATTGAGAATGAAGATAAGACAATTCTGGAATTAATTACCAAAATAAAAACTAATACACGTTTATTACGTGATTTATTTAATCCATTAATTTATGCTAGATACATAATAATTTTTATATCTATTTAAACTTTGGCAACAATTAGAAGACAAATAAATAAATAAATAAATAAATAAATCCCTTTCGGCATGGCCTATAGGCGGAGGTAGATTTCGAAAAGTTTTCATCTCAACAAAAAAGAAAAAAATGATTAGATATAAACCCAGTTTAACTACTTTATTCAGCCGCTTTAAAAAAATTTTTAATTTCATTTTTCTGTAAGAACTGGTTTTATCAAAATCGTCTTAAACAAAATTCTACTCAAATGCCCAATTTGTCAACATATTTTGAATTATATTCTTACTTTATTTAAGAAATTGACCAATATGCTCATTATATAGTTCCTAAATAACAAAAAACTGTTAATTAAATTCGTTTGACAGCAAAATTGAATTTAAAAACGAGTCATAAGTCATAAAATAACCAATTTATTATTTTAACACATCCACAATTCTTTAATCAAGATCGCTTTGAGAAATTTTATGCGAAGTGCCCACTTTGACAGATTTTTTTTAAATATATATTTAGCCTTTATCAAAAATCTGACCAATACGGCACATTACACAGTTCCTAAATAACAAATAACTGTCAATTGAATGCGTTTGAGAGCAAAATTGAATTTAAAAATGAGTCATAAAATAAACAATTTGTTATTTGAATACAACCTCAATTCTTTTATCATGATCGCTTTGGGAAATTTTTTTGCGAAGTGCTTACTTTGACAGCTTTTAAAAAATATATATTCACCCTTCATCAAAAAATCGACGAATACGCACATTATATAGTTCCTAAGTAACAAAAAACTGTCAACTGAATGCATTTCAGAGCAAAATTGGATTTAAAAATGAGTCATAAAATAACCAATTTGTTATTTGAATACCCACAGTTCATTAATCATGATCGCTTTGGGAAATTTTGTGCGAAGTGCCCATTTTGGCAGCCTTTTTTGAAATATATTCTGCCTTTATCAAAAAACTGGCAGTCCGTCACATTATATAGTTCTAAATCTATATCCACATCTAAATAAGAGAACCTGTAAATTGGATGCGTTTGAGAACAAAAAAAAGATTTAAAAATGACTCTGTAAAAACGCAATTTCTTAAATTTCAATCACTATAACTTCGTGAAATTCTGTTCAAAATACCCTTTTTGTCAGCCTTTTTAAAAATATATTCTGCGTTTATCAAAAAACTGGCCAATACGTCAAGTTATATAGTTCCTAAATAATAGGACCTGTAAATTGGATGGGTTTGAGAACAAAAATGAATTTAAAAATGACTCAAAAAAAACGCAATTTGTTATACTTAATCAATATTTTAATGACGATAACTTCGGGAAATCTGTTCAAAATACCTTTTTTGGCAGCCTTTTTAAAAATATATTTTGCCTTTACCAAAAAATTGGCCAATACGTCGCATTATATAGTTCCTAAATAAGAGGATCTGTCATTTAGATGCGTTTAAAATCAAAAATGAATTTTAAAATGAGTCAGAATATAAGCAGTTTGGATTTGAGGTTTTTTCTCCAACTCCTATTTTTGTTTAATTTATTTTTGCTAGAAGAATAGGTTCTATGAAAAACTTGTCAATATAAAAGTTGTAGATATTATTGTGAAGATGTAAAATAATTTTATTTAGATTTGATTGCTTAAGAATTGAGTAAGTTATGGGTTTTTTTCCTTTTTCTCCCCCCTTTTTCTTTTCGTTTTTAATTTTTTTCATCGAGAAAAATTGGTCCTATCAAAAACTTGTAAATACAAAAGTTTTAGATAATATTGAGTACATTTATATAAAATTTAGTTGGATTTGATATCTTGAGAATTGACGAAGTTATGAATTTTTTTCTCCCCAAAACCATGTTTTTTTCTCCCCTTGAGCCCATTTTTAACTTTATCGAAAATCTGTCATGCAT
Source organism: Maratus speculifer (assembly GCA_964019185.1). Classification (NCBI taxonomy): domain Eukaryota; kingdom Metazoa; phylum Arthropoda; class Arachnida; order Araneae; family Salticidae; genus Maratus; species Maratus speculifer. The sequence goes on from OZ025293.1 coordinate 52,680,443, forward strand.
AAACTTTTGGCCCATTCTTTAGAAGTAATATAAACTTTAAACTGATTCTATATCTATTTTAATTTAGAAGTTATCGCGTTTTTTCTGTTTTCACAAAACCCCTCCTAACTTCCACCCCCTTGGTCCGATTTTGCCCATTAACGAACTCGATCGAGATTTTAAGCTCCTTGATTTTATGTAAAAGTTTGAAGAAGATCTGAGCATAATTATGAAAGTTATCGTGTCTAGAAGAAAGTGATATACACCGATATATATATATATATATATATATATATATATATATATATATATATATATATATATATTGTTACGAATTTTGTAAATAGTTAGTGTTTGTACTGTAAAATAATGTAAATAATCTTATTAAGCTCCATTTCTTTACTAATATTAGTTTTTGTTACATTGTCTCTGTTATCAAGCAAACTTGTCTATTATTTTCAGTGAATGTCTACGGCAGCTTTGCGAAATATTTGAGATATCGCCAAGTTGGCGTCACTTTTGGCGACTAATTTTGGTCGCCAAATTTGGCGATATATCGCCAAGTTGGCGACAAACTTGGCGATTGTTGGCGATGGTAACCCTTCCCTATTTATGGTAACCCCCCTTAGGTCTACTGATACATTGTTTGTTGTTCCGTGGTTTTCCAGGTTTTTCTAGAAATTTCTAGCACATGCTACGAGACTATATATAAGGAGAGCGATACGAGCTGTTGTTGTTATTATTTACCAGTCAGTCATTGAGTAAGCTACTAGAGATTGTCCAAGCAAGTTTGCTTGATGTATTGAGTTTTATCTACGTTGTTTTGAATGTGATATAGTGTTGAGACATTGTATAAAGAGTCTCTGCGACCTATATTTGTACTTGTTCGATAGATTTAAACAGTTATTTTGGAATATCTTGTAATATTTGTGAGTTTCGAAGACTCTGTTGTTCTGAAGATCTGTAAATAAATTATTTTCTACTTTTCTAAGAGAAAAGAGTTTGAAGTTGTCTAACCATAAGATCGAAAGAACCCTATATACGCTGCAACATTTGGTGTCAGGAGTGGGGTTCTTATGGCGAAAACAAGAACAATGGATGGTCAACTGAAAGAACTGTTAGAAGCTATTAATGGAATAAAGGCAGAATTGACGAAAGGCCAAGAAGAGTTGGCGAAAAAAATGAATAAAGGCCAAGAAGAGTTGGCGGAAAAAATGAATAAAGGCCAAGAAGAGTTGGCGGAAAAGATGAACAAATGCCAAGAAGATGTGACTGAAAAGATTAATAAAGGCCAAGAAGAAATGAAGAAAACTTTAGAAGAAAAGTTCTCGTCGGTAGAGAGAAGAATAGGCTCGGTAGAAGAGAAAATAGAGGAAGCAGAAGAGAAAATTCAGAATGAAGTTAGTAATGTTGAACAGAAAATGGAACGGAAAATGGCGGAAGTAGAAGAGAAAATTCAGAATGAAGTTTGTAAAGTTGAAGAGAAAATCAGTAACGTTGAAGAGAAAATCCGTAACGTTGAAGAGAAAATACTAGGTGAAGTAGATGAAAAGCTAAATAAAAAAGTACAAGATCTTGAGAAGAAACTTTCAGCGTCTAGTGGTAATTATGAAGAATTTAGGAATCCGCCTGCTTCTCCCGTGCACATTAAGCTGTCGACATACGATGGAAAGAGTTCCTGGCAAGTTTACAAGACCCAATTCACCATTGTAGCTGAAGCGAACAAATGGAGTGACGAGGTGAAAGCTTGTCAACTGGCAGCATCTTTAAGAGGAGAAGCCGCCGACGTGCTGCAAACATTGCCCGATATGACGCAACTCAATTTTGAGACTTTAAGTTGTGCACTTGAAATGAGATTCGGCGAAAAATTCTTCAAGGATTATACGAGGATACAAATGAAGAGCCGCCATCAAAAATCGAGTGAAACCCTTCAAGAGTTTGCCTCGGAAATTGAACGGCTTGCAAATTTAGCATTCATTGACTGTCCAACAAATGTACGGGAAATGCTGTCACTGCAATATTTTGTAGACGGAATAAAAGATCCAGAAGTGCAGAGAGCGGTACGAATGGCAGATGTACAGGATTTAAAGGCTGCACTACTATATGCCTTAAAGTTGGAAGCAGCTACACAAGCCAGCCGAAGAGATCGTCATTCAGTCCGAGGAACAACGGTGAACAAAAGCTCAGACACTGAGAACGACGTCTTGAAAGAAATTAGGAAAATAAATCAAGAAATTGAAGCTTTAAAATACGGAAGAACAAGTTCAAGAAGACAGAATCTCACGTGCTGGGGATGCGGTGATACAGGACATCTCCGAAGAAATTGCCCCAAAATCCACGAACGTGAGATAAATTCAAACAGTCAGCAGGGAAACTAAATTTTGGCCATCTCGCGGGGTGGAGGTTGCCAGAGAATGAAAAGCCCCACCTGAAGATCCTCCAGATATCAAAAATGAGCGGCGGTGATAACGAATTATATGTGATAGGCTTTATTAACGGAATTCAGTGTCGTATGATTGTCGATACAGGAGCCAATGTGACAATAATAAGAGAAGATTTGGCTCGAAAATTGAAATGTAAACTCATCTGGACTCCACCATGCGTTACCCTGCAAACTGTGACGGGCGACAAGATAGGCATATATGGAAAGGCCAATTTAACTATCAACTTTGGAGGAACGAAATATTACCATACGGCATATGTGGCTGACATAACAGATCCTTGCTTAATCGGACTAGATTTTCTGAAGAAGTTTGACTTCAGAGTTGATTTCAAAAATAACAAAATGATCTCAAAATTTGAAGAAATAAGTCTTTTTGGATTAAATAACGAAATTGAATGTAAACAAATAGTAATAGCCAAAGAAGACATTAATCTAGATGCAAGAACAGAATGTTTGGTTCCTGCTGTAATTAAAAATAAAACTAATTATCGATTTGGCCATATAGATTATCCAGAAGACAATAGTACACAAGCAGGAGTATTGGTGGCTTCTTCTGTGGTAGACCTCTCGAAAAGACCATTCCAGTCAGAATTGCTAACATCAGTGATAAGACGAGGACTATCAAGAAAGGAGAGGTGATAGCGTCATGTGCTCCTGTGACGTGCATAAGTCAAAATTCCAGTCACTCTGAGAAATCTTCAGATAATTTAGTCAAGGATTTGTTACAAAATACAGACTTAAATCCAAAACAGTTGGAAGCTGCGGAAAATTTAATTAGAGAATTCCAAAGTTTATTTTCCCAAACATCTGAAGACTTAGGACGAACTAAAATGGCACAACACCGAATTGACACGGGAGATCACTCTCCTATTAAACAGCACCCTAGACGATTACCTTTTGCCAAGCAAGAAGAGGTGCAGAATTTAATTAAAGATATGGAAGAAAATGACGTCATCGAACCATCAACAAGTCCATGGGCGTCTCCCATTGTATTAGTAAGAAAGAAGGATGGTTCTACAAGATTTTGTGTAGACTACCGCCGACTGAATGACGTCACCAAAAAGGATAGTTACCCTCTGCCAAGGATTGACGACACTCTTGACACACTTGCGGGCAACACTTGGTTCTCGACTTTAGACTTGAAGAGTGGTTACTGGCAGGTAGAGATCCATCCCGACGACCGCGAGAAGACTGCCTTTACAACGGGACAAGGATTATGGCAGTTCAAGGTAATGCCTTTTGGTCTATGTAACGCACCTGCAACTTTTGAACGCCTTATGGAAACGGTTCTTCGGGGACTGTCATATGAGGCATGTCTTGTTTATTTAGACGATATCATAATCATAGGAAAATCTTTTGATGAACATCTGAACAACCTCAGGCGGGTGCTACAAAAATTAAAGGAAGCTAATTTGAAGTTAAGCCCTTCGAAGTGCAGTTTGTTTCGTAATGAAGTCGCCTACCTTGGACACATCATTTCGGCGGAAGGAGTTAGGACTGATCCGGAGAAGATATCGGCCGTGAAAAATTGGAATCGTCTAGCATATGTTCACCAGCTTCGAAGTTTTCTAGGATTATGCACCTATTACAGAAAATTCGTCAAAGGCTTCTCGATGATTGCAAGACCACTTCATAAATTAACAGAAGCCAATCAAAAATTTATGTGGACACAGGAATGTGACGCTGCTTTCGAAAAGCTTAAGGAGGCCTTGACATCCACTCCAATTCTTTCGTATCCTCAAATCGATAAACAGTTTATACTTGATACGGATGCAAGCAACGAAAGCATTGGCGCTGTACTGTCCCAGGAAATCGACGGCCAGGAGCGTGTTATCGCCTATTTCAGCAAGTGCTTGTCAAAGGCCGAGCGAAACTACTGCGTAACAAGAAAAGAGCTTCTTGCTGTAGTGAAAGCCATAGACCACTTTCATCACTATCTTTACGGTCGAAAGTTCCTGATCCGAACTGATCATGCTTCTCTAACTTGGCTATTGAATTTTAAGAACCCTGAAGGCCAGATAGCCAGGTGGATACAAAAGCTTCAAGAGTACGATATGGAGATACGCCATCGAAAAGGCTCATCACATGGAAATGCAGATGCTCTCTCAAGAAGACCCTGCTCAGAGAATTGTAGATACTGCGACCGGGCTGAGAAGAAATTTAATGTCAAAGGTCCTATAGTAAGACAAGTTACAACTGGGTCTACATCATCGCAAGATCCGTGGAGTGACGAGAGCCTCCGTAAAGATCAACTTGCTGATCCTGAAATTAAGCCAATTCTAGAGCTGAAAGAGGAGTCCAACAGGAAGCCCAGCTGGCAAGACATGGCCCATTACCACCCTACGACTAAACGTTATTGAGCTCTCTGGGATTCCTTACATTTGAAGAACGGCATCTTGTACCGAAAATGGGAGTCTGACGATGGAAAGACATGTAGATGGCAACTACTACTCCCTAAGTCGAGAATTTCTATGGTCCTTCAAGAACTGCATGGTAGTCCCACAGGAGGTCATTTTGGTGTAATGAAGACCCTGCAAAAGGTTCGAGAGCGTTTCTACTGGAATAATGTTCGCAGTGACGTGGAGAAGTGGTGTCGAGCTTGTGACACCTGTGTAGCACGTAAAGGTCCTAAGAGGCGCACCCGTGGACGATTGCAACGTTATAATGTAGGAGCTCCTTTCGAACGAATTGCTCTAGACATCCTGGGTCCACTTCGTAGAACATCTGATGGCAATAAGTACATCCTCGTTGTCATGGACTACTTCACTAAGTGGCCTGAAGCCTATGCCATTCCTAATCAAGAGGCGGTAACCGTAGCAGACATACTAGTTCAACACTGGGTTTCCAGATACGGAGTTCCTCTTCAAATCCATTCCGATCAAGGAAGAAACTTTGATTCGGCTGTGTTTAAGGAAATGTGCGGACTACTCGGCATGGACAAAACTCGAACTACACCTCTACATCCTCAATCAAACGGCATGGTGGAGCGGTTCAATCGTACCATCCTAAATAGCCTCTCTCTCCTGGTGTCTAGAGACCAACAGGACTGGGACAAGAAATTGCCTCTTTTCCTGCTTGCCTACAGGAGTGCCACTCATGAGGCCACTGGTTACTCCCCTTCTCAAATGCTCTTTGGTCATGATCTTCGTCTGCCTGCTGATCTTTTCTTTGGCCGTCCTCCTGATGCTCCTTCATCGCCTGAGGAATATGTCGATGAACTCCAGGCACGGATTGAGAAGATTCATTGTCTAGCGAGGAACCGAATTGGACTGGCATCAGAAAAGATGAAGACACGGTACGACACAAAGGCAACTGGACATGAGTTCAACGAAGGTGACAAAGTTTGGTTGTGGAATCCGATACGTCGTAAGGGACTGTCGCCAAAACTACAAAGAAACTGGGACGGTCCTTACACAGTCGTCAACAGGCTGAATGACGTCGTCGTACGCATACAAAAATCGCCACACGCCAAACCGAAGGTCGTACACTATAACCGGCTAGCCCCTTATTTTGGCCAAAGTGATTAGAAATTCGAAACTTGAATTTCAGACCATGGTCATGAAAGTCACTTTTTGTAAATATGTAAATAGTAATTAGTTCTTATTTATGTAAATTTTATTATTATTGTTATTATTTATTTATTTATTTATTTATTTGTTTATTTATTTTAAGTGTTTTCCTCTAACTCAAGGATTGCACTGCCCGGGACGTGCAGTCTTTGAGGAGGGGGTAGTGTTACGAATTTTGTAAATAGTTAGTGTTTGTACTGTAAAATAATGTAAATAATCTTATTAAGCTCCATTTCTTTACTAATATTAGTTTTTGTTACATTGTCTCTGTTATCAAGCAAACTTGTCTATTATTTTCAGTGAATGTCTACGGCAGCTTTGCGAAATATTTGAGATATCGCCAAGTTGGCGTCACTTTTGGCGACTAATTTTGGTCGCCAAATTTGGCGATATATCGCCAAGTTGGCGACAAACTTGGCGATTGTTGGCGATGGTAACCCTTCCCTATTTATGGTAACCCCCCTTAGGTCTACTGATACATTGTTTGTTGTTCCGTGGTTTTCCAGGTTTTTCTAGAAATTTCTAACGGACTCTGTGACAGACAGAGAGAGGACAAGGACGAATAGGGTTTCGTCAAATGAACGAAACCCTAAAAATCGCCGCAAAACTCGGAAAAACGATAAAGATCATTTAAAAATAGTTTTAAAAAAAATACAGAACAAGATTGAATATATTTTCCTAGAAGACACTAACCGCATTTTTTCCTCAAATGTAGGAAAAAAAACCGCTAAAAAAATAAAATAAAATAATAAATTGTTTAAAAAGCCACTGATAAAATTCACTATATTAGGGTAAAAGTTTGAAACCAAACTAATCTTAGAAACGAAAAAAAAAAAAAAGAAAAAAAAAAGCGAAATGACAGAAAAATTCCAAAAATTGATCTGTGTAATTAAACTATATTAATTTTTTTTTTATTAATCTTAAACGTTAGAATACATTTCCTTTTACTAATGACGAAAAATCAAGAAAGGAAATAAAAAAAACCTTTCAAAAATCCCAGTGGATAAAATTTATTGCAATGAGAAGTATAGCATTCTAACAAAAATTCCCTGCCGAATGTGTATACATATATACATGTATGTAAAATCGGCACAAAAAACGATATTATGCAAAATTTTGCTTTGAAAACCGCGGAGACAAAATTTAATATGTTAGTCTGAAACAGAATCCCTTTGTGAATGTCCAAATATCACCACAAAATACAAAAAAAGGACAAAAAACTGCAAAAATTTCTAAAATCGTGATGTACAAAATGTACTATATTCGACTAAAAGTTTAAAATGTTTCTTTCCAATATTAAAAACTGCAGCAGAATGGAAAAAATCCACTAAAGAATGGTATCAAAAATCTCACTAAAAATCGTTAAAAATTAAAAAGTCTAGGACATTTTTTACTACACCATTTTAAAAGTTTAAAACCTAATCAAGAAGGAATTATATGTTCAGTATATATTACAAGTATTTTTTTTTTTTTTTTTTTTCTGTTAACCAACTGATAACCAGGCCAGTTACCAACATTTGGAAAGAACTTTATTTGGAAACTAGAAATGAAATTACAAGAAATCCCCCCTAATAAAGTTTATCATATTTCAAGAAGAAAAAGGAGGATTTTTTTAACCTTGGGAGGAGGGGAATAAACATTTTGTCAAATGGTGTATCGATTCATGTGGATTTTTTTTTTCTTCTAAATCGAATAACACCATCTTCAAGTCGATACGATCAATTTTTTTTAAGTTACGGCACGTTTGATGAATAAAATGGCAAAAATTATATTTATTCCCTCCACATACGCAGAAAACAAACTATATCATCAGAAAATAAATGATTAAAATTTTATTACAACCAGGGCTCGAGGGCCCGACTTAGATTGTGAGGGGAACTGAAGTAAACGTAATTCGGGGAGGTCCCCTTTCTCCTTTTTGGATTTTTTTTTTTTTTTTTTTAATTAAAAGAAGTGTCTAAAACTAAACTTTATACTAATTATCTGTATATGTAAATTTCGTACCAAGTACTATTCGCATTTGTATACAGAATAGCACAAAAGAGATAACTTTAAGAAACTATTGAATACACTTTTCCATCAGTTATGGAAATATAAGAATAAATGTGAATCATTAAAATGTAAATACATTTGTGATGTAACTGTTACATTGAGGGGAGAAGGGGGGGGGGGGGCATGAGGTTCGAAAGCAGAGGAGATATGAGAAAAGAGCCACATAAAGTTTAAAATAAACAGATAAATAAAGAATTTTTGTGACTTTTGGCCTTTTTTATTAGTTAGGCATAACAAAAAAATTATATTTGCCCTTGGGGGGGGGGGGGGCTCAATCGGAAGACCCGACGTCCAATGCAGTTGCCCTGCATGGGCCTTACTTAGCTAGGCCCTAATTATAACAATATAGTATCCTATAGCTTTTTAAAGAATTTTTTTATTAATGTTTCCTCCTAAGGTGATAAGTTAAAATCATCAATTATGACCAAATTTTGAGCCTTCTTTTTTAATCATCTTGTAATGTACGTAGGTAAGCAAAGTAAAAATTTGCAAAGAAATATTTATGTCAACCAATTTATAATTTTTTCTATAATTATCAAATTAATATTCTTACTTAAAGTTGTGACCAAAATTTTGGTATCTCTAATATATAGATGTGAGCCATATCGAGTACCAAAATTTATGCCTGCATACAATATGTTTTATTATATAGCACTCTTGAAAGAAAAAAAAAACAGGTTGCAGTTTTAGAGGTATCGACAAACCAAAAATATGTGCTTAAAAGCTAAAAGCTTCTTCTAATTAATAATGTAATTTGTTTTAAAAAGCCAGAATTTTAAACCTTTCTAATGTATCAGTAATCACAGAAACGATATATTTTCTCCACTAAAAGAAACTAAGCGTCCGTGTTTTAATACAATCTTTTTAGAGCATCCCAATAGATCAGATCTAATCACCTACAAAAAATTTTTAAACTTCTGACAGTAGAAATATTTTTTACAAAATTAAATTAGTGAAAATTTCGACAAAATCTGTAAAAGATTGAATGTTTCGCCGCGCTTTCGCCCTTCTATAGCACACTTTTAAAGTTTCCAAGAAACCAAAAGTATGTTCTTACAGATGAATCTTCTAATCTATAGATTATCTAGTTGTAAAGTGTATGAATTTTACGATAATTCTTTTAAAATACACTGGTGAATGCAAGTCATTTCGCGCCGAACAGAAACAACATATCCTGCGTTGAAAGTAACTAAAGTCCGCAGTCTAACAAAATAAAACGTTAAGATATGTATTTTTTACAATATGAAATATGGAATATTTTGACAAAATCGGTAAAAATCTGAGTGTTTTTTCGCGGTTTCATTCATTTTTGGTATGCAAGGACTCTTACAATCAAATTAAGCAGAAAATAAAATGCAAAATAGCAGGCACTTTCAGTTTAATACTTTTTTCACTTAAAAATATAAATTTAGATAGAATGAAGACTTAATACATAAAATTCTATAAATTTTAGGTCAATTTAAAGGTCATTCATAACGCGCTTTTCTTAATAACTGGGGAAATGTAAATGTAAACATCAAATTTTTTGCGGCCCCAAATTTTCGCGGCTCTGGGCAAATGTCCGGCTCGCCCTCCCCCCTTCTCCCCTAAGCACGGCCCTGTTCAGAACATTTTCTATGCAATAGCATAAGAAAATGACCATCTAGCACATTCCAAAGTAGAAAATTTCCCGCTTTGCACATTCTTATCTCTCTTGAACGGGATCCAGCTGACGTCACACGGGGCTTTCTGCTTTGATGGGGTGAGTTCAGAGATTTGGGTGCTTGAGAGCCAAAATAGATGCATCATGAGTGTGACACTGAGAGACAGAGTGTGAGAATTTAGGGGTAATTAGGAATGAGTAATTATACATACCGATAAGAACGGAAGTGTGAAACGCGAAAAAACAGACCGTTAAATACTCCATTTTCGTACTGCGTTTAAAGATTTTCACCCTCGGAACACATGTCATTTTCTAAATTGAAAAACCCATTAAGAATTCTACTGACAGAACGTTTTTACACGATAGAAAATAACATGATATACGACCCCTGACCTTCGTACGATCCCATGGTGCATGCTATGTGATTCTTATCATATTTTAAAGGTTGTTTTTAGAACACAGTTCTAAGGATAAATACATGTATGTTTTTTAGTATATCACCGTGTTATATTAGTTGCATACATTGTATTAGTTGCAATAATGAAATGGAATGCAATACATTATTTTCATATAAATTAATGCTTAGTAAACAAAATATCAATATTTTAAGGTAGATGAACGAGATTTCCTAAGCAGTCTTATTTTTCTTATTATTGGAGAGTTAATCAATAAAATTGCAACAATATTAAAATTTAAAATTCTTAAAGTTTTTAAATTTATTTTGCTATTTTAATGTTTAACTGCGTTTCTCAAAAATACTACTAAAATATGTTAAATTCTATGGAGAGAAAAGAAAAGAAAAAATAAATAATACTATCCGAAATTATGAATAAATATCATTATTTTTAGTTTAAATATGTCGATTTAACGGTTTTCAATTTACGCTTTAAGAAAAAAGTGTAATGTAAAGCAGGATAATATGATTTAGTTCTACATTTACAAAAAGTTTTATCCAAAAGCTGATATATTTTCATATTATTAATCTGTATGAAATAATATCATTCTAATTCGTTTAAAATGCAAGTAAATATAGAACTGGAAATATCATGCCATGTAAATAACTTGAAATTTAAAGCATGTATATTGAATATGTGTACAAGACATATATTAAAGTTTTAGAACAGTAGTTTTTAATCAAAAATAGGTCAGCCACCTATAGAACTTGACGACAATCGCATGGCCGAATTCGATTAAGGCAGCACTCGAAAACTATTTTCCTTCGAAGACATTTTCTGATTCACTTTTAAATATAAGCACACTTCAGACACAACCATATTCAAGATATTTTTGTAATCAAACAGTTTTTTCCTATAAGTGATTAACATGTGGAATTATAAGTATATAATTCTCTCAGGAAGATGATTTTTTTCTCCTTTCTTGCGCTTTCGTCTCTGGAAATTAGGTTCAAAACGCCAAATTTGACTGAGCGTTTGTTCCCCAAAAAGAAAAAAAAAAGTTCGATTGCATCATTTCTGAATAAGGTCATCTGCTAATTTGATACGTTTATGAAAAAAATGAATTCAAAAATGGGTCAGAAAGTAGCCAATTTGCATTTGAAAAAATTCTTAAACGCGAAATAAACAAGCATTAATTTGACAATAATGTAAAACTCTCCAAACTTTTATCCAAAATAGTGCCTACATGTCTCAATTTTCTATAATTGCATCAAAATCACTAGGTGTATTTTTCATTTTATTTATATTGTAAATTCCAAATATTATAAGTTTAGAATAAAAAAATGGATAAAATATATATTTCCGGAGAACAAAATTAAGGCTGTATTGGCTTGTTTGTATAATTTATAGATTTGTCTACTGATCTGAAAATCCCGTTTTTCTAAAATCAATTTATTCATTGCCTGATTTTCTCAAATTTACAATCAATTGGAATATTCATAAATTTTTGAAGTGAAAGTTCTATATTAAAAAGAAAGAAAGAAAAAAAATCAATTGTGTTTTTAGAAATTGCATATGCAAATACAATAAACTTTCTGTAATGGGCACTCTGTGTCAGAAGGAAATTCATCCTCGAAAAGATTTTCATGCCCTGTGAATTTATAAACATAAAAGTAAAATTTGTCTAAGGTGAAATATTGTCTGCTGTAAAGGGGAAAAAAAAATCCGATTTCGATCGATTTTGCCTTAGAGAAAGTTTATTCTATTTAAAATCAAAAGTTAAAGTTTAGATAAATAAAAAAAGCCAACTTAAGAACTAAATATGTAAGTAAATTCCATATGGATTATCAATACCCTCACTCACGCCTCCCTCCTCAAAAAAAAAAAAAAAAAAAAAAAAAAAAAAACCTGAGAATCCTGTTGCACTTTGAAAAAAATTACATACAAAATTGCCAAATATTTTTAAAACTTTAATAACAGCTATAACACACATTCAATTTCCGATAGACTTAGCAAAATTTCCAAATATAATTTGATTTGTCCCCCCCCCCCCTAACCAGTAAAAAGTCTCAGCGATGGCCCTGCATATTCCTGTGGAATAAAATCCTTTAATAATTGTAAAATATCTTTAATAGTATCATATTTCTCTCATATTTCATTTAAAATATTATTTTTTCTATTTTTATCAATTATAGATCAAGTAGGATTCACTTTATTTTAATTTTTTAATTATAAAGATTTACATTTTACTGTACATACATACATACACATGTTACATACATACCGTTTGCTTTCTTATTTTAGATAAATATATTTTCGTTTTCTTTTGTAATATTTCAAACACAATTGCGCAATTAGTTTCTCACATACTCCTCAAGTGTTCAAATATTTTCATAAGATGAATAAAGATTGTTTGTTTGTTTGTATTTATGTCGGCCAATTATCTACGCTGTGGGATATAGGCCCTAAGGGGTGGGATGGCCTCTGTTGTGGGGGGGGGGTCTTTCTGAGGGAACCTAACCCATATTTACGCAATGTTCGAAGAAAACCACGGAAAACTCCGAACGGTTAGGACGACGGTCGCGATTGGGTTCGAACCCAGCACCTACCGTTTACCAGTTTGGAAGTCAGAACCTCGCGGCCACTGGTGGGACCTAGATGAATAAAGAATAGAACACCATATTAACGTTGTTGTAAAGGTTGTGTATGCAGGGGTGCAGAAAATGTTTCTACTCTCAACATTTCCCCCAATCCGTATGAAAATTTCCCCAAAATTTTACGGCATGTTATAGATAAATGCTGTACTACCATATGTATAGAAAATCAATTTTTCCATTATGTCTGAACTTATGCACAAGTATGTGAGCAAGAGTATTTCTGAGTAAAAAAAAAATTCTGAAAATCACACAAAATTTTCTAAAAGGTTACAGTAAAGGGGGGGGGGGGGGAATCCACTCCCAGCATTATTATTATTATTATTATTTTATTTATTTATTTATTTATTTATTTATTTATTGTAGCCTTTTGACTAAATTCGCTATTTTTAGCGATCGTTTGACGAAATTTGTAGTCTTTGCCTTTTAACAAATGATCTTTTAACAAAACAAAAAATTATCGTTTAGCAAAATTTATTATTGTTTTGTGATCCTTTGTTGGAATTTGCGTTTATTTTGTGATATTTTGACGATATTTGCAATATTTTAACGAAATTTGCAGATTTTTTTTGCCCATTTTTTGGCGAAATATGTGGTCGTTTAACGATTTTTTTTGACGTAAAATGTGGTTTTTGCGATCTTTTGACAAGATTTGTGTTTTATTTTTTTTTTTTTTTTTTTTTTTTTTTTTCATTTGTTGGTGAAATTTACGTTCTTTTTAAATTTTACTTACGAAAATTGCAGTTTTAGCAATCTAATAATGAAATTTGTGGTTGTTTCGCCATTTTTGATGGAATCCTGCGATTTTTCACAAAATTTGTGGTTGTTTTGTGTTTGACTAAATCCGCAGTTTTTTTCGCGGTCTTTTGTAGAAATGGGCGTTTATTTTGCAGTCTTTTGACAAAATTTGTGTTCATTTCGTGATTTCTTGACGAAACTTGTAGTTCTTTAGACAAAATTTGCAGTTAATTTGGCGATCTCGTGATGAATTTTTTTTTTTTTTTTTTTTTTTTTTTTTTTTTTTTTAATTCTTGGAAAAAGTTTACGGTATTTTTTGTATCCAAATTTTCAGACTGGTGATTTTTTTTTTTTTTTTTTTTTTTTTTTTTTTAATTTTCAGAAAATTTTTAATTGATTCACCTGTGACATATGGTACACATGAATTTTGTGAAGGTCGCCATATGGATCTTTTTGTTTATAGTGAATTTTCTCTGGAATTATGGAATTCGTTGTTAAAATCAAAATCAACTGTATATGTTTCTGCAAAAATTCTCTGGTTGGTTAAAATTTCCCCCCTATCCTAGATCGCCGGATCGGACATATTCTGCACCCTTGTGTGTATGTTGTTTATAATTGATTGCTATAGGAGTATAAAATTTAGGTTATTTTCAAGCTTCAAAAATTATCTAAATCATCAAATTTTCTGTAAAGTGCTGTATAATTATAGAAAAATAAAAAAATAAATAAAATCTTAAAATTTTTATTTAAAAAAAAAAAATCTTTAAAAACCAATTTTATGAGGGTTTTTTTCTGGCTTCTCAGATTTTTTGATGATATGTTTTTTTTAGATTCGATTGTACTCTTTAAGGCTATTCTTAAATCTAAAAGCGCAACTTTATGACATAAATTTTAATTTATATTTGTTCGGATATGCATGAAAATGATGCTGTTGTTCAAAAACTATGTTATCAAAATATTTTTCTGGTTTATTTGCAAACGCAATAGATCTTTTCAGAAAATAGTGTCTAAATGGGCGTTTTTAACCGAATTTCTGTGAAAAAGAAGAATACACATTCAAGCAGGGTTTAAAAACGTATTTGTCACGTGATCAAAATCGCTGTTAACTTAAGAAGTCATTTATTCATCAAAATGGAGATACAGGTCGATTCCGATTCGCTTCCATAGTCAGGCCATCCAGTTTTATGTATTTCTGTTAAAAAAAAATATATTGTAAATGTGTTTAAGGTATCTGCCTACATCAAATTGGCTGTTTTGGTGAAAATTTTCGAATTTTTTTTTATTGTTTGATATGAAAGAGCAATCTTTTACGATTCCAAATCTGTTTTAATTTCATTTCTACTATTATTAGAAAAGGAGTTATGGCAATTTTAATAAACATCAAAATGGCCATTTCTGTGAAAAGTTTCGAATTTTTTTTATTGTTTTTCATGAAAGAACAATCTATTATGATTCTAAATCTGTTTCAGTTTATCAGTTTTAATTTATAATTCAGGATATTTAGGACTTTTACCTGTATTCGAACAATTAGGAGTATCAGTTGAACAAAATATGATCATAAACAGTTTTAAAATTGATGATGAGCGAATAAAAAATTTAAAAGTCACTCGCTATCCTCTGCAAATCTTACCAGGAAAATTAAAAGTGCTACAAGAAGTTAAAAATGGTTAAATATGAAGTTAAAAATGGGTTAGAATATAAATGTGATGCATTTTAAGTGTATAAATTAAATATATTAGATTTTTACAAGAAAATACATGCATGCGATTTCTGGAAAATTACTTTTTTTTTTCATTATTTCTATGTTCGATTAGCTTCATAACAAAAACAAGTTCTAAAGATATTTAAGGGTGTATTTCGATTCAAACTGCCTATTTTCCGATTTATTTTTGAACTCATTATTGCTCTCAAATACACCAAACTTTCAAAATCTCTTATTTGGAAAGTGCACAAGGTGCCAAAAAGGTCAATTCTTTGATAAGTGCACAAAACATTGCAAAAAAAGCAATCAAAAACGGCAATTTGAACCGATTTTTCCTAAGCGGGAGATTTGAGAACGAAAAAAGGGGTTATACTGCGAAGATAATTGTTTATAACTCAAATTCTAATGAATTGAGCGTAAAAAAACATCACTCGGCACCTCATACGTCCCTTCAAGAATCCTCTCAGCAAATTTCATGTTTCTACGTTTAAAAATGTGTCTGAAATTGTATCGGAAAATTTCGAGCTGTTGAAGATGGAAAAGCGTTTTTTCGAATACACCCTTAAGTGAAATTTGGTAGTGTTTTCAATATCACTCACGATGCTCTGAATTATGATCTAAGCTATATGTGATAATTTAATTATTTTATAGGCTCAAATATGAAAAAATGGTAATTTTTACTTTAAGAAAAGTATTTTTTATATATTTTGAAAATTTTTGGTTATTTTTCAAGATATTGTAAAACTCTTATTTCAGTGCACAGATAAGTGTAATAAAAGTGTGCAGCATAAAGGAAATTGAAATATTTTTATTTGAATTGAGTGTACGCTGTCTGGCGCAAACATGGTATTTTGCTACGAATAAAAAATTCAAATCGTCCCTCGCTTATACACAGAAAAACTTACCAGGAAAACAAAAAGAGTTACTAAGAAGTTAAAAATGGTTAAAAATAAAGTTAAGGAAGTGTTTGAATATAATTGTGATGAATTATAAGCGTTCAAAAATTAAATATTCTAGTTTCTTACCTATAAAAAGAAATCATTAAATGCGATTTCTGGAAAATCATTTTTTTCGCTATTTCCATGTGCGATAAACTTAATTACATATAAAGATTTAAAGATATTTTAGTGAAATTTTGTAAGAATGTTTTCCATATGACTCACTATGCTCTGATCTAGAATCTAAGCTATATGTGATAATTTAATTATTTTATAGGCACTCGAATATGAAAAAATGGTAATTTTTACTAAAAAAAATGTACTTTTTTATATATTTTGAAATTTTTCGGCTATTTTTGAAGATATTGTAAAACTCCTAGTTAAGTGCACAGATAAGTGTAACACAGAAGTGTGCAGCATAAAGGAAATTGAAATTTATTTATTTGAATAGAATGTAAACGTGAAATTTTGCTAAAAAACAGTAAAACCCCCCATTTTTTTTAAATATTAAAAAGATATTGCTAGGATTTTATTATGTTTTCTTATCATTCTGTAATACAATAGAACTAAAAATTATTATATTTTTTCAAAACTGTCATTAAAAAAAAAAAAAAAAAAAAAAAAAAGTACTCCGCACGTACGCAGATACGTATCGTCTGTATTTCGTAAATTCAAAGAAAAGTATAAATCAAAATAGAGACATTCTATAAAAGCGGTGTAGTAGCAGTGCAGCAAAAGTTAGAAATTTTTAACAATGTGTTTGCATGAAAAGTAGTATTTATGACAACATTCAGTATAGTTTTAAAATCACGAATGCATTAGTAATAAGTTCCGATTTCAGATAACATTTACGTTTGTTTTCTATTCTAAACTAGGGTGTAAAAAACATTGATTTTTTAAAATTACATTTTATTTTTATTTAACTCTGATTTTTTGTTTATTATTATTTATTTAAATCGGATTGTTACAATTTTTCCTCCAGTGTACAAATAATGAATAGTGACCAACAGTTTTGAGTTTCCAAAAAAAAAAAAGAAAAAACTAGGCTTTTTACGTACTTGCTGTACCTGAGCTTTTAAGTTATAAATTAATCTTAAAATCAATCAGTCGATCAATCAATCTCAATCTCTCTCTCTCTCTCTCTCTCTCTCTCTCTCTCTCTCTCTCTCTCTCTCTCCTTCTCTTTCTTTCTCTGTTTTTAGATAGATTTCGTATGAAATACTTACCTATTGCGATCAACTCTTTATGAGAAGCTGCCTTTCAAAACATGAGATGAGCGAATTTTGGCTCAACTTAAGTTATTTTTTGGCTGACATTTTAAGAAAGTATAAATACATATAAATGTAACTTTTTTATGGACACGATAACTTCTTTAATTCGGCTCAGATCTCTTCCAAACTGCTACATAAAATCAAGGCGCAAAAAATCTCGGTCACGTTCGTTAATGGGCAAAATCGGACCAAGGAAGTAGGAATAGGGAAGGGTTTTGTGAAAACCGTAAAAACCCCATAACTTCTTAGTTAAAATATCAAATAAGTTTAAAGTTTATATTATTTCTAAAAAATGAGCCAAAGATTTATGCATGACAGATTTTTGATAAAATTAAAAATGGGCTTAAAGGGCAAAAATAAATAAATAAATAAATAAATAAAATAAAAAAAATAAAATAAAAATAAAAATAAAAATAAAAAAATAAAAAATAAATTAAAAAAATAGAATTTTTGGAATTAAAAGATCACAACTTTCTCGATTCTGAAGATATCAAATCCAACTAATTTTTTTTTATAAATACTCTTAATATTATCGAAAACTTTTGTATTTACAATTTTTGATAGGAGTAATTCTTTTTGCAAAGGAAAATTAAAAACGAAAACAAAAACAATAAGAGGGAAAAAGAAGAAGAAAAAAAATCAATAACTTCATCAGTTCTTAAGATATCAATTCCAAATAAATTTATTATACATCGTCTTAATAATATCTACAACTTTTATGATGACACTTTTTTGATAGGACCAATTCTTATAGCAAAAATAAATTCAACAATAATAGGAGTTGAAGAAAAAATCCTAAATCCAAACTGCTTACATTCTGACCCATTTTTAAATTCGTTTATAATTTTCGTGATTTTTTTTTTTTTTTTTTTCTAAGCAAGGAATGTGAAAGCTACCTCTTCCTACCAGCACTGACCGGAAGGACTTTTTTATTACATCACTTTGTTCTCCTGCATCACTTTAACCTTCAAATGCATAACTGGACATTTGAATTATTCTATTGCTATCAGTTCTGAAAGGAATCTCATAAAGACCAGCTAATTCATATTTCGGTGTCGGATCTATTTTCTTGCAAATTACCTTTTTATTTCTTTGATGACCAGGCTATTACATTTATATTATGTCTAAGTGGTTCAATAGAACATATTGTATCTTCTGGTACAAACCAGGAAAATAGTTAAAACTTTTATATATCATTCCTATATGGTTTACATCCTTGATATTTTTATGAAAACAGAATTTGTAGATAAGTTTATTAATGAGGTTTGTTGAAAACCGTTTTCTTCAGCGATAATTCGAATGGTTAAATATTAAGTTCTTCAAAGTATTTACTTGAACATACTTTAAAGCTAGTCAAATAAAGCTTTCAGATCAAATGACACGATTCCATCGTAGAATTTATTGTTCATAACTTTTTTTTATGTAAAAATGTATCATGCAAATTTTACATTAGATGAGATTTAAAAATATGTTCTGATTCATTATGAAACATAAATCATGATATTTGCAGGCATAACCAGAGGCGGATTATTCATTAAACTGAGCAGTCTAAAGTCTAGGGGCCCGAACGAAAAGGGGCCCCAGTACTAAGATTTAACATAGATTGTATTCTGAATACTATCCATTTTTAATTTCTTCTATTTCCACAAAAAAAGAAAAAAAAAAAGAACTTTTTTGACATGCATTTATGATAGTTATACACAGAACCGCGGCAGTCAAGCCAAGATTTTTTAAGCAACTCTACGAATAATATATTTTAAAGACTTTTTAAAGTTTGAATCAAACGGTTTGTCTATTTTCAGCTTTTAATTTTTAGATCACAGCCTATCTAAGCCTGAGAGCTTATGCACCGCCCGTTTTGTATATATGTGTGTAACGCGATAACTCATGATAAAAATGTCTGACTTACTTAAAATTTTGGATATAGGTTTATTCTGATAAGGCGTTACCTTGATTAGATTTTGGGAGTGCACTTTATAAATATAAGAAGGAGAACGGGGACTAATGCCTTCCCCCTTACTTTATATAAATGTGTTTTTCATGCAGAATTATCAGATTTCATTCAAATTTTAGGTACAGGATCATTCTGATAAGGCTTTTCCATGATTACTTTTCGAAGTATATCGAATAAATATAAGGAACAAAGAACGGGGACTAATCCCCCCCCCCAATAATTTAGATAAATGGGTTTTTCATATAGAAAAACCCATTTTCATTCAAATTTTAGACATAGGATCATTCTGATGAGGGCCCCTCCATGATTATTTTTTGAAGTTCTTTGGATAAGTATTGGGGACGGAATTTACCCCCCCCCCCCGTTTTTCAGAAAAATGGGTTTTTTCATATAGAATTACCAAATTTCATTCAAATTTTAGGTATCGGATCATTCTGATGAGGTGCCTCCGAGATTAGTATTGGGTGTTCATTGGATAAGTATAAAGGGCGAATGGAGTGTAACCCCTCGTAATTTAGGTTAATGTGTTTTTCACGCAAAATTTAACTATTAACTTCAAATTTTTTATATAGGTTTATTGTGATAAGACGCTTCCCTGATTTGTTTTTGGAACTCATTGGATAAATATAAAGAGGAGATAGGGGGGACTACGCCTCTTAATTTAGGTATGCAGAATTAACCAATTTGCTTCCATTTTTCAATACAGGTTCAAAGTAAAAAGCTTCCCTGATTAATTGTGGGCTTCTTTTATTAAATATAAAGTAAGTTAAGGACGATTACCCCTCTTAAGTTAGCTAAATGGAGTTTTATGCAGAATTATTCGATTTGCTTTAAATTTTGGATGTTGGTTCTTTTTGATAAGTTGAATTTCTCAATAGTTTTGGAGGTTTAATGGTTTAGTATAAAAGAGGGAAAGGGGGATAACTCTTCTTTAATTACATAAATGGGTTTTCATGCAGAAATATCCGACTTGCTACCAAATTTTGGATGCAGGATTATTATATGATAAGGTGCATTACTGATTAGTTTTGGGGTTCAATCATTAAGTGTAAAAAAAAAAAAAAAAGAAAAAGAAAAGAAAAGAAAAAAGAAAAAAATGCGAGGCTATTTCGTCTCTTATTTTGTTTTTCGAAGGGCATTATTATATAAGGCTGTAATAGTATTATTATATAATAGTACAATCAGTGTGCATAGCCTGTGATCTCAATGTCACCAGTTTAACTGGGCAATATTCTTTTTATTAAATCTCCCCCCCCCCCCCCACACACACACACTCATCTTTTTAAAGAAAGCCCTGTATTTCAAATTTCTGGATATCTTAAATATGATTATTTTTCTTTAAACGATTTCTGTCCGTTTATTAAAAATTTATGAGTGCTACTATATTGCAAAACTATTGCACAAAATTAAAAGAAATTTTATATTTAGTGTAACCTAGTCTGATGATTATTGATTATGCACTAATACTTATTAGATTTTGATTATAATAATGAAGAAAATAACTTCTGCCTGGGAGGAAGATGTACAAGTTGAAAATTGCACGTCAAACGTGGGAAATGAAGTGCGTTCGTACTGTAACTAGTTTTATAAATATTCAGATATTGGTTCAATTATGCAAAAATGCATGAACATGATATTTGATACGATTATACATATTAAATTCAGTAATACGAAACTAATAAGACTCCATCTTAACTAGGACGTAATCAACATTATAAAGCCAGAATCATAACCTGTCATGGGATATCACTGAATCAATTACGCTATGATTTGGTAGAATAAAGAATACTTTTATTTTTATGTTTCAAGTTCTGAGTATGTAAGTCATTTGAAATGACTCGACAAAATTCTCCAACAATTATATAAATTACATTTCAAACCATTCAGTTGTGTAGATTTGCGCTGTTACATGCGGACAGACAAGATGACGATTATAGGTGCAACATATTTACAAAAATACATCTCCCCATAGACCATAATGTATTGGAATACTTTTGAATGTCTCTGTGTAAATAAACTATGAACGTTACGTACTTAATTTTCATTACCGAACATGGCACAGAAAATCTCAATAACACATATGAATTACATGTAATTCATATGTGTTATTGAGATCAGAGCAATCCAACTGTATATACGCAAGTTAAGAATTCAGACACATAGTCGGACAGATAAACTATTTTTTAAGCACTTTCAACTATGTTTATATTGGTTTCGGATAAATTTATAAAAAAGATACTTCACTTTCGAAACTAGTTCTGAAAGTGGAATTATGTTATTAAAAAATCTACAAATCTGATAAGTGGAACAAGCCATATTAGAACTAACATAAGTTATCCTATAGAAAAAAGAAATGCTTGAAAATATTCAAATTTAATTCAGAAATTCGAAAATACCCTGCACATGGGTTTAGAATCAGTAAGCGGGTGTTTTCAAGTGAGTGAATAGACCACTTAATTGCACAAAGTATGCAAATCAAGTACAGCATCACATTTGTTTTAAAAGATGCTATACATATTAACATAAGAAATTCAATTTTTTTATATTGTCCCTGATTTCTAAACTATTCTCCTCCCTTTACTAAGAACATTTAAAAATATTATATTGTTTTGCGACCAAAACTTATTGAATTTTATTTAAATTTTATGAAAATTCAATTTTTTAGATTATCTAGATCTATCTAGATATCTTAGATTATCTAGAAAATCAATATAACTATAATTTATACAGAAACAGTATACAAATTAAATTTCATGTTTTAATATGCATACAGCTTATTGTAAAACAAATATAATATACATAAAATCTGTACTTAAATTTTATAATCTGATTTATGATATGATCTAAAAGATGTACATTTTGAATCACCCGAAATATATCTCTTTGAATAAATGATAAAGAAGTCCGCAAATATGTCAAGCCTACGGGCTCGTGTGGTCATTAATTCGCCTCTAGCATAACTATTGAATTTTTCATTATCTAAAGATTATTTTAAAATTTATTTTATTATTTATTTATTTATTTTTGATAATTGAATTACATCTTAAGTCATAAATGATTTTTTTTCTCGTGATTACAATATCATGAATAAATTCATCAGTAATTGAACATTTCAAGTCAGTATTTCCCAATTTTTTTTTTTAATAAATGGCACAGTTTAGAGTGTTCTCACATCGTGACGTATTATCTTTTGACATATGAAACATTTAATGTGTTCTTTTAATACATGCATAAAATTTTCAGACGGCTCTTGATAATGATATAATGTGTTTAATTTTCTTTCAAGTAAAGCATGTTTCAGATTATGCCATCAATACTGAAATTTAAATGAAATTTTTGAGCCGTATGGCAATACTCAAATAAAAACTGACTACTTTGACACATTTTTAGTTCATTTTTGTTCTTAAGCGAAGGAAAGGGGCAGATACTCTTATTCGAAAACTGTGCAATCGAATAGTTTTCTATTCTTGGATAAAGGAAGAAGATATTTCAAAGAACGTTGTCAAGGAACCGCTTTGAATAATGAAAAAGAAAAATCTGCCATCATGAGAAAACAGCTGTTTATAAGTCAAGATATAAGTCATTTATCGGAAAACGAAAAATCTTTGCATAACAAATCATTGAATAGTTATGTCTCCAAGTATTGTGTTTTTATGTCTTTAAATGATCCGTTAATGTGCCAGTAACTCTTGTGTTGCATAGAGCAAAGATTTTTTTGCTTTTTTTAGGGGGTAGGGAGCGAAGGAGAAAGGATCACTTTAACAGTCATGAAAAAAATTACATTACAGATGTAATCTGTTGTAACTGAAAATCTTTCATGATATGTGACATTTCTGATCATTTTTTTTTTTTTAACTGATAGAGAATACCGAAAAAGTACACATGTAAGCATAAAGGAAATTTCGCAGCACTGTCAGAACATTCCGCATTATTGAATTGTGAAAGAGAAAAGATGGAAATTGGCAATTATAAAATCAGTTAATACTGATTAAATTAACTTATGATTTTAATACTTTTCGACATAACTGAAATGAAACGTTAATTTCTAATATGCTTGTTTGACATTTCCTTTCAGGATGACAGGTAGAGGCAGTTCCGAATTTTCTAACGGGCTGGACCGACAATAAATAAATAAATTAAAATTTTAAAAAAAAAGAAAGAAAGAAAAAGAAAAGAAATTGAACGGGCCTTACGGGCCAGGCCGGCCCAATAAAATATTTAGTGGGCCGGACGATCCGTTAGAAAGATTTATGCAAAAACGATAAAATGTGAACTATTTTTAATGAATACAGCTTTATCGAGAATAAATATAAATGTGCATCACGAACCGATTCTTATTTGGCAACATCAATATAGAGATGTAAGTTTTACAGATCGGCATCGGGCAGTTACATTGTATCTAATCCGGGCTTAATACTTTTTTAGCAGACTCGTTCCTGGCCGAGATCAGGCTTGCATTGCTTTTCTACATATAGTCGAGCCGGGCCGGAACCAGACTTAATTGCGCTTATGATGTGTAGGGCAGACAACAAGATTTGTAAAAATTTGAATAGCGATATAGAATTTATACGTTAATGTAATCTATGGAAATATACTTCTTAGTGGTTCTTAAATTCATTTCTCAACAACGCGAAAGTCTGTCACTTTTTCTGACTAATTTTTAACTGTAAATTAATATATAAAACCAACAAGCCTGACTGTTAAAAAGATTTAGAATCAAATAGAGTTTTCTATTTTTGATAAATAAGAAAATTGTATACACTTGTTGAGATATAAGAGATTCTTGTCATGTAGTTGGAGATTTTTTCCCCCTTCCCATGGTGTCGCTTCCGGAAATTTGATTCAAAACGCTAACTTTGATAGCATTTTCTTAAACTGCTTATATAAAAAAATGGATAAAGCCATTCGATTACATAGTTTCTAAATAAAAACACTTGGTAATTTTATGCGTTTCCGAAAAAAAAAAAAAAAAAAAAAAAAAAAAATCAGAAATGTATTAGAAAGTAACTTCGGATTTGAAAAAAATCATTAATAAAATGATATAGAAATATATCCATAAATCTTCTTTTTATTTTGCAGCTTCAAAAGTTGTGATGTTTTTAACTTTCTTTTTTTCTTTTATTCTAAATCTTTTTTTTAATGAATCTTTATTTAAATGTTGAAAGTCTAAGAATATAAATAATCATTAATGTTGCTATTCTGCATTTTCTGTAATATATATACTGTAAAATCATTCCATAAATGCATGCAGTATGTATGCAGTATTCTTTGAAAAAATGTTAATTATATGATAAAAATTTGATTTTTTTAGAAATAGAAATTATGTCGGCAAAATTATTCAAGGGCAAAAATAACTATATGACGCATGTCGCACGTCGCGCTCTTTCTGCTTCAGGAAATGTTCCCTCAATAATAAATAAGGAGGAAATTAACGAGGAAATAACAGAAATCATCAATTTTTTAGAAATAAAAACGTGTATCAATACCTATATTAAAACCTTACTCGTAATTTTTAATATTTGTTAAAGAGAAAAAAAAAAAATATTTATTAGATCTCATAATTTTTGCTTTTCAAACGGGGGGGGGGGGGGGGGGAATTAAAGAATTCTTTTTCGAAAGCCACATCAGCAAAAACTGAATCTTTTTTCTTTTCTTTTTTTTATGTTTGAAATCCATTTCTCTAAAAACAGTTTAAAATAGTAATAATAATAATAATTTGCGCATATATAATTCAGCAATATTGTTTTTTTTTTCTTCAAAAACAGCTTTAAATGAATTTCAATCAAAATATTGCAGAATAATAATTCAGTATATGAAATATTTTTCCAACACTATTTCATTTTTACATTCTATGCAAAAATCCTTTTTAGTTTAAGTGTGAACTAACTTCAACTAATAATGCTGTATAATTAAAAGTTTTATTTATTTATTTATTTATTTTTCTTGTATTGCTGCATGGCATATTTAAAGAAACATTGTAACGTTAGTTGATAAAATGCACAATGTATATACCGCATTTCATGTTATAAACTGAAAGCGACATTTCTACATACAAACTTAAAAAACAGAATATTTGTGTTATTGGGTGGGTAGAAATATTTGTTTGAGAACCGCTTTCAAAAGTAAAGAAGAGATTACACATCTGGACCACTGGTTTCCCAGATGTTCTTGAGTTCAGATAAGATCATCTTTCTTCAGGGACTGACCATTAAATAAGTAAAGTAAACATAAAGTGGAAAATGCATGTCTTTCGAAGACGTAATCAATCACCCGGAAAAAAATCATTCCCGCTGATAAAAAGGGAAAATCGAAGGCAACAAAATGGCGTTAGTTTTAATTTTATCAAAAACAGCAGAAGATTAATCACTTTGTCCCGCCCCTAATTTGTTAACCTGCCGCAGATGTCATCACCTCAAATTAAAATTAATCGATTTTGGCTGTTATGGGAAGAGGCCAGTTCAGAGCGGCGAGGAAAGTGTCCCCCTCGACTGGGAAGCATAAAGGGGGGCATCTCTATTCTTCTCTTGCAAAAAGTGCAATTATGGGGTTGCTGGAATAAACAATCTTTTCCTAAATTTCTTTCACGGTCTGTCCAAATATAAAAGCTTTTTTTTGGAAAACAAAAGGACTTTTTGAACAAAATTTTATGTAATAAGGTATAAAATCTATCCCTTATTGAATTTATTAGAAAAGTAGTGATAACATATAAAAAATAAAACATAAAAACGATAAAAACAATCCTCTTTTAATCCATACGGACAACGAGTAGAACCCGTATCTCCACCTGTTGGTGTCTATTGAAAACAAGGGGAAATTTTTAAATTAAAATTTTAAAAATAACGGTGATATATTTCATCCAAAAAATTATACCACTTTTAAGATACGAGTCTTATCTTTCACCAAAAATTTTTTTAAATCAATCACTGCAATAGCAAATGCGTTATAGTGGTTTTTAGAATGTATCATAAGCAGTATATGAGAAGATAATACTGACGGTTACCCTTAAAAACAAGTTGGAAATTGCACGTAAAGCGTAGCAAATGAGGTGCGTTCGTACGATAACGAAGTTTTAAAAATATCACTTTCATATATCAATCTCATAAAATTGTAAATAGTTAATTACAATTAAAATGCGCACCAAACAATGTTCTCCCTATGCCATTTTGTAATGGAATACTTTTGTGTAGCTTCAGTGGCGTAGCTACGGGGGGCGCCCGCCCCGGGCGCCGAGGTTAAGGGGCGCCAAATTGAGAGAGGTTTAAACTGAAATTATCTTGCATACTTTAACAATAAACAAAAACTGTTGACTTTAAAAAATTTTATGTTTGTTAATGTATTCTATAGTAAAATATTTTGTTAGATCCAATTAATGAAGAAAGGAAAAATTTATGTAAATATTTCTAGGGATGGCTGAACAGAATCGGTAACGAAGATAATTATGTTTCTGAATTGAAACGCAAAATGATTAAATAGGGGCGCCAAATTCAGAGGAGCTTTAACCTTCCGTCTACCAGACAAAAAACCCATTTATCTACGGCAACACCTAATTTTAATTCCAAACTTGCAAACGGCACCAGTAATATTTTAATATAATTTTGCTTTTACAATGAAAGCTTAAATTAAGGAATTCGTAATATCTAGACAAATCCTTTATAAATTCCGGTGTCAATCGACAATTTCTCATTTTACCATTGACACCAGAAATATTGCTGTCGGGTCCAATGGACCCGTCTGGTAGACGGAAGGTTAAACTGAAATTATTTCAGATATTTTGAAAATGAATAATAATTGTTAACTTCTTTTGTGTGTGTGTGTGTTAATGTTTTGAAGAAATTCAGTGAAGGTGGAAGGAAGGGCAAAATTCATATTTGTTAATTGCTGATGGAGGCTTTTAATTGTCTAGCCTGAAATAAATAAATC
Organism: Maratus speculifer; assembly: GCA_964019185.1. Lineage (NCBI taxonomy): Eukaryota > Metazoa > Arthropoda > Arachnida > Araneae > Salticidae > Maratus > Maratus speculifer. Next base: position 52,707,700 of record OZ025293.1, read on the forward strand.
AAAAAGCCTATTGGATACTTGAAATCACATTTCTGGTATTAATAACATTTTTCATTTGTAGCTAGCTGACCCGTCCGTCGATCTTTCCAAATGAACCGCGAATGATTAAAATCTCTATTCAAATTTAAATTTAAAAAAAAAAAAAATCTTTCAAAATGAACCTCTGGGATGGGTCTCCAGTGTCTTCGGCATCTTAGAACGGGTGGGCTACGCAGGCAAGAACTAACCATTAAAAACATGCATTCAAATTTATTTCTATCAAAACGAATCTTCGGAATGGATGTGCGCTGCCTATGTCACCATAAAGAAGGCGTACTGTGCACGTGCAAGAACACCTGGTGATAATCGTAAAATGAATTGAAAGAAAGAAAATTTCCTTGAAATAGGTCCCATGAAATCTCAGACAAACATGCCCCTGGTGGTGAAAAATAGAGCTAAAACCTCTAAGACAATCAAGTTGAATGCTAAAAATCCAGTGGAAATTGGGTCCATATAACCCGCATAAGAATACGTCATCTTCACATGAAGACGGAGCTAGAAATTTCAAGAAAATCGTAAGCCAATTTACAAGAATCAGTGCCTGTTGAAATCTATTTTGTAGAATCCTACAAAAAACTTAAAAGCTCGATAGTCATCATACTTTAAAATGTAAATAAAGGGAAGAAAGTGTTGTGGACAGTAACTCCTATCACTTCACTCTGTGAACAGAACACACTAGTAATTTTTGATTAATTTGATAAAATACTTTTAAATTATGATTTTAGCATTTGATAGGGTTTAATAATTAAACTGATTGTCTGCATGTTATATAGTCTTTGATCAGTCGTTTTTCAAAAACTAGTGGAGTGATCGGACGGAAAAAAAATATTTTTAGTTTTGTTTTTAATGGAAGTTCGTTTCTGTATGTTTCTCTCGTATGCAGACCTGCGACAGGCGATTACTTTTTAAAATTCTAATTGGTATCCCTTTTCCAAAACAGAAATCACACACTTTAATAACATTTACAATAGAAATAAACGTCAGTATTTATATTAGAAAAATACTTATGCGAACAGAATACAAAAATAGTCGACTGTGGCAGCTTTTGCATGTGGGATCTCTCTCTTTTGTATACTTTCGCCGTAAATTAAAACGAAAAAAGTTATCGAGTTATTTTCAAAAAAATTATAACCTTTTTTTACATAAGGGTTTTGAAATTTTCAAATTAAAATCTTAATTAGTTTTTTTTTCTTTTTCGCTGATAGGTGAAAAATTTTAATTTCTTTCAACTGGGAAATCTAATTCAGATGAGTGTGCGATTTTTGCCATTAAGCGGGGGGGGGGGGGGGGAAATCACATTTTTTATGAATTTTTAATTGATATTCTCGACTATAAGAAAAAAGAAAAGAAAAGAAAAATTTTGAGTCTCACATTCGTTAGGATAGGATTTGCCTTGTACTACCCTCACCCAAAATTTCAGAGTTGTATGTGTAGTAGATATTTTTAGTCCTGTCCGTCATACACGCGGACACATATAGATTGGTTTTCATGCTGATTTTTGCTGTTCTTAGCATTCCATATAAATATTTAAAATGAAAGCTTCCTTAAACCAATGCAAAAAGTATTTAGCTGAATGAACAACGAGAAAAGGTATTATTTCTTCCTTATTAGAAACTCCATTTTTCCGTAATTGTCATTGAGAAAACCAAATAATGAAATGAGAGCGACCTATCACAAATTTTTTCTACTTAAATTGTATAAAAAAAGCAAAGTAGGACTTTTCAGTCTTTCTAGTACGAGCAATACAAACGTCTGTTTTCCTCGTTTTAAAAGTTCAATTTATTTTACATATATTTAAATTCAGCGCCTCGGGAACCTCTTTGGACCGAACTCTTTCGTCATTGCATCTTACAATCATCTCGGTGAAATCGATCGGAAGTCTTACGACTTATTTACGCCAATTTCGGGACCTACATGGTCGTAAGTTATGCAGGCTTATCAGAATTGCCAAATCTAAACTTTTTCGTTCCAGTTCATGCAAATATGTTGAGGCTTGTAATATTTTCCAGTAGGGCCGAAGATACCAATTTGCGAAAAACGTTTAGTTTAATTGGTTAATTAGCTCTTGATTGACATATGGGCAAGATCCGCACAATTCCTGGAATCTGAAACATACAAAGATTTAGCCACAAACGAAAGAAGAATTGCCTAAACATCACTATTTTCCATTTTAAGTTACTCTCTGATTTTACTGGTGAATATAATAATAAATGTCATGCGGTAAAACAAAATTGAAGGAATAAAATGGATTTTGAGAAAAAGTATTTATGTATTTTAATTTAAAATTTTAAATTTCAAAAGGATTTTAGTTTTTAACATCTTCATCTGTAGCATATCTCTCTCTATTTTTTTTTTCTATACTAATATATCTCACTATATTGATATCTGATCATTGTCATGCGACTGAGAATATGTTATGGGTTTATTAAGATCACAAACAAAATTCGTTGGATATCTTGATTCATCATAAGAATTCAAGACCTTTTATTGTTTTCCCATCCATTTTTTAAAATGAATGCATATAGCAATTTGAAATTCTAGGGTGACTGCAGTTTATAATCAGGAAATATTATTACCATAATCGGATGCATCATAACTTAGCAATTTTAATAATTTTTTTTTTTGTTGTTTTGCAAATTTATTCTCTTTGTTACTATTATCATTTCAGAGCCAAATTACCGCACAGGCCCATAAGGTCATGGCTTTGGACCCACTGTTGCTGGGGGCTTAAATTTAGTAAAATGATTTTTTTTAAGTCTTAAAATTCTAGTTTCCGCATTATTTTATCAAAATCAAAAATATATTTTGATTATTTTGAAACCATATCGTAATATCTAATAATAATATATTTCTTATCCTCTACAAATTCCCCCAGAAATGTATAGGAACTGCAAGGTGCCGTCAAACAGGTGCTGGGCCATGGGCCCCGCACAATCCTAATCGGGCTCTGCATCCCACATGCTTAAAACAACATAAACATATCCGTGAACGAACCGCTAAAGTATTTGAAATTGCCATTCAAATTCAATATTGATGAAAATTGGAAATCTTCAGTAATCTGTTTCTATTCGTTTTAGTTTAGTGTGTTTGAGTAAAATTAGCCGAATCCAAACAAGAAAAGTGAAGATCCTTTTCCTCCCCAAATAAAAAGACTATTTTCTTTCTTCTTCCAAAAAAAAAAATTTCTTTGGAAGGGGGGGGGGGGGCGCAAAAATTAATCTTGCCCCGGGCGCCAAAACACGTAGCTACGCCACTGTGTAGCCTTGTAAATCAATAACAAATGTTCTTTGCACCACAGATTAAGCAAAATGTATATTATAACATGTACTTTATAGATGCATATCAATTTTAATATGTTCGACTGAGCGTAACGCCTTTAAAATGCATTTGAAACATTTTCCCCCATTGACCGTAATGTAACGGAATACTTTTGATTGTCCCTGTAATTGAACTATGCATCCGATTTTGATAAAATTTGAAATAATTCGATAAAATTTTGTAATAATTATGTATTTTAAATTTTAAACGATTAAAATGCAATTGAATTCCCCCCCCCCCCATTGACCGTAATGTAATGGAATACTTTTGATTGTTCCTGTAATTGATCTATGCATCCGATTTTCATAAAATTTGAAATGACTCGACAAAATTATGTAATATTTATACATTTTAAATTTCAAACGATTTGGTTGGGTAGTTTTTGCGTTGTTATATGCATACAGACGGACAGACGGACGGACTGAACAACAACTATAGGTTCTACGTATTTACATAATTACGAACACACCTAATAAGAATCTGTGCGAACTATCTCCTTCAGCATTTTATAAATGTGTTATTAGCAAAGGTTCATTTTTCTTTCAACAATTAAAGTATCGTCCCTAAAAAATAATGTTATCTAACATAAGCTAGGCATTAAATATAGTAAGATGTATCATCGTGCGGTTAGATAACGATAATCTCTTCATCTGCTGCAATTTTTTTTTTTAATTTTTAAGCATCACACATTTTTTTTTAACTGCGATTTGTTTAAAAACTGTATCTTAGTTTATTTTTGAGATATTAATTTTTTTGTAGTTTTTAATACCATTTCTGTAATAATGCCAATTGAAGTACTCCATTTTTGTAGAAAGTAAAGAAAAATAAGTAGAAAAGAGTAGATTACATCTTTTTGTGCGCATTTTCTCAAAACAACTGAAAAAAAATATTGCTAATTTGAAAATTTATAAATGAATGATTTCTTATAAAACATGGAGCTATTATAAACTATATTTAATTTTAAGTGTCCATATTAATGTAGATAGTATTTTTTTTTCGAGTTTAGGATATCGCTTTTTGCTGGGTTTGTGTATTATTCCGCGACAGTGACGTCCTATGCATACTTTTCTATACCTGTTGTTTAAGCCCGGATCAGTGTTGCCTGTTTGGTCTCCATCTTTATTCAAAAATTTCTCGTTGATGCCAGAAGTAATTAATTGCATTTTATTCTATATTTAATAACATTTAGCGATGACATAATATAAAAGTTTTATTTTCAAAATTTACTTATTTCACTGAAAGAATTTAATGCCCGTATGGAGACCTTCCTTGTAAGATTAGACCTAGAATCACCCACAAATGTATATTCAGTCTTTTATGCTTGGGCTGCATGATTTTCGATTGTATTGTCACATAATTTTTGTTTAAGTGTAGTGTTAAAAGTGGTGAAGCAAAAAGTTAATTTTCGTCATATAATGTTCTTTTATTTTAAAAAAGGTAAAAATGCTAGTCCGATTGCTCGCAAAATTTGTGTTGTATGTAAACAAAGTGCTGTTTCAATTAGAAGATGGTTTGAGAAATTTAAGCCCGGAAAGGGCATAGCCGGATAAGCATTGGAAACATGCCTTTCAATCAAATTTCTTGATTTTTTCCCCAGGTGTATCTGCATATCTGGCAATGTATTTCCCCTATTATCAGCTTATAAATATTAATATTTTAAGAGATAAAAATGTTTTTTTGATTTTTTAAAAACCTCATTTTCTCAAAAACTACTGTACCGAATTACATGTGATTTATTGAGTTTATATAGACATTAAAGATGCATAACTGGTAAGTTTTGTAAAATTTTCTGATTATAAAAAGTGTGTGAAAAAACGACTAAAATTTTTTGAAAAATAAAAATCATATCTTATAGTTGTCGGGAAATTACCATTTTCTAGTAAAAAATTCATCATATGTGCCCATATATCTATATTATAAAGGCCAAACGTATCTGTGCGTAACGCATACGTCATTTTATGAATGGCAACACTTTCAAATCTTAAATGAAATTTCAGTATTGCAATTATAGCTACTACAAATTTTTAAACTTCTGCATACCGCACATTTTCAATTCTTACACCATCCTGTAGGGGAAAAAATGCACTTTTAAATGAAATTTGTTTGAAAGCTGTATCTTAATTTGTTTTTGAAATATTAATTTTTTTGTAGTTTTTAATACCGTTTTACTTATCGTGGCAACAGGAGTACTCCATTTCAATTAAATCAAAGGAAAAATGGGAAGAAATTGATTACTGTATCTTTGTGTTGCCATTTCTCATTAAAAGGGAAAAAATATAAATTTAAATATCTTCTGTTATAAAACCCGGTGAATTTTGATTTCATTTACAAAATTTGATTTACACGTAAAAGGATATCAACAGTATAATATCTGTTTCAGCTAATAGCAATGAGACTTCAAGTTTTGAATCAAAATGATCAAATTAAAATGCCAATCTTTTCTGAAAAGGTGAATACAGATACGAAATGTGCATTTGTAAATTTTGATATGATGAAAATAATGCCGTGTTTAGATTTCACGGGAAAAATTTCTATGATTAAGTCAAAGTTGACAAATTTTGCTTTTTTTCATTTTGGAATACTAACATAAGAAATAAGAACCTAAATTGATAACTTTATCATAATAACATTTTTTTAGTACTACTTGGTTATCCCGTCGACCAATTTCGCCAAATTATACAAATCGCCAAACTAATAGCCAAATTATGCATGTTGACTTAATTTTTATTTTAGATAACTCAAAAACAAATAATTAGTAGAATATTAATAAAAATATAAATATAAAGTCGAAATAAAAATCACTTAATAAAGTTTTAAACACATGTTTCGTGTTTAATGTAATTCAATGTGACATTCACGATCATCCATTATTGGCTTTTAATCTTATACTTCGGCGGTAATTTTTTGGTCAACGGGATAACCAAGTAGTACCATTATTTTTTTACTGCTTACATGCACGATTAAAGTTTAATTTTAACAATTTTTAGAACTGAATTTTATAGAAATAGTATTTTGTTAACTTTAATTTGAATATCATTTGTTTAAGTGTTAGACCTACCAATGTACAATGCATTTTTTACTATAACTAATTTTGTATGTTTATTAAAAATCAATAAAACAGTTCCTTTTTAAACATTTTCTTTCGTCGAAATTCGACGGGTTCTACCTAGTTATATATAAAAGCTGTAAGTTTTGGGTACTACATATAAATATTTACAATAGTATGTATAAAATTAATTAAAATTCATTTAAAGGCGTTACTTTGGGCGGAGCTACGCAACTTTGAAATCCGAAAAATCTTTGGAATAATGTCAATCCTAAACAATGGCGGATCTAAAGGGGGGCGATGTGGCGATCGCCCCCCCCCCCTTGAGCCCAGTAAAGGGTCTGAAAACGTTGCCTGCACGGAAAAAGGATTGGACTTAAACTCGAGACCGGCGCGGCTCGGGTCGGGCCGCACCATTTTTAAGTCACGAAACTGGGTCAGGTCTTTACACTTACAGAACCGGGGCGGATCGAGTCTTACTTTTTCCTGTCGAGCGGGATCGAGCCGCACTTTTCTTTTCAGGGCGGGCCTGGCGTGGATTTCGTTCTTCCTTGAGGTAAACGCTCGGTCTAAGATCGAGCCAGACCATAAGAGAGGAGAAGCAATGGCGGATCTAAGGGGGGGGGGGCGAAAGGGTGATTGCCCCCCCTTTAGATCCGCCATTGGCGGATTTAAGGAAAATGCGCCTTGGCATTAGGGCGATTCCGCCCCCCCCCCCCCGCTGGGCTAATAAAAGTTTCCTAAAAAGACATGCATCCTCGCTGGAAATGAATTGAAGCCTAACTCGAGTCCGGGGCGGGCCGCGCCTTTTTAATTTCGCGAGGCGCGGGCTGGGTCAGGTTTTCTCGCTTTCAGAACCGGACAGTATCGTGATCATTATTTTTCTGCAGATTTGGGTCGGGCCCAATGGCGGGTCTGTGGGGGCGATCGTCTTCACTTCTTGAGCAATAAACGTTTCCCAAAAATACATGCATCCTTGCAAGAAATGAGTTAGATCCTAACTAGAACCCCCCCCCCCCCCGGGCCGCGCCTTTTTAAGTTCCCGAGGCTCGGACTGTGTCTGGTCTTACCGCATTCAGAACTCGGCCGTCATTTATTTGATACTATCAAGATCATCATTTTTCTGCTGATTTGGATTGGGCCTGACTTATTTTTCTTCCAGATCGAGTCTGGCCTGGAGTCATTCTTCTTAGATGTCTGCATTAGAGATGACACAGGTTCAGACTTAGCCCGTGTCCGATACGAGATCGTGCTTTGTTTTTATGCTGGTCTACTGATTTGATTCGCACTCATTTTTTCTGAAATCTGAAAATGTTACTTATCGATGAATAGAAATATGTAAAAAACTTTTTTTTCCTCTTAAAAATTAGTACTTATTCCTTTTCAAAGCAATGTCTTGCTATTTTGATAAAAATGAAAAAAAGGCACATTTTTTTTAATTTTAGTATTTGAATGCTATTAAAGAAACAAACCAAACAATTAGTCATATCCAGACTTCGAGTCGATTACAGAGGACTGTAATCGATTACGATTACAATTATTTTCAATTTCTAAAAACCGATTACGATTATGTCTCTTTTTATGACAGTTGGATTACGATTACGTTTAGATTATGATTACAATTTTTTTGTTGGATTACGATTATGTTTAGATTACGATTACAATTTTTTTTGTTGGATTACGATTACATCTAGATTACGATTACGGTTGTAATTTTCGCGGCTGCAGGTCATGTTGACAAATGTGTTGGCTTGTGTTTTAGCCATTTGTTTCTCTTATTAGGATTTACCCAATTTTTCACAAAACAGTTCTAAATATTTTTTCGGGGGAAAAAATGCATTCTTAAATATTAAGGAGTATTATATTTATGTATGTACGCAAGATAGCATAAATTTCGTCCTTTATAAAAAAGATCAATTTCTTATTAGAGTAATTAATTAGAGCATCTTATTAGAGCAATTTCTTATTAGAGTTTCTTATTAGTTTCTTATAGGCTAATATTATGATGAAATATGTTCATTTGAGTCGGGTTTCGGATTGACTAAAAATAAAATTATAGGACTCTAATTTGGTTTAAACCGAGTCGTGCAAAGTTCTATGAAGAACAACTCTTGCTTCGAACTCATTGTTTGACTATCAGTATGCAATATTCACATTTTATAATAAATTTTATAATCACATTTTATAATTATTTCAAAACTCCACTGTTTTATGGTTGTTATTTTTTTTTATTGAATTTTGATCATTTTACTTCACAAATTCACCAAGAAAAATTCAGCTTAAATCACATTTTTTTCATATACATATTATTATTCGATATTGGGAAAATACCTCTTTAAAGAATTTTGAGGTATTATTTTGAACCCTCTCATTCACATAAAACAAAATTTTCTTCTTTTTGTTAATTTCTGTGCCTATTAATATGCAGTGCATAACCTAAAAAGGCTACTTCAGTAAGGCGAAAACAGCAGTTCACTAATGTTAATCCTTTGGAAGAATTTTTTTTAATATCTTGTTCGCATTTTAATCTTTTAAAAGTTTTTTTTTTTTCTTTTTCGCATTGTTTAGCTCAGATCGATGTATATAAAGACCGTTCTTTTCTGCTTTTTGATTTTGTATGCATTCTTTTTATTATGGGTGTTTTTAAATCAAAAAGGGCAATTTTGAGACATAAGTTTTAATTTATTTTTGTTCAAAAATACATGAAACCAGCTGGTGTCAGAAACTATCTAATTGCCCTCATTTTTCTCTTTTTTTTTTTTTTTTTTTTTTTTTTTTTTTTTGAAAATGCAATGGATATTTCAGAACAAGCCATCAAAGTTGACATTTCGAACGCTTTTTTCCGGCGAAAGCAGAAAAACCAGTCAATGAAAGGGAGAAAATCGCGAGATCACGTGACCAAAATTAATTTAAAATTTTAATTACCACAAAATGGAAGACTGAATTCGATTCGAATTCGCTTCCATAGTCAGGCCTTCCAATTTTTTATCTTTCCTTTAAAAAATGAATTTGTAAATGTGCCAAAACGTTTTGCGCTTGCTGAGCAAAGCAGTTGAGAACACCCTTAAAGATGTTCTTACTTTAGGAACCGGTTTTGAAAATGTAAACATACTAAAAAAAAACATGTAATGGAAATTGAAAGGGTAAAACAAAAATCGGTTTTCATACTGTGGTGGTTACTCCATAACCCCCCCATATATTTAATTTAATTCATTTTTTATTAGTCATTTTATTTCCTATTACCTCTTTTTTATTAATGTTCTCAATTTAAATTTTATTTCGATTTCGCTTATTTTCTTATCGTCGCCTGTAATGTTTTCTTTCTTACTTAGCTTTCGAATGTTCCAAGCCGGTAAAAATTCTGTTGAAAATCATTCCTTCCGGTTTAAAATTTGTTCGAGAACATTCTCGCTATTTCTTTTGGGTGGAACTTCCGTTTATTCGGACACACCCCTAGCCTATCAAATTAAATTCCACAGGTGACGTATTTCAAGCCGTTAAGTACATGGCCACCGGCTTTGGCCTCCCTTCTTAAGATGGTTATCAATTTTATTCTTATTAGTTACATATTTTTTCATACTGTATATTGTAATTTGGCTTATTTTTTCCTCACCCCCTCTTTTGCTCACTGCCAAATTGGCGTATTTTGCATTTACAATAACCCTTTCTCTTTTTCCCCTGGGCTCGCGGCCACCTGCGTCAGTTGCGCTACGAAACACCAGCTGTGATGGATGCGGTCCGATGACTGCAGGTTTTGGGTGGAATTTCGGGCCATGTGCGCGCCCCTTTGAAGCCGTTTTATACGTGCTCCGTTCTATGCTGCTAGGATCATGCCATAGTTTAAGAAAAGGTTGATTTTTCAGTGCTGCGAGGAGCAATGAAGTGGTTTAATGCATTCCTGAATGTATTCGTTTTATGTGCCTTCTCTTTTGGATTACTCAACGTAAATAAAGGCACTCCATAGATCTTCTGGTTGGTGTTCTTGTGGAAGCATCATAAGTGATGTACTATGTCATCATGAGTCCACTTAATACCTATTTCATCTTTCATCACCTCATCGTTAAAAATAATTTTTCTGCAGCTATTATTGGTGCTCGAATTTTCTTCAATAATTGTTTTATGTGATTCCAGTCCTCTGAAAAATCAAGCAGAGGTGAAAATCTATTCTTTTCGTGAGATGCAAATATTTATTTACATAAAGTTCTTCTTTTATTTTCGTTATCTGGCCCATTTTATATATATAATTTTTAATTACTCACGGGGCGTTATGAAGAAAATATTGGTATGTATCTATGCAATATGAAGTATAATATACTTTGTTTTTTTGAAAGTTCATATTATGAAAGTTGCTCTTTTTCAAGAAGAAATAATATTATATTCTCCTTTTATGTCATGAGAAAGTTTATAATTACATGCTGTTGAGATATCTAAAATATATTATGACAAAGAATTTTTATTGCTTGGAGATAGCAATTGTTGTGATTAGCATATGTTATGAAATGGTTTTTTTTTTATGAAAAGAGAGATTAATATGTACGAGTCAAAAATAATATAAATATGTGAAGAAATATTTATTCATGAAAAAAAGTAAACAAGTTCTTCATGAAAATAAAAATAGTTTTCTTCAAAATTGGTTTGCATAATAATTTCTTGTGCCTATTGTCTGGATTTATTTGTCATCAACAGCCAAGGACTTGACAGGTAACTTTTTTTACCTTTTCAATTTTATATTTTTTAACCTTATGTTTGACATTTTATGTCATCATGGATAAAGATATTTCTATTGTTCTAAAGAAGTAATGATGGTAATTAGGGTCGTTTGCAGGCCTACAACCAATGCAATGTACTATAGTATTTTACGATCACCATTTGGCCCTATTGTGGGTAGAAACAAAAATAACAAGTTTGTTTTCTCCCCTTCGTCTTCTCACACTCCAAAAATAAACACCACATTTTCTCATATTCTTTTGGAGCCGTGACCAACGCTTGAACATTCTTCATTATTTTTTTTTTCAAGTTATTTTTCTTCATATAGTGATTAATGTTTTATATAATTATATTTTGTTGGGTATGGTGCAGTAATCAAATACAATATTTATATTGATCTTGTATTGAAATATTATCTTTTTCTGGAGCAGTGCATTATATATACAACATAATTTATTAATATATTTCTTCTTGCCTTAGTATAATTTATAACTAATACATGCATTATTTAACGAAGGTGCTGGTAAATATTATTGTTCATCTTATGATAAATTATTTTTTTTCTTGTCATACATATAACAATATATGTTTTGAGCCATATTATACATAAATTTTTACATAAAATATTTGGGTCTTCTATTCTTCATATAATACTAATATGTTACTATAGTTTTCTTCTGTTCTTTTTTTTTTACATATAAAAATGATGTATGAAGTAAATGAAAGTCATCAATATTTTAAGTAACGGGTCAATTTATATATATTGTTCATCATAGGACCTGCCAAATAACCAAATTTATCATGTCATACATTGAGCTCTTATATTAATTATTTCATCATGCCACCAAAGAATAAATTAAATATTGCAATTCAGCCCTTCGACGGCAATCCTCAGACTGTAGAATTTTTCTTCGATCAATTATCTGACTTACAGGAATTAAACAACTTTACAGACAAGGAACTTTTCGTTCTCTTTAAATCAAAACTTGAAGGCACTGCCTTACTCTTCTTTCTTGAGACGCAATCACAGCTCAAGAACTCTAATTTTCATGAAATTCGAAAAGCATTTATAGACTATTTCTTACCCACAAAAAAATCTGTTTCTCTAAAATCTTTACAGAACTTGTCTTTAGATTCAAATGAATCAGTTAAGAATTTTGCCTTTCGGCTGGACAAACAACTTCGTCTTGCTTATCCAAAATTGGATACTGCTGCTCTAAATTCATTGAAGTTCACTCATTTTCTTGAGGCTTTACCTAAACAAATCAAACGTAAACTTTTAGAAGAAAATATTACTACTTTTGAATTAGCTCTTGAACGAGCAACTTTTCTTCAAGATATTTATGACTCTCCCCCTAAAAAATCTTACGAAAATTATAATTCAGCCTTTTGTTTGGATACTGAAAAAGTTCAAGATAATTCTAATAATGCTCTTCATAAAACTCCTATAAAGCATACGAAGGATAAATTGTATCACAATTCTCAAACCAACTACTCTCCTTTACAAACTCAAAAGGACAGTTCTCATACTTCTCGTAATTTTCAAAGAAAAACTAGAACATTTTCGCCTTCTCCTCCGAGACAAGAGGCTACAAGTAAACGTAACAATAGTTTTCGGCAACGTAACTTTCACAGGAAACGCCCTTATCAACCAACCTCTGACAAATACTCTCACAAAAAAAATTCTACATCCTTTTACCACAGACGAGATGTTGTACAGTGTGCGTTCTGTGGGAAATTTAATCATCGTATGGATACCTGTTACAAATTTAAAAACATTATTAATTCGTCTAACAAAAACTCTTCAGCTCCAATCTCGTCTCATCCTTACAGAAAGAAAAACCACACCTCTTCTTCTGAAAACAAAAATAATGTTTACCATTTAAACAAATAAGGGAGACTGGTTCTACTGACCGCCTTCTGTCCCATAGTTCTCATTCAGGGTCAGTACACTTTAACAACAACAACAACAAACAACAACAACTTGACAAACGCTCTTCAATCACCTTAGTGGCATCCACAGCTGTCCAAACTTCTCCTATGACATCTAAGTCTAACAAATCTTCCTGTTCACATAGTTATTTGACATCTAAACAAAAGTTTGAAAATAATGATGATGTACAGGAAAATCATGTTATATGCAGTTCTTTTAATAACTCTTATGTTCTTCCATGCATCCTAATAAATGTACAACATAATGAAATCTCCACATTAATAGATACTGGTTCAAGTTTATCTCTTTTGGATGAAGAATGCTTTAATAGCATTAAATCCAGGCTTCATTACAAATTTTTATCCAGAAATGTATCAGTTTCCACCATAAATTCTAAGGTCTTCTTTAAAGGATGCATAGAGATAGCATTTAAAATTGATAAATTCTTTTTTCACCATGTATTTTACCTTACTAAAATTCACAATGTTCATTTTCAAGCCATACTTGGTTTTGAATTCATCAACAAACATTCTATTACTATTTCACCAAGCTTTAAGTCTATATTACTTAAGGACAAGCACATTCCTTTTCAAAGTTATGATGAATCTCCTACTTGCTATTTTATGAATGCTGAATATAATTATGTTAATTCAAATGTACCATATTCTCTTGATGCACACAGAATGCCTTCTTATGAAAGGTCTATATCAAATAATCTAATGAATGATACTTATATTGATAATACATGTGCAAATTATGATAATTCAAGTTTACAGTTGTTCAACAATTATACAACCTATCCTTACAATTATAATGTTCAAAATAATGGTTTGTTTACAAATAGTATGGCTCATTCTCCTATGAATTTTCATAATCCTTATATTGATGATAATTTTACTTATTTTCCTAATTATTTTCCAACTGATTATGGTAATGTGGTGAATTATGTGTCTACTAATGATAATAATATACTTAACAAGAATTCCTCATCTAAAAATACTAGTGATAGTAGTTATATTGGTGAAAAGCAACCTCATTTAAGTATGGGTAATAAAATTTTGGTGAGTTCCAACATGGTACAATTACTCAATAGAGAATTAATACCTCCTAATTCTTTTGTGTATTTACATGTGAAGTATCTGAATCCTCCATCTGAATATTTTCTTTTTAAACCAAATTTAAAAAACAAAGGTCTTGTATTACATGAATCATTGCACTCAAAATCTTCAATTCAAAATGATTTATTTTTGATTGTATGTCAAAATATATCAAAAGTCGATATTCATCTAAATAAAAATTCTATTCTTGGCGAATGTATCAATGTAGATGAAAAAGATATTGAAGAATACTCCTTTGATTTAGAATTTGAAAATGAGTATTGTAACCTAATTTTGCCTTCTGAAGAGATTAAGAGGAAACGTATTCAACAATTATCTCCAAATGACTTTGATCTTAAACACTTGCCTCCTCATGAAAAAGAATCTTTGACCAAATTATTATGTAGTAAAGCTCTTGCTTTTTCAAAATCTCTTGACACTTTAGGTCATACTGACCTGGTCAATCCACAATTTACCATGTTAAATTCTCATCCAGTTAAAACCTTACCTTTTCCCGTGCCTCAAGCTCTTGAACAAGAAGCTCTTGACCAAATTGATCAAATGCTGAAAGCTGGCATTATTGAGAGATCAAATTCATCTTGGGCCTGTCCCATGCTTCTTGTTAAAAAGAAAAGAACTGATATGTCTAAGCCTCAAAAGTATCGTTTGGCTCTTGATTTAAGATTGTTAAATTCCATAATAATTCCATCTTCATATCCTCTTCCTAGAATTCAAAATCTATTGGTGCAGTTGTCAAAATTTAAATATTATACCACTCTTGATTTACCCTCTGCATATTGGCAGATTGCTGTACCTAAAGATATGCAAGATAAACTTAGTTTTACTACACCATGGGGAATTTTTACATATTTACGTTTAGTATTTGGCTTGAAGACGGCCGCCAGCACTTTCCAACAATTAATCGACTCTGTGATTCAATTATCTCAGATTGACTCCTGTTATGCATATCAAGATGATATAGTAGTGGGCGCTAATTCATTTGAAGAAATGACCATGAAACTCACAAAGTTATTAGACACCCTTATTGCTAATAACATTACTTTATCTCCTGAAAAGTGTACCTTTATGCAAACTAGTATTAACGTTTTGGGTTTCCAACTTACAGATCATAAAATTCTTCCTATTACAAGTAACATTTTAAAAATTACTTCCTTTCCAACGCCTAAAACCAAGAGGCAAACGAAGAGTTTTATCGGTTTGTGTTCATTTTATAGATCAATTATACCTAATTTTTCTAAATTGATTGCTCCTCTCATCGAAGTCACCAAACCTAAAAATAAATTTTCTTGGAAAACTGAGCAGGAAAATGCATTTAAAAAGTTACAAAACATATTTTTTCAAAAACCTATGCTCAATCTTCCTAATTGGAATGAAACGTTTTATGTTAATACAGATGCCTCAAAAACAGCAATATCAGCTGTTCTTATGCAGAAATTTGATGGTGAACTAAAGCCCATCTCCTATTATTCCAAAACTCTTTCTCAATCAGAAAGACATTACCCTGCCATTAAATTGGAACTTTATGCTATCTACAAAGGCATAACAGCGTTTAAATACTACATTTTTGGTCGACACTTTATTCTTTTGTCTGATGCAAAACCTCTTAACAACTACAAAAAAGCTACATCACCTGCTGATATTACTACTCGTTGGATGTTAGAACTATCAGAATACTCGTACACATTCCAACATGTTCCAGGCAAAGAAAATGTCTTGGCAGATTTTCTAAGTAGAACTCCTCACATTCCTACTGAAGATCTCAATAATAATCCAGATCTTATTTCTTCACAAGAACCTCTACCCATTGTTGATAATCAAAACGATTTACATAATGACATTCCTCACTTTCCATGTGGTTTAGTTGACAAAATCCACCATACATGTCATCTTCAAAGTGACTCTTCACCTCCAAATAATGATAATAATCAAGATCCATTATTAGAAATTCTTGATCACACCATCTTCTCTGAACAACAAAAGGACCCAAAAATCAAACAAATTTATGAAGACCTTAAAAATAATAAAAAATCTAAAAGTTTAAATGGCTACTATATTAATCCAAGTAATGAGTTACTTTGTTATAATGGTCATTTCTCTTCAGAAGATATCGAGCTACACAAAGCTGTTTTACCTCTATCACTTCGAGCAAAGGCCTTAAGAATTGCTCATATTACTCATACTGGAATTCATAAAACCATTGTTAATTTAAAGAAAAGATTTACCTGGAAAACCCTTGTTTCTGATACCATTAATTATGTCAACTCTTGTGAAATTTGTTTAGTAAATAAGAATCATAAAAAAAACACTGCTCCATACCTACCTGCACCAATCCCAACTGCTCCCAATCAAAAGGTCTCTATGGATTTACTCGGCCCATTGAGAAATCGTCAATATGTGTTAACCTTGATAGACCATTTCTCTCGTCATTTAGAATTATATGCCTTGAATAATATCAGTGCTGAGTCAGTTACAAAAGCCTTATTGCATTATATTTCCACTCATGGAAAACCCGAATTAACTCTCACTGATCATGGCTCTCAATTTACGAGTGATATGTTTTCATATTTTAACAA
The DNA here is from genome assembly GCA_964019185.1 of Maratus speculifer. NCBI lineage: Eukaryota > Metazoa > Arthropoda > Arachnida > Araneae > Salticidae > Maratus > Maratus speculifer. Next base: position 52,724,434 of record OZ025293.1, read on the forward strand.
AAAGCTTGGCATTAAATTGGAGCATAGTTCTGTAGCCCATCCCCAAGCTAACGGTTTAAGTGAACGAGTCAATTCTCAAATAAAATCGTCTGTAAACACAATGGCTTCACAAGGATGTGATGTACCCACTGCTCTAAAAATTCATCAATCCATATATAACGCTACACCTCATCCAGCTACAAAGTTCTCCCCAAATCTTCTTCATTTTGGCAGAGAAATAAATGACATTTATTCCAATTATAAATCTCAAGTTTCATGGAAAATTCTCAACACTGCATATGAAATTCATAAATTAATGGATGTTATTGAAAAAATATACTATCAAGCTTACAAGAATAACGAATCATCTAGACAAAAGGTGTACCAAAAATCCAGAGAAAAATTAAAGTTTTCCAACATCAATGTTAATGACATTGTTTATGTAAAATTTCCTACTGTGTTTAACAAAAAGATACAAGGCCCATACGTGGTGAAGAAAATAATTTCTCCTGTGCTCATTCAAATTCAAGATCCCAATAATAGTCATGCTTCACCAATGTTGATTCACACAAATCGAATCTTGAAGCTTCAAAAGAGAAATGAAGCACTGCAACATCCTTCAGTTTCTTCAAAAGGTGCATCACATGATCAATCAGCTGTTGATAATGCATCCTTCACTCCTGTGAGACAACACTCTTCTATTCAAGTTTCAAATCATGATGCAGCTTGTAATACTTCTCCTCAAATTCTTTCTTCTTCTAAATGCCAGCAAACATCTTCATGTTCCAGTAAATCGGTACTGTCACAAGCTCCTCCTGATAGCACTCATACTGGTGCTAAAAACAAATCCACTCAATATAGAAGTTATGATCTTCGTCCTCGCAATCATAAACTATATAAAAAATAGACTAACTCTCTTTTTCCTTTTACAGGATGACTTTTGCTTTGTAATATATTCAGTCGAAGCTAGCCGCACTGATAGTCCAGCAAGAAGAATCGCTATGTATTTTTTTTTTTTCTTTTCTCCAAGCTGCAGGCAGCTGTTATTATTTTTTCATTTTTTTTTAAGTCTTCTTCTCCCTGGTACAACTCAACGGTCATCCTCGGGATGTATGTATGAATTTTAATAGTTTTATTAGTTACTGCATTTATCTATAAGTCATAATTTTTACAATATATACACATAATCTCATGTATGCCATACTTTTAAATTTTATAAGGTCTTTAATTACAATAGTTGATAAAAAAAAATTTGAGAAAGAATTTGTCTTTGTTAGAATATGATGTCAGTATTTAAAGTGATTTTTGACAAATGTGCATTATAATAAGAAAAGTGAAATTGTAATTGACATAAGGTAAACATAAAAATGAGTACTCATCAAATTATTTTCTCTATTGTGTCTCCTCTTTACAATGCATGCATGCTTTAACATTTAACCTCTTTTGATAAAAAAAAAAAAAAAAGAAAATGCATGATAAGCTTATTCATACTAATGTTTTCTTCTCTTCTTGTTGAAATATAAAAGGTGAATGACTCACAATAAGTAAATTTTTTTTGTATACTTTTGGGTATTTATACTTTGGATCCAAAGATGTTGATTGAGGCATTATATATATATTTATCCAAAGTTGTTCATTCAGTCAATATATATATTTATCCAAAGTTCTTGATTCAGTCATGATATATATATTTATCCAAAGATATTGATTGAGTCATTATATATATTTATATAAAGCAAATTCTTGATTTATGACAAATACAAAAGTGATCACTTACTTAATTTTTTTTTTAAAAAAAAAATGTTTGAAAATTACAAGTAAATATGTTCAAGATATCTTCTATATAAAGATTTTGACATAATTGATTTTTCTTTGTAGGTTGACATTATCTAGTCATATATAAGATTGACATATTCATATAAATTTCTTCCTTTTTCAGAATATTAAACATCTTATGTTTTATGTTTATTTTGAATGAAGTATGGTATTAAAGATATTTATGCAAGTATTGTCAATTTATTTTGAAAATGTTCAAGGATATGCCTTTATGAGAGCGTAAAGATTCTCTCATTGAAAGTTATTATATTCATTTTGAAGATAATTTTTTATTGAAAGGTCATATCATACGTTTGCTTGTAACTTAACTTATGCCATTCTTTTTGCAACTTACTATTTTATTTTCTGCAAAAATGTGTTATTGAAGAATACTAAAGTTATTCATTTAAGATTTATTGAAAGTGTAAAAGGCTATGTGGTGATATAAGTAATTTTTTTTATGAGAGCATAACTAATCTCTCTGCACCATTTATATATATATTTTTATGGTTGTTCAATTTTCAACTTACAAATTCATTTAATTTATTATGTGTTATTTGAAACCATATATGTTATATATAGTTATAACATGATTCATATACAGTTATAGTATGCTTCATCTTGTTGATAGCTAAGAATATAAATATACATATTATTGTGTAATCAAATATTTTGACATTGCTAAAGCATTCTACTATTATAAGTGCATTGTGCACAGCCTAACAAGAGACTCTTCAAAGTTATGGACTGTTTTTCTGCACATAGACTTTAATTTTTTTTATAAGATAGATACCTCTGGAAGAAATTTTGTATATCTTTCATGTTAACATTTACTACAGTTGGTATATTTTCATACGGATTACTATCATAACAGTAATTATTTTTTATTGTACAACAATTATATATATTCTTATAACTATTTCTGATATATTTATTTTGTGTAATTACTTAGTATATTTGTACATGTGTTAGAAAATATTGTCTCAATGAAAAAATTGTTCATTTTGTCATCTCACCAATATTTTCTTTTGGGGGACCCTGGGTAATATGTGGTGGTTACTCCATAACCCCCCCATATATTTAATTTAATTCATTTTTTATTAGTCATTTTATTTCCTATTACCTCTTTTTTATTAATGTTCTCAATTTAAATTTTATTTCGATTTCGCTTATTTTCTTATCGTCGCCTGTAATGTTTTCTTTCTTACTTAGCTTTCGAATGTTCCAAGCCGGTAAAAATTCTGTTGAAAATCATTCCTTCCGGTTTAAAATTTGTTCGAGAACATTCTCGCTATTTCTTTTGGGTGGAACTTCCGTTTATTCGGACACACCCCTAGCCTATCAAATTAAATTCCACAGGTGACGTATTTCAAGCCGTTAAGTACATGGCCACCGGCTTTGGCCTCCCTTCTTAAGATGGTTATCAATTTTATTCTTATTAGTTACATATTTTTTCATACTGTATATTGTAATTTGGCTTATTTTTTCCTCACCCCCTCTTTTGCTCACTGCCAAATTGGCGTATTTTGCATTTACAATAACCCTTTCTCTTTTTCCCCTGGGCTCGCGGCCACCTGCGTCAGTTGCGCTACGAAACACCAGCTGTGATGGATGCGGTCCGATGACTGCAGGTTTTGGGTGGAATTTCGGGCCATGTGCGCGCCCCTTTGAAGCCGTTTTATACGTGCTCCGTTCTATGCTGCTAGGATCATGCCATAGTTTAAGAAAAGGTTGATTTTTCAGTGCTGCGAGGAGCAATGAAGTGGTTTAATGCATTCCTGAATGTATTCGTTTTATGTGCCTTCTCTTTTGGATTACTCAACGTAAATAAAGGCACTCCATAGATCTTCTGGTTGGTGTTCTTGTGGAAGCATCATAAGTGACGTACTATGTCATCATGAGTCCACTTAATACCTATTTCATCTTTCATCACCTCATCGTTAAAAATAATTTTTCTGCAGCTATTATTGGTGCTCGAATTTTCTTCAATAATTGTTTTATGTGATTCCAGTCCTCTGAAAAATCAAGCAGAGGTGAAAATCTATTCTTTTCGTGAGATGCAAATATTTATTTACATAAAGTTCTTCTTTTATTTTCGTTATCTGGCCCATTTTATATATATAATTTTTGATTACTCACGGGGCGTTATGAAGAAAATATTGGTATGTATCTATGCAATATGAAGTATAATATACTTTGTTTTTTTGAAAGTTCATATTATGAAAGTTGCTCTTTTTCAAGAAGAAATAATATTATATTCTCCTTTTATGTCATGAGAAAGTTTATAATTACATGCTGTTGAGATATCTAAAATATATTATGACAAAGAATTTTTATTGCTTGGAGATAGCAATTGTTGTGATTAGCATATGTTATGAAATGGTTTTTTTTTTATGAAAAGAGAGATTAATATGTACGAGTCAAAAATAATATAAATATGTGAAGAAATATTTATTCATGAAAAAAAGTAAACAAGTTCTTCATGAAAATAAAAATAGTTTTCTTCAAAATTGGTTTGCATAATAATTTCTTGTGCCTATTGTCTGGATTTATTTGTCATCAACAGCCAAGGACTTGACAGGTAACTTTTTTTACCTTTTCAATTTTATATTTTTTAACCTTATGTTTGACATTTTATGTCATCATGGATAAAGATATTTCTATTGTTCTAAAGAAGTAATGATGGTAATTAGGGTCGTTTGCAGGCCTACAACCAATGCAATGTACTATAGTATTTTACGATCACCATTTGGCCCTATTGTGGGTAGAAACAAAAATAACAAGTTTGTTTTCTCCCCTTCGTCTTCTCACACTCCAAAAATAAACACCACACATACAGATAGATTTCAGTTGCTCAATGAGAAAAAAATTTAAAAATATTGAAATGCAAGTGATCGCAAATTTGGTATCGTTTTTTTTTTTTTTTTTTTTTTTTTTTTTTTTTTTTTTTACTCATAAGATAAACTTTAGCGAAGAAGTGTTTTCGGATGACTGAAGTAGCCCTTTAATAATTATATTGCTTACGGGGAAAAATTAAGAGATATAAACTAAAAAATTATACTGATATACCGCATTTTCAAATTTAATAAATTTTAAAATAAATTTCAATTACATGAACAGCGTTGTAGACATATGGAGGTGGGGAGTGGAATCCAGATGCACTGGGTACCACTAATTTTATAAAGCTTTCTTTCCCTTATCTAATCAGAGAATTTCCAGCTATTACTCAAGGTGAAAACAACTTTTCGATTTTAATGGTATGAAGAGCATGGAGTCCCCTGTCCCCTCTGGCTACGCCTCTGTACAAGAAAGTCAAATGAAAAAAAAAACACATTGTCTTCTGGTAGGACAGAATTTAAGGGGAGTGGGAAGGGCAGACTATAATGTTCAATACAAGTGTCCGTAGTAAAACCATAAATAAAATAATTTTCTTTCTTTCCTTTTTTACTTTTTATCCTTCACTACTTCCACTCAAATGACCCATATCTCTGGATTGACCGCATGTTGTTTTATTTTCTTAATTCCCATATCTTTGGCAAACTCAAGTCAAATACTATTTCTGTATACTATTACAGTATGCGGTATACATTCTGTTACACTTACTTCATTAAAGGCTATCTCTGTCTCTCATGATCTCTGACCTTCACCCTCCTACTTTAGGGGCAGATTAATGAGTTAAAAACGTGAACCGCACTCTTCCTTTTCCGGTACAATGTTTAGCAAACCAAGTATATTTTTATTTAGAAGATAAAGGAAGGGGGAAAAGGCGTAATCTTAGAGCGTAATCGTATATTTATGTGAGATTACGATTACATTGCAATTACTTAGGGTCCGATTATGATTAGATTATGATTATAATCGAGATGAAATCTCTTGATTATGATTACATTGCGATTATGTCGAAAACCAAAATCTATGATTACGATTACAGTGCGATTACACAGTTTTTGTAATCGATTATAATCGACTACGATTACACGATTACGATTACTCGAAGTCTGGTCATATCTACATCTGAAGATTTATGTTCACGCATTGCCGACGACCGCCAATCTGGCGCCTACGAGAAAAAGGCGGGAATAATGAATTTGTGTTTAGTTCGATTTTTGTTTGTGGCAGAGATTGTTTTGCAATTGGATCTTTTATTATTATTATTTAGGCATGTAACGCGAAAAGAATATTTTCTTTTGTTTTTATTTTGCGATTACCGAATAATTTAAATTTCTAGTGTATGCAAAGTATACAAGTCGTAATCGCTTTTCATATGGAAATAACTGTAGAAATTATCATTTCTTTTGGGATCTCTGTTGATGCCGTAGCGGTAAGTAAATGTATTTACCATATTCTTGCTATCGAGTAGTGTTTTCACTGTTCCTAAAAAAGTTTTGAACTTTAAAAATTTTAATTTGAGGTTATTTTTTGGGTCATGCTATAACGAAGGCTTGTTATGAAGAATGAAATGGTTATAGTTAAAAATGTGCATTTTTTACAGAAAATTTTAAAATGTTGTTCGATTTGACAGATAATAGGTAGTATTTTCTACAGGTTCCATGCTTTTATTCATGAAACACACTTCATTAACATGTCCATTGTCCATAATATTTTTTTTACTAAAACAGAGACAACATATGAAAATCCTTTTATGCGTAAAGTGTATTTTTATTTTACATCAAACTGTTCTTTTGATAATATTAAATTTAATGTTTCGTTTAACAGCCTTTTTTTAATATAAAAAATAGCTTAAAAATTATAATTACTTTTGGAACTTTTTTATTAGTATTATGCAATTTTTTCTACTGTATAATTTCATTATAGGGTTTTGTTCTTGATGCCGCAAAATGTTTCTGCCTCAGGCGGGACCAGGCTGTGGAATAATAGCCCAAATTTATCTCTAGTCCGCACTGACCAAATTTCCCTGGGCGGGGTTCGGCTCGGAATGAAAGTTAAATTTCGGTCCGTGTCCGACCCAGCCTAGACGTATACATGTGCCCGGGCCTGTCCAAGTAGGCGAAATGGGTTCGAATTTTCTAACGGGCCAACAAAATTTGAATAATTTTTCCAACAGACCGGGCCAATAAATAAAATAAGCGGGGCGATCCGGCAAAAAAATTGAAGGGCCATATGGACCAAGCCCATAAAAAAAAAATTGCGGGCTCACTGGCCCTTTGTAAAGATTTAAGCAGAAACGTTAAAATATGAGCTATTTTCAATTATATGTGTTTAATGAGAATAAATATAAATGTGCGTCATCAGTCGAAACTAGTTTGGCAACATGAATACAGAAATCTAACTTTTACAGTGTAGAGATCAGCATCGGAGAGTTATATTGTGTGTAACCCGGATTTAATATATATATTTTTTTTAGCAAGCTCGTACGGGCCCGAGATCAGGCTTGCATTGCTTTTCTACATATAGACGAGCTGGGCTGGAACTAGACTTAATTGTTATCAAGATGTGTAGGACAGACCATATGCAGTGCCGTGCGAAAGGGGAGGCGAAGGATGCGGTCGGCCCGGGCGCGGAAATTTAGGGGGCGCCAAATTTATGCTACCAGCGTAATTTTTCGCTTGTTACAAGAAAAAGTTGGGTCGGAGGTGGGGGGGCACATTTTGCTTTGCCCCGAGCGCAGTTTTCTCTTCTCACGTCAAATGATTGCGGATTTTTCTACCTTCTCATGCTGTCGCTTCCAGAAATTCTATTCAAAACGATAATTTTCACAGTATTATCTTAAACTGCTTATCAAAAAATGAATTACGTCATAGTTTTTGAATAAAAACACCTGCTAAACCTGCTAATGTGATCCACAACATAAACATTAGTTAACCCGACCAGCAGCAAAAGAAACGAAGTCATCCGGACCCAAATCCGACCCACAGAAAAAATTAGAAGTCAACCGGACCCAGACCCGACCCACATCAAAAACTAGAAGTCAACCGCACCCAGATCCGACCCGCAGCAAAAAATAAAAGCAACATGACCCGCAGTGAAATAATTAGCCCCGACCCACGCATTAAAGTCGAGTCTCCAAATTTCTAAAATCGCCCCCCCCCCTTTGAGGACTCTCCAGATCCGCCCTTGATCCAAAATGTGTCAACTGATGTATTTTAGATTTCATTAATAGTATAGGTCATAATTTTCAACTCATTCCATATTATTTCGATATCGAAAACTGATGGTTTCTATCGAAGACAATATTCCGAAAAATATTTTCAATTGGAAAACAACAACACTCTTCGATATCTAAATGTTACGACAGTTACTATAATGATTTTTATTCGAACATTCTCACCACTTTTAATGAAGGGTAATATGAGTAAGTAATTCAGTTTTTTTCTTTGCAACGCAAATCAAATGAGTACCATATAATTACTAGAATTGGAGCCTAATGCACTCTTTTAATTTTGAGATATCATCAGGATTGGGTAGTAACAGACAAATTTTTATTCAAGATATATGCTAATAACTTTTTTTTTAATAACAGATATCTAAAGCTATTTAATCCGAAGATAAATATTACCGAAGGGTTCATAATGTGAGTTAAAAGAAAAAAAAAAAAAAAGAAAGCTGATAGCACTAAATGATATTTTGTATTGAAAAATATATTTCTACAATTTTGAACCGTTTTATGTTTGATGAGATAAAGAATGCTTTTTTAAATAAATATAGTCCAAAAAAGCAGTGGAAAAATTAACAGAAGATAAAACATTGTACAGACATAACTAATTTTTTGCGAATATATTATATTCTTATATGTAAATACATAGTCGGTTTCAGTGCTTTAGGCCTCACTGTCAAGAAAAGTGACTTTTTTGAGGAAAAAAAGCAGCTGACACTTGATAATGGTAACATTATTTTATACATAAAAATTAAAAAAAAAAAAAAAAATCTGTAACCACGAGTTTTTTTAAGAAACTTCCTTAACAATCACATTTCGAATTATTATTCTTAGATAACATCATAAGAAATAGAAATCATTCATTACACTAAATTTGTTTCTGATCGCGGCGGTTAACCATTACTTAGACATAAGCGTTTAACATGATGGTAATCAGGACCCATAGCTCGGTTAACCCCTTAAAGCGCAGTGTTGCCGGGTCGGCAACACCTAAATAGTGTATAACCCCTATAACCCCTGTTTAGAGACACAAAAACTCCGTGAATATTTCAAAAACTACTCTAATGGCCAATTTAAATCTTTCTTATGAGTTCTAGATGGCAGCACTACAGAGATCAAACTCTATTGTTTTTAAATAATAGGTAAAATGTTTTACTGTAATACGGGCTTCACAGCAATGCTCTTCTCACTGCGTTTATGAATGCTTTACTTATGGGAGGTTACCACTTCGGTAACAGCTGTATAATTAAAATGGTTAGTGCAATCTTTACAAAACAATACCTGTGTACTCCTCTAAGGCTTAAATCGATTGCCTAATTTTTTTTTCTTTAAATTCCAACTTTAAAGAGTAGTGCGCCGGAAAGGGTTAAAAAGTTTGAAACTACTAACTATAATTTCTCTTTATAAAAACTGATGAAAGCCATTTTCATTTAAATTGGCTGTGATCACTGTTGTTACATTTCGATATGGAAGAATGTAGTTAGTTTCTATGACAAAAGTATTCTTCCTTGTTTTTGTATGTGACACCAACAATTTTTTTTTTTTTTTTTTTTTATCGAAACGGTATCGTCAGCTTCGAAAATGATGCTCACAGAGCTCCCAAATGGTCCACGAACTGAACACCAATATTTTTTAACAGAAAATTTCATAGTAGTTTTCTACAGCATTTGCGCTAAAACTAACCTCTGAAGCCGGTTTTCTGTGCAATTTGCTAGAAAAATATGAAAGGAAAATTTTTCTAAAGAAATATCGATGTTCAGTTGGCGGACCATTTCGAAGCCCTGTGCTCATGTGTTCATTAAAATTTAAAATACACCAATTCTGTAAGTATACATTCCAAAGATTCCTCGGATTTCAAAGTTTCGTAGCTCCGCCCAAAGTAACGCCTTTAAATGAATTTTAATTAATTTTATACATACTTTTGTAAATATTTATATGTAGTACCCAACGCAAACTTACAGCTTTTATATATAACTAGCTGACCCACCCGGCGTTGCCCGGGTCCGTAATAATAATCTTAAACGAACTCTAAATTTTTATGATTTTATCTTTAACTCGAAGTATGTGTAAATACACTATTAAAAACTTGACCCTTTTGCTGCATTCTCACTCCACCGCTTTTATAGAAAATGATTACTTCAGCCTATTATAGAGCATTCTCATAAGTCAAAAGAGAGCTATTCTATAAAAGCGGGGGAGTGATGATACAGCAAAAGGGTAAAATTTTTACAGTGTACATTATATTAAATACGTGCCCCCTGACTGTGTCAAAAATTGGTTTAAAAAAAGTAATATTTAGCTGCAAAAGTACCCCAAATGATTGCAATGGGAAATGCAGGAGGGAATATGTGTCCAACGATTGCGTGATTTTCGTGTTAAACTGTTGATATTTATCCTTAAAATTACTCTTAAGTAACTTATCTAAATATTTTTTTCAAATAGATATCCCAAGTGAAATATTTTGAATTTCAAACTAATTATATCACTCTTAAATCCGACTATACCGTGAATGAAATCGATTCTCGATGATTAGCTAAAAGGTTCGTATATAGTATTATCATTTCAGAGCTATTTTACAAAAATAGGTGCATATTTTTTATCAAACATGCGTAATGTTCATTGTGTGAACAAAATCCTAACCGTAACCTAATTGTAATCATAACTTGTCTGTAACCTAGCTGTATGTTAACAGTAACCTAATTGTAATTTAAATTTACCATAAATGTAATCTGGCCGTCACCTTATAATAACCTACCCATAATCTAACCACAACCTAACCGCAACTTAACCTTAACCTAATTGTAACTTAACCATGAGCTAATTGTAACCTAACCGGAAAATAAATATAACATAAGGCTCACTGGAACGTAATTGCAACCTAACTGTTACCTAACCGTAACCAAGTTCTAATTTAACACTAACTATAAACGAAATATCTTAACCACATTGACTTTCTCATATACGTAGACGCCAAATCCCATTGTTATCTCGTCATGGTTTCGAATCCAACATCTTTGGCGAAAAGATGCTGTTTTTGGGCAGTGATCGCTTTATTGGCAACTTTCAGATTTCACAAAGAGAAAAGAAGAAGCGCGGTCCAATTCAAGACAAACATAATAATATGAGTTTCGGTGGGGGGAAAAACCGGTTTGGCGTGCTAAATCTGCCCTCCGTCACGTGACGGAAGGCACACATCTCGGCCTACAAAAAGGTTGCTATTTTGGAGTCTAAGTATCTTAAGGTCATTGCTTAACCATCTCGCTCTGAGTACTTAGTTTCACTTTCCACCGCTACGGAGTGCATTATGTTTTGTAGAACATCCGAATTTTAGATTCGGATTGGATTCATGTTCATGGAAATTATTTTGTCTTCTTCGGGTGGTTGTTTGGAATATTTTTGTTCAGTTTAGATTCGGTTCAATTCAGATTTCGTTGGGGTTTTTTTTCTTTCAAATGAGATTTTTAAGTTCGGTTCGGGTTGTACTCCATGGAAATTATTTTACCTAATTCCAATGATGTTAATCTTCACTGAAATATTTTTGTTAGGTTAAGATTAGGTTTGGTTCAAATTTCGAGATTTATTTTTTTATTTTTTTTACAAATTTTCTGATTCAGATTGGGTTTATGCCCATGGAAATTATATTGTCTTGTTCGTATCTGGTTATAGTTATTTGGAATATTTTCGTCGGATTCAGATTTGGTTCGATTCAGATTTCAGGTATTTTTTCAAATTGATTTTTAAGGTTCTGGTCGGATTCATATCCAGAGAAATTATTTTGTCTTGCTCGGGTGCGGTTTTGGGTTTTTGGAATATTTTTTCGGGTTCAGATAGCATTCAATTCAGATTTCGGTTTTTTTTAATGGAATTTTCAGGCTCATGTTGGGTTGAGGTTCAATGGAAATTATTCTGCACTGTTCGAATAAGGATATGCTTCTCTGGAATATTTTTGTGAGATTCAGATTTAGTTCAGTTTTTTAGGTTCGGATTGGGTTCATGTTCATGAAATTTTTTTGTCTTGTTCAGATCCGGATATGGTTCTGTGGAATATATTTGTCAGGTTCATATTTGGTTCGATTCTAATTTCAGGTATTTTTTTCAAATGTAATTTTAGGTTCGGATCGGGTTCATGTCCACGGAAATTATTTTCTCTTATTCGAATCCGTTTATGGTTCTTTTGAATATTTTCATCGGATTCAGATGTAGTTTGCATAAAATTTCAGGGTTTTTTCAATTGCAATTTATTAGGTTCGAGTCGGGTTTATGTTCACGGAAATTATTCTGTCTTGCTCTTATCGAGTTATAGTTCTTTGGAATATTTTCATCGATTTCAAATTTCGTTCTGGTCATTTTTCGGGTTTTTCCAAAGAAAAGTTTTAGGTTCGTGTCGGGTTGCATGTACACGAACATTATTTTTCCTTGATCGGATTGGGTTTTGCTTTATTTGAATATTTTTATGGGATTCAGATTTGGTTCGGGTCAGATATTGAAACCATCGTTTTTTTTTCAAATGTAATTTTAAAGGTCTTTTGGGGAAAAAAAATAGTCACTTTTGAAATGTCAAAATCTCAAATTGGTTTCTTTCATAGAGTAAAAATAACTTAACAGAGTGGAAGTATTATCTCTGGAGGTAATGCTAAAAATGTAACCCTACATTAAGTCCAATTAAGTAGGCTTTGACACGCCTATCAATTGAAACAGGTTTAAATCCGTATTTTTTTGCTCTTGTTTCTTAAAAAGAACTAATCTATCGCTTTACCGGTAAAAAATGATTAATTATTTTATCATATGTGTTTTAAATATCAATATAGAAAGTTATTTGAACGTTTTGCATGAAAATATAACATTCTTTTGTTAATACATTAAAATCGTCTGCAGTCAGAAATCTATATTTTAGATTAATATTTATTACTTAAGTTTTGATACATGATTTTAAAAGAATTAATTTGATATTTAATTATTGCTAATTTTTCAATTTCCTTCATTTTAAAAGCAAACAATTATTTTAATAAATAATAATAGAACAAAGACCATTTTAAAAATTTGCTATTTCCTCTTAAAATATGCTTCAATTGTAATTCATTTCTTTCAATTCGTCTTATAATACAAAATCCCTTCCATGTCCTTTTGTTTGGCACATTAAAATTTGAGCGATAAATGGTTTCATATTGCAAAACTTTTTTGAGACTTACTTCACCTCCACGTATCTCATTCCTCTATGGGTTTCTTTAATTCTGTCTCAGCTTTCTTATAACTTCTGCGAAAATTTTTACACAACCAACTAACCGTAAACAAACGAAAGAGAAAAACATTGGAAAAAGATGATTTTTTATGAGAGTGACCTCTCTATTTTAATTAATTACTCAGTTAATAATTGGAATTTCGAAATTCTGAAGCTCAGGTGCATCAGGAAAGATTTAGGGCTACTCTCAAAAAAATTTTGAGCTTCGTACATGCTGTAGATTTTGCTAGACATCGCAGACACACACACAGATACACAGACAGAGCGTTTTGTTCTTTTATTAGTATAGATATATGGGCATATATGATGAATTTTTTACTAGAAAATGGTAATTTTCCGACAACTATAAGATATGATTTTTATTTTTCAAAAAATTTTAATCGCTTTTTTACACACTTTTATAATCAGAAAATTATACAAAACCAACCAGTTATGCATCTTTAATGTCTATATAAACTCAATAAATCACATGTAATTCGGTACAGTAGTTTTTGAGAAAATGAGGTTTTTAAAAAATCGAAAAAACATTTTTATCTCATAAAATATCAATATTTATAAGCTAATAAGGGGATATAGATTGTCAGATACACCTGGAGAAAAAATCAAGAAATTTGATTGAAAGGCATGTTTTCAATGCTTATCCGGCTATGCCCTTTCAGTCTCGAATAGGACGCTCGTTCTGGAGGAGCATTATTTGTAAAGAAGGAGCTCTTAAGAAATCCTTTCGCTAAAAATACACATTACACAGTACATGAGTTATCACATAGATTAAATATTCCAAAAAGTACAGTATATGATCATTTGAAGAAGATTGGGTGTGTAAACCTTTATGATGTGAGGGTATCCCATACTTTAACACCAAAAATATGATTTTCGAATTTCAGCTTGTGATTCTTTGCTGAAACGAAACAAAAAAGCTCTTTTTTTCAAACGGCTTTTCAGGGGAGAGGAGAAATGGATACTCTACAATAATGTTACAATGAAAATATCATGGAATAAGTCAAATTAACATGCCCAAATGACATCGATGAGAGGCCTGAATCCCAAAAAATCCCTGTCGGCTTGGCCTACAGATTTCGAAGTGTGCTCATTTCAACAACAAAAAATAAAATAAGATTAGAGATAAACCCAGTTTAACAACTTTATTTGGCCGCTTTTGAAAAAAAAAATTACTTTCATTTTTCTGTAAGAAGTGGTTTTATCAGAATCATCTTACCGTAATTTCCGGCGTATAATCCGCGGATCAAACAATCATTTTTCTACCCAGAATTTTGTAAAAATAAAATGTAACTTTTTAGATCGCGCTAAATATTTGATTTCAATTACTAAATAAAATTTCTGGGTCGAAAAAAAATTGTTTGATCTGCGAATTATACGTCGTAAATTACGGTAAGGAAAATTCGGTGCAAATGCCCATTTTGGCAGCATATTTTGAAATATATTCTGACTTTAGTAAAAAATAGACAATTACGGCACATTATATAGTTCCTAAATGAGAAAAAACTATCAATTGAATGCGTTTGAGAGCAATATTGAATTTAAAAATGAGTTTTAAAATAATCAATTTGTTATTTAGTTCATCCTCAAATCATCAATCACGATCGCTTCGGGAAATTTTGTGATAAGTGCCCACTTTGACAAAATTCCATGAATGCGATGACAAAACGAAATAATTACAAGAAAGCTATTGAAGGTGTTTTTGACATCATGCCAAAAGCGAGTTGCTTCTCTTCTGAATTCAAAATATTTCAGGGGACTTTTGAGTTTTATTTCTGCTTTTTAAAAAAATTATTACTTTAACAGTCATCACCCAATTCATAGATATATTTCGTGTTCTTCAAGTTTTCTTGAAACCGACCAGCGTAGCAGGTGAAGGCCGCTAGTTTTCTGATAAAGGGGGTCCGGGACACTTTAAAAAAAAAAATTTATTTATTGAGTTAAAATTTTGAAATATTTTGTGATGGTTAATCATATCATTTGTAAACAAAATTACATGATAAAAATTATCATAGTTTTTTTTTTCATTTAAAAATTTAAAATTTATTTTAAAAAGTGGGTTAAATTAAAATTGTTGTAGTTTGCAATATTATTTGTAGAATTACAATTTCCCCCTATAAATAAACAGGAACATATAAACTTTAAATTTGATTCAGCATTTTTTAAAATGTTAATTTAAATAAAAATAAAAAATACTTAAATTTAAAATTTGAAAAAAAAATGTATAACTTTTAAAAAAATCATATTTTTAAAAACAAATATATATATATTTTCAAATTTTCTGAATCAAAATTGAAAAAAAATAATTGAAAAAAGACATATTCTAAGTTTGAACCATTTAGTTTAAACGCTTCTTGGCAAAAAAAAAAAAAAACATCATGAAGAAAAACGGATTTTTAAAAGAAATAGCTTCTATAACGGCTATTGCTTGAAAGCTAAATTTTGAAAACAAACTAAAACATAAAAATTAATAGTTCCTGTTCTAATTACGATAGATGCATGATTTGAATGTCATTTTAAGCAGAAAAAACAAAAAAAAAAAAAAAAAAAATTAATGCAATAAATTAAAAAAAACACGAAGAATTTTGTGTCCTGGATCCCTTTTAGAATTAAATGCAGTAATGTGCTGTAATTAAAACTTTTTATAGCACGCTAAAAGTTCCACACTAAATATTTAATTGCCTGAATTTTTTTAGAAACTTCATTATTATTATTTTTTACATTTGATATACGTTTCTTATTTTCTTCCCTTGTAATTGAGATTTCCACGTAGCCATAATAGTGGGGTTTTATTCTTTTCCATTTACAGCCATCTAATCAAAGAATCTGGAGGGGCCGTTAGCTGACCTCTCCATTAATCTGATTTCAATCTCATTTAATCAGTGAGATAATTGAATGTACTCGATAATACAATAAACTGCTACGGATAACTTTTCATAATATTGTATTTGAACAAAATATTTACATAAAATTAAATTAAATTAACATGAAGGGTTGGTCATGATTTACAGCACATCGAGCTCGGTCGTACGATCAGTGCCAGAGTCGGCAGGTGAGTGAATGTCAGGTAAGTCTCTGGTACCACACAGGTAAGTGTCTTACGTCAAGGTGTGGCGTGCTGCCATCTATCGGTTGATTGAGTAGCTAAAGTTTGCTATATAGAAAATCTGGCAGCTGCTGCAGTACCCCCCTCCTAGCAATTGCTAAGAGAAACATACAGGTCGACGAATGGAACGTCCAGATATGGAAACCGGAGTAGGGAGTGGAGGTTCTGCTACTGGAATGTCGATGACTTGATGAGTGTCTGTCTCTGTGCTCGGAATGTCGTTGGGCTCTGCTAGGGTAAATGCAGGCTTTAACCGGTCTACTGATACGATGACATCTTTCCCGTCTTTCTGAATTTTGAAGAATTTATCAGTTCGGTCAAGGACCAAAAATGGTCCATCATATGGTGGTCTTAGCGGTGCACGCATAGCATCATAGCGCATAAAAACATGCGTGCATGTTGTCAAGTCCTTTGGGAGGAAGAAGCTAGTCCGCTTTTGCACTCTGGTTGGAGTAGGACGTAGCTGAGCCATGGCTTGTTTAATCGATTTAAGGAAGTCTGATGTCTGGAGATCGTTGTCAGTTGATGCAAAAAATTCTCCTGGTAAACGGATCGTTTGACCATACACCAATTCGGAGGGAGTGCATTTCAGATCTGGTCGAAATGTGGCTCTTAAGCCCAACAAAACTGTTGGGAGTATCTCCGTCCACCGCTCTGTCAGGTATGCTTTCAGGGCAGACTTTAACGTACGATGCCAATTTTCGATAAGGCCATTCGCCTGAGGATGAAAGGAACATGTGTGGATGTGCTTTGAACCCAACAAGTTGGCCAAAGAGCGAAACAAACGAGATTCGAATTGACGGCCCTGGTCAGTTGTTATAATTTTGGGTGTGCCAAAACGTGAAATCCTAACTTTGTAAAACGCACTTGCTACCGTCTCAGCTTCAATATTCTTAAGGGGCTCTGCCTCCACCCAACGCGTAAACCTGTCAATAATTGTAAGACAATAAGTAAAATTTTGAGAAGTGGGAAGAGGGCCGATTAAATCCAAATGGATGTGAGAGAAGCGCTGATTTTCAACTGGGATATTACTTATTGGAGCTTTGGTGTGCGTCAAAATTTTAACTCGCTGACATGGAATGCACGTCTTGGCCCACTTATCGCAATCAGCTCTAATATTAGGCCAAACAAAATGGTCAGTGATAAGTTTAATGGTCGATTTGCGACCAGGGTGGGAAATGTTATGTAAAGCGTCAAAAACATTTTTTCGCTGAGTTAGGGGGATAAAAAGCCTGATTTTTCCAGTAGATGTGTCACAATAAAGTTCCACAGAGCTATTGGGCATGATGAATTTACTGAGCTTAAACGATGATGAATTATCTGCTAAACATGTGCTTAAATCACTGTCCCTACTCTGATCATCAGCGATCTGTTCATAGTTAATTGGCGTGGGACAAGCTATAGCTTCAATTCGCGAAAGCGTGTCGGCGGTATGTTGTCAACCCCCTTAACATGTCTAATATCAGTGGTGAACTGGCTAATGAAATCTAGCTGTCGCAATTGTCGTGGGGAACATTTGTCACTTTTTTGAGAAAAGGCATAAGTAAGTGGTTTGTGGTCTGTGTATAAAGTAAAATTACGACCTTCCAGCATGAAGCGAAAATGTTTAATAGCAGAATAAGCGGCTAATAACTCTCTATCATATGCGGAATACTTCTTTTCCGTCTCAGTCAATTTGCGTGAAAAAAACCCTAATGGTTGAAGAGTCGACTCAACACACTGGTGCAACGCTGCGCCAATAGCGAAATCACTAGCATCTACAAATAAAGCAATTTGAGCATCGGGCGAAGGATGAAAAAGCAAAGCTGCGTTAGCGAGCTGACGTTTTGAATCATCGAAAGCTTTACTGCTCTCATCATTCCACTCTATCTCGCTCTTATCAGCCCTTTTAGAACCTTTTAAGTAAGTACTTAAAAATGACTGAACATGAGCAGCCTGTGGGATATTACGCCGATAATAATTAAGTAACCCCAAATATCGCCTTAGATCCCCTACAGTTTTTGGCTTATCAAAATTCAAGATGGGTGTTACTCTCTCGGGCATTGGTCTTATACCCTGCTCATTAATAAGATAGCCCAAAAAAGACAGTTCCTGAACACCTAAAACGCATTTATCCACATTGATTGGAATGCCATACTCAGAGAGGCGACTAAAAACCATATCTAAGTGCTTAGCATGCTCTTCCTCAGATGAGCTGCCAATTAATATGTCATCAATGTAGTCGAAAGCAAAATCAAAACCATAGTACTTCATTCATAAAACGTTGAAATGTTTGGGCTGCGCATTTTAAGCCGAATGGCATGAATAAAAATTCAAAGAGCCCGAAAGGTGTAGTTATTGCCGTTTTGGGCACGTCATCAGGATGCACTGGAATTTGATGATATGCTCTAGTAAGATCGATTTTTGAAAAATATTTTTTTCCGTGCAAATTTTGTGCAAAATCATGTAAATGTGGTAAAGGATATCTATCCATCTGAGTTATTCTATTTAAGGCGCGATAGTCGCCAGTGGGGCGAAATTCACCATTAGCTTTAGGAACCATATGTAAGGGATTTGACCAATTCGATTTACTAGGCCTACAAATACCCTGTTCCATCATAGTCTGAAATTCCTGCTTTGCGACGGCTAACTGCTGAGGATTTAAACGCCTTGGGCGACTGAAGACTGGTTGCCCATTTGTTATTATCCTATGCACAGTATTATGCTTTGGATTGGGTGAAGCAGGATATGGGCGAATTATATCCTTGTATTTGTTTAAAATATTATAGAATTTATCTCTACTAGAGACAAGAGTAATGCTTTTGCTGTGACTGTTAATTGTAGTGCCTTTGGAAGTGAACTTAGTGAGTGGATCATATAAACAAGAATTTTTCAAATCAATTAATAATCCATAATGTTTTAAAAAATCGGCGCCGATAATTGGTTTACTAACGGTAGCGATTATAAATGGCCATTTTAATTCGCGTCGTAAATTTAGACTAAGTGTTACCATTTTAGTACCATATGTTTTGATTGGGGAATTGCTGGCTGAATACAGTGTTAAATTAGAAGGTGCAACAAAAGACATCTTAGCCGTATACTGCAAAACACAAACATCGCTGCCGCTATCAATTAAATAATGTCGGCGAGAAGTAGGATCGTGAATAAAAAGGCGATTTGACGTGTTAACATTGAAATCACATTGCGCCACGTGTGATTTCCCCTCTAGTTTTCCGATTTATTAAAATTACATGGGGGGCGGCATTGCCGTGCCCTATCGGCGAACGTAGCGTGATACCAACACAAACCTTCTTTCATGCGCTTAGGAGTCTGCGATCGATGTCTTCTATGCGTAGAACGGTCCCGCGATCTATGCTCCCGCCGCTGACTAAAGCGCGATAAATGTGTCACTTGCTCGGTTAACTCCGCGATTTGCGCCTGTAATTCGGAAACCGACGCGTTTTTTTTGTTTTGATCGTAACGCCGCTGCGTCTCCGCGACTTGTGGAATTGCTACTTCGATGATTTTATCAGCCATCTGCGCGAGTTTATCTAAATTACCTTCCGAAACAGATAAAATGGCTTGCGTTTCTTTCGGCAAACGTTGTATCCATAGTGTTTTAAGAAATTCCTCATTAACTTTTTCCTGCGCGAGCTGTCGCATTTTACGTAAGAGGTGCGATGGCTTTTCATCTCCCAAAACCGTATGCATTAGCAAATCTTTCACCCGCTTTTGCTCAGAATCCGCGAACTCAGCGATTAAGCGTTTTTTAAGGCTTAAGTACAAATCCGTATGCGGGGGATTTTTCACGATATCGCTCACATAGGAAAGCACTTCCGAATTAAGAGCCGATACTACTGCGTAATACTTCGTAGTATCTTGAGTAATGTTATTTAGAATAAATTGTGCTTCAATATTTATAAACCACAGGTCAGCCTCTTTATCCCAAAAAGGGGGAAATTTAACAGAGACTTTCTCAACCTGTTGCAAAGGATCGTTTGGCGGCATCGTGAATATGTAAAAATAAACAAAGCACTCCTGACAGAAACAATGAACGGAAATGAAAAATAGCCACTTACCTTCAGAATCGGCACATCGCGAACACGTGGGCTCTCCTTTGTACCACAGCTGGCATAAAATTCAGAATAAAGTCCATAATCATAGCACTAGTAAAGTTTGATGAAAGCAGGACGATGATGAACGCAAGTCTTCTAGTTACGGCGCCGGCGATGTTAGCATGCGTTGTATTCTTTCACATGGTCACCACTTGGGGGGTCCGTTAGCTGACCTCTCCATTAATCTGATTTCAATCTCATTTAATCAGTGAGATAATTGAATGTACTCGATAATACAATAAACTGCTACGGATAACTTTTCATAATATTGTATTTGAACAAAATATTTACATAAAATTAAATTAAATTAACATGAAGGGTTGGTCATGATTTACAGCACATCGAACTCGGTCGTACGATCAGTGCCAGAGTCGGCAGGTGAGTGAATGTCAGGTAAGTCTCTGGTACCACACAGGTAAGTGTCTTACGTCAAGGTGTGGCGTGCTGCCATCTATCGGTTGATTGAGTAGCTAAAGTTTGCTATATAGAAAATCTGGCAGCTGCTGCAAATCTATTTAGCAAATTTTCTATTATAAAGAATAAAAAAAGCCAATCGAGGGAAAAGATATTTTGTTTGTATTATATTGATTTATTTTCTTTCTAGTAGCAGACCCATTCAGGACATGTTTCGTGTATACTTTTCTTATTGGTTGCGTATGGTTATTATTTTTCACTATCAGAAAATTTTTGTCGTGAGCTTTGACTTCTATAATCGTAAAATTCTAGAATTAAATATGGAAAAGTTAATGTGTATAACTAGTGGTATTTCAAGTTAAAATGCCGTTTAATGACGTCCATCCTGAACGGCTTCATATCGTCAGTACCATGTTAAACTATCTAATATAAAATCAGTGTTGCCGATGAGATAATTTAAAAAAAAATTCAGATTTCTTGATTAGCATCACTTTTTTGAAATAATAAAACTCATCATATTTAACCTTAATTTAATGACATATTAATTAAGGCGAAGGGAAATTTTACCATTTCAGAAACGTGGAGCTAATAAAAAATTTTAAAAATCTGAAATTTTAATGTGATTTTTTTAACACTATTTTCATATTGGATTGTTTGACATGGTATAAAGATATGTTAACAAGTTGCACTAAACTCTCTTGGAAAAACTTATCGGTTTTTTATTACCAAATATTAAACATTTTCAACATTTAAAAATTTCTAAAATTTAAAATATTAAATACTAATAAATGATGTCTTAGATTTAAAAAACTAATTTGAATCTTAAAATTTTAGCTTTACCATAATAAAATACCTCATAAAACTTTTTCCATAAAATAAATTAGTTTTTCAAGAAATGTAACAAGACATTGTCTTCCACTAAGCACTTTAATTGTCACAGATCGAAAAATTGTGGATAGGGAATTAATTCAAAGACAAGTTTATTTAGCACAAAGAGTAAGTTAATTCATTGGGATTTGGATGATTTAGTTAAATACTACTCTCTATCAATCTATCCTATAATCTCTACATTTATCGAATTCATTTGAAGTTCTTTAGAATTTGAAGAAGGAATAAATGAGTAATTTATTTTTTAGCGCCAGTCTTAAGGGTGTATTTCGATTCAAACTGCTTGTTTTCCGATTTATTTTTGAAATCACTTTTGCTCTCAAACACATGAAACTCGCAGATTCTCTTATTTAGAAAGTGCACAAGGTGCCGTAAAGGTCAATTCTTTGATAAGTGTACAAAATATTGCAAAAAAAAGCAATCAAAAACGGCAATTTGAACCGATTTTTCCGAAGTGGGAGATAAGAGCTTATTACAACATGTTATCTCAGGATTATAGAATAAGTAGTTTCTAGCAGTAGTTTCTGCATCCGATTTTTCACACCACTAAAAATTAACAGATTCTTTCATATTATTTATTCGACAAATTTTGTTGATTAAATAAAACTGAAATAACCATACAATTTTAGTGGTGTGAATGAATTGATGCAGCACCCCCTGACCAGCCGCTACTGGTTTCTTGTCCGTTTACAGAGACTCCCAAAAGAATTCTATTATATTATGTTCGACAAAGTAAAATCCTATGCGGTGCAGTGTAATAATATTACAATGCATAAAGCATAATGAAATTTAAAAGGATCACTGAGATATACTACAATAATTTTTCTTTAAATTGCGGTGTGCATATGTATTTATCGTTCACTGGCAGAGACATAGAATAAAATTCTATTACACGACTGACATGATCGATAATTGCCGTAAATGCGTTTTCCGTTTTTGGAGTGTTCGAAAGGTCTTACAACTAAGAAAGAAGCCACGAAACAGAAATTAACAATAGCAATGATTTTTTTAAATGCAATAAGTAAGGTATACAGACTTGTCAAATAAAGCGCTAATAATGCCACTTTAAATATTGCATCAGAACTATAAGAAAAAAACCTGACGATTAAACATTTTATATATTTGAAGTACCAAAATTCAATATTTAACCACGACGTCAAAGTTCTCGAAAATTCCACTCTAAAAAGCAACTCAAAACGGATACTGCCTAAGAAGCAGGTGGGACATCCATCCTTCAAAATCAAGAAACAATAAAACTCTTCCACTAAGACAAGATGCAACAAAATTGTCGTGAACTAATTTCTATTATTGCTCTAAGTAACCACGAAAATTAGATTCTCAGAGATTCAGTCACACTTTTCAAAAACTAAAGGATCGATAGATTAGTGAAACGTTCGCATAGAAATTTAAAAAATTAGTACAATTTGTTAACCCTTTCCGGCACGGGCAAAATCTATGAGTAAAATGAGAAATTATCGATTGACACCGGAATTCAGAAACGAATTTTTTAGATATATGAAATCCTTAATTTAAGCTTTTATTGTAAAAGTAAAATTTTACTAAAATATTATTGGTGCCGTTTGCAAGTTTGGAATTAAAATTAGGTATCCCAGGGGGGCCGGGCACAGTGTGCCGGAAAAGGTTAAATCATACAACTAAAAACTCGATTTGACCCTAGACTCCTTTCATAAGACAGAGCTGCTACAGGCAGCAATTTTTAAATTGAAACTGGCACCACTTTCTCAATAAAGGAAACCTTAATACATAAGCTGACAATATTTGCAAGAGAAATATACGTCAAAACTTATATTAGAACTGGTACGAACAGAACATAAAAATAGTTGCTTGTGGTAGCCTTGATAAGAAAATAGCTATCTATTTTTAGTAAATGCTGTGATGTGCATTTTTAAACTTATTTAATTTTTAACTGCTTGGTGGTGTGGTCATATACAGGACTGTATAAAAGAATTCACACTCATTAGTGAATACGGATAGCAATTTCTGAATGTGGATTTTTATTAAATTACGACATTTTTAAATTGCTAATTAAAATATCAATTTTAATTGTATGAAAAAAATGAAATATCTTGTTGATATTCGATTAGTGTTGGGAAGTAGGACATAATCAATGCCTGATGCATGAATTTTAATTTTTTCTCCTTATCTTCAATTGCATCTTGAATTATTCCCAGTTGCTAAGGAAAGACTATAGTGTTCCCATTTCTTTATCAAGGGGGATAGGGAGATTTATTACAATGACACTTTCTTTATAGAGAATTGACACCTTTTTTAGTCTTTGTCGGATTAATTGTACATAAAACATTAATTACTTATTTAATTTTACAACAACCAGCAGCTTAATTCGATAGATTTCATATGTGGACGTGAGTTTCAAAACTCGCCTTATCTAAATTTTAAAAAATTGAGTTTTCAGTACCAATCTATTATTGTAAATCTGCATCAAAAAAAAAAAAAAAAAAAAAAAAAAAAAAAAAAAAAAAACTGCGTTTATTGTGTATTTCTTGTATTGTAAAATCTTGGTTTAAAATAAAAATCAGTGGACGCAGTCAGAGGTTTTTCAAGATTCCCCAAAATTTGAATTTTTGGATAAGGCGAGTTTTGAAACTCATGTCATCACGATAATATGTAAGCTAATTGCTATGGTTTTATCTTTTAAAAAAAGTTTAAACTGTATGCTACGTAAAAAAGATAAAATATGTCTGGCATGAAAAGGTGAGGTTGAAAAAATATCAAGATGTATTTCCCCCTTCTATAAAGAACTTGGTAAATCTCTTAGATTCTCCTAAACAGAGCTGCCAAGTCTGCGGCTTTTGGATGGCACACCACTATTATCTTAGAAAAATTTTTCTAATTTAATAAACGAACATGTTTAGTATTAAAATACTGGTGTCCAAAAAGCCGGTGACTTGGCAGCTCTGCCCTAAATTCCTTTAATTCATATTATCACAGGTCACTGTAATGACGGCTTGCACTCTAAAAAAGTACTATATTTTATAATAATAATTTTTGGTGCTATTATAAATCAGAGTTGACACGTTGAAAGAATTTTCCATTGAAGATATCAGTATTATTATATAGAAAACTATATCTAGATTTAATGCGCGAAACTTCACCTTATTTAAAGACAGATTCTCTCTACGAAATTAATACTGCCAAAAATTTTTCAAATCTGAAGAATCCCTGAAGCGTAGCAACGTATTTTTTTAATACTAAAAAAGCCGTATTATTATACAAGTTTCCTAAAAATATTTTACACCAGAATTTTGACTTATGACAATTAACTAACTAAAAAAAAAAAAAAAAAAAAAAACTTTTTCTTCTTTGTACATTTTTAAATTATTTTATAAAGAAGTTTCTGGTTTGAACCGAAATACATCCATATGGTAGTGGTCAAAATGACCATTTACGGCCGTTCTAGTATTAACTCCTTGAGGGGTGCTGGAACCTATTATATCCCACTTAATTTAATCATTTTTCGCACTAAAAACTTTTAATTAATTAAAGCTTACTTTTTTAACTTTAATAGTAAAGGCTAGTTATATGGGTTTTGTAGTGTAAGTCACATTACCTTATAATTGCTATGCTTGTTTGCCACAGTTTTTTTCGAAAAGTCTGCTTGGCCTTATTCAATTAATGAGAATGTGCCGATAAAATAAATCACGTTTTTTCGTACTAAAATACTGGTAGCCAAAAATCGTAGCCTGTGACTTACACTACAAGTACTCATGGAAATAGCCTAAAATGTAGAAAAATTGCTTTTCTTATTTTAAACTTAATTCTTTCATAAATTCCGGTGTGAGTTGGACATTATCGAACCTAAAATGCTTGTCCCTGAATGGGTAAAAGCGTGTACCGTAATTTCCGGCGTATAATCCGCGAATCAAACAATTGTTTTTCGACCCAGAAAAATTTGTAAAAGAAATGCAACTTTTTTGATCGACGTAAATATTTATTTCCAATCACTAGATAAGATTTCTGGGTCCAATAAGAATTGTTTGATCCGAAGATTATACGCCGGAAATTACGGTACTATAACTACATGTATCAGATTACTAAAAAGTTATTTGCTTAGCATTTATATATAAAAAGTGCTATTTACTTTACTGAAAGTCCGCTCATTAATTTATCAAGCATTTTTTAAGGATCGTTCATAAAAAATAGCGAGTCATTTGAAAAGTAGATCGAAACCCCCAGTTATTGACACGTAACCAGTAATTAACATTTCAAAAAAAAAAAATCTTAATCAAATAAGCTTTTTCTTGTAAAAATCTGCAAAGTGATGTCATCTAGTGCTAACTTAAGCATTTAATTTTATTTTGGAGTTCGTTTATCCACCAGTAATAGTCCTAGAACATGTTCAGAGAAGAAAGAACTTTAACACAAAAAGTTCGATTTTGAAGCAACCATCTTATTTCTAAAATTAAGATAGTGCTTTTTTTTTTTTAAATCTATTAGTAATGTTGCCACCATGATTTTTTTAAGTTATACTTGCAGAAATTAGTTAAAACATGCCTATGATTCATTAGCATAGTTGCCAACTTTTACCTCTTTTTGTATCACTATTTTTGATCAGAAAATTTGCCTTTTTAATCCTATGTTCTATGATGAAGGCTTTCACTGCTAAAAAATAGTCATAGGAGAAAAACGTAAAACTTGATAGATATATATTATGATCATAATTTCTAGTTTATAGTTATATAATTTAATTTAATGGAAGGGGGTGCCAGTTATTGGTTACATTAATTTATTTCATCAATCTCTGACTGAAGTATTACATATTGATAATATTAAATAAAGTTGAAATCTATTATTTGAACTGTTTAAAATCCTAATAATAAATTAAACTTAACTTTCAGTCAAAATTAAAATTTCATTTGTTCTACCAGGGATTGACACCGTTGTCAATTACTGGTTTATAATTGTCAGTTATTGGGTAACTATGCATAGCAGGATTCGTACGATTCAAGGATTTTCAAGCACGTTTTATCAGAATTTTCATAAAATAATATTTGGTTTATTGAACGAAAAAATTTCGATTTCAGATGTAGTGACATGTATTTTACAAAATGTCTCGCACTAAAACATTTAAAATCTCAAAATAAATAAAAACCAAGGGTTTTCTTCGCTTAAGTTGATACTTAAAATCAATAAACACTTAAAATCTCAAAATAAATAAAAACCAAGGGTTTTCTCCACTTAAGTTAATACTTAAAATCAGTAAACACTTAAAATCTCCCGAATTTTCTGATACGTACGATCCCTGCATTAGGATCCTACTTCCTAGTTTACATTTAATTTAGCTTAATGGCAGAATGTGCAGTTATTGGTTCCATTAATTTCATTTCAACAAACTCCGACAGAAGTGTTAATTATTGGTAATATTAAATAAAGTTGATATCTATTATTTGAACTCCTTTAAAAACACAATAATAAATTAAACTTGTCTTTTAATCAACAGCATTAAAATTTACATAGCTGCCAACTCTTCTGATTTTTTGACCCGGAAAAATTTAACAGAAGTATTTGCCTTATTTAATCAGCGCATTACGGCGATTTGAAAAAGTAAAATTTGCTGTAAAATTTTTCCGCGCTGAAAAAGCGGAAGATGTTGGCAGCTATGAATTTAAGTTGTACAGATACCATTGTCAATTACTGGTTTATAAATGTCAGTTATTGAATATATATGCATTAATACACTGTAAAACATTTATGTAACATTACTCCATAAAACTAGTGGTAGCTTTGCTGCCACCAATGTTATGGTGTGATTTTTTTTTTACTTATATAATGGTGTAATTTAAACATATGTTACTGGTGTAATATTACATATTAGTGTAATGTTACTTATCTTGGTTATTTGTTATTCCACCATAAACTTAGTGGAAACTTGGCTGCCACCATTTTTATGGAGTAACGTTACACAAATGTTTTACAGTGTAGTAACTTAAAACAGGAAAAAAGAGATACGTGTATCTCTAACTCTAGTTTGATATTGTCATATCTTCACATTTCCTGCCACAGGTGTGCCTTTTTGTCCTCAAGGATCGGAATGTGGTCGCAATTATTGAACTTTATGTGGACAGTGAGGGGATGGGCAAGTTGTCTCCAGCTGAGTGGTGTACGAGGATTTAGTGCCATGCCTGAACAATACTGCCCCCCCCCGCGCTTTATGTGGAGGTCACCTTACACAGGTGTTTTGCTTGCATTTCTATTGCTAAGTACAGATTTCTTTGGGCTGTGAAATCAGTCAAGGGGAGGCACTCTGTGATATCGAATGTGAGAAGGACGCCTTGACCCCTGGATCCAGATTGGAAGAAGTCTGAGAAGGAGGTCTTTCCTCCCCCCCCCCCCTTGTGAATGTTGACCAGGGAAGGACGTTTTTTTCTTGGCTGCTGGTCGGACAGTTGAGATATAGATCTCTCAGGAATACGTTGGAGGGAGCTCTACTCTCTCAGACCACTGCTATACCCAATATCGGGGTTTGAAGTCCGGGTGTCCGGCGAACCAACCGCTCTGAAAGTCAGAGCATTTGTAACTGTCATTTCTCATTAAAATTGTGTAGTTGTTGAGTTTATAAAATTTAGTCTTGAATATTTAATTAAATTTCTACAATTTATTGCAAGCCCATCTACCACTACGCCACAGCTAAAGTAAATAAATTATATTGGTGGCAGCGAGTTTGGATCTGAGAGTTAAGTTAAAAACTCTGGACCCGTTTCTTCAGTTGATTTTTGGGACTTTCATCGCTTGTGAAATTGGACTTTCGCCAGAGTCGTGTGCATGTTCGACAATTTTTTGGACTTTCATCGCTTGTGAAATTGGACTTTCGCCAGAGTCGTGTGCATGTTCGACAATTTTTTTGGATTTTCATCGCTTGTGAAATTGGACTTTCGCCAGAATGGTATGCCTGTTCAACGTTTCCTAGTGTGAATTCGTCTGGTGGAGCACCCGTCCGGAGTTTCATCTGACTGATTGCCTGGTATTGTCTGGTGGAGTACCCGTTCCGTCGCCTAAAAGAGGGGTGAGTTCCTTTTAAATGCTTTTTGTGTTGCAAGGTACTGGTCAATGAGAAAGTTAGAAAAATTAATTTTTTTAAAATTTAATTTGAACTGGGAATGTTCGATTATGTGGGTGTGGTAGAGATAAGTTAGTGTATTGTGTGTAGAAATTTGTTTAAGGGTTTCTTTTTGTTGTATATGCATTTCTCTAGTGTGTTATTTATATGTGTTATTATATTTATTTTTGTCTCATTTGGAAACATTTGATCATTCATATATATATATATATTTTAAGTTAAGGTAGGGAGTAATGATATTTGTTTTGTATGTTATGTTGGGGCAAAGTGAAAAGAGTAGCATATGTAAGAGTTATGGAATGTAATAATTTTGAAACTATATTTAATTTGAAATCTCATTGAAATTTTGGAAATCTTATTTAATGTTGAAATAACTCAAAGATTAGGTTCTTTGTTTTTGAAAGGTTAGAATTGTGTATAGGAGTGTTAGTTAATTGTTATCATGGCTTTTCTAAATAAGTTAAAAAGGCAGAAGAAACAAACTTTAATTTTGTTAGCCAGAGAATTTGAGGTTGATGTGTCGGATTCAGACCTGATTAAAGATATTATAAAAGGCATAACGGAATCGACAGAATATGATGAGGAATCTGGGGAAGCTTTCTTAGATCGTATTTTAGAGGAATTAAAGGAAGCGGAAAAGGAAAGATTAGCTAGGGAAGCCAAAGAAGAGAGGGAAAAAGAAAGGTTAGACAAAATAGCTAAAGAAGAGCGCGAATATGAATTGGAAAGGTTAAGGCTTTCTAATGCTGTAGAAACATCGAGTGTAGGATCGACGGTTTCCATAAATACTGAAGGGACCAGAAAAGTTAAGTTAAAGGACTTAGTCCCAAAATTTGATCCGAAAATCTTAGATATTACTTTATTTTTTATGATTTTTGAACGTCAGGCTACAAAAGAGAAAGTTAAGGAGGAAGAATGGGTGTCGCAATTAATTCCGTTGTTACCTGCAGAGATAGCTGAGTTAGTTGTCAAGGAACCTGCAGATAAGGGAGATGATTATTATCACATGAAGAGTATGTTATTGACTAGGTTTAGACTAAGCACTGTTGCTTTAAGGTTAAGATTTGAGGAGCATCAAAAAAAACCGGGTGCGTTTTGGTCTGATCTGGTTCATGAGTTGCGTGGCTATCTAGATAATTGGTTAGAGTCCGCAAAGGTGACTGATTTTCAATCTTTGAAGGAATTAATGCTTCCGGAGCAATTGAAAAAACGGGTTCCCCCTGAAATTAAGGAAAGGTATCTAGAGAGTTGGGAGGAATTTCGCGAAGCTTCTGAATTAGCGACCAAACTAGATTATTATGAGAGCGTCAAGAAAACGTTAAAAAAACGGATAGTAAACCTTGGGAAAGGAGGTCTTTTGGAAAGGGTAAAACAGGGAATAATTTTAAGGAAAGGACGGAAGATCGGAGGAAACCGGAGCCTCAGAATAATAGGGAACTACCTAAGGTAGAAAAAAATAAACGCTTTGAGAAAACTAGGGAAGTCGTTTGCTTCCAGTGCAATGTTAAAGGGCATATACGCCCGGACTGCCCCAGTTTAAGAAAAAGAGAGGAAAAAATAGTGTGCCGATTAGTCGGAAATGTAGAAGTAAATGAGAGTTTTAATCCATATATCAGTAAAGTGAGAATTAATGGTGTTGAAAGGGATTGTTTAAGAGACAGTGGTAGTGGAATCGATTTGCTAGCAAAAAGTTGGGTAAATAAGGAAGATTTATTAGGTGAAGTAACTTGGGTACGTCAACCTTTAGATAAAACCTGCTTTTGTTTACCTTTGGCTAAAGTCACAATTCAAGGTGAATTTGGAACTATTGTCACTAAGGCAGCTGTTAAACCGGATGATTTAGATCAGGGATTCTACTTAATGGGTAATGAAACCGCAGAATTAATTGAGAAGCATAAGGAATCTCCTATACCTGTTTGTGCTGTGATTACGCGTAGTCAAAGTCGAAAGAGTAAACAAATGGAAGTCGAAATTCCGGGTGAATCCGAAACCGAAACTGAACCTCTCACTTTAAATGAAGAGGATGGGGAATTTCTACCGAAGGCTGATGGGGAAAGTATATTAGCTAAGATTTCGGGGGATGAATTCAAAAGGGAACAGCTGAAATGTCCTTCGTTAATTCCTTTGTGGGAAAGAGCAAGAACTGCCGAGGAAAAAGAATTTAAAATTGTAAAGGACCGTCTTGTGCGAATAGTTGTGAGTAAGTCGGGGGAAGAAAGAATGCAATTGTGCGTTCCGGAGAAGTTTAGGGAGGATTTAAAGGCCCTTTGTCATAATGAAGTGTCAGGACACCTGGGAACCACAAAGACTAAAGACAGAATTTTGAGGCATTATTTTTGGCCGAACTGTTATCAAGAGATTGAACAATATGTTAAAACCTGTCACGAATGTCAGATTGTTGGTCATAATAGGGATAAAGTGAAAGCACCTTTGAAAATTGTGCCTGTAATTTCGGAAGTGTTTTCAAAAATAAATATAGACGCCGTAGGTCCATTACCCAGGAGTCATAAGAATAATAGATATTTACTTACTGCTATTTGTGTAGCGTCGAGGTATCCGGATGCTATACCGGTGGAAGATATCACGTCGGTCAGTGTGATTGATGCCTTGTTGTTGGTATTTTCTAGGACGGGTTTCCCTAAAGAAATCCAGAGTGATTTGGGAAAATCCTTCACCAGTGAGTTAACTTCTGAGTTTTTTGAACGCTTTGGAATCAAAGTGACTCATAGTTCGGTTTGTCACCCGCAGAGTCATGTGGTGGAGAGATGGCATTCTTCATTAAAAAGAGTCCTTAAAGTGCTTTGTTTAGAATCAGGAGAAGATTGGGAGAAGAATCTATCAGCGGCACTGTTTGCGTTACGCACGGTGACCCACGAAAGTTTAGGGTTTAGCCCTTCTGAATTGGTTTTAGGGAAGAATCTGAGGACCCCTCAGACTATTGTTTTTGAGAATTGGATGGATTCTGGTGATACCGATCCAACGGTTGTTGAATACATCTTGGATGTCAACAGACTTAAAAAATGTCAGGATTTGGCTTCCGAGAAACTGCGCGAATGCCAGGAGAAAAGGAAAGTCTGGTATGACAGAAATTTTAATGTGGGAGATAAAGTGTTGGTTTTAGCTACTTCTAAGCCCAATAGAATGGCTGTAAATTGGCTGGGGCCAGGAACTGTAACAGAAAAAATTTCGGATACAAATTATTTGATTGATTTACCTGAAAAGAGGGACAAAAGTACCATTTATCATGTAAATCTGATGAAACCATATTACCGCAGGCCGGAACGTGTTAATTTGATTATTCCGGAGGAACCGCAGGAGTCTGAAAGGGACGCAGAGATACCTTATCCGGCACCGGATTCGACTCAGTTCGATTTGCGGGAAATTGTGCGGGAAAGTGGGTTAGCGGAGCGCGCTACGGAAAGTCAAATTGATAGCTTCTGTAGAATGTTAAGACAGAATGGGAAGGTATTTTCTGCAGATCCGGGTAATACTAAATTAGTGGAGATGGACATAGAGCTCACGAGCGATGCCCAGGTGCGGGCAAGGCCTTACAGGATGTCCCCTAGACAAATTACAATTTTGCAAGATGAAATTCAGAGATTATTAGATTTGGGGGTGATAGAAATCGGTCAGTCAGACTATACAAGTCCGATGATTCTAGTTGAGAGTCCTGGCAAGGATCCTAGGCCTTGTGTGGACTATAGAAAATTGAACGCGATTACGCGCCATATGTATTTCCCCTTGCCGAATATCGAGGAAGTTTTGCAAAAGGTGAGCGCCGCTCCATTTATAACTGTTATGGATCTGACGAAGGGGTATTTTCAAATTCCTCTCTCGAAGCAAGCCCAAAGGTATGCGGCATTTGTGACCCCCTTTGGCACGTACATACCTAAGAAAATGATGTTTGGATTAGCCAATGCGCCGTTCTATTTTTGTAAGTTAATGGCAGAGGTCTTACAGGGGATGGAGATTTTTGCGTCGCCATACATCGACGACATTGCGGTGTATTCTCCTGATTTTGAAAGTCACGTGAAAGACGTGGGGAGAGTATTGGAGAAATTACGGGAAGAAAACCTTACCATCAAACCTTCTAAGTGTCAATTTGCCCAAGACCACGTTAAATTCTTAGGTCACGAGATTGGGTCGGGTAAAAGATCCCCGGGGGAGGCTAAAATACAAACAATTAAAGATTTTCCTACCCCTTGCACAAAGACTCAAATTAGAGCATTTTTAGGAATTGTGGGGTACTATGGTAGGTACATCCCGAATTATTCTGTTATCGCGGCTCCTCTCACCGACGCGTTAAAGGGGAGGGTTAAAAAAGAGAAAATAGAATGGACGCAAAATTGTCAATCCGCGTTTGAAAATTTAAAGGGAAAGTTAGTAAGTAAACCTGTACTCTATGCTCCAGATTATTCAAAGGAATTTATTGTCCAATCAGATGCGAACGAAATTGGGGCCGGTATTGTGTTATCCCAAATGAGTAACGGGGAAGAACATCCCATAGTTTATTTGTCCAAGAAATTTAGTCAGGCTGAGAAAAATTATTGTACGGTAGAGAAAGAGTTAGCGGCTATCATTTTTGGAGTAAAAAAGTTAACTTATTATCTGGATGACCAGGAATTCCTGATTCAGACAGACCACGATCCTCTCACGTATCTAAAAAAAATGATGGGAGCTAATGCGAGGCTATTGCGCTGGGCCTTATGCCTACAACAGTTCAAATTTAGAATAGAGCATAAGCCAGGAAAAGAAAATGGGAACGCCGATGGTCTGAGCCGACTCATCCCTTAGCCTCTTTAAATAAACTATGAAGTTGTAAATATTAATTATCTAGCATATTTTTAATTTCAGTGTTTAACATTGTGTTTATGTATTGTTATTTATTATTGTGTTTCCAAGTGAGACAAGGTGGGTGTTATGTGAAAATTGTTCTCGGAAAAGGGTAGTTAAAATTAAGTGATAGGACATTTAAATGTGCCTTGCCTTGCCTTGCCTCACAAAGGGTGTTTGAAGGGAACGAGCTATCCTTGTGGAGCTTTCCTAGTCAAGCCCAGGAAAACTCTTTAGGGGGAAGGAGTTGTCATATCTTCACATTTCCTGCCGCAGGTGTGCCTTTTTGTCCTCAAGGATCGGAATGTGGTCGCAATTATTGAACTTTATGTGGACAGTGAGGGGATGGGCAAGTTGTCTCCAGCTGAGTGGTGTACGAGGATTTAGTGCCATGCCTGAACAATACTGCCCCCCCCGCGCTTTATGTGGAGGTCACCTTACACAGGTGTTTTGCTTGCATTTCTATTGCTAAGTACAGATTTCTTCGGGCTGTGAAATCAGTCAAGGGGAGGCACTCTGTGATATCGAATGTGAGAAGGACGCCTTGACCCCTGGATCCAGATTGGAAGAAGTCTGAGAAGGAGGTCTTTCCTCCCCCCCCCTTGTGAATGTTGACCAGGGAAGGACGTTTTTTTCTTGGCTGCTGGTCGGACAGTTGAGATATAGATCTCTCAGGAATACGTTGGAGGGAGCTCTGCTCTCTCAGACCACTGCTATACCCAATATCGGGGTTTGAAGTCCGGGTGTCCGGCGAACCAACCGCTCTGAAAGTCAGAGCATTTGTAACTGTCATTTCTCATTAAAATTGTGTAGTTGTTGAGTTTATAAAATTTAGTCTTGAATATTTAATTAAATTTCTACAATTTATTGCAAGCCCATCTGCCACTACGCCACAATATCATATGCATAGAATGTAAGTTGTTGGGGGCTACCGTAATACTCACCCATCATGGATATGCATAATATAAAATATGGTAATAAAGTGTGTGTAAACTATTATAAAATACATCGCAATTCCGAAATAAAATTTAAACGTTATGCTTAAATATTTTTAATACATAGTAATGCTCTATTAATGAATTGCGGGTATTACTTGATTATCTCGTCGACCCATTTCGACAAATTATATAAATCGCCAAACTACTAGTAAATAATACAAATTAGTATAATTTTTTATTTTAAATAACGAAAAAACAAATAAATTAGTAAAATATTAATAAAAAATATAAGTAAAATGTCGAATTAAATATCACTTCGCACATGTTTGATGACGTAACAAACACGTGTAACGTGTTTAATGTCAAGTGAATACGACATTTACGATAAGCAATTATTGGCATTTAATCTTATAGTTTGGCGATAGGTTTTTGGTCGACAGGATGATTAAGTAGTACCGAATTGCATAAAAGAAATATCCTTAAAACTCAAAATAATAATAATAATAATATGAACAAACAATTTACTGCGTAGGATTAAGAGTCTCATTTCTAATTAAAATTCTCATTTCTAATTAAAATACATATTTGAATTGAAATTTGAATGAAATACAGGGTCATAAAAAGTCAAAGAGTATGGGATGATTACAAATATCTCGGCAACTAATCATCCAATCAACTTCATTCTTTATGCAAATTTATGTTTTTTTTATTTATTGTCTTTTACATTCACTCCTTAAAGAAAAAAAAAATTCAAGTCTCTATCTCAATTTGTTCGGGAGATAGAGTGTTTACAGACACAAAGACAGGCAGTTTTTCTGAGTTCAATGAGTGATTAGAAGGTTTTAACGCAGGAAATTTATTCTTTTAGAATTACCGTGATTTCCTGCGTATAATCCGCGGATCAAACAATTGTTTTTTGACCCAGAAAATTTTGTAAAAGAAATGCAACGTTTTACATCGCCGTAAATATTTTTCCAATCACTAAATAAGATTTCTGGGTCCAAAAAGAGTTGTTTGATCCGCGAATTATACGCCGGAAATTATGGTAAACCCTAACAAGCAACAAATAATAAATAAATAAAATAATAAACAGTCCTAAAAACTTTAGCAGCTAAAAAAATAACTAATGAAGAAACAATAATGACCTCTATTTTAGTATTTTCTGAAAAACTAAAAACTGCTAAAAAGTGTTATTTTAAATAAATCATACTGGACTAACATGATTAAACAAATATCCGTTTCCTAAAATCGTAGGATTTGGGGAGGACATTCAGGAACTGAGACGATCCAACATGAGTCACAAGTTTGAATGATTGCAGAGCATCTTACTCAACGTAGCATCTTAATCCTACACCGGTGGTAAATTCGGAAACATTTTTCGCGATCCATAGGTGAAGTGTCTCACTGAAGCATAATACACATAATAGAATTCCTCTAAATGGAGGATATCCTATAACACCAATCCACAGTGATGATAACGAATGGCAAGTACGGGAGATTTCCGTCTTGTAGACAGTGAATTTCACAACATTCTCTCGTACTGCAGTGTAGAATCCATAAAAGTCCAACGCAGCTTTGTTAAAAGTTCAATTTATGACGAAAAGATAGTCTTCACTTGAAAATATCGTCCGCAAATAGCAAGAAAGATTAGTTCAGAGGGGTCACCCTAGCCACATTAAATCATATGAGTCTCCACTGGTGCTAGGCACCAATTTATGTGAAGACTATTCTTCGTTCGTGTTTTTAAAGAACCGGAGTTAAATTTTATTAACTGCTTGAGACGTATAAAATCAGCCGTGATGATTAAAATTACATTGCGTAAAACAATAACTCAAGTAGGAGAGACTCAAGACCAAGATCTGACTATGTATGTGGCATTTATTGATGAAAATTAAAAGAGTATTACACTCTTACGGGGTGACCCCCCCCCCTGGTGAAAATACAGAAGCAGGAGCTCTACATCCTTACAGCAGGACAGTTAATTTCACAACATTCTCTCGTACTGCAGTGTAGAATCCATAAAAGTCCAACGCAGCTTTGTTAAAAGTTCAATTTATGACGAAAAGATAGTCTTCACTTGAAAATATCGTCCGCAAATAGCAAGAAAGATTAGTTCAGAGGGGTCACCCTAGCCACATTAAATCATATGAGTCTCCACTGGTGCTAGGCACCAATTTATGTGAAGACTATTCTTCGTTCGTGTTTTTAAAGAACCGGAGTTAAATTTTATTAACTGCTTGAGACGTATAAAATCAGCCGTGATGATTAAAATTACATTGCGTAAAACAATAACTCAAGTAGGAGAGACTCAAGACCAAGATCTGACTATGTATGTGGCATTTATTGATGAAAATTAAAAGAGTATTACACTCTTACGGGGTGACCCCCCCCCCCCTGGTGAAAATACAGAAGCAGGAGCTCTACATCCTTACAGCAGGACAGTTAGAGATAGAATGATTCCTGACATCAAATAAGGTAGCCAAAATGCGTCGAGCTAAAATGTGGTTGCCCTTAGATCATAATAACCCTATACCTATAGTTCATAAGGAAAGTTTAAATTAAAAACATGCCAACCGGACCGTTAATTTGGCGATTAATATATCAGCGTACAAATATGCATGCCAATACTGATTGCTGGGAAAAATATTTCTATATGCATAACACAGATGTCAGACGCCGCTTTAATATAAACAGAGCGTTAGATTTTAAGCTGAAAAAGGAGTTGTAATGTCTGTTAATTTGAAAAGGAATTAAGTTATTGCCGCAAATGAGTATATGGTTTTAAACTATCATTCTATGTACTCTTTGAACAAACGAAAGTATGCAAGCTCAAATAATAAGTTTAGGATGAGAAAAGATTTGATTTTGATTTATTTTATTAACGGCCTCGGTTAAGCATGAAAATCTACATAACTGCAATTTAAAGGAAAGAGATAAATATATTCTTTTTAGAAAGTAAAAATGATGTTTAATTGATTTGAAATTGGGAAAGATAATTTAAATTTTAAATTTGAGAATATAAATTTAAAAAAAAGAGAAGCTAATAATAATATGTGATGTTATTTTACTTTCGACATCACATATCTCTCCCCCTTTCCCGGAAAAACTATTATAACCCACATATGAATTTAGCTCGACACATTTAGTGACGTAGACACATTCAGAATAACAGTACAATAGCACATACATAACAGAAAATAAAGTTGCAACTAATATATATATAATATGGATAAATGAGCTCATAAAATATTTTTAAGCATATATGCATTGATTAACCCATTAACGCCCGAATTATTTTCTTCGCTAAAATTTAAATTTTGTATTTCCCACCACTTTTAAAAACAAGTTAATTTTTATCTAAATTTATCGAGGATTCTGTCTCGTGAAAGAAGGTATATATTTTTCTTCCTCTTTACTGGTGGGAAAACCGCTTTCTTGCTGTTTTTGTAACCGTCCTCAAATGAGGAAGCTGGGCGTTAATGGGTTAATAAAAATACTGAGATTTAATTTCTCAAATAAAATAATATAAGGTATACCATTTTTATATATTTGTTGATTATATATATATTATAAAATATATTATATTATAAAATATTATAAAATATCTAGTGTGGCTAGGGACATCAACGAATAAGTAAAATTGCAAGTAAATGCATTAAATGTACTCAATGCTGACAACGTTCACTTTTTTTTTTTTTTTTTTTTTTTTTTTTTATTAAGCAAGAAAAATTAAAAAGGTGATCACAATCTGTAGCATGTAAATGAAAACTCAAAATGTGAAAATCTAAAGCATTT
Organism: Maratus speculifer; assembly: GCA_964019185.1. Classification (NCBI taxonomy): domain Eukaryota; kingdom Metazoa; phylum Arthropoda; class Arachnida; order Araneae; family Salticidae; genus Maratus; species Maratus speculifer. The sequence continues at coordinate 52,762,743 of OZ025293.1, forward strand.
GTTCTGATGAAATGCACAAATATTGATAAAGATAAAATTTCTCTTCAATGTGTAGAAAATGTGTTTGTAAAAAGAGGTGATATAGAGAGTAAATATGTTCAGTTAAAATGCAACCATTAACTGGGCTTCTACTGAAGATACGGCTGGTATAAATACCAACAAGGTTGCACTTACATTTAACTTTTTTATAAAATACTCTCAACACCAAAAGATTAGAAATAAAGTGTGAATTAATGTTTATAAAACTACACCTTGTCTAAAAGAAGTTATGTTAAATTGAATGTAAGTTAAGAATTACATGAAAGTCATGTGAAAGAGTTAAATAGGCATACAAAAATACAAATGGGTTGAGTTGATGACTTCCTTCTAAAGTAACAAACATCATGAAATAAAGATTTAATTTAGCATATTTAAAGTGCCATTTTATTGTAATGAAATATTTTTCTTCAAAAAGCGAAGATTTTAGAAGAAACTCTTGACATAATTTTGATGTATATGTGTCATGCCGATTATAAATGTGTATGAACAAAGGAGTACAAAACAATTTACAAATTGAAATATCAGATGCTGTATTCATATGTTTATGACAGCAATATGCATCACCATTGCTAAACTGAAATCCTAAAGATCATTATAAGTTTTCAGTAATGCATAAATATATATTTCAAATGTAAATAAAAAGGTAATGTTAAGAAAAGGATTGTGTATAAGTGTCACTGACTGTATTAAAAAAAAAAAAACAAAAAAAAACAAAAATAAAACAAGTAAGTGTAAAAAGAGATTCAAATGAAAGTTATTATAATGTTTCATGTTGTAAAAAAAATGAACATTAATCAGCCATTACACAATACGCATACTATTGCGATGCAATAAGTAAGTAAGTTCAATTGTTCATCATTAACGATGTTAATAACTAATGTCATGAAAACATAACTAGTTAACTAGTACTTACAAGGGGTATACGATTATTGAATGGTGTTAATGTAAGACTGAAGTGTTCATGTTAAACAATATGCGTGATGAAAGAAAAAAAATGAAAAGGTCTTGTTAATACCCGTGAATGAAAAGCTTGATTTACTCACCAGAAATGGTACATTGATTGACACATTGATTCATAACATTGATTCGTACATTGAATAAAAGACTGATTAGCAACTTGATAGAAAACATTGATTCGAACATTGATTGGAACATTGATTGAAAACCATGATTCGCATTTGGATTAACACTTTGAATGAATTCTAATGTATGTAACATTGACCAAAAATGTATCTAGTGTTTGATAAAGTAACTCATTTATAATTTCGACAGAAATTAATTAAATTGGTCTACACAAAATAAGAGTTCACAAACACTATGGCAAACATGAAAAGAATGTAAAAAATGTGTAAAATTTTAATGATATGTCCTAAAATGAAAAAAAAAATGTATGTGATAAAGTTATATCTCCTATATAATCTGTAACGGCGCACATGGATAAAAGAAAACATTACATGCAAAAAGAGAACACCGTTACATATTGCCAATATGGCTTTAGGCTATGGTAAAGCAGTATAAAATCTAAACGATTTTTTGCTATATTCTCTTTAAAAATAAGAACAGTTAAACTACTTTACCAAGAAATAACTTATGAAAATGTCAATTGCGAAGTGTAAAAATGTTTATGTCACCTACTAAAAATGTGTATAATTTCAAAAGCACACAATGCATGTAATAAAAATATGAATGCTAGTGTAAATAACCTTGACTTGTAACATTCCATGATAACATTAATTGAAATTATATCTAATGTGTGTAGTGTGATATGCAAAAATCGCAAATAATTTCTACAGAAATTACAGAAAGTGGCATCTTAACCTAATTAAATTTTGTAACCTTACGAAAAGTTTAAAAAAGTGCTATCTATATGTATGTTTTTTTTTTTAATAAGTGTGATTCCAAAAGAAAGAGAAGATTCAGAAAGTTATATTTCCTACATAAATATGCAACAGTGCGCGTGCAAAAAAATAACCATGAGTGGGTATATTAAGTGTTAATGTGTGTAAAATGAAAAGACACGGTTGCATGTTACCAAAATGGTTATAGGATATGGTAAAATAGTATGATAAATCACGAAGATTATTGTACATTCTACATCTGAGTAAGTGCATTAAAACTACTTTACCAAAATAATAACTTCTGAAATTGAAATGATAATGATGATAAACTCTGATCTAAATTAATGATAGATAAATGAGAGAGTGTCATTTATTTAATTAAAAAAATATTGAAAAGAATGAAATAAACCAATATCACTTTAACTTGGCAAACATTTGTGGCCAGCGCCACACGGTGACAGCCAAGTACAAAAGATAAACACTTTCAAAAAATTATTTCCGGCCGCGAAATAACCAAATGAAAGGGTTCATAACATTCTGAAATATTAGGTATTGCATTATAATATGCATTTTTGAAAATTAATTTTTAATGTAAAATAGTGAACCTGGCATTTTAAAAGAATTGTCTCTGTAATAATAATGACACATGCATGGTTAATTGCCTGAATGATATGAAATGTTTCGGTGTTGTAGTAAAAGAATAAAATGAAATGAGCGATGTAATGTGTAAACCTCGTTATGATATAGCGGGGAAAATACGTTTAACAATCTTCTAAAGTATTCCTGTAACTATTTTTCTCCCAAAAATTGTCCTGTATGCTGAAAAAATGTCAAAATCTCTAGTGTTAAATGTGCATTTATATCTAGCCGAAAACTAGTTACAATCAACAAATTATTGATATTTATAGTACGATTGATAGTATGAATACTCTAACGTGGAGAATGCAAAAGAAAAGTAAAAAAAAAATATTTATAACTTCTTTATCTCTACACCGAACAAAGTATTAAGTAGATGTTCTCTAGCGCACACTATGTGTATATTTAAAAAAACCGTACATAACTATACATGTAGTACATTTAAAAAAATGTATACATGAACATTTTCACTTTCAGCCATACTTGTAGTATTAATTAAAAAGATAAGTTGTAATGTGGTACCTTCAACAAATGACAAAAATATAATTAACTTTAAGAAATCTGCACCTTCTATAAAACATGATAAAGTAAACTTAACTTTAAGAATATTCACGAGTCTTGTACGTGCAGATGTAAATAAAAATATAAAACAAAAGGACAAAAAGTAACTTGTGAATTGTTAATTAAAAATATGTTTAATGACTTGTTAACATAATCTAATCTCAACAATAAATTATCCACTGTAAATAAGAGGAAATTTCTATGTCAGAAAATCATTAAAATGTCTGGTTTAAAAAAAAACCAAAAAAAAATGTAAATTAATTTGAACAGTATCATGAAAACTAAAGTAAAAGGTGATAAAAACTGAGAAAAGAAATTTCACCTACAATATACGGAATTGCCAGGCCACAACTTGTATATGAGTATAAATGCTATACCATGAGTCAACCTAAGCGGTTTATAACAAAGTATGTGTACCCTAAAATAAAATTATTTCTTTGGCAAAATAATATTGTAAGTGAGATAAGAAAAAAAAATATAACAAATTCCCAAAATACTTTTTTTTAGTACTAGTAAAGTTTTTACTATTATATTATAAGCCTAGACTGTACAGTGAATATTGAAGATTGCAGAGGGGGGAAATGCATAATGTGTAAACATTAATATAAGCGCCAAAAGTTAGGAGGGTACAGCAACATACGTGTAAAGTTGATGAAACTTACAAAAAATAATATTTGTCAAATGTAAATATGTGTGCAAAAATAAGTAGGCATGGCTGTACACAACTAACTGGTTAACTTATAGATTTTTTTTATGATATTGAAAATGATATTAAAAATCTATTAATTTTCATCCAGAAAAAAAAATTTATTCATAAAATGTGTCAAAAATTATAATAATTCACCAACACTGTCGACTTACCTCGAAAAATTACCTCAGTGAATAATCTAAAGTTAAACTATAAACATATGCAAAAATTGATTTTCTCTCTTTTTTTTTACCAAAAATGGAAAAAAAAACATTTTTGTAAAATTATTTTAGTACCAAAAATGCTCACTGATTAAATATTATACACTATATTGCCATTGATTATGGGACACTTGCGATTTTAGACATTTTACTAAATATCTAGAAAAATACATTAGGAATCATCTCGAAACTCTTAGTGTATAAATATAATAGTATACGTCATACATCTCCGTGAAGATTTTTTACCGAAACTCCATAGGGGACCGTCAACAAATTAAAAAAGAATGAATATCTTTTGAATAACCCTGTCAAAACTAATCTAGCAAAAGCGCTCAAACTCTAGATTATGATTGAATGCCTTATTGTAATACACTGTGTTCATTTTTATGCAAATAGCATGCATACTCGCAGAGTAATTAAGGTTTTTATAAAAATGGCCCCAAATTTTTCTAAGTTTTTCCCTTATAATTTTCAGAGTTCTTAATATAAAATAACATTTTTTTCAGAAAATATGACAAACAACATTGCACACAGTACCCCGTAATCAGAATTAAAAAATAATGAAGATTGTATACAAAATGAGTTGGTTTACTAAATAATTTTTTACTGCGCATGCGTCAACGATATCAAAATTTCATTTGCATATTATGTTAGCTAAATATATAGAGCAACTTTTGTGAAAGTCACAAAATCATAACTTGAAAATTCTGAAAATAATCGTCAATTGAATAAGTTGAAAATCCGGTATTCTCAAAATGAAGCAAAAACAAGAGGGGTTGTATCCATATATTCATTGATTAGTGTCAATATAGAATACACAATATGGGATGTTACGACTACTTTTGGATAAAATCCCTCATTTTTTTGCTTCATTTTGGAAACAACGGATTTTGTCCTTTTTCTATAGACGATTACTTTCAGAATTTTCAAGCTATAATTTTGAGACTTTTACAAAAGTTGCTCTATACATTTAGCTAACATAATATGCAAATGAACTTTTGATATCTTTGACGCATGCGCAGTAAAAAATTATTTAGTAAACCTACTCATTTTTCATACAATTTTTATTATTTTTTAATTCTAATTACAGAATATTGTGTGCAATGTTGTTTGTCATATTTTCTGAAAAAAATATTATTTTATATTAAGAACTCTGAAAATTATAAGGGAAAAACTTAGAAAAATTTGGGGCCATTTTTATAAAAACCTTAATTACTCTGCGAGTATGCATGCTAATTGCATAAAAATGAACACAGTGTATTACGATAAGGCATTCAATCATAATCTAGAGTTTGAGCGCTTTTGCTACATTAGTTTTGACAAGGTTATTCAAAAGATATTCATTCTTTTTTAATTTGTTGACGGTCCCCTATGGAGTTTCGGTAAAAAATCTTCACGGAGATGTATGACGTATACTATTATATTTATACACTAAGAGTTTCGAGATGATTCCTAATGTATTTTTCTAGATATTTAGTGAAATGTCTAAAATCACAAGTGTCCCATAATCAATGGCAATATAGTGTATTTCCATAAAAATCTCTATACTGAAAATATAGATATTATATTTCTGAAATATAATAGAAAATGTAAAAAAAAATGTTCTTAGTATTTAACAATAATACCTGAAGTAGATTTTCTTTCTTTTTTTTCTTAAATCACTTTGTAAATCACAATGGTAACATTAAACAACTTACCTTGTATATTATTTTAAAATGACCAAGAACCTGTTTGCAAAATATAAAAATATCTATACTTTTAGGCTGAAAAAAAAACATCCATCTGAACTAAAAATAAATAAAAAGAAACATACTTGTAAATCAAATTATCGAAATAATATTTTTTTTTTTAACTAAAGAACAATTGAATTCTAAAACAATCGTTAACTATTATTTTTTTAAAAAATAAATTCTGAATGATTAAAAAAAGCTAAACAACACTTCTGGTCATAGCTTATCAAATATTCGTCCGCTGAAAATTAAAATAACTTAGTTTTCTACTCAGATTCGGAAAGCAGTTATTCAATGGCACAGAACGACTCGAAACTGTTTGTCCCGACCTTTGGCCTTGAAAAGTTTCTGATTCAGTTATCAGCTGATTAAAAGATGAGCTGAGATCAGCTGAGAAAAAAATCGTGAACTTTGAGTTGAAGTCCGAACATACGTCGCATACACAAAGTGTTCTTCGATCTTTTTGAAGAGATTAAATAGAAGTGTAAAGTCATTTATTTTCTTCTACCAGGGAGTGTCGTGGGCAAAATAATTATCGGAGTAAATTTCTTTTTCTTTCATTTTCGTTTCACGATCATTTCAGGATGATTTTCAAGTAATATGAATGTGAAGTATTTCAAAGCAGGCGATATTGTAATAAACCTATAAATGGGCCGATAGATGCAGCTATGTTTTTTTTTTCTTTTGTTAAATGCACACCGCACCCAAAACGATCATCAAAATAGCATATTTCACGTTTTTCTTCTCGCGGAGAGAAATTTGTCTTAACACACGGGAAGCATATTTCACTTTTTTTTCTTCGGTAAGTGTTATGCGGGAGGAGGGAATCGAAGAATCATTAATCCTACTAAAGTAGAGTTCACGATTGCAGAAAAAATCAACATATCAGGATCCCAGTTGTTACACAGTGACTTAGTACTTTTTTTATTATTATTATTCTCGTAAACATTCAGGAACTGAGACGATCCAACATGAGTCACAAGTTTGAATGATTGCAGAGCATCTTACTCAACGTAGCATCTTAATCCTACACCGGTGGTAAATTCGGAAACATTTTTCGCGATCCATAGGTGAAGTGTCTCACTGAAGCATAATACACATAATAGAATTCCTCTAAATGGAGGATATCATATAACACCAATCCACAGTGATGATAACGAATGGCAAGTACGGGAGATTTCCGTCTTGTAGACAGTGAATTTAACAAACATTCTCTCGTACTGCAGTGTAGAATCCATAAAAGTCCAACGCAGCTTTGTTAAAAGTTCAATTTATGACGAAAAGATCAGGGGCGTGCCAGCAGTATTCGGCGCCTGTGTGCAGAACTGCATTTGGCGCCCTACACCCCCCATCCGATCGCCTGTAAAAATAAAACTTTATCCCCCCCCCCAAAAAAAAAACCAAAAAACTATGAATATTTATAATGTGTAGTTGCCATTCTTTTGGAGTTTTTTGAATCAGGAAATTTATTTAATAAAATATGTCTTGTTTCTTTACAGTTCGTATTTTATTTCATTAAATAAATAAATTTCTGTTTCCAAATATGCTTAAATTACTTGAAAAATAAAGAAGGATGCCAGTTATGTAAATAAAATTCGTATTACATTACGGTAAAACCTGTGTAAAAGAAAGCACTCTCTATCAGAATCCTGCGTTACGGTAAAATTTCATTATCCCGGAGAAAATAGTTTAATGCAATAACAATAGATTGCATCTAAAAGAAAGAAGTTTGTTTTACTTTGCATGTACTGGCGATGGCTAAGAAAATCTACCGCACATAGAGATCTGAAAATTTTTATAAATGTCGATGATGGTAGATGCACCGTGCACCTGACACTAAATTGTTTTTATTTTTTGTTAATTACCCGAAATATTAATTAAAAACACTTAATGATCATCGCAAAATGGCGATCTTTTATTCCTCAACGAGATCATGCTTGTGTGCTTCCCAAACAATCCTTCCCACTGACCAAAAGCGTAATGTTTGATTTTTTCTGCATTTTCAAATTGGGATATAGTGAGATCCGGTAGAGTTACAAATAAATAAATAAATAATAATAAAGAAATAAAGAAAAACGACTTCAATGGTATTTTTAATTACTATTTCAAAAAACCTTTTTATTTGGCAGTGATTCGCGTCAGCTTTCAAGTTTTCCATTTCTCTGAAGTTCCAAACGTAAAAAAAAAACAAACAACAATAACAAAAACTGTTGATACATTCACGGTATTTTTCAGATTCTAATAATATATCTGGTGTGAAAATATTAATATTCACTGTTAAAAAAAAATTTTAAGTCATTTCAAAGATTTGCCAAACATATTTTTTCCTCGGTGCAAATTATCTCACGATATCGTTTCCCAATTAAGAAATATGTGATTTGAATATCATTTCGCGTTAATAAATCAAAAAATATGTATGAGGGATTGTGCGCATTTCCATTATTTATTTTATCAAGTTTTTTTTTTTTTTTTTTTTTTTTTTTTTGTTAAAATTGAAAGTTTTATATCTAAATGTACGAAAATAAATACAAATTGACGGTTAGCTTGAAAAATCAGACCGGAACGTGAATAGCACCGCCGCGCCGGTACGAAGTGGGGAATCAACTCGAGCTTCGATTGGATGGATTTTCATTTAAAAAGGAAAAATCATTCAAGATTATACACTGTTAACAATATAACGTTCGTTCGAAAATATTTTTATTCAAAATTATAAAGTTAAATCAACATGCTGCTGAATACATTGCCCTCTGCACACCCCATCTCTACAATCGTTTGGAAAAAACAACATTCAATATTTGACTTTAGAATATTTAAGGTTATTGTAATTGGCCTAGGTAATCCAAGGTGGTTGGTTAGTAGGACATAAAGTGCATGGGATTAAAAAAAAAAAAAAATTCATAAATCTATATTTTCCCATTCATATTAACAGTCATCATTGTAGTTTCTAATTTATTTATGTCTAAATTGAACTTTTTTTTTTGCCATTTTAGTCTTTGTAACATCTACGGTTATGTGTATAATGCTAATAAGTGCTCATATTTCAAAAATTCAATTTTACGTTCGGAAATGAAATGTACAAATCTTACAATCATTACAATTATTTATGCAGTATTTGAATAGACACGAGTATACGCAGGGAGTGCAGCGAAAGGCTCCCCCCTCAACCTTCGAAAAAATTAGAAAATTTGGACATCTACGGCCAAATTTAGTCTATCTTCATCAACTCTCCCCCTTTTACGCTATCATGGTAATTCCAGAGTACTAAATAGCTAAGAGATAGATAAAATGTATTTATTTCGCTCAAAAATCTGTGGTGTGAAAAAAAAAAAAAAACACTTCTGTTTAATACATAATAGTTTCCACAGAAATGATCATTAGTAGAAGTGCTAAACAAAATTATTGCTTTGGTAGCTTAAAGTAAACTTTACTCTTCAAGTGAGAAAACCAGTGTTAAACCTAAGGCACGGAATGCCAACAGCTTCACAAACGGCTGATGCTCCATTTTTACCAGTTAAAATTTGTCCCATAACTGACGCCAGTATCTCCAATCAAAAATATGTACAATGAACAGAACAGAGAACACCAACATACAAAAGGCTATACAAATGTAATGAGCGATATCAACTTTTGGGCGATTTTTGGACCCCCTCTACCCCTTACGATATCATACGTTATCATTCCTCAATAACATTCTCTTTTCTTTATTGGTAAACACAAATATTATTTCAAACATACTTTACACCTGTTTTCTTAAACGCAAATTATATATATGCAAACACATAAGACGGAAGAATAGGAATACCAAACATTGAGATATTCAATATTTGAAAATTAATAATTGTATAGTCATTTAATTATTTTAATTTTCATTAACACATTCGCGCCAGCGCGTGATGTAGGGTGATGTCCCAATAGCAAGTAACGCGCTGGCGCGGGAGAATCTTTCATTGATTCTTTGTTATAAAAAGTAAATCGGCTTCTGGGAAAAACCCACTTGTACAGTGTGGCATTAACTGTCATCACATCTTCACGTAAGCGGCATCGAACGTGTTAATGAAAATTTTCATAAAAATAATTAACAAACTAATATATATATATATATTGCAGACTATTTTGATGCAACGAACAAGTTATAAGTAAAAGGAAAAAATTTTGATATTTAAAAAAAAAAAAAAAAAAAAAAAAAAACAGAAAGATAAAATTTTAGTTGGATCATTCAAAAATGATAACTATATCAAGACACCCCACCCCTTACTCGAAATATCTGCCGGTATCATATGCCAGATTCCCCCCCCCCCCTTCTCCTAAAATGATAACGTTATGTATGCATAGCCAATGCCGTAGCTAGGAGTGAATAATGGGAAAAGGGGGGGGGGGACTTATGTTTTACATCTTTCTCTCTGTGACGCAGAAAGATAAATTAGTACATGTTCACCCTGTAGTTACTATGTTTTTCATTAAACTGTTGTAATAGTTTCATTTTACGCTAAGAAAAGAATAGGATGATGAAAAATTCGAGTGCAAAACGAGTGAAATCTTAAACAACTTGTTAGCTTCCTATGTGTAAATAGGATGAGCAAGTGTTGAAACACTTATTTTAGTTACAATTTAATATTTTTGCAAAATCTGTGAAAGGTCCTCAAAACTAAATTGAATTTTTAAACAGAAATTAATTTGAATTTTTGGAATAGAAATTAATTTAGTGACTTTGTAATCTTTTCCAGGGAGGCTCAAAATATTTTAGGAGAAGCTGAGCCGCCCTTAGCTACGGCGCTGTGCGTAGCCCCCAAAATTCTGGTTTTACATTGTTTCTCTAATTAGGATTCTCCAAAGCGTCCCCGCGGATGCCACGATTGCGCCCTTAGGTTTTCTTGGCCCCCATTCGAATGTATCCTCTTACTAGCTATTTTTAAGATTAAAAATCCATTTTAAGAGATACATTTTTAAAAATAAAAAATATTTGAATAGTTTTATTGTAATAGTTATCGATGACCTTAAATAAGTTTTAATTTTTTAATGCTAATATTAAGTTGTTATTCAGTGATTAAAGTTTCTATAGCTTCTTAGCTACAAAATTTCTGAAAACAGATTGCCCTCTGAAAATATAATTTTAAATTTATTCTGAATTAAATTATTGCTGCAAATTATTTTAAAATAGTTTCTAAATCATAGCTATCATCGTGAGATACACGCGCATCATATAAGATGTCTCTAACATATGTCTACCTCTATTATAGAGTGATATTGTACCAGAAACTTTTACAGTATTTCCGAATAGCAATTTTCTTCTTATTTGTGATAAATTTTGAAGTAAAGTGACAATTGTTTCTTATAAATAATAATAATTTAAAAAAAAAAGTGAAATTTAGCTCCTGTGGTAATAAAACTGTATACTATGCTTTTCCACCGCAGTGAGATAATAGTGTTGCATATTTTCAGCTATGTGAATTACGGCGCCTTTCATTATTTATAACTATATGAGGTGCGCCTCTGTTTATAAAGGTTGACAGGCCTTGTCTAAATGATTTATTGGAGGACTCATAAGTAGAATAAAATAAAATTTTAAAGAAAGAAATGAATATTTATAAATAATTTGTATAAGATAAATCTACAAAAGATAATTCAGATGCCAAGTATCAATAAATTAAGGATGTTTTTTTTAAATATTTGCTTCTCAACTGAAATCTTTTGGCGCCTTTACTGCTTCGGCGCCTGTGTGTGCCGCACACTTTGCACACTGGGTCGGAACGCCCCTGGAAAAGATAGTCTCCACTTGAAAATATCGTCCGCAAATAGCAAGAAAGATTAGTTCAGAGGGGTCACCTTAGCCATATTAAATCATATGAGTCTCCACTGTTGCTAGGCACCAATTTATGTGAAGACTATTCTTCGTTCGTGTTTTTAAAGAACCGGAGTTAAATTTTATTAACTGCTTGAGACGTATAAAATCAGCCGTGATGATTAAAATTACATTGCGTAAAACAACAACTCAAGTAGGAGAGACTCAAGACCAAGATCTGACTATGTATGTGGCATTTATTGATGAAAATTAAAAGAGTATTACACTCTTACGGGGTGACCCCCCGGTGAAAATACAGAAGCAGGAGCTCTACATCCTTACAGCAGGACAGTTAGAGATAGAATGATTCCTGACATCAAATAAGGTAGCCAAAATGCGTCGAGCTAAAATGTGGTTACGCTTAGATCATAATAACCCTATACGTATAGTTCATAAGGAAAGTTTAAATTAAAAGCATGCCAACCGGACCATTAATTTGGCGATTAATATATCAGCGTACAAATATGCATGCCAATACTGATTGCTGGGGAAAATATTTCTATATGCATAACACAGATGTCAGACGCCGCTTTAATATAAACAGAGCGTTAGATTTTAAGCCGAAAAAGGAGTTGTAATGTCTGTTAATTTGAAAAGGAATTAAGTTATTGCCGCAAATGAGCATATGGTTTTAAACTATCATTCTATGTATTCTTTGAACAAACGAAAGTATGCAAGCGCAAATAATAAGTTTAGGATGAGAAAAGATTTGATTTTGATTTATTTTATTAACGGCCTCGGTTAAGCATGAAAATCTACATAACTGCAATTTAAAGGAAAGAGATAAATATATTCTTTTTAGAAAGTAAAAATGATGTTTAATTGATTTGAAATTGGGAAAGATAATTTAAATTTTAAATTTGAGAATATAAATTAAAAAAAAAAGAGAAGCTAATAATAATATGTGATGTTATGTTACTTTCGACAGCACAATTATGCATAATTTTATTTCAGTTTTCTTGCTTAAAAAATAATTTTAATGCCTGATTAATCATATAATAAAGGTTTTAGGATATATAAAAGCCAATTAATGAAACATTAAGCAGCTTTTAGCAATTTTTGAATCTCTAAAGTGTTCCTAATAGTGGACAGGTTCTACGCTCCGGAGGTGACCGTTATTTAGAGGTTTTACTGTAATATAAAATACAAATAAATAAAAATATAAAATAAAATAAAATAAAATAAAAAACCCTTTTGTCATAACTGTTGACCATGATCCAGTGAATATGGAAGCCGAATTTCATCAAAATCGGTAGGGTAGCTTTCGAAGAAACGGGTCTTTAATGCTCGCATATTTCTATAGGATTTCACCCAGTCTTGTTTTCCCTTAACCCCTTGGAGAAATTAAACCCCTTGGAGACGAGTGACACGTATACGTGAAGCAAAAAGGCCTAAGAATCCTTGTTTACCCCACCAGTAAAATTTTACTGTAAATTTTTTCTTATTTAATTTGAGCATTTTCTCGATTTTAAAAGGCACAAACTTCTGTTTTTAAAAATCGGTGACAAAACATAAAAAATTTCGTAAACCACTCCAGTCGCGAAGGGGTTAAACCAGGGCTCGCACTGTTCTTAAAATTTTCACACGTTGCTATCAGTATTTTAATTCAAAAATCTTCATGGAAGGTCCTTTTAACATCTACAACAGAATTATACAATAAATATCACCGTTTAAAATCTGTGGTAGGAAAGTACGAACATTTTAGGAACAGTGCGAACCCTGAACGGTTAACCCTTTATCTACCACATTATGAATTCATGAAAATTTTACATTCTAAACCATTTTACGTAAATTGTTTAAACTAAATTAAATGATTTACATAATCATTTAATAAATTTTTGAAGGATTTTAGAAGGATTGAAGGATTTAGAAGGATTAATTAAATTTGAAATATTTATAACCCCACTCAAATCTTTTATTTTAAATTGTTTTCTTAGTATTTTGTAGAAATATAAAATGTACAAATATGATATTTTTACAATATAAATATAGAAATATTTCGGAATTGAAAAATCCCCATCCCTCAGCGCCTAGAAAGCTGAAAGATACAAAGGCAAAAGAAATTATCCTTTTAAAAAATATTTTTGTTTCGTGTAACCAATAATGCTTTAAGAACAAAATGAAGTAATGTATCTGTAACTCATTCTAAACAGTATTACAACTAATTGACGCATTAAAAGAATTTTAAATAAGTAATTTTTGTGTTACTTATAAGTACCGTCGGTAGATAAAGAGTTAAACACAAACAGAAAGTATTAACCCATTTTCGAAGAGCATCTTTCTATTGCTTTTAATTCTTCGACACCATTTCTCCCATATTATAATTTTATTTATTTAATAATTCAGAATTTGGAATGAGACAGAGGAAAATATCTAGTTTTCAAATTTAAAGGTTTTATGGGTCGTAGGTGTCTAGTAAACTTGCCAACTGTCGTAAATGCGATAAGTAAGGAGATAGGAGACATTAAAGTATGGAGATAACTTATAAATTATACATATAAAAAGTAATTATTTAAATTATTTATTATATTTTATCTTCGGTTTAATTATTTATGTTTTATCTTTATGGTTATTTCACAACTTATTAAAATAACTGTAACATATTAAAATTGTTTTCAAATGTAAACAAACAATTTTCTCACACATTTTTTATTTCGCTTTTGTTCTAAAATTCATAGAATCAGTACGATATATTGTTCATATGTTATATAATACAACTATATTTTTCATTATTCAGTAAAGGCAGATGATCTTTCAGAAAAATTAAGTCAAAGTCGGCGTTTTGAACTAAATAGATCAGCGCACTAGAACAGCCACAACGAAAAAGCGGTTGAAAGAATCATTTAAAATTAAATCATTTATCGAAACATGAGAAAACTGTTCGAGGACAAATCACTTCAATAATCATCCTTCAGTTGTTATGGTATTACGTTGGAAAATGAATTAGAAAATGTATCAGAGCTTGTCGCGTTTTTGAGCAAGGAAAAATATTCTTTTGAGCACCGTACAATTATATTAACATACAATTACTCTGTGTGTTTCTTGTAATCCTTGATCCAATTCATTTCTTAATCTTCAAATGCCCATGGTAGCATATATGGTACCAGCAGTATTTCCAATTTAGTTGATTTTTTAATTTCGATAATCCAAATTCATATCAGAAATTTAAAGTAGCTATGTTTACTTTATTCTATAACATACATTCCGTCACGAAACAAAACGAAATTTAATCTTGAAATAATTACTAATGTGTTCACATTCTGCGACTAATGGAATTTCTAGAATGTATTCTACTGTGGGAATTTGAGGTTTAAAAGCTGCACTGGTAAGTGGAGATTTATTATTATTATTATTATTATTTCTTAAACTGGATTCAGTTTTAATGATTTTTTATCCTTTCCATTCACAATGAGATATTTTGTTTTTCTGTTGGTATTTATATGGCACTTTCTTATATGGATTAGAAGATTGATTCTCTCTTAACTTTTCCATATTACCTGAATGCACAATACGACAATCAAGTTCGTTTTAAAAAACTCTGTCAAAATCTGTAATTTAAAAGTAATTAATTTAGATATAGAATTCCTTTGAATTAAAAAATAGCTAACATATTTGAACAACAAAATGATCGAAGCTCCAATTTTGAGATGGAATGTA
Organism: Maratus speculifer; assembly: GCA_964019185.1. NCBI lineage: Eukaryota > Metazoa > Arthropoda > Arachnida > Araneae > Salticidae > Maratus > Maratus speculifer. Next base: position 52,777,952 of record OZ025293.1, read on the forward strand.
GTAATATTATAAATACAATTACTGTTAGAAATTCTGGGCGTTGAAATTTTTTTCAAGTAAGGCAATTTGATTTTTTGGATTTTGTTTTGCATGTGTGTGTTTCAGAAAGCAAGGTTTGCCATTCTTTTCGTTAAAAAATAAAATAGAAATAAAGAAAAACATTCATTTAAGAACGATAAAAGAAAATTACCTTGATGTCCATGGTTTAATATTTTTAAAAAATGTATAATGACCAGTTTTCAGGTCGTTTTTCACGCATATGCACATTAGGGTGGAGTGAAAAATCGAAAGTTGGAATTTTGATTTTGGATAGCAGCCAAAAGTTGCCTTTTTGTACCTCTAATACACGTGCAAAATTTCATTAATTTTGAAAAACTTCTTGAGTCCCCTACCAGGTCATTTATATTTTCATTGATTTATACGATAGATTTTTACCATAAATTGTACATTAACAGGATTTTTTGGTAATATCGTTTGATAATTTTATATTCAAAATGTATAGTGTATTTCCTTTCATCTTTTTCAAATTTTAAGTCTATATTTTTAAATATTTGAAACGGTTTATTGAGTTTTAAAAATTGTATGTTGTCATTTTTGTTTTAAAATGAGTACGTGTGTAAGCAAATCGAAGTTTACCATTACTAGAAGTTGGTGATTCTTCAAAACTAAATAAATCTGTTTTGCCAACAATAGCAGAATGCTATAAAATATTATTATTATACAAAACAATAAATAAAACACATTGTAATTGTAAAGTTCTGCCAAAATCACAAGTAAAAAAAAATCCTGCGAGAAAACTTCAAAGGCATCAATTATTGTAGTTTACCAAAGACGTATTGATCAAAGGATAGATAAAAAAATTTCTGAATATCAGAAGCTTATTCAATTCCCCAAAATCAAAGGAAATTATGGAAAATTGGAGATATATGGAAGAACTATAAGTTACAAACACAATTTCTGATTTTAAGAGTCAAATGAATTGTATTTGGGACACATTACACCATCTTTTGGACCAGGAAAGATCATTGCAGAAAGTATTAAAATACTGTACTGAAAAACATTTAAACCTTGATAAATTTATGGCAATAGGTTGTGACGGAACAACTGTAAAAAGTAAGATAAAAAATCATGATAATAAATTTTTTAAACAAAGATTTAGTCTTCCGTTTTAGTGGTTAATATGTCAGTTCTCTGCAAACGAATTGCTGCTAAGTCATTGAACTTGATAAACAAAATAAAGGCTCACGAGCTTTTCCTGTTCTAATTGGAAAATCGTTGGATCAATGTGAACAATAGACAATTATAGAAATTAAAAATATATGCTCCTATCACACAAAAAAGAACTATGGAGAGTTAAGCGTAGACCAAAATTATCTTTATGACATGTGTCAAACATTTGCATCTGGTTAATGCTCCTCAAATCTGGTAAATTGTAATCCAGCAAGAATGTCGCACTCTAAATGATTGACAACTGCCAATTGATTACTTGGTTTGCAGACTGGAAGTCAGAATTCATCCCAAAATTTGAAGATTATGGCTGAATTTGTAATGAAAGTACATTCGTCTATGTTGTTTCACTTCAAGAAAGATTCTTCTTGCAACAATAGAGCTTAAAATGTTTTTTCATAAACAATTAAGATCTTTTGTTATTTGAGGGAATATTTAAAGAAAATTCTCAATCACGTTATTCAACAAAACGTATACTTCTGTCATTGAAATGAAAATTTACTGGAACGATAACTGATAAAAAAAAAAATCATGTTGGAGACTTTGGATTCCAAAGAATATTGAAGATGAAGGATATTATATGTTCTACAATAAGACAGTTTCATATTCCAATATTGAAATTCAGTGTTACAAACTATAAAAACATCATTAACTGGCAAGAATGTGAAATCACCCCTCATTCTTAAAAGTGTACCAAGAGAGAAACTGGAAATTCTCAGAAAAAATCGAAAGTCCCATCTTTTCAATTGAAAAATTTCCCTGTTAGATTAAAATATTTGAAAGATGCGTAAACTTAGTTGTTGAAGCGCCATTAGTGATTGTAGTAGTAGAAGCAAGAACCGGATATATATGAGCAAAAATCAAATCACGAAAGGTAATACCAAATTTTGATAACAAAGACTAATATAAATTGGATGGAAATGAAAGACCGTTTTACAATATATCGTATATATTCTTTTCATTTTATTACTATATATTCAGAAAATTGCATTTCCTTTATATTTAGAAACTATCTTTCATGTGCATTCGAAAAATAAAAGTGAAAGCATGTCTAATTATTGTGTTTTCTCTTCTCTGCAACAATACGATTCACATTTTTGGGTTTTATTCGCAATTCAAAGAATTAAAACGCAACTGTACTTAAATCATTCAAAAATAATACTTTAAGAAGTCATTTTTGTGGGTTATTTTAGTGAAATCAAAAAAGTTGATTAATTTACGCTGCATTGTGAAATCTTGATTTTCACATAAAAAGAGCATAATCTTTAAGAGCTGGTAGGGAACTAAAATTAATTTCAAATGAAATGAAATTTTAACAATATATTCAGTGTGCCAAAAAGCAACATTTTAAACCTATCCAAAGAAAAAATTCCGAAGAAAAATGTTTTTTCGTCATTTACACTAGATAGTGAAATCTTGATTTTTGCATATAAAGAGCATAATCTTTAGGAGCTGGTAGGGGACTAAAGATGAATTCCAAACAAAATAAAATTTTAACCTTACATTCAGTGTGCCAAAAGGCAACTTTTTAGACCTATCCAAAGAAAAAATTACGAAAAAAAATTTTTTTGGTCTTTTTCACTCCACCCTAATGCACATGCATCAACAATTTTTTGAAATTCTTTAATTTAGAAGGTAGCAGAACAAATTCCTGCCAGCGTAAAAGAGTAAAACACTTTAAGATCTCTGAATTTTTGTAGAGGACACAGGTTCGATCCAAAGCCGGACAAAATGATTCATGTAACAATTTTGTCGATAATTCATTTCAATGATGACATATTTTGTTAAGAAAAGAAGTTATATAATTTTTTTAATTATAATTATTGGAATGTCTTATTACTAAAGAAAATTTAAGACTGAAAAATATTTGGAAAAATAATTATTTTATATTTAAAATATTTAAATGAAAATATTTTGCATGTAATTGTCAATTAAATAAAGTGGGCTGATCTACAATTTTTTGTTACATTTTCTGATCATTTATCAAGAATGTACGTGTGTCAGAAAGAAAAGTCTGCTATTCTTTTACGTAAAAAATAAAACGAAGGAAAGAAAACCATTCACGTAAGAACTACAAAAGAAATTACCTTGATATCCATGGCTTAATATTTAAAAAATGTATAAAAATGTAAAACAAAATTCAAGTAAATAAAATTACATATGCAATTTTCCCCTTGTATTTAACATAAAATATGTAATATAAACTTTGAAATGTCCAGGTTTACTTAAAAGGCGATTAACATAATCAACTAGAGATGTTAATAGTTAATTTTATGTAAAACATCTTAGTACTGTTAAGCCTTAATGAGTCTCTTCCTCAGAGAATATTTTTGTTTATTTATACAAATACTTATGTCGTTTTTACATTCTTTCATTTTCTTAATATATTCATCTTTATTTAAAATAACTATTTTATTTGATTTATCTGTTAGTGTAATAGCTATATCAGGATCTAAAAATATGTACTAAAATAAATACACATGACTAATGGTACACTTATAAAAATAATATATTTAAAACAAACTTAAAAATTATCAACGTTTCATTCGTTTCTACGAACGTCGTCAGGATACAATATAAAGATGTTAAATGTAATTTAAAGTTTTAAAATGTAAACACATACGTCCACGAGCATAGTTGAGTTGAAGTGAGAGTGCTCAATTATAGCATATTGTGCCAGATTTTATGAACGGAGTATGATAAATAATCATTACAAGCTCGCGGCCCGAGCTTAATGATTTTAATGGATTCTAAAACTTTATTGAGATATGGATTTTTACAAGGAATTGTAATTTTAGCTTTATTAAAAATAATTTTGCTCCCTTCATTTGAAAATTTTGAAATTTTAAGCTTGTTTTAAATATATTCTTTTTATAAGTGTGCCAATTAGTAATGTGTATATATTTTAGTACATATTTTTAGTTTAATTTGTGGTGCAATTGTCCAATTCATAATTATATTAGGATCTGCTTTCAAAATTTTTATTATTGCGTAATTGTTATTCTTCTGTTTTTTCGATTTATTTATGAATGCTTTTATAATGGTATGCAGGATTTTTCTAATTTCATCTCCTTTGCCCCGTTGTATTGATCGTGCGATGTCCTCGCAGTTCGTAACAAGTGATCTAATATTTAAAATATTAAAAGTATTATCAAAAATGTTTTTTGAGGCCAAGCTATAAAATTCTATTTGTATAAATTTGTATAAATGAACAAAAATATTCTCTGGGGAAGAGCCTGATTAAGGCTTGAAAGTACTAAGATGTTTTAAATAAAATTAACTATGAACATCTTTAGTTGATTATTTTAATCACCTTTTAAATGAAACTAAACATTTCAAAGTTCATATTATATATTTTATGTTAAAATTAAAACAATAAGAAATATATATTATAAATTTTTAGATGCATCAAATTTCAAATTTAAGCTTTAGAGAATGAGACTGATAAAAATAAAATTCATGGCAGCTTTTAATTGTCGTGTAGTTAAAAATTAATAATAATTAAAAATAAATATTGTTCTTTTTTTCAAAAATAAAAAATAAAAAATATAAATATAATAAATCCCTCTCATAGTTTGCAGGCATAGATGTTGCCATTTCAATTACCAAATCATGATTTAACAGTTTTCTACTTTATTGATAGACATATTTCATTTTAGAAATATATTAAACTGGTAAGTGAGAAAAGTAAGTGGCGTGTACAAAATAATTAATCATTTAAAAAATAAAGTATACTGAGTAAAATTACGCCAGCCAAGAAAATATTAAAGTTATAACGTACCTCTCAACTCCACTATTTTTTCCAGAGCCCAGAGGGCGCTGTGTTCATTGGTTCCTTGCACGGAACACTTTCTTACCCCCCCAGTGAGATCTGAGTTAGCCCGACTGAAAACATGTCGCACCGTTGACATGTAAAATGTTCGACACCTTATCCAAGGTGAATGCTTTCATGTATGTGTAACATCTCATCTGTAATCGTGGTATGTTTTGTGTGTGTTTGTTGTGTTTCGTGAAATAAATGTTTTTGTGACGTTAAGTCTTCGATTCATCAAATAAATGTCACAAAGTTACATTCCGAATCCCAATAGTTGGGGAAAACTGACAGTCCGGCCCTGGGAGGAGGAGTGAGGATCGGAGGAGGGCTCCTCCTCCTCATTCCTCCTCCACAGCCCTCCTTCTCATTCCTCCTCCTCCTTAATCCTCCTCCTCCTCCTCCGGACATCGTCTAGTAAGAGAAGGGGTTAAGAGGATTTTTTTTTTAATTTTAAGCCGGAATTTCAGGGACTTAGAATTTTTAACCATACTATAGTATGAGGGTGTTTTTTTAATTTTAATGCGTTGACTTTAAAAATTTTCGGCGTGTTACAGTACGTGGGGTATGTTTTTCGATTGAATTTTGCTGTTGTTCATTTAAAAAGGTAATTAAAAATTATGAGTGAAATTTATTCAGCATACTCTAGTACGAGAGATTATTTTTCGAGCGGTGATTCATTAAGAAATTTTAATAATTTAAACTTTAAAAAATTCAACAGTTTAAATTTATTTTGAGTTAAGTGTAAAAGTTAATCCAATTTAAAAAATGAACCATTAAAATTAAATTCAAATAATAATTAAAAATAATGAGTGAAAAATAATGAAGACACTTTAATTATTTCGGCGTGTTACAGTACATGGGTTATGTTTTTCGATGGTTATGCTGTTGTTCATTTTAAAAGGTAATTAAAAATTAATTAAAAATAAGGAATAAAGCGACTTTTTTTTTTCACTGTGCTTTTAGATGAGGGGTTAAGCGGGTATTTGGGGACATAGAATTTTTTTTCTGTACTGTTGCACAGGGGTTTTTAATTTTAATGTGGCGACTTAAAAATTTTCGATTCTTTATTTTTAGGATTTATTTTCTGATTTTAAGGGGAAATTTTGGATAGATTGATTTTTTTTTTCACCGCGTTTTAGATGAGGGGTTAAGAAGGTATTTCAGGGACATAGATTTTTTTTTTTTTGTTGATCTATAGTACAAGAGTTTTTTAATTTTAATGTGGCGACTAAAAATTTTCCGGTGAACTTCAGTTTAAGAATTTATTTATTTATTTTTTTTTTTTTAAGCGAGAATTTCGGGGAGATTGATTTTTTTTCACCGAGTTTTAGATGAGGAGTTAAGCGGGTATTTTGGGGGAAATTATTATTTTCGAGTACTAATACACGAAGGATATTTATTTTTTTTCGGGGGTTGATATTTTAATGAAGAACTAATTAAGAAGAGTGCATTCATGGTGAATTAATGAGTTATTTTTTAAGGGAGTAGTTTTGTTAAAATTGAATTATTTTTTCATTTTTTTTGGAGTTTTAAGCGGAGATAAATGTTTAATAGGGGGATTTTAATTTTTTTGCAATGAGATTAACGCGCGCTCGTCGACCTAACCGTATGGAGTTTGTAATTTTCTTCGAATCATGTGTGAATTTTGGCTTAGAATATCTTAGAAAGACCCGAATAACCTTTATCTCTATCCATCGTCATAAATAACACACGCTGGTAATGGGAATTCGGGAATAACAATTTTGAATATTAATTTAATGAAGGAACTTTAAAATTATTTCGAGTACTATTTTTAGTCAACTATGAAGATATACACTTGATATTTTAAAATAATTTAAACATAACTTTAAAATTTGAATGAAAAAACATTTTAAAAATTGAATTTTAATACTAACATTTTTTCGCGCTCGTCGCCCTAATGGTTCGGAATATGTGGTTTTCTTCGAACCTTGGTGGAAATTTAATTGAATTTATTATTATTATTATTTTGTGTGCGTGTTGTATGTATGTGTGCGTATGTATGTGTGTGTATGTATGTTTGTATGTTGTATGCATGTATGTGTGTGAATGTATGTATGTATGTGTGTGTATGTATGTGTGTGTATGTATGTTTGTATGTTGTATGCATGTATGTGTGTGAATATATGTGTGTATGTGTTGCATGTATGTGTGCGTATGTATGTGTTGTATGTATGTACATGTGTTGTATACATGTATGTATGTGTTGTATGTAGGTGCGCGTGTTGTATGTATGTATGTATGTGTGGGTGTTGTATGTATGTGTGTATGTATGTTTGTATGTTGTATGCATGTATGTGTGTAAATGTATGTATGTATGTGTTGCATGTATGTGTGTCTATGTATGCTTGTGTATTGTATGCATGTATGTGTGTGAATATATGTATGTATGTGTTGCATGTATGTGTGTGTGTATGTATGTATGTGTTGCATGTATGTGCATGTGTTGTATATATGTATGTATGTGCGCGTGTTGTATATATGTATGTATGTGTGTATTGTATGTATCTGTGTGTTGTATGTATGTGTGTGTTGTATGTATGTGTATGTTGTATGTATGTGTTGTATGTATGTGTGCGTGTTGTATGTAAGTATGTATGTGTTGTATGCATGCATGTGTGTGTATGTATGTGTTGTATGTATGTGTGTGTGTATGTATGTATATGTGTGTGTGTTGTGTGTATGTTGTATGTATGTGTATGTAAGTTTCTTGTCGAAAGGTGTGATCTTTAGCTGAAAGTGACCTAGGGTCAAAACTTTCACCCAGGAATCGCCACGGGGAGGCAGATCACATGATTCCCATAACGCACACATTCACATACATTATTTCGAGCGATATTTTTAGTCAACCATAGTATGCAATTGAATTTTTAGAATAATTAAAAAATAACTTCAAAATTTGAATGAGAAAATATGTTTCAAAATGGAATTTTACGTACTAACATTTAATCGCGCTCATCGGTTTTTACTGTTTGGAGTCTGTCATTTTCCTTTGACATTGGGAAACCTTGCGTCAATGTAATTAGGCTATTTCAGAAAGACCCCCCACTTTGGGTACTCTTTTAAACTAATTTTGTAATGATATTGTATTCGCGCACGTCCGCCTAACTGTTTGGAGTATCAACATAAAATCATCAAATTATTACAAAATATTTCAAATAGTAAGAAAATGATTGATTAAAATCACCAAGTAAGAACAAAATACTTCAAGCAATGAGAAAATAAATGTTTAAAATCGCCAATTTAACATAAAATATTTCACACAATAAAAAACGAATGATTAAACACACCAACTCAAAATGAAATCTCATGCAATTAAAATAAAAACATTAAAAAATAACGCCAAACTAAAAGATTATTCTTGTCTCACAATAAATATTGCGAAAGGCCTTTTCAAAAATTCTAGTTAAAGATTAAAGTTTTCATTCAAAATTCAGATAAAACCAGTCAAGATTTGACATATCACAAAAAAATTAAGTAAAAAATTTTTCGAAGTATAATTATCAAAGATTAATTTTTCTTATGAATTTTATAAAGCTCTTCTAATAATTGACCTTGCAAAGAAAGATAAACGAACAATGTGTCACCATTTGCTTGATAAGACTCAACCCAGAAAAAGACGAATCCCCCTAAAATTACTTTTTATATTTGAATACAGTCCAACATTAATCGCCCAAGGTTTTATATAAAAATTAACATGCAATCAGAAATACTTCAAATGAATTTATAGTAATAATAATAATAATAATAAGTCAAAGTTTTCTTTAGTAAGTTTATTTAATAAAAATATTAATAAAACTTGGCTCACTAAGTAATCTATAGTAAACATACTTAAGTTTAAAATTATCTTACTCATATAACTATTCGCTAAATTTTTAGTTTAATTAATATCATTATCATATAAAATTACTATGAGCCACAAATGTAAGCAATTTTTAATGTAAAGAACTTAAGACATGAGTAATTTTTCAATGTTAGAACAATTAAATATTAAAAATAATAATAAGAAGAATAATTCTTCAGTAATTTTCAACTGATCTTAATGAATTTTAAGAGTATCTTTAAAATATAAATATTACATTTCTAGAAGACTAATCTTAATGTTAATTTAAAACTCTTCGACACTTTTTAACACACTTTAGGTAAGTACAATAGAATATTAATATTTTCAACATAAATAAGAAATGACTAATTCATAATAAAAATGATTTTTAAGGAAGATGTGATTTATCATTTATTGCTAGCAAAATCGCGATAATTTATTTGCAATTAAATTTAAGAATAAAACATAAGAAGTAAATTGACTTACTTAAATTCGTTTTACTATCAACAGTCGAACACGTTAGAAACCATACTTCATAACCAGTCAGTGACAATATACGGAATGAATCAGACTGTTGAACCCCACGTCTTATCTTTGACGTTTTTTTCCAATACTCTGAATCATGAGATAACTAAAAATGTCACGTTCAAATCTGAAATTAAGACATATGTTAATGAATTTACTTTATTCATATGGAATATAATTAATATAACATGCAAATAAAAAAGGACTTAATTTATTTGATACGTCATAATTTAAAATTTAATTAAATCCTGAATATAATTTTTTAAAATCTTATTAATAGAATAGAATAGAAATTCTTTTCAACATTTTCAAGAAACACACATGTTATCGAATACTTAATAGATTATTTTTCTTAATGAATGTGTAATTAACATTTATAAATGATTTTTTCTAATTAATTAGTGTTTAATTAAAATTTTCATAATTAAAATAAATATATAAAATAAAAAAGGAATTCTTTTCAAAAATTTTTAAGAAACACCAAATTATTATTAAGCAATATTTTGAATAACTACAAACTTTAATCATGATGAGTCATCACTCTGAATGATATTCTCAAGTTTTTAAAAAGATTCTAAACATTTTTATATTAACAAAGAAAATCGACTACTAAATACCAACTATTAAACATATTCTTTTCTTCTCGTATGTTATAAAAACAAGTTTAAGTACCCAAATTTATTGATATAATTCATTGTGTGTTGAATCCTTCTTTACTAATTATCGATAAAATTATTCATTTATCAATGATTTAAACTTCGCATTTTAAAGTTATTTATATAATATACTAACATTTAATTATAATAGGTATAATTCTATTAAAAATACTGAACAAAATTAAATTTATACTAAAAAAATTAAAACATCACTTAAAAATGTTAAACAACAACAACAAACTTGTAATTAAGAGATGAATAAATTTAAATGTATGAATCACACAATAAAAATAAAAAAAATTATTTCTTTCATAAAAAAATTTCCCTTCAACTATGTGTGTTAGTAAAAATATTATCCTAAAGATTTCAAAAAGATTCTAAACATTTCCAAATTAACAAAGAAAATTTACCATAAAATATCAAATAATGGACATATACTTTTTTCACTCACATCTTACAATGTACTTAGTAACCAAAGTTAATGATTTTTAAACATGTCTTCTTAAATTTACAATGAAGACAATTTTTACAATGAAAGACTATCACAATTGAATATTTAGCTTTCTATTCACAATTCTATCGAGAAATATGTAATGCATACCACTAGACTTCATTAAATGAATCAATCACAATACAATTCAAACTTCTCATTTTCAATGTTTAATATACTATATCAAATAGTTGATATTTTAAACAATCATTACTTACTTTATTGATGTAAAGATTGTGTTGAACGCTTTTTAAGTCAAATGGTGTAGAAAAGGATATATTAGGACAGAAGTTATTAAATATGAGAAAAAAAATTTCTGGAAGTGATGGAATGTTGCATTTGTCGCAAGGCGCTTAAGTATGATGCATAATTATGATGCACATCACATCATGAGCAATTTAGGAAAATTCAAAGACCATGAAATTGACGTGATTGCATCCACCCTGGAAATGTTTATTACCTTTAAGTTGAGAAAGCCAAGAAGTCCTATACAGTTGTTCTTTTTAGATTCATTTCAATTTTTGTCTATGTCATTAGAATGAATTCACAGGTTTCGAACCCACAATCAATCAATCAATTTTTAACTCGTCACGAAAACCATTGGGCCACGGAGGGCCTGTCATTTAGTAATTAAAATGTAAGAAAGATCATTGAAAATGGTACTTCACACTCTGAGAAGCATATAATATAATCAATTAAATCGTCTGTACTTGGAATTCAAGTCTGCTTGTAAAAATAATTTTTATTGTGACTTAACGGTTAAAAATCACGAAGAAAAGAAAAAAGAATTCATATGTGTTTAGGATTACTTTGAGATTTTATGAGTCACCCCATCAGTTAAATGGAAATATTCACTTCTTATGAATCATTACTAATGCTTAAATTTTCAAACACTTGCTTATATGGAATGTATTATAGATTAGCTTAACAGGGATAGTGTGATTACTTGTTAATTAAGTTTTGTGTCATTAAAAAATTTAAAAAATCAAAAAATCAAATCATCATCATTTTAAAAAATACAAGTCAGTATTAAAGGTTTGAACAAATTGTTAAAATAATTTTACAAAACTTTACAAATTATTTTTAAATGATTCACTAATATTTAGTAATCGACAAATTTTAATACCCATAATCATTTATGTGAGTTAGGTTTTCTGTTTTACCTATTAAGTTATTACATTTCCCCCCCTTCAATTAGATCTCATTGATAAGTTTTAATCAACCGATCAACCAACCATTCAACTGTTTTCACAGTCAACTATTATGTGAGTCAATTTCCAGTTTTAACTGTTAAGTTATTAGATTCCCCCCTTCAATTACATTTCATTGATAAGTGTTAATCAACCAACCACCCAACTTTTTTTCGTAATCAACTATTTATTTTTCCTAACAACCAGCTATTTGTTTATCCTAGTAACCAAAAAGGTTTTATCGACACATAAACAAAATTTTTAAGATGCAAGACTCTTCATTTTAATTTGAAAAAACAATGACTTATGTAATAAATTTTTCCTTACTTAAATGAAGCCTTTGTATGTGTACGGTAAAACTTGGAAAATTCATTTAATACACAAATTTAAAGTTAACAGACAGCGTCTTCACATTTCTTTTAGTATTTTACCAACATTTTACCAAATATCTTTAGAAACTAACAGGATTTTAAATAATTATTTAAAAAAAATTCTCATTTGTAAGTGACACTACTGACCTAACTTGAAAAAATTAACTTGTCAAAGCAGGATTTGATTATTCCAACTTCATAATATTCATAAGTTTTATATGATATTCAGCCTATTTGGTTATGTCTAAGCTTTATAAAATGTATCTAAAAAACCTTTAATATCAATGTTTAAAAATATGCGAATAATTCATCTAGTCTTTTATAGATGATTATTTTCCCTTCTATTATTTAAAAAACATTTTTAAATAAAATTATTACTGATGCCAGTTTATCTCAGTGTTATGAAATGTGCATGCAAAACTTTTAATTCTAATTTTCACTTTTATTATTTCAAATTATTGTTTTCAAGTTGTATTAAAATTTGGAAAAAAATATTTAATTTTCATGCATAATTAAACTGAATTAGTTTAAAAATAAAGACACATTTAACATTGTATACTCACCTAATCCAACACTTTCACAAATACACGTCCTACTCACTCCAGGGTTTAGGAAGAAATGAGAGATTCAAAGTCCTTATCAGAAAATGTTATCAGATAAGCTTACCTTAAGATATGTGACGTCATAGAATATATGACATCAACTGGTCACGTGATGTATATCACATGATCAGTGCTTTGTTAATTAATTAATCTTATTAATTAATTATTAAGTATTAAAATAATTATCAATTAATCCATTAATTAAATTAATTAATCTTATTAATTAATCTTATTAGAAATAATTATATTTCTAATAACAAAGAATTAATTATTTCTAATAAGATTAATTAATAAGATTAATTAATTTAATTAATGAATTAATTGATAATTATGACCAACTGTATAGGATTTGTTGGCTTTCTCAACTTAAAGGTAATAAACTTTTCCAGGGTGGATGCAATCACATCAATTTCATGGACTATGAATTTTCGTAATTTGCTCATGATGTGATGTGCATCATAATTACGCATTATAATTAAGCGCCTTGCGACAAATGCAACATTCCATCACTTCCTGAAATTCTTTTTCTCATATTTAATAACTTATGTCCTAATATATCCTTCTCTCACACCATTTGACTTAAAAAGCGTTCAACACAATCTTTACATCAATAAACTAAGTAATGATTGCTCAGAATATATACTATTTGATATAGTATATTAAACACAGAAAATGAGAAGTTTGAATTGTATTGTAATTGATTCATTTAATGAAGTCGAGTGGTATGCATTACATATTTCTCGATAAAATTGTGAAGAGAAAGCTAAATATTCAATTGTGATAGTCTTTCATTGTAAAATATTAAGAAGACATGTTTAAAAATCATTAAATTTGGTTACTAAGTACATTGTAAGATGTGAGTGAAAAAAGTATATGTCCATTATTTGATATTTTATAGTAAATTTTCTTTGTTAATTTTGAAATTTTTAGAATCTTTTTGAGAACTTTAGGATAATATTTTTACTAACACACATGGTTGAAAGAATAATTTTTTATGAAAGAAATAATTTTTTTATTTTTATTGTGTGATTCATACATTTAAATTTATTCATCTCTTAATTACATGTTTGTTGTTGTTGTATAATATTTTCAAGTGGTGTTTTAATTTTTTTTAGTATAAATTTAATTTTGTTCAGTATTTTTAATAAAATTATACCTATAATAATTAAATGTTAGTATATTATATAAATAACTTTAAAGTGTGAAGTTTAAATCATTGGTAAATGAATAATTTTAACGATAATTAGTAAAGAAGGATTCAACACACAATGAAATATATCAATAAATTTGGGTACTTAAACTTGTTTTTATAACATATGAGAAGAAAAGAATGTGTTTAATAGTTGGTATTTAGTAGTCGATTTTCTTTGTTAATATAAAAATGTTTAGAATCTTTTTAAAAACCTGAGAATATCATTCACAGTGATGACTCATCATGATTAAAGTTTGTAGTTATCCGAAATATTGCTTAATAATAATTTGGTGTGTAACGGTTGCGTGCTCGTACTGGGAGTTAAATGCAGACATAACTCAGGAACTAAGATAAAAACAGTTTATTTAAAACGGTTAGGGCTCAAGGACAGTGGAGCAGTTCTTAATTTTAATAACTGGTAACAATGCTAAAAGATTAAACTCATACTCACAGCTCCGGCACTAACTCAATCGGGGCACTTTAGATTACTTCTCACTTCAACTTCCGCTAAACTGCTAGATAAACTTTATTAGACAGCCCGTGGCTGTACATGTACTCTTTATTGACTTTGAAAATACTCAATGTAATCAACATTAAATCTTACCACCGGCACACTTCTCGAATCTACTTCCAAAACACTTTGTCACTCACTGAAGACTCGATACACCTAGCTGGCTAATGTCGCTAGACTCACCTAGTCGGCGAAGGCCGCCTAGATACTCTACACACACTCAAACTCCAAGCTTTTATATGCTGCAAACTGAGATACTACAAATTTACATATTATTTCTAACCGCGACATAACTGTAGAATCCGAGAAAGACACACACGCTCTAGAAAATTAAAGTAAAAGAGAGGATAGATGTTGCTTTCACGCTTACACATGTTAAATCATTGACGTCACGATCTCAAAAATGCTAGAGTGCCTTTATTACAAAGGTCACTCCCTCAGAACCCCCCCTCGGACTCTACAGAGAAAAAGGACTGGGCAAAATGCATGCCCAGGACTTTTTCTTACTATAAATTTCAAACCGTATAAAACAAAGTGATGGGTGAAATTTGGCACCGAAACATAACTTTTAAAATATTAACTTTAGCCCACCACTACAAAAACACCAGTTTGCATCAAATATTCACATATTCAATCACAATCATCCTCCTATCTTAAAAATAACCTCCATAAAATTTTCAAAACTTATAAAACTTCCAAAACCAACTACTTCTTTTTAAGAATAACCCACTCCACTGGGAGTGCTAAAATTCATCAAAACACTAAACTTACGAAATTTTCCTCAATACTGAAATACAATACTAGAACTTGCACCAAGTCCAAAAAACCCAATGCGCAAAAATTTTCCTCAAATTCAGAACTCATCTAAAATTAAATTTACTTCATATCATAATAACTCCTGCTACTACGTAATACCTAATACCCATAAGCCAATGCACTAACTCCCAAAAATTCGTCAGAACTGGCTCCACTTTAACAATATTTGGGGTAACATACGTACAGCTTCACATAGCTGTGCTTATGCAATAATAATCTATAAAATCAAACTTTACAAAACCAAGGGAAGTCATCACATGACTCTTCATCTGTATTAACTAAAAGAAAAATAGCAGTATCAATATATAACACAGGTATACTTCCCTGCAAGAAAATCACATTAACATTCAATTTTAATACAATACAATTTCATATTCAAATGTAACATAAAACTTCGCAACTTGCGGAAACCACACCCAACTAAAGTACAAACGCAACGCATAAAATACGAACGATAAGAAGAAAGTTATTTCATTAAATGTTAGTATAGGAGATAGAAACGCGTGTCAAGGACTTCTTGACCGCAAAACACATGCCCGCCTGATTCGTGGCGCGTGTACAAAATAACCCAAAATACTATCTATACCTTTCTGAAAATTAAACATACATTAACATACATTTTATAACACATGAACAGTATAACAATATAATAACATTTTTAACAACTAACATAACAACTTAACAATAGATCCAGAATTTTTAAAAGCAGTCAAGACCAAAATTTCAAACATACATAAAAGTAACAATTTTGCAAACAAATTTTGAACACAATTAAGCACCATTCGTGAGTCCGTCAAAAAATTCCAAAAATGGTCAAAAATACAAAACAGTCTATCTGCTTTTTATTCCTTCACATTGCTACCACATATATGCACTCTAATAGAAATTTAATAAAGAACATGATCACCCAATTAGAGAGATGATTCGCTGCTAGCCGGTTTCATACTACAGGATGGCTTTCTCCTCTTGTCCAAAAAACCTTGCACGAAGGATCTTTCGTCATCGGAACTGTACGGTGACGACACAGTTGACTGTCGTGCCTGCATCCTGGTCCTGAATGGATGCCGTGGGATACGTGTAGATTCCACTCGACGACTCTGCTCTGACCGGTTCGCTGGGGTCACTCCATGGCGAGATTCAAACTGCTGATGCCGGTACTCTGAATGTTGTCTCCTCTTTCTAGACGCACCCGAAGTTACTGAAGATCCTAGGCCACGTTTCTTTCCGGATCTACGCTGTCTCTTATTTGGCAAAAAATCAGATTTAAAAGTTCTTTTCTCAGTTTGACGAGTGTCCATATGAAGTTTTTTCCGAGGATTAGGTACTGAAGACGTTGAGCTATTGGATAACTTATGTTTTTGAGGTTGCTGTCTAATAAGTGGAGGAACGGGACAGTTTATGATCTTTTGCCTTTTATGGTACACTGAGTCTGACGTATTTGACACTGTTCTTTTATTTTTATTATCATATTTGGCTCTCGGTTTGATAAACTTTCTACTTTCAATAACAGTTTTTGGAGCTGTTTGACCAGATTTTCTTTTTGAATATTGATGAAAAGAATTAGATGAAAAAGTGCTGGACTCGGGACACTCATTGGATCGGGAATATTGCGAAACACCGCTCGACACATGAGAACCTTCACTACCATTTTCTCTAAACTTATAAACTCTAACCTGATCCAAATTAACTGTCATTCTTTCACCATTGACATTAACAACCAAATTATAATTTCGAACTTCCAAAACCTCGAACGGACCCACAAACTTTGGACCAAACTTAGCTATCCTCTTCTGACGACTTGAACTTAACCAATGCTTTTCTACTAACACAAAATCTCCAACTTTAACTTCCAATTCCCTTCTATGCATATTATAATATTGGGCTTGCTTCTCCTGCACTTTTCCAATCTGAACTTGAGCCTTTTTAACCAATCTCTCAATATCCTGGCACATAAACTGACTTTCCGCATCCGACACCATAACTAGCCTTTGAAATGGAGTAATGACTTTTCTACCCAAAAACAATTCAGCCGGCGTTTTTCCCGTCCACTCGTGAACTGCCGTACGAAGTACGTTCGCAAAATGCTGAAGAAACTGGTCCCGATTTGCATGATGAGAACCAACATAAGAAGAAATCATTTGAATTAATGTACGATTTACATGTTCTGCCATATTAGACTGAGGACGATACGGAACAGTAAAAGAATGATCGATCTCCAGCTTCTCACACAAAGACTTAAAAATATTAGATATAAAATCATAACGAAATGGTTTACTAGCAACGAGTGCGTCAAAACCAATATGAATCTCATTCGTTAAACTCGATTTATCAGAAAAAACCTCTCCAAACTCATTCAAAAACTTATTAAATTCCTCTTTCTCGACTTCACTTAAACCCGAATCCTCCAAATCAACTGACACTGAAACAGGCTCTTTCTTACTCACATTCTCATCATTATTCACGATCAACGACTTTTTAAAGAAATCCAGACTAATTCCTCTATACTTCATATAATCCACACCAACTATACAATGCACTGTTAATCCATCTAACACACAAAACTCCCAACATGTCTTAACCGAACGAATTTCAACCTCCAAATCCACTGAACCCTTATTATCACAAGCTACTCCCTGTGCCGACTGAACCACCAGACTTGAACTCTTCAACTTTTTATACGAAAAATATTTCCGATAACAATCAAAAGAAATAAACGACTTATCTGCCCCTTATCGAAGACACTCTTAACGACAATACCATCCAACACGATTAACACTTCAGGTAACTCAACCGGATTAATAGTAACTTTATTCAAACTCACAGAAGACTTTTCCATCCTCTGAACACATCTCTTTTGCATTAATCTACCTTCAAAATTCTCATCCGAAGTTAATCTCCTTTCTTGCGAAGAAACATTCTTGTCCCGTACTCCCCCTTTCCGACCAAAATCACTATTCTGCCTATTTCCATACATATATCTATCACTACTTCTAAAATTATTAGCACCACCAAAATTCCTAATACCATTACCAGTATTCGACACATTACGACCAAATCCATAATTTCCATTACTCAAATTATTATCCGGAAATCGCTGTCCCCCTCTCAAAAAATTACGCTCCCCTTCATTTCTCAAATTACCTCCCGTGACAGGACTCTGTCGAGGGCTACGCGAATCCCGTTGATCCGAGCTATGCCGAGTCTCATACTTCGATAATATTTGGTGCATTTCTGAAAAATTCTTAGGTTTTCTAATCTCAATATAGTCCTGTATATTCGGATGAACTATGTCCAACAATTCCTCAAATGTGATATCTAAATCCAATTTATTTTTCAGTTCAAGCTTACGTAGGTAAAACTTTGATGCTGATTCATAAATATTCTGCTTATTGCAATAGAATTCTTTTCTTAAAATACTTTTATCTTTAACGGGAGGAAATGCCTTCTTTAACTCAATCACAGTCTGCTCAAATCTTTTATCTTCATCATTAATCAAAAATTTTCCTATATTTTCTAACCACAAAAGTGCTTTGCCCTTGAGAGAGCATTTAAGCACTATATATTTATTTTTCTCGGGTATATTATTAAACAAAATGTAATCATCCAATTGTACTAGAAATTCATTAACGTCACCTGCACCCATAAAATAAACACGTCGCACAATCTCACAATGTCCGACTTTTCGTTGGGCGCCATTTGTAACGGTTGGGTGCTCGTACTGGGAGTTAAATGCAGACATAACTCAGGAACTAAGATAAAAACAGTTTATTTAAAACGGTTAGGGCTCAAGGACAGTGGAGCAGTTCTTAATTTTAATAACTGGTAAGAATGCTAAAAGATTAAACTCATACTCACAGCTCCGGTACTAACTCAATCGGGGCACTTCAGATTACTTCTCATAAACTTTATTAGACAGCCCGTGGCTGTACATGTACTCTTTATTGATTTTGAATATACTCAATGTAATCAACATTAAATCTTACCACAAGCACACTTCTCGAATCTACTTCCAAAACCCCTTGTCACTCACTGAAGGCTCGATACACCTAGCTGGCTAATGTCGCTAGACTCACCTAGTCGGCCAAGGACGCCTAGACACTCTACATACACTCAAACTCCAAGCTTTTATATGCTGCAAACTGAGATACTACAAATTTACATATCATTTCCAACCGCGACATAACTGTAGAATCCGAGAAAGACACATACGCTCTAGAAAGTTAAAGTAAAAGAGAGGATAGATGTCGCTTTCACGCTTACACATGTTGAATAATTGACGTCACGATCTCAAAAATGCTAGAGTGCCTTTATTACAAAAGACACTCCCTCACAGGTGTTTCTTGAACATTTTGAAAAGAATTCTTTTGATATTTTATATATTTATTTTAATTATGAAAATTTTAATTAAACACTAATTAATTAGAAAAAATCATTTAAAATGTTAATTACACATTCATTAAGAAAAATAATCTATTAAGTATTCGATAACATGTGTGTTTCTTGAAAATGTTGAAAAGAATTTCTGTTCTATTCTATTAATAAGATTTTAAAAAATTATATTCAGGATTTAATTAAATTCTAAATTATGACGAATCAAATAATTTAAGTCCCTTTTTAATTGCATGTTATATTAATTATATTCCATGTGAATAAAGTAAATTCATTAACATAAGTCTTAATTTCAGATTTGAACGTGACATTTTTAGTTATCTCATGATTCAGAGTATTGGAAAATACCGTCAAAGATAAGACATGAGGTTCAACAGTCTGATTCATTCCGTATATTGTCACTGACTGGATATGAAGTATGATTTCTAACGTGTTCGACTGTTGATAGTAAAACGAATTTAAGTAAGTCAATTTACTTCTTATGTTTTATTCTTGAAATTAATTGCAAATAAAATATCGCGATTTTGCTAGCAATAAATGATAAATCACATCTTCCTTAAAAATCATTTTTATTATGAATTAGTCATTACTTATTTATGTTGAAATTATTAATATTCTATTGTACTTACCTAAAGTGTGTTAAAAAGAGTTGAAGAGTTTTAAATTAACATTAAGATCAGCCTTCTAGAAATGTAATATTTATATTTTAAAGATACTCTTAAAATTCATTACGATTAGTTGAAAAATACTGAAGAATTATTATTATTATTATTTTTTTATTTAATTGTTCTAACAGTGAAAAATTACTCATGTCTAAAGTTCTTTACATTAAAAATTGCTTACATTTGCGGCTCATAGTAATTTTATATGATAATGATATTAATTAAACTAAAAATTTAGCGAATAGTTATAGGAGTAAGATAATTTTAAACTTAAGTATGTTTACTGTAGATTACTTAGTGAGCCAAGTTTTATTAATATTCTTATTAAATAAACTTACTAAAGAAAACTTTGACTTATTAATATTGTTATTATTACTATAAATTCATTTGAAGTATTTCCGATTGCATGTTAATTTTTATGTAAAACCTTGGGAGATTAATGTTGGACTGTATTAAAATATTAAAGGTAATTTTGGAAGGATTCGTCTTTTTCTGGGTTGAGTCTTAAAGAGCAAATTGTGAATCATTGTTTGTTTATCTTTCTTTGCAAGGTCAATTATTAGAAGAGCTTTATAAAATTCATAAGAAAAATTAATCTTTGATAATTATACTTCGAAAAATTTTTTACTTAATTTTTTTTTTAATTTTTTTTTTTGTGATGTGTCAAATCTTGAGGGATTTTATTTGAATTTTGAATGAAAACTTTAATCTTTAACTAGAATTTTTGAAAAGGCCTTTCGCAATATTTATTGTGAGACAAGAATAATCTTTTAATTTGGCGTTATTTATTTTAATGTTTTTATTCTAATTGCATGAGATTTCATTTTGAGTTGGTGATTTTAATCATTCGTTTTTTATTGTGTGAAATATTTTATGTTAAATTGGCGATTTTAAACATATATTTTCTCATTGCTTGAAGTATTTTGTTCTTACTTGGTGATTTTAATCAATCATTTTTTTTACTATTTGAAATATTTTGTAATAATTTGATGATTTTATGTTGATACTCCAAACAGTTAGGCCGACGCGCGCGAATACATCTCATTACAAAATTAGTTTAAAAGAGTACCCAAAGTGGGGGTCTTTCTGAAATATCCTAACTACATTGACGCAAGGTTTCCCAAGGTGAAAGGAAAATGACAGACTGCAAACAGTTAAAACCGACGAGCGTTATTAAACGTTAGTACGTAAAATTCCATTTTGAAACATATTCTCATTCAAATTTTGAAGTTATTTTTTAATTATTCTAAAAATTCAATTGCATACAATGGGTGACTAAAAATATCGCTCGAAATAATGTATGTGAATGTGTGCATTATGGGAATCATGTGATCTGCCTCCCCGCGGTGATTCCTGGGTGAAAGTTTTGACCCTAGGTCACTTTCAGCTAAAGATCACACCTATCGACGAAAAATTTACATACACATACATACAACACACATACACACATATATACATACACGCACACATACATACAACACACACATACATACAACACATACATACACACATGCATGCATACAACACATACATACATACAACACATACATACATACAACAAACGCATATACATACAACACATACATATAACATACACATACATACAACACACACATACATACATACAACACGCGCACATACATACAGCACATACATTACATATACACAACACATGCACATACATACAACACATACATACATACACACACATACATGCAACACATACATACATATATTCACACACATACATGCATACAACACACAAACATACATAGACACACATACATGCAACACATACATACATACATTCACACACATACATGCATGCAACATACAAACATACATACACACACATACAACACACACACAAAATAATAATAATAATCAGTTCAATTAAATTTTCACCAAGGTTCGAAGAAAACCACATATTCCAAACCGTTAGGGCGACGAGCGCGAAAAATGTTAGTTCTTAAAATTCAATTTTGAAAATGTTTTTTTCATTCAAATTTTCAAGTTATGTTTGAATTATTTTAAAATATGAAGTGTATGTCTTCATAGTTGACTAAAAATAGTATTCGAAATAATTTTAAAGTTCCTTCATTAAATTATTATTCAAAATTGTTATTCCCGAATTCCTATTACCAGCGTGTGTTATTTATGACGGTGGATAGAGATAAAGGTTATTCACGTCTTTCTAAGATTTTCTAAGGCAATATTCACCCATGATTTGAAGAAAATTACGAACTCCATACGGTTAGGTCGACGAGCGCGCGTTAATCTCATTGCAAAAAAATTAAAGTCCCCCTATTAAAGATTTATCTCCGCTTAAAACTCCAAAAAAAAATGAAAAATAATTCAATCTTAACAAAATTACTCCCTTAAAAAATAACTCATTAATTCACCATGAATGCACCCTTCTTAATTAGTTTTTAATTTAAATATCAACCCATGAAAAAAAAAAATATCCTTCGTGCTCATTCATTAGTACTCGAAAATAAAAATTTCCCCAAAAATACCCGTTTAACTCCTCATCTAAAACACGGTGAAAAAAAAAATCAATCTCCCTGAAATTCTCGCTTAAAATAAAAAAAAATAAATCCTTAAACTAAAGTTCACCGAAAATTTTTAAGTCGCCACATTAAAATTAAAAACCCTCGTGCAACAGTACAGAAAAAAAATTCTATGTCCCCAAATACCCGCTTAACCCCTCATCTAAAAGCACAGTGAAAAAAAAAAGTCGCTTTATTCCTTATTTTTAATTAATTTTTAGTTACCTTTTAAAATGAACAACAGCATAACTATCGAAAAACATAACCCACGTACTGTAACACGCCGAAATAATTAAAGAGTCTTCATTATTTTTCACTCATTATTTTTAATTATTATTTGAAATTAATTTTAATGATTCATTTGTTAAATTGGATTAACTTTTACACCTAACTCAAAATAAATTCTAACTGTTGAAAATTTTAAAGTTTAAATTATTATAATTTCTTAATGAATCACCGCTCGAAAAATAATCTCTCGTACTAGAGTATGTTGAAAAAATCTCACTCATAATTTTTAAATGAACAACAGCAAAATTCAATCGAAAAACATACCCCACGTGCTGTAACACGCCGAAAATTTTTAGTCCCCGCATTAAAATTAAAAGAACACCCTCATACTATAGTATGGTAAAAAATTTCTAACTCCCTGAAATTCCCGCTGAAAATTAAAAAAAAAGTCCCTTGAACCCTCCTCTAAGAGAAGAATTGCGTGAGGAGGTCCACGGGAGATGGTGCATTTGAGTAAGTGCTTGGGAGGAGGTGCACGGGAGGAGGTGCTGCACTTTGCACCTGCACCTGCACCGCTGCACCGCCTCCTGAGGCCGGACAGACACTTTTCCTCTACTTATGTAATTTTGAAATTTTGTGACATTTTACCACCATACCCATAACAAACTGTGGGTCTAGGGCAAAAGATGATTCGGAGCCCCCCTCCCCTTCTTAAAAAAAGGAGTTCCATTATTCATAGTTTCCAACTTGTATGGATTAAGCATACCACTAAAACTTTATGTAAGATTATAATTAATTGAATTACCAAAATTCAAGCAATTTTAGCGTTTAAATAACTCAAAAATTTTCATTACATTTTATTGGTAAGAAAAACCCGCACAAATTGGCAGCTATGATTATTGCTTCGTCAGAAAAATATTGTATTAAGGGGTCTTCCATTGTACAAACTCTAAAAAAGAAAAGAAAAAAAAACAGTTTTCCCCTGTGGTATTATGATTCTGGGGGTTTATTAGTAATACAAACATATTACTATGTTGTAAACTATTGATTAAATTTTTTTTTTAACATAAAAGCACTGGAATAGGAAAATACGACAGCGAAGAACTTTATATTATGCAGAGTGAAATTTTTTCAAAGATTTCAAATAGAATAATGTTATTTTGCCACTCAATAAAATATTGGCTTAGGATTAAAGAAGTGTACTGGACATGAATGGAAACCTTGTCCCACGCAAACAAGTGCTCAAGTTACGAATTTGATTGCAAACCATTTCTGAAGACTGGAATATTATTCAATCCGTGTGAACAACATTACTTAGTCAATAAGTAGAACAACGCAAAATTACATGCCACCCACGTGTAATGAGCGTAAAAGCGAGAGAAAGAGATTTTGCTTTGCTCACGTTAACCTGGTTAAAAAATTCTAAGTCCCTGAAATTCCGGCTTAAAATTTAAAAAAAATCATTTTAACCCCTTCTCTTACTAGACGATGTCCGGAGGAGGAGGAGGAGGATTAAGGAGGAGGAGGAATGAGGAGGAGGAGCCCTCCTCCCTCCTCCGATCCTCACTCCTCCTCCCGGGGCCGGACTGTCAGTTTTCCCCGACTCCCAATATTTCCGTAAAAAATTATTCACTTGTTTTAATCGCATATCACTCGCATAGCTAGGTAGGCATAGATGTTGCCATTGCAATTACTTAGTTATGATTTTACAATTTTCCACTTTATTAATAAACACATTTTATTTTAGAAATATATTAAAGTGGTAAATGAGAAAAATAAGTGACGTCTAAAGAATAATTAATCATTTTAAAAATAATGAATAGTCGGTAAAATCAGAGAAGCCAAGAAAATATTTAAATTTTATTCCAAATGCAAATATTTCCATAAAAAATTATTCAATTGTTATTTTCAGTAACTAAACAAGACAGATATTTATATACGAAAATTGTGGGACTCAAAATAAAATTTTAGTCTTATATCAGTAACTGTGGGTAAAATACTCCTTTTGTAAGTATTTTCATTTATTTTTAGAAGAAAAATACATAATTTTTAATACTTAACTTTACATGTATTTGATTTATTTGAAGAGTTTTTAACCAAATTATGCAAGCTTTAACAAAATTGTATAAGTTTTGAGGTTTTGTGCTACCGTTCCCTTAATCCCTAAATCCCCAAGTTCTGTATCCACTCCATTACTGTAGAGATTTTATTTATTTTTCGTTTTTATCGTTTTTACTTTACTTTGTTTTCTTTTATTTATTTGTTTATTTATTTATTTGTTTATTTATTTATTTTCATATGTGAAAGAAGCAGTCTTACAAAAGTGTTTAAGAAATAATCGCATTGCTTTAATATAAAGGAATTCTTAATTTAATAAAATTAACTTATATTAGTGCACCAAAGGACTTCTTAGACTCTTTAATTTTTAATCTGGTGTGCGATTATTAGAACAGATTTTTAATTGATTAAGTTAAAAAATAAGCAGATAAATATTTAGGTAATAAAAATATATAAAGCTTAATAAAAAAAATTCTTATAATAAGCTTTTGAAATTCTGTAAAAGTGTACTACTTTGGACATTTATTATTATTAGAATCAGCTCTATTGATAGTATTACTTATTATTCCAATTAATACTTCGCCTATTAGACGAGTTAGTGGACACGTCAGGTACATTCAAAATATTTAATCAAAGGAGAAATTTCTTTAAAATAAACTAAATATATAAACTAGAGTAATATACAAGTAGTATATAAGTTAAATAAATAAGTTAAAAAATTTTAATAAAAATTCTAGTACAAAATAATTTTATAAAACTTGAGTAAAAATTACGGTAGTTTTAGGGGTAAAATTCTCTAAAGTTATTAAATATCTATGTTAAAAATATATTATTCATTATTAATATAAATAAAATGCAGTTTAGTTATAAAATATACATTCTAAAAATATAATGTAGAAATAAATACTGATTATTCTTTTATACGTTTTTGAGAAATTGCGCATTTATCTGATAATATGTCAAGAACTTCTGTTACTGGAGCAAAATTCGTCTTAAATTTATCATATTTTATAAAATATTAAAATTAAACACATTGCTCGCAGTCAGGTGAAAGCCTTGAACACTTGTTTTCCCGTAAAGCAGCCATCTGTCTTGAAGAGTGGGAATCAGGATAGATGGAACACCCCAGACGGTGCTCTTTAAAACTTGCCCCCAAACTGGAGATATATACCCCGACTTCTCTACAGAAACTCGAAGCAAGTTCAGTTGATCGTAAGGAAGAAGCGGGACCAGCCGGCACTTCGTTATTCGGCCGGATCACTCTTTGCTGTGGATTTCGACCTCCTGCAACAGTTCGAAATATCGAACGTTTTGAATTTGTGGGTCCCCAAGCGCTTTTTCTTTTTTGTGGTGCGCGAGTCTTCAGTATCAAAAAAGCTTGCATTCCTCAAGCCGATAGTACGTAGGCTCTAACAGCCTAGAGGCAGACTAGCTAGTAGCTGCTTTGATTCCGACGTTAGGCCTACCAGACTGGTTTTCATACCATCAGTGTTTGGGGAGCTTGGACTATCGGCCGGTGCAACTGCGGGATTTACAGAGAGCCTCTTGGAATGTCTCTTGTTTTTATCAGTAAGTGGATAAATATTTTAATTCTATTTCAATCTCTGCATTTATTTATACGTATGTTAAGTGTTTAATTTAGATTTAAACTATTATGACTATAAATATAGATAAAACTTGAGAAATAAAATGTAATATGCTTAAACAAACAGCTAAATAAAAAAGCCAACTATCTGCAGCGAAAAAAGTCGCATATCGTTAGTCAATATCAAAACTTCTTTGAAAATACTAACAAGTATATTAAAAAAAAATCATAATTTAAATATACATATTGATAAATATACATGTGTCTTTTATTAAATAAATTTAGTTTTAAAATGAATTTATTTATTTACTAATTACTTACTCATTATCATAACTTCTTTGATTACATCAATCCTTACTAAAAAGCATTTGGAAAAATTTACTGCATATCTAAATAATTTCAACAAGAAAATTGTTCTGCATTTCTTTTTAAATCAAACCAATATTTAAAAACGGTATATTTTCAAACAATCATTCTCTTTGAACGAGTTTATTCATTACATATTTTAAAATCAATAAACTCAAAATGTTTGAAAAAACTGGGCTTTTCATTTTTAACCAGTACAAAATGTAAAGAATCTGCAGGTTAAAGCCCACAAAATTGAGAATAAAAATAATATGTTCAACAAATCCAACATTTTCGTTATAAGTAGTGAAAAAAAAAAAAAAAAAAAACTAAATTAAATTAAATAAAAATCCATAAGATACATTCTTTTTTCGTTTTTTGTTTAATTACCTATGAAAACTACAAACAGAATACCAGATTGTATGTAAAATTATCCATCTAAATTCTACTCTATAAAAAACATTCACGATTCTTTGAAATTTTTTTTGTAGAAAAAGAAAAATGTATATGTTAGAATACCTTCTCACTCGTAAAGTATACAAAAAATCAACAGATTTTCCAGAATCGATAAACAAAATCAGCAATTTCGATTTATTATTTCGCCTAGCATTTTTTGCAGTTGATGGAAAATTCGTAACAAACTTGTAAAATAAAATCACAACAGGAAGAAAACAAACCAAATAATACATAAATAAATAAATAAAAATTCGTGAGATTTTTCCCTTTGTGGCTCAGTGTTCCATTACATGCAGCAAAAGAGCATCCAATTAATATTCTGAAATACTACATTGACACCAGAATCCTGGTATAAATATTTTTCGTTTATTATGTATAAAGAAAACAGTTACCCCCCCCCCCCACTATATATATATATATATATATATATATATATATGTAGGATTGTATGAAAGTAAAGTAAAAGTACCCACTTAATATCTAGATAATCTATGAAAAGCATGCAAAATGCTTTCAATTTCGTAGAATAAGGAAAATGTAAACGTTTGAATAGTTTATCACTTGTACAATGTACAATGAATCAACAGGTTTTCCATAATCTGCAAACAAAATCAACAATTTCAATTTACTATATTACCTCGAGTGTTTTGCAATTGATGGAAAATTTGTAACATAAACTTGTAAAATAAAATCCACACGCACACACACAAAAACAAACACATACACACACACACACACACACACAAAAAAAAAAAAAAAAAAAAAAAAAAAAAACAGAAAATAAAATAAATAAAATAAAATTACACATTCACATTATACGCGTGAAGATGAATACAAAAACATTTATTTGAGCCTGCGGGATCCGTTGTTTTTTTAATAAAAATTTTAAATAAAATTTTATTTTTGTTTTCATACGAATATGTTTTGGGTTAGATTTTTTTTTTTTTTTTTTTGTTAACTTTAATTTACGAGTTTTCCATTCATTAGAAATGATGCGAAGTGACAAAGTAAATCGAAATTGCTGATTTCATGTTCCAAATTTTAGAAAATCTGTTTATTTATTGTATATTATATAAGTAACAAAGTATAAGAACAATTGCGTTTATTTGATTCTACGAAATGCGTTTGAAGAATCAAGTATTTTTTCATGTATGAAATTTAAAATTCTATTTTTTTTTCTTTATTTTTCTTTAATTTTGTGTGTTTGGTTTGTTTTTTCTTCTTGTGAGTTCATTTTACAAGTTTATTTTAGAAATTTTCCATGAATTGATAAAGTCGCGAGGCGAAATGATAAATCGAAATCGCTGATTATTTTTTCTAAATTTTGAAAAATAAGTTGATTCATTAAACGAATAACAAAGTATTTAAACAATTACATTTTCCTTATTCTACCAAATTAATTCAAAGAAACTTTCATGCTTTTTATGGATTATCTGAATTTTAAGCAGGCACTTCACTTTCATACAATCTTAAGTCTTATTTTTTTTTTTTTTTATAAGTCATTAAAGGAAAAGACAACATTGTCTTTTCTTCTAAAATAAACTTGTAAAATGAACTCATAAAGAAGAAAAAACAAACCAAACACACAAAATTAAATAAAAATAAAGAAAAAAAATAGAATTTTAAATTTCATACATGAAAAAATACTTGATTCTTCAAACGCATTTCGTAGAATCAAATAAACGCAATTGTTTTTATACTTTGTTACTTATATAATATACAATAAATAAACAGATTTTCTAAAATTTGGAACATGAAATCAGCAATTTCAATTTACTTTGTCACTTCGCATCATTTCTAATGAATGGAAAACTCGTAAATTAAAGTTAACAAAAAAAAAAAAAAAAAAAAAAAAATCTAACCTAAAACAAAATCCAACCCAAAACATAATCGTATGAAAACAAAAATAAAATTTTATTTAAAATTTTCATTAAAAAAACAACGGATCCCGCAGGCTCAAATAAATGTTTTTGTATTCATCTTCACGCGTATAATGTGAAATGAATCAACAGGTCTTCCACAATCTGGAAAACAAAATCAACACTTTCAATTTGCTTCATCGCGTCGCGTTTTTTCCAATTCATAGAAACAGATGTAAAGTGAAACTATCAACAACAATAAGAAAAATTTTAAATATAAATAAAACAAATAACCATGACATAACAGAATAATAGAAACATAAAAATAAATAATTACTATATAAAAATGAATAGAAGAACTATTTAAGTGTTATTTTTCATTTAAAAAAAAATAATAATAATAATGCACAATTCTTTCAGTAGATTTCGTAAAATTAAATAAATATAGGTGGTTGTATACTTTTTCACTTTTATAATAAAAATTGAACCAACTTGTTTTCCTACATCCAGAAAATTTAAATAACCCTTTTGATTTGCTTCATTGCGTCGCGGTTTCTCTAGCTCATGTGAAAAAAATTTAATAACAAATTGGTAAATAAGAAAGAAAAATGCAAAATATACTTTTATATTAATGATAGTTTTTTCAAGACAAATTACAAAATAAAAACAAAAAATCAAAAAAATTTAATTGATAGTACGAAAAATGCTTCTTTATTGCTTTATTTTCAAATGCTTTTAAAAACGAAAATTATTATACTATTTTTACACAGGCCTATATTTACATGAGTCAGTTTTATTGTTAGTATTATTATTGGAATAAACTAAAGCAATAAAGAAAAATAAATGCATTTTTTATTAGAAAACTTTTGCTAGTAACTTAATTTTATTCTGATTGAGGGGTCGACCCAGGTTTTATTTCTTGGTCCGATTTTGTAAACAATAAAAATTTTTAACAGGATTTGCACAGCTATACCTCTAATTTTTTACAGTATTTTCAATGCATTTCATTGCAAAAAAATATTGCGAAATTTGAGAATAGAGGTGGTGGCTAGACTAGCCGTTCTTAAAATTTAAATCTAAATTTTAAGAACGGCACTATCTGGCACTTATTAATAGTGGTACCAGAGTCCTTAAAAAATATAAGGAGTGTGCGAACCCTGTTTAACGAATGATAAACCCCGTTTCTGAAATTCAAACAAAGCATTTAAGTTTTTAAAATTTTTCTTTCTGGAAAAATAAAGTTTTGCTTCCTTTTGAACTTCATTTGATTGAAAATACACGGCTTAATTTATAAGTAAATAAATAAAAATAATTAAGAAAAAATTTGCTTTTATGGAATTAATTTTGTGAAGGGGACTCTTTTGAAAAGAGTTATTTTGTGAAATGACTTTTTTATTAAGTGGAATGTTGTGAAGTAACCCTAAAGAAGCCCAATTTTTGCCTGGATAATCCCTTGTAAATATAAGAGTTAACTTTTTGAAAATGCACTTTGATAATATATTTATTTGCATTTTTAGAAATAGTTCTAGTTCTAGCTTATGAAAATTAAAATATATAATTTCTATCTTTCGTATTATATTTATTATTATAATAATATATAAGCAACCATTAAAAATAGATAATTAAATACTTAAATTAGTAATAAAAATGTATAATACTTTATGACAAATGTTTCCAAGAAATAAATAATATTCAGCGAAATGAAAAATACATTTCTGTTGAAAAACTTTTATTTATAGTTCAATTCTAAATAATTCTTAATTGTTAGGAATATCAAACATTATGTTAATACATATCAGGGTTGACAAGTTTTCGATGCATGACAGTTTTTACCGAAATTTACCATGGTTTTTACCTCATATCGAAAACCTCTTTGTCAAAAATGTCAAAAACCCATTTTGCAGTAGTTTGTTTTTACATTATAATTTTTTTCATTTTACCTTTAGTGTTAAGTTGTTTTATATGAAATATTCATTATCGAAAAGACTCTAAAGTATATATTTATTCATCCAAGAAAATCAAAAAAGAATTGTATTTGAATATTATGCATATATATGTGTGTTATAAGATCTCTACAATAATCTTAAGCTATTTGGCATCGTCTAAAAAATTAGATTTTTTGAAGAAATTTTATAACCCATCAGTATTAGATTAAAAAATATGCATCATTTTGGCAGGATTTATTACACTAATTGAAATAAAATAGTTTACTCAGAAATTTCCTCCGAAGTTTTCTTGAGGTGTTTAATCCATCCATTGATTATTTTTTATGTCTACATAGCAAACTTTATTTATATAAATGTATTACACACATACACACACACACACATATATATATATATATATAATACCATAAAAAGTAGACATATATACATATATATATATACATAATGAAATAATGTACACTTTAATTATTGAGAATTACGGACATCATTTGGGAGGAAGGAATAAGACTTGTTCTTTGTAATTAAAACTTGTAGATTAAAATTTGCATATAAATATTAAATTTTAACTATGTGAAAACGTCATTTTTTACCATATTTTTGCTAAGTAATTTATTCTAGAGTCGTTATTTCTTAATCCTGGTGTCCTTCTTTAAAATAAATAAGTAAATAAATAATTAAATATTATTTTTAAGCTACAGGCATGAGATTCTTCCGCGGATCCGCGGTTTTCCGCTTTTTTTGTCATTTTCCACTTTTCCGATTTTTTGTCTTAAAAGAACCGCGGAAAAAACGAAATTTTCGTCGAAATATCGCGGAATAAAAATACGATTTTCGTCGAAAGATCGCGGGAAAAACGCTATTTTCGTCAAAAGGTCACAGAAATATGCTATTTTTGTCAAACTGTCGCGAGGAAACGCGGTTTTCACCAAAATATTGTGAAAATACGCAGTTTTCGTCAAAACATAGCGAAAAAAACGCTGATTCCGTCAAGATATCGCTGGAAAAACCGCGATCTTCGTCAAAAGATCGCTGAAAAAAAAGAACTTTTTTTTCGTCAAAAGATGGCGGAAAAAAAAAGGATTTTCGTCGAAAGGTCGTGAAAAAATGCTATTTTTGTCAAAATATCGCGGGAAAAACGCGGATTCCGTCAAAACATCGCGAGAAAAACGCGGATTCCGTCAAAACATCGCGAGAAAAACTCAGATTCTCTCAAAATAGCGCGAGAAAAACTCAGATTCCGACAAAATATCGCGAGAAAATCGCGCATTTCGTCTAAAAATCGCGAAAAAACCGCGATTTTCGTCAAAATATCGCGGCGACAAATGATATTTTAGCGTACAGATCGCGGAAAAAAACGACATTTTCGACAAATGATCGCGGGAAAATGCAAATTTCGTGAAGGAATCGCGGGAAAAACACAAATTGTGTCAAAGGATTGGCGAAAATATACTATTTCGTAAAAGAATTGCAGAAAATATTTGTTCTAATATTGTTTTCAACTTTTTTTCAATTGAATGGCAAATTAAACATTAGCTTGCCATGTTGTTAATTGTTGTTTTAAGTGAAAACATGTTTAATTCAAATTAGACAACTAGCTAAGATTGTTGTGTAAAACATTGCATCAGAAGTATGAACTTAAAATAGATACTTTAATTTCAGAACTACTTATAATTATTTGCATATATGGTTTCACTTTGACCATCTTCCCTCCCCCTTCTCCCCCCAAAATAAAATAAAGCAGGATTTAAGCAAAAGTATTGACGATTTTGTTGTGAATAAAATAAGCTTCTTAATTGTCTTACGCGCGTGCTATTTCAAAATAATTTCCCATTTTCCGGTTCACGCGATTTTCCTCTTTTTTTAACTTTTTGCAATCTCATGCCTGAAGCTAGAATGTTAATGTAGACCATTAAAGAACCGTTAATTAAAAAGTTAACTGCATTAAAAATAAGTAAAACATTTAAGCATAATTTTAAAGGTTTATACAGTCATATGTAATAATAAAAGTATGCAATGTATCATTTCTTTTCATTCACTTTAAAAACACCTAAATATTTTTAAATAAAATGTGTTCAAGGCAGAAATAGTTTTACTTTATGGTAGCTTTAATAAATTCCGATTTAAAAAATATTTCTAATGTATTATGTAGTAAAAATGTATATCTAAAAATATAGGTGCTGAAAGGATCTGTAAGATTAATATACATTTGCACTAAACTTAACAATAAAAACTATGGTATATAATTACATAAATTATTACACTCTAAAAAAAAATGTGTAAACTTACACTCAAAAATGTGTAAATCGATGATACAAAAACGACATGTCTATGTGTAATTTGGTGTGTAAAATACGCCAAATGTGTAAATTTCAAAATACACATTTTAATGTGTAATTTGATGATAAGTCAAAATGTGTAAAAATTATCTGATAACTCCAGAAATACACGCTTCAATGAATAAATTGCTGGGAAATACACATATTTCTGTGTAATATTTTTACACATATTTCTGTGTAATATTCAGTTTTTGAACATATTTCTGTGTGATACTTTTACACATATATCTGTGTAATATTCAGTTTTTGCACATATTTCTGTGTATTAGGGAAATACACATAATGTTGTGTAACATGCAAAATACACAGATTTGTGTGTAACACTCTGTTCTTACACGTATGTCTGCGTAACAAGCAAAATACATAATTTTGTGCAGTATTTAAAATACACAGATTTTTGTGTACATAGTTTTATCCTATACTCTAGAGTGTAAAATGTGAATTAAGTGTTTTCATTACCCAAAAAAAAGAAAAAAAATGCATGAAAGACAAACTGATATGTTTGTTGTGTTCTTTCCTTTTAACAGATTTGTAGTCTAAGTAATCGAAAACAAGATCAAAAATCACTGTACGTTCAATCTGAAAAAAAGTTATAATTGCTTCTGTGTCTGTAATTGGATTTGGTATAAACATTTGAATTTTTCGGACTAGGTTAAAAAAACTATTTCTTCTGATATCAAATGGCATTTTTTTTAGAGTTTTTATTTATTTTTCTTGTAGTTTTTGAATGCAATACGCTTATAAAAAGTCTTCAATTTAAAAATCACAAACGAAAAACCATGAATTGAAATCTATGAAAAGCTGTCTTCTGTCATCTGTAGAAAATGAAATAAGAAATGTATAGCATGTAAAATAATGAAAACTCGAAGTTTTATAGCAAAATATATTATAAACACTCTGAAATGGATAGTATTTAAACCGAATAATTATTTTAAATGCTATATAATGTTAAAACTGCAAATATTTACTCTAATGTTACAATATGTGATTTTAAACATGAAGAAATGATTTAAAACACAAAAATAATAAATTATTTTTTATATTATAAAAAAAAAATATTATAAAAAATGACAAATTATTTTTTCCAAATTTGTAATAAGCAGAAAATAACACACTTTTCATCCATATTATAATTTTCAAGTGTTAAATTGTAAAATAAATGAACTTACCTTTGAAAAAAATCTGTTCTGGGCTATCTCTAGCCGTTTTAATTTTACAAAATTCATTTTAGCAATAATGATCTAAAACTGCTCAAGTGATCAAACTCAGTATCGTCGTATGTTGAGAATTCTAAGAACATATGTGGCAAAAATGCTATGATGGATGATAGCAGTAATAAATAAGACCCCCGATTAAGGGTGTATTTCAATACGAATTGCCTTTTTTCTGATTTATTTTTAACTTTGTTTTTGCTCTCAAGCGCATCAAACTGGCAAATTCTCTTATTTAGAAAGTATATTAGGTCCCGTGCTTTTCAATTTTTTGATAAATGCAGAAAATATTGCAAAAAAATGCTGTTAAAGTCAACGTTTTAAACCGAATTTTCCGCAGCGGGAGATCTGGGAACGAAAAAAAGAGTCATACTGAGGAAATAATAGTTTATAAATCTAATTCTAATGAATTTAACAAAAAATAAAATCACACGACATCTTATAGATCTCTTTAAAACTCACATCAGCAAGTTTCGTGTTTTTACTTCTAAAAGTGAGTCTGAAATTGTATCAGAAAATTTCGAACTGTTGAAGGTGAAAAAAATGTTTTCGAATGCACCCTTAATGCTCGTTGGTCATTTTGACTTTAGTGTACATCGCAGTTATGTAACACGGAGATACAAAGGTATAATTCACTTTACATTATGATCTGACTGAAGCAAAATTCAAACTTTAAAAAATTTAGTTATTAAAAAACAATTTTAATAATTCATTACGAAAATTACATTTTTATTTATAAAATTGTATATTTATAAATAATAACTCTTGCTATCTATGATTATTATTTTTGAAAACAAAGCTCATTTTTCAGGTCTTATATGAAAGTTTTTGCACAATTTTCCAAGAATCTATGTTGCCAGGGCCAATATCACTCTGATATCGTCATAAAATAATACAAGCGGATTTATAAGAATTTACCATAGTGGCTTTAAATGAAATGTGATAAAAATTTTTCCATATAATTTTCTGTTAGAAATCCATATAACCGTACTTATTTTTACCAGACACAGCTAAAAACAAAGTAGGAATACACAGTTGATCACTTTTTTTTTATGTGAATGAAGTATAAAATTGCAGACCATACATAAAATAAAATCACACTTTAGTATATTATCATTAATATTTTATTTACAAGATTGGAGGATAGTTATAAATAACAAAACTTATTTTAACACTCCGCCTACCAGACAGTTCCCCCGTCGGATCGGCCAACAAAAATTAGTTTAAAATTCCGTAAAAATAGGGTGTAAAAAAATCATGATTTAAAAAGCAATAATAATAAAGATCGAATTTTTGTATTTAAATCATATTTCTTTTTATTTGAATCGGATTTTTTTTTTCTCCAGCATTGAAATATTGAATAGATGTAGGTTTAGCCTATAGGTTTCTAAGATTAATAGATTCTAGGTTTCTAAAAAATTAGACCTTTATTTACTAACATAATCTATGTTTTTACACTTTAATCAATAAAATTTAATTATTATTTAGTAACTACAAAAATTATAAAAACTGTAAATTAGTAATTTCATTAATTAATATAATACTATAAAGTTATATACATTAATATTTTGCAACAATTATGTAAAACTATATTAAAAAATAATGATTTTACATTTAATAAAATTATCAGTTGCTGCATTTAATTTTAAATTGATTACAATCTTTAATTAGGTATATAATGCATATTGTAATCCTTAAATTAGTAAACGATAATTCAGTATTTACTATTTATTCTAAAAGGAAAAAGGGCAGTATGCTTGTTCTAAAAAAAAGGCACTATTACATAAGAAAATATATTACTAATGTGCTTAGTAGCAATAAAAATAAGTACATAATTTTTTAGTATGATAAATAGAAAAATCATTAATTTTCAATGCTTCTATAAATCACGAATTGAAAATTACAATTAAATAACATGTTTTAATAATATCCTGCTTTTTTCCAAGAAATAAAATTCTATCATTTTTGTTAAGTCTTGGGTGCACATATTTAGAAGTACTGCGGTATGGAGGGATTTATTTCAAAAAAGATCTGGCAACAATTACAAGTATATTTCACTATTGTTTAAAAGGTAGGGTGCATTTTGTTAATTTCAAAAGGGGCAAAGTGTTGCAGCCTTAACAAATAACCAAAATGAAACAGTAATCAACAGAATTAATAAAAACAGCAAATAAGTAATTTCAATATGGCATAACCAACATAACTAACAAATATTATTGGTAGCTCGTTTTGCATTTGTAGTAACAAAAATTACTGTTAATAGCATAAATCATAACTTACACAATGTATGTGCATACTAATATATACATATACATATATTATATATATATATATATATATATATATATATATATATAGCCGAAATTTAGCATACTTTAAATGCTTATTTCATATAAAAGAATAAACAATTTAATTACTTAAAGGAAATTATGACAACACAAATTATATTAGATTTAGATTTAAATAGAATATTTAAAAGAAATATTTTTTATGCCTTTACAAAGTTATTGTATTTAATGTTTCACAGGACTCAGAAATTAAGATTAGAAACAATTATTTAAAGCTTTTTTATCAGATTTTGGTGTACTGTATACAGTATTCCAAATTACATTAATTTTAATACACTTTCCAAATTACATTAATCTTATATTTTAATACGTTTGTGTCATTCAGAACAATTAGATTTAAATCAATTTTGATTTAAATAATTGATTTTTTTTTTCAAATTGTCGATTAAAATAATGATTTAATCGCTAGCTTAAGTCCACTTTTTTACAATAGTTAACACCCTAAGTAAAATCCAAATGAATGCGATAAAATTTAGGAATTGGTTTGTAAACTTGTTTTATTAGATCTAAATTCGTAAAAATCTCGAAACATTTAAAAAATATATCGAATAAAAGCTAATGAATTTTAACTGTGGTTGTATGCATTATTGTAATTTTTGTATACTGTTTATCTTTTATTTCTTTTTTCTTGGGTTAATCATATATTTTCTGATAGTGTGTATCGTATAGATATTTTGAAATTCCTTTCATTAAAATCATTCACAAAATAAAATAATAAAAGCTTCTAGAATTAAAAAAATAAATAAATAGACAATAGAATTATGACATTTCAGCCTCATTCCTTCTAATATATGGATTATTCATAGATTTTTAAAATATTTCAACAAAATCATTGTTATTTAAAGAAAAGCGAACAGAAAAAGTATTTTTCATACCTTATTTTCCATCTACATATTTCTTCATTTTTTTATGGTAATCCGTAGCATCATTTGTAGAAAACAAATAGTCCAATATTAATTACAAAAGTAGTGGCATGAATTTTATACGCATACCAACAGCATTTGTAAACTTTCTTGGACGTATTTTGTATAAAACACAGAATATTGCGATACTCTTGTAATATTTTTTGCTTAAATTTTTAAACTTTGACGGACTATACGTACATAAACGGCTATTTTTACAAACAAAATGTTCTCGTTCTCTGTGTATTCCAAAGATCAACAAATAAACTATACTGTCTTTAATTAAAAAATCGTCTGCGATTTTTCCCTATTGCACATGGCATATGCGCATGCAAAAATTGTAAAGCAAACAATGCTTACATTACTAAAATTTAGAAGTTATCACCTGTTCGTTCAAAACAGCAGGCTTAATATTTTTTTTTTCTTTTTTGAAACCACAGAAGTATAAGTGTCGCAGAAGTGTGTTTTGTTAACGACAGCTGATCGTTAACAAAAAATCACCGTAAAAGATAAACTGACATATATACCTGAACCTGAAACATTTTTACACTCTTCTATTTTTGCAAGAAAAAAATACTAGATTCGTGAAAATTTTCGAATTCTTGTTTTTAATGGATTTTACACATTTTATAAGGTTAAATATGTTTTTACAAAATGTTTGTTTGTATGTCTGTGACCCTGTCTGTCTCTATGTGATATAAATTTTGTTTGCACTCTATCTCAAGAACTAATACATGGAATACGTTTTCATTTTATTTGAACCTTATACATACACATGCATATATATATATTTGTGTGTTAGAAATATGATTCTATATGTCAATAATTAATTTATAACAAGCTGGAAATTGCATTTTAAACATAGCAAATGAGATGCGTTCGTGCTATGACAAAGTTCTAAAAATGTTCAGTTTTTGGTGTAATGGATACAGTATTTCGGATACAGTATAGTGGCCGAAATCTTCGGTGTGTCCCTGTAAATACTATTTGCTTTCTGTCAGCGGTGTAGTCGTAAAAAAAGCAAAGGGTATATGCATAAAACAGAGGGTATACCCTAGAGTGTATACACTGTAGCTCTTTTGAGAAACAGAGGGTATATACCGAGTTCCTTAAAAAATCCAAAGGGTATACGGCGTGTACCCACGTATACCCTCCACTACATCCCTGCTTTGCATTATACAGGAAGTAACTTGTAATAAACCTCAACAACGTACATAAAATGTGAAATAGTTTAATAGTATTATAACGCGCCCCAAACGGTATCTCCCCTATAATATTATGTAATGGAATACTTGTGTGTGACCCTGTAAATTAATAATAAATATTCTTTGCACCACCGATTGTGCAGAACGTATATTTTATCATACACTTCATAGATACATATAGATTGTATTATATTCGAAAGCGTGTAGCATCATTAACAAATTGGAAATTGCGCGTCAAACGTGGCAAATGAGCTGCGTTCGTACTACAATTAATTTTATAAATATTCTGAGCTTAATACATTAGCTGTTAAATTCTTATGCTAAAATGCATGAATATAAAATTTGATACGATTATATATCTCCAATTCAGTAACACGAAAATAATAGGACCTCTTCTTAAATAGGACGCAATCAAGATCGCAAACCTAGAATCATTACTTATCATGTGATACCGTGAAAATGCGTAACTGATTCGAAAACCACTGCTATTTTCATTTTTACTCTGTAACTCTTACAGATTCTTTTGTGTTACCCTGTATATGATTTACAGCATTTATACACACAAAGTAATATGCAAAAATATGGTTACACTTAAAAACTCATATCACAACTAAAATTGCACTTCTAGCAAAAATCTGTAACGTAGAGTAGTTCTGGTGCAGTATAGTATCCGAAATCTTTTGTGAGTGCCTGTAAATACTGTTAGCGCTTTCTATTATTAAAGAAGTAACTTGCAATAAAACTGAGCAACGTATATCAACTTAATTATATATGAAATAATTTAACATGATTGAAATACGCAGAAAACAATGTTTTCCCAATATCATTATGTGAGGGAATTCTTTTGTGTAGCTCTGTAAATGAATAATAAATGTTTTTTCACCATATATTGCACCAAATGTATATTTTAATACGCTTCGGTAAATGTATATAAGTTTTTTCCTGTTTGGAATGCTGTAAACACCATTAAAATAAACTTGAAACATTTTTTTTCTCATTGACGGTAATGCAACGTAATACTTTTGATTATCCCTGTAATCAAACTATACATCCGATTTTCATAAAATTTGAAAAACTCGACAAAATTATGGAACAATTTTATATTTTAAATTTCAAACGATTCGGTTGGATAGTTTTTGCTCTATTATATTGCTGATAGATGGACAGACAGACGAACGAATGGACTGAACAACGACAATCGGTCTTACATACATACATAATTACGAACGGACCTAATTATGTATCTTTTTGTATGTATTAATCACTTAAAAGTTTTTTGGTCGTTTTCGTTTTCGGCCGAAAATAGGATGAGTACCAAAATTCGGTTTCGGTTTCTGTTTTGATCTTAAAAATCGTTGATTCAGTTGATCCTTAATTATGATTAACACTTTCATTCGTGTAAATGCAAGTACTTTTCTACATTTACACATCTGTATGAGTTAATTAAGCGATAACAAATTGCACATTTGATTTCACATGCTAGGTACACATAAAAAAAGGTAATTTTTTGTTCAAAATGTGTAAATTTTATGACAAGTATGTATTCGTAAAAAATTACTCACTTATGTGTGTACTTATAATTAAGTTTAAATTAGACTAACACATAAATACGTGTAAATCCAAGCATTTCTAGACATTTACACACTTGTTTGAGTTTTTCAAGTGATAAAAAATTACACACTTACTTTCACATCCTAAATACACATATAAACAGGTAAATTTCAGGAAAAAAAAATGTGTAAATTTTACGACAGGTGTGTAATTTTAGAAATTTACACATATATTCGGGTAAAATTAGCTAATTTACACATTTATTTTCTAGAGTGTATTATATTCTGATTTTCTTAAATATTATTTTGTTATGCGTTAAATTTTTATTCTAAGAGCATTCACTTGAAATCAGGGTTGCAAAAAACCTACCTCCCCCCCCCCCCAAAAAAAAAAAAAAAAAAAAAAAAACGCGGGTGGGTTGTTTTGGGCAAAACCCACTCTAAAAAACCCAATAAAACCCGTTTTAATGTGGGTTTTATTGGGTTTTTTACAATTTATGATATTATTTAATATTCAGCAGTTTTAATGTTATTTTTTTAAGCTTTGTGTTTAAAGAGTTACACTATCCAATCAAAACATACTGTGGGTGTCCTGCCAAGTATTACAAAGCCAAAATTGTCGAAATGAAATACAGTCAATTCTGTGAAACTTGCACACTTAGGGACTGAGGGTTTTACAGATTATACATTTTGGCGGATTCTAGATCATTCCTTTATTTACATTTTAACTCTGACTATAAATTAGGAACAACTACATAAAAATTACAATGAAAAAGAAAAACATGGTACAACACTTGTATGATATGTTTAATAATCAAGATTAAAGAAAGTTTAAACTACAAACAATACACATTTTACTGATTTTTCATTAGTTTAAATGTTGACAGAACCAATTGTACTTTTAGTTTTGGTTTATTCTCATTATTATTATTATTATTTTCTATTTTAGCCTATGACACTCATTACTTCTTACTCAAAGATAAAATTTTGCTACTCAAGAAAGTTAAATATTTATATTCAATTTAAACTTAAATTATTTATTCACTAAAAAATTGATATTTAACAAAAAACAAAAATTGTGTTACACTATTAATGACAATCTTCAGTGTTTACATTCCAGTACATATATATATATATATATAAACCAAAATCAATATATGTAGCTAATTATAACATTTTCACATAGATGAAAAACGACAATTTTTTTTATATCAAGATATTAAAATCCATATAAAGGTAAGATATCAATAATTAATTAATATAAGATATCAAGATAAATATAAAATTTCATAATGTAAGCCCCAAATTGAATACAAATTTGCTAATTCAATTTCGGTCAGGGTTGGTAAAAAGAGAAAGGGGGAGGGGCTTTTTAAAAAAAACCAAACATTTTTTTTTAAATTTGTTTGTTTAAATCAGGCTTTTGTAAAATTTTCCTCTTCTTTTAAAAAAAATTTAATAAATTTAATTATGAATAATAATAATCATAATAACAAGAACAACAAGGAAAAATCAATCTAAATGTATGTTGTACTTACAAAAATCGAAAATGATAAGTTTTTGACGGAATAAAACCTGTAAAAACACGGTTTTTACCACTGACATGTCAAAAACCCAGCCTTGATATAAATGTACATCATATACATTCAAGATATTTTTTATATTTATATAGCTTTCGAAAAAGATAATACTCTTCAGGATTCGTGTTTTTTATCTTTTATTATTTTTTTACAAAAATTTAAAAAATGATTTTTTTAAATTTTAAATCGGATTTTATTTTTATTATTTTTATTATTATTTTTTTTAAAGTTTTAAATCGGATTTTATTTTTATTATTTTTATTATTATTTTTTTAAAGTTTTAAATCTCGCACAGTATTGTTTCTCCATATATGACATTTCTTTTACTTTATAAAATATACATACATGCATACTATAATTATTACCAATATATATTAATAAAGTTACACAATTTACATAAATGAATCAAAGATTAAACTTTAGGTTATGGCAAAATCTTTGCATGGAAAACTACAAATCAGATGATAAAAATCAATTCAACATTCAGTATTTTAGTTAAAATGAAAATAATTGTAGCACATAAAAATTTTAAACAAATTTGGATGCAAGCTAAGCTGTTAACTTTTGTTTTTGTGTTGGTACAAAAAAGTGAGTTTAGCAATTTTATCAGTAATTTCTAACTTTCGAATGTACCAAACCAATGGTAGAAAACATTCGAGTAGATGAAGCTATTGCTGTAAAAAGCTAGTTGATCATGAATTCTGTAAGATTTTTAGTATCGGTCTTTTCAATAACTGTAACAAATACCTTATTTTCCACCAGTCTAAAAAGCCTAACATCCACTATATTAGATTCAAACGAAAAATCATTAAATGTTTCAAATTCACACAAAGTCATACAATTTTATTTTATCTCAACTTAAAGACGTTTTTCTGAATACTAATGAATAATTATTCCAACATTTAATATATTTATGCTTAGTTTTTTTTATCAATGT
The DNA here is from genome assembly GCA_964019185.1 of Maratus speculifer. NCBI lineage: Eukaryota > Metazoa > Arthropoda > Arachnida > Araneae > Salticidae > Maratus > Maratus speculifer. The sequence goes on from OZ025293.1 coordinate 52,821,333, forward strand.
AAGATTATTTGGAATTTTTATTTCTAAACTGTACATTGTATTTTACTTTTTGACAAAGATTAAGCTTTATGTTTCTAAAGGTTGTTTGATTATCTGTATTATGTAAAACTAAATTATATTAAAGTACATAAATATGTTTGTTACATCTTAAATTTATTTAAAACCAATTTTAAAGAAAAACTTATTTAAATCAATGATTTTTTTAAACAATTGATTTAAATCGATGAACCCTGCTTCAGTTTAGACAATGTGTGTATTGGGATAATCAATAAACATATGCATAAAAAAGTACGCATATATTTAAGTATACAACTTAAATGTACAACATAAAATACTAAAAAATAATAAAATAAGATTTTACTCAACTTCTTTTTTTTTCTTTTGCATACATTCATTCTTTTTTTTATGTCAAAATCTTAAAATTATTACAAGAAAATTGTATAAACTATACAAAGTATTATAAAAGGACCAATTACACTGCTTGATAATACAACATACAATAAATTCGGCTCATCAGTGTATAATAGATATTAAAAACTTTAATTAAAAATTATGTACTACTTATAATATAAAGTAGAATTAATTTCCTAATTTAATTCTACTTTATATTGTAAGTAGTACATAATTTTTAATTAAAGTTTTTAACATCTATTATACACTGACGAGCCGAATTTATTGTATATGTTGTACTATACAAAGTATGTTATTTTTGTATACTTAATTTTGCCTTTTTAATCGCCAAAAAATCACAATTAAATAAGACAATTTTTTCTAGTAAAAACAATTGTAAAAAAAAAAGCGTAACAATTAGCAGCTATATATTTTTACGAACATTCTTCAATAATGTACGTTTACTAAAACAGAAAGTTAGTACTTTATTTGGAAAATTTATGTTTAATAAAACTGCCAATAAAAATTACGCCTAAATGTAAAAAGTTAAAAATCCAAACTGTCAACCACAGTGATGGATTTTTAATATTTGAATGTTGTTGTTCTTTTTCCTTTTATATTACGAAATCTTATGCATAAATTTCAAGCTTAAATAGATAATTTTTCAGTTAAAAAAATATTGCGTAAAATTATTTTAAAAAATTAATTTCTTTAGATATGGACGACTGATATGTTTCTGCAGAATAATTCAGTAAATTAGTCTGCTGATCACAACTTTTGCTGATTCTCAAAGCATAACGACTTAAAATACCACGACACATACTTTTACTAATTAATAAATTTTTGCTCTTTTAAAAAAGATTATGTACTATCGATTTAATGTAAAATTGTCTGCAAAAATTGAAAGAATTACATTTTAAAATTAATTTCTGCTTAACATTTTTAAATAAATTAAATAAATAAAAACCGATTTCTGAAAATAGCATTTTACGTAGAATAATCCATCAAGTTAAATTATTTAATAAAAACTAATGTCGAAGGTAAAACTTAAATATTCTGCAAAAAGTTATAGTTTTATTAATTCAGTGTTTCTCCTTTTATCTTACAATTTTTTAATATGATTTTCCCCTGCGCAATTTTCAGACCAAAAGTGATTAAATGATTTTTGTCACTCATTCATATTCGATGCTTCTTTTAATCAATTTGCATTATGATTTATTCTAATGTTATTCAGTGTTATTTAGTTTTTTTCATTTATACTTCCGAGTTAAATATAAAACTAACTCAACCAAAAGTAAAAAATAGAAAAAAAATCAAGTGCAGTGAAAAGTGAAACGTAAGAAACAATAATAATAATTAAAAAAAAAAAAAAAAAAAAAAAACAGCAAGAAAAATAAATTAACAAGTAAACCATAAACCTCTAAAGAGAATTCATGAACAATTAAAAAAATTTCTTTCTGCCAATAATCTTTAAATGAATAAATAATATTAATAAAGAATTAGAGAAAATTCCATTGAGAAATATGTGAAATACCAGTTCTTTTTAATACCTATAAACATAAATATTTTGTAAATATGATGCTTTTGTAAATATAAATATTTTTATTTACATGTACACATACAATTACTTATGAGACATAAATATTACATTTTTTGGTCCAATTAAATTTGATTTTATTATTATTATTTAGTGCACAGACAGCGAGGTATTAAAATCTCACAAAGTGCACAAAACCCAAAACTGTGTAATATATTGGAATTATTGGTGTCTGATCCAAAAGATGAACATGTTTTTAACCGAAAATTTTATTTAATCAGAAAATTCAAAATGAAATCGAAAATATACCACGTTGAAAAAAACATTTTCTTATATGTTTTTTTCCGGTTCAAGCATGCACATTTTGCATCGGACTCTGGAACAACTAAGATATGTTGGTATCTATGATAATAGTATTCTTCATACCATCGCCTCCTGAAATCTAGGCATGAGCGTTCACACAAAAATGGCTGATGTGGAAGGCAGATTTTTTTCAGCATGTGTACGGTTCCTTGAACATTCATACGAATAATATTTAAAAGTTTTTTCTCGCTTTACTTTTTTGAGATTATACAAATCAAAGATACCTTTTATAAAATACTGGTATCTAAATTTAAGGGGCCGTACACACTTTATAAAAATCCGCCTTTGGCTGCCGCCATTTCGTCTCAGCGCTCTGGACTAGTCTTCAGGGGGCGGTGTTTGTACCCTCAGATACATCCAAAAATATGTAAGGAATAAACAAGAAAATAATACAAAATCCTCTTCCTTATTTATTTATCAAGTGAAAGGACACCTTTCCAACAAAAAATAGGCCACCCAAACGTAACGTATAAATGTTTTTCTTTTTTTTTCCCCCAACTTTTTTAATCCTTTCAATTCATTATTTATGAAAAGTGCTTGAAGACGCTTTGGAAAATGTTGCCTTTGTTATGTTTTATGTCATCAACAAAAACAAATAACTTTATATTCAATGTCGGACATTATAAATTGAAACTTCTCGCCTATTTATCTTCAGCTATTATCTTTACACTCTTGACAAACATTATTTGACAACTGAGGCGTTTCTGGGTCAAAATGTGCCATTTACATGAAATTTGCATCCTAATAATTCTTTAAGCTACAGCTGATGATTTCTATGTTTCATTCTCTTCAACAATCTGATAGCCTCATGTATGAACTATTTTTAATGAAATAAAACATAATATTTTGCCCTTAAATAAATTTAAAATGAATGTAAAATGATTCATAAAAAGCAAATCATACTGAATTTAAAAAATCTTACATTTACTCTAAAATTACAAAACTAACCTCATACAAGCAAGAACATTTATAAGACATTTACAAGCAAGAAAAAAATCACAATTAATAGCTATTAATTTCTTATTTATTTGTTTATTTATTTACATATTTATAAATTAAAGAAACATTTTTCTTATTTCTGATTCATACTTTCCATGCTTGAAAATTTATGACACGTCTTTACATAAACAGCAGGGGAAAAAATTCTTTTTTTAAAAATGAATATTCGAAAAGAAAGTAATTTGCTACTTATTACTGTATTTCACTATTATTAAACTTAATATTTTGTTTATATGTAATAAACGAGTAAAACTTAAACACACACTGTTTTCTGGATATGGTTTTACAATACAAATTCGTATGATGCTTCCATTGGTTTATTTAGAAAAAAAATGTACTGTAAAAATTGTATTTATTACAGAAATAAATATGATTATATTATGATTTAAAATAATAGCTTGGTAAAAGCGTGCGACTTTTCATTTAAATATTGCTTTCAAGCCTTCAAATGACAGTGTTAACGAGGGGTTTGAATTAATTATTAGAGAAATGAAACTAAACAAGGATTTTTATGCAATTTATGACATACAATTTATTCACTTTCATTATTATCTTATGACATATATAAATAATTGACATACACGTATACAAATTCGAAATAATAACTATATAACGTAGTAAGCCGAAGTGAAAAAATGCAGAGTTACTTTTAAGTTATTGCAAGAAATATTTCGACACTATAATGACACAGGCTTAAAATTTAAAAAATTTACTTGACAGTAAAATTTGTTAAAACTCAAATTGAATAAATTACATAGTACATAAATAACAACAATTTAATATTTATGAGTTTGTTTTCCAAAACAATTCTGTCACATTTACCATTTTAATGCAAATTCGTACATATACACGCATGTATATATGCGTATGTGTATGTATTTCTTAATTAATTTATTTTTTTAAGTTATTCATTTCTATTTTCATTTCAACACACATACGTCTTTCTAACTTTGTTCTTTAAAAAATTTAAACATATCCTCATTTAATTTTAGCACGAGAATTTATTGAAAAGAATTTATATTCCTTCCTTTCATTTTCATTTTCTTTACCTTTAATTTATTTTTATTTTTTGTCTATTTGAGAAAATTTACATTTTGATTTTAAAATGTTTGTTATGAACCGGTTGATTATTATTGACATTTATATTTTATATCAATTTATTATTACTTTTAAAAGTAAGTATATTTATTACTTCATTATTAAAGGTAGAAAATCAAAATTTTAGATCGTAAAATATTTTTCTTTTAAAGCTATATTTATGCTTTAATAGCAAATATCCATGCTAAGTATCTTACTCTAAGTGAATTTCGCATTTTAAAATTAAAGAATATTCACTGTAATAGTAATAAAAATAAATTTTAAATATATTTCAATTTAAAGTCTTAATATACCGACTGAACTTAAAGAGATTAAAGTTTACACATTTAACTTATGCTTTCTATAAAAAAATATCACAATTAAAAAAGTTTAATATCGCTAATTTTAGCAACTTATTTGCACAGCAGAATTGAAAATTAATTGAATTTGAAAGTAGTTTTCAAACAGTTTCTAATTGGTCTAAAATCAGCGCTCTATATAAATATTATTATTTGTTAAATAGTTGGGATTTTTAGTTATTTTTCGCGTTTAATTTTTGAAATTTCTTATCATTGGATTTTAAGAACAATCCATTTGTCTATTTTTCAAAAAAGCTCAGTACATATATAATAACACAGCGATTCAGAATTACTATAAATAAAGGCAAGTTAAACACTTTATTTTTTGATCTGGTTAAAAATCTTGAAAAGAAAATCGTTTAATCAAAGTACTATTAAGAAATTATCAATTAGCTCTTAATAAAAAATGAAATTTGAAGTAACAGCTTATAAATATATCTGTTTTATTGAAACATACGCGCATAAAAATAAAAAAAATGTTTCGCTGAAATATCATTGAATAAGTAACGATCCTTTTATTTAACAGAGGGATAGATGTCATAGTCACTAAAATTTATTTGTTCTAGTTTAAAATCCAAAACAAATATTTCTGTTTTCAGCTATAATTTCGCCGTCTTTCTCCTTTAACTTCCACACACATTTAAAAAAAAAAAAAAAAAAAAAAAAAAAAAAAAAAAAATGCAGTACATTCAAATGATTCTACGTTCAATGTAGAGTTATATAAACACATTGGAGAATTGTGATTTCTTATATAAAATCTTTGAAGGTTTTACTGCTGGATAAAAATTAATAATATATACGCACTATAACTGAATTGCGTATACGTAATTCAGTTATAGTGCTTCAGTTAGCATAATAAAGCAATATATTGTTTTATTTAAATTGACACACTTGTAAGGTTTTAATGTATTGAAATGGCAATATTGCCAGTAACACCAACAAATTAAAATTAATAAAAATAATTATTATAAATTTATTATTTAAAGTGATTAGAAAAATAATTAAAATATTTAACTTCGTGGTTGAAAATCATAGCTAAATTAATTAAAATCTCTTGTGCCAGCCATTTTAACCAATGTAACAAATAATATATATGAATATAATGAAATATTATTCTAATTTTTTTATGAAGTCGTATGCATATCTTATTATTGTAATGAAGACTGTTGTTAATTCACAATTGTCTGCATTTTTATATTTTTGGGAATTAAATTGTAACAGGATAATTTAAGTTATAAAAAATGTAGTCCAAAAAAAATGATGTACCAAGTATACTTGGCTAGATTTTGACTGTGTCATCGGCAAATAACGAGTAAGTTGCAAAAATTTCCTTTCTTACCGTTTTAAGCACTGTTATCCCTTCAGGATTGCCAGTTTCGGTTAAATTTTTAATTAAAAAATTCGAGTTCGCACCAGAAATGAAGAATAATATTTTATGTTTTATTTCATGAGACATTTATCGATCATTTAAAATAAAAATACCGGTATTAATTTGATATTTCGGATTGAAATTGGAGGCTAAACTTGTAACCCTATAACCATAGCTGCCAACAGCTTCCACTTTTTTGGCCCGGAAAAATTTTTAAGTAAATTTTGCCATATGAAATCGCCGTATGCTGCCGATTAAATAAGCAAAAAAATTTTATTAATTTTTTCCGGGTCAAAAAGTCGGACGAGTTGGCAGCCATGCTTTAAACCTCTAATAGTAGCTTATGGTAGTGTATATGATAGCGTATATACTATCACGAGTGTTTTCAATTCAGTAGATATTTTCATTCAGATATTTAAATATTCATTCTAGAATTTAAAATAGCAATTTTTGCTTTGTTTGAAAATAGGGATTCATTCGTTAAATAAAGCGAAATTTATTATTGAAATTTTCTGGTATAAATTCAGATTATCTTAATTACGAAATTTCAAGAACGTATTCTACCATAGAAATGGGAGGGTTAAAGATAAAGATTAATATTCATACGCTGCTTATATGTAAAACTTGATTCAAAATTAAAAATCATTTTATAATATACGTGATAATTCATGAAAATTGTTACTGGGTACATAAAAATGTATCTTCACGAAAAGTAAAAGGTATAATGTAGAATAATGAAAGACAAAATTTAAATGTTTATATTAATACAAATATGTTATTATTTATATTAGTCGATTAAGTCAGATAAATAAAAAGAAATAAATAAAATAATTTCTATATTGTAATCTACCTCGCTATTGGCTATGGAAAATATTCATAATTATCAACAACATTTATTTCATGTAATTGATCGTTACATTTTAATTATTATTATTTTATTTTATCTTTTTTTTTTTTTTTTTTTTTTTTTTTTTTAAGCGAAACGTTTGACATTAGCAAAAATGTATCGTGAGGCGACCTCATGCATTCGAAGATACTCAATCCGATTATTTTAGGTGTCTTCCTTCATATTAACCTATATCTAATTATTTAACTTCTTAAAAGTATTTAGTTGTGCGAAGATTAACAGTAAGTGCATTATAGTGATGGAATTAAATTTCTCGGTATTCCTATTCTGGTCTTATAGATCTGCTGCAAAGTGACCATTCACAACCTAAATTTTTTTAAATATACAATAAACACCAACACTTAATATAATTATTTCACATAAGAATGTAAACATATATTTTGGTTACTCATAATGAAAATAACAGTATTTGCAAAGAGAGTTTTATTTATAGCAGCTCGATATTTTTCTGAATTGTATTGATTTTGTTTTAATAATAATAATAATAATAATAATAATAATAAAAAAAAAAAAGTATCGGACCGGCTGCTCAAATGTAAAGGTAGTATGGTATGCATCTTTAAACGATTTTTAAAATAACAGTGTAGCAAATGAGGATTTATTGGATCTTTTTTTTTTGGGGGGGGGGGGAGGTAATCAAAGTATAATAATGACTTAAATGCAATTTGAATGCACTCCTTGAAATTCCGAAGAAGTTTGGCATTACCTTTTCAGACTAGAAAATCTCTATTTAATATTTAAATTCCAGATTTCATAACGGCCTCCTTCGATAACATAATTTATAATTTATTTGCTATTAAACAAGGCGAAAACGTGTAGTAAAAAATGTGCTAAACATGTTACCCCTCTTCCCCTCCCCCTCGTAGTAAGACAAAAAGAAAAAGAACCCTCTTGTATCATTCATTTTCAAAGCAAGAAATGGTTAAGAGATTCATTTAAAACATAGTTCTCGATGAACGTTTTGGGTTAGGAAAGAGACCTTTTTCAAAGAATGTCAATTTATGTGAATAAAAATTATAAAAGTATAAATCAAATTATGAAAATGTAGTTAAAATATAATGAAGATAATTAAAATTTCCGCATAAAAATTAGCAACAAATACCAGAAATATAAATCATAATAAATTTATTGGAAGTTTTCAACATTATTTCTTTTATAGGATCAGGGTTGCCAGTTCGGCCTCTGTTTTTGTACTGAAATTTTGACTTCAGACTGGAGTTTTTTGAAGAATTTTTACTTTAAAGAGAAAAAAAAAATTTTTGTCAAGAAAAATTTGACAAAAAATAAATCGAATAATTATTTAATCACTTAACTATTTCTCTCTCTCTTTCTTTCTTTTTTTTTTTTTTTTTTTTTTTTTTTTTTTTTTGATACAATAAATTGAAAATCTTGTTTTCGGAACAATTAATATCTCATTGAATAATACAAATTTTATCATTTCAAAAAAGTGGCCCAATCAAGAAATCTTAATTTTAAATAAGTAACCCACTTTTTTTTACCCCAAGCCATAAGATGATCAGTGACAAGCAATATTTTGATTTCCGCTTTTTTTCATGTGGGCTTCTGGCCTGTGGATATTGCTACTTTTGCCATTTAATGGACGACTTTCACAGAGATTTTTCACATAATTTCAATAAAATGCATCCCTTACATGTCATTTGTATCTCAAGTAAATCTCAAAACAAAATTATAATTTAACATTAGAATGTCCGGAAATTTTGCCCAACCTTAATAAAACCCTTTTCTTACCAGAATTTTTATTTAGAACAGCTTCACTTATTTATTTAACCAAGTTTTACTTTATTAATTTTGCGAAACGAATTCTGATTTGAATCGATAATCTGTCATTCGATTGGTGTCCAATCGACACCAGCTGGACATTCCAATGCTATATTATAAAAATGTAGCTTAAAATTTAATTAACCCTTTGTATTACCGCATTGCATGCCTGCCACACATCAAAATGTCAATGTTATTTATACAGTGGTTTTTAAAAGACGGTTTCATTTATAGCTGCCATCTTCCAACGCAGCCGTTATAACTTTTCATTAGAATTCTTAACTTTGGACGATACTAAATTAAATATTTATGCCAAAGTTTTATTTATCGTTAGTGAATGCTATCTTCAAAATTTATTATTTTATATCGGAGTTGAATTTTCGTGTAGAAATCGAAAAGCTTTTTTCCGAAGTATTGTCGGTACCATGTCAAATATCCAATGCGAAAACAGTGTTGTCATTGGACTACTTTTTTTAATTTGAGATTTTTTGATTGACATCACTTTTTACAAAAGTATAATTCGCCTGTTAAACCTTATTTAATAACGTATTAATTAATACGAAAAAAAGGAATTCTGCTATTTCAGAAAAGTGGGGCCAATCAAGAAATCTGATTTTTTTTCTTTTTTCTTTTTTTTAATGTAGCCCACTGGCAACTCATTGTTTTCATTTTGGCATAGCTCTGTCGATATCTGCTCATTAGCCCTTTCAGGGGCATAAGATTTATGTTAGTAAAATGAAAAAATAATTGACTGTCACCTTAATATTCAAATTTCTTAAAAAAAAAAAAAAAAAAAAAAAAAAAAAAAAAAAAAAAACTTTTTGTATTTTTATTACAAAAGTAAAATTTTATCAAAATATTCTTGGTGTCATTTGTCTGTTTGGAACTAAAATTGGGTGAATAAACCATCTAGCTTCAGTAAACATGCATGAATCCGGCCAATTTTTACAGCTTTAAATACTACATAACTTTAATAGATTCTTTTATCCTCATTTAATAGCAAGATTCGCTAATTAAATCAGACAAAATTTACTTTTAAATTTTAGCGGTAATAAAAACGCATAGAATTTGACGCAGAAACTATTTTTAAAATAATGTAGCATTCGATGCTGAAACATTTTGTTAATTAATAAGGAAACTAATTATTATTTAAATAACCAAAACAAGAGCCCACCTACATCGTCGATTTTTCTTAAGCAGGTATTGCTTAGAAAAATAACTTCCAAACATAATCACTTTCGATGGACGTCTAGGATAAGGACCGAGACTTGTTCACAGAATGTCAATATAATGCATCACTTATACCGTTTATATCTCGAGTCAATCTCAAAGTATCAAAGAAATCAGTAAACCGAGAAAACAGTTTCCCACAATTTGTTTACTCACCCATAAGAGCGCTTGCCCAGAGTTGGCAGACGAGCTGAGCTTTTGCTTTAACAAAAAGATTCACAACTTTCCATTGTTTTCAGCTACTGGTAAGAATAGTAGCGTTTCCATTTCTTTGAAAAAAATGTCATCGTTCCTATTTATGATTCTACTTGACGGTTATCAAGCGTGACAAAGTGTGAATCCTGAATGGAAAAAAATAAATTTTACATTTTTTTTAATGCATATTTCATTCACATCTTTAGAACCGTTTAGGAAAAGATGAATATTTTAAAACGCTATTTTAGTCACCTGAAAAGTCTTCCGCTGACTAATAGTAATTCTATGGAAGAAACTTTTAACGCTATCTCATTTGGATTTCTGTATTTTTATTTATTTATTTATTTATTTTTTCATTTTTCCATTCTCCAGGTGAGATCGATTTGTATACAGGCCATTTTTGTTTCCATTTGGCCATTTTCCATTTTGTTTGCAGTTATTTTAATTAAGACAATTTCATTTGTTTCGAAAATGAAATCATCCTGTTGAAAAAAATAAATCTGCAAACAAAATTTTGAAAAAAATTAGGGATGAGGTTTCCGCTTTTTGCGCACCAGTATTTTGTTAGAGAAAATACTGTTTCATTTAATTGGAAAATTTTTGCGATTTAGCAACGCTTTTTTTAACAAAATACTGGTGTCCAGAAACGCAGAAATCTCGTCCCTAAAAAAAAAAAAAAAAAAAATTCAGATTTAGTGATCAATCTCAGCTATCCAATGCAAAAAGTAAAAAATATATATTCAAAAAAATATTAAAATACAAGCGAGATATCTTTATTCCATAGGGTTAGTATTAGCGAGCTAGTCTGTCACGGTGACTGAAGTAGTCCCTTAATATTAAGAAATGAAATATGGCTATAAAATAATTTTCCCTATTTGAAGGTATATGTAGCTACAATAAATGCAAGAAATGCGACTATATTTTATATTTTTACTTAAGGAGGAATATACTGATCAATTCCGTTATGAGAAAAACAAGTACCGTAAGTTCTGGCCTATAATCCGCAGATCAATCAAATTTCGACCCAGATATATTATTTAATATTTGAAGTTAAATTTTTAACACGATTTAATAAGTTACATCAGTAAGAATTCTGGGCCCGAACATAATATTTTGATTTGTGAGTCGTCGGTCGGAAATTACGGTGCTATAAAATATTTTGTAATCAGTGAAACATGACAGAAAAAATTTTTGCTTTGTCGGAGTCTAAAACAGACATTTGTATAAATTGCTCTTATTTGCCAAATGCTATGATATTTTGTCACCAGTATTTCCAAATGGTAACTATCGCCATTTATAATTGCAGGAATTTGAGAATAAATAAGGTGAAAATTATTATTTGAATATTGTGGTGGCAAATATCGTAGTATTAGCAGGTATCTAATTGCGAAAAATGTGAAGTCATGGACTTTGTTTCTTTTCTTCTCCCCTTTCTTTTTCTCCCCCCCCCTCTTTTTTTTTTTTTTTTGTATAACAATGCCACTAATTTCCCTTTAACTCTTTTTTACTCTTTAACAATTTGATACATGTTAACCCGTTTAAGAGCAGTGGCTAGAGGATCGACTCACCTAATTTTAAATTCAAAACTGACAAATGACAGCAAGAATATTTTAAAACTTTGCGTTTTCAATGACAGGGCAAAATAGCTCATTTTTATTTTCTAAGATATTATTCTGATGTCAATTAGTTACTTTATAATTTTAGTTTAATTACTTCATAATTATCTAATTTTTCTGCCCCTGAAAGGGTTAAAAGGTATTTAGAATGTTCAGGCAAATGATCCATTCGAATGATTGACGAAAAGAATTCGGATTCACATCAGAAAATGCAAAAAGCATTTTCAGATTTTTTTTAACACTAGAACGTCCGGAAATTTTACTCATGTTTGATAATAATATTTCTCACAAGAATTTTTATTGAAAATTATTTAATTGGTTTATTTAGCGTAAATCTGCCTGGTTTAAATTTAAATTATTTCAAGAAATTTTTTAAACTCGAATTGAAATTCTATCACATAGTTCGAGTCGAATCGACCATTTCCGATCGTTCTAGTGATAATATCAGACTTTTCTTGATTACTTAAAATAAAAATTCTTCAAAAAGTTCAGATTTGAAGTCGAAATTGCGGGATAAAAAAGAAGGCCAAATTGATAATTCAATAAAAAATAATGTCCAGATTTGATGAACAAAAAATTTGCATGAAAACATATATATATATATATATATATATATATATATATATGTATGTATGTATGTATGTAAAACCATTATAAACTACTACTATTTAACATCTACAATAAATATATAATAACCCAATAAATAACAAACTTAAACCCAAGGCAAGTATATATATTTATATCACACCATAGTTGCCAAGACTCCGGATTTTTTAACACCACTATTATCGTAGAGAAAATCTGGTTATTTTAAATCGCCCAATTGCTCTAATTAAATAAAACAATATTTTCTGTATTAAAATTCTGGTATACAAAACCCGGAGCCTCCGCAGCTCTACACACACTCTAAAATAAGGTAAATAGGTAATTTAAAAATCATTAAATAAAAATTCTGCTGTACATTGTTTTTACATAACTTGTGCGAAATTTCCGGCGTTTCTTATGTTAAGTAAAACATCTGATGACTTTTCGGAGAGAAAAAAAAAAGCGTACCATAATTTCCTGCCTATAATCCGCGGATCAAACAATTCTTTTTCGACCCAGAAATTTTATTTTGTAAATGAAGGCAAATATTTACAGCGATCTGAAAAGTTATATTTTATTTAATAAAATTTCTGGGTCGAAAAATGATTGTTTGATCCGCGGATTATACGCAGGAAATTAGGGTACTTTTTCTTTTCCGTGTACATTAGAACTGTTGATTTTATAATTAATAAAATTAGAATTATTTAGAAATATGAACATTATTTCAGTTAGCATTTAATTTTAGTCTTTAAAGTAGCGAAATTATTTTTTTAAACTTAGTCTTTTAATATTGTTATTTTCATCTTTATTGCGTAAGAAAGAAAAAAAAAGGTTCCGTTTAGCAAGTTTCTGTCTATTGTAACCCGAGAAAACTTATTAAATCAATTGAACCGTGTCTGCATTTTGCAAAGTATTCAAAAAAAAAAAAAAAAAAAGTGACTTTGTCTAGTTACATACGGAAATTGTTAGGTTATTGGTCACGAAAAAAGATGAATAAAAGCTTGTAAATAAATAACAATTAAAAAGTTTCGCTTCGTGAAATATCTCTTTTTCAGGATAATCTCACTTTTTATTCGTTTATGTTAATCTGTTACCTTGACTTTTAGTTCATTAAACTTAACTTTCTATTCTTATGCGCTAGGATAATTTTATGGTAAAATAGACCTATTAAGTTAAAATTTCGTATCTTACCATGCCATAAAACAGTAGTTAATGTTACTGAAATTTTATACAATACTATTATTTCATTTATAAACAATATTGTATTAAATATGAATATATTAGCGCATTAACTATATTAAATAACAGTTCTTTATTTTATTTTAGTGAATAATGAACATATTAGCGAATTAACTATATTAAATAGCAGCTCTTTATTTTATTGTAGAGAATAATAATTATAACAATGATAATTGGACATTATAATCAGAATAGAACTTACCGTAATTTTTAAACTTTTTTTGTGCGTAGGGGGGGGGGGTTATTTAACTCCAGAAAAATGCTATAAAGAGTTTGATTAATTACAAAAATGTTTTTAATTTGAAGAAAGAATATCGGGCAAATATTTCTTATCTTGATTTGTGGTATCATAATCTTTCGAAATTCCAATGAGTGTACACACTCTGTGTAATGGCTCCATGGTCGGAATATAGGCCATCAAAAATGTTTTCTTTAAATTTCTTCTATAAAACAAATTTAATGCATCTTCTAAAAGTTTTGGTTTTTGAACGATCTTTTTCTCAGCATCATACAACTTCTTATTCGTCAATGTTAAATTGTTACTTTGACTTCCAGTTCATTAAACTTAACTTCTGTTCTTATATACGAGGGTTATTTTATGGTTAAAGAGACTTGTTAAGCTAAAATTTTGTACTCTAAATGATTGTGTATTTCATAGCACTGAAAAAAATCTCATACTACTAGTAAAAGTTAGACAAGTCTTAATTGATCTAATAAGTTTTTTGGATACTAAAAGGCAGAAACTTACTAAATAGATAACATAAATAAATAAGTAAATAAATACAGAACAGAATATTAGTCGTAAGAGGAAATATGGGTTTTCTTATTTTTAAATAAGAATGATTAATACAACTTCAAAAAGTTTGTCTTCTCGAAATATTTCTGTATTATCGACTTTATTATTCTTATATTTATATCAATCAGTTAAAAAATATTCAAATATTTATACTATGCTAAAAATATTCAATTGTATATATTTTCATTCATGTGCACTATTTTGCAGAATTGTTATTAAATGACAGTGATTTGTTTTGTTAAATTGAATGTAGAATTCTAATATCACAATCCTTCCAAGAGCCGAATATAACAGCATAAAGATGTTTTGTTTTTGAGTAAAAAAAAAAATTATGCGTCTTCATGTCTAATATGTTTTCTAATATTATGTTTAAAATAAAATTATAAAGCAAAATTCTTCCCTGTGTCTATCATCTTTCTATTGGATTATCTCACTTCTTACTCGTTTATAATAATCTGTTACCTTGTCTTCTAGTTCATTCAACTTAAATTTCCCTTATCACATTAGCTACTTGGATCATTTTATGGCAAAATCTATTAAGCTGGAATTTCGTATGTTTTCACACGTAAAAATGAGGTAAATACTAGTGAACTTTAAACATTATTTAAGTTCGTTTATTGTTTCATCCTTGCGGAGCATTGCGTCTAATTCTAACTAAATAGTGTTAATCTGTTTTATTGCACTGACTTCACTAATAGAAACTAATAAAATTGAATATCTACATGAAAATATACTACAAGGTTAATATCGCCATAAACAGGATGTTTAACGTCAAAAAAAAAATTGTTTTCTTTTAAATGAAACAATCTAAATAAATAAAGCATCTTCTTTTCCTAAAACATCTCTTACATTAACCTCGACGTTCCCTGGGTGTGAACCCACATTCTTTACCTTTTTATTTACCGCTTCCCTGTTTTGCCCGTACATTGTACTGCAACCATACTTCAATCATAATTTATTATTCTCTAAAGTAAAATTTTATTCTAACTTTTGTATTATTTAACCCGAGCAGTTTTCTGACTCGATTAGACAAAAATTTCTGTTTTGAAACAGATTAAAAATTCTATAAAAGACATGAAAAAAAAAATACACATTATTTGAAAGTTTTTTTTTTTTTTCCAAAAATATTGATCAGTTAAATGGTTAAAGATACTCAAACATAATTATAAATTTGACCTTAGAAAGATATACAACCCTGTAAAATTACTGAAATTTTCTATGTAATTGTATATAATCAGCTATATTTCTTTTAGATTTCCGTATATTGACTGATTTTTAGTTTATTACACCCAAAATTGTTTAATATGCATATGTTAAAAAAAGATTTGTGTTATATGCATTTTTTTTTCATTTTAAGAGACGGAGCCGTTTTCACAAAAGTATGCTAAAAAATAACCAAAATTTTAAACAATTGCACAGATATTACACATTTTTAAAAAAATCTCTTAATTCTGTGTTAAATTACATTAAAAAGTACCAAAACATGTGTCAAGAGTAGAGTTATTTAAAAAAATGTCGCCTAACGTAGTCGAATACCTTAACTGGATTTTCTCAACGTTGTGAGTTTTTATAGTGTTAATAATGCATTTCTATCATCTTTTCTCTGTCTCTGTATGTGTGTTTCTTCATTTTAAACGGTTTGGTTTGGTTTATTTTTGTCGTCCGATTATCTACGCTAGGGATATAGGACCAGGGGGAGTGCCCTTCGAGGGGGTCTTTCTAAGGAAACCTAACCCGTATTTACGCAAGGTTCGAAGAAAACCACGAAAACTCCGAACGGTTAGGCCGACAGCCGCGATTGGGTTCGAACCCAGCACCTGCCGTCTACCAGTTGAGAGGTCCGTACCTTGCGGCCACTGGTGGGGCCATTTTAAACGGAAGAATGGATTTTCTTATACAGTTGTAAAACTACTGAATGCTAATTTTATTCTGGTTGCTTTTCAAATCTTTTTCTTGATTTTTCCACATGGTACTTATTGCAGTGCAAAGGTTTTTGTACTTAACTTAGTTCCTATATTGCTTTTATTTTCGCCGTTTATTTTGTAATCTGTAAACGCAGACTTCTTGAAATTAGACAAGTGAAGATAGCGAAGGGAGTGGATTCCTTTTAAAATACAACTATTACTTCAATCTGAAGTTTCCTTTCAATACAAGGAAGATTATTTCAACTGTTACAGCAGACGAAGATATCCTTGCAATGGGATTTCGTAAACTTGTTCAACTCGGAACAGTCTACAATTACAACGCCAACAAATCGGTTGTAAGTCATTAATCTGATACTTCTTTGAAAATGAAAAATCTAGACTCGAAGTTATTATCCTGTTGGAATTTCAGTCAGGTAGAGAAAGGCAGCCCATTCAGCTAGCACTGCTGTCAACTATACGAAAGCTGGCGTGCCCTACCACAAATAGATTCGGTTATTCTATGATTTCAAAAAGAGATTATCTGTGTCACTTGGAGGAAGGGACATTTATCATGATTCTCGAACCATGAAAGAAATAACTTAATTCCTCCACTTTTCTAATACATGTCGTAATCCTTTGTAATTACTATATGTTGATGAAATAGAGTCATCGCATAATAAATGAAGAAGATTTGATTCAATAAAGCAGATGATTCGAATACGCGCCCAAAAATGATTTCATTTTTTATGATTTGTGCGAAGAATAGCAAAGACCGTTTAATCGTGTTTAGGCACAAAAAATTGATATGATAAAGCAGATGAATTGGTTAGACAGGGAATCGTAGAAGCGCCGTAAAAGATGAGCCTGTGATTCATGTTATTGGCAGAGGTTATCTTGCTAAATTATAGAATCTATAGCGCAATCTATTAGCTATTTAAAAATATTTCAAGTGATTTTTTTAATAAACAATATATATTAAAGCCATGTATATATGCATATATAATGCTATTTACGCAAAAGTACATCGAGAAAATAGTCAATTCTTCATTTCCTTAATATATTAATTTCAATAAAATTCGCTTGAAATTTCTTTTCATGAATCATATTTATAGTGTAGTTAAGTTGAAAATTAATGTTTTACACGTAACAAATACAATAAAATATCATTTATTTTTTTATTAAAGTTTGCATTATCATAGTAAATAATACTGAACAGATGAAAAAAGATTTTGTAAAATATATTATGTATAGCAGGGCTCGAAAAATCTACATACCCCACATCTGTGTTGCCGGACAGACTGTTTTTTTTTTTTTTTTTTTAAATTCAGATTGGTATCACTTTTTTGGAATGGTAAAATTCGCTTTGTTTAATAGCATATTAATTAATGGAAATTTTATAATTTAATAAAAACCAATCAAATTAAAGAAAAGTGCCTCGTCTGATAAAACTGATATCGAGTATGTGGATTTTTCGAGCCCTGAAGTGTGGGATGCAAATTCTAAGAAAATAAGCGATTTGAAAACAGCGTTAATAATTATTTTATTCATTAACTTACCTAATACCTAGAATAAAATTTGCCGGTATTTTAAAAGAAAAAGTTCTCGAATATTTAATTTCCAATGAGTTTTTATTATTTCACTGAAAAATAAACAATTTAAACAAACGTTACGCATTCTTTTTCTAAATCAGTTTTGCCATAAAAAATGTTGCCACAAAATATTGTATCGACGAAATTTTCGTTATCGTTTCATTGAAAACCCTGGGTGTTCGGCAATCTGTATTGTGCACAGCAGTCGGTTTTTTTGAAGAGGATCGCGGAACATGGTCTTTTCCTTTAATTAAAGGCCTAGAATCCAATCCGCACTCCCATTCATAAATCATTCTGTCTGCGATCAGTACTATACCCACCAGGATGACTCCAGATTTTCCAGTGACATAGTTTACGATTCTACCTCGGCAACCTAATAAAGAAAAGAGAAGACGCCGGACTCCCGTTGCGGTTCATATCCAAATCAACTCAAGTTACTAGCTTGTAATTAAGTAAGTTTCACACCAAGGGTGGGAGGGGTATGCTTTGTGTAGAGATGCACTTCTGATGAAGTTAATAAATTTACTGCAAATAGATCAGTCGACACCTCATACATTTACATTGATTGGCTGAATAACATTAAAATAATTTTTAGTACGATTTTGGCGCTGAAACTGAAATCAAAATTAAATTTACGAAAGTTCGTTCCACTTATCTCAAGTTACTAACCTGTAATTAAATAAGCTTCACAGTTTGGGGGATTTTGTATAGAATTACACTTCTTATAAAGTTAATATACTTATAAAGTTAATATAGTCACAGACAAGTCGACACTTCATTATTTATATTCAATGAATAAATACCTTTTAAATATTTTTCCTGTGATTTCGGTAATGAACGTGAAACCAAAATTAAATTTGGGAAAACTTAGTGTCACTTATATCACTAACTTATAATTAAATAAGCTTCACAGCCAGGGGGGAGGGAGATATTTTGTACAGAGATGCGCATTTTATAAAGTTGATAAATATACTACAAATAGATAAGTCGACACCTCAAATATATACATTCATAAATTTTACCATGATTTCGGAAAAGAAAAGGAAATCGAAATTAAATTTGTGAAAATCAGTGCTGCATGTCACAAATTACAAACTTGTAATAAATTAAGCTTCACAGCTTGGGAGACTTTGTATAGAGACGCTTCTTATAAAGTTAATAAACTTACCACGCATAGATGAGGTGATACCTTATACATTTATATTTCCTGTATCACCATCACTAACATAGCTCTTGAATATAACTTAACCCTTTCTAGCACAGCGGTTTCACTCCAAGCACACATAATTTTAATACCATACTTGCAATCGGCACCAATAATATTTTAATAAAATTTTGCTTTTACAATCAAAGTTTAAATTAAAGAGTTCTTAATTTCTAAAAAAGTCGTTCGTAATTCTGGTGTCAATCGAAAATTTCTCCTTTTACGAACAAAATTGTTCGTACCAAAAATAGGTTAATTAACGCCCCCTCCCCCCCCCCCCCCAAAAAAAAAAATCGTGAAAACGACCGTTCTTATGTAATCTTGAGTTACTGAATGGCAATTTAACATGTTTCTCACATATGTGAGACTTTGCATCGAGATGCGCTTTGAAAATTTTTAAACTCACTATAATTGATATAGCTACAAATAAAGAGAAAGATATAGAGTAGCGTCCACAAATTGCAAGTGAAGTAACCAGGGCTCGCAACGTTCCTAAAATTGATCAACTTAGCTATCAGTAATTCAAATGAAAATTTTTCTTGGCAGATTTCTTTAACATTTACAATAAAATCCCACAATAAATATCATTTAAAAATTATGGTGGGACAATGCGAAAATTTTAGGAACACTGCGAGCCCTGAGTAGCTTGATGCATGCTATGTAATAGCAAGATTTGTGGCTGTTGATTGTAGTAGTTAACCGTTTAAACGCCATTGTACCCAAATGGGAACATTGCATTATTTGTAATTCAAAATATATATTTTCCAACAAAATAACAATGTACTTATTTTTCCTATAAAATATAAGGTTGATTTCAATTTTTGAAAAAAATATATATATATATATATATATATATATTAATGCTTAAGCATTTATCACAGGTATAAGGAACATGTAAATTCACTAATTTGCATAAAAAATATATTACTTGCTTTTATCGTTTTCTCTATATTACTTACATTTGACCATTAGGAATCTAAATGTTTTTTGAATTCGAGAAAATATTAAAGTACAATATACAATAGCATATAGCGTAAAATAATTTGTTATATTTGCATAAGTTGTCAATCAATAATCATGTTCCAAAATGTGAATTTTGAAATGAAAACAGCCAAAAAAAAACCTGCAAAAATATTTATTTTTGTTATTTTCAAAATTTGTATGCATAAATTAAAACTTTTGAAGCTGTAACAAGTGTAACATAGAAAAAACAAAATTATTATCACGTTGCGATACTAATTGCGCGTGTAAACGGTTAATTGGGGTTGCAAAACGACATAAATAACTATAATTTCGAAATTCGCACAGTGCTTACTGGCTATTTTCATGAGTACTTGTCATGTAAGTCATATGCTACGATTTTGGCTACAGTGTTTTAGAATGCAAAAGATGTGACTGATTTTATCAGAGAAATTTTGTTAACTGAATAAGCTCAAGCAAACATTTCAAAATGAACGGTGACCAACAAGCATAAATTATCTAGCTATGTGATTTACATTACAAAAACCCATAGAACTATCCGGCTATAACTAACCCCTTGGGGACGAACGACATGTACACTATATTGCCATTGATTATGGGACACTTGCGATTTTAGACATTTTACTAAATATCTAAAAAAATACATGAGGAATCATCTCGAAACTCTTAGTGTATAAATATAATAGTACAAGACATACATTTCCGTGAAGATTTTTTCCCGAAACTCCATAGGGGACCGTCAACAAATTAAAAAAGAATGAATATCTTTTGAATAACCCTGTCAAAACTAATGTAGCAAAAGCGCTCAAACTCTAGATTATGATTGAATGCCCTATTTTAATACACTGTGTTCATTTTTATGTAAATAGCATGCATACTCGCAGAGTAATTAAGGTTTTTATAAAAATGGTCCCAAATTTTTCCAAGTTTTTTCATTATAATTTTTAGAGTTCTTAATATAAAATAATATTTTTTTCAGAAAATATGAGAAACAACATTGCACACAGTACCCTGTAATCAGAATTAAAAAATAATAAAAATTGTATGAAAAATGAGTTGGTTTACTAAATAATTTTTTACTGCGCATGCGTCAAAGATATCAAAATTTCATTTGCATATTATGTTAGCTAAATGTATAGAGCAACTTTTGTAAAAGTCTCAAAATTATAGCTTGAAAATTCTGAAAGTAATCGTCTATAGAAAAAGGACAAAATCCGTTGTTTCCAAAATGAAGCAAAAAAATGAGGGATTTTATCCAAAAGTAGTCGTAACATCCCGTATTGTGTATTCTATATTGACACTAATCAATGAATATATGGATACAACCCCTCTTGTTTTTGCTTCATTTTGAGAATAACGGATTTTCAACTTATTCAATTGACGATTATTTTCAGAATTTTCAAGTTATGATTTTGTGACTTTCACAAAAGTTGCTCTATACATTTAGCTAACATAATATGCAAATGAAATTTTGATATCGTTGACGCATGCGCAGTAAAAAATTATTTAGTAAACCAACTCATTTTGTATACAATTTTCATTATTTTTTAATTCTGATTACAGGGTACTGTGTGCAATGTTGTTTGTCATATTTTCTGAAAAAAATATTATTTTATATTAAGAACTCTGAAAATTATAAGGAAAAAACTTGGAAAAATTTGGGACCATTTTTATAAAAACCTTAATTACTCTGCGAGTATGCATGCTATTTACATAAAAATGAACACAGTGTATTACAATAAGGCATTCAATCATAATCTAGAGTTTGAGCGCTTTTGCTACATTAGTTTTGACAGGGTTATTCAAAAGATATTCATTCTTTTTTAATTTGTTGACGGTCCCCTATGGAGTTTCGGTAAAAAATTTTCACGGAGATGTATGACGTATACTATTATATTTATACACTAAGAGTTTCGAGATGATTCCTAATGTATTTTTCTAGATATTTAGTAAAATGTCTAAAATCGCAAGTGTCCCATAATCAATGGCAATATAGTGTATACATGCAGCAAAAAGGCTTAAGAATACTTGTTTATCCCCACCAATAAAATTTGACTGTAAAATTTGCCTTATTTAATCGGAGCATTTAATAAGTCCCGAATTTCTGTTTTTTAAAACCAGTGATAATGCATTAAAAATTTCGTAAAAGGGGTTAACTGCTTCTCTGATTTGCCGTACGGGCAAGAGTTTCCTTGATCCATCATTTAAGGCTATTTGAAATATACAGGGTGATTCCAAATTTTTTTTACAATAAAAGAGGGGTGATAGTGCACATCAAGACAAACAATATTAAATAGGAGACCAAGGGTCCAAAACATTTTCCAAAGGAGATAGCCGCCATTAAAGTTTAGGGACAAAAATTTCAAATAAACATAAAAAATGGAAAAATTGTTCGATTGATTTGCGGTTTTCACTAAAATTAACCTCTATGTCGGCATTTTCTTGAAATTAAATTATAAAGATAAATTTCAAAAAATGCTGATGGAGGGCGCTTTAGACTTTGAAGTAACGAACAACTACTTTTTGCCGGTATTTTATGCATCTCAGTAAATATTTTCGTAAGCTTAGAGTCAAACTTAAATTTTGAGCTCAAAATCTGAAAGTGGGAGTGGTTAAGTAGCACAAACTGAACTGTGTTCAGAGGGTTCAAATTTCAAATGATTATAAGAAAACGGAAAAACTGGTTTATTGATTTGCGGTTTTTACTAAAAATATTCTTTATGTCGGTATTTTCTTAAAAATAAATTATAAAGATAAATTTCAAAAAATGCCGATAGAGGGCGCTTTAGACTTTGGAGTAACGAACAACTACTTTTTGCCGGTATTTTATGCATCTCAGTAAATGTTTTCGTAAGCTTAGAGTCAAACTTAAATTTTGAGCTCAAAATCTGAATAGTACGGAGTAGTTAAATAGCACAAAATGAACTGTGTTTAAGGGGGGAGGGGTGCTCAAATTTAAAATAATTATGAAAAATGGAAAAATTTGTCGATTTGTTTGCGGTTTAAAATAAAACTATTCTTTAAGTCAGTATCTTCTTGAAAATAAATTTTAAAGATAAATTTAAAAAAATTCCATTAGAGGGCGCCTTAAACTTCAGAGTAACCAATAATTAATTTTAACAATTATTTTTTTTGTTTTAATTAAATGCTTGCAAAAAATTATTAAATGTTTTCGGAAGCTTAGATTTAAACTTAAATTTTGAGCTCAAAATCTTAATAATTAGGAGTAATTAAGTAGCACAAATTGAAGTGTCTTCAGGAGTTGAAATTCAACCCTCCCCCCTCCACGAACACAATTCAATTTTTCGCTACTTAAACACTCCCAACGATTCAGAATTTGAGCCTAAAATTTAATTTTATGCATTTGAAAGCATTTAATGAGATTAAAAAATAACAGTTCAAAATAGTTGTACGCTACTCCAAAGTCTAAGGCGCCCTCTATCGGCATTTTTTGAAATTTATCTTTAAAATTTATTTTCAAGAAAATGCTCATTTAAAAATTAGTTTTAGCGAAAACCGCAAACGAATCGACCAATTTTTTTCGTTTTTTATAATCATTTGAAATTTGAACCCTCTGAACACGTTTCAGTTTGTCTACTTAACCACTCCCAACTATTAAGATTTTGAGCTCAAAATTTAAGTTTAAGTCTAAGCTTACGAAAGCATTTAATAAGATGCAAAAATAACACCAAAAAAGAGTTGTTCGTTACTCCAAAGTCTAAAGCGCCCTCTATCGGCATTTTTTGAAAATTATCTTTATAATTTATTTTTAAGAAAATACCGACATAAAAGAATAGTTTTAGTGAAAATTGCAAATCAATGAACCAATTTTTCGTTTTTTTTAATCATTTGAAATTTGAACCCTCTGAACACAGTTCAGTTTGTGCTACTTAACGACTCCCACTTTCAGATTTTGAGCTCAAAATTTAAGTTTGACTCTAAGCTTACGAAAACATTTAATAAGATGCAAAAAGTACCGGCGAAAAATAGTTGTTTGTTACTCCAAAGTCTAAAGCGCCCTCTATCGGCATTTTTGGAAATTTATCTTTATTATTTAATTTCAAAAAAATGCCGACATAAAGAATAATTTTAGTGAAAACTGCAAATCAATCGACCGATTTTTCCGTTTTTTATGTCTATTTGAAATTTTGGTCCGTAAATTTTAATGGCGGCTATCTCCTTTGGAAAACGTTTTGGACCCTTGGTCTCCTATTTATTATTGTTTGTCTGTATGTGTACTATCACCCCTCTTTTATTGTAAAAAAAATTTGGAATCACCCTGTATATATATAACCATTCATTGTATTACAATCATTGAATTTAATAGAAAATTATCAACTTGAAACATGGAGAAAAAAAAAATAAATAAAATTAATACAAATGGAATTTGCAGAATTGTCAAGCCGCAAATAATTTGGAACTACAAATGAAGTGTGTGGATACATCTTTGTATTAGTCATGTAAAAGCAAAATAATACAAATTTGGGTCTACCAACACATATAAAAACAAAATCATATGAAGAAGAAACATCAAAAACGATACACAACAAAATTTCTAACTTGAATGGGAAAATAAAAAGAGAAAAATAATAAACAAATTAAAAAAATTAAAATCGTATTTGCAATGTGTAAACAGAAAAAATATACCATACATTAATATGTAAACAAAATCATTTAATTTGACTATGCTGACCTAAACTCAATATTTTAATATAAGATGAAATAAGAAACAAAAATAGATAATTAATATATGCATTTAATACACTTAAAAATAGTATTTTAGGAATCCAATTTGATAAAAGTTAGGTAAAAGTTAATCATGGAAATTAATTAAATTATATAAATAATATTAACACTAGAAAAGACGGTAAGGGGTTATTTTGGCCCCTACCAATTAAATCCCTTTCTGTTCGAACCAGAAATCTCTTTATAATGTAAATTTAAATGCCACCGAGGAAAACAGGTTTAATTAAATAACATTTAAAGTAAAATTCTGGTATTAAATATTTTTCCTAAACTTGAGTAAAAATCTCCGTCTTTCTAGTGTTAATAGAAATTAATTGATGTAACTATACAATTATCCATAGATGTGTCATATACACTGCTCAAAACAATTAAAGGATTTTGCAGTTTTAGGTGGATTTTGTATCTGGGAAACATTTTAGCTGATTGATACATGGTCGACAGACATAGTAGGTTATATGAGAATAAATTACACATGTTTGGCAGAAAAAAAATGCATTTAATTGCGCATTTGTGTACAAAAGGAAAAAACACAATTTGTGCATATGAGAAAAAAAAGAATAAGAAAAGGTGTTTTCTTCAAGGAAAATCATTTTCAGTAGGGGGTATGGTTTCCACGGGCGGCCAGCAACGTTGAACACCTTCGAGGCATGGACTCAATGAGGCTATTAATGACGAGTTGGGGTATTCTGCCCTACTCTTCCAGAAGAGCTCTTTCCAGTTCTTGGAGAGTTTGTGGGGGTTGTTGGTGGCCAGAAACTCGTCTTCCTAGAGCGTCCCAAACGTGCACGATTGGATTCATGTCTGGAGAACACGCTGGCCATTCCATTCGGACGATTCCTTCCTCGAAAAGGAATTCCTCCACCATGTTTGCACGATGTGGCCTGCAGTTATCGTCCATTAAAATGAAGTTATCTCCGATTGCTGCAGCGTAAGGGACTATAATAGGTCTGAGGATCTCATCCCTATATCGGCGACCAGTCAGAGCTCTTTCTCGAATGATGTAGAGGTCAGTGCGCCCGTCAATGGAGATGCCACCATACACCAACACTCCTCCACCGCCAAATCTGACACTTTCGTGCACGAAAGCAGGATTATTCCTACTGCCACGGTCCCTCCAGATGAAAATACGCCTATTATCCGGATGCACAGAAAAACGGGACTCGTCAGAAAACAGAATATTGCTCCATTCATTTCTCCTCCAGTTGACATGCTCGTTTGCCCACTCCCTGCGGTCGCGACGATGCCTTGATGTTAATCTGACACATACCATCGATCGGCGAGCATACAGACCTACAGCATGGAGCCGGTTTCGGACAGTCTGAGTTGAAATCGTGGTGCCTGTAGTCGAGCGAAGGTGTTGTTGGAAAAGAGTAGCGTTCATGTTTCGGTGTCTCCGAGCTGTTAACGCTAAATACCGATCTTCATTGGGCGTTGTTGCTCGTCTACGACCTTGCCCTGGTCTTCGGCCTGCACATCCACTCTCCAAAAAACGGTTCCAGATCCTGGAAATGACACTTTGTGACACTCCAATGGCTTGCGCTACTTCGGCTTGAGTTTGGCCCCCTTCTAACCTACGAACAATTCTCCAAGCTTCTGAATCTGTCAAATGACTTCGCTGAGACACCGTACTCATCGAAACAAAGCAATCACTGAATGCCGACCATCCTTGTCTTCATTCTCTTTTATCCAGTTAAAAGTCAAATTTCATTCGCTGCCGCTGAAGCGACGTTTTTGACGTCGAACTCAAAATTTGCATACTCCACAGTTTGAAAACCAGAAAAATTTGCATTTGTGATTCTCTTCTTCTATTTTCGGCAAAAAAATTTCGTTTTTTATCTTTATTTTATATAAAACTTCAAATATCCTTTAATTGTTTTGCGCAGTGTATAACCAGGGTGGTTAGTTATTAACGTCAGGTGTTCAGAGCCCTCTGGCGAGTAAAGTTTTGGGCGAAACATAACCAAATTTGATCAGCATACATAGTAGACCATGGGATTTCGAATTCTTAAAAAAATAAAGAAAATAAAAAGTTTAAAAAAATTGCTGCTAGGGGCAATTTCAGCTAAAATGCGACTAAAATACATTTAATTTACATAAAATCAGCAATTTTGGCTCACCAAAAGTGTATTAGTGTAAATGTTGAATGATTAAATGGCAAAAAATACAGTATAGATCAATTTTATACTGCTGAAATACTGCCCGAGAGCTGATGGTACCTGCACATTTTTCATCTCTTGTTCGACAATAGCAATTACAACTTCGTCAACTTGTTATTGACTAGTCACTTTGCGTCCTAGGGCTTGTTGCCGCATAGTTTCAAATCGATGAATCATCTTTTGTAAATTTGTTATGCTCATCGGTTCTTTTGGCAAATTCTGTAATCGGTGAAATTCAGGACGAGCATCATTGCAATTCTCGTTCTGCTGACAACACAGCTTGACTAGCAAAGTATGGTGAGAGCTGATAATGATGGGAACTCTCCCAGCCTTTCCTTTTATACTCATGATTGTTATACACAACTTATTTTATGCAAATTAATGCATTTTAGTCGGTAAACAATGCTAAAATTGCTCCTAGTGGCGATTTTTTAAACTTTTTATTAAAAATTTTTTTAAAAAATTCGAAATGCCATGGTCTACTATGTATGCTGATCAAATTTGCTTATGTTTTGACCAAAACTTTACTCGCTAGAGGGCTCTGAACACCTGTCGTTAATAACTAACCACCCTGTGTGTGTATATATATATATATATATTGATGGCATAAATGTTTGGACTAAACATTAAGAATATATTAGCTTAAAATAAGTGGTGCTTATCTCATATTTTCAATTTATTGCATGTAAAAGAAAAGGAACTGTTAAGTGGTTAATGTCACTCGTTTTGGCATGTGCAACTGGAAATGGACATTTTAATTCACATGACAAAGTAAATGGCAGCATTTGATAGAAATGTTACAATAATAGAAAAGTGTTTTCACCATAATAATAAAAAAATGTTTTGTCTTGAAAAATTCAGTAACCCAAGCCTTTTTTTTTTTTTTTTTTTTTTTTTTTTTTTTTTTTTTTTTTACAAATCAGGTAGCCTTTTTTACATAACAATGTTTAAACTTTATATTACAAAAATGCGTATTATTAAAAGACACCAAAACCTTTTTTCTATGAAACGGATCAACCTTTTGAACTACAACCACATTGCGCAAGAATGAAGCCAAGAAACTCCTACACATAGAATTTCATCATGAGACAGGGCTTGATAGATAGATGAGAAGAAAACAATTTACTTTTTTTATAATCATTTTCCTGGGTTTTTGAACTCTTTTTGTTGATTTGAAGACAAACAGGAATTTTCGGGCAAAATTATATGATGCAACCGGCGAAAACAATCCTTATTTGCGTAGTTTTACAGCGAGTTAAGTAAATAGTTAGTTGCAGAGGCAAGAAGGGCATTAAAAATGCTTATTCATTCAAATAAATGATACACTGCATGCGAAATTTCAACCGAACAATACTAAAAAGCAATTTATAAATGTCCCAAAAAAAGAAAAGTTTCCACTTTTTAAAGTAATGGCCGGTTAACGTAATGACTAAAATTATGAAACATAATGACCAAAACATACAGACGCATTTTTAGTGTCAGAAAATTCTGCAAATGCATAAAATTAAAGAATCATAATCTTAAGGTTTCGTTGGAAAAGTATGGAATTTTTTATATATCCTTAGATGCAGGACAATATATTTCCAAATATAAATTATAGGAAACAGGATTACATTACATTTGGGGATTACCAGACAATTACATTTCGTAATTTAATATATTTACACAAACTCATAAAAAATTCAATACATAAAAGCTATACTTGATTTGTACACTTTTTATAATTGGAAGTGTATTTCTATCATCCGGGATTTAAGAGACAAGCACGATTACTTCTAATTTATAGCATCTCATCCGGCATTATTAGAATGGATTACAGAGATTCTATGTTATTGATTTATTTATTCTCTTGGTAGTAAAAGTTCCACGCAAATTTTCTTTTATTCTTGCAATTATCTATTTAGGCAAAAAAATTCTTTTTTTGATAATAAATTCTATACATAATTATTTAAATACAGTCGAACCTCTATATAACGAAACTCCATACATCGAATTCCTCCATATAACGAATTTTTAGTAAGAACGGTCCCCTTTTCGCATGATTACATTAAAAACAGACTCTATATAGCGAAATATCTATCTCCATATAACGAATTTTTTCATAAATTGATCTTAATTTATTCAGTTTTAAAAAAGCTTCGAAATCATATGGAATCAATTTTCCATCACTTATTTTTGATTTATCGTTCAGTGGAGAGGTTTTTTTTTTTTTTTTAATAAATATTACTTATTTCCTTATTCTTTAAATCTAACAAGTTCATCCCACCTCCCACACACCTTTCAACATCCTTCTCAAAAGACAGTCAATTGAATTGTTACACATATAAGAGAGGAATCAATGAGAGCACATAAGAGAGACCTTCAAATGGAGGAAAATATCAACTACAATTTTTCATTCCTTGCTAAAATTTGAGATTTTTTTTTGAGAGCGTAACAATTGTAATTTTAAAATCAAAACAACAAAAAATTACAGATTTCTTCCTCTGAAATTTATGTAAGTCTTCCTTATTTGATTTTCATTAAGCTTTCAAATAAATGTCTTTTCTCTTTTTTGAAACTGCTTAAATAAGTAAGAAATAAAATGTTAGGTTAATATATACTTTTAAATATTTCAAATTTTTAATTAAAAAGATCAAAAATAATATTTGTTCAAAATTTACACATTAAATACTATTTTTAACATCATACTCTATACATCGAATTTCTCTATATAACGAATTTTTTACTGGAACGATGGATTTCGTTATATAGAGGCTCGACTGTATATGTGTATGCGTGTATAACACAGAGCATTAAAGAATAACAAAATGCACAATGTAATTTAATGCCATACAAAATTTTTGAAGACAAAATTCGCTTTTATTCAAAGAAACTATAATTGCTTAGACAAAGAACATTAAAGAGGCTGAGGCCAAAAAAATTTAAAGATAAAAGTCTAAAAATAAACAAATAATTCTGTAAGGAATAATAAGTGAATGGAAGTCGTTATATATATATATTGAAAGAGGAACTTTTTGTAGTTATAAATTATTTTAACAAATAAAAAACTAACCATAAAAATGAAATCACATATAATATTATAAAAATTGATTATTCAGATAGATAAATAATAAATAGATAGACGGATTAGGTTTAATGTAATTTATCATTTGTATCCCTTTGTAATTTTCCATGAGTTTGTAATAGCCCATACAAATATTTTGATAAGTTATCATCCTTCAAATAATTTTAAACACTTAGTTCTTCGATAATTAGAGAATACATTTTTGAATAACTATATTTTCAGGTCTAGGCTGTAATAACTTAAGGAGCCGCTGCAGTGAAATTCCCCGATCTCGAAATCCCATGTTAACCTATGGAAAAACTGTGAAGCGCGATGACTCATAATTACCTAATGTAATTATTAAAATACCGTTTTCACCATCAGAAAATAGACATAAGATGGCGATGATATGCGTTTTCAAAAATTGTCTACATCAATTTTAACACTAGAACCGCCATTAGAGGTCAAAATGACCCCTGCCAGATCGATAATACTCGATTCGAACCAGAATTTTCTTCATAAGATATGTTAAATGTATGCAGCAGAAAAATAGACTAATTAAATAAATCAAATAGTTTAAGATTTAAATTCTGGTGAGAAACAGTTTCTATAAAACTTGAGTAAAATATCCGGCGATTCTAGTGTTAAGAATATAAAAAATCTCTATAAATTTTGGAAATCCCATTTGATTAAAATTTATCATTTTCTTAAAGGTACGTAAAACTTCCAAAGTCAATTTTTAAAAACGCACATCATCGGCTTTTGACATCTACTTCCTGTTGGTGAAAACGGTATTTTAGTAATTATATTAGTTAATGAGTCATCGCGCTTCAAAGTTTTCCCATAGGTTAACACATGATTTTGCAATCGGGAAGTTCACTGTAGCGGCCCATTAAAAGATAAACGTATTTCATAAATTTAAAATTTTCGTTTTAAAATTCTGGTGTCAATGTGGCATTTCGCAATTAAAATTATGTGGGATATATTTTATCCCCACCGCCCTTCAAGGGTTTAAACTCTGGGGCAGTCAATGGTTTCAATATTTTAGCAGGATAATTACTTCGCCTCTGAAAAGGTTAAAACATGTGTGCAAAAATCTAGGTGTGTAGTCTCTCACCACTGAAGTTTAAAAGTTTTCCTCTGTAAAATTTTATTAGCATTCTAACAAAAATTTTACACGAAATATTAGAAGAATAAATAAATAAATTTTGTGGCGAAATACTGTCTAGTGGCGCTTATATTTCTGAAACCTTGGATTAAAATTATGAAGATTTTAAAACTTTAAAGATTTTCAAAAATATAATGTTGTTATACCGAAAGTCTCGATTCTGTTAATTAAGAAGGGCATTTGTTTTAAATTTACCCTGAGTAAAAGAATGTAAAACACGATATTTCATTTAATTCCCAACCTGAGAAGCAATTATTTATGGGTCAATCCATTTCAAGTGGTCCAGAAAAATATTTTTTGGTCGCTCGACCATTTTTAAAAAATCTGAAATTTTTTGTACAACAACCCTAACATGACGGAAGTTCAAAATGACCGTTATTTTAATTTTACTATTTTTTGCTTGTGCATGGCGGCCATCTTTGTTTCATCGTGTTCAGCGATTTTCTCAAATACTAGGACACACAAAATTGTAAATATCTCGTCTTTTATTTTCCGAATTGAAATGGGGTTTGGAGCATTTTGTTCAGAATAAAATAGGCTAAATGTACGGTCGTAGAATAATTTAGAAAAATAAATTTTTAGAGGTGAAATTTTAGCACAAAATTTAACATTTTTTCCAAAATCTAACAGTTTGCAACAGGAAATTTTTCATGCAAGGAAAACTGTCAACCTTACACAATTTTTACTACAAATAGGTCAAAAGTGCTTGTACTCACACACCAAGTCCCAGATCTGGGAGTTGATTTCTCTTTGCGAAAAAAATTCCTAAATTCGTCAGAAATTTCAAAAATTGCACTTTTTAGGCTTTGATATCTCTGGTGGGGCACGAGATGAAAATCTGAAATTCTGGCCTTTGATAGTATTGAGTTATGTACAAAAAATTTCAAGAAGGAGATTTGACTACAA
This sequence comes from Maratus speculifer, assembly GCA_964019185.1. NCBI lineage: Eukaryota > Metazoa > Arthropoda > Arachnida > Araneae > Salticidae > Maratus > Maratus speculifer. The sequence continues at coordinate 52,853,471 of OZ025293.1, forward strand.
GCTGAGATATGACATTGAAAATATGTGAAAACAATACAGCCAAACTATTGTAACCTACTATGTAATTGTTCAATAAGACTGTCAACCTTACACAATTTTTTCTACAAATATGTTAAAAGTGCGTGTACTCATACACCAAGTACCAGATCTGGGAGCTAATTTTTCTTTGCGAAAAAAATTCCGAAATTCGTCGAAAATTTCAAAAATCGCACTTTTTAGGCTTTGATATCTCTGGTGGAGCACGAGATAAAAATCTGAAAGTCTGGCCTTTGATAGTATAGTGTAGTAGTGTTATGTACAAAAAATTTCAAGAAGGAGATCTAACTACAAGCTGAGCTATGGCATGATCAATATGTAAAAACAATACTTCTAAACTATTGTAACTTGCTATGTGTTTGTTCATACCTACAAAATATTAAACTAATGTTTGATGATGCAAAGTTACAAAGATCATCTTCAAATTCTGTTTAAATCGTGATTTAAATAATTCAGATTGTATGCTAAACCAATGCACTATTTGTCCTGATGAACGAAACATACTGGAAATGCTATTCGTCCATTTCAATGGCCCCGAAAATAATTTGGTTGATTGATCGTTTTTAAAAAATCTGAATTTTTTTGTACAACAACCGTAATATGAGGGAAGTTCAAAAAGACTATTATTTTAATTTTAATATTTTTCGTTTGATCATGGTGGCCATCTTTGTTTCATTGTATGCAGCTATTTCCTCACATTGAAGTTTGATATCTCTTGTGTGGCGCGAGATAAAAATCTGGAATTCTGGCTTTTGATAGTATTTTATAGTAGTGTTATGTACAAAAAATTTCAAGAAGGAGATTTGACTATAAACTGAGATACGTTATTAAAAAAATGTTAAGAAATGCTATTACGAGTACATTAGGAGAAATGAGATTAGTCTTTTTTATTACAATATTTTCACAGAAAATATCATTTGTTGAAAACAGTTAAATAATAAACATTTAATTTACAAAGATACTATATATGCTCAACAAAGAGCTTAACACTGTTTACGAGAGATGTTATGAGTTCGACCAGTTACTGTTGTCAGTCCATTAAGGCTGTTCTTTCTCAAAATTTTATTTGAAGCCACCCAAGTCTTGTCATCCCTTGTTAACTTGAATGAAATTCTCTAGGTTTAATATTTGAAACCATGTCAACTCGATCAGTTGCAATTCATTGTCTGTAATTTACTTTTCCTGAAATGTGTTCCGAGTAAAATTGCTGCAATAGCATTTCTAGTAGGTTTGTTCATCTGGACAAATAGTGTATTGGCTTAGCATACATTCTGAATTGTTTAAATCACACAGAAGCATTTGAAGAAGATATTTGTAATTAACATTTAACTTTGTATGATAAATAATTAATTTAAAATTTTGGAGGTATGAACAATTACATAGTAGGTTACAATAGTTTGCTAGTATTGTTTTCACATATTGTCCATGTCATATCTCAGCTTGTAGTCAAATCTCCTTGAAATTTTTTGTACATAACACTACTACACTATACTATCAAAGGCCAGACTTTCAGATTTTTATCTCGTGCTCCACCAGAGATATCAAAGCCTAAAAAGTGCGATTTTTGAAATTTTCGACGAATTTAGGAATTTTTTTTGCAAAGAAATATTAGCTCCCAGATCTGGGACTTGGTGTATGAGTACACGCACTTTTAACCTATTTTTAGAAAAAATTGTGTAAGGTTGACAGTCTTATTGAACAATTACATAGTAGGTTACAATAGTTTGGCTGTATTGTTTTCACATATTGTCCATGTCATATCTCAGCTTGTAGTCAAATCTCCTTCTTGAAATTTTTTTGTACATAACTCTACTACTCAATACTATCAAAGGCCAGAATTTCAGATTTTTATCTCGTGCCTCACCAGAGATATCAAAGCCTAAAAAGTGCAATTTTTGAAATTTCTGACGAATTTAGGAATTTTTTTCGCAAACAGAAATCAACTCCCAGATCTGGAACTTGGTATGTGAGTACACGCACTTTTGACCTATTTGTAGTAAAAATTGTGTAAGGTTGACAGTTTTCCTTACATGAAAAATTTCCTGTTGCAAACGGAAAGATTTTGGAAAAAGTGTTAAATTTTGTGCTAAAATTTCACCTGTAAAAATTTATTTTTCAAAATTATTCTACAACCGTACATTTAGCCTAATTTATTCTGAACAAAATACTCCAAACCCCATTTCAATTGGGAAAATAAAAGACGAGATATTTACAATTTTGTGTGTCCTAGTATCTGAGAAAATCGCTGAACACGATGAAACAAAGATGGCCGCCATGCACAAACAAAAAATAGTAAAATTAAAATAACGGTCATTTTGGACTTCCGTCATGTTAGGGTTGCTGTACAAAAAATTTCAGATTTTTTAAAAATAGTCGAGCGACCAGTGCTGGACCACTTGAAATGGATTGACCCTTATATAACTTTGAATTTCGTACAACTGTAAGCAGTAAATATTTTTCTCGTTCCTTTTAAACTGGTTTTGGAAATGCCTTTTATTTAAAATTATGATTGTAGAACCCATTTTTTGAGATAATAAACTACGATATTTTTCACTTGTTATGAGACAAAAAGATTCCTTTAGTTGTTTAGTTAGGTAGTTATTTCCATTGATGTCTTTACAAAGGCCGTTTGCATCAAACGCGCAGAAAACCCATTAAAGAATTATATACAATGGTAACTAATTGGATGAACTCATTTACTACAACTTTACTTAATGTTTTAATTCAACGAAAACCATTATTTTGAAAGGATTAATAAGCAATTTCTTGAAATATATTTTATATATTTAAGTAAAAATGTAAATGTCGTTTTGCCATATTTTTCTTTAGTAATCCTCAAAAATTAAAAATAAAATAAAATAATGCTATCTTCTTTTTACATTGTTTTATTTAACTCAATCTGATTTATATATGTATATATATATATGTAAGACCATTAATAGCAAACAATATGAACCATTTGAATTTAATAGAAAAAAAAAAATATATATAGTAAAACTAAGTTATTGGAATAATAAATATAACTTAAGTTATTGGATTAACTGGATAACAAAACTTTGAAATGACATTCAACACACTTTAATGCAACTACTTACAGGCAATTTAAGCTGTAGCTTCTTCTAGAATGTTAAATTTTACATTAAAAATCTACAATACACTTTCTTTTCAATAATATTACTATGCTTCATGCGTAGCGACATTTTCATAACCTCGCCTTTAAATCAGTTCTTACGCTCGTGCTCGTGAATTTTTATAATACATGTTTTTAAATCATGGAGAATAAAAAATACACTTATCAAGAGAGTCAGTTAATTTGGTGATATGCTCGTTTTAAAATAAATAAAGTTTAAATTCAAGTCCTATATATATATATATATATACAGGGTGAGTAAAAAGTCCGTAAAAACTTTAAAAATTCATAAAAACCGAAAAAATAACCGAAATGAAAAACGGTTTGCAGGGTTAGTATCTGTAGGTCACGGGGATTTTTTTAAAACATGAAAAACAATAATTCAAAAAACAGCCAATAGGTGGCGCTGACGTACCCAAATCAAAGAAAAGATACCCAAATAAAGAACAGAATGTTTCCTCAAACCGCCGAACAAGCTTTATGAGGCCTGCCGCTGTTAAAGGCCCCTTTCCCGTCCTCAAATCCTTTTGAAATCGGAATTTACGCAAAGCAATAGTCGCTGATTCCTTGTTCATGTAAAATAACTTCGCCAACAAAGCTTTGTCCTTCGCAGTGAGCATCCTTGATCAAGTTCACGGCTCACAACGGTGAACTAGTTGTGGATTAGGAGCGCAAGCTCTTATAACCGGTTCATTTGCATATTTCCGCGGAAGTCGCAAGTACCAGCGCCATCTGTCGGCTGTTTTTTGAATTATTTTTTTATTTCTGTCTTAAAAAAATCCCTGTGACCTATGGATACTAACCCTGGAAACCGTTTTTCATTTCGGTTATTTTTTCGGTTTTTATGCATTTTTAAAGTTTTTACGGACTTTTTGCTCACCCTGTATATATATATATATTATATATATATATATATATCATTTGTATTCATTTTAATTATTTATTTTTTCCCTCCATGTTCAATGTGGTATAGTTATTAAATTCAATGGTTTATATACTGTAATACAATTAATGGTTTTATATATACATATCAGGTTGCAATCTATTATGCAATCGATTGCAACAATTCAATATATGCAATCATTAAAAATCGATTGAATGTATGCAATCAATTTTAAATGACAGAATTATAAATTAGAGAATAGAATTGCACGTAGGAACTAGCAAATTGTAAATAGAATTGTATATTTTCGATGATAATACAGCATTTATTATTTTTGTAATTCAATTATAAATTAATACATTCCTTATAAATCTTTTTTTTTCTTTTTTTTTCTTTTTTTTTTTTTTTTTTTGATACTCCGCCATAGATAACAGTGCTGCTAGTGGGCTACTTTTTTAAATACGAAATACTTGATTTGCATTACTTTTTTGAAATAGTAAAATTCGCCGGAAAATAAATATTGTGCATCTTAACTTTATTCAAAAGTAAATAACTTAAAAAAAAAAATTTAATTGAAAAAAAAAGTAAATTTTTTTTGTGAAGTAATGTTACAGCTGTGAATTTTTATTGACTTCCGACATGCTTTATTAGTAAGTGTATGATATTCATACGAATTGAATGTTTCCAACTGAGCGAAAAATTGCCCAGGGCGGGAATCGAACCCAGGTACTTGGCTTACAGGGCCAATGCTTTACGTTTAAGCTAACTGGGCGATAACTGGCTGGAACTTTTGCCAATCATGATTTATCATTACCACGCACGAGCATCTATATTCCAATCATGATTTATTCTCACTAGTAAATTTTTATTGTAAATTTTGCATTATTTAATCCGAGCCTTGGTCAGATTCAATTAGGCAAAATTTTTTATTTGGAAATACCGGTGGTAAAATATTTAAAATTCTGTAAAATAGGCAAAAAATAGGCATTATTTGAAATTTTCTTTTCAACAATATTGATCAGTTAACCCTTTGAGCTCTGGGGGTGTAAATTTCTTTAAAATTCCAAATGTCACTTTCACACCAGTATTTTGCAAAGAAAAAAAACCGTTTAATCATAAACATGAAAAAATGCATTAAACCTTTTTCAAATAAATTTGGTCGAATTTTCTGGTGCCTTTGTGACATTTCGGAATTAAAATTATGTGGTAGAAAATTCTACCATGAGAGCTCAAGGGGTTAAGTGTCAAACACTAGAATGCCCAGGAATTTTACTCAAGTTTGGTAATAATATTTCACATCGGAACTTTTATTCAAAACCATTTAATTCATTTATCTAACGTAAATGTGCGTGTTTTATCAAAATACAATTTCTGGCTCGAATTAAAATTTAGTCGCATGATCGGTGTCGAATCGACTCTTTCCGGGCATTCCAGTGTTAAATAACTTGGCGAAATTTTGAAAAAGAGTATCTTGACCCGCGTTCGCATCAAAATCGCTCAGACTAATCCCTTTAAGGGGAGTCTTACAAGGGGACCACCAAACATGATGCTCACAGATTTTGATGAATTTAAAGTATATTGTAAGGGTCATACCATTAATTATTCGGCTGAAAGGGTTCTTTCAAATGGGCCTTAGTTTTTGAGAAATTGGGGGTCAAAGTTCAGTGTATATTTTAAATACTTATTAGTAAAGCTGTTTGTCAACAGATTCGTGGCTCCGCGGTAACGTGCGAGATTGCAGACCCGGAGGTGGCGGGTTCAACTCCAAGTTGAAGCTTTTTTTTCCTTCTTTATATGTTTCGTATATGTTAAATTTTTAAAGCAGAATTTGAAATTCTACAGCTTTCAACTTATTAATATTTTCTTAAGGGGATAGTTTACTTTTTTCATTTTTTTTCTTATTTAAAGAAATATGGTTCAAATGATAAACTAATTACACTTCAAAATCCATAAAATAAATAAAAATAAATAAAAATGAATATATAATTAAAATTTTCAAAAGTATAAAAATTTTGAATATTTTAAAATCCCTTCTACCTTAAATATTAATAATTTTGCTAAATTACATTTATATATATTGCTAAGTAAAAAAAAAAATCATACCTTTGTAAATTCATTAAATTCACAATCTTCATTCAATATCCGTTCATCTGCCTCAATAAATTGTCGATTATCTCATATTTCTAACATTGAATTATGAAATTCTTCAGCTATAGCAATAGAAGAAAAGGAAGTATCATCCGGTTGGGAATTTGTAAGCAGATTATCATTTCGTAACAACATCTCGCAATATTTTAATGCATTCGTAATTTCGCCTTTTTGTTCCTTTTCCAAACGAAAGTTTTCTGTACTAGTGCTGCTTCCTTCTATTACAGTATTTTTAGCATTCAACCCATTTTTAGCATTCGACACAAATCTAACAATTGCGTACTCAATTTTCATGCCATAATTTCAGCTATACATATACATACCAATATTTCAAATATTTTTTTTTTGTCTGCAAAAGAAACAAAATGACAACAGCAAAAATAATTTCTATTTTTGCTTGATTTTACCGAGAAAATAAAAGCAGACGAATAAAATAAATATATATCATTTTATGTATCGTAAATTCTAATTTCATTAGCAGACGACTTTTCCAATCTAGTTGATTTTTTTAGTAAACGTTAGAGATAAATGTATTTAAAGATCAGTAAAAATTTGAATAATATTTTAGCACTACTGCATTAATATTTTATTACACTTTCGAAGGTATGCATTATTTGAATTCACTAATCCTATAAATGTTTGAGAAATTGCACCTGAAAATTATTTTGTATAATTTATAGAAAAAAGAATAAATTTTCATTTAAAATATTCCACAAAAAAAGCGATAGAAAAAAGAAAAATTATTATTTCAGAATTGTGCTTAGAAAAGAAATTACATAATAATTAAAAATAAAAGGTTAAAGGCATAAATTCGTTATGCAGTTTTGTCAATAAAAATATTAGTTTAAAAATTGCAGATAAAAAGAAATTTTCATGAAATACATTCGAAAATATAAATTTACTTTATTAAGAAAATATCAAAAAGTTCAAAGCTGTAGAATTCCCAATTGTGCTTAAAATATGTAAGATGTAAAAAGTATATAAAGAAAGAAAAAAAAAAAGGCGAAAACTTGGATTTTTTTTTTACTTAGCAATATATATAAATGTAACTGAGCAAAATTATTAATATTTAAAGTTTAAAGTTTAAGGATTTTTAAACATTCAAAATTTTTATACTTTTGAAAATTTTAATTATATATGCATTTTTTATTTATTTTTATTTATTTTATGAATTTTGAAGTGTAATTAGTTAATCATTTGAATCATATTTTTTTTAAATAAGAAAAAAAAATGAAAAAAGTAAACTATCCCCATAAGAAAATATTAATAAGTTGAAAACTGTAGAACTTCCAATTCTGTTTAAAAAATTTAACACATACGAAACATATAAAGAAGAAGAAAAAAAAGCTCCAACTTGGAGTTGAACCCGCCACCTCCGGGTCTGGAATCGCGTACGTTACCGCGGAGCCACGAAGCTGTTGACAAATAGCTTTACTAATAAGTACTTAAAATATACGCTGAACTTTGACCCCCAATTTCTCAAAAACTAAGGCCCATTTGAAAGAACCCTTTCAGCCGAATAATTAATGGTATGACCCCTACAATATACTTTGAATTCATCAAAATCTGTGAGCACCATGTTTGGTGGTCCCCTTGTTAGTGTTATACCACGGCCGAACTCGATGTCTTATAAGGAAAGGAAGCGCTCATGGAGTTTGACCGTGGTTATACACAAAAAATACTGTAACACCATCCTCTTAAAATGTCCTATCTATTTGAATAGAGAATGTAATTAGCATTTTCGCTAAATCGTCTTTATGTCAAGACTCCCAAATGGTCCGCGAACTGAACACCAATATTTTTAACAGAAAATTCCATAGTAGGTTTTTACGGCATTTGTGCTAAAACTATCCTCCAAAGGTGGTTTCTGCGCAATTTGAAATATATATATATATATAACGGAAATCTTTCTAAGAAAATATTGATGTTCAGTTGGCGGATCGTTTGAGCCCTGTTATGTGTAGGTCAATGAGGCCCTCTGGACTTAAACTCAGTTAGCGGTCTCACTTAGAAATCATAATGAGCACAACAATATGTAAAATTTGTTTTATTGCTAACTGTTATTAATATCATTCTTTCTAAATTTAAGTCAATGTTTTACATACGGAATAATAAAGAACCCTATCGTAATGTGGTTCGTATAAACATAGTTCAATGTAATAACGGAAGCGACATTTTATTCCCTTCAAATAAATATTTTTCTTACATTTTTTTTTCTTTATTTTGTCTAACTAATGTTCAATTTTGTTCACAAGAAAAAGCAAGATCCCCGTACACATGTAATAAAACAAAGACAAACTTCATTAAACTTTCTTTACGGTGAATATATATGTATTATATATATACAAATTATTTCAAGAACCCAATCGTACTGTGGTTAAAATAATATATGTTTTGTGTAATCATAAAAGCAATTTTTTTTTCAAACACAGATTTCTCTTATTAATTTTCGTTATTTTGACAAACTAACGATCTTCTTTGGCCTGAAACAAAAGCAGCATCCAAGTACACATGCATTAAAAGAAAGTCAAACATCATTAAACCGCCCACTCCGAAGGGAACCTACCGCCATCAAAGTAAGAGAAGTAGACATTTAAAGAGAATTTCATATTCTCATAATCAGTACTGTAAAAACAATTTTATGCGTCCAATACATTTTGGAACTGTAGTGGGCGTTTTAAGGAGAAAGAATTTAATAAATTAGGAAGCTAATTTTATGGCATTGAGCCTTCAACTCTTCTGAAAAAGTTATTCTAAAAAAAAAAGAAGGCAAAAATAAAATGAATTTTTAAAAGAAGAGAAATTACATATGTATATAAGTAGAGAAATATATCTGGTGATAAATGCATATGTAACAATTTGAACTAACTATTATAGTGTAATTACAATTTCTTAACACCCGGGGGGAAAAAATGTCCGGGATTTCTTTTCTTAAATCCCGGAAATTTTGAGTGATGTTTACTAAAAATATTTCACATCAGAATTTTGATTTATAACATTTTGCTTTGTTATTTAACAATTTTCACCTTTGTTTCTTTTAAACTTATTTTATAATCAAATTTCTGGTTTGAACCGAAACATAGTCAAATGGTAGCCGTCAAAATGACAACTCACGGTGGTTCTAGTGTTAAATTTTCAAAAAACAAAGTATTTTTATTAGAAATGTATTATTGTATTCGAACATTGTTGAACATCTTCAACTGCTATTTACAGTAAATGTTAGAAAATTAGTAGTTATCACACGAGTGACTAATCTTATGGCTTTATAGAACCGCATTTGAAGAAAAAATATCCCTGTCGGCTTGGCCTATAGGCGGAGGTAGATTTCGAAGAGTGCTCATTTCAACAATAAAAAAAAAAAAAAAAAAAAAAAAAAAAAAAGATTACAGATGAGCCCAGTTTAACAACTTTATTTGGCCGATTTGTAAAAATTTTTAATTTCATTTTTCTGTAAGAAATGATTTTACCAGAATCATGTTAAGCTAAATTCGGCTCAAATGCCCATTTTGACAACATATTTTGAAATATATTTAGCCTTTATCAAAAATTGACGGATACGCACAATATTATATTTTCTAAATTACAAAAAACTGTCAATTGAATGCGTTTGAGAGCAAAATTGAATTTAAATTACCAATTTGTTATTTGAATACATCAGCAATTATTTAATCAAGATCGCTTTGGGAAATTTTGTGCGAAGTGCCCACTTTGACAGTTTTTTTAAATATATATTTAGCCTTTATTAAAAAACTGACCAATACGGCACATTACACAGTTCCTGAATAACAAGTAACTGTCAATTGAATGCGTTTGAAAGCAAAATTGAATTAAAAATTGAGTCATAAAATAACCAATTTGTTATTTGAATACACCCTCAATTCTTTAAACATGATCGTTTTGGGAAATTTTTTTTGCGAAGTGCCCGCTTTGACAGCTTTTAAAAAATATATATTTAGCCTTTATCAAAAAATTGACGAATACGTACATTATATAGTTTCTAAATAACAAAAAACTGTCAATTGAATGCGTTTAAGAGCAAAATTGGATTTAAAAATGAGTCATGAAATAACCAATTTGTTACTTGAATACATCCTCGATTCTTTAATCATGAACGGTTTGGGAAATTTTGTGCGAAGTGCCCATTTTGGCAGCCTTTTTTGAAATATATTCTGCTTTTATCAAAAAACTGGCCAATCCGTCCCACTAGTTCCTAAATAAGAGGACCTGTAAATTATATGCGTTTGAGAACAAAAATAGATTTAAAAATGACTTCGAAAAAACGCAATTTGTTATACTTCCTCAAATTTTCAATCACAATTATTTCGAGAAATTCTCTTCAAAATACCCTTTTTGGCAGTCTGTTTTGAAATATATTCTGCCTTTATCAAAACACTGGCCAAAACGTCACATTATATATTTTCTAAATAAGAGGATCTGCCATTTGGATGCGTTTAAAATCAAAAATGAATTTAAAAATGATTTGGAATATAAGCAGTTTGGATTTGAGGTTTTTTCTCCAACTCCTATTTTTGTTTAATTTATTTTTGCTATAAGAATTCGTCCTATAAAAAACTTGTTAGTATAAAAGTTGTGGATATTATTGAGAAGATGTAAAATAAATTTAATTATGATTGCTTAAGAATTGAGTAAGTTATGGATTTTTTTCTTTTTCCTCCCCCCATTTTCTTTTCTTTTTTAATTTTTTTCATCGGTAAAATGAGATCCTATCAAAAACTTGTAAATACAAAAGTTTTAGATAATGTTAAGTACATTTATAAAAAAATTAGTTGGATTTGATATCTTGAGAATTGACGAAGTTATGACTTTTTTCCTCCCAAAAACCCTGTTTTTTTCGCCCCTTGAGCCCATTTTTTACTTTATCAAAAATCTGTCATGCATAAACGTTTAGCCTATTTTTTAGAAGTTATAAACTTTAAACTGATTCGATATCTATTTCAATTAAGAAGTTATCGCGTTTTTTTGGTTTTCACAAAAACCATCCCTATTTCCACCCCCTTGGTCCGATTTTTCCCATTAACGAACTCGAATAGGTTTTTATGCCTTTTGATTTTATGTAAAAGTTTGAAGGAGATCTGAGCATAATTATGAAAGTTATCGTGTCCAGAAGAAAGTGATATACACCGATAGATAGGTAGATAGATAGATAAACTTTTTTACTGATGGTAGTTTTGGGGTCCAGGAGTCATGATCGGTGTAGATCTGCAAAAATTTTTCAGCAATTCCAACTCTCTTAAAACGAAAGAGTGGATTTGACTGCTCAAGAAAGAGTTCTAATTTACGGGATCGTGAATGAGCTGATTTTTAAGTGGTCCACTCTTCTTGACTTGCTTTCTTCTATTTCTAATGCACTCATTGAGATCGGAAACTATGCAACTCAACTCGAGAAGAAAACCGATCATTCCCGCGCTGCTGTCGGCACCTGACCTTGCAAAATCCAAGATGGAGGACTTCCGAATGCACGCTGATACTTCGTGAAGCTGATTTTGGATGCATCTTAAGTTCGTGGTTTGCTAAAGAAGCCGATATTTTAGGAAGTAAGTACTATGAAAGCATTTTATTTACATTATGCTATCCTTTTAAAAGATTTCTCTTCTCTCTTTTTTTAAATAAACAATTGATGTTAATACTCATACGTACCGTACATAACAAGCTTGAAATAAAATGGTGTATCAAGTGGAGTAAAAATTGTCTTATAATGTAAATACTTACAAGGAAGGTCTCCATACGGGCATACTCAGAAAAATCTGAAAAAATTACAGAATGTTCTTCTCATATAGTTATATATGTTAATAAAAAAAATTTCGGCGGAACCTCCTTATAACGTCCGTAAAAAAATAATAAAATTTCGTTTATTTGGCGATTTATCTCCGGTTGGCGAAAAAACGAAAATTTGAAAAATGCGCTTTTACGTTTCGAATATTTTTAAAGAAAAAACTTTCTATGTTCAATTTATTTAAATAAGTTTAGTTTAAGTAATTTTAGTTTTGCATTTTTACTTTACTTTAAGTGTGATTTTGACATATACGTTTATATGTACTTATAACAAATGAAATTAATATATTTTATCATTTAAAACACAATTTAAATTGATTAAAATTGTTCCAAATTGAAAAATACACTGTTAAAAATCTGCTGCATTTTGTTGCAACGCACTCCCTTGCTTGTATAGAAAACGGTTACTTGGCCGTGAAATGGAGCTTTCTCATTGGTTGGAATAGACATATTATATACAAGCGGTGGAGTGCGTTGCAGCAAAATGCAGCAGATTTTTAACAGTGTTGCACAAGCTACAAGACCGCTAAAAATCTGTACCATTTTCTGCTGCGTCACTCCACCGCTTTTATAGAAAACGGTCAATTCACCGTGCTATGGAGGATTCTCATTGGTCAGAAGAGAGATATTCTATAAAAGTAGTAAAGTGACGTTGCAGTAAATGCTGCAGATTTTTAACAGTGAAGTCAATTAAAATCAATTTTCAGATTCGTTAAAATCGTCTGCTTTTGGCGAGGAAATGCACTGCTCGCCAAATCCCGTGTCGTTTTCAGCTTTTTAAGCCAATTATTCCAAACTATTTTATTTTTCTACATATCTAATAATGTAATTCCGCCGCTAATTTTCACTGATCCTTTATTACCTACATGAATAGTTTAATTCGTATTTTTTTCAAAAAATTCTGAGTATGCCCCCAATGGAGACCTTCCTTGTTAGTTCATTTAATAGCCTTGTGGTATAAAAGTTTTGAAGAATTCAGTTATGCAATTATTACATCTGTATTTATAGAAATTTATCAAAATATTGAATTTACATTATTCAGTGTCTTAGTGAAAACACACTGGTTTATAGATGTTCAGGCTGGTTAGAAGTGCTTATTTTTTAGTATACTTGTACTCCTATTTCTCAATTTTACTAATATTGTTAAGGGATTGAAAACTCTATGTAAACATGAAAAACAAAGTCCTCTTGTATTTTGATCTACCTGTTGTTGCATATAAGGAAAAAAATTATAGTGTGCATATAAACACATTTCTAAGACTCTTGCATTTTTAACGTTTGAACATGCGTGTACTTTGTTACTGTTTTGTTTGGCAATGCTTTACATTGCTATTGAGCAAAATTATTGCATGCATGGTCTGTATTATTATAGTTTGTTTAATATTTAAAAGTATTTAGCTACATTGTTACATAAAAATTGCTTTAAAAGTAATATTGTTTTCTTGCACTTGCTTTCGGGTAGGTCTAAATGAGATTAAAAATTAACAAAACGTAGACATTTTTTTTTCTTTCTATACTGGTAAATACAAGTATCATTTCCCAAATACAGCTCATAATCAAAATATTAGAATAATTACCTTTTTTTTAGAAATTGAAAATATCGTTTGGTAATTTAATGTCTTTTAATGAAAATATGCAAACGATATTTTTATTAAGAACTTATTGTTGATTAAACTTACTTGTTATCTTAAATTTAATATCATTTTTGAAAAGATTAATTGCAAAAAAAATTATTTTGAAAAGTCAAAATATTAGAATATTTATTCAAGTGGTTCAAAATGTTAGAATATTTCACATTAATTCTCCTTTAATTATTACCAATTCTTAACTGGTGGCATCATTGATTAAATTCAGACTATTTTATTTAAAATCAGTATTCTTTTTTGCAGTTTGTTTCTTTTTCGTCTTAAATGGGCCGTGTGAGTGATATTCCTGAATCTACTAAACTTCGTATGGTTGATTTGTATCGGGGCGGTAAAAATCAATGTTTTATAGCAAATTATTTACATTGTTCGCAATCGAGCGTTAGTGAAATACTAACACAATATTCAAAAATTGGAAAATTTCAAAATAATCGCCGAAATGGTGGCCGAAAACCAAAAACATCTGCTAGAGATGACAGGAAACTGAAGCGTATAGTTAAGAAAAACCGTTTTAAAAGTGTGCGATTCTTGCACCGAAAATGGAAAGAAGAAGGAGTTGAAGTTTCTACATCGACAACATTAAGACGTCTCCATAAATTTAAATTTGAATCTCGTGTACCGAAAACAAAACCTCTCATGACTGCAAGACAAAAGCGTATAACATTGAATTGGTGTAAATCAAGACGTTTATGGAGCAATGAAGATTGGAAAAATATATTATTTAGTGATGAAAGTATGTTTTGTGTTTCATATGGTAATCAAGTTTGGAGAATGAAGCAAGAAGCATTTGATAAAGAATGCCTTAAACGTTCCGTAAAATTTGCAGCTAGTGTCATGGTTTGGGGTTGTATGAGTGCAGAAGGACCTGGAAAGTTATGCATCGTCTACGAAAAGGTTAACTCTCTGATATATCAAGAAATTTTAGAATATTACATGATTCCATCATCAGAAGATTTATTTGAAGATGATTTCATCTTTCAACAAGATTTAGCGTCCCCGCATACCTCGGTGTCAACTAAGAATTGGTTCCGCCAACGCAACATTAAGGTACTTCCTTGGCCACCAAATTCACCAGATCTTAATCCCATCGAAAACTTATGGTGTATAATGAAGAAAAAACTTCAAGAAAATCCTCCTTCAAGTAAAACTGAGTTAGTGGCACGTATAAAGTATATTTGGGCTAATATTGATAGAAATGTTTGTAAACACCTTGTATATAGTATGCAAGATCGATTGTACGCTGTTATGAAAGCTAAAGGGGATGCTACAAAATATTAACTACCATTTACTTCATATTCATAAGGTAATATTGTTGCGTAAAATAAAGTATTCTAATATTTTGAACCAATCTAAATTTTATTCTAATATTCTGGTGTGTTTAAGGAAGCTGTATACCTAATTTATTGTGCTGTATTTTATATTTTATAAATGTTAAAATCTTATCTAAACATTCCAGATTTAATTTATAAGAAATTTAATTGCATTTACTTAGTATAAAAAATAAATAAATGACAAATAATTTTTTCTTATTACTTTTTTCTCAATTATTCTAATATTTTGAATATCAGCTGTATTATGTTCCTGACTTCTTTAACAATGAATTATATGGCACGTGAATGTAAAACGTGTGAACGTAAATGTGAAACGTTGGGAGAATTTCAAATTTTGGAATGAAATGATTTTATAAACTTTTAATGACTTCAATAATAGCTTTGTATTTTCACAAAAAATATAATCTTAATAAATGTAAGACTATTTAGGTGTTATAAAATGTTACTGAAAAAAAGAAAAGTTTGGTAAATCTAAAATAATTATCGAAGCAAATCCCTTTCCTTTCAGAAATGTTTTGTGATATCATTGCCTTCCCCTAAATTGGTAATGTTAGGATGCACCGCCCCTCAGCAATATCATGATCTTTTTTGATAATTTGCACACCACATAAATGTAGGAAGTATTTAAGTTGATGTGTGATCACAAGGCACTGAATTTAGTTTTAAGCTTTCTGTACATTCTAAATTTATCTTAAGTGAGGCACTGTAATCCCAGCCCAAATGCTTTAATAACATGAGTAAAAAAAAAAAAAAAAAAATTCAAATTGTGCTTTTTAGCTCATCATAGGTGGCCCTTTAAACCAGCATTTTGTACTTTTTAAGAATAACTTTAAAAACTATTTGAAAAAAAAAAAAAAAAAAAAAAAAAAATTGAAGTTTTGGATTTACATAAGGCAGGACATAATAAATATAAATTAATCAATAAAATTGTAGGTTATGCAATTCATATATATTTTTTTTCAATAATACATTTATGTTTTGATATTAGTATTAGTACTATAACCCCACAAAAAATATTCACAATTATAATTTCAGGAGATAGTTATAGCAGTATGAAAATATAAATTAACATTAGAAGCTCAAAGTTTTAGTGTTTGATTCAAAAACTTATTATCTAAATGACATTTTGTTTTTAAACATAGTTTGAACCAAGATTATATCTTGTGAAAATTGGGTGTTTCCATTTAAAAACAAATTTTGGGCTGGTTTTGATTTGCAGGATGGCCTACTAAAAAAAATTATGTACATTATTTAAAAATAGTTAATTTCCTATTGTTTGGTACTAGTAACTTTCTTTTACGATTCTTACTGTAGAGTTAGGAGTATTTACTTTTTTTCCCTGGCGGCTGTATACAGCGTTAGAAATTCTTAGTGGACTGCTGGTATAAGACCACCAAAAACTTAATCGCACCACTAACATTGTTGTTTTGCAAGACTAGTAACTTTTTTCCCTCTGTCTGTTATGTCAATTTTCCCGTTTCTGAAAAAAAGAAAAAAAAAAGAATTATTTGAAAAAATATGTATAAAAAAAGGAAAGGAAAAGTATATACCAATTATTAGTAAATAGTATATATATTTTTTGAAACAACCTGTATGTATAATACTGCATTTTTTACAGATTAAAAGTAAGCCTTGCTGATAACAAGTTCTACTGATTACTTATTGTGTAGATTTGAAATGAAGTGTTCCAGAATCTGACTGAGGTGCTCCTATAAGTGACACATTGCCGTCAACAAGGTCGGTTCTAGTGAAAACCTAAGAAATGTAAGTGGTTTTACTTTTATTTATTCAATTAATAATTATGTTTGTATGTGACAGTCATCTTTTTTTCATTCATTTCCTGTTCATGTATATTTAAAACTTGGAACTGGGGCAGATGTAAACGTCACAACTTTTCACTAGTTGTATTTTATTATTTGAAAAAAAAAAAAATAAATAAATAAATAAATAAGTTCTTGACATTTTGTTTGTCCTCTGCAGCTGAAACCACTGTTTATAGATTTTAAAAGTAAAGTCCTAGTTCCAACTTTCTAGGGAAATAACTTTTCTTCATTTATTTAAATTTTAATGTTCTAGCATATATTATGAATGAGTAATTTTGATAAATAAATTCTTCTAAAATTGAGAAATGTTAATAATTTGTCAATTTAAATCTAGTGGGAATGTAAAGTGTTTGTGAATAGTCTAGTTGGGCATATATAAACAGTTCATAAGAGTGGGTCTCAAAAATCATTCTGCGATTCTGTTTCTTTCAGTTAACTTCACGAAAAATAACTTAATCTCCAATATCTATTGTTTTGCTGAAATAGATTTTTTGTCATATATTTAACTTTGTATCGAAATTTTCACATCTGTCAATAAATGCATAAAAAGCAATAAGCTTTATTTATATTTAATTATAATTTAAATACATGTAAAGTTTTCCAGGTTTCATACAGACCTTAAAAGTATTTAAAAATTCCTTACATTTCAATAGTCTTTATTATTATTTTTTTTTTAATTGAAAGTCCTCCCCCTTTTTTTATGCGAGCTAATTATTTACTGCAAATCCATAAAACATAAATCGACAAACATTCATAATCCACCCTCTTTGAAGAAATCAGGGTTCTTTATTATAATTCTAATTTCTGATTGGACATCTTAAGGCCCCTGTCCTCGCTTGAAGAAACGCTCGCGAGCTAATGCTATTCCTATGGGGAAGCATTTTTCTAATAACTCTTTCGAATTTTGACATTTTTGAATATTTTTTTTTTTTTTTTTTTTTTTTTTTTTCATAAAATAGCTGAGGTGCATGCCTTTTTTACTTTTTCGATTTTGGTTGCAGATATTTTTTACAAAGTTAGTTTCCCTTTCAAAACCGGTTTTAAAACTGAAAGTGTTTTTTAAAAAAATATCTGTAACCAAAATCGAAAAAGTAAAAAAGGTGTGCTGTCGGCATGCACCTCAGCTATCCAGTGCAAAAAAAAAAAAAAAAAAAAATCGAAAATATGAAAATGCGAAAGAATTATTAGAAAAATGCTTCCCCATAGGAATAGCATTAGCTCGCGAGCGTTTCCTCGAGCGAGGACAGGGGACTTAACTGACTGTTTCGTTTTCCTATTGAGGTGTGGAAACTTCATATCCGCATAGTTAGTGCTGAAACTAGCCTCTTTTGTGCCTGGGACAAACATGGATTTTGACACCTCCCACCCCCTCACACTTAAAAGTAAATATACAAAAAAAGGGGGCATTTTGTGATTTTTAAATACGTAACGTAAACTATGTAATTAGCTTTGTCAAACATTGATTGAGTAAAATCTTGAGTATTCCTGGCAATTGCCTCTCCTCCAGAGTCAGATGATATAGAAGAACATTAGAATGCTGTTCACAGAAAATTTTCAAAGTTTGCAGACAGTTTTGATTTTTTTTCTTTTACAAATTTTTTTATTAAAAATAAATAAATCAAGACCCTGGGCAGAGAATCGGTTTGGTGCATGTTGCAAACTCTTGAGAAGCTATGCAATCTATTTTTCAACTAGAACATAAGTTTGTTAGAAGTTATTTGCTAGTACAGTATTTTTTGGAAGAAGCACTGCGGCAAAAAACAAGTTTTTAAAACTTTAAAATATTGTAAGTGCAGCACATTGCTGGAACGGCAGGTACAATCCCCACCCCCCCCCCTTTTTTTTTTCCAGGCAGGGGTGATAGCAGAAACAGTAGCACTGAAGCGGATGCTGTCGATTATTTTATGCTTTGCAGATTAATTTAACAAATTAAAAATAAATTTTGTGTTAAAAAATGCATGTTAAATGTTGATCTTTTAAAGTTTATTTCATTCGAAATTTTAGTGTATGTTTATGCGCTTGTTTAGCATTTTTCTGCAATTTGCAGTGATTTTTTTAACATTTGAAAGGGAAATTCTGTTTTAATATTTTGTAATCTATATCTTAAATCTTATAATTATATAATTATAAATCATATCTTTAATCTTATAATCTATATGTGATGGTAAATCTTATCCTCTTTTCAATAAAGTCTGATTCAGAAAACTGAAAGGTAGAAGTGCATGTAATGTAATGTGAGAGATTGAAAAAAGGGTATTTGTCCTTAAGTGCTGTTGGCTATTTATCGCAATCCCCAAAGCAGAATACTGTGCAATGTTCTGCAACGAAATTTAGCTAATCAAAAATGTTTTTGGGGAATTGTACGAGTTTTTCTCATTACAAATTGATTTTTGCAATCTTTTTAAATGAACGATTACAGAATTTTGACATTTTTTCTCTCGGTTATTGAGTGAAAACTTTCCAGAGGTGATTCTGAATTAAGAAATCTAAAATTAACAGCAAACTTTCTCAAGCATTACAGTAGAAAGGGGTGAAATCTATTCTCGGCATTTTTTTATTTTTTTTCCCTTCGCCTTTTTGACAAAATTAGCAGTTTTTATGCAATATTTTCATGAAATTTTCAGTTTTTAATGTGATCTTTTGACGATTATGTGGTTGTCACAAAATCTTGTGATGAAATTTGAGTTTCTTTTTTTCTTTTTTTTTCTTTTTTTTTTTTGCGATTTTCTGCTGAAATTTGTAAGATATTTTTGAAATTTGTTGTTTTTTTTTTTAAATTTTTGACAAAATTCGCCGTTTTTTTTTTTTTTTTTGAGTTTGTGACAAAATTTGCAACTTCTTCATGGTCTTCCGATAAAATTTTTCTTTTTTTTTCCAATCTTTTGGTGGAATTCAGCAAAAGTTCTGGTTTTTTAATACGATCTTCTGATGAAATTGACAAGTTTTCTTCACATGATTGATGAAATTGATTTTTTTCAGCGACTACTTGTCAAAGTTCGTAATATATTTTCTGATTTTTATTAATTTGCAGAACTGAATGCCTTGATTTTTCCTTTGCTTGAGTGGCGAATTTCTTAACTGATTACTTGAAATGTCCTGCAGAGAAGCTCATTGTTCTGCGACGTACGTTGCACTTTTAAGCATATTCTGCTTTAGGGATCGCAATAAAAAATTCTTAAAGTATTGTGGTAAAAAACTTATAATTCATCAAAAGATCATGGTCAAAATACAAATTTCATCAAAAGTTCAAAATGCAGATTTCAATAAAGAATCATAATAGAAAAATAGGAATTAAAATTCTGGGAATTAAAATTTTGTCAATTTACTGTACTCGGTTTGAAAATTGAAATCTTTCATTTTATAATTTTTTTTAGGTTGCAAATCAAGAAGAAACTTTAAAATCATATTAAAAAAATTTAAAATCATATAAAAAAATTCAGAGAGAAAAAATAACTATTGAGTTGAAACTGAAATATGTTAAAATCAAAGTTTGCATTTCAATATGGTTCCAGTTGAAAAGACAAGTTTTATTTTTTAGCTAATTTATTTTTACTTAAATTATTTGATTTAACATTTGGATTATTAAATAAAAAAAAGTAAAGGACAACTATGAGTTGGAAATTTTTGCTTATTTTTAATCTAAATTTTAGAACAATAAGCCAAATTGTATTCAAAGGCAATACACAAATTAAACGTTGGTTTCTTAAAATTCTATCACTAAGTTGGTCAATTGGCTGTAGTAAGGGCATCAGTTGTTTTCATTTTAAGAAATCTGTGCCAGCTTGAGCAACTAGTAATTTCTTAAAAAAAAAAAAAAAAAGTAGTACAGTAGACTCCTTTAAATCTGCACTCCTAAAATTAACTCTCTAAAATCTGCACATAATTTACGGATGTAAACAATGCAACATCCAGTCCAGATGTTGAGTATAGAGCCCCCCCCCCTCTGACCCCTTTCACACGATGCTGCTTATATGGCGATCCTTTCATAAAATACACATTTATTCCGAGATGCTTTCACGGAATTCACATTTATTCCGCGATGTTTTAACGAAATTCAAGTTTATTTTGCAATCATTTGACGAAATTCGCTTTTGTTTCATGATCTTTTCACGAAATTCACATTTATTTCACTATCCTATCACGCAATTCGTGTTTCTTCCGCGATTTTTTAAAAAGAAATTCGTGTTTTATTGTGTTTTTAACAATCATTAATTAGCCTGGAAATTCGAACATAACTATCCAAATTTCGGGGTTGATAAACGATGTTTCATAACTAACTTTTAGAATCAATTGTGATGATTTTTCAGAAAAATTCAAATTACTCCGGAGGTTCTCGCGATGGTAAATCACACAAAATTTGTGAAACAACTTTTCACAGCAAAAAAAACTCGCAAATTATGTCATTCAGTTGCACGAAAATATTACAAAATTAGAAAGAAAGAAAGAAAAAGAAAGTGGAAGTTAATTGTAGTTTAAAAATGGAAAATTTTTCGGAAAATTCGTGATTTTTTTTTTTTTTTGGGGGGGGGGGGGGCTTCTGCCTACGATATTTTTTTGGGGCGGGATTTCAAAATTTTGGGCATGAATGGTTGAGGGCCATATTAATAACGCGGAAAGAAATCTATTTGGAGGAGGTGATCTGTGATCTACAATTGAATAAGAATGTGGTTTCGGGGGGGGGGGGGGGGGAATCACTCGTTTTAAATTTTCTTACTCAGTCACAATATCCAATTCAGTTGGTAAAGATATATTAGCAAGCATATGACTGGTACTCAAAAAATGTGAACTTTATGTACGAAGCAGCAGGGTTGGAAAAAACCCAGGTTTTTTAATAAAAAAAAAACCCAAAAAAATGATTTTTTTTGGTTTAAACCAGGTTTTTTTTTGTTTAAACCAGGTTTTTAAAAACATCCTTTTTTATTACATATACATGCATATTTATTGATAAAAATATACATTGTTGGATAATAAGTAGTATAAATTCATTTGAAACTAATTTAAATTAAATAATTACAGTTAATTATGTAGAAAATAATAATAAAAAATCTTTAAACAGTTATTAATAAAGTCTTATGTTCAAGCAATAAGCTATTGTACACAGTGAAACATTGATGCTTTGAAAATCTTTATAAATAATCTTTTTATTACTTAAATAAACATTTGATGTAGTTTAATGAATATAATATTCTTTTCCACATTTAAAAAAAATATTAATTTGAGATACTTCTTGGAGGTTTTCTTTTTTGAGAGACAATTTGAAATCAACATTTATGGTCATTAGATTTAGCAGATAACAGAGGGGGGAAAATTAGTTGTTATTATTAAAATATTATAATTAGCATCCAATTTTTGAATACTCTCTTATTGAACTTCATATTTCGGTTATAATTCTTAAAGATAATCTCCCCAATAGAAAAACAAAATTTCTTTTATAGTTTCAGCAAAATGTTAAAGATCATCCAGTTCTGTAGCTCCATATTCAAAAGCATTATGCATATTATGATAGATTGCTTTAAATAATCTGCATTTTTAATGAAAATGTTGTATACTAAATACTGAATATTTTTAGTCTATTTTATTTTTGATCACTTCACATATTGTAAGATATTTCTTTAGAGCAATGGAATATGCTCACCAATGCATACTGATTTTCATCCTATGCCTAAAAAAATAACCTAGACCCACTACATCTAACACTTATTGCTGAAATAAAGTGTCAAAAGTAGAAAATATTTGTATCCAATAATTTATAAGTCTTAAATTATAAAGAAAAAAGAGAAAATATCATTAGATTTTTTTGAAAAAAAACCAGTTGGTTTAAACCGTGGTTTAAACCATGGTTAAAACCAATTGGTTTAAACCGTGCCAACCCTGCGAAGGAGAGAGGGAAAGAGCCGATCAACAAGATTTTTCAACACCTGATCTACGAAATTCCTGATTTTCTGTGCTTCATTAATGAAACTTTTAATTCTACCATACCTGATTGACCAAATTTTTGCCTTTTACTAAACGAATCAACAAAATTTGCAATTTTTAGAAGCTGATAGAGAAAAATTACGATTTTTCCCCACCTGATCAACAAAATTTGTATTTTGTACGAAGCCAAACGGTGAAATTTCCAATTTTTCTTCACATTATCGACAAAATTCTCGATTTTTCTGAACCTAACCAACAAAATTCAGGATTTTTACGAAGTCTATCGACAAAATTGGTGATTTTTACCAAGCCAATCGACAACAGTCGTGATATTTTTCACACCTGATTTGTGAAATTTACAAAGAGAATCTACGAGATCTACGAAGCTGATCGACAAAATTCATGATTTTTACAAAGCTAATAGACGAAAATTGTGATTTATCTTCGCATTATTGACAAATTTCGTATTTTTTCAATCCCGATCGATGAAATTCCTTTTAATGCATTTTTTTAAAATGTATAGTATTGTGCATGTTATATTAATAAAACATGCCTTACTTTTTTTTTTCATTTATATTTAATACTAATAATCTGGTTTATGTAAGTCTGTAATGTTTCAAACGATTTTTTACCGGCTTCCTGGTATGTTAGAATCATAAAAGTTATACATAATGTTTTTGATGACAATATAGCATTAATAGAGTTGCAATTATTAAATTTAATTCATTTTCATTCAGTTAACTCAATATTAGATCTCACCCCCACAATTAATTGTGGTGTGTCATCGCTTTATTCTTGTGGCCTATAATCTGATAAAATATATGATTTAGAGGAGACTTGGGGGGAGGAGTTTAACCCTTTAAATTTACTTACCCAGTCAAAATATCAAATTCAGTTGGTAAAGATATATTAGCAATTTTTACATTTGTATATATAACATATAAAGCAAGGATTATTTTCAAGATGTAATAGTATGCCTTGATTTTATTCACGAGAATAAATTTTGTTTTATTAGCAATGCCAAAAACAAGCTTCTTTGAACGTTTAAAGGGGGGGGGGGATGAGACCTCTAACAACCAGGCTGTAGTCTCAATTTATCCACAAAAAGTCGCCATGACTAGAACTCACAACCAACTACATCCTGTCGATACTCTGCTGAAAACAAAGAGTAGCTGAACGAAATCCATCAGACTTACAGAACTTACGACTAAAATGAACAAAGGAACGAAAACACTCACTGTTACTAGCGTCTCAATATAGAGAGGGCTCCCGCAGTACTGTATTTGACTATTTATCGCTTGCTTGGCTAACTGAATATGGTACTTGTTCACTTTTTAAGCATCTGGTAGAGAGGGCTCCGGCTGAATATGAAAAGAGAAAGAGTTATTGGATGAATTGGATTACTGAGAAATAAAAATTCTATTTGAGAAAATCTGTAGTTATATATGTTACGTTTCGATGTAAAAATCTTAGTTGGTGTTGTATTAATGCAAAAATTAAAATGAATTATGATATTATTAAAATTGAATGTTTTCGTGTTTTTAAAATTTAATCAAAAATTTGCAAAATTTATATACATGTCTTTTTGAAACTTACAAGAAGGCAAAAATAGGGCTTATATAATTTAGGAAACATAATAGTTTTTTAGCAATTTTTTGTTTTTTTAAAATGATTTTAAGGTCTCTTTTTTTTCTCTTGTTATGTTATAATTTAAAAGAGAATGGTGAGGGAAAAAAAACTAAGCATGATAACAGTTTAGGAATTATAATAATTTTAAAATATTTCTGGTGTTGAATTAAGATAAATTTGAAACTCAGAAAAAAAGTGCTTGGAGGTGGAGGCAAAGCATTTGGATAGTTCCAAGGCAAATTTCACTTTAAAATCGTTAATTAATATGAATAAAATTCCAAATCTCTAAGGTTAGGCGTTGTACATCCCGTGCCAAAGATCGTAAGAAATTTGTCATTGAGAATTTTTGGTTAGAAATATTTTTAAAATGGTATCAGTTACACCAAATAAAATCTTACGTGCTACAAAAGAAAAAAAAAGGTTCTAAAGAAATTATTATTATTATTATTTTTTAAATCTGACATGTTTTAAGCCACAACAAGAGTTAAGAAACTGATTAACAAGCAATTAAAAAACGGCAGTAAGTTTCGAGATATATGACAAGTATTTTATGTCTGTTTGAGCATTGTTGTTAAAAGCATAGTATTTCCATTAATTGAATTTATTTTTAAGGATATTTTTTATAAGTGTCCCCATTTTAGATTTCAGAAACGTAACAAAGCATAATACTTATTTATTTCACCATTTTAAATGTAAAAATTATTAGTGAAATAAATTATATAAGAGATTAGCTTTAAAAATTGTATATTATTTTGTTTAGATAATTCTATTGATGTTTCCAGGAACTTGCAAAATTTCCTAACAAAATTGATGTTTAAAACCAATTTTTAAGATGCTCCAACATTTATTAAGCTATTACACTCTCTATACATGCATCTCCCCCCCCCCCCTCCAAATAAATGATGAAATAACACTTGTTTGAATCACAATAAATTTTGCTAATAAAAAATAATAATATATTATACAAACAAAATCACTTTTAATTGTATTTTATCACATAAAATTCCCATTCAAATTTCTTATTCCATCTTTAAAGATGGAAAATATCCAGTATTAGAAAAAGAGAATATATTTTTTTTGCTTTAAGCATAATTATTTTGAAAGAATTGAGTTTAAAATAATAAGAATAAATAAACAAAACAAAAACGAAAATGGATATTGAAGCTAGAATCGTAGAATTTTTTATAACTTAAAAAATAAAAAAAAAGACTTTATGAACATATAATATTCACATTATATTAGATAAAAGATGCTAAGAAATTTTCCCTTTAAAAAAAATATACCGTTGCAAATAATTACATACTGTATATAAATACTTAATTTACAATTATTAATAAATTAATTTACAAAAATTAATAATGTACAATATTTTACAAACATTATATTATAAAATTGAATTAAGTATTTTTAAATAAAATACACAGATACAAATTGCTGAAATAAATAAAATATTATATTAAATAACATGATTAACATTGATTAAAATGAATCAAACTACATATTAAAAATTGATTATGATTCCCTACACCCCCCCCCCCCCCCACCCCCGCTTCTTTTTATAACATAATACAAATCGATTCTAATTATTTTACAGTTTGAATGGATGACCATTTTATCATAAAATTAAAAGAATTATTTTTATATAAATAGCACTAATACAGACGGACGAAATAAAACATTATGCTAACTAACTATATGACAAATGTTAATTGAAATGTTTGCATGAATCAAACGACATAATAAAAATTAAATCCAATTTTTTCCTTACTTTTTTTTTTTTTTTCCCCACGACATAAACACTGATTCTCATCCCTCTCTCTTTTTCTTCACGAAATAGTAAAAATGGATTCCGACCCCCCCCCCCCCTCATACACACACACACATATTTTTAGCATTGATATGTTTATATCAGCATAGAGAAAAAAGCCCTGCTCATTTCATTTTCAGCGCGTTGGCGAGGAGTTGCCGCTAAACGCCAAATGAAGAGGAAGCCGACAACAGGCGCATGCGCTGTCGAAGCTCTCCTTAAGAGCCCTCTCTACATTGAGCTTATACTCTCACTGTTCAAAGTGACACTATCCCAACATTGCGCATGCTGAGACCAGTATTTAGAACAAAAAAACAAAATATGCTCCAGGGAGTCAGACACACGGGATCTACCGTCCCTAATCAACTTAAAACGAGCTAAAACTGCGGGGGTTAACAGCATTTTGCAGAGAAGACGTAAGACGAGAAATCACAACGTCGTCACCCCTATTCTGGGCCCAACCATAAGTAGTCTTAGTACTGGGAATTTCTCCATGTGAAACCAAATATTTACTGGAATTGAAAAACTGACCAACCCTCAATTTGATCTTTTGCTTATAGGCACGGATCAAGTCTTCCGGAGAGGTCTAATCAATCAGGATGTCAGACTCAGTCAGGGGTGCCCAGAGAGGGGTTTGATGACGCAAGATGCGTCCTATAACTTAGTTTTTTTCTTTTTTTTTGGGGGGGGGAGGTAATTTGAGAAAAAGTACATTTTTGGGGGAAGGGGATTTTAAATTCTTAATATTTCTTCACTTTACTGTTAAAAAAAATCTTAATTTTTAATATCACTTTTAATTTTTTTCAACATTTAATTTCCAGAAAAGTCCCTGTATTTTCTTTCTTTAAATTCTAGATCAGGGCAATAAGAACTCATTCTGCTATACTCAACTCGCTATCTTTGTAAATCTTGATTCTTAAATTTCACTTTTAAATTTTTTCAACATTGAATTTTCAGAAATGTTTCTGTGTTTTTTTTTTCTTTAAATTCTAGATAAGGGCAATAAGAACTCATTTCACTATGCTTAACTCACTATCTTTTAATGGTGCAGTAGGTTATAAATAAAATATATTTTACAATTTATATTCTGTTTAGGAGGGGGGGGGGGTCAATGTTAAAGTATGAAGATTTTTTTTTGGGGGGGGGGATGGTCACCACTGGAATCAGTAACCCTCTTAGTGAGATCATCAGCTTGTTCATTTAAGGGGATCCCCCGGTGTCCCAGAACCCAGCACAGATGAATTTTAGGGGAGAGACCCGCAATGACCCGATCTTATGCAATCAAATTAAAAAAAATTCTTCCGACTGTGGAGATTACTGCACCTTTTAGTTCACTAAACTGGAAGGTTTATTGTGGGGTTAGATCTAACAGTGCTGAACTTAGCCATAGGGTTTTGGACCAGAGTGAGGAAAGAGTTAAAGTTTATCTCCATCAATGAGTGCAGCTTATTGTTATATCACAGCAGATCAACGGCCAATTATAAAGGGGACGACAAGGAGGAGAGGGGGGATTAATAGTGACAGAAATGTCAGTCGGGAAGTGACCGCTGTCAAATAAATCTTCATCCACACGCAGCGTGGAACAGACAAATCCGGAGAACAAAGCAACATATCAATTAAAGAAGTGGACCTGTTAGGGGCAAAAGCATATGAACCGAAGTATTCATCATGCAGAACAAGCTACCCAAGAGCCTATCTACAAACTGTTCACTAGCCCCGAAAGACACAGAGAAAAACCCCACATGGGATGATGTAAATTAAAATCACCGAGAATAAAAGTGCTTCTGGAAAGAGAGCGACTGTCATTAGCAAGATCAGGAATGACACAGCCCGACAAAGAATAGATATTTTACAGAATGTCGGTTGAAAATATATTTTATGTTTATATGAGTTTATATGAGTTATGGTATCTTCATTATTGTTAATGTAAGAAACGAAAATACAAGTTTCATCTCGAGTGAGATGAAATGCAATGTATACTTATGTTATGACTCAATACTTTGATTAAGATTATGGTTTCATGAACAAAAAATGTCTGTCACTATAGCTATTATCGATCCTAAAAGATTTTTAAACGCCTTTATTTGGGAAAAGCAAGAAACAGATTATTTACTAAACAAAATTTAAGAACTTTTATTCGTATAGCATTCATTCCTAAGAGAATCTTAATTAATCACCATTTTAATCATTCTGAAGATTAATTTTCATAAGTTATACTTTATAAACAGCAAATAATCTAAAAACATTCTATTTTATTTAATGATTTTTTCCAATTATTTTAAATATATTTATAAATTAACAATTAAAAGTAGAAATTATGAAAAGTTTAAAAATGTGTTTTAAAAGGATTTATTAAGTATTGGATTCGGCCGAATACTTTCATATTCGGCTTAACCGAATAGTCTGTTATTTGGCCTAACCGAATATTTGGTACACCCCTATTGATTAGTAATAAATATATCTAATGTAGTTTTAAAAAATGTAATTTAATAAATATATTTTTATATGAGTAAACATTTATATTTAAAAGACCAGGCTGTTTTTTGTTTTGTTTTTTAAGTCATCAGCCTTGGTGTTTCTACCAATCTATATATTTAAAAGACCAGACTGTTTATATGTAGATGTTTCCATTCTAGCTGTTTTTTTTCCTTTTTATGTTTTATTAATTTTAAAAGCTTTTTTATGAAATTTCTTAAGAACTGTGGCAATCCATTGTTGGTACATACATTGTTGCAAAAAAAAAAGGGGAAAATATTCAGACTCTTTTTTTTTAATGTAGTTTGCATGTTAAATTTCAGTAAAAAAAAATAGTTATGCACATGTATTTTATTTTGATAAGCAAAAATTCCTATTTACTGTGGCATCATAAAGATAACGCTTACTAAGCGTATTTTATTTTTATTAATTTTATTGGTGTCTTTTTTTCATTTACAATTAAACTGAAAATGTTTTTATTTTATAAAGTATGTGAGAAAAGTTAATTCTGGTAAAAGTGGCTAAATGTTTAGTTTGAAATGTGTTTTTATCTTGACACTTGTAAAGAGTAAAATTGATCTGATGCTGTCAAAATGACGAGTATTCACTGTTTATTTTTATAGATTATAAATGGAAACTTATTTCTTCTTGATTATATGTTCTCTCTCGCTTTTAAAAAAAGTAATTTTAGGTGAGCTGTACTAATTTTTAATGAAAAATTCAGAAAAGCAAAAAATTTAAGAATTATTCATAAAAACTGTTTTATAGTTAAAAAAATAAATAAATAAATAAATTCAAACTTGATGTAAGGCTTACAAACTATAAGAATGTTTTATAAGTGTTTGTTGTAAATTCATTTAACAGTTCCATATTAGAGACATACCGAGTACTCGGTGCTCGGCCAAAATTTTTTCGAGTACTCAGCCAATACCGAGTAGTTGTAAGAATTTCATTTTTTAAGCATGAATTTATAACTGGTCTGTAAAAAAATTATTTGAATATCAGTGTATAATATATGCAGTAATTCATAAAACTATTTATTCGGTATTTAACAATATGTCTGCAAAATATAGAAAAAGTTGAGAACAAAAACTGTCATAAAATAACTTCAGATTAAAATTTAGTTTAACATTTGCGCAAATAAAAATACTTTTTTGATATATAGGAAGACAGAAAAGACATATTTTGGATAATAAAACTGAAAATGCAATAAAAAATTATTAATTAAATTTATTATATTTCAAATTATCGTGCAAAAGCACCAAATGTTCTACAATATCAGTGGACAGGACATTTCTTTTACTACTATAAATTTGGCCTGCCTCAGAAAATATATGTTCAGAATAAACAGTTGTTGAAGGTGCACATAAGATTCTTTTTTTGCAAGGTTGCACATAATCGGAAAAGTTTTCTCCAATTAGGAATGAGATTTTTCAGACTTTTCTTCAATTTTTAAAGAAATTTCAGCAACTAAATTTTTGGGAAAATTTTATATTTTTTCCTTGCTTTTGCACTTTGACATAACAGTCCATTATTTCATGTAATATATAAATTTTAATAGCAATTATAATATTTATTCAACTTGAAATTCATAAGTATTATTGCTCAAATGTCGTTCCCGCAGTTTTCAGATTTTTTACTTTTTTGTCAATCTCAGCCCTGCAACTGCAAACGGAGGGTCAGTTTTAAATGAGTCTTCTGTGCCTGTGTCTTTTTTTATACCAATTCTTCATGCGGAGTTTTTAAACTAGTTCTAGTGCCACAATCAATTACTTAAAAAATAATTTTTATTAGTTGGATTTGTAATTAATATACAAGTCATCAATCTGCAAATCATTTTACTGAGCTATTTACATAAAAAATTCAAATTTCAAATGATTATAAAAAACGGAAAAATTGGTCGATTCGTTTGCGGTTTTCGCTAAAACTAATTTTTAAATGAGCATTTTCTTGAAATTATTTTCAAGAAAATGCTCAATTTTTCAATGATCAATTTTACAAACTGCTGATAGAGGGCGCCTTAGACTTTGGAGTAGCGAACAACTATTTTTAACTGTTATTTTTTAATCTCATTAAATGCTTCCAAATGCATAAAATTAAATTTTAGGCTCAAATTCTGAATCGTTGGGAGTGTTTAAGTAGCGAAAAATTGAATTGTGTTTGTGGAGGAGGGGGGGGGGGGGGTTAAATTTCAACTCCTGAAGACACTTCAATTTGTGCTACTTAATTACTCCTAATCATTCAGATTTTGAGCTCAAAATTTAAGTTTAAATCTAAGCTTCCGAAAACATTTAATAATTTTTTGCAAGCATTTTATTAGAACAAAAAAATAATGGTTAAAATTAATTATTGGTTACACTGAAGTTCAAGGCGCCCTCTAATGTAATTTTTTTAAATTTATCTTTAAGATTTATTTTCAAGAAGATACTGACTTAAAGAATAGTTTTATTTTAAACTGCAAACAAATCGACAATTTTTTCCATTTTCTATAATTATTTTAAATTTGAACACCCTTCCCCCCCCCCCCCCCTTAAATGCAGTTCATTTTGTGCTACTTAACTACTCCCTACTATTCAGATTTTGAGCTCAAAATTTAAGTTTCAGTCCAAGCTTCCGAAAACATTTAATGAGATGGAAAAAATAACGGCAAAAATTAGTTGTTCGTTACTCTAAAGTCTAAAGCGCCCTCTATCGAAATTTTTTGAAATTATCTTTATAATTTATTTTTAAGAAAATACCGACATAAAGAATAGTTTTAGTAAAAACCGCAAATCAATGAACCAATTTTTCCGTTTTTTTAATAATCATTTGAAATTTGAACCCTCTGAACACAGTTCAGTTTGTGCTACTTAACCACTCCTACTTTCAGATTTTGAGCTCAAAAATTAAGTTTGACTCTCAGCTTACGAAAACATTTAATGAGATGCATAAAATACCAACAAAAAATAGTTGTTCGTTACTCCAAAGTCTAAAGCGCCCTCTATCGGCATTTTTTGAAATTTATCTTTTTAATTTTATTTCAAGAAAATGCCGACATAAAGGTTAATTTTAGTGAAAACCGCAAATCAATCGACCGATTTTTCCATTTTTTATGTTTATTTGAAATTTTGGTCCCTAAATTTTAATGGCGGCTATCTCCTTTGGAAAACGTTTTGCACGCTTGGTCTCCTATTTAATATTGTTTGTCTTGATGTGATCACCCCTCTTTTATTGTAAAAAAAATTTGGAATCACCCTGTATATGTACACCTAAGCTCACATTATGTGCACATCAATGGTTTTTTCTTTCTTATTACACAACTACTAGATACACCACTATTCCATATCATCAACAAAATCCTTATTTCTTTCATTGTGTAATTCTCTGTTGTCGAAAAATAGAAAATAGTCGAAAAATAGTCTACTTTTGAACAGTAGCAAAAAAATTACAATTTTTTAAAATTTATAACGATGGTAATGCAAACATCATCATACTTAAATTACTTCTATTAATCGTACTTATATTGGTAGAATAGGAATCAAAACATTAAGGAATCATTTTCCATGAATTCAACCAAATATTTTGTACCATTCAGAGTTTTAATTTTTACTGTAGACATAATAGTGAAACCCTCAAATCTGACATTTTAAAATCATTTTCACCAGACAGCCATCTTCGATTTCTATACCAATTTATATATGTCCATAAAATTTTACTTGTATATGTTTTATTTTCACATTTTTATTTTATATTTATCTTGCACATTGTTTAGCATATTGCTCAATTTTTGCTTTATGAATTATTTAACTTTTTACTCAATTCTTATCTTGTGCATCATTAAGAACTTTTTTTTAAGCTATTGCATAGCTTTTAATCGCGGGCTTTGAGCGAAGTGACCGAATCTAGAAATTCCGTAACGAGAAAACCTAATACTTCTGTAACGAAAAAACCTAACACTTCGGCTAACGATGTTTCAGTTCGGCAAACTTCGGCACGGTATCCTTCGGTAGACTTCGGCAGACATTGACGCGGTATTTTTCAGATATTAGGATATCAAGTCTCAAACTTATGTTTCTTATGATCTAATTTTCATAGAGCGGCCAAATTTTGTTTGGTAATTTATTATGAGACAGTGTTAATTTTTGGTGGCAGGAGACCCCCCCAAGGTGAGGGTCGAAAAATTTAAAATGATTATAACTCGCGATCTAATTTTTGTAGCGCGGCCAAATTCTGTTTGGTAATTTATTATGAGACAGTGTTAATTTTTGGGGTCAGGAGACCCCCCACGGTGAGGGTCGAAAAATTTAAAATGATTATAACTCGCGATCTAATTTTTGTAGCGCGGCCAAATTCTGTTTGGTAATTTATTATGAGGCAGTGTTAATTTTTGGGGTCAGGAGACCCCCCCACGTGAGGGTTGAAAAATTTAAAATGCTTATAACTCCCTATCTAATTTTCGTAGTGCGGCCAAATTTTGTTCGATATTTTATTATAAGACATTGTTAATTTTTGAATTTTTGGTGACAGGAGACCCCCCCCCCCTCCACTGTGAGGGTCGAAAAATTTAAAATGGTTATAACTCGCGATCTAATTTTCGTAGTGCGGCCAGACTTTGTTTGGTAATTTATTATGAGACAGTGTTAATTTTTAGTAACAGGAGACCCCCCAAGGTGAGGGTCGAAAAATTTAAAATGCTTATAACTGGCGATCTAATTTTCGTAGCGCGGCCAAATTTTGTTTGGAAATTTATAATGAGGCAGTGTTACTTTTTGGTGACGAGAGACCCCACACGGTGAGGGTCGAAAAATTTAAAATGCTTATAACTCGCGATCTAATTTTCGTAGCGCGGCCAAATTTTGTTTGGTAATTTATTATGAGACAGTGTTAATTTTCGGTGACAGTAGACCCCCCCCCCCCCCACCGTGAGGGTCGAAAAATTTAAAATGCTTATAACTCGCGATCTAATTTTCGTAGCGCGACCAAATTTTGTTTGGTAATTTTTTAAGCTATTCTATAGCTTTTATCGCGGGCTTTGAGCGCGGCGACCGAATACTTTAATTCCGTAACGAGAAAAAATCTTAACACTCCGGCTAACAGCGTTTCAGTTCGGCAGACTTCGGCACGGTATCCTTCGATAAACTTCGGCAGACATTGACGCGGTATTTTTGCATAAGTTGATAAAATATGCTATGCAATAGCTTTACCGCGGCAGTCCCCAAGTGCCACACACATTTTTTTTTTTTTTTTTTTTTGCATTATTTAATTTTTTCTTTTGTTCATATGTTATTTCCTCTTTTTTGCCTTTTTCTTACTATGATCCTTGAATATTGCAAAAATTTTTAATTTCAAATTTGAAGGTTTAACTAATATCTAAGATTTTTAAAAAAATCTAACTATGGTGCAACACGCTTTGTTGTATTCGTGTGGAGTGATCTTTGTATTGAATTTATTTGAAAATTAAGTTACAATTTCGTGACATTCAATTTATTGAACATTATTTTAATATCGTATTAAATTGATTGAAATATATTTTGATTTAGATTATGATAGGAATATTGCATTATGGATCTATTGAGTAGTATGTATTTTATTACAAGAATAATATCCCCTTTTTTGGAAATAGGGTAGCTATCAAATTATGGAAAGGGAGTGAGGAACTCATGCAAATAAATTAAGTTGAAAGTATTAAAATCTGGTTTCATCTGCAAACTGTCATAATATTGAAAAACATTTTCTCCATTTTACATAAAAATTAGCTTAACAATAGATGTATTTCAGAAGAAAGGAATTTGAAAGAAAGAATATTAATGAGGACATTTTAAAACTTCTTTTTTTAGTCTAATTGCAGAGTTCGAAAAAAAACCTGTTTTTTTTCATAAAAAACCAAAAAAAAAATTTTTTTTTTGTTTAAACCGGGTTTTTTTTTTTAAACATCCTTTCTTATTACATATACATGCATATTTATTGATAAAAATAGACATTGGATTATAAACTGTGTAACTTCATTTTAAAATGATTTAAATTAAATATTTACAATGAATTTATGTAAAAAAATAAAAGAAATTAAAATTTAATTTAAACAGTATTAGCAAACTGTCTTATGTTCTAAGAATAAAGTGCTGTACACAGTGAAGCATTGATACTCTGAAAATCTTTATAACTAATCTTTTAATTACTAATAATAAACATTTGAAAGTAGTCTGATAAATAAAATATTTTCTCCATAGCTATCCAAATAATAAATTTCAAATACTTCTTGAGATTTTGTTTCTTGACTGACAATTTGAAGTCAACATTTTTGGTCATAGATTCAGCAGATAACTAACAGGGGAAAAAAATCACTATTATTAAAATGCTGTAAGTAGCATTCAATCTTTGAAAACTCTCTTATTCGACTTCATATTTTGATTTTAATGCTTAAGATAACCTCCCCAATTAAGGTTGGGGATTTCTTTTACAGCTTGAAATCTTATAGATTGTATTATGTTATTGTGTTAAATAATCTGCAGTTTTCAAAAAATTAAGATATTTTCTATTAAATATTGAATACTTTTAATCTATTTTATATTAGATCAATTCACATGTTTGAAGCTTTTTCTAAAGAGAAATAAATATTCACCAATGCAGACTGATTTCTGATATAAAGTGTTAAAAATAGAAGTTATTTATATTCAATAATCTGACACATAAATTATGAAGAAAAAGAGAAAATGTCATTAAATTTCTTCTGGAAAAAAAAACATTTTTTTTTTTTTTTTTTTTTTTTTTTTTTTTTTTTTTTTAATAGAAAAAAACCAGTTGGTTTAAATCGTTGTTTAAACCAAAAGGAGTAAACAGTTGTTTAAACCATAGTTAAAACCAATTGGTTTAATTGTTGTAGGTTCTATCTTGTATTATATAAATATGCCAATATATCGAAAAACAACTAAAAATCCACAAAAACCTGTATTGGTTGGGTATTTGCCAGCCCCGATACATTTTGAAAGTAGCAACAAAGGTGAATTTTCAACAATATTTTATAATGTTGTTTTTAGAACTTTCATTTTAAATTTGTTTTTAAAATGGTGATTTATTTTAAGATTGTATCAGAAGTAACACCATGATTTAAACAAGAGGATAAGTGTAATCGCACAGGATTTATTTATTCTATTTCCATTTTATTCATGATTGGCTGAATTTTCAGTAGTGTAATATTTATAAAGCTAAAATTTTTAGAGCATGGTTCATTTTTTGTTTAGACTATGGATGGGAAATTTTATAAAACTGTAAGCTGCAAAATATTTTAATATGTTCATAATCATTCCTTAACATTATATTTATTGCTATTTAACTTAATTTCAATATTTTCTTTTAACGCAGGAAGATGGTGATTTCATGGAGGAGTAAAATTCTACTGTGAGGAGTCAAATTCAAAAATCTTATTTAGTCTTAAGGATCTTCAACAAAGTGTCTATTTTGCCTAAGATTTTAAAAGTTAGACAAACCAGTGGACAGATTACAATATGCTCTTTATGTATTTAATGCTTAATGCAAATGGACTGTTATATTTATAAAGGTTCTGTTAAAGATGTTATTGAAACTTGTTTATCTGATGTTGGAAAGAATTGTTATCAATTAATGTTAGGTTTATTTTGTTCTTGCTAAATAAAATGTTTTTGTTGTTAAATAAAATTATTTTTTTTTCTTTCTTGCAACATTCTAAATTCCACATTTGGCTCTAACTTTTGACATAAAATGCTGCAGTCTTATGCATTTATATTTATTTAAAAGTTAGTTGATTTAAGAAACATTGAATAAAATCAAAAATTAAAAGATTAATTAACAAGAAATAAGTTATTCTTGAATATAAATTCAAGTTTTAAATGATATAAAGAATAATTGCGCATGGTCAATAAATTCATTTCTCAGTTATTTCTGCATTTAACTTTTGTACTACAATATTTAGTGGAAGGTTCTTCATACAATAAAATAATTGTCCCTAATCAAAATTTTAGCTATACAAGTTTTTTAATGGCATTCCTCCACATTTCCCAATTTGCTTATATAAATGCTATGGGTAACAATTATTTTATCTAAGATTTCAAAGCCATTTCAGATTTCAAACTAAACAGTTAAAATATTTTTTAAAATTTAGTCAGTTTAAGAAATATAAGATTTTGATTGAGATTTAAATCGAGGAATAGTTACAACAAGGTATCATGGGTTGATGTTTATCCATTTAAAATATTTTCAGTTTCATTTATTTAAACCCTGCGCTGACCATTTGTGTGTGTGTGGGGGGGGGGGGGGGAGAGAAAATACTTTTTTAAATTTAGGTTTTGTGTTTTTTAATACTTTCTTTTTCAAAACTGTTCTGAAACTCTTATTAATATTTTAAAAAAAACTAACCAAAATTGCAAAAGTAAAAACTAACCCACTTACAGATCATCCTCAAATATTCTATGCCCCCCCCCCCCCCCCAAAAAAAAAGGTAAACATTTTAAAATCCAAACAAGATATTTGAAAATAACTTCTGCATAGGATTATCTAAACTCTTAAGGGGAGCAATCAGCTTCTGACATTGTGGTGCTGAAGTTGAGTCGTTGGGCTGATAACAAGTTTATTTTTTCAATATTTTTTAAGTAAAATGCCCAAGATTGGTTTATTTGATTGAAATCGTAAATTTTTAATAAAAAAATAATTGTTATTTACAATTAAATCAGAAGCTAATGAAAAAATTAAAATTGTGTATAAGCATATCTGAAGCTATAAGTATCATTGGAAAATATGTAAACTTGAAATTGCCCAAGAAAAGAAAGGAAAAATCCCATTAGCACCACAGCATCAGAAGCTGATATTCTCTTTAATGTTGTTCGGGTGCTGTTGTACAGTTATTCAAATTTAGGCAGTTTGCATGAATAAGTGTTTTCAAATTTGCAATTTTGAGATCACCAGTATTTTTAATGAATATATGTACTTTTAAATTTAACAAAAGAAAATACTGATGTTAAAAATTTCTGATTTGACAGAATAATAAAAAATTCATGTAAGCTCTATTTAATTTTGTATAACGATTCAATTGCCTTTTCCCCTAAATTGACATAGGAAACAGTTTCATTGAATTAGAAAGAAAAAAAATGTTTTTATGATTCATTAGAGAACTTTCAGTCATGTAAATTCTAATGTTTTAAGTCTTGTTAATTAAAGACTTGGAAGAAATATTGGAGAATCCATGTTAGTTTTCCAATCTCTCTCTCTCTCTCTCTCTCTCTCTCTCTCTCTCTCTCTCTCTCTCTATATATATATATATATATATATATATATATATATATATATATATATATATATATATATACCCTTGTAATGTCAATAAACAGAAATTTAAATCCGAGATGAGAATTTAATTGCAACACTTGAAAATGTGGCAATAATTCCATGTTATATTGAATTTCATTGATAAAAAATAATCGAGGATTACTGAACTTAGTTTTAAATGATGTGATTTTATTTAGACGATTTAGAAATCGCTTGAAGATTTTTGTAATTTTAAGCAATTTTGCTTTTCTTAAGAATGAATTTATTCAATTCTACAAATTCAAGGAGTTTTGGATTAACTCTTAAATGAGTTGATTTCATTCATGTATGAATTGGTTACAAATCGCCTAAGTGCTACTGGATTAAATAAAAAATGACAACATTTCACTCCAACTTGAATTGATAACAAATCGCTCAAGTGCTACTGGATTTGCCTTAAATTATTTAATTTCACTCAAATACGAGTTGGCTGCAGCTAACTCAAGTGCTACGAGATTCAGTCTTAAATGACTTCATTTCACTCAAGTATGACTTGATTACAAATCACTCAAGTACTACTGGATCTAACCTTTATTGATTTGATTTCACTCAAGTATGAGTAAAATAGAGATCACTCAATCATGAGTTGATTAAAAACAACTCATTCACTTGAGTTGTTTCAGCTCTTCTTGAGAAGCTGCCTTTCAAAACGGCAAATAAGTGGATTTCAGCTCAAGTTGAGTTATTTTAGCTTTTTCGTTTTAAGAGAGAACATGGGAGAGAATGCAATAGCTTGTATTTCATACAAAACCTACCTAAAATACCAGTATTGAGCCTTATTTGAGTGTTTAAGCCATAAATGTTTACTCGAGCCGTATCAGGGTTCGAACAACTGTACCACTAAATTTTTACAGTATTTTCAATGCATTTCATTGCAGAAAAATATTGCGAAATTTGAGAATGAAGCTGGTGGTTTGAATAGCCGTTCTTAAAATGTAAATCTAAATTTTCTTATTATTAATAGTGGTGCCAGTGACGTTAAAAAATATAAGGAGTGTGCGAACCCTGCGTATACACTGTATTATTAATAACTCGATGCATATAATATGCAAATTTTGATATGACAATATGAGTTTCAAAAAAGAAATATAATGGTAGGTGAAATTACATTCAATTATTATTTTTTTTCTAAGATTAAATTTAATGTAATATTTTTTGTATTAAAGTAATTAATTTCAATTTTTATCGTTTCGTTTTAGATCAACATTCATTTTTTTCCAGATAATAAATATTTCCATAACAATAATTAGGACTTATTATATATATGTACATACAAGAAAAAAAAATTAAAATTACAAAAAGTGTCGACAATTTTCTTTATCTTTGATAGCGTTCGTTTTATTTAATTTACAGACTACTTGTAAAACTATTTTTTCCAACAACAATCTGCCTTCTTTATTTTTAACGGTATACTATTGTTATTTAACAAATAAATTTTGCTATTCATAAATTTACTTAAAATGACAGTATGTTGTTAAATATATAAGTTCTCCAATTGCATAACTGGCAACATCTTCCGCTTTTTTGTACCTCAAAAAATTTACAGTAAATTTTATCATTGCGCAGATGTAGTGCGTCCTAATGCGTCAACTAAAAAATGCAAAAATTTCAGTTAATTTTTTCTGTTCCAAAAAGTCAGATGAGTTGGCAACTATGCAATTGTATCATACCGGAAGAGATTGAATTTTCCGGAACTTCAAAGTTCTACCAACTAGTTAAATAAATATATATATTCTTGCAAAGATAATCTGTATAGCTGCCAAAATTTACGCATTTTGTTATCAGTGAATTTAAACTTCCGTCTACCAGACGGGTCCATTGGACCCGACAGCAATATTTAATGTAGATAAATGGGTGTTTTGTCTGGTAGACGGAAGGTTAATTAATATTTTATTTTAGTTAATCGTAAAACAACTTTAGTAATTATTTAGTAAAACAACTTTAACCCTTTTTATTCCTTGAAGGGATGTGGTTCCTATTTGGACAACTTAATTTCAATAGATACCTGATTTTGAGATAAGAATGGGAAATACCTGTAACGGTGTGAAGCATACACTTAGCAACAACAAAGATAGTATTAATATTTCCCACATGACGTCACGATATGTGAAAAGAACAGGAAATGGCCATTAGTTAAGTTGTAGCAACATTCAGTTAGACACTCCAAAAAATTTACTTACGGTATCACTTCTTAAGTAACAATCATCATAATTCATACAAAAAAAAAAAAATAAAAATAAAAAAAATAAAAATAAAAATAAAAAATAAATCCCACTAAAATATTTTTATGTTAACGTTGTGAACGGAAATGTAGATTTAGGTACAGCCTTTTTGATTGAGTAAGTGGATTGCAACCCTTTTTCCTATACAAAATTTGTTTGTCTTCATGTGTATTATCAATACTGAAATGTATTGTAGCTTAGAAACACCCTGTATAATTCAACAAAATCATTAAGCATACTACTTAGATGCATTCATAGCTCTGTCTTGTTCTTTCTTTCTTTCTTCCGGATATTTATACCATTCATTCATATACCATTTATTATCACCTACTCTATTTCTTATTCTCACCCAAAATGACTTTTTGTTGTTATATTGCATACCTGTTTAAAATTTATTCTCGTTTTGACTTTAAACGTATTTTCCCTTACCGTTACTCAATTAATAAAAATAAGTTTTTGTCCTTATTATGCCACTTTCAATTAGCATTTTAAATAAGATTCTTATTTGAAGGCCACAGTAATAGGAAGTTTTGTGTTGTATATATCGAACTAATACATCAACCAACATCCGGAAATAATACAGATGCTGTTTGTTGAAAACAGATTTTATTTATTTGTTTGTTTATTAATGAAGGATTACATCAAAAATAAAAACCTAGGAATTAATAATTTAAAATTTCACGGGTTTTATTCATTCAAAATATACTATTGTATGCCATTAAAAATTAGCAATATATGTAGGCTGGATAATGCAGTTTTATTTAATGAGT
Organism: Maratus speculifer; assembly: GCA_964019185.1. Lineage (NCBI taxonomy): Eukaryota > Metazoa > Arthropoda > Arachnida > Araneae > Salticidae > Maratus > Maratus speculifer. The sequence goes on from OZ025293.1 coordinate 52,894,389, forward strand.
TTTGCCTAAACTCAATAATTTCATTAGAATTGTTAGTGATTATAAGGTTTAAATAATTGACCTTTCTCGCATTAAAGTAATGCACATTTTAATGCATTTCTTATGCCATTTTAATTTTTGGTGCAAACTACTTTAACATTGGCTATTCGTACAGTTGTACGGGGGAAGGAAAGAATTCTAATTTTACTTTTTTTTTTTTTTTTTTTTTTTTTTTTTTTTTTTTTTAAGACAGTAGGAAAAAATTGAATTTTTAGGTAAAAATCTGCATATATCCAGAGCTTCTTGTTATTTTAACATATTTGGACCGTAAAATGTACTGGTTACAGATTTTTTTCATATAATAAACAATTTTTTTTTCTTTACAGGCATAATGTGTAGTTTTTAACCTTTCTAGCATAGTTGTAACGAATTTATAAAATCGGTTTGTCCGTCTGGCCATCTCCCCGTATTCTATCCCATGTAAATGTACTTGAATTGCCGTATAAATTTTTGTGGTATTAATTTTCACTTTGGGATGTTTGGTATTGCAAATATAGTGTGAAGCATTTGTAATTCGTTTACAGGGGCGCACAAAATATTTCAATTACATTATGGTCTGTGACAAAATATAGTTAGCCGTGACTTTTATTGACGTTATGATATTTCAAATTCAATGAGATTGGTATGCATCACTGAGGTGGAATAAAACACGCTTTTTGATGAGTATATAATAATTCTTATACATTTATAATTCCATACAAGAATGTACACTCGTGGAAAAAAAGTAAATACCCCCTACTAACTCATCAACAAATTATCTGAGAAGAAAGTAACTAGTACCGAACATTTGAAAATAAAGTCTACTTTTAAATGATATATATAAAATTTGCTTAAGAGGTCATCTACATATTAAAACCAACCCAAACTTATGTGTAATTGAATTGTACATAAATTACTTAATCATGTATTCTAAAATTGTAATCCTTATTTCATTAATTTTCACTTTTATTTATTATTTTTTTTTATCCAAAATTAATCTTTTTTTTTTTTTTTTAGATCCAAAATCAACATACTTGAGTTGACGTATTTCAATGCTTGTTTTTATATTTTGTCGGTTAAATTGATTTTTAAACTGTCAAAGAAAACTTACCAAAAGTGTAAAACTATTCCAGTCATAGAACTTTCAACCCTTTTTTTAATTTCCAAAATTTTTATTTTACTCTTTTACATGCTTATTTATCTGTCTCGAGTTTCTAACTATTCTAGAAGACATATAAGTGCCAATTAAATTTGACTCGAATTTCTATGGAGATATTTTATTTAAACTACCACTTCATCTATGCTATTCGTTTGTATACTTCCTTGATTTTTATGGAGCATAAATATTTTCTTAGAAATGCCTTGTATATATTACTCATTCTTTGAATTTAAGTTGAAAACTATTCATAAAAAAAAAAGAAGTAATAAGTGTAGAAGTGTAATTTTTACACATGAATGCATGTATGTACCAGCCACAAGGTATGCTATATAACGCATAAATTATGTGGGACTTCCGTAATTTATCATTGTGCAATTCATGAGCTGTAACATTTTAAACTATTCAATTGGTTTATAAACTCCCACGCTTAGCGGAAGTAATATTTAAAGTAATACTCACTCTTTTATTTCAGTATTATTATTTTAAGTTTGGAAGAATTTTTCGAATAAATAAAGTTACTTTTTACATCGGCATTATTTGTGGATAGCGTATTTCAATTTAATAGTGAATATATTTTTTTTATGTATACCTATATCCAAATCTTTATTTCTAAAATATAAATTCATTTCGCGGCGAAAATTACTTCGATATTATTATTATTATTTCAAAATATAGGTTTTTTGACAGAAATATTGTAATTTTTAATGGACACAAAATGCTGTTAACACACTAACCGCCACAGATTGAATCAAAGCCGACTTTTTGGGCAGATATTTAAAAGGAGGCTTTAAGTCTTTATCGAGTTGGCTCACAGTTCCCAATTCTTCAATGTTTATTAAATTTATTCAAATTGTGACATTTTATACATTTTTGATCGAAAAATATCAAATTTTAGTTATTTTTACATATTGAACGTAAAATAGAATTACTAAACTTGTCTTGGAGGGGGGGGGGTATTTTTTTAAGTGGGGACAAACGACAAGTATACGTGCTGCAAAAAGGCTTAAGAATCCTTGTTTGTCTTACTAGTGGAAATTTACTGTAAAATTTGCCTTATTTAATCGGAACATTTTCTCGATTTTATAAGACACAAATTTCTGTTTTTAAAAACCGGTGACAAAATATTAAAAATTTCGTAAAAAATTCCCGTCCCGAAGGGACTAATAGGCATAAAAATATTTCTTACTGTATTGTCCGAAGAAGAAGAATGAATTGCATTTTGGTCGTGCTAAAATTGCTAAAAACCTTATAAAATTGCAAAAGTAGACACATTTATATAAAAAAGGTGACGTCTTATTTCTTAAGTTTAGGTTTTCATAATATCCTCCCGAAGAATCCGTTTCATTCTTATTAGAATAAACAGGGAGCAAAATCACTTTTTTGCAGAAACAAAACCGACTTTCCGAATAGCGCTTCGTTTTATTTAACCACAGAATTCTGAGATTAAATAAAGTATAGACTGCAAATCACAAATAGAAGTAATAAATAGCAGAACCTATTGCAAAATTTTCTGCACAATATCTTATAGATTGTAAATATTCGCCTGCACGATATAATTTTAAAAGTACTAACAATGTAAAAGGTTAGAAAATCATTTTAAAACAATCACTCGAAATATTTTTTTACTTTGATTATTTGGTGTTAATTTTCTTTTTAAAATAATTTTTCCATTTTGCCGATCCTAATTTTATTGTTTATTTAGTTTTTCTACATAGTTAAGTATTTTAATGATATTTTTCATTTTATCTCTAATAAAAATAAATTAATCATAACCTAAAAAAAAAATACTATAAATATATAACGCACATTGAAGTTTTAATTTTAATAGAAAAGTTTTAACAAAATGCTTATCTCTGCTAGATAAAGCGTTTAATGATTAAAGTGATTATTTTACAGTCTGTTATTAGCTGATGATTTTTAGATATTCCATCAGTTTTTTTAGACTAGATCTTCCTCCCCCTCCCTTAAACTTATTACGCTTATTTACTCTTTTTGTAAATCTCTTGCAGCGCATTTCCAAATTTCTGCATTTTTATAGTAGCACGATCAAATTATCCTTCAATTTAAAAATAATTTTGGATACATAATGCTACTATTATCTAGATCACCGAATTATTTAAATAAGGTACCCTGGGGTAATAACGCCACGTTAAGGTTCGACCAATTTTCACGGCTTAGTTTTAGATTGTATTTTTCAAACAAATATATGATTTGATACAGCAACTCATTGACTATCTATATAAAAAAAATAATTTAATAGATATGTATTCATAAAAAGTAATGGCGTGATTTCTTGACCAATGCTATTTGGCGTTATTACCCACTTATATGGGTAATAACGCCATGCAAACAAAACTATGAAATAAGTTGGAATAATTCCATGTAGATTGCCCAATTCTAAAAATACAAACTCTACAAACTTAGAAATTGACAAATGGCATTCTAAGCTATTGAAAATGTTCAATTTTTTGTGAAAGTGTAAGAAAAATAAAGGTTTTTTTTTTTTTTTTTTTTTTTTGGGGGGGGGGGGGAGGATGAGGCAAAAGAATACAGACCGTGAGCTTATTTTTCTTAAAAAGGACCGCTTAAGTAGAATTATTAGAAACATTGCACAGTTTTAACTTTGTTTATTTGAATCAGTATTTAGGATGAAGCTCGGCCACTGTAGGGAATCAACCCGGGTATTAATGCCAAGGATTGGCGTTATTACCCCGTTATAGTTATTGTGCTGTACATTTTAAATTACAAATTATCTCGAGAAGATATCCAAAATCTTCAACAACATTCTGAAAGTTCATGAAATGTACTACAAATTTATGTAATTAACAAAGTATTTCCGGATAAAAAAAATAGTCTTCACATTACAAAACGTATCTCGCAAATTTTAGATCAAGCGTTAATTTTAGTTGCTTTGAAAAACAATAAGACCTAAAAATGAAACAAATTAACTTGAAGCTGTTTTTTGCGATTTATATGACTCAAAACCCTTCTGCGCGGAGCACATGGGTGTCATTTACTTGATTATTTCATAATTATGCAAAATATAAGCACTTGGCGTTATTACCCCGCCTGGCGTTATTACCCCAGGGTACCTTATAATAGTTTATTTTTATTTATTTATTTATTTATCTTTTACTAATAACTGAGCTGTTAACACTAGAAAAGCCAATATTATTAGCTAAGTTTTACAAAAATATTTCACACCAGAATAATTTTGATTTAAAACAGTTCAACTTTTTTATTTAACGTTTTCCCTTCGTTTGTCTTTTTTGAATTTATTGTATAACGAAATTTCTGGTTTGAACTGAAATATATTCATACAGTAGCGGTCAAAATGAATGCTCAAGGCCGTCTAGTGTTTAACATTCAAAGTTTAGCGGATTTATTTATTTATTTATTTATTTATTTGTGTGTGTTTATAATGCCGGGCTTTCACTCTCGTTAGCGGAGTGAGATGTTTCACTCTCTACAACGGATAGACATTTTTCACTCCTTTCTAGGGAGTGGGAAATTCCACTCTTTAAGGAGTGTATTTTTACAAAGTGCACTCAAAAAAGTGTGAAAATGTCTGCCACTCTTACAAAGAGTGAGCTTTTCACTCCTTTTAGTTTTGGAGTGAATATGATGTATTTATGAAAGACATCAAAACAGATGATAAAATATGCAAGAATTTTGTTTTCGTGATAAATTGAACTAAATATCCGCTGAATATAACAAATGTAGCACTGAGTAACTGCATGTAACACTAGCACTGAAAACCCAGGGATTTCAGTGCTTCTGTAAATCTTATTTATAGCCTTACTATTTTTCAGACAAAATTATTTTCAGAATATTAATGAAACTAAATTTCTATTCAGTATTAACTACTTAATAATCAATATTTCTGAAAAAAAAAAAAAAAAAAAAAAAAAAAAACCTTCATATAATGCCTATTTTTTTTTTTTTTCCAAAATCACATTTCCATGTCATTTTTAAAAGAAATATATGAAAACAAAATAATTAGAGATCAAAAATAAAGTTTATATATGCAAATATAATTTTTTCTATTCCCGCCTTATCCAGGGTTCGCACAGTTCTACCACTAAATTTTGAGATTATTTTCAAAGTGTTTCACTGCAGAAAAACATCTTAAAATCTGTGAATGAAAGTAGGAATTGCGAATGTTGTGGTTTAAAAATTAAATGTAAAATTTCTTATTTTTAATAGTGGTGCCACAGAGACCTTGGAAATTCCAAGGAGTGTGCGAAACTTGGCCTTAACCCTTTGACGGGCAAAACACTCCATTTCTCAAAATTCTGAAATGATTGATTGACACCAGAATTAAAAAAGAAAGATTATTCCTTAATAGATAAACGCTTTACTTTGCGTACTTGATAAAATCAAAATTTTCATTTCAAAATTCTGGTGTCAATACGGCATTCTGCTATTAAATTTAAGTGGGTATCTTTTATTCCCCCGCCCTTCAAGGTGTTAACCCATTGAGGTCGAGCGTCTTTTACAGAATTTTTATCTTTCATCACCGGTTTTTCAAAACAAAATTTTTTCCCTAATTGAATTAGAAAAATGCTCGTTTTAAATAATGCAAAATTTACACAAAAAATTTTTTGGTGAGAATAATAAATAATGATTTGCCCGTACGTACGATTCGATAAAGTACGTTGGTTGTATGACGTACGGGCAAATAAGGGGAGCAATTAAATAATTAAAAATATATATATATGAATTAAATATATTGGAATTGTAAAACTGAGTGGACGGAGAGATCAAATTATTGGGTGAGCTCGCGCACTATGGGCATATATGTTGGCGTCAGTGTTTGAATATAAATAAAACTTGCTAGATTAAACTATACAAATAAAATTTTGTGATAGAAATAAATTAATTTTATTTCGTCAGATTTTGCTTTTTATTGATCCAAAAATTCACATGCCGCTATTTATTTTGCATTAGTGAAATCCTTGTTCTTAGGTTTATCAGAGATATATATGATTTACTTTCTGTAACATTATATTGCATTTGACTAGATTTGTGATTATGAAGAAATCATGCATTTTACTTCGTAAGTTACACTAAATATTGGGGTCGTATATGCTTTCTTTTTATCAGTGCGACAGCAATAAACCGCTATTTTTGAAGATTTTTAGAAATTAAAAAAGATTAATAAAGTTTCTCCTTTTCGAAGAGTTGGGGGAGGGGGCTTTTATATAACCATAAAATGATTTCTTCCATTTCCAATATTAAAGTAGAATAATTGCCAGAAACGAATGCCACACATAACCCACTTAGAAAGAAAGTTTTGCATTCAAATTTCGATAGAGTGCAGCTGAAGACATTTTGTATATCTCGCAAAGCAGTGGCGCAGCCAGAATTCGGCTCTGGGGGGGGGGGGGATAGAGTTGCTTCAGGGGTGATTCTGGTTGAAAATTTTTTCGGAAATCGGAGTGGGTCCCGCGAGTCCCCCCCCCCCCCCCCCCGCCGTGAGGGGGGTTTATCCGCGATCTTCAGACGAAATAGGCGTTTTCCTGCGACCTTCAGACGAAATCAGCGATTTATTTGCAATGTGTTAGCAAAATCGGCGGTTTTTCCGCGATCTTGTCACGAAATCGGCGTTTTTCTGCGATCTTTTGACGAAATCGGCATTTTTCCGCGACCTCTAAACGAAATCAGGAATTTATCTGCAATATTTTAGCAAAATCGGTGACCTATTGCGATCTTTTGTCGAAATCGGCGGTTTTTCCGCTATCTTTTGACGAAGTCAGTGTTTGTTTTATGAAATCGGCGTTTTTTCGACGATCTTTAGACAAATTTTGAAATTTTACGCGATCTTTTCTTGAAAACGGCGCTTTATCCTCGCAGTTTTTCGACGAAATCGGCGTTTTTTCCGTGATCTTTTGATGAAAGCGGCCTTTTCTTTCAATGATCTTTTAACAAAATATTTTTAATTAATCTTTTATCGAAAACGGCGTTTTTTTCCGATTTTTTCACGAAATCGGCATTATATCAGAAATCTTTAGGCGAAATCGACGTTTTCCCGCGGTCTTCAGACGAAATCAGCGTTTTATCTGCGATATTTGGTGAAACTGCCGTTTTCTCCGCGATCAGCACAGGAAATTCGCGTTTTTCGGCGATCTTTTGACAAAGCTCGTTGACAAAAACATTGAGGAAATTGTTTTTTTTTTTCACGAAACATTGACGAAATTTGTGCTTTTTCGGCGATCCTTTCACGAAATTTTCATTTCTCCGCGATTGTTTTATCCGCGCTCAAAACCGTACCAGTTGGCAACTATGCGGAACTGATAACCCAATTTCAAATTTTCGGAAGAGATTGTCTTAAATTTTCGGACGAGAATCACCCCTGAGTTGCTTATAGATAAACAAAATCGCCATCTTTTTTTTTCTTTTTTTTTTTTAATAAATAAATTAGTTAACGAGTTATAAGCGATTTTGATCGCATTGCAACCATTTTTTCTCCTTTTTGTTGCTACTTCGTTGTAAATTCGTTTCAAATCATCCCCTGTGAGAATCGTCTTCTGAAAGATCTTATCAAAGAATGAAGAACATTTCTCAGTTACATAGCTTTTTAATCATGATATCTACTTGCCCGAATCTAGGAAAAAGTGTTATCGGAAAAAGTGACAAACTACAAAAGCGGAAAAAAATGACACGGAAAAAAAGGGACAAGATAAACATGTTATTGGGGAAAAAGTGACAAGGAATTGATTTTGGGGATTTATTTTTGATTTTGGAGATTTATTGGCAAAGTATGAAAGGGGGGGGGGGTCGGGGGTCGGCTCTTAATTTAAGTGAATGATTTTTTCATGATGAATTAACTGTTTTGGTTCAATTTTTGTATATACGTTCATTCTGAAAAGACGCTTGCCTGATTAGTTTTGGGAACGGACGATTACCTCCCCCCCCTCCCTAAATAAGATGAATGTTTTTTTAAGCAGAATTATCCAACGTGTATCAAATTTTGGATATAGGTTCTTTCTGATAAGGCTTATATATAGTATTGTGGTGTCGCGCCTTGAGTTTCTCTTTACTAAGTTGGTTTATTTGTTAAGTTCATCAATAACACATTTTTAATTCCTCAAGTACTTTAGTAGAACCATAGATCAATTATTAAAAAAATAAATAAAACGACGTTACAACTCATAGGAGCCACACTCAAATATTACATTTCGCTTAGCACGTCTAAGCCATCTTACATCAATGTATTTTTTTGTACATTACCAGCACGTGTCTCTCTTCCAATTACCTTCCTTCCCTCTCGGTGCCAAATAATCCCAGTGTCCCCCTCAGCTCATTGCCACTAGACCAGTGCAATTATTTTCTGGGTATGTCCCTTGAGGTCAATAGCACATATTCTTCTCACCTTTTGAATGAAGATATTTTCACCCCTGCATACCTTTTCACAATAAGACTTCCCTATCTATTTTCTGCCACGATTAATGTTGTCAGTTAGTCGTCAGAATATATAATGCCTGAAGAATTTTGGGAGTTTAATGGTTAAGTATAGAGGGTGCATGGGGGGATAACCTCTCTTAAATTATATAAATGGCTTTTTACGCAGAATTATCCGATTTGCTTCAAATTTTGAATGTAGGCTCATTAAGATAAGGGGTATCTTTGATTAGTTATGGGGTTCTTTTGCTAATAAAAGGGGGGCCACGATTATTCCCCCCTTAAATTAGATAAATTGTTTTTTATGCACAATTATCTGATGTATTTCAAATTTTGGCTATAGTTTCTTTCTCATAAAGTGAATCCCTGAATAGTTTTAAGGGTTTGTTTATATATACTCTATAGCTGTTTGAATTTAAAACTGTGAATTATGTTTCTGCATAGCCTTTTTCAGTATTCTATAAACATCGTAACAAAGAAAAAAAATCCTGTTTTTCTTAAAATCATTTTTTTATTTAAATCCGTTTATTTTTTTAAGCGTTCAAACCTGAAGATCTATCAAGAACTACAGGTTTTTAAACAATTAACTTTCTAATTACTAACATAAGCTAGTAATAAAAAACTATTTTTATTACTACAAATTAATGAATTCACTAGTTCATTCGTTCGTGACATGCAACATAGTTTGTACATTAAAATTTTCTAACATATATTTTTTAAATGTTTTATATTATATTTTGTAATGTGTAATATGGAACTTTAATTAGTAAAAATCCAGTTTTAAATGATAAATATTTGGCGTAAATTAAAATGACAATTACAACAAATAATTTAGTATATTACTTTTTTGACAAATAAAAAAAAAAAAATAAATAAACCAGTTTTAAGTGCAAAATGAATGGAAATTAATCATTATCAGAAAAAAGGTAAAATGTGTTATAATGTTTTCTGACATAATAGTTTTCAATCATTAAATTAAAAAATAAAGAAAAATTGTTTTTATTTGTTATTTGCGTTCAGTTGCATTCAACTCGTTTTTTTATGTTACTTGAGTATTTTAGCGGCAAACCTTTACCGGGAAATCCCCTGATCGACAAATTTCCTAAGAGACTAGCCGCCCGCCATATCTACCGGACATCCCCCTCCGTCGAATTGAGAAAGCAAGCTTCTTTCCCCGAAAAGGTTTCCTGAATGGACTGCTGCATCCCTTCCTATTTTAACTATATTCATAAGCTTATACGCCTTACCATAATGAAACTACATCTAAAATTGAAGCAAATCGGATAATTCTGCGTAAAAATCCATTTATGTAATTTAAGTGGGGTCATCCCCAGTCCCCCCCCCCTCCTGTGTACTTAGCCATTAAGCCCTTAAAATTATTTAGAGATCCACTTTATGAGAAAAAACCTATATCAAAAATTTGAAATACATCGGATAATTATGCATAAACAATTTATCTAATTTAAGGGGGGGGGATAGTCGTCTGTTTCCTTATTTATACTTAGTAGAAGAACCTCATAACTAATCCTTGATACACCTTGTCATAAAGAACCTACATCCAAATTTTGAATAGTAATTCTTTAAATCGGTAATTCTGCATAAAAAGCTATTTATTTAATTTAAAGCGGGGGGGGGGTTATCCTCTGTTTTTGCCTTTATACTTAGCCATTAAACCCTTAAAACTATTCAGGGATTCACCTTTTCAGATAGAACCTATATTTAAAATTTCAAATATATCAGATAATTCTGCATAAAAACCGATCTATCTAATTTGAGGGGGAAATAATTGCTTGTTCCCCCTTTATAATAAGGAAAAGAACCCCTAACTAATCAGAGATACGTTTTATCATAATGAACCTATGTCCAAAATTCGAAGCAAATCGGATAATTCTGCGTAAAAAGCGATTTATTTAATTTAAGAGGGATTATCCCCCATCCCCCTCCCCTTTATACTTAGTCATTAAACTCTTAAAACTATTCAGGGATTCACCTTATCAGAAAGAATCTATATCTTAAATTTGAAATACATCGGATTATTTTGATCCGATCTTAAAAACCGATCTATCTAATTTGTGGGGAGGGGGGGGGTAATTGACCATCCTCCCTTTATAATAAGCAAAAGAACTCTATAACAAATCAGAGATACGTCTTATCATAATGATCTTATGTCCGAAATTCCAACCGAATCGGATAAATCTGCGTAAAAAAAAACTATTAATTAAATTTGAGAAGTTATGGATGGGGGGAGGGGTTATCATATGTCCAAAAACTGAACCAAAACAGTTAATTCAGCACAAAAAAACCATTTACTTAAATTAAGAACCTCCCCCTGAGACCCTTTAAATACTTAACCAATGAATCCTTAAAATCAATAATGAATTCCCAAAATCAATTCCTTGTCCCTTTTTTTTCTTGAACTTCTTTTCCGCTTTTGTAGTTTATGTCACTTTTTTTCCGATAACTTTTTTTCCGGTAACTTTTTTTCCGTTTACCCATTTGCCTATTTCGGGCGTTTTTTAAATACGAATTAATATTAATTAAAAAAACTGTCTGAAAGTAGTCCCTTTAAAATAGTAGTAAGTAGAAGTAGTTAGAAATTTGGCACCCCCTAAATCTCTGCGCCCGGCGCGACCGCCCTCTCCCCCCCCTCCTTTCGCACGGAGCTGTTAATATCTTTCCAAAGACATAAATATAAACAAATTATATACTTTCCAAACATACCTGGATTTTAAGAATGCTTGAAGGAATACGAAAGATTTAAAAAAATGATCTCTTATATCCATCTTTTTCATAATTTTTTCTCTGAATAGGATTTAATATCCATAGCGAAACGCACAATAAAGGAAACCTTAGCATTACATCAACTAACAACAGAATGTTTGCGAAATTAAGCCTATCCTTCAAAGCATGCGTTTTTGGGTTTTTCCTGGAATTGGAGTGTCCAGTCCCGTTTCCAAAAAAAGAGCCAGAAACAGATGTAACTAATTAAGACCCCCCCCCCCCCCAATGGCGCAGTATTGAAAAACCCGAGACGGCATTGGCAGTGACAGGAAATGGCCATTCCTTTTAGCCTTCGGCTGATTTCCAATAGTATAAATGAATGCCGGCCTTTTCCGAAATAAGTGACCAGTTTTCGATACTGATACCGTTACCATGTACTTTCCCCATTTTTAAAAGAAAATACATTACTGCCGCTTAAACGAGTCAAATTTTTAAATAAAATTAGATTCAATAAAGCGGCAGATTTTGAGTACAAAACAAATAAAATTCTAACTTTAGTTTTGTTTTTTATGATTCGGTTCATAAAAATGGAAATTTCTGTATTTTTGTCATGGCTCTGGGGGGGGGGGGGGGGGTTAACCCCCAAAACCCCCCCCTTCGCTGCGCCACTGTGCAAAGTATTAAAAAACCAAAGTAATTCTAGGTAAGGACGTAATAATTGTATTGTGGGAGGGAAGATATAAGAGAGGTTCTTTGAAAAGAAAAGAATGGGGCCCAGAAATATTTTTAAGAATAAGAAAAAGGTACCTGAAGTAGGTTAATTTCCAATGTACTTTGTAAAATAATAAAAAGATATAATAAGGAAGAAGCTAGATTACAATGACAGTTGAGGGGCAAGAAAGAAATGTAAATACACTGGTGGACAAAATTAAGAGATGGAGGGCATTAACCTAAATATCTCGAGAAATACTGGATAAAAATAAATGAAAATTGGTATGGATATAACTTATAGTATGACAATAATATGTGCAAAGCAAAAATTAAAGTGCCATTCATTGGCAAGAGTTATTGGCAACAGTCCAATGTGGACTGAAATTCATGATGAAAGATGGCAATGAAAGTGAGGCTTGTATGGTGTGTCGTCGCCTCTAGTAGGGAGTGTGGTCACCTCAGATAGATAGACAGTATGCACAACGAGTATGCATGCTGTTAATAAGAGAGTTAAGGATTGCTTGTGGAAGACTTTCCCGCTCTTCCACCAGAGCAGTTTTTAACTCTGGAATGGTTCTGAGTGGGGGGTTGGCATCTCGCAATAGCCCTTGCAAGAGCATCCCAAGCATGTTCAATGGGGTTAAGGTCAGGAGATTTGGCTGGCCAATCCATTCGATGAATATCCTCGCTTTCCAGATACTCCTCAACGGACGTCTACAGCGACACAACAGTCTAGGGACCTTGCTGTTGCCACAGGAGCATTAGTTTCAAGGATGAATGTTGCCAGTAGGCTCGGTGAAAGAGTGTTGTATGCCAGGAAGCCCGCCATTTGCATCCCACTCACTCTTTTCCACAAAAGAGAGCGTGCACAATGGTGCAGACAGCATCAGCACTCGACACATCTCCAATGAGCTAATGTTCTGTTCACAGATGAGTCCAGATTCAGTCTTCAATCTGATTCTCGTCGAATATTCATATGGAGGGAACCTGGGACCCGATACCATCCCAGTAACATCATGGAAAGGGACGATTATGCTGGTGGAGGATTGATGGTTTGGGCAGGGTCATGCAAGATACCCGCACAGCACTCCATGTGTTTGACACTGGTTCCGTGAATGCCCAGAGGTACAGGCAGGAGATCCTACAATCCTACGTGCATCTTTTCAGGGGTGCTGTTGGCCTTGAATTCGTTTTTATGGATGACAATGCCCGACCACATAGGGCTCGCCTGGTTCAAGAGTATCTGGAAAGCGGGGATATTCATCGAATGGATTGGCCAGCCAAATCTCCTGACCTTAACCCCATTGAACATGCTTGGGATGCTCTTGGAAGGGCTATTGCGAGACGCCAACCCCCACCCAGAACCATTCCGGAGTTAAAATCTGCTCTGGTGGAAGAGTGGCAGAATCTTCCACAAGCAATCCTTAACTCACTTATTAACAGCATGCATACTCGTTGTGCATACTGTCTGTCTGTCAGAGGTGACCACACACCCTACTAGAGGCGACCAGACACCATACAAGCCTCACTTTCATTGCCATCTTTCATCATGAATTTCAGTCCACACTGGACTGTTGCCAATAACTCTTGCCAATGAATGGCACTTTAATTTTTGCTTTGCACATATTATTGACATAGTATAAGTTATATCCATACCGATTTTCATTTATTTTTATCCAGTATTTCTCGAGATATTTGGGAAAATGCCTCCCATCTCTTAATTTTGTCCACCAGTGTAGCCGCAAATATCATATTCAATGAAAATCATTCGATGACTTCCGAAATAGGATCTCAATGATTTAGAGTTTAAAAACCAAGAATCTATAATGTGAAATCGATACAGAGTGTTTTCCTTTACTTTAACAGTTTCATTTGTAAAACAAATATATGCAAATTGTTATCAAAATTCGCCAGGAACTAAATTTGGAATAGTTTTATGAGTTTGTTTTTTAAAAATTAAATATGAAGCTAAATATAGAAATTAAATTATTGTCTATACTTAAGTTTCTGTTTCCTAAAGTTATGCGCAATATTTCAATAGTAATGAAAATGATTTTGCAAGAATTGGATTCAATCGGCCTCGTATTTGGAAGAGTTTAAATAAAGCGTTGTATGAAAACATTACATGTAAAAAACATAGCAATAAAGCCACAAACCACCTGAAAAAGTTTGTATGTAACTGTTTCATAAAAGAGCAATTTCTTGATATTTATTTAATAGTAACAGCATCACATATGATTACTGAAAGTATATTCTCTGCTATAACCAAAGTATGTGTACAAAGGGTATAACGAGATAAGAATGGCGAAATGGTTCCCATGGTCAACGACTGAATTACTATTTGTACTAGTATCAGCACTCTAAAAGAGTATGAAATGAAAGGTCTTTGACCCCTGATCTTGACCTAACTTTAAGATATTCGAAAAAGTTCGTTTGTGCGTCGTTATTTTTTAAATGTATTTTTCTGAAAAACTATAAAAGCTAGAAAGATGGGACCAATAGCGTATATTAATAGATACTTTGAAAAATATTTTGTATTTTCTTTTCCGAGTTTTCGTGAAATGACAACTGTGCAAAATAATTAAACAAAGTATAAATATATATATATTTTTTGTACTGTTATGTTATGTCTAAAGCGCCAAAACATATATAATATTCTTAATTTATACACTTATATCACACAAAAGCTGATCAAAATCAAAGGGATGCTTTTTTGAGTAATATCTAAGAAGGAAATAGGAAAGGGAAAAATAGAATTTCTAAATAGAAAAAAAAGAGAAAAATTGATACCAGAAAATTTAAAAGAGAAACTAGACAAATTTAACACACTGAAATACGGTGTGATGAAACCAGTGATCGACCCGACCTACATCCCGAATATATTTGTCCTGCTGAAAGTTTGTCTAAAAATTGTTTAAATGATGAAGTCAATATTGTAATAAATGAAAAGAGTGATGATGATGATTGAAATTATATCTTTATTTATTACGTTTCATATATTTTTTCTTTTAATATCTTTTTTCCTTTTATTACTTTGTCTTTTTATATGTTTTACTCTATATTCAGCAATTTGTTCTGCATTGTTTTGATTGACTAATCACTAATGTTCTCTGCATCTGTAATGTTAATGTTCTATGTTATGCCTTCAATATTCCTATTGGTTGTTTTCTTTAATCTGTTCATTTCTTTACCATTTCCTTTTCTTTTTGCATCTTCTTTTGGGCCTGATGAAGAAAGACAAATTTCTTTTGTTAAGCCTTGCGCGTTTCGTAATATTCTGATGTTATTAAGACTTTTTTTTTTCTCTATTTTCTGTGTTGTAATAATGTTTGCAGTTGTTTTGTACTTATTTATTATGAAACAGAAATGGAATGTTTTACTTAGATGGTCGGGATTCCAAGATTTGTTTTATCTTTTCTAACTCACACAGTGAAAAATTAAGTTACTTCAAAAATATTTAATCTTTGTCTCGAATCCAGACATATTTTGTAAATGAGGAAACCGGAAAATTCATCACTATAGGTCACGAAACCATTTACTCTTGTTACGATAAAAGAAAAAGTAAAAGAAGAAACTTCGATTGATATAATATACCTTATAAGTAAATGATTAGCGGGTCCAGGGGAACTCTTGGAAACAGCTTGAGTGGTTTTCCCTAAAAGGGCCTCTCGTCTGTCTTTTAGCTAACTGAGGAAAAAGTTGTTTTGCATAGCTGCTGCGCAAAGTAGATATCCCCCCCCCTTCCCCCATTCTCCCATACACAGTTATTTCGTTTTAAGGAATATGGACATTTCTAACAACTTTTCATGTTTTTTTGTTACCACTATTTACGAATAATAATTTTTGTGTGTAATTTTAATCTTTGAATATTGATTTCTGCTGTTAAGGGTTTTCTAAAATGTAAACTTCTATTTCCCGATACAATTTTTATTTCATTCTTATTCGCAAATGTATAAAATTGACAAGCGTTCTTATTAAGAAATTCTTCCATACTTTTGAAAAAGGGCAAAGGATCTTGCAAAAAATATGCACAGAATTGATACTATGAACCAAATTTCTTTACATGATATTCCGGAAAATGTTTGCATAAAACAGTACTTGCTAATAACTCAAATTATAACGAATTTATTGAAAAAAATAATGATATTTGATTCCATATCACTTCAAGAGCCATGCTTGCTAATTTCATGCTTTATTGTTTAAAAATGATTCCGTAAATTCGTCAGTAAATCTCGTGATTTTCAGCGGAGAAAAATAAATTTTCGATAACCGCTTTAAATAAAACGATTATTTGCATTGGGAAATAGTGACATGTGACCATGGGTATGTTAAATAGAAAAAGATCCAAAAATTCATAATCTATCACACTTCATATCTTGGAAAGAAGAAAAAAAAAACCCTTCAAAACCACCTTTTTTCTATTTTAAATGAAAGAACATATACTTTATAAACAGTAGATTGCTTGTACTCTGTTTAACCCTTTGCGCTCTGGTGGGTAAATCTCTTCGAAATTCCAAATGTCACATCGGCACCAGTATTTTGCAAAGGAAAAAATCGGTTAACGATATACACACACAAAAAAAAAAAAAAAAAAAAAAAAAATGCATTAAACCTTTTTCAAATAAATTTAGTCATTTTCTGGTGTCATTGTGAGATTTTGGAATTAAAGTTATGTGGTAGAAAATTCAACCATCAGAGCTCAAAGGGTTAAAATATAAAGTACTTTACAACTTAAACTCAAAAAGAAAATTGACAAAAAACATTTCTTCAGCATACATTTTTTTCACATTCTGAACCTAATTTGTATATTTTGTTGATATTAAATAAATAAATAAATAAATATATATATATATATATATATATATATATATACACAAACTAAATTTAAATAAAGTAAAAACAAAAAATAAATTTCAGATTATCGATGCATAAAGTTTTTTGTGTTTAAAAAGGAAAACAAAATTTGATTCGGTTTTAAAAATATAGAAATAATCCTAAATCTATGAAAATTTCTTAAACAAGTATTAAATAATTATAATAAGAGATACTTTATTGACATTAAAGTATAATTGTTTGATAATTGAATTATACTTTAATTGACATTAAAGTATAATTAATATATTGTCAATACTTTATTGACATTATTTTTACTGATAGTTTTGTGTCATTTAACACATTGTTGAATTGAGACAATTATAATCGTCTGTTCGTCACTGCCAACTTTTGTGCCTTTGCATATTTATTTATTTATAGTTCTTCGCTTTAAAAAAGTTTAATAGTCCTGGAGAAATGGAAAAACAGAAGAAAATTATTGGCGTTCAGATGTTTGTTCTATTCTAAAAACATCTTTTGTAATCGCCTTTTTGCACATCATTTCTAGAAGCCATTTAAAAACTCTTTGAAAAATTTCGCTGGAATTAGTGCCCATGACCAATTTTTCAACAGTAATCCGTACTGTAAATGGAATTCTATCTCCAAATATTATTGATCATTGTGCGCGCGGCAGCGCGCAACAATAATATGATTGAGCGATAGTGCACACGGATTTTTCAATTTTTCTTTTTGCAATAACTAACTAAATACTTATCCAATTTTGATGATTTTTTTTTAAATGTTCGTCTGACCAAGAAGCACAACATAGCACAAAAATTATTTTTTTTATGGCATACTGTAGGTGTACTGTAGAGTATTCTGAAAATCGGACAAAAATTTTGTGTCACAGCACTTTTCTCGAAAACTACTAAAGATAAAAACTTAATTTTTTTTTAAACAAAAGACAAACTTTTTATCCCGAGGTAGTCATCGAGAAAACGTTATTTCGCTGGGCGGTTTTTCTGAAATTGCATATTTTCCAAACTTGGTCATAAATGGGTATATCTAACGTTCTATTGCAGATAGAATGTTGCGGTAAAGTTTATTTTAAAGATTTTGCGATGCTAATTAATCCTGCAAAAATTCATAGCTTTACGTTAAACAGTTTTTTTACAAGATGAAATAAAAGAATGGCAGTCATCAATCTAAGGTACTTGTGATCATCGGAGAGAAAAACCAGTTACACCATTCGATTAAGCATACAAAAATACAGAATACTTTTTTTTCTCTTATTTTTAACTTAATTTTTTAACGAATTATGAATTTTTTTGAAATTTTTGACATGCTGATTTTTGTCATTTTTTAACACTAGAACGCCCGGATGGAGTCGATTCGACTCCAATCATGTAACTAAATTTCAATTCGAACCAGAAAAATTTTCTTGAAATAATTTAAATCTAATCCACGCAAATTTACGTTAAATAAATCAATTAAATAATTTTGAATAAAAATTCTGGTGAGAAATATTATTTTCAAACTTGAGTAGAATTTCTGGGCGTTCTAGTGTTAATGAATCATTTACTGAATAATTATGCACGGTGTCTAGCCCTGGTGGCTGTCAAATTTGATTTTTAATTTTAAATTAGGCAATTTTTTGCACCATGCCAAATTTATATTTTATCCATTTTTTTCATTTATTTATATTTTGTTTTTAGCACAATGGCATCAATGGCAAAAATGCTTGGCATACCTGTCAAATATTGGGGCCCTGTACTTTAACAAAGTGTATTTATTATAAGTATATACCGTATTTATTCTAATAGAATGCGCCCTCTAATAGAGCGCGTCTTCTAATAAAGTGCGCACCTTGGTGCTGATTGAAAAAATAAATATACGGAAACGATATAGTAGATAAGTAGAAAACGATTACTTAAATGCATTATCGAGGATTCTCATCGATCAAAATAGAGATATTCTATCAAAGCGATGGAGTGGCGATGCAGCAAAAGATTCAAATTTTGAACAATGTACCACTCCTGTAAACTATAGCCTGTAAACCAAGTATATGCACACTGTTAAAAATCTGCTGCATTTTGCTGCAACGCACTCCCCTGCTTGTATAGAAAACGGTTACTTGGCCGTGAAATGGCGCTTTCTCATTGGTTGGAATAGAGATATTATATACAAGTGGTGGAGGGCGTTGCAGCAAAATGCAGCAGATTTTTAACAGTGCACTGTTAAAAATTTGACCCATTTGTTGCTGAGTCACTCCACAGCTTTTATAGAATGTCTCTTTATGGCCAATGAGAATGCTCCATAACACAGTAAAGCAATCGTTTCCTATAAAAGCGGTGGAGTACGTTTTTAATAAGTCCGTAATAAATACGGATTAAGAAAAAAAAGAAGCATGGTTTTTGTATCAAACTTTACTCTTGCATAAAAAAAGTTCCTGTTTTTGGCAAAAAAATGGATATTTGAATGAAAAATCTATTCTTTGAAATGATTTATTATTTTATTCACTTTAGTAAAAAACTGATTTTTTTTTTTTTTTTTTTTTTTTTTTTGAAAACCACCGTAGAATTTTGGTATAGAAAAACCTGTTTAAATTTTTTTTTTTATTTGTAACACCAGAGTATTAGAGTATGTAGCATTTTTTAATTTCAATACAAATAAGATTTTGTTTTCTATATGTAAAATACAAAACAAGTTGTGCAGTATCCCTATGGAATATGGAAAAATAGAAGGACTAGTGAAAAATGCTCCAAGGAGCAGTGCAAAAGCAGAATATGATTTTAATTGAGCATTAAAAAGTAATGGACAAGTGCTTCTGTTAATTACTGAGCATGAGGAAGGATAAGAGCTTCTTGGCTACAACTCACTTCAATGCCAACTTTGAAAAAATCATATTTGCGCTTTTTCCGTGAAAACAAATCAGTCGCAGTTACTATAAAAATGTATAGTGTAAAGACGTAACCAGTAAAGATGCAGCTTAATTAGACATAAATGTAAAGGAAGGCGACATAATGCCAGATACCTAGTTCCTGCAGGTATCACATTCATGCACTGCCACCAAACATACCCTAAGTGTATAATTGCACAGAAAATTGATTTGTAGTATAGTGCAGAGTGAACAGTGCAGTTAACATCAGAGATGTAGTACAGGCTATACGCCGTACACCTTCTGGACTTTTTAATAGAACACCATATACCCTCTGTTTTTCAAGAAAGCTTATAGTATACACATTCTAGAATATCCCTCTGCTTAGAGCATATATCTTATGCTATTTTTATGACTACACCCCTGGTTAACATCTAAAGCACGGTGGAAAATTCTACTAAAGAACCGCAAATTTCTTTTATATGGAAAAAGCGCAAATATGATTTTTTCAAAGTTGGCATTGAAGTGAGTTGTAGCCAAGAAGGGATCCCTTATCCTTCCTCATGCTCAGTAATTAACAGAAGCACTTGTCCATTACTTTTTAATGCTCAATTAAAATCATATTCTGCTTTTGCACTGCTCCTTGGAGTATTTTTCACTAGTAATTAAATATAGTTTGACCTCGCGAATGCAATTTCATATTATATTTATTGATTTAAACTATTGGTTTCAAACTGACGGACCGCTTCTTACCATTTCATTCACCCCATTTAATCTAGGAATTTGAAGAAAGGATGTTCAAATCCTTTGACAAAAAATTGAGGATCACCAATACATGTCTGATTAAAATACTTAGCATTTTTAAATCGAAAAATTTCTGTTATTAATTAAGGCAAATTATTCTATACTAAAATTAAAATAGTGGTAGCTCTGTGACCCGCAGGTTTGACACCTCTGCTTTAACCCCTTGGGGACGAGCGACACGCATATGTGCGGCAAAAAGGCTTAAGAATCCTTGTCTATCCCCACCAGTAAAATTTTACTGTAAGATTTTCCTTATTTAAACGGCACATTTTCTCAATTTAAAAAGGTGCAAATATCTGTTTCTAAAAACTGGTGACAAAACATTAAAAGATTCGCAAAAGGCTCCATTCGCGAAGGGGTTAAAAAATTGCAAAATGTAACCTTACAGTTATAGGGTGATTATCTCAATTGAATAGAATATCACCTATCTTAACATAAGATTTTCGTACCGACACTAGCACTCCAGTGTTGGTCGACAGCAAAACGAATTCGAGCGTTTTAATTGACATTTAGAAAATAATAATAATAATAACTTCTGAAACGACTGGTCTGCATACTTTATAAATTAAATAATTATATTCGTTTTTTCCCCCGCATATTAATTAAATAAACGAGTTCATGATTTATACTTTTATCATATAGGGTTCCCTTCCCATTGGTCCGTTTTTTGAAAACCTGTAATATTTAACAACAAATATATATATATATGCGTTACGTTTTTGCAACATTTGAAATAAAAACGCTTTTCCGTGTAAGTTTGTATTAACAATTTGAGCTCTGATGGTTGAATTTTCTACCACTTACTTAATCTCCAAATGTCACATTGACACCGGAATATTCAACCAAACTTATCCGAAAATAGAAGAATGCATATTTCCATGTATATTATATAACGAACATTTTGTTTACAAAATACTGGTGCCAATGTGACATTTGGGCAATTTGAAGAAACACGCCCCTGAGCTCAAAGGGTTAAACTTATAAAGCAGATTTTTGTTTGAAAAATAGTGGTATTCAAAAAACGAACCGAGTGGGAGCCTTGATCACAAGATCTTATAATAGATCTGTCTGCAAAAATCGAAGAAATGCTCTATATGCAGAGCTGGCAAGGCTCCGGCTTTTGCACACCACTATTATCGTAGAAAGAATGTTGTTATTTTAGATCGCCCAAACGTTCTAATTAAATAAAGGAACACTTTCTGTATTAAAATACTAGTGTCCAAAAGCCAAAGACTTGGCAGCCCAGGATATATATTTCTCGTGGTTACGCTTGTAGCATTTTGTGTGTGTATGAATTTATAATATGCAAGTATATATTGTTATAAAATTTTTATGGCGATTAAAATCTTGCCGACACCTGAATCATTGCCATCATTGTGAAAGATTGCCAATCATGCCAAATAATTTTTTGGCCAATACTGGTGACGTTGACATCTAGACGCAAATGAATCCTCTGATGGGATTATTATTCTACGATTGAAATGTTTGTATTTAAATTTTTATTTCCTTTTGCTTTCATTTCATTGTAGCTAAAATAAAAGTTGGTTGAAAATTTGATAAGATCTCGTGCATACATTGGTCAGTAAATCCATCTTCCATCGTTTGTTCATTCTTCCATTCGTTAGTCCGTCCATCCAGCAGGGTTTGGTTTCTGACGTTAGAAACTGGTTTTTGGTAAGACAAGTGTCAAAAACTGATTTAAACCGTCAAAAACTGGTTTAAACCGTCAAAAACTGGCTTAAACCGTCAAAAACATGTAATGCACTTTAAAACATTTTAAGAACAAGAGGAAAACATTGAATAAGTCTTAATGATTTAAGTAATTTTTTATTTAACATTAATTATTGTAATTTAATAATTACAAAAAAAGTTAAATTATTTTAATTGAAATGTAACTTTTTTGTTTTTTAGAATGTTCAAACAGAAGAAAATGATTTTGTACAGTTAATAATATGGATCAATTATCAATTTTACCCCTTAGCATCCTAGAGCACATAACCAATTTAGCACATTTTTTTTACTCCCAAACGATTTCTGAGTTTAGAGTTTATGAAGCGAAAGTTAGAAAATACTCTCTCAATTGATGCTGAGCTTGCACAGCTTGATAGCAGAAGCATTGCTAGTTGAGCAAGTTTGGAGGCAGGTTCAGCCGAAAAGCTATTGCATGATACCTTTCCACCAAGTAAAAAGATTAACTGCCCTCCCTATAGAACTGAAATAAGAAGGATCTGTGACGATCTTGAAAGATGTGATTTGCTATCTGTTGACAAAATGTACCGTTGTTTCGCAATCTGTTTTTTGCAATTTGTTGAAGAAATTTGCCATTTGTTCACAATCTTTTGACAAAATCTGCTTTTTTTTTCATGATCCTCTAACAAAATTCACGTTATTCTTACGATCCTTTACAAAATTAGCGATTTTTCTTTGAATGATTGACAAAATTGATTTTTTTCAGCGATCATTCGTTGAAGTTTGCGGTATATTTTGTGTCCAAATTTGCGGATTTATGACAGATTTTTTTCTTCTTCTTCTCTCCGGAAATGATTGTTTTAATTTTTTGGAAAATTCGGACCAGAATCACCCATGAGACCAGAGTAAAAGAAAACTGACGCACCTTGTATTGTTGCATTAAAACAACAACAACAACAACAAAAGCAATCTACACTTCTCGAAGTTTTTTTCTAAATCCTAGGTAATGCTGTAAGTTCCCAAAAGTAACATAAAAAATTAAAAAAACTGAGTAAAAGGGAAAAAAATGTGCAGCTCATGTGAGCATTTTCAAAACTTATGTTTTCTTTCTAAAAAGCACAATTTTGCTAAACAAAATTTAAATAAAAATATTACCAGGTTAAAAATTTGTATATAACAGCAATACTTTACTATATACTAATTACTAATATACAATACAGTAATAGTGAATTTTTAATATTATATCTAATGTTGTATATGTGTGATAGATATTTAATGTGAAATTTTACAGATCAATGTAGTATTTGAGGTTTCTGACGAAGTTTTTGATAAGAGGTTTTTGACATGACGGTTTAAACCATGATTTAAACCGGATAAAACCGCACACTGTCAAAAACTTGCCAACCCTGCCATCCAGTCATTCATCCTTCTGTTCGTTTGAATAAATATCCATTCATCCACTCGCAAAAGGCGAAGCGTTTTTAAAATGTTAACCAAAATTCCATGTGAGGAGAGAAATTTCTCAACAAATGAAAAACCATTTTCTGTTATTTGATTAAAGCTAAAGTAAATGTTAGCTTACAGTAAATTTAAGAAGGAATTTTTTCTAGCACTTTTTATCGTATGCATACATTCATCTGAATTCGTCTATTCCACATTCTTAAATTCATGCATAATCCCGTCCTTTCGTCCATTCATCTATCCATTGTGTCATTCCTCTTTCGAACATTGATACTTTCATTCATCTAACTACCCATTCATCCATACTTACCTTTAAAAACTTTTTTTATAAAAAGAGAAAAGTTTAAAAACGAGTAGTCAAAATTGCATGTGACGAGAGAAGTTCCTCAACAAATGGAGATAAAGTTATAATTGCAAAATATACACTGCCTGTCTATTTTGAGTTGAATAAGCAATAAACATCACCATTCTTTATGAGCTTTTTTTCTTTTTTTGTCATTCCATGCAACATTAAGTAATAAGTTTTTTGCAGCTGTTAATTAGCGTACAAAAAATATCTTAAAGGCAAACGTTCAAACAAAACTTATTATCCCTGCCACATTTCTAAAAACTGGTTTTCTGTAAAGGAAAAATAGAAAATAGAATAATTAAATTCAGAAAGATTCGAAAAAAAAATGCTCCTAACACATTTTCTTGCTTCCTTTTGTTTTATTAACTTAAGAATGTTTTCGATTAAACGAACTTTAAACTTGAGACATTTCCATACAAATAATGCATAGTTAAATGTAGCGTAAGTAAATAACACACGTATTACAGTACTGCAGATGGGAAGAGCAGGCATTGGTGAAACGGCCTGGAGGGTCGAGCATCTGAACGAGTTCTGACTCAAAATCCCCCTCCCCATATCTATCCACTGATAATAGAAATTTCGTCTTCAGAGCAGAGGATGAATACGAAAGCACCTGGGAGTGACTTCAAGCTTTGGAAATTCATATGAAAATTCGAGTTGCCTTTGGTCGCGGTTCGTGATCTTCAAAATTCTTTACAAATTGGTATTTGTCTCGGATAATAAATTAAAGCTGTTTTGGATTCATTGAGCAATAATAATTGTGTTTGTAATTTATTCATTGTTATTGACATTACTCGTTTTGTTTTCCAAATGTGGGAGGTGTTTTACAAACTTCGAGAGTGTTAAATGATTTTTTATATATTGAAAATGTAAAAAAAATATTATTAAGCTCGTACTCCAACATTACTCCAAAATATAGATTTTTGATCATTACTTTTTCTTTGTGTCAACAATAGAAACAAATTTTTTTAATTACAGGCGAAATCTGGACTCAGGTATATTTTATGGCAAATACAGTTTCATATAGTTTTACCTTTCAAAATTACTTCTTGAGTCTGGGAGAACCCCATATTCTATCTCCATATTTATATTCTATCCACTGATAATAAAAATTTCGATTTCATAGCTGACAAACAAATTGGTATTTGTCTCGCATAACAAATTATGGATGTTTTGAATTTACTGAGAAATAATAATTCTGTCTGCGATTTATTCATTATTACTGCCACTGCTTGTTATGTTTCGCAATTGTGGGAAGTGTTATTTTAAAACTTCGAGTGTGTTACATGAAATTACATACTATTTTTTTTGAAAGAATTCAAGGAGAACTTAGGTATTTTAAATGACATTGTGTACTTTATAAATGTTAAAAAATTTAGATGGGCAACATTAATCAAAACTTTAGTTGCATTACCTCTTTTTTAAGTCTGCTATTTAACATTTAAATCACATGATTCGCAATCTTCATGCTTGATAGCAAAAATTTTAATATTTTATTACGCAAGGTGATTAAATAAGGCAAATAATTAATATTAAATATTTTGGTATAACTCTACGCATCTTGGTGAAATATGAATAAAAAAAATTGTATTCCAAATTATACAATATTATACAAATGTTTTTTGTCAATGTAAAATAATTTTACATTGCCAAACAATATTTCTTGAGTCTACAGGAAATAAAATAACCTAAAAAAATATATATATACTTATTTTCTTCAAAAACAAATATTTGCTCTTGAAACTGCTTTGGCCATTAATAATTATACTACTTTATTAATGGATATTAATGCTGATCATTTCGTTTGCCAAGTGTAGAGGTGCTTAAATCTAGGAGCGTACAAAATGAAATTTTCAACTTCGTAAATGTTAATTATATAAGTAATTTGGTCATTAAATATATTCTAAAATAAAGATATTTTTCTCTCTTTGCATCAAGGAATGGAGGTTGAGTTATATTTTCACTACAAGCGAAGCTGGACCCGGATATGTTCATTTCAAATACAACTAGTTCCGAATGATTTTATTTTTCAAAAAATATTTTTTGTGTCTAAGTGAAATAAAATAATCTTAGAAAACATCTATTTTCTCGAATTAATTATTCGCATCAGAAATTGGGGGAAGTTGAAAACAATTTAAAACCTTTGTTGCTATAGCAAGAATTTAAATAATGCACTAAATCTCTCATCTGCAAAAAATATTCATAAGAAGTAAAAATAACGTATGGATTATTAAAAATAACCAGAAAAAATTTGATTTACAAATATATCACAGTTTCATAAGCAGAGCTTTTCTTTTGAAAAAACATTAGGAAAAGACTGCTTTTTCTCTCTTTCACACACAAATAAAGATAATGATCACAGAAAAAAAAAAAAAAAAATCTCGATTATGTGCAAGCGCATGTGCCGTCACTGCTGGTGATTTTTTTAATTCTTTTCTTTATATTTGTTATTACACGTATTCTTTATATTTGCTTCACTACACGATTATTTCTATTTTATGAAAAAAAATTATTTGAAATCTATATATCGGTATAATAATGGGGAAAATAATTAAAAAAAATAAATTTCAAATTTTCAACTAAAATTTTATATTTTATGCGGCATGTATCGTATGTACACAATTGGGATTTTTTAATATTGTATTGCTGTATTTTACAAAATAAATGGGATAAAATTAATTTTATCTGCTTAACACTCTGAAACTTTCTTTATATTAATATTTTTAAGTATTCAGTAAAAATAATAAAAGTAAATTTTGCCGTAATAGCTTCATAGAAATTTTTTTTTTTTTTGTTTCCGAAGAACAAATTCTAATTTTTCGTCGAATGCAGCCATGTGGCATGGACAAAATACCGTAATTTCCGGCTTATAATCCGCGGATCAAACAATTCTTTTTGGACCCAGAAATATTATCTAGTGATTGAAGACAAATATTAACGGCGATCTAATAAGTTATGTTTCGCTTTAACCCTTGGGATGAGCGACACGTATACGTGCCGCAAAAAGGCTTAAGAATCCGTGTTTATCTCCACCAGTAAAATTATACTGTAAATTATGCCTTATTTAATCGGAGCATTTTCTCGATTCAGTAAGGTACAAATTTCTGAATTTAAAAACCGGTGACAAAACATTAAAAATTTCATAAAAGGCTCCCGTCGCGAAGGGGTTAAAAAGCTTCTGGGTCGAAAAATGATTGTTTCAGGGATCCCAAATGGTCCGCCAACTGCACATCAGAATTTTCTTAGAGAAATTTTCTTTTTAGATTTTTCTTGCAAATTGCTAAGAAACCAACTTTGGAAGTTAGTTCTAGCGCAAATACGGCAGAAACATATGATGAAAAATTCTGTTAAAAAATAATGATGTTCAGTTCGCGGACCATTTGGGATCCCTGTTGTTTGTTCCGCGTATTATACGCCGTAAATTACGGTAAGTGTTATTTAACACTTTACGATGTTCTTAATCAGTTACAGCGATCTTATTGGCCGAATTCGTGAAACATAATGGGAATTATAGTATTTTTTGGGGTGTGCCCAGGGCTCCCAAACGGTCCGTCAACTGAACATCAATATTTTTTTAGAAAAATTTCCTTTTTTAGATTTTTCCTGCAAATTGCGCAGAAACCAGCATCGAAAATACTTTTTAGTGCAAATTCTGTTGAAAGTTACCATGAAACTTTCTACTAAATAATATTGGTTTTCAATTCGCGGACCATTTGGGAGCCCTGGGTGTGCCACATATGGCACACGGTGTAGTGAAGGATTTAAAACTGTATCTGTCTTATGTCCCGTAAGACACCCGTAAGACATGGTGACGTCACTGCAACGTCGTTGTGAAGTCACATTGTGACTTTGTGACCAGCGATTGTCGATGTGATGTCACGTGACGTCGATGTGAAGTCACAGTGACTAAAATGTGAAGTCGTTATGGCCGTTTTAGGGCTTTTTTGTGACGTCACATTGTGACCACTTTGTGACGTCACAATGTGACCAATTTGTGAAAAGTGTATCATTTGTGACTACTTTGACATTAACATTGTGACGAACTGTGAAATTTTTTTTAGAAAGTCACATCTTAGTCACAATGTGACGTCACTGAGTGGTGGCATTTTCGTCACAGATGTGATGTGACCAAAGTGACTCACAGTGACGTCATTGTGACGTCACTGTGAACATGCATGCTATGAGGGATGGTGAATTCACTGCAACGTCGTTGTGAAGTCACATTGTGACTTTGTGACCATCGATTGTCGATGTGAAGTCACAGTGACTGAAATGTGAAGTCGTTATGGCCGTTTTAGAGCTTTTTTGTGACGCCACATTGTGACCACTTTGTGACGTCCCAATGTGACCAATTTGTGAAAAGTGTGTCATTTGTGACTACTTTGACATTAACATTGTGACGATTTCCTAAAAATTTTTAAGAAAGTCACATCTCAGTCACAATGTGGCGTCACTGACTGGTGGCATTTTGGTCACAGATGTGATGTGACCAAAGTGACTCACAGTGACGTCATTGTGACGTCACTGTGACCATGCATGCTATGAGGGGTGTGTCTAACTTTAGGGCTGCAAGGTCCAGGAATTCTTTGTTAAAATAGCTACTACTTTTTCTGATTATTAATCATCGTTTGACTTAATCGCGTATTTAATCCCCTTAAGTTTTTTTATTATTTGCTGGATATTTATTATTTAGACGATTGTATGTAGAGATATTTGAATAAAATTTTCAACCATAAAAAATGTCAAGTATGCAACATACCTTTACACAAGAAAATACATCAGAAAACCTTAAGCCGAAAATTTCTAATAACCATACATTTTCTTTTTGTGGGTACAGCAATCGAAGAAATTTGTAATGTTTCATAAAATATGTCTCTTCTTTTTGTCCGCTTCTTATTGTATTCATTGAGGATAAGTTTTCCGTAAAAAATAAGCTTGAGATGAATTAATAAATATTAGTCACAAGTATAATAGTTAGTATTAATAAAATGTTCCATATTTAATTAGCGAACTCAGCGATTCAATAAGTGCAAAAGTTTTTTTAAATTTTACTGTGGTATTTGAGTCACTTAAAAATGAGATCTGACGTTATTAAAAAATATATAATAAAGTACTTTTCAAACTAAGTTGATAATTGCTAAAAGATACAAAAATGCAATTATTCTGAAAACAAATACCTATATTAAGGTTGATAAATTTCATCGATCGGACGGCGACATATTCATAATCTATGCTGATACAAATATTTTCGCAAAACGATGTTTTAATTGAAAACTGGTAAACAAACTCACGAGATTTCATGCATAATCAAATCAAGTGCAATAATAAAAAATGGATATTTGTGATCGTGAACTGTTTTATACTATTCGTTACCTGAGAATAATAAGTTTCTAGTGGCCGTTTTCTTTTTAAAAATGGCATTTTGGCATAAGAAGGCACTATTTGTATCTATGAAGGCATTCTTGCATTGAAATGAAGTTATATATAATTTATTTCCACTTGCAGTAGAGAATAATTTAGTTTTAACAAAAATTTTTCGAAAGCAGTCAGAATCCTATACCAAAAAGTCATTTTTTTATGAAATAATTGTTAGAACCTTATTATTCTTTGGTGGTGCATTGTTTCTTAGTCTTATAATCTGCATAAATGCTTTTCAATTTTCGGTAATTCCATGGAGGCTGAATCATTGCATATATTTCACTACGTAAAAAAATATTTACAGATTCTCGGATAATGGATGTCAAATAAAATCTTGATGAATAAATTATTTTACTTTAAAATCTATCTGTTAAAGTTCTTTGTTATACAGGGTGATTCAAAACTTATCATTAAAATTTCGTGAGGAGGTAGGGTACATCTAGACGACTTGGAATCACAAAGGAATGCGAGGTCGAAAACGCCTTCCTGACCCAATAAGGGCATTGTCAGTGTAGCCAGTGGGCTACATTTTTTTAAATTCGGATTTGTTGATTGGCACATTTGATTTTTTGAAATAGTAAAATTCCCTTTGTTTTCAATTTATTTAATATATCATTAAACATGGTAAAATTTATCATTTCACAATAGTAGTGCCATTCAAGAAATCGAAAAGGATAGCCCACTGACAACTCTGCCATAGCCAAAGATAAGCTTTGTGTGATTCAGCCTTTACAATCCCAGTGTTGCCAATGGGCTTTTTTTTCCTTTTTTTTTTATTTCAGAATTTTTTTTTTTTTTTTTTTTTTTTTTTTTTTTTTTTTTTTTGATTGGCGCCAATTTTTGGAAATTATTTTACATTCGTCTTATTTAATGACATATTAATTCAGGTGAAAAGAAGAGGAATTTTACCATTTCAGACAAGTGGTGCCAATCAAGAAATCAAAATTACAAAAGAAAGTATCCCATTGGCAACACTGCCAATGCCCTTACTGGGTCAGGAAGGCGTTTCCGACCCGGTATTCCTATGTGATTCCGACTCACCTAGGTGTACCCTAAATCGCCAAGAAATTTGAACAGTAAGTTTTAAATCACCCTGTATAGTCTGGCCAATGATGCAGTTGGATTGATATACATTAGTGACGTTTACTACAAGTTACTTCCAGTGTAATAGAATGCAGATTATATTTACAGGAATACACAAAAGATTTCGGATACTCTACTGTTTCCGAAGTACTCTATAGTATCATACCAAGACCTGAATATTTTTAAAACTTCCTTATGGGACCGTTCAAGTATTACGTAAGCATATTTTTAGTTATTTTGTACCCCCTCCCCCCCCCTTGTAAGAAAATATAAGCAAATGCTTGACCCCCCCCCCTTTGCTTACGTAAGATTTTATGACAGTTTATACATTAATACTTCTTGACTTATAAAAAGTTACCAATCAATTACATTATTAATCCTACAAATTTATATAGGTATATAGGGATTGTGATATCAAAATATATAAATTGGTTTTAATATATTGTTGCTTATTGCATTAAACAAACCACAGAATACAAAATGGTTTAAATATATTGTTATTTATCACTTTGAACAATAAAACAAGATATACAAGAAGTCTTAACTTACTTAAGGCATCATAACTAAAATTTTTGACATGAATCATATAAATTTTGGAGTTCAATTTGGTGTTCATATTTTAATCTGATGTCCAGGATCCTTGAACCCATGTTTCAACATTGTCTATTATAAAGTTTTCACTGGAACAGTGGCCTGGGGTATTGCAGGTTTCCGGTCCTTGTTTGCTTGTTGAATTTGAACTGCAGTTGCTTCGTTGTTTAACGCTTACGTAAGAATTGTCGTGACCCCCCCTCGCCCTTGTCAGAAAAAATAAGCAGACTCTGGAGCCCTCCCTCCCCCTTTAGTGCTTACGTAATACTTGAACGGTCCCTATAGTACGCACCTGATTTTCTACGGTTTACGCGCAATTTCCAACTTGTTTTATTTTATTTTTATTTTCGAAAACATTTGTATTATTATAGATTCCGAGAAGGTCACCGGCTGAGCTATAAAACTTGTCTATCTGAATAAAGATATTTATTTGCCTAATAAGTGTACTTTTAACACTTCTAGCAAGTATTAACGTAATTTGATGATTTAAGTAATTTTCATACATAATTTTATAAAGTATTTTCTTTGATTCTTTATAGTATTCTATAAAGTAGAGTTTTAATTTTTATCAGTTTTTAATCCCATCTGTCGAAATGCGTGGACATATTTTCTTTTCTTTTTTCCACGACAAAATAAGCTCGAGATGAGTTGATAAATATTTTTCACAAGTCCCCATCACTTTCCATGAAAGAAAAACAAAAGTCTACTCTTGATTCGCGACCTTATTAATGATCCACTTCATCGTATCAAAACAATGTGCAAAGAAACTGAGGGAAATTTTTTTTTTCTTTTACTTGATATTACCTGATGAGACCTCATTAATAAAGTGCCGAAACTGCGATCTTGTGACGTTACGCTTACTTTTGTTTTTCACATGTTTGCACTAACTGAACTTTACTGTTGTATTTAAGTCACGAAGGAATATGAATATCTTATGTTTATTGTTTAAACAGGTGTTCATTTGAATTTTCAAGGTTGTAAAATTCGCTCAAAACGCTGATTTCTTCCTATTTATTTCAGGGTATTTCCATGAGCATTTGTCGTGGAAGTCACAATTCTAGTAACTGCTAAATTGTTGGCCACCGTTATTTTTGAATGGTTTGTATGGCCTTATTCAATAAGCGAAATATCTCCTATAAAATAAGTCACATTTTTCCTTTCTAAAATACTGGTATCCAAAATCGTAGTGTATGACTTACACGACATGTGCTCATGGAATTACCCTTCAGTGAACTCGGAATTATTGCCGTTGTAAGTAAAACTTTGTAAATAAGATTCTCTTTTAAATTATGGTACAGATGCTCTTTTGGGTGACACCTTCGACCATAATCTGTTTTAAATTATTTTTTATGTATCTATATTAATAAAAGAACAAAACGCTCTGTCTGCGTGTGTGTGTGTGTGTGTGTGTCTGCGATGGCTAGCAAAATCTACACCATGTACGAGGCTCAAAATTTTTTTGAGAGTAGCCCCAAATCTCTCCTGATGCACCTGAGCTTCAGAATTTCGAAATTCTATTTATTAATTGAGTAATTAATTAAATTCCAAAGATCACTCTCATAAATAATCGCCTTTTTTCTTCTTTTTTTACCCCTTCATTTAGTTATGGTTGGTTGGTTGCATAAAATTTTCGCATAAATAATTAAAAAAAGCTGGAACAGACCTTTAAAATTCATAGATTGGCAAACTGTCAGTTTAAATGATGATTTTTTTTTTATCACAGCGGTTGTAAACCATGGAGGAAAAAGATAGGTGGTGGTGAAGTAAACCGAAAAAAGGGTTGCAATATTAAACCATTTATCGCTCAAATTTTAATGTCCCAAACAAAAGCATGTGAAAGGGATTTTGTATTAATAAGACGAATTGAAAGAAATGAATTACAGCTGAAGCATATTTAACGAAGAAATAGTATTTTTTTAAAATGGTCTTTTTTCTATTATATTATTTATTTTAATAAAATGTTTGCTTTTAAAAAAATTGAAATTAATAAATTCGAAATAATTAAATGTCAAAATAAAATTGAATAAAATATTGAAAACATTTGATTTGAACTAAAAATTTTATTACTAAAAGTTTTTTTTTTTCAGAACTTTTTAATACTTTATAACGCAGATGAAAAATGTTTATGATTTAACAACATATTAATAATTCTATGTCAATATATAAAATATATTTATGAAAACATTCTTTTAAAATCATGTGCGAAAACTTAAATAACAAATATTAGTCTAAAATCTAGATTTCAGAGTGCAGACGATTTTAAGACATTAATGAAAGAATGTTAACTTTTCAAGCAAAATCTTAAATGATGCTTCTATATTGATATTTCAAAGTCATATGATAACAATAATCACATAATTCTTGCCTATGATTGATATATTTGTATCTTTTATGCATTCCGATCGTATATTACAGTCAATAATGGCTCAAAACATTATTTTACGGGTAAATATCAACACTTTAACACGAAACTAACGCAATCGTTGGATACATGTTCCCTCCCGTGTTTCTCATTGATCATTTTAAGTATTTTTAGAGCTTAATATTAGTTGTTGCTTTTAAAACCGATTTTTCACAAAGTCAGCTATGACATATTTCAGGCAATGCATTTCTGCATGCTTCCAGTTAATGATAAAATCATACAAAATTCAAGTTCGTTTAATATTGTTAATACGGACCCGGGCAACGCCGGGCGGGTCAGCTAGTAATAAATAAAATACTTAAAGGTTATTCAGTTGTAAGTCAGTCGTTTTGAGTAAACTAAACATGTTATGGTTCTTGCATAACAAATGAATCTCTTTGAATGAAGAAGATTTTTATTACATTTTCTTTTTACTGACTCCCCAGCCCCTCTCTTTCAATTGTCGCACATTGTTATTCAAATAAATAAACCTATATATTTAAAATGTTTGTTATCTTTAATTGTGCAAAATTTTGTTGGGTGAAAATACTGCTTATTACGGATATTTTTTAAAGCTATATTATGTCTTTCTTTATGTGTACAGATTTAAAAAAAAAAAAAAAAAAAAAAAAAAAAAAAAAAAAAAAAAAGGAGGTTATTTTAATTTTCCTGGATGGCTAGATTTAATTTTCAAAACACTGATTTCTTCATTTTTATTTCTAGAAACATCCATTTGTTGTCGTTTACAGAATTTCCTTTTATAAATAACACTATTTTAAATAAGGGGCTGCTCTTTTGAATATGTTCGACATGTTTTTTTTTTTTAATTTTGAGGGCATATCTGTACTATAAAGGACATGTCCGTGCGTAAAGCTAATGTCATTTTGAAAATTTTCGACACTTGCGATGAAATTACGTAAATTATTTTATCCATTGTTTTGTTTTCCTTGCAATAAAGAAAATTATATAATACCTTATTAAACACAATAAAATTTTTAGAAAGCATTTTTTTGGGGGTGGAAGGGGGGAGGTTTCAAATCAAATTTCTTAAGTGAGATAGCCAAAACACGAAATTTTACAATACAGATGAAAAGGTGTACGCAAGGCAAAGTTACATTATCAGAAAATTTTTGAAACCAATAAAAATAGTTCTGTTCGATATGAAAACATGGTTACATTATCCAAAGATTTAATTGGACATATCGGACTTCCATTGAGGAAAATTAAACAGAGAATGGTACACTTTAAGTCCATATATAGCCATTTGTTCATAGATTTATCTTTTTTTTTTGTTTGTTTTACCTAAAATGTACATGACTTTAATATTTATTACCTATACTAAAGTATATACCGGGTGTCCCAAAAATGACTGATGGATTTTAAAATTCAATAACTTTCAAACGATGACAGCTATTTAAAAAAATTTTGCAGGATGGTTATGTATAATGTCAGGAGTTCTTTTACCTTAATTTTTTTATTTTAGTTCGCATCTCAAACAATAGGTGGCGCTGACGGCGATTGAAGGCCAGGTCGACGCTTCACTCAGCACTGATCACATGGCCTTTAATCGCCGTCAGCGCCACCTATTGTTTGAGATGCAAACTAAAATAAAAAATTACGGTAAAAAAATTCCTGACATTATACATAACCCTCCTGCAAAAAATTTTTAAATAGCTGTCACCGTTTGCAAGTTATTGAATTTTAAAATCCATCAGTCATTTTTAGGACACCTGGTAAGTATTTACTTGATTTTTATCTTTTTTTTTTTTTTTTTTTTTTGATAAATAAATCTAATAATTTCACATTTAGTGCTTTTTTTTAACACCTCAACAGCAAAGCTTTCCTTTACAATGCTCTTTATACATAATTTACATGATCTGCCTCGTTCAAAACTTTTTAAGTTGGTTATACTTTTTCAAATACTTTTTAAAAAGGACATAACACCTCACATTAAGAAACAAAACAAAAACAAAACAAAACAAAACAAAAAAAAAAAAAACGCGTGTGGAACACAGTTTAACTACCTGGTCCAGCTACTCCATTCTATGGCGCAATTGGACCTACCAAAAAAGAAAACATGAAATACATTTTTTAGACATTAAAATTTAATTTTGAAAATTGCTGTCTGATAGAGTGAACTTTACTGAACACATTTACAGAGATTCAGACTTTAATTAAAATGAAAATTAGCTTCTGGAAGATGGATTGCCACAATCTCCATAGTCACATTGTAAAATCAGACCAGTTACCCTACGTAACCTTACATGTATTTGTTAATTTCTCTTAAAATACATTAATTGTTACTAAAACTGAAAACATATTTTTGTTATTTAGGCAGGCTTTTCCCATTTACATTGCATGTAATAATTCTTTGTCTTTCATATAATGCAAATTTATTTGAAAATTAAAATCTTTAAAATATTTGAGAAACTTGAAAGGAAATAGAAGAAAATGAATTTGTTCGAGCTTGATTAGAGGTGACATTTAAAAACTAGTTACAACTGGTTAAAAACGTAACCTGATTAGAACCACGTTCTTCATTTAAAGTAAATGTGGGCAATTTATCAAGAAAAAAAATCAAAACTGATTTCTGTTGTCCTGTATTTGATCTTTGCTAATCTTGAAAGTCTTGCTACGTTAATTTGGTTAAGATGCAAATATCTACGAAAGAAAGTTTTACAGTTAAAAACTTTTATTGATACATAAAGTAAAGCACTTTTTTAAAAGGCTTTTGAGACTTGTCAGATTTAATTTTTAAATTATCATTTTATATACTTTGCAGTTAATCTTTAAAATTGACTGTATTAGTTGAATTAAGAAGATTGGAGATGAATTGGTGTTTGCAGCAGAGCTCCAAAAGCTATATCTTTTTTTTAACCCTTCACTGCAAGATTTTTCTTTTCTTTAAGAAAAAAATATTTTGACTACTTTAGTTAGTCACAAATGCAGGAAAAATAATTAAAAAATTCTGACTTCATATATATTTTTTATAATATGGATTTTTCTGGTATGTGCCATATGTGTCCCAAAGCACACAATGGGATATTTATACACTATATTGCCATTGATTATGGGACACTTGCGATTTTAGACATTTTACTAAATATCTAGAAAAATACATGAGGAATCATCTCGAAACTCTTAGTGTATAAATATAATAGTATACGTCATACATCTCCGTGAAGATGTTTTACCGCAACGCCATAGGGGACCGTCAACAAATTAAAAAAGAATGAATATCTTTTGAATAACCCTGTCAAAACTAATGTAGCAAAAGCGCTCAAACTCTAGATTATGATTGAATGCCTTATTGTAATACACTGTGTTCATTTTTATGCAAATAGCATGCTCACTCGCAGAGTAATTAAGGTTTTTATAAAAATGGTCCCAAATTTTTCCAAGTTTTTTCATTATAATTTTTAGAGTTCTTAATATAAAATAATATTTTTTTCAGAAAATATGAGAAACAACATTGCACACAGTACCCTGTAATCAGAATTAAAAAATAATAAAAATTGTATGAAAAATGAGTAGGTTTACTATATAATTTTTTACTGCGCATGCGTCAAAGATATCAAAATTTCATTTGCATATTATGTTAGCTAAATGTATAGAGCAACTTTTGTAAAAGTCTCAAAATCATAGCTTGAAAATTTTGAAAGTAATCGTCTATAGAAAAAGGACAAAATCTGTTATTTCCAAAATAAAGCAAAAAAATGAGGGATTTTATCCAAATGCAATAGAACATCCCATATTGTGTATTCTATATTGACACTAATCAATGAATATATGGATACAACCCCTCTTGTTTTTGCTTCATTTTGAGAATAACGGATTTTCGACTTATTCAATTGGCGATTATTGTCAGATTTTTCAAGTTATGATTTTGTGACTTTCACAAAAGTTGCTCTATATATTTAGCTAACATAATATGCAAATGAAATTTTGATATCGTTGACGCATGCGCAGTA
The DNA here is from genome assembly GCA_964019185.1 of Maratus speculifer. Taxonomy (NCBI): domain Eukaryota; kingdom Metazoa; phylum Arthropoda; class Arachnida; order Araneae; family Salticidae; genus Maratus; species Maratus speculifer. The sequence goes on from OZ025293.1 coordinate 52,931,859, forward strand.
AAAAATTATTTAGTAAACCAACTCATTTTTTATACAATTTTCATTATTTTTTAATTCTGATTACAGGGTACTGTGTGCAATGTTGTTTGTCATATTTTCTGAAAAAAATAATATTTTATATTAAGAACTCTGAAAATTATAAGGAAAAAACTTGGAAAAATTTGGGACCATTTTTATAAAAACCTTAATTACTCTGCGAGTATGCATGCTATTTGCATAAAAATGAACAAGGCGTATTACAATAAGGCATTCAATCACAATCTAGAGTTTAAGCGCTTTTGCTACATTAGTTTTTACAGGGTTATTCAAAAGATATTCATTCTTTTTTAATTTGTTGACGGTCCCCTTTGGAGTTTCGGGAAAAAATCTTCACGGAGGTGTATGACTTATACTATTATATTTATACACTAAGAGTTTCGAGATGATTCCTCATGTATTTTTCTAGATATTTAGTAAAATGTCTAAAATCGCAAGTGTCCCATAATCAATGGCAATATAGTGTATTTTTGTACCAAATGTTGCATGAAGCTCACAATACTGGTGTATTATGTGCACAAAAAGAGCATAATACGCATTAAAATTTCATTGCATGTATTTAACCCTTTGAGGGGCAAGCAATTGTTTTTCTGTAATGTTGAAATCACACCGGAATATTCGAAAAAAGTTATTTTAAAATAAAGAAATCAATTTTGAAACTTTTTTTTTCTCCAAAGATAGAAATATAAAATTTCATTAAAAGCTTTTGCTGCGAATCTTGATTTAAATCAGGTAGTATACAATATATATCACAGCCTGATATACTCTATTAGAGACCTTAATTCAAAAAGTCTATCATGGCCCTTTATGCCTTTGGGTATTTCCATGAGCATTTGTCGTGTAAGTCACATTTCTAGTAACTGCTAAATTGTTGGCCACCGTTACTTTTGAAAGGTTTGCATGACCTTATTCAGTTAGTGAAATATCTCTGATAAAATAAGTCACATTTTCCCGTTCTAAAATACTGGTATCCAAAATCGCAGTATGTGACTTACACGACATGTGCTCATGGAATTATCCCTTTATGAATTTCTTTAATATTGTCATTAAAATGTGAAAGTTTTTCTGAAAGTCTGATTTTTTTCAAACTTTTTCAGGAAATACTTTGGCGGACATTGTATCTTTAATTGTTTGGCTACCTAAAACATCACTCCAGTAATATCCTTAATAGAAACTTGTAAAGGTACAGAAAGATCCTTTTGTATGCTGTATCTACGTGTCTCTTCTGAAATAAGATTCAAAAGTTCAGGGTTCAAAAAATTCAAACAACCCACACACACACTCCCGGCACACAACAAAGAGCCATAATATCAGCACTTAAGGAGTTACTTTCTCTATATTTTATTTGTGCTTTAGGAATTTATCTTTCCTTTGTGACTTTTTTTATCAACACTGGATCCAGCAGGGATATCTGCAGCATCTGAAAGAATAAACAATCTTTCTCTAAATTGATGCTTCTCATTATATACATCCGGTGTTGAATTCTAAGAGTCCGGGACATTCCACAAGAACATTTTTATGTACTACACAGATAATTTGAAAATTTGTTTAGTTTAGAAATTCCATTCTTCCCCCCCCCCCACACACACACACACACACACTCCCAACACACAACAATGTCCCTCTTGCGGAAAAAACGTCTGACTTCAATGTTGTTGAATTTCACTTGTTGATTTTAACTTTTATAGTACTTTTAGTGAAATTTAAAATTACTTTAACATTTAATATGAAAACTTATCTCCTGTGGCAGTTGAATCCATTTCTTGGATCACATATCGTGCAATCAACATTTGATTCATATGAAGAAATAGCAATTTCAGTTCTATTTTTAGAACTCCATTCATAACTCAATTCTCCGTAGCCATGGTTTCAAAGGCATTAATTTAACAGCATCGTGCGACCAATATCAGAGAGTTGTTAATCCGCTGAGGGTAAAACTCATCACAGAAGGATTAAATAATTTCTTTGAGGTGTTTTACCCTCTTTAGATTAACTATTCTCTTTTCTTCATCACCAACCTCATTATAAGACCTGCTAATTAAATGTTTTCCTAACTATGAACGTTTTAACTCATTAAATGACGAATAAAGATATGTATAAAAGAAGATTCATATTATTTTCATCTCTAAATGTTTTATAATCCTTTATCGTTGTTGTTATTGCATCTATTACTTACTACATGCATTTAGTGACAATTATACGACATATGAATAAAATATATTCAAAAAATAAAATTAAAAGACTCCTTTTAAAATTTATATTATAGCATACCTTTCCATACTATTTCAATACGTTTCGAAGACTTAACCCTCCAGTACCATTGGGGTCTTATTTGACTCCAGTTATTGTCAATTTTGAAATTTTTAATGTTTCAAACCAGAAAAAATGAACAATTTGTACATAATATATGGAATTAAATAGTCGTCTTTTAGAAGCGTTTTCATACAACAAAATTAAATTGCTGGTTCAATTCATGCAAAACTAAGCATCCACAGTAAATTTAAAAATTTGGCGCATGGAGGGTCCCCTAAATATTTTATTATTAGGTAGGCCTCTAAATATTTTATTATTATTTATCGTTGTCATTATTGCATCTATTACTCACTACACATTTAGTGACAATTATACGACATATTAATAAAATATATTCAGAAAATGAACTTAAAAGATTCCATTTTAAAATCGTATTATAGCATACCATTCCATACTACACTGCTCAAAACAATTAAAGGATATTGCAGTTTTAGGTGGATTTTGTATCTGGGAAACTTTTTGCTGATTGATACATGGTCGACAGGCATAGTAGGTTATATGAGAATAAATTACACATGTTTGGCAGGAAAAAATGCATTTTATTGCGCATTTGTGTACAAAAGGAAAAAAACACAATTTGTGCATATGAGAAAAAAAGAATAAGAAAAGATGTTTTCTTCAAAGAAAATCATTTTCAGTAGGGGGTATGGTTTCTACGGGCGGCCAGCAACGTTGAACACCTTTGAGGCATTGAGGCTATTAATGACGAGTTGGGGTATTCTGCCCCACTCTTCCAGAAGAGCTCTTTCCAGTTCTTGGAGAGTTTGTGGGGGTTGTTGGCGGACAGAAACTCGTCTTCCTAGAGGGTCCCAAACGTGCTCGATTGGATTCATGTCTGGAGAACACGCTGGCCATTCCATTCGAACGATTCCTTCCTCGAAAAGGAAATCCTCCACCAGGTTTGCACGATGTGGCCTGCAGTTATCGTCCATTAAAATGAAGTTATCTCCGATTGCTGCAGCGTAAGGGACTACAATAGGTCTGAGGATCTCATCCCTATATCGGCGACCAGTCAGAGCTCCATCTCGAATGATGTAGAGGTCAGTGCGCCCGTCAATGGAGATGCCACCATACACCAACACTCCTCCACCGCCAAATCTGACACTTTCGTGCACGAACGCAGGATTATTCCTACTGCCACGGTCCCTCCAGATGAAAATACGCCTATTATCCGGATGCACAGAAAAACGGGACTCGTCAGAAAATAGAATATTGCTCCATTCATTTCTCCTCCAGTTGACATGCTCGGTTGCCCACTCCCTGCGGTCGCGACGATGCCTTGATGTTAATCTAACACATACTATCGGTCGGCGAGCATACAGACCTACAGCATGGAGCCGGTTTCGGACAGTCTGAGTTGAAATCGTGGTGCCTGTAGCCGAGCGAAGGTGTTGTTGGAGAAGAGTAGCGTTCATGTTTCGGTGTCTCCGAGCTGTTAACGCTAAATACCGATCTTCATGTGGCGTTGTTGCCCTTCTACGACCTTGCCCTGGTCTTCGGCCTGCACATCCACTCTCCAAAAAACGGTTCCAGATCCTGGAAATGACACTTTGTGACACTCCAATGGCTCGCGCTACTTCGGCTTGAGTTTGGCCCCCTTCAAACCTATCAACAATTCTCCAAGCTTCTGAATCTGTCAAATGACTTCGCTGAGACATCGTACTCATCGAAACAAAGCAATCACTGAATGCCGATCATCTTTGTCTTCATTCTCTTTTATCCAGTTGAAAATCAAATTTCATTCGCTGCCGCTGAAGCGACGTTTTTGACGTCGAACTCAAAATTTGCATACTCCACAGTTTGAAAACCAGAAAAATTTGCATTTGGGATTCTCTTCTTCTATTTTCGGCATAAAAAATTTCGTTTATATCTTTATTTTATATAAAACTTCAAATATCCTTTAATTGTTTTGATCAGTGTATTTCAATACGTTACGTAGGGTAGGTTCAAAGCCCACCCCAGGAGTTTTGAGCTCCGGGGGCGAGGGTGAATTTCTTCAAAATGACCAAATGTCACATTGGCGTCTGTATTTTGTGAACTAAGATTCCACTTATAACATACACGAAGAATTGCATTAATTTGTATTCAGATAAATTTCGTTGAATATTCCGGTTCCAATGTGACATTAAAGTTAAGCTGTAGAAAATTCATTCATTCATTAGAGGTCAAAGGTTTACCAGTAAATATGGATTCAGATGTAAGGTGTTCCCCCAAAAATAATCCCGCTAAGAATTTGTAAAATATCTCATGATAGCCCTGCTTAAAATTACAATATCTGTATTCATTACTTAAATTTATCGTCACATTTCTCTAAAATACAGATTTGACCAAGCAGTGTTACCAACTGTTGTTTTTAACATAGCTACCCCTCTAATAAATATCCATTATTGCGAAAAGTCATATACAGAAAATTGACCCGAACAAAACACAATCTCTTAAGATTCCCTTTCCTCAGCTTGTTCCATCTTGGCTATGAAGATGAAGAATGCATGGGGTAAACGAGAGAACTCCAAAACCTCGGTGAATTTTTAATTTTAGCAATATTTTTGACAATTTAATTCATTTTGTAGTTGTTAGTTACACATTGCAGTTCATGCCATTTGAATCATTATCAAATTATAATTTTCTTAAAACTTCTTTTTCTATACTCTCAAAAGAAACGGAAATCAAATAGCGTGAAGAAAAAAGGCTATAAAGATGCATATCCCTTTTCAGACATGAATAGTATCAAATGTCTACCAAAACAATATTTACAGTTTATTATGAAATGTAGAACAAAATTCGCGCGCGGATTTTTGTTCTATACTTTCCTTAATCTGTCATCCAGAATGTATGACAGCTGTGGGCGTTGAATAAAGCTTGGCGAGAGGTGTAATGGAAACTTGGCGAGAGAGGTGTCCATTCAGAAGCCAATTGTTCTTTATTGAATACCTCGCCAAATCTTTAATGGCCAAAAGGAGGACCGACTTCTTAAATATACACAGACAAGGTCAGGCTAAAGCGTGCGCAACATTTTGTCTTCCACCTGGCGAGGTTTGCACACACTCACATGGGCTTCTTTTCTGCCTCTAGATAATTAGCTCGTTTGTACGTGCAACTAGTTCCCAAGATGCCGCGCGTGCAGCGGACAATGACTTGAGGCTTGAAATGGACGGTGCTACTATTTCGCATCAAACAAGAGCTAGCGTGAGAATTCATTTTTAAATAAACAACAACAATAAAAATTAATGCCTTCTGCCCCTTAGCCCCACCATTAATTTAACTACCTATAGTTGCCACATTTGTGATTTACTACGTTGGTTCGTTGAATGTGAGGCGATATAGTAATATTTTGTTTAAGAGGACTGGAATATTCCGGTTAAATAAGGCTCTACATGTAAAGGACAGCTCATGTCCCGGTGGTCAAAATGACGTCTTTTCTAAGGTCAGTTTTTATACCCTTTATTGAGGAGGAAAATTTCAGCTTAATTGCTTTTTATATTCAAACAGAAATCATTTGCGATATCGTATGCTGTAAAATTTTGCGCATGGTAAAATTTTTCAAGATATACTTTTCGATTTGTATATACGTACAGGGATAGCAAAATAAATAAATAAAAATTAAGTTACCCATTTCAGAAATCTCTGGTATCAACTGTCTTAATGAAGCATATTTTCAATATTAATGTGTATTTCTCTGCAACAAAGTATGTTTTTTGTATAATTTTCCAACATTATTCATAACTTCTCTCTTCATATTTATATTAATCTTCAGATTATGGGAGAGGACGATATTGGCAATTATAATATATTTATAGTAAAATTATTATAAAAAATTAATTTAAATTAAATAAATAGTATGCAGTTAACTATTAGCAGGGTTCGCACAGTTCTACCACTAAATTTTAAGAATATTTTCAAAGTGTTTCACTGCAGAAAAATAGCGTAAAATCTGTGAATGAAGGTGGGGATTGCAAATGTTGTGGTTTAAAAATTAAATGTAAATTTTCTTATTTTTAATAGTGGTGCCAGAGTCCTTGGAAATTCCAAGGAGTGTGCGAACCTTGTATTAGTAATTAGATTAAATAATATAAATTTTATTTGCGCAAAATTTATTTTATTTCCGATTTCATTGATATTCTATTCTTGCTTTGTCTAATATTTCAAATATTTTAAAATGTTTCTTTTTTGGGTAAATTTAATCCCTATATTTTAAATTAATTGGAATAAAAAAATTTCTGATAAATTTACATTTTGTTCCAACCTGTATCATAAAGTTGTTAAATTCGATAAATAAATAAATAAATAAATTATATATTTAACAAAATCGAAGCTCTAAAAAATATTACTTATTTAAATAAAATTTATTTAAACTGGAAAGGGATCGCTTTGAGTTTTGAAAGGTGGTGTGTGTATTTTTTGTCGTCCGATTATCTACACTAGGGATATAGGACCAGGGGGAGTGCCCTTCGTGGGGGTCTTTCTAAGGGAACCTAACCCGTATTTACGCAAGGTTCGAAGAAAACCACGAAAACTCCGAACGATTAGGCCGACAGCCGCGATTGGGTTCGAACCCAGCACCTGTCGTCTACCAGTTGAGAGGTCCGTACCTCTCGGCCACTGGTGGGGCCGAGTTTTGAAAGGGATCGCTGTATTTGAAAACGGGTTTCTCATGCAGTTTCAGTTTGCCGATCGTTTTCGAAAACGGCTTTTTGCCGCGAAAAAAATCGTTAACTTTATGGTGCGCATCTATAAGTCATCTGTTCAATATCATGCACTAAATATATTAATTATATCAAAGCAGATAAAATTTTGATTTAAGAGGATGTGAAAAAATAATTTTCAATTATACTAATGCAGCTATGATAATATGTGACATATCCATTACAACTTGAAGGGGGGGGGAAGCTTATTTTATTTATAATAGGAAACAAAATTTAAAAAAATAAACGTCTTATGCTAGCATCTTAAAAAAATTAATAAAACTAAATTTAAAAAGTCCGCACTAGCTAAGTAGAACAATGGTTTAAAAACAGGTTTGCGAGTCCTTTGTTAGTTCATAGATGGCGGCACTAAAGTTTTGTGAGATCAGAGAAAAACGGCGCTTTGAGCCGATAATATATAATCATACTTTTAAATGATTAAAAACTTATCAGTTCACACTTCCGCTGTTATCTTTATGTACTGTAATTGGGTTTTATATGAAAATATGCTGAACAAACATTATTTCAAATGGAAGAAATTTTAAAACAATCATTTTAGCATTTGTTTTCAGCTAAGCCTAACATGGCGTTTAGCTGCAGTCGATATCCAAATTAGAGTGGTTTATGCCGGAACCGTTCCTACGGTCTCTGAATTCGAACCCCAGTTTCTTATATTTCCTCTACTCCTGTTCCCGAATGTGTAATCTTAGAGTTATATTCTTACCGCATAAAGTAATATTCCTTTTGTTAAAGAAATCTATTGTAAGTATTATTTTGTTTTTGTATAGTTGTACAGATAATTTAAAAAGCTGCAAAGCTCTCACTCGGTCCGTTTTTTGAACACCACTATTTTCAAAGAAAAATCTGCTTAATAAGTTTCATAGAAACTTATGTGGAGTTACCCATTAACGACGAGCCTCTTTTATGCTTATTTTAATTCTTCGAGACTAGTTTTTTTCGCATTGTAATTTTAAATTATTTAATCCCTCAAAATATGAAATCAGATAATGTGGAAATATCCAAACTAAAATTCTGGTATTGAATTTTAAAAGTTTTGTTCGCATTACACGGCACGTTTTCTTGCCAACCTGCTTTAATGAGTTAAGCCCTTCCAGCGCAGGGCACTTTCATTGCAAAAATGTTAATGTTAGTGAATGACATCGGAATTTATGTACAAATATATCTGAAAATAAGAAAAAAGTACTTTGCCCTTACGTAATTAACGGAAAATATTTATAATAGAATTCTGATGTGGCTGGAACAAATATCGGAATCATGTAGGGTGTTCAATCTACTGGAACACTAATACACAAAGAATTAATTCAGCTTAATTTAGCACTAGAACGCCCGAAAATTTTACTCAAGTTTTTTAATAATATTTCACACTGGAATTTTTATTCAAAATTATTTAATTGATTCATTTAACGTAAATTTACACGTTTCAAATTTAACCACTTAATCGTCGCACCCGAGACATTCGCGGGCTGCAAGTTTCACGGCTTATATTCAAAATTGTTTGATTCCCACCAGTTTTATAAAATAGTGTAATTGGTCTTATTTTAGTATCAATTTATTTGTCGTTAAATAGATGATTTTTTTTTTTTTTTGAAAAAAAGTGGTGATAATAATGAATTTGAATTTTTAAACCGTAATGTAATGCAACCATTAAGTGGTTAACTTATTTCAAGAAATAATTTCTGACTCAAATTGAAATTTAATCACATGGTCGGACTCGAATCGACTCCTTCCGGCGTTCTAGAGTTAATGTCATGAACGAAAACTAAGATAATTAGAGTATTTTTATATACTGTAGCAATAGGAAGATTATCTTTTACATAGCTGCCAACTTTTACGAACTAACCACTAAATCTTTAGTGGTTAGTTCTTCTATCTTTCACTAAATCTATCCACTTTTACTAACCACTAAATCTTTATAGTAAATATTGCCTGTTTAATCGGCTAAATATCACGATTAAAGATGATGAAAATCACTACTAAATATTAGCGATAGCAAAAAAGCATAAGAGTTGGCTGCTATATTTTTATAAACTTCATAACTTACTATTTATCATATTACGCCTGGCCAATGTATGGAAATCATAAAGAATAATTCTTATAAATAAAAAAAAAACTGATCTAATAAATCTGCAAGATATTTAAACTAGTTTAAATATCAACTATTTCCCAACTCGGGATTTTCTTAAAATTCTTTATCAATTAAATAACAGGATTGCCAGATTGGCCTCTATTTATATCACTAAATTTTGACTTCAGACCGGACCTTTTCGAAGAAGAATTTTTATTCTAAGCAATCAAAAAAAAAATTTACGTTAAATAAACCTGAAAATACTTTTTACATTTTCAGATGTGAATACGAATTTTTTTTAGTAAAGTGTGGAGACCAAACTGGTAACCCTGCCAAATAACTGAACAAATAAATCCTCAAGAAATTTAAAATGGTTTGAATATAAATTGTGTTCGAATTCGTAATTTTCTTAAAATTAATTATCATCAAAATATCCAAACAAATAAATCTTAAAGAAAACAAAATATGACAATGAATTTAAAAAAATGTTCCAATTGGTAACTTTTTAAAAATTCCTTTTCAATCAAAAACCAAAAGAAATGAATTTGCAAGAAATAATAATAATAATAAACAGCTTGTGCAAAAGAAAATAATGGCGGTTTCTGTTTTAAAACCAGCATTCAGTCTTTTTATTCAGGGTTCGCACAGTTCTACCACTAAATTTCATGAGTGTTTTCAAAGTATTTCGCTGCAGAAAGACATTGTAAAATCTGTGAATGAAGGTGGGGATTGCGAATTCTTTGTTTTAAAAATTAAATGTAAATTTTCTTAATTTTAATAGTGGTGCCAGAGTCCTTAAAACATATAAGGAGTGTGCGAACCTTGAATTTAACGTATGCTTTTATTTTTCGTCACTTTTCAGCGTTATCATGGCATTAGAATATAGAAATGATGCCAACTAAACAAGTTTGTACGATTGTCTGCATGAATTCAAAATAGAACAAAAATGTAACTGAATGGTAATGTTAAGGGCACATAGAACAGTTATTATTTGAGTAATAAGTAATCGTCGTAAAAAAATGGAGCTTAAAGATTGTGGTGTTAAATGATTATGGAAATAAAAATTATAGTGATGGGAGGTTTTAACCCTTTCGTACTTCAATTCGTAAAAATGCAGAAATGAGTGAAAAACACTAGTTATTCAAAAACAGATTTATTTCAAAATAGGAAAAAGCTTCTGTTCGCGTACTTAATACATGAAAAAATTTCATTTCAATATTCTGGTGTCAATGTGACATTTAGGAATGAAAATTAGGCTGTCCAAAAATGAATCATCGCCGTTGAAGGAGTTAAAATAATATATTTTATGCACTATGGGTGTGTGTGTTGTGTTTGTTTTTGTTATTTTCTTGAGATTTTATTTTTCATGCTTTGGTGCATTTTTCTAAAATTCTATTTTAGGTAAACAATGTAACTTTTCAAAATTGTGTAACTAACTTATTTTTTTAACAATATCTAAAATTGTGGGTTCTGGGTAATATTTGGTTTCTTTTCTTTCTTTCTTTTTTCTTTCTTTCTTTTCTTTCTTTTCTTTTTTTTTTTATAATGAAAAATAAGTTTCTTAGGATTTTCAAAATATTTGAGCTAAATTTTAAGGTGATATATACAATAGTTTTTTTAGAAAAATGTACCGTAAAGACATATTGTTCAAAGAATTTCAGCCATGTGTAAAAAGTTAATTCAGTCTTGAAAACTAATTTATGCATAAAATAAAATTCTTTTGATTTACATATAAGCTATAATGCGTATATTTACTGCAAAAAAAGTCATTTCTATCTGAATTTTTTGCTAAAATAAATACACGATGTTGGAAATATTTTAAGAGTTGCCAAGTCTCCGTCTTTTTGCCCATGACTATTACATTAGGAAAATATTGTTATTTTTAATCGTTCAATTGCTTCAATTAAAAATGACTACATTTTTTGTATTATAATACTGGTATCCAAAAAGCCGGAGATTTGGCAGGTCTGTATTTCGTTAAAACTGCTTAACCCTTTCCGTCGCAGTGTTACCACTCCGGCAACACCTAATTTTAATTCCAAACTTACAAACGGCACCAGTAATATTTTAGTAAAATTTTATTTTTACAGTGACAGCTTAAATGAGGGAATTCTGAATTTCTAAAAAAAATTTTTTGTAAATTCCGGTATCAGTCAACAATTTCACATTATACGAAAAGAATTTGTCTGCGCCGGAAAGGGTTAACTTTTCTTGTCGAAATATTCTATATTCCGTTACCCATGCAATCACAGACAACTTGTGAACATACAGTTCAAAGCTAGTTTTATTACTTTTGTGGTGCAAATGAGAGTTTAGATGAAGAAAAAAGTCGTAGATGAGATTCTGATACTGTCAATGGAAAACTAGATGATTAGTTAAAGCTAAATTCACGTATCATAAGTCTAGGGCTTACTGTTAAGCATGGAATTTGCATACGGCATCAATGGTATTTTAATAAAGTTTTGCTTTTACAATGAAAGATTAAATTAATGAATTCTTAAATTCTAAAAAAGTCGTTTGTAAATTCCGGTGACAGTCGATAATTTCTCATTTTACTGACAAAATTTGTCTATATCGAAAAGGGTTAATGGATATTTTGGAATGTGTAAACAAAAACGAATAGCTGTCCAACAATGTATATCCTATATTTTCATAGTAAATGTGAATAAATGTGAAGATCCAAAATCCTGTCCCGCGAAAATAGCGCACATAGCAAGTCACAATTTTTCACAATGTTCAGAGTAATTGTGAATTATTATTAGATCATTAAAGAAAATGTTCATGTGATATATTTATCGATTAACAGACTACGTTTCTTAAAAAATATCAGTAAGCCAATTTCGCGTTTTTCCTATTTGAGTTCGAATATTTCCAACTAGTACTCTTTGTTTTATTTAATCACAGAACTTTTATAACCAAATAAGGCAAGGATTACTGTCAGAAAATAGCGGTACTCAAAAAAGCGTGTCCTGGGTTTAAAAAGGCTTTTTTGTGTAACTTAATAGAACAATTTGTAAGCAGAATTGAAATCGGAAACCGGATAGTTTAAAAATATTATAAATTAAATATCGATTTATTAATATGTAGAGTTATAATCCATTTCAAAATTTTATAACTCTAGTAAATTTAGAAAAAGAAACTGATTTATATTTATGCCGAAATTTAAAATTATGTGAAAAGCTCAGAATCAGGGTTTATCAAATCTATAAAACATAATCCAGAGGATTTAAGAATTAATAAGCACTTCTGTTCAAGCAGTGCCACATTTTGTGGGGTTTTTATACAGAAATTCCAAATGCACGAAAGGTTCATAATTAATTAAAGCAAAAAATTCAGGAACAAAATTTTTGATAAGAATTGGTAATTTCTGAATTAACCCTTTGATTACGGGCTTGGGACATATGTCGTCCCAGAGAATATTACTTTAATCTATTAGCACCACTTTTTGAAAACTATTCTATTTCATAGATATATACCAGAATAATTTTAAAAGAAATCTATCACAAAGAATTTTTTCTAAAAATTTTGGTTTGAATAAATTTAAAAATAGCCATCGTTCTAGCCCGTAATCAAAAGGTTAAAAAGAAAAAAAGAAAAGAAGAAAAAAACTGGCAATCCTAGTTCACAGTTTTAAGCTGTGTGAGACAACGAACAAATTATTGTCTATAGAACAAGAATTCATCTCAAACTCGTTTGAAATTAGCAAGTTGGAAACTGCACGTGAAGCGTATCAAATGAGGTGCGTTCGTACGATAACGAAGTTATAAAAATATCACTCTCATATATCAATCTCATAAAATTATAAATAATTACAATTAAAAAGCGCACCAAACGATGTTCTCCCTAGACCATTATGCAATGGAATACTTTTTTGGGTGGCCTTGTAAATCAATAACAAGTATTCTTCGCACCACAGATTATGCAAAATGTATATTATAATATATACTTTATAGATGCATATCAATTTTATTACGTTCGAATGAGTGTAACACTATTAAAATGCATTTGAAACATTTTTTCACATTAACAGTAATGTAACGGGATAATTTTGATTGTCCCTGTAAGTGAACTATGCATCCGATTTTGATAAAATTTGAAATAACTCGACAAAATTATGTAATAGTTATGTATTTAAAATTTCAAACGATTAAAATGCATTTGAAACGTTTTCCCCCATTGACCGTAATGTAACGGAATCCTTTTGATCGTCCCTGTAATTGATCTATCCATCCGATTTTCATAAAAGTTGAAATGACTCGACAAAATTATGTAATAATTATGTATTCTAAATTTCAAACGATTCCGTTGAGTAGTTTTTGCGTTGTTATATGCGGACGGACAGACAGACGGACGGACTGAACGACAGCAATAGGTGCTACGTATTTACATAATTACGAATGCACCTAAAAAGGGATAGGATATGATTCTGGATGTTTATAATTTAAAGTGTAAATTTGGTTTCTTGAAATGTACTAGCAAATTTTTTGTGAGTATATCTATATACTGTACTTTGAATCTTGAGTTTATACTGCTTTGAATTTTACTCTGAATTAGATAATTTCAAATTATGACTGTAATTCTAAGTCTAGCAAGACTGTAATTTTACAATTTTACATATCCTTCTGGATGAATAATTATGTTTCATATACTTTCATGTTTACCAGCACATTCTTTGTAAATGAAATTTTAGCTGCTGTTGTACCATTCATGGTACAACATTGGCAGATAATTAGGTTGCTTAAAAAAAAAAAAAAAAAAAAAAAAAAAAAAAAAAAAACTACAGGCTAGATGAAAGTGCGGCCGCTTGTCATCTATATTTCCAAATAGCAATTATTTCGCTATTTAATCGGAAAAAACAGTGGATTATATATTACCACTATTTCAGAATAGTGGTAATATATAACCCATCCGTCTTATTAAAATCTGGAGAACGCGCGCATACCCCATACTTCGTCACCAATAAATACAAATGGAAATCGTCACCTTATTGAGTTGGAAGAAATTAGTAAAGTCTGCGATAAAATAAGTTGAATATTACTTTAAAAAAATAGTGGTGGCAATTTTAAAAATCCACACGTACTTTGGGTCTATCAGGCCCGACGTGCGTTCACTCGGGTTAATGGCAATATAAGGCAAAGATTGCCATTTGAAAATAGTAACCCTCGTTTGAATTTCTAAGTGAAATTCAAATTGTGTTTGAATTTCTCTACAAACGGTAGGAGTAGGGGAAAAGTGGGGGTCCGGCCTCGGGAGGAGGTGTGAGGTTGAGGAGGAAGGATGGCTCCTCCTCCTTCCTCCTCCTCCTCAGTCCTCCTCCTCAATCCTCCTCCACAACCCTCCTCCTCAATCCTCCTCCTCCTCCTGGGGTTAAAAGGATTTTTTTTTAATTTTATGCGGGAATTTCAGAGAGTTAGAATTTTTAAACCATGCTATAGTATGGGGGTGTTTTTTAATTTTAAGTGGGGGCTTTAAAAATTTTCGGCGTGTTGCAGTACGTGGGGTATGTTTTTCGATTGAATTTTGCTGTTGTTCATTTAAAAAAGTAATTAAAAAGTAATTAAAAATAAAGAATAAAGCGACTTTATTTTTTTCACTGTGTTTTAGATGAGGGGTTAAGCGGGTATTTGGGGACATTTTTTTAGTGATCTATAGTATTAGGGTTTTTTAATTTTAATGTGGGGACTTTAAAATTTTTCGGTGAACTTTAGTTTAAGGATTTATTTTTTGATTTTAAGCAGAAATTTTGGGTAGATTGATTTTTTTTTTTTTTTTTTTTTTTTCACCGTGTTTTAGATAAGGGGTTAAGCGGGTATTTCGGGACATAGAATGTTTTTTCTGTACTATTGTACGAGTCGTTTTTAATTTTAATGTGGCGACTTAAAAATTTTCAGTGAACTTTAGTTTATGGACTTATTTTTTCGATTTTAAGCGGAAATTTTGGGGAGATAGATTTTTTTTTTTCACTGTGCTCTTACATGATGAGTTAAGCGGGTATTTTGGGGGAAATTATTATTTTAGACTAATCATACACGAAGGATAATTTTTTTTTTTTTTTTTTTTTTTTTTTTTTGGAGGTTAATATTTTAACGAAGACATAATTAAGAAGAGAACTTTCATGGTGAATTAATGAGTTACTTTTTAAGGGAGTACTTTTGTTAAGATTGAATTATTTTTTGTGTGTGTTTGAGTTTAACCTCACATCATTTTAATAGGGGGACTTTAATTTTTTCGTATCAGATTGACGTGCGCTCGTCGACCTAACCCTTCGGAGTTTATAATTTTCTTCGAATCACATGTGAACATTGGCTTACAATATCTTAGAAAGACTTCCACCACCTTTATCTCTATCCACCGTCATAAATAACACATGCTGGTAATGTGAATTTGGGAATAACAATATTGAATATTTATTTAATGAAGGAACTTTAAAATTATTTCGAGTGTTATTTTTAGTCAACTATGTTATACACTTGATATTTTAAAAAAATTAAAAAAGAACTTTAAAATTTGAATGAAAAAATATGTTTTAAAATGGAATTTTTCGTACTAACATTTATTCGCGCTCGTCGACCTAACTGTTCGGAATATGTGGTTTTCTTCATGCTGCGGAAAATTTAAGTTAATTGATTATTATAATTATTTTGTGTGTGTGTTGTATGTATGTGTGTGTATGTATGTTTGTGTTGTATGCAAATGTATGAATGTGTGTGTATGTATGTATATGTTGTATGTATGTGCGTGTGCTGTATCTGTGTATGTATGTGTTGTATATGTGTGTGTGTTATATGTATGTGTGTGTATGCATGTATGTGTGTGAATGTATGTATGTATGTGTTGCATGTATGTGTGTGTATGTATGTATGTGCGTGTGTTGTATGTATGTATGTATGTGTTGTATGTATGTGCGTGTGTTGTATGTATGTGCGTGTGTTGTATGTATGTGTGTGTTGTATGTATGTGTGTGTTGTATACATGCATGTGTGTGTATGTATGTGTCTGTGTTGTGTGTATGTTGTATGTATGTGTATGTAAATTTTTTGTCGAAAGGTGTGATCTTTAGCTGAAAGTGACCTAGGGTCAAAACTTTCACCCAGGAATCGCCACGGGGAGACAGATCACATAATTCCCATAATGCACACATTCACATACATTATTTCGAGCGATATTTTTAGTGAATCTAAGTATGCAATTGAATTTTTAGAATAATTAAAAAATAACTTTAAAATTTTAATGAGAAAGTATGTTTCAAAATGGAATTTTACATACTAACATTTATTCGCGCTCATCGACGTAACTGTTTGGAGTCTGTCGTTTTCCTTTGACCTTGGGAAGCCTTGCATTAATCTGGGTTAGGATATTTCAGAAAGACGACCACTTAGGTACTCTTTTAATCTGATTTTGTAATGAGATGTATACGTACGCATCTGCCTAACTGTTCGGAGTATCAACATAAAATCATCAAATTAATACAAAATATTTCAAATAGTAAGAAAATGAAAGATTAAAATCGCCAAGTAAGAACAAAATGCTTCAAGCATTGAGAAAATAAATGTTTAAAATCGCCAATTTAACATAAAATATTTAACACAATAAAAAACGAAAGATTAAAATCGCCAACTCAAAATGAAATCTTATGCAATTAGAAAAAAAACATTAAAAAAATATTGCCAAATTAAAAGATTATTCTTGTCTCACAATAAATTTTGCGAAAGACTTTTTCAAAAATTCTAGTTGAAGTTTAAAGTTTTCATTCAAAATTCAAATAAAACCCCTCAAAATTTGACATATCACAAAAAAAAAAAAAAAAAAAAAAAAAAAAAAAAAGTAAAAATTTTTTCAAAGTATCAATATCAAAGATTAATTTTCCTTTTGAATTTTATAAAGCTCTTCTAATTATTGACCTTCCAAAGAAAGATAAACAACAAATGATTCACCATTTGCTTGATAAGATTCAACCCGGAAATAGACGAATTCCCCCAAAATTACTTTTAATATTTGAATACACTTCAACATTAATCTCCCAAGGTTTTATATAAAAATTAACATGCAATCGGAAATACTTTAAATGAATGTATAATAATTATAACAATAATAATAATAAGTCAAAGTTTTCTTTACTTAGTTTATTTAATAAGAATATTATTAAAACTTGTCTCAGTAAGTAATCTATAAAAAACATACTAAAGTTTAAATTATCCCACTCGCATAACTATTCGCTTAATTTTTAGTTTAATTAATATCATTATAATATAAAATAATTATGAGCTGTAAATATAAGCAATTTTTATTACAAAGAGAACTTTTGACATGAGTAATTTTTCACTGTTAGAACAATTAAATATTAAAAAAATAATAATAATAATTCTTCAGTAATTTTCAACTGATCTTAATGAATTTTAGGAGTATCTTTAAAATATAAATATTACATTTCTAGAAGACTAATCTTAATGTTAATTTAAAACTCTTCAACACTTTTTAACACACTTTAGTTAAGTACAATAGACTATAATTATTTCTAACATAAATAAGAAATGACTAATTCATAATAAAAATTATTTTTAAGGAAGATGTGATTTATCATTAATTGCTAGCAAAATCGCGAAATTTTATTTGCAATTAATTTTAAGAATAAAACATAAGAAGTAAATTGACTTACTTAAATTCGTTTTACTATCAACAGTCGAACACGTTAGAAACCATACTTCATAACCAGTCAGTGACAATATACGGAATGAATCAGACTGTTGAACCCCACGTCTTATCTTTAACGGTATTTCCCAATACTCTGAATCATGAGATAACTAAAAATGTCACGTTCAAATCTGAAATTAAGACTTATGTTAATGAATTTACTTTATTCATATGGAATATAATTAATATAACATGCAAATAAAAAGGGACTTAATTTATTTGATACGTCATAATTTAGAATTTAATTAAATCCTGAATATAATTTTTTAAAATCTTATTAATAGAACAGAATAGAAATTCTTTTCAACATTTTCAAGTAACACACATGTTATCGAATACTTAATAGATTATTTTTCTTAATGAATGTGTAATCAACATTTTTAAATGATTTTTTGTAATTAATTACTGTTTAATTAAAATTTTCAGAATTAAAATAAATATATAAAATAAAAAAGGAATTCTTTTCAAAATTTTCAAGAAACACCAAATTATTATTAAGCAATATTTCGAATAACCACAAACTTTAATCATGATGAGTCATCACTGTGAATGATATTCTCAAGTTTTTAAAATAATTCTAATCATTTTTTTATATTAAGAAAGAAAATTGAGTATTAAATATCAAATAATGGGCATGCACTTTTTACACTCACATCTTACAATGAACTTAGTAACCAAATTTAATGATTTTTAAACATGTCTTCTTAATTTTTTTTTAATGAAAGACTATCACAGTCGAATATTTAGCTTTCTCTTCATAACTTTATCGAGAAATATATAATGCATACCACACGATTTCATTAAATTAATCAATCACAATACAATTCAAACTTCTCATTTTCAATTTTTTATATACTAGTGTTTATCAAATAGCTGTTTATTCTGAACAATCATTACTTAGTATACTGATGTAAACGTTTGTATTGAACGGTTTTTAACTCAAATGGTGTGAGAGAAGGATTTATATGGGGGAAAGTTATTAAATATTTTAAATCTTTCATAAAAATAAGAAAAAGCCTTTCAAGTAGCAGAAATTTAACATATTTGTAAACAAACCTTAGGAGGAAAACACTCATCTTCTCACAATCATATATCACTGGAGAGTATAGAGAAGCTGTTTATGTTGTATATAATTTGAATTTTCATTAACACAATATTTTAACCGAAGTTTTTCGACAGTTTGAAAAATTATGATACACACCGTATGAACACGTTAACACCGAATAAGATTAGCTTATGCCCTTTCGATGATAAGCGTTATTTTCAGGTAAGATGTATTAACATAACAAGTTTTTCTTGATAATTTTACTCGCAGGTTTCGAACCCACTGTCATCCAATCAATTTTTAACTCCTCACATTAACCATTGGGTCACGGGAGACCCGTAATTTAGCAACTAAAAAGTAAGAAAAATCACCGAAAGTGGTTACTTCACACACATGCAAAACTAATTTTTATTGTGACTGAACATATAAAAATCACGAAGAAAAGAAAAAAATCACATATGTTTTGGATTACTTTAAGATTTTATGAGTCACCTCATCAGTTAAATAGACATAACCACTTTTTGTGAATCACTACTTATGCTTAAATTTCCAAACACTTGCTTATATGAAATATATTATACTTTAGTTTATCAGTGATTGTGTGATTACTTGTTAATAATTTTAGTGTCATTAAAAAAAAATACAAGTCAGTATTAAAGGTTTGAACAAATTATTAAAATAATTTTACAAAACTTTTCAAATTATTTTAAAATGTTTCACTAATATTTAGTAACTGACAAATTTTAATGTTCATAATCATTTATGTGATTTAGGTTTTCTGTTTTAACTGTTAAGTTATTAGATTCCCCTTTCAAGTACATCTCATAGATATGTTTTAATCACCCAACCAACCATTCAATTGTTTTCGCAAACAATTAGTATGTGAGTTAGATTTTCAGTTTTAACTGTTACATTATACATCCTTCCCCCCCCCCTTTAATTTCATCTCATTGATAAGTTTTCAACAACCAACCACCCAACTATTTATCAACCCTAGCAACCAGGTATTTGTTTGCTCTAGTAACCAAAAAGCTTTCATTGACACATGAACAAAATTTTTAAGATGCAAGACTTGTCATTTTTAATCGAAAAAACAATGACATATGTAATAATTTTTTCTTACTTAAATGAAACCTTTGCATGTGTATGGTAAAACTTGGAAAATTCATTTAATACACAAATTTAAAGTCAACGGACTAGGTCTTCATACTTCTTTTAGCATTTTACTAACATTTTACCAAATATCTTAAGAAATCAACAAAGTTTTAAATAATTATTTTAATAAAAATTATCATTTCTAAGTGACGTTACATACCTAACTTGAAAAAATTAACTTGTCAAAGCAGGTTTTGATCATTCCAGCTTAGTAATAAACATAAGTTTCATATGATAATCAAATTGTTTGGTTATTTCCCAGTATGGTTTTATAAAAAAAGTCTCACATGCAAATAACATAAATTAACTAACTTGAAAAAATAACTTGTCAAAGCAGGTTTTCAATGTTTCAGCTTAGTAATATTCATAAGTTTTATATGATATTCAACCTATTTGGTTAGGTCTCAGCATATCTTCATAAAATTTATCTAAAAAACCTTTAACATCAATGTTTAAAAATATCCGAATAATTCACTTAGTCTTTTATAGATGATTATTTTCACTTCTATTATTTAAAAAACATTTTAAAATAAAATTATTACTGATGCCAGTTTATCTCAGTGTTATGAAATGTGCATGCAAAACTTTTAATTGTAATTTTCACATTTTATTATTTCAAATTATTGTTTTCAAGTTGTACTAAAATTAGGGAAAAAACGTTTAATTTTAATGTACTAAAATTAGGGAAAAAACGTTTAATTTTCATGCATAATTAAATTGATATAATTTAATAATAAAGACACATTTAACGTTGTATACTCACCTAATCCAACACTTTCACAAATACACGTCCAACAAACTCCAGGGTTTAGGAAGAAATGAAAGATTCAAAGTCCTTATCAGAAAATGTTATCAGATTACCTTGTCTTAAGATATGTGACGTCATAGAACATATGACATCAACTGTTCACGTGATGTATATCACATGACCGGTGCTTTGTTAATTAATTAATCTTATTAATTAATTATTAAATATTAAAATAATTATCAATTAATTCATTAATTAAATTAATTAATCTTATTAATTAATCTTATTAAAATAATTATTATTTCTAATAACAAAGAATTAATTATTATTTCTAATAAGATCAATTAATTTAATCAATGAATTAATTGATAAGTATTTTAATATTTAATAATTAATTAATAAGATTAATTAATTAACAAAGCACCGGTCATGTGATATACATCACGTGACCAGTTGATGTCATATGTTCTATGACGTCACATATCTCATGATAAGATAATCTGATAACATTTTCTGATAAGGACTTTGAATCTTTCATTTCTTCCTAAACCCTGGAGTGTGTTGGACGTGTATTTGTGAAAGTGTTAGATTGAGTGAGTATACAACGTTAAATAAGTCTTTATTATTAAACTATTTCAAGTTAATTATGCATGAAAATTGAATGTTTTTTCCCTAATTTTAGTACAACTTGAAAACAATAATTTGAAATAATAAAATGTGAAAATTAGAATTAAAAGTTTTGCATGCACATTTCATAACACTGAGATAAACTGGCATCAGTAATAATTTTATTTTAAAATGTTTTTTAAATAATAGAAGTAAAAATAATCATCTATAAAAGACTAAGTGAATTATTCGGATATTTTTAAACATTAATGTTAAAAGTTTTTTAGATAAATTTTATGAAGATATGCTGAGACCTAACCAAATAGGTTGAATATCATATAAAACTTATGAATATTACTAAGCTGAAACATTGAAAACCTGCTTTGACAAGTTATTTTTTCAAGTTAGTTAATTTATGTTATTTGCATGTGAGACTTTTTTTATAAAACCATACTGGGAAATAACCAAACAATTTGATTATCATATGAAACTTATGTTTATTACTAAGCTGGAATAATCAAAACCTGCTTTGACAAGTTAATTTTTTCAAGTTAGGTTAGTAACGTCACTTACAAATGATAATTTTTATTAAAATAATTATTTAAAACTTTGTTGATTTCTTAAGATATTTAGTAAAATGTTAGTAAAATGATAAAAGAAGTATGAAGACCTTGTCCGTTGACTTTAAATTTGTGTATTAAATGAATTTTCCAAGTTTTACCATACACATGCAAAGGTTTCATTTAAGTAAGGAAAAATTATTACATATGTCATTGTTTTTTCGATTAAAAATGACAAGTCTTGCATCTTAAAAATTTTGTTCATGTGTCAATGAAAGCTTTTTGGTTACTAGAGCAAACAAATACCTGGTTGCTAGGGTTGATAAATAGTTGGGTGGTTGGTTGTTGAAAACTTATCAATGAGATGAAATTAAAGGGGGGGAAAGGATGTATAATGTAACAGTTAAAACTGAAAATCTAACTCACATACTAATTGTTTGCGAAAACAGTTGAATGGTTGGTTGGGTGATTAAAACATATCTATGAGATGTACTTGAAAGGGGAATCTAATAACTTAACACTTAAAACAGAAAACCTAAATCACATAAATGATTATGAACATTAAAATTTGTCTACTAAATATTAGTGAAACATTTTAAAATAATTTGAAAAGTTTTGTAAAATTATTTTAATAATTTGTTCAAACCTTTAATACTGACTTGTATTTTTTTTAATGACACTAAAATTATTAACCAGTAATCACACAATCACTGATAAACTAAAGTATAACATATTTCATATAAGCAAGTGTTTGAAAATTTAAGCATAAGTAGTGATTCACAAAAAGTGGATATGTCTATTTAACTGATGAGGTGACTCATAAAATCTTAAAGTAATCCAAAACATATGTGATTTTTTTCTTTTCTTCGTGATTTTTATATGTTCAGTCACAATAAAAATTAGTTTTGCATGTGTGTGAAGTAACCACTTTCGGTGATTTTTCTTACTTTTTAGTTGCTAAATTACGGGTCTCCCGTGACCCAATGGTTAATGTGAGGAGTTAAAAATTGATTGGTTGATAGTGGGTTCGAAACCTGCGAGTAAAATTATCAAGAAAAACTTGTTATGTTAATACATCTTACCTGAAAATAACGCTTATCATCGAAAGGGCATAAGCTAATCTTATTCGGTGTTAACGTGTTCATACGGTGTGTATCATAATTTTTCAAACTGTGGAAAAACTTCGGTTAAAATATTGTGTTAATGAAAATTCAAATTATATACAACATAAACAGCTTCTCTATACTCTCCAGTGATATATGATTGTGAGAAGATGAGTGTTTTCGTCCTAAGGTTTGTTTACAAATATGTTAAATTTCTGCTGCTTGAAAGGCTTTTTCTTATTTTTATGAAAGATTTAAAATATTTAATAACTTTCCCCCATATAAATCCTTCTCTCACACCATTTGAGTTAAAAACCGTTCAATACAAACGTTTACATCAGTATACTAAGTAATGATTGTTCAGAATAAACAGCTATTTGATAAACACTAGTATATAAAAAATTTAAAATGAGAAGTTTGAATTGTATTGTGATTGATTAATTTAATGAAATCGTGTGGTATGCATTATATATTTCTCGATAAAGTTATGAAGAGAAAGCTAAATATTCGACTGTGATAGTCTTTCATTTAAAAAAAATTAAGAAGACATGTTTAAAAATCATTAAATTTGGTTACTAAGTTCATTGTAAGATGTGAGTGTAAAAAGTGCATGCCCATTATTTGATATTTAATACTCAATTTTCTTTCTTAATATAAAAAAATGATTAGAATTATTTTAAAAACTTGAGAATATCATTCACAGTGATGACTCATCATGATTAAAGTTTGTAGTTATTCGAAATATTGCTTAATGATAATTTGGTGTTTCTTGAAAATTTTGAAAAGAATTCCTTTTTTATTTTATATATTTATTTTAATTCTGAAAATTTTAATTAAACAGTAATTAATTACAAAAAATCATTTAAAAATGTTGATTACACATTCATTAAGAAAAATAATCTATTAAGCATTCGATAACATGTGTGTTACTTGAAAATGTTGAAAAGAATTTCTATTCTATTCTATTAATAAGATTTTAAAAAATTATATTCAGGATTTAATTAAATTCTAAATTATGACGTATCAAATAAATTAAGTCCCTTTTTATTTGCATGTTATATTAATTATATTCCATATGAATAAAGTAAATTCATTAACATAAGTCTTAATTTCAGATTTGAACGTGACATTTTTAGTTATCTCATGATTCAGAGTATTGGGAAATACCGTTAGAGATAAGACGTGGGGTTCAGCAGTCTGATTCATTCCGTATATTGTCACTGACTGGTTATGAAGTATGGTTTCTAACGTGTTCGACTGTTGATAGTAAAACGAATTTAAGTAAGTCAATTTACTTCTTATGTTTTATTCTTAAAATTAATTGCAAATAAAATTTCGCGATTTTGCTAGCAATTAATGATAAATCACATCTTCCTTAAAAATAATTTTTATTATGCATTAGTCATTTCTTATTTATGTTAGAAATATTAATATTCTATTGTACTTAACTAAATTGTGTTAAAAAGTGTTGAAGAGTTTTAAATTAACATTAAGATTAATCTTCTAGAAATGTAATATTTATATTTTAAAGATACTCCTAAAATTCATTAAGATCAGTTGAAAATTACTGAAGAATTATTATTATTTTTTTTTAATATTTAATTGTTCTAACAGTGAAAAATTACTCATGTCAAAAGTTCTCTTTGTAATAAAAATTGCTTACATTTACAGCTCATAATTATTTTATATGATAATGATATTAATTAAATTAAAAATTAAGCGAATAGTTATGCGAGTGGGATAATTTAAACTTTAGTATGTTTACTATAGATTACTTACTGAGACAAGTTTTAATAATATTCTTATTAAATAAACTAAGTAAAGAAAACTTTGACTTATTATTATTATTGTTATTATTATTATACATTCATTTAAAGTATTTCCGATTGCATGTTAATTTTTATATAAAACCTTGGGAGATTAATGTTGAAGTGTATTCAAATATTAAAAGTAATTTTGGGGGAATTCGTCTATTTCCGGGTTTAGTCTTATCAAGCAAATGGTGAATCATTGTTTGTTTATCTTTCTTTGCAAGGTCAATAATTAGAAGAGCTTTATAAAATTCAAAAGGAAAATTAATCTTTGATATTGATACTTTGAAAAAAATTTTACTTAATTTTTTTTTTTTTTTTTTTTTTTTTTTTTTTTTTTTTGTGATATGTCAAATCTTGAGGGGTTTTATTTGAATTTTGAATGAAAACTTTAAACTTCAACTAGAATTTTTGAAAAAGTCTTTCGCAAAATTTATTGTGAGACAAGAATAATCTTTTAATTTGGCGATATTTTTTTAATGTTTTTTTTCTAATTGCATAAGATTTCATTTTGAGTTGGCGATTTTAATCTTTCGTTTTTTATTGTGTTAAATATTTTATGCTAAATTGGCGATTTTAAACATTTATTTTCTCAATGCTTGAAGCATTTTGTTCTTACTTGGCGATTTTAATCTTTCATTTTCTTACTATTTGAAATATTTTGTATTAATTTGATGATTTTATGTTGATACTCCGAACAGTTAGGCAGATGCGCGCGAATACATCTCATTACAAAATCAGATTAAATGAATATTTAAGTGGTGGTCTTTCTGAAATAGCCTAACCCAGATTAATGCAAGGTTTCCCAAGGTCAAAGGAAAATGACAGACTCCAAACAGTTACGTCGATGAGCGCGAATAAATGTTAGTATGTAAAATTCCATTTTGAAAGATACTTTCTCATTAAAATTTTAAAGTTATTTTTTAATTATTCTAAAAATTCAATTGCATACTTTGATTCACTAAAAATATCGCTCGAAATATTGTATGTGAATGTGTGCATTATGGGAATCATGTGATCTGCCTCCCCGTGGCGATTTCTGGGTGAAAGTTTTGACCCTAGGTCACTTTCAGCTAAAGATCACACCTTTCGACAAAAAATTTACATACACATACATACAACATACACACAACACACACACATACATGCACACATACACACACATGCATGTATACAACACACACATACATACAACACACGCACATACATACAACACACACACATACATACAACACATACATACATACATACAACACACGCACATACATGCATACATACACACACATACATGCAAAACAACACACACATACATTCAAAACAACACACACATACATGCAAGTGTATAACATAGTTGACTAACACTCGAAATAATTTTAAAGTTCCTTCATTAAATAAATATTCAAAATTGTTATTCCCAAATTCACATTATCAGCATGTGTTATTTATGACGGTGGATAGAGATAAAGGTGGTGGCAGTTTTTCTAAGATATTCTAAGCCAATATTCACAAGTGATTCGAAGAAAATTATAAACTCCGAAGGGTTAGGTCGACGAGCGCACGTCAATCTGATACGAAAAAATTAAAGTCCACCTATTAAAATGATGTGAGGTTAAACTCAAACACACACAAAGAATAATTCAATCTTAACAAAACTACTCCCTTAAAAAAATAACTCATTAATTCACCATGAAAGTTCTCTTCTTAATTATGTCTTCGTTAAAATATTAACCTTCAAAAAAAAAAAAAAAAAAAAAAAAAAAAAAAAAAAAAAAAAAAAAAAAATTATCCTTTGTGTATGATTAGTCTAAAATAATAATTTCCCCCAAAATAACCGCTTAACTCATCATGTAAGAGCACAGTGAAAAAAAAAATCAATCTCCCCAAAATTTCCGCTTAAAATCGAAAAAATAAATCCATAAACTAAAGTTCACTGAAAATTTTTAAGCCGCTACATTAAAATTAAAAACGATCCGTACAATAGTACAGAAAAAACATTCTATGTCCCCAAATACCCGCTTAACCCCTTATCTAAAACACGGTGAAAAAAAAAAATCAATCTACCCAAAATTTCTGCTTAAAATCGAAAAAATAAATCCATAAACTAAAGTCCACTGAAAATTTTTAAGTCCCCACATTAAAATTAAAAAACCCTAATACTAGAGATCACCAAAAAAATTCTTTGTCCCCAAATACCCGCTTAACCCCTCATCTAAAACACAATGAAAAAAAAAAGTCGCTTTATTCTTTATTTTTAATTTTTTTTTAATTAACTTTTTAAATGAACAACAGCAAAATTCAGTCGAAAAACATACCCCACGTACTGTAACACGCCGAAAATTTTTAAAGTCCCCACTTAAAATTAAAAAACACCCCCATACTATAGTATGATTTAAAAATTCTAACTCCCTGAAATTCCCGCCTAAAATTAAAAAAAATTCCTTTTAACCCCAGGAGTAGGAGGAGGATTGAGGAGGAGAGTTGTGGAGGAGGGTTGCGGAGGAGGGTTGTGGAGGAGGATTGAAGAGGAGGAGGGAGGAGGAGAACCTCACACCTCCTCCCGAGGCCGGACCCCCACTTTTCCCCTACTGGTAAGTATTTGAAAAATTTCAATAAATAAATAGATATTTTTTTCATGAACAGTAAATTCCCCTTAAACCGTTGAACTTTGAAATTTCCCTATTAGCTATGTATTAACAGAAGATAATAAGAGTAAAAATGGGTCCGCAGTTAATTTTACTAAATATTAATCATTACTGTTTCACGACAGTCATATTTATGCTTACCAAGATGCCCTTCATATAGGAAAATTCGAAGTAGAGTTCAAAAGACTCTGAAAGCCAGTTTCTCTCAACTTTGAAAGGAGGAGTTTGTGTTTCGCGACTCGGTAGCGGTTGGAAATGAATGATCTAACTTCTGTACTCTGCTTCAAATTACATACCTGTCACATGAAAAAAGAAATGCACAAAAAAATCCCTGATTATAGGCAGACAGAGACGTGGTGTTTCCGGTATATTTCCAGGGAAAGAATATGAGTTTTGCTGTTGAGGCACGGTTCGCTGCATATGAAGCCTAAAATTGAAGTAACCACAAATATTTATATTGTTTTTATTCATCGTTACATCTGCAGAAGCAAGTTTTAATTTGTGCTTAATAGTAGTTCATACTTCTAGGCTACAAACGCATCGGGGGGAAAAGGCAGATTTTTATGAAACGTCAGTGATAGGAAGCAATTTTGTGTCTATCCTGATAATAAAACTACAGGATTTAATATTCAGGTAGGGGCAACAACAAAGGATGCTACAGAGGTAATTTTGTTAAGAAAGGCGTGTAATAAATTTGGAATCATTGTATCATGAAACATGATTCCATTTCATGTGTAGTAGTCCAGGCATTTGGTAAAAAAATAAATGCAAATTTTGGTGTAGTTTTGATTTTTGGTTCCCTTTATGTTTTTTGGGTCGCTGAACACGAATCTGGCATTATCCAACAAAATTTCTCCCCGGAAACAAATTTTCTTGGCAAAAAACGTGGCTTTTTTTCGTGTTTTCTAAATAACTTCAAAATTATGCATTTTACATAAAAGTCGTCAATACATAAATTAAAGAGCGTAAAATTTCCTACATTTTATGTATTAAGTTTTTTCTCTGATCAATGGTTTAGCCATGAGAGAGCCGCAAAAATGGGTGTGAAAAGCAAAATATTCTGAAAAACGTGAATTACAGCACCATACGTTAATGAAACATGAAAAATAACCATTTTACGCAAATTTTCCCCACTTAATAATACTAAATATATTATTATTGATTATATTTTATTAATCTGATGTTCATTGTTTCCTTCATAACAAAAAATAAATAAAAATGAGCATGTCTGTGATCAAAATTTCCATTTGCTATTACAAAATAATAATAGTAATAATTTCTTAATTTGTCTTTTAAATAATGTTAATAAAATAACTAAAACAGGCTTTAACTGATCCCATCTGCACTTTTCCCTTTGATTGAAGGGGTGCAAGTGTGAAATGACGTTAGTCAAGCGCCCACCCCCGCATCCCATGTCCACGTTCAGTGGAATAATACCCCCTCCTTCCCCACCACTCTCGCCTCTATTAGAAATATGTGTCGCACAGATCACTAGCTTATCAAGAGGACACATTCCTCTCAGTTTTGATATTCAACTGCTTACTTATAATTTAGTAATTCACTGTTTGTGTCTTCGTGAATATAGTGAACATCTAAAGTGATTTTGCGCAATGTCGCTGTGTTTTATTTGTGACTCTCCTTTAGAAGAGGAGCCGTCAGTGAAAGTTAGTCGAGGTATTGCAGCGTTGATCAAGGCAAGTACAGAAAGAAAGGATGGAAAGGCAGTTTTCCTAAAGGGGAAAACCTCAGTAGATGTGAATGTTAAGTGTAGAAAAGTATACGTAAATGAACGGATGATTACTGCTTATGAGAAGAAGATTGAGGAACAAAATGCTAGCACTTCTCAAATATTAAGATCATCAACTCCTCAGTTTAATTTTCGAACTTTGATTATATGTGGACTGTACATTTCGAAAGAGTTCATTGCAGCACAAGCGAAAAATCCACCGAGCGAACGCAATACTCTATACAGTGTGCGACACATGGGATTCAAAAGTACAATTCTGAAAGCAGCAAGAGCTCGCAATGATGATTATGGGCAGGCTATAATTCAACGCATCGAATCAATTAATGATTTGATCGCAGCAGATGCTCAATATCACATCAAATGTTTTAAATATATTTATGGGAGGTCGAAGGTCCAAGAAGAGAAGAAACGTGGTCCATTTGCCGTGGCAATCGACAGAGCAATGCAAAGTATATACGATTACCATGAAAATCATGATGAATAGTGTCCATGGAAGAACTAATGAAACAGGTTACAGGGAGTTATCAATCTGATATGAGAACTGGAGATTGAGAGATATGGAGACGACATACTGATCACAAAGAATCAGAAAAAAGTCCTATGTGTGTGTCAAGAATACAGGAGGGAAGATACTGACTAATGCATGGTATTAGCAAACATGTAAATCTGATCGAGATGAGAGGCTGCGAGTGGTTGAAGAGCAGCAAAAATTATTTGCGAAGATATCAGATATCAGATTTGCTTCGGGAAACTGCAACAACATCGCAGTTGTGTGTAAAGACGAAGAGGATGAGCTAGACTTTGAAGCCGATCTGGAAATGGATTGCCCGTACAATGAATCAGAGGACCCAATGAAAGGGGAAATATTCATGCCGCAAGCTATCAAATATTTACTATTAAAAAAACTTTTATTTATAATATTGATAGTTATAAAAACATCCACTAATTTCATTCGTCTATTTTGTAGATGCCGGTGAAAAGCAGGGACCCTCAAAAAAAAGACAACGGAAATAGTACCTTGTATTTTAAGTAAATGTACTTACTAATGTACATAATTATTTATAATTAAATAATAATTATTCATAATGAGTCGTCGATTTTATTGTTAGCCACTTTATTGTAAAATATAATCGATCATAATATCTTCAGTATCATTTAAAATTCAATCTTTGCGAAAAAATGGTCAGTTTTCATGTTAAATCTATGTACAGTGCCATAAATCCTATTTTCCGGAATTTTTTGATTTTCACACCCACATTTTGAAATTCAAGAAAATTAAGAACTGGAATCCGTGTCATCTTTTATATGTTAAAGCCTGCTTTAGTTATTTTATTTACATCATTTAAAAGTCAAATTAAGAAATTATTACTATTATTTTGTAATAGCAAATGAAGATTTTGATCACAAATATGCTCATTTTTTATTTATTTTTTTATTATGAAAGAAACAATGAACATCAGATTAATAAAATATAGTCAATAATAATATATTTAGTATTATTAAATGGGGAAAATTTGCGTAAAATGGTTGTTTTTCATGTTTTATCGACGTACGGTGCTGTAATTCACGTTTTTCAGAATTTTTTGCTTTTCATACCCATTTTTGCGGCTCTCACGGCTAAACCATTGATCAGAGAAAAAAACTTTTAATACATAAAATGTAGGAAATTGTGTGCTCTTTAATTTATGTACTGATGACTTTTATGTAAAATGCATAATTTTTGAAGTTATATAGAAGGCACGAAAAAAAGCCACGTTTTTTGCCAATAAAACGTATTTCCATGGAGAAATTTTGTTGGATAATGCCAGATTCGTGTTCAGCGACCCAAAAAACATAAAGGGAACCAAAAATCAAAACTACACCAAAACTTGCATTTATTTGTCCTTTTTGAGCACTTAATGCCTGGATTATAGTATCTTCAGAAGAAAAAAAAAAAAAAAAAAAAAAAACACGGACAGCAAATTGTTGGATCGCACAGATGATGTACAATGCATCTTTTTCATACGTGAAAGTAAATTCCAATTTTAAGTTTTTATTTGATTTAAACCTTTGATCTCTGGTAGACGAATTTCATCCTAATTAATTTGAATTGCCAAATGACACAATAACTCCAGAATAGGCGATCAAATTTATTTAATCAATAAATAAATTAATGCATTTTTTTGCATATCTGGCAAGCTTTTAATATTAAACTAAATTTTTTGTTTCCGAAATATTGATGCCAATTTGGGTCTTTCGAAAAAATTCTTCCATCAGAGCTGAAAGGGTTAAAACTTACCGTAATTTCCGGCGTATAGTCCGCGGATCAAACAATTCTTTTTAGGCCCAAAATGTTACTTAGTGATTGAAGACAAATATTTACGGATATCCGATAAGTTACATTTCTTTTTAAAAAAATTCTGGGTCTAAAAATAATTGCTTGATCCGTGGATTATACGCAAAAAATTACGACACTGCAAAATGAAGAAAATACTTTTACATGGTTCGTACGCTACAAGTACTTTCAAGGACCTTTTACCAGATTTTTTAAAACTAATTTTTGCCGTATTTAATGGGGGGGGGGATTCTAGCTTCAGATAATGATCAGTATTTTATAAAATATCTGGTGCTAAAGCACTTAAAATCCTCTGAATCTCTTGATGCGTGCGAATCCTGGACATAATTGAAAAAGTTTAGATTTGCCATTATCACGGGAATAATAGTACTAGTCCTTGAACTATGCTGAAACATGCTATGCAATGGAATATTCTATGCCCAAGCATTTAATATTAAACCTAATGCTCGAAAAAGATTCATATCAAATTGCAATTTTGGTGAAAATATTCGATTTTGGCGTATAGTACGTTATCCACATTTATGTGCCAATAAGACTAATCTAAGTCAAATAACGTATAACTGTCAACTTTTACGGTTTAATGCTACCCCTAAAATCTTATAGAATTTTTTGTCTTACTTAAACTGCAGATTTCGATGATTAAATAAGGGGGAATTTTCTATTAAATTTTAATGGTAGGAAAAAATCGTAAATGTCCTCAGCTATGAATAATGACACGTTCGGCCCGTTGCTGGTCACATGCTGGTTTCAAGTATCTCACGACCTCTCCACGTTTCTCAAATCAATTATTTTATTTTATTTTTTACGGGGGGGGGGGGGCGGATTTTAATTTTTAAAAATGAAGATGATCATTAAATTTTAAATATTACATTTACACTGAATGTTCATTCATCTTCGAGGCAAATTTAAATTAATTTTATTTTATCATGGGTCTGTATTAAATTGTGAATTATGAAATTTTTGGCAAATTTTGTGAAAGTGATATAAAATCCGTTAATTAAATTAAATGTTCTGAATATACTTTTTGAATATGGGTTCAGAGTTAAATATTATTGAATAAGTGAAATTACATGACTTATCTCGATTGTACTTACTATAGACTTTTTAAATTGTGTGTGCATACCTTAGTATTAATATTTTTGTAATGCTAATTTTGACTGTATTAGAAAAATAATTAATTTTGTTATACATATGTATTTGAATATATTTTCAAGCCATTGAAATGTGGGAGAGTATAAAAAAATATTCTTGTATTTCATTCATTAAATTTAAATCTACAGATTTTTTCCTTCAGTTTAAATAATGTGGTTTTCAAATCGTTCAATGTGTCCCTGTCCCCATCAACATTTTTTTGAGTTGTTTAGAATTAACTACATAACACAGAGGTGATAAATATGCGTAAAGCTTGCACCTTTCCTATTTTTTATGCCACTGTTTACGAATAGAAATATTTGCCTTATTTAATGATAAAAATGATGCTTTTATAAAATTACTAATAGGAAATGGTTGTGCGCCTAGGAGCAGCGCGAGCCCTGTGTATATTTTCTAAATCTGAGTAACTTTTATTCTCATTCAAAAATCTTGTAGTAAACTCAATATTCCTACCTATTAGAATTAATTGAATTTAATTTCTGAAACGCGTCTATCGGAATTCCAATCTTACTTTCCTGTGATCTGAGACCACTTTTTTTTTCTCCCCAACATTTGCTTAGTTCTTTTGTGCAGATTGGACTAGACGGCCTCTTTAGGACCGGGCTTTCAAAGGCTGAAGAGGGCAGGCTTAGCCCGCTGCAGCAAGGGCAAGAAGGTCAACCCATTAAGGTGGCTACTAGCACGAATGCTTTTTTATTTATTATTTATTTCCTTTTGCTGCGCGACCTCTATTAGAGATACCCGTATTCAGCCATCACGGTTGTTCCATCGCACGAATTCATTCAGAATGGTTGCCACTTTTGGCTTCCATTCGTAACGTACAACAAATCTGGTATCTGATTTGAGATCACTTTCATTTCATTGGTAATGAATACTCGCCGGGCGTTAATTAGCTTTTTCCCCATCTTTCTTCACGGATATCCCCCCCCCCCTTCCCGCAAATCAAAATTTTTTTAGAAACAAGCTACTAAGTTGTATTTGAACCATACTCAATTCTGAGCAGATAGTGATAGATTTGTTGAATGCATCATCATTAATGTTATTAAGGTATTGTTATGAAAAAAAATTTCCAAGAAGACAACAACACAATCTACACTTGTGAGTAGTTCTTAGTTTCTCTATTTAATATTCTTGCTTACTTACATCTTCTAAAAACAGCATCTACAACTTTTTTCTAATAGCAAAAAATTATTTTTTAAAATTGAAGAATGTAATTTTTAAACAGCTAGCTACTAACGGCACACATGTATACCATTCATGATTATTATTTTTTTCCCCTACCGCTATTTCCAATCAACAATCTGTATACGAATTTTGTTTTAGAAGTATGTCAATAACTACAAATGGCAAAATAAATTGTAAGAAATAGTGGTGTTCAGAGCATTTGGAACCCTGATTTTCGAAGTACCTGACAGCACTATTTTGAACTGTACTAAATTATCAATAGATTGTGATAGATTTGTTCAATGCAACATCATTAACTCTCTAATGCGCAAGGTAGCATATATGCTACCATGAGGATGACCAATTTAAAGGATTTTTCATTCACATACTCTGTATTGACACCAGAAATATAAAGTATAATTTTTTACTTCATTTAATAGCAGACATTACGTATTAAATAAACTGAAATTCACTATTTAAATTTTCTGGTATGTATTCTGACTATCTTAATTGCACAGTTACTGAAATTTTCGGATTGCTTTTCTTGTTAAAATACTACAGGTAAGGCTGCCACATGCGACTATTTTTGTATGTGATCCGCTCCACTGTATTTTATAGTATATTTATTTTGCCAATTCTGTCAGAACATATGTAGAAGTTTTTGCGAGGTGAAGTGTCCGAAAAAGAATTAAAAAATAGTCGCCTGTGGCAACTTTTTACTGGCGAAATTGGCTAATACAATTTCTGTAATTTAATGACTTTTTTTAGAGTGTAATCATGATATTAACCCATTACTGCCTAGCATCCCTTTTTCGGAATGGTTATAAAAACGGCAAAAAAGCGCTTTTTGCACCAATAAATATTAAGATAAATAAATACTTTTTTTTTTTTGAGGCAAATTTCTTGATAAATTTTGAACAAAGTTTCTTAGTTTGAAAATGGTGGAAAAATCAAAATTTTAATTTTAATGTAAAAAGTAATTTTGGCGTTAATGGGTAACATTTAAAAATTGCATCTAACATCTTTTAGATATAGCCACAAAGTAATTTTATAAATAGCAGAATTCTGTTTTTGACAGACAGTGAAAGATGAGAATGTAACTTTTAAAACAAAGAAAAACAGTTCCATTCATTCAGAATATATTTTACTTTTGGCTTGCATTCGTAACGCACTTACAGCAAATAAATCTGGTATCGAATTCGAGATCACTTGCACTTCTTTGGTAATGAATACTCTCCAGGGATCGATTAGCTATTGACAGAGTTGTGACGTGACCTAGGTTTAACCTCTTGAGCTCTGCTGGTAGAATTTTCTACCACATAATTTTAATTCCGAAATGTCACAATGACACCAGAAAATTTGACCAGATTTACTTCAAAAAGGTTTAATGCATTTTTTCGTGTTTATCGTTAACCGGTTTTTTTCGTTGCAAAATACTGGTGCCAATGTGACATTTAGAATTTTGAAGAAATTTACACCCCAGAGCTCAAAGGGTTAAACCGTCAAAAACTCAATAACCAATAATAATTGTAAATAAACTCAAAATAAAGCAGAAAAATGCTGTTAACATAACATTTTTTTAAATGAGAGTGCAATGTTGTTTTAATATACATTAAATTGTTCTCAAATATGCACTCTCAAAAAAACTTCCGTCTTTTCTCAGAAAAATTACTGGCAGCACTGCTGCTAGAAATTGTCTGTACATTGACGATTTTCCGTTTATTTTTTTCTCCGTCAAAAGAGGAAAAATATTCGTCACTTGAAAAAAGTTTGGAAAAAATCAATGCGGAAGAGGTGGGGATTGAACTGAGGACCCCAGGATTACAAGGCCAACGCTCATCCACAGCGCTACGATTGCTCATGAAGATCTTGCTTTAAAATAGAAGCGTTGATTTCATATGGGTGTGGTTTGGTGTATTTCGTTAAAAAGCTTTTAATTTTGCAGTTAATCTCGGAAAGTTTTCATCTTTAATGAAACTGTGGCTGTTTTTTTTTTACGTTTAGTATTAATATAGTATAAAAATGTGAATTTTAAATATATTACGTAGATTGTCAGAGAAAAAACATGAATGTTTTATTTTTATTCGATAAGATTTTTTTTAATAATATCAAATTTTTTTTGCATTTTATTTTTTAATTGAAATATTTTTTAAATGTCTTCAGTTAAAGTATATTTTATATGCGAATATTTATCATAGAAATAACTTAGTATATTGAACTTTATTCAACTTATCCAACTTTGAATAACAGATTGTGAGAATTTTTGAACGAATAAAGAAAGTAATTGTTATTTATTTTTAAATTCGAAAACATTTTTGTCTTTTAAAACTAAATTAGACATTTTAATCGATAGAATATTTTTGTTTTTCATTTAAAAAATAAATTCGAATTTATTACTAACAGACCCAATGCGCATGCGTGCTAGATATACACGAAATCGTTTCCTCATTTTTCGACTTTCGGAATGAACTCACAGAACAAATACGTTTTCTGGGAAAACAGAAGTTATTTGGGAAAAAATAACAATAACTTAATGTATATTGACGAATTTTTCTGACAGTGTGATATTATAATCTTTTTCTTTATTTATGACTAATTTCAAAGTTATGTGGATTTCTGGTGGGGCTTTGTTTGCATATTTGGGGGAATACCTAATTATTATTATTATTTTGAATATATAGCTTTTAATAAATATTTTATGTGTAGCCTTAGTTATTTTATTTATTTTTTCATTTAGTAAAAAGACAGAAAATTTAAAATAATACAAATTTTTTTTTTTATCAAAGAGGAAAGAATTAAATGTTGGAATAAAATTATTAAAGTATGATTTTTTTTAAACCTTTATCATAATTGATTTTTGTTAGTGATTGACAGTCACCTCTTACTGATGAAAGTTACCTTATTTACAGAATCAATCCAGAAATCAGGGACAAATGAATAAGTCACCATACTAGTATGAAAAAAAAAATAGTTAATTTACTTTGAAATCAGTTCTGAAAGTGAAAGGTGTAGCCTGATAATAATAATAATAATAATAATAATAATAAAACTACAAGCCAAATCGGAAAAGTAAAAAACAGCTTTTATAGAGATTCGAAATTGTATAAAATGGCCTTTGTAGATCAATATTAACTATCCAATTGGGAAAAAAAGCATTTATAAGTATTGAAAGGCAAACTAACAAGTACTAAAAACTAATTCTCCGGTAGAATTATCATTATTGAGTGGGTGATTTCATTTTTACTTTTAACCCCTTAATGGTCGCATTAAATTACGGTTTAAAAATTCAAATTCATTATTCCCACCACATTTTTGAAAAAAAAATTCTTCTTATTTAATGGCAAGTTAAATGATACCAGAATAAAACCAATTACACTGTTTTATAAAACTGGTGGGAATCAATCAATTCTGAATAAAAGTGGTGAAGCTTGCGGCCCGTGAATGTCTCGGGTGCCACGATTAAGTGGTTAAAAATCATTTAATCCTTTAAGCTCTGGTGGGTAAATTTCTTCAAAATGCCAAATGTCACATTGGCACCAGTATTTTGCAAAGAAAAAATTCAATTTATGATATGCAAGAAAAAAAAATTGCATTAGACATTTTATTAAATAAATTTGGTCGATTATTCCGGTGCCATTGTGACATTTCGGAATTAAAATTAAGTGGTAAAAAATTCAACCATCAGAGCGCAAAGATTAAATGTATGAATTTTCAAACAATATATTTAAAAAAATCTCTTACATGATTAACATTATCAAGTAAGTGTTTCCATGTTACTGAAGTAGCACTTTATACAATGCCATCAATAAGAATATACACTGTAAAAAAAATCTGTAGTACTACTAGAAAATCTCTAGGCAACTGGGATTCCATAAACTTTTCTAGTAACAATACAGCTTTTTCTCAAGCAACACTACTGCATTAAACTTAGTAAACAGCACAAATACTTTCTCAGTGAGCGTACTAAGAAATCATTAGTAGACAATACAGGTGCTTTTTTAGTTGGAATACTAAGAAATGATTAGCAGTATTACAGATACTTCTCTTGTACCTTTGCTAAGAAATGGTTAGTAGTATTACAGATATTTTTCTTGTATCTTCACTAAAAAATTCTTAGTAGCCGTTCCAGGTCCTTTTTAAGTATGTTTACCAATAAATGGCTAGTAGTTTTACAGCTACTTCTCTTGTATCGTTACTAATAAATTCTTAGTAGCCATTACAGGTATTTATTTAGTGTATGGTTAGTAATATTACTAACCATTTCTTAGTGAAGGTACAAGAGAAGTATCTGTAATACTATTAATGATTTCTTAGTATGTTCACTAAGGAAATCTGTGTGCTGTTTACTAAGTTTAATGCAGTAGTGTTACTTAAGAAGAAACTGTATAGGTTACTAGAAAAGTTTATAGAATCCCAGTTGCCTAGAAATTTTCTAGTAGTACTACAGATGTTTATTAAGAAATGGTTAGTACTATTATAGGTACTTCTTTTGTATCTTAACTAAAAAACTGTTAGCAGCAGTTACAGGTCTTTTTTAGCATGTATATTATCAGGCTCGGACTGGCCCGCCGGCCCACCGGCCCGTGGGCCGGTGCGCCCTCGGTCAAGTAAATATGCGCCCTCATCTACGTGAAGTTAATAATTTAAAAAAGACAAAAAATAAAAAATAAATAAGTAAATAAAATAAAACAAAAAAATAAAAATATGACAAATACTAGAATAACTACAACATGGTTAAAAATATTCTTTATATATCTTTTTAAAGAACAATAATTTTGTAAGCATTAAAAAACCAATAAAAAGAATTTATTCCCTTTGCAAAGGAAAATAATTGCATTGTTTATTCTTGACAGTTTATTTGTTCAGGGCAACATCCAATCAAAATCTTTTAAAATCTAAAGTATATTTTATATGTTACTAATAGCGGCAACGAACATGCAGACTGTCTGGCACCAAAGATCATCACTTTCTCTTCGATTTCATTTGTTATTATAGTATTATTTAGTTTGCAGTAAAATCATTCATTTCAAAAACGGGAGGTAAAGTTTAATGTTTTGATTTTAATTTATAAAACAAAAGTGTTCTTATTAAAAGTATTTTTGTTATTAAATATATATCTAAACAATTTTAGAAAGATTATTCTCTTCAAAAAAAGGTAATTGAAACTTTTTTTCTTTTTTTTGCTAAAAATTTTATTTTAATATGAAAACAAAACTGTTTTAATATTGTCTATTAAATGTAACAATCAAAACGTTGCGTCTGTCACGGATTTTCATGGTCATGGATATGGTCACAGCGAAGAGAAAACTGCGCCCGGGTCAATTTGCCCCCCCCCCCCCCTCTGCCAACTTTTTCTTGTAGCAGGCCAAAAAATGAAGTCGTTAGTATAAATTTGGCGCTCTATTGAATAACCGCGCCCGGGGCGATCGCCCCTTTCGCTCAGTGCTGTATATGGTAAAGTAGGGCTGATCAACACCGCACCTCACCCAGGGTGCTACGGCGACCTTTGAATGTTCCCTTTATATCCCTTCCATGTTCTATTCTATCCCGTTTATAATTTTTTTCTAAATCGT
This sequence comes from Maratus speculifer, assembly GCA_964019185.1. Taxonomy (NCBI): domain Eukaryota; kingdom Metazoa; phylum Arthropoda; class Arachnida; order Araneae; family Salticidae; genus Maratus; species Maratus speculifer. The sequence continues at coordinate 52,971,308 of OZ025293.1, forward strand.
TTTTTTTTTCTACTCTGCCTAAGACGGATATAAATCTAACATAAAAATAATTTTCAAGTTCCCCGTTATGATTTTTATTATACAATAAACTCTCTACACGGCGGAATGTTGTCTACAGCGGAATATTTGATTTTGTCCGAATAGTTTTTACGTATAAAAATCTATTCCCAAGGTTTTAAGAGTTATTTTGTTCGTTACATCGGAATTCGATATATAATTTACTTTGCGATTCCGACGATTGTTTTTATATAATTTACATGCTTTCCCCTTCTAATCAGAAATATATTCTTTCATTTGATAGAACTAAATTAACAGATTTTCGAATCGATCCTAATTTATAAAATGATTAAGCTATTTAATTGATTAAGCTATTTAATTGATTAAGCTATTAAATGATTAAGCTATTTGTAATAAGATAAAGAAAATAAACGTACCGACATACAGGGTCGATGGGACATATCGGGCCGAGGAAGAATACTCAGCCAGAAGAAGCCCCTCATCCAGAAGAAATTTTGCGCCCCTAAGTGCTTAAACAGTTTAAATATTATTTTTTTTACACGCGGTACCATGCATTTTTGACTAATGCACTAATTTTCGAAAATTCGTTTAGGGAATAATCCCCAGTCAACAGAAAGGCATCACAAGAAGTATTTTTTAAATGACAGATAGATCGAAACAATTTTTGGATCGGAAACAGAGGCGTACTACGCCCGGGGCAAAGTTTCAAATTGGCGCCCCCTACCATTTTTTTTCATATAACGGACCGAGAATGATGATCGTAGTATAAATTTGGCAACCCCTGAATTTTCACGCCCACGGCGACCGCCCGACCCCCTTTCGCACGGCGCTGGTCGGAAAGCAAAGTAGGCATCTTTGCATATGTTCGAGAGAGAACACGTGCACTTAAGAGCAGTAGCCACGGCGCCCTGGGCTGGAATGTTTAATAATAGGGTTATTCTCTGCAATACTGCAAATTTGGCCAAACAGTCTGACTTGAATGTTACATAGGTAAATTTTCATAAAAATTGGATAAATTGCAAGTAATTGGTCAATTGTTGAAGATTTTAGTAGCAGCAGAAACCGTTATAAATTTTAAACAAAAGTACATATTCCCCATTCACTTTATCATTACCTCATAACATGGGCGCTCATATGATTAATTTTAGGGGGGGGGGGGGCTAAAAAAATCTCAACTTCTTTCAGAGCTATCATAAATTTTAGTAAATATTTTTCTACTAAAATATAGTAAAATCTGTCTATGTCGAATGAAACTTTTATGATTTTCCGTCAAGTGTTTAAACAGAAGAAAAAAGATTTTACAGATTTTTTAAAAATCAGTTACATTTTAGATTACTAGAAATGTTTGAGACTATTAAATACTACATTTCATATGAATTAAAATTTTATTTATGGCTCTTTGTTTTCATTAATGTAGAAGTTTCAACTAGACAATACAATTATAACACCGTAAAAATGACAGATGTTTCTTAAACTACGAAAATATACAATAACGAAAAAATTCAATAACAGCTTCTAAGTCACCCAAAATTCTGAAAAGCGTTCCTTTATCTTAAAAAATCTAAAACAGCAATTTATTTTCGAAATTTAAAGAATAAGAAGAAGAATTTATAAAAATATTTTTTTATTAGCAGCTCCTCATATTTAGAAATGCTTTAGAATAGCTTTTATACTGCATTACTCAGTTCTCTTTACCCAGAAAATCGGTTTTTCGGAGGCTATCAAACTTTATTTAGACATTTTCAACTTCATAACTGAAATTATGCATGCAGTTGTAACAGAAAAATGTAAATTTTAACGTTAATGTTGTTAATTCAATACGTTTTTCAGTTTAGACATGTTTGCTGAACATGAAAATATTTATTTGAAATAGCATAGCATCTGAAAAACCGGTTTTTTAGGTAGAGAGAACTGACTAATGCACTGTAAAAGTTATTCGGGAATGTTTTCGAAAACTACTAGCAGGTAATAAAAATTTATGTTTATAAATTTTTCTATAAATTTCGAAAATAAAATGTTTACTAATGTTAAAAAAAAAAAAAAAAAAAAAAAAAAAAAAAAAAAAAAAAAATCGGAATCTTTTGTGACTTGGAAGAGATTATTGTATACTTTAATTCGTGACTAAAGTACACTTTCGTAAACTAAGGTACTTTTTTTGCAGTGCATTAGTAATAGCATATAATAGTTTCTAATACTTTTCAGAAAAAGCAAATTGTAGATTTCGTTTATTTTTCGAAAATCTATCAATGGCCAGTTCTTTTAAATTCATTTTTTCAATTCTGTCGCTGTGGACGCTCATTAAACACAAACTTGATAGTCTATCTTGACTCATCGTGCTCCTCAGCCACGTCTTTACTCGCCTGAGTGTACTGAAAGATCTTTCCACTGTGCAAGTAGTTGGTGGAATCGTCATATAATTTAGTATAGCTTTCTTAATGGAAGGGAAGAATGTGGTTTCAGAGATTAGGTCATTTATCATGATATTTTCAGGACAGTTTTTGTTTTCCCAGAAATCAAACCACGTTCTAGCTTCCGAATCTAAATTTTCAATGTCATAAAATTGAGACAATTCCTTAACTTCTTTCACAAAAACACTTTTTTGCATATTTTTCATCATATTAGGATGAAGTAAAATCGCCTTGAATGGAATTTCATTTTGGTCCGTAAATCTTGACTCAAGCGACATAATTAAGGAATCTAAATATGGGTTGAAAAGTGCAATTCTGTAATAATCCAGAGGAGTAGCCGCAGGAACGTTTGAACGATGAGATTGTCTTGTAGATGTTCGAGGCATTTTCATTTCAATTTCTAAATAATCACAAATTTCCATTACTTCGGCAAAAATTTCTGAAAATTCTTCTTCTGAATTCATTCTGTGTTTACGAAAAATCTGAAGAAGTTCATTCTTTATATGTTGATGTACTGAATGAAGATTAGAATTGACAGATTGTAGTTTGTTTACGACCGGCTCTAAATAGGAAGAATACCTGGAAATTATTTTAAGGCATACAATGAACACAACAGATGATGTTGCAGCATCTAACTGAAATGCTTGTGACCGTGTTTCAGTATTCGTTTCATCGTCAAGCGAAAGATCACAGAGAGTTTCCTTAATTAAAGTGAAATGATTAGAAAATCTTCGTATAGATTTATATTTTTCGGACCACCTAGTCTCACATAGACCAGGAATGTTTGGGATTTTTTTCTTTCTAAGTGTGCTCTCCCTGAAAAATCTTATTACTTGTTTAATTGTACCTATCGTATTCCTTATTTCTGGAACTTGATTCAGATCATTTACTACTAAATTTAATCGATGGGATGCACAGTGAAAATAAACAGATTTTGGATATTTCTCTCTGATTCTTTTCTGGACACCAGTATCTTTACCAGCCATCGTGGAGCATCCATCAAATCCTAAACCAATAAGTTTTGTCATTTCCAGTCCCAGCTTTTCCGTGAACAGTAAGATAGAATCTGCCACATTTTCTGCATTTAATTTTTCTAATTCGACAAAACCCATGAATTCTTTAATGATACAGCCAATATTAGCATCTTCAGTAATGTATCTTATTCCGAGAGACATTTGTTCTTTTCCACTAATATCAGCAGTCTCATCAGCCAGCAAAGAAAATGCATTACATTCATTTATTTCTTTTGCGATCGTTTCTTGGATTATAGATCCACAAATATTTATCAAATCATTTTGGACTCTGTGCGAAGTATATTTCGCTTTTCCCGAATGTGTTCGCAAATGTTCATCAAGAGTTTCGTCTCCTGAATCAACTCGGAAATTAAGCAAACCCTCGAAATTCCCGCTTCTCGAAAGTTTCCCACGAAGTGGAAGGTCATGAACGCCACAGTAAATTATAGTTTTTATAATAGATTCAAGTTTTTTTCTGTTCGCCTGAATTGCTTCATCTCTAGCTGAGTCCAATTGCTCAATTATGCTTTTCCTTTTCATGTCTATAGAATCAGAGAAGTTTTTGGCATTAACTGCAGCTTCTTGGTGCCATTGGGATTTGTTATGTGCCTTTGCATCTTCGTGAAAATGCTTAAAGTCCTTCTGCGCATTAACAACAAATGCACCAAAAATACCTCTTCTTAAAATTGGTTTGAAAAGTACACAATACCTACACAGACCAGACCACCTTTTAAAGAAGGTGAATACACGAGCCAGGGATACGTTTCTAACCAACTCTTCTGAAACTTGCGTTTATCTTTACCAAAATTGAGCACATCTTTCTTAAAATCGTGAGTAGAAAAAGTTACCTTTGGATTTGTTAGAAGTTGGTATTTTATATCATCTGAAACATGTGAAATTGAATTATCCAAATATTTACCTAAATCATAGCATACACTTTCAGAACTAGAAATGTCTTTATCATCATGTGAATGCATTTCCTTGACTATCTTTTTTGGTGAAGTTGTAAGGAGTTTAAAAGAATTTTCTGTTTCTTTTGTACATTCATGTGTATGTAGTTTAACATTTTTCGACGTGTTATCATTGATCATTTCAGGAAATTTCTCTGTGTCTTTATGATTATTTGAATATATTTGCTCGGATATTTTTTCTTCTGGAGTTAAAGGATGTAAATATCCTGTTCCTTCTGAAATCATTGAAACCTGATTTGAATCGCCACATAAAAATAGTTCACTTGTAGGTTGCTGCGCCTCTACTCTTGCCCTTTTTGTGGCTTTGTCCCAATTCGGTTCAAAAAACTCTTGGGTGTCCTTGGTGTCAATGGAGTGCATTTGCTTGACTATTTTCTCTGACAAACTTGAAGGATCAGAAAATAATTTTTTTGTTCTGTCTAAATCCATTGAAACTTGTTTCGAATCATTTTCACATGGAAAATCTTCTCTTGCAGATTGCTCCATCTCTAATCTTGACCTTTTCGTGGCTTTCCGATTGGTCTGTTCAGAAAAATTCTGAGAGTGTTTATCATCATTCGAGTGCATTTGCTTTACTATTTTTCCAGCTGAAGTTGAAGGATGAGAAAATGAATTTTCAATTGCTTCTGAAGTTGATGAAGTTTGTTTCAAACCGATCTCACATGGAAGTTCTTCTTTCGCTGGCTTTTGCATATTTACTGTTTCACTTTTTGGAATTTTCTCACGAATTTTTTCAAATAATTTACGAATATTCATTATCAAACACGATTACAGCAACAGTTTACAGTTCTATATTCACAGCTTTGAAGCAGTTCAACAATTACTGAAATATAAATGTTAATTCATAATTAGGAGGACTATCTAAGAGTAACAAAGTCGGTATCAAAATAAGCAATACTAATAAAACTGATTTTTTTTTTAACCTTTCCGCTTAGTTAAAAATATTTTCAGAAGAAAAATATTAAATTTCATAAAAAATATAATTAATATTAAAATCATTAATACAAAAATCATTATAAATATTAAATTTAAGATTGTTTTCAAATCCAACTGTATCAAATGTTACTTTCTGATACATTTTAAAATTATTTTTTGTTCACAAACACATTAAGACTTCGTAATCTATCTTTTTTGTTTTGGGGTAAATGCCGAATTTTTTTCATAAAAGACTTCAAATTCACAGTGGAATCAAAGGCGACAAAGGTGGGATTTTTTAAATCAAATTTCCAGACGTGAGAGTACAGAAAAGGAAAAAACTACTGTCCTAAGACAACCTTGTAATTCAAACTGCAAATAATTTAGCGAAAAAATATGTTCGAATCGAAAATAAATCTAATAAATAAGCAATACTAATAAAATTCAGTTTTTTTTTTTTTTACCTCTCTGCTTAGTTAAAAATATTGTCAGGAAAAAAAAAAAAATTAAATGCCTTCAAATATCAAATTTGTCTATCATTAAAAATTAGTCAGAAAGTTTCGCATTGTTGATCAGGTAAAATATTTAGAGCGATGGCTTATTACTTATACAAAATGAAAACTTTTTTTTTTTTTTTTCAAATAACGGAATCTTTATTTTATTTAACAACATAGTAATAAATTGAATTCAAAATTGATGTATGCATTTTAAATAATTAAAAGCAATCATAATAATACCATTTTTACTTAATACTACTCTGAAACTTAAAATTAGTCATTTTGTGATATTATAAGATATATTTGTGATGTTATATAATATTAAATGATTTCATCACAATAAATGATTTCATTTCATCTCATGAAAATGTTTCTAGCTTTATTCCACAACTCCGAGTGAATATTTAATGCTTTTAAGAGTTCTTAGAAGTTTTACTTTTTAACTGGTAGAACAATTTAGTAACATGTCACATTTAATTTTTTTTTTTTTTCACAGTACCTATAAAACATAAATCAAAATATTTTTACTATAGAGAACTTAATATATTTTTTATTTAAAATATATTTTTTAGTATTCTACATCGAAATTTCATTATATTATTTTAATCTTTAATTTGATTAAAAAAAAAAAAGTTTTTTGATTTTTTTTTCCATTGCGCGCAAGATTATAGCAAAACTGTTGATTCAGTAGCCCCTAAAAATAGCGACAATGATATAAAACTAATGTATCTTGAATTTGAAAGCAATTTATTTATTTATTTATTTATTTATTTATTTATTTAAGATTTTAATTTTAATTTAAAATTTAAAAAATTGTTTTTTTTTATTGGCAAAGTTGCCGATTTTAAATAATCATTGCAATTATAACAATAAATTTAAAGTATAAGTTATTCTTTAATTCCCGAAACGTGAGAGAAGGCTTACTTTGGAAACACGAAATTTTTTGGTTTCTGTCTGTCTGTCTGTTCCGCGATAACTGACGCAAAAAGCATACAATTGGCTTGAAATTAAGTGGGTATGTTAATGAGGCACTGGGATTAAGCTGCATAGTTTTTTGTTAGATTTGATTCATTCGTTCGGAAAATATAGAATATTTAATTTTGCGCAATAATGTTTTTCTATGGCAAATCCAATGATTTTTTTTTTTTTTTTTTTTTTTTTTTTTTTGAGAGAGAAAATGACACATTTCATTAATGGAATTCAACGATAAATGGATACTAAAATTTACCAGTTAAATTATTCGTATTATTTTGAAATTTTGTCAACGCATTTGTCAGATTTTTCAAATTATTACTGTAAATTTTGGAGATTTTTTATAAATGTGTCCCAATAATATAAGCTAATTCTTTAAAGATTTACTTATTTCAAATGTATTTATTTCATTTTCTTTATTTTCTCTTAATGGTTGCTAAGTAACCATTCATCTTAATCCTTATCCTTATAATGTTATAAATTTGAAAGCGTGTACGAAAATTTAAATGAAGTCAACATCAAAATTGATGAATTAATTAATGTCTTTGAATCTTTGCGTATAAATATAACATAGCCCAGAAAAAAACATAGGCTATGTTTTATTAATTTTATTCAAATATTTTCCTTAATAATTCAAAATTTCCTTCTTTTTCATACAGAATCAATAGGGATTTTTTAAATAAAATTTAACCAATTTCCTTTATCGTTGCCAAAAAAATCAAAATTTGGAATAATAATTTTTCAACAGCAATAAGTTTCAATTGAGCAATTTCTCTTCGAAAAATTAAGCTAAGAAAAAAAAATATATATGACGTCAGAATTAAAATAACTATAGATATAGTACTTTTTGTTAAGTATTAAACACGGATATTTGTTTCGTTAATAAGAATTTTTCTGACAAAAATGGGGACATAATTAGAAGTAAAAGAAATAAAAATGAATTATATTTTTAATAAATATTTCACTTACTAAAATATGACGTCATAATTGAACAAAAACAGGTATTTTATAGTAGTCGTTTAAAATACAAGAAACATGGATATCAATATCTCATGAATAATGACGACATTGCCGAAACTTCAGTGAAGGCTTACTTTGGAGACACGAAATTTATTGTTTTTCATCTGTCAGTCTGTTCTTCTGTATGTCTGTCTGTCCCGCTATAATTGCCGCAAAATGCAATCAAAACTTCTTTTTTTTTTTTTTCGGAAACAAAATTGTAAAACTCTAGATTACTGAGTTTACACTTACAAAAGTTCCTGATATATCATTTTTAGGTGTATGTAGTTGGCAGGCATGTAGGAGTATGAGGATAATGAAAAATATTTGTCCAGACTGTTACTTATCCTTATAAATCAAAATGTATAAAGAAATGCAAGATATACAATAACCATTAGCACAATTATTAGAAAGTGACAAATTTAAATCAAGTGAGGCTCGGGGGGTTCAGGGGGGCTCCGCCCACTATGTTATAATAAAGAAATGAAAACAAAAATAATAGATCATGAAAATTGCAGAATATCCTAACTTAACTAAGTTTTTCATTTACCGCTTTTGATGGCTGAAAACGTCTAATTCTTATTTTATTCTTATAAATAATTGAGTAATTTGAAAATTTTCAATTACAGTTTCCAGGAAATTGAATATTACCCAAAGTGTGTTTAATATATATATATATATATATATATATATATATATATATATATATATATATATATATATATATATATATATATATATATATATATGAACGAAGCTGACGTTGAGGCTCCTGATCTGCAGATTTACTGGTTTATAATGTAAATTTTCACCAAGTTTGATGCAAATTGTTTTTAAATTAAAAAATAAATAAATAAACAAATAAAATTTCAACATAGAATATTTTTAAAAAAATATTTTAAATAGAGTAGATTTTATGATGTCTATATCAAAGGTTTTATGCATTTCATAAGGATTGAAAAAAAGAATTAAATGTAACATGCTGCTAAATAGCACTACCAGGTAAAAAGTAAGACTCATGAGACCCCTAAGTTATAGTTAATCACAAAAGGCTTTAAACATAATACGAATACAAATAAAATATTAAAATATTCTTAAATTATTTCAATTGTATGATGAATTTATGAAATAATAAATACACTGTCACAATTTTTTTTAAATAATAAGAAATATTCCCACAAAAATCTTTTAAAGTATAAAATTTAAAATTTCAGAAAAACAATTTCAGATCATACAATATTATATATTTCTATTTTCTTTGGTTACAAATATGCTATTTCCAAGACAAAATTTTAATTTTGTTTATCTCAGAATAATGTTTTCATGATTTGCCTCATTTAAATTGATATTTCTGAATTTTCATGAAATATAAAATTATGATATTTGTACAGTGTTTTCAGTTATATATTTTCTAATTTGTCTTTGAAATTTTAAATTTTGAAAGAAAAATCTGAAACTATAATTCTCATAGTAAAATACTCTCCTAAAAGCCTATTAAATAATAATAATAACAATGTAGCATTTTTAGAAAAAATATATTTCTTTTTTAAATTCCGTGGACAGATTAATATTTATTCTTTTCTCTGTTCAAAAATATAAAAAAAGCATACAAAAAGTTTTTTTTTCTTTTTTAAAAAAATTAAATTTTATGCATGGTTAAGTTTTAAATTTTCAAAAATTAAACTTTAAAAAAAATTATATTTGAAATATATATATATAAATATCAAATAGTAAAAAAGAAGAAAAACATACGTAAAGGGAAAAAATAACATTTTTAGTTTCATTTTTAGTTTCTATTTTTTAATATTGACTATTTTCAAAATATTAATACAAGGAATTTAATTATTAAACAATATTGTAGCATTTGAAATTTCACTTATTAAAAGCTCAATTCATATAAAGTATTGTCTAAATATACTGATTCAAATGGTATTCAAAAGGACATTCAGCATCTCAGTAATTGAAGAGACGGAAGAAAAATTAAAATTTAATATTTATTAAATTAAATTTTCGAAAATAATTAAATGTTTAACATAGTTGACCGAGATAAATGTCACTGACGTGGCATTTGTCTGTCGTGACTAGCGTTGCTAGGTACAATATCATGGAAAACAGAGGGAAAAAAAAGGGGTAAAAGCATTTTTTAAGTTGGTACATAAAAAATGCAGGTTCTTAAGAAAACGGAACCTGTCTAGAATGAACAAACAAACTTTTATAAACGTATATATATATATATATATATAAATTCCTAATCTAGAAATACAGTGTAGTTGTATCTCTTAAAACGGAAAAATGTCTAAATAAAAGTTGTTTCTGGTTGGTTGGGATTCCGTCTAAGTATGTTTTATTGTGTTATAAGGAGCAAATTAACCTTACAAAGTAAAATTTACAACTTTTACTAGCGATTGAAATAAGATTCTGTTTTAGAGAAATTTCCAATTAAACCCTTGTAATTTAATAATTACACGCAAAGTTTTTTTTTTTTTTTTTTTTTTTTTTTTTTCTAATGATTCTATAGAGAAATTTCATTCTAACAGATTTTACAAAACAAGGTGCAATACAATTTCTAAAGATAGTAGAGAACCTGAAGAAACATTCCGTCTTAGCAGTTATATTTGAATGCAATTCCTTTCGGTCGATTTTTCCGTTATAGGTGGATTTCTCTTTACAGGTTTTACTGTATTAAGTTTCACTGGATGCAGACTAAACAACAGCGTGATACTAAAAGAAATTTAAAAGAGTTTATGAAAAACTAGGACTTTTAACATCACTTGCAATGTTTTTTAAGAGAGGGTCTTCGAAGCCCTGATAATCGGGATCAGGACACCTGACAATACTCGTCCCAATACATCGATTGAGAAATGCTGTTTTATTGTATGATAGAGTAGTACGTTGTTTTGAATACATGAAACACAGTCTTAGAAATTTAAATTTATTCTTACCTGTTTGAAGTAGATAAATTCTTCTCCATCTAAAGAAAAACTCAATTTTCAATTAAATTTTTTTAACGTATAGCTTGCTTCTAACGTATTAAAAAGCTTCTCTTAATTCTTTCACACAAGAAATAAGTGAGAAAAAAAGACTTTTCAACCCCAGTGTCAGTGTTGTATCTCAGAATTCTAGAGTGACTTTTGACTTTGCCATTAAAAAAAGAAAGAAAAGAAAGGAAAAGGGAAAGGAAAACATTCCGTTTCCGTGAAATTTCAGTTGACCTTGAAGGGGACCATCCGCAATTCTGAACCTACTTAAGATAATACAATGTAACCACCCTCTCACGGACCCTAACTTGACCGTACCCTCTGGTCAAGGATGTACTCTGATATCTTCCCCTTTCTGCGCTACGGAAAGGAAATGAAAAGAAATTAGAAAGTTTTTGAGAATATTTTCATCCCAAAAAATCGACACTACTGTAATTTTAATGTCATTTTCTTCATTTAAAAGAATTTAAAATGGAAATTTCTTCCGACCCTTCTGATCTTGTCTCGGTAGTTTTTCTATGCTTTGTTTTTGACGTGACAACGTCTTGTAAATTGGTTTGCCGGGAGACACTTCAAAAAACTGTGTTACGTTACGTTACGCTCCGCTCACGATACGCGCTCACTTTTCTCTTAACTTTTTCCGGTCACTTGTGGGACCATTTTCTGAACGTGAATGTGAATTCGCTGCAAGGAAGGGGCGGTGCTTAATAGGAATTTTAGATAGTATCAAACTAAGACGAAATACGTTATGTATTAGTTATTAGTATAAAGTACAAAGAAAATAAGTGTAGTTTATTTCGTAATTCGGTGGTATATTATGGAAAACTAATGATATGTGATTAGTGAAAGCCATTTTACTTTAGTTATATTCTGCTCATTGAAAAATTCTTTAATATGCTGTTTACAAAATTCAACATTTGACATCAATAAACATGAAGTAAAATGTGTTTAACAAACACAGTGTATTGCAAGTTATTGTATGTGTATTTGTATATAAATACGTATGTATGTGTAAAGGTAAAAATAAAATTTTGTTAATATGAAATTCAGTGCGAGATTCTTTGTATAAATTAATGTTTTAAATATAATTCTTTGTATAAATAAATGTTTTAAATTGTTACTATTATTTCATCCTTCTTCCTACTATACGAATGAATATTCACATTAAAATTATTTTACAACTCAAAGTCGTTGTCACGTAAAACTTTCGCCCGTATACCGACTTTACAGGCAACCAATTTTTTTACAAAATAAAATTAAAAATTTCGAACATTACAATTACAACTGATTCATAATGAAAAACAGTTTGACTTTACCAAAATCTAGGGGGGGGGGGGCTCAAGCCCCCCCTTGCCCCCCCATATGGGCGCCCTTGCCTCATAACAATAAATGTGAGGGAATGACGAGTGAGAGAATGATGAAATAAGACGTTTTCACTAATTGTCATGAAAAATGCAAAATTATGGAAAAAATCAAACTGATTCCTTAAAGAAGAACGCGTAAGATATAATATATGATAAAATTAAAAAATTTGAAAATTACCAAAAATTTAGCATTCTGTGTGAGGGAATGACTGCTAATAAATCTAGCGGGGGGGGGATTTTCTGATTGAAAAAAATTTCTAGAAAATTAACAAAAACTTACACTACCAATTTATGTTACTGGACTGACAAGTAGTCAAATTAGCTTCCTGTCTGTGAAGGATGCTAGACACCTGCTCTTCTTTAGTGATAGGATATTTGAGATAATAGCAATGTGTGAGGGAATAATGGTCTAACATGGGGAAACTATATATAATTGAGTAGACTATCTAATAATAGTAAAAAAAAAAAAAAATATTTTTATTATTTTTTGTGAAGTACCAAATAGGAACTTTATTTTGCTTAGGGTGTTTTTAATTATTTGTATTTCTGTATGGAAAAAATCAGGCAGTAAAGCATATGGTAGTATGGGTTGGGGAAAGGTGAGGTAATGATATTTGCATGATATACCTTATATTTTTAAATATTAAATTTGTTTATTTTTAAATTTTACTTCCTGGCCCTAATAAACAAACTTTAGATCTTCTAATAAAAGTAAAAATGCATAAAAATAAAAGGAAATTTAGAGCATTTATATGGCTGGGAAACACTTTTTGCACTATTGCAGAGAATAACCCAATAGCTTCTTTGAATGACATCTTTTAGATTTTCCACTAATATTTTGCATATTTTCTTTTACCTTTTACTATATCGTCCCGCGCTCCCCCTTTAAAGCCGGACATGAATGCACTATAATTAAAACCGTGTTTTGTAAAAATAATTTGAGAAAAAAAAATGTAAATATCAGAAAGCAAAAAACTTTTTCTGGAGATTTGTTATTAATTGGAAAACACAATGTTTCATTTTTACGAGGAATGCAGCCTTGATGACACTCTTGCATTACAATCCTCCAAGCTGAGAAATTCAACTGCCAATATTTTTTTATTCACAAATCTACAACATAATTTTCGGTTAATGACACTTTCCATGGTGAAATAAGTAAAACGAAATTCCAATATGTATTTTACATAAAAAAATGTTTAATTTAATCAAGGAAAAATCTATTAATAAATAAAATGATAATATTGAGAAATTCTGATAAGTTTTTTTACGGAAAAAAAAGTTGGTTACAAAATCCTGCAACTTCCAGGAATAAAATCCCTGATGCATTCCTCTCAGTTGTCGAAATTTAAAATTTTCCCTTGATCTCTACTTGTACGAATTTTGCAAATCATGAGATGTGAATGCTAAGAAAAGTAAATTTAGTAAATTATTTTAGTCTAATAAAGTAATTTTTGTGGAACATTTTTTATTGAAATCTTTTAACAGTCAAGTATAAATTTAGAATTTTATGGATAAATAAAATCATTGTTTAAGGAAACAAAATGCCTCTTTCTACAAGATATCTCATTCGCAAAATTAATTGCTGTAAAATTGTAACAGAAGTTAAATTTATCTCATTTTTAACTGATAACTAATTCTTATTACTTTAAAGAAATATACTTAAAAAAAATTGAAGCTCTTCGCAGCACTGCAGCAACTTTATTTGGCAGCCAGAAAAAAAATCTTGTTTTTTCTACCAACTTCTAGTGCATCAATTGTGATAAATATAATGAAAGTGGTTACCCGAAACTAATTCCGCTAAAAATAATCATTAAAAAAAATGTTCATGAAACAACAAAAGGGGTATTGTTGTGTATAAGTTATGTTTTCAAAATCATCTATATTTAAAAAAATTGTACCAACTTTGAATTTTCAAACTGTAACACACATTTATATCTTTGTTGAGTTTCTTGGATCCAAACGACCAGGAAATGGCATTGTTTATTCATATTACCTTAAATCTTGATGGAGTTGAAAAAGTACGGATTTGAGGATAATAAATTTAAACCCAACTGAAAAACATTGATTTATCTACACTATTAAAATCCGAACGTATGTATGTATGTATGTGTGGCTCTATCTCCTCCAATCCCGGAAACGGAGAAACGTCGCTTTTGTTTTGATTTGAAGGGAAAAAATCCCGTATCCCGAGTTGCCCATTCGTCTGTCTGTCCGCATGTAACAACTCAAAAACTACTCAAGCGAATCGTTTGAAACTTAAAATATATTGTTATTAGATAATTTTGTCGAGTCATTTCAAATTTTATGAAAATCGGATCCATAGTTCAATTACAGGGACAAACAAAAGGATTCCGATACATAACGGTCAATGGGGGAAAAGTTTCAAGTGCATTTTAATGGTTTTACACTCTTTCGAACATAATAAAGTTGATATGCATCTATGGAGCATGTACTAAAATATACATGCTGTGGTGTAAATAATATTTCTTATTAACTTACAGGGCCACACAAAAGTATTCCATTGCATACTTATACATTTAGATATTGTTTGGTATGCATTTTAATAGTATTAAACTATTTAATACTAACAATTAAACTATTTAATGCCCGTAATTAATAAACTATTTAATGTCCGTCTAAACCGACCAAAGTAGCGGGCGAAGGCCTCTAGTATATTCATAAAAGTCATCCGATTCCTTACACTGAATAATTGAATAGACTCAAACATAATCCAAGCTCGTTTCTCTATTCAAAGTCTTTTTTTTTTAATTCTTAAAACTATTAATAAATTCTTTGTAGGATGTTCTTCAATGTAATGTAAGTTTGTTATCCCCTTGACGACGAGAGCCTTTTACGAAATTTTTAATGTCTAGTCACTGATTTTTAAAAACAGAAATTTGTGCCTTATTAAATCGAAAAAAATGCTCTGATTGAATAAGGCAAATTTTACAGTAAAATTTTACTGGGATAAACACTGATTCTTAGGCCTTTTAAACGCACGTATACGTATTGCTCGTCCTCAAGGGTTTAAATACCAGTGGCCGAGAGGTACAGACCTCTCAACTGGTAGACGGCAAGTGCTGGGTTCGAACCCAATCGCGGCTGTCGGCCTAACCGTTCGGAGTTTTCGTGGTTTTCTTCGAACCTTTCGTAAATACGGGTTAGGTTCCCTTAGAAAGACCCCCACGAAGGGCACTCCCCCCGGTCCTATATCCCTAGCGCAGATAATCGGACGACTAAAATAAACCAAACCAAACCAATCAAGGGTTTAAATATTTAAAATTATCATATAATTTTACTGGTGACTAATTGAGTTTTTTTCGGCAATTTGTCTTCAATATTTTTATTTTACTTTCCGAAATTTATTGATAAACTTCTAACACTGTTTGTTTTGTAATTGTATTTAGTTTTAAGAAATTTAGCTAAACTATATCTTTTTCTTGGCTGGCAAGGATTCAAATAAGGTGTCAAATATGGAAAATTAAAAATTTGAAAAAATCAACTTTCATGCATTTATTAATACATAGAAAATCCCCAAACAAAATTTACAAATAGAATTTAATAGTTGATATTATTACCAATCAATTAGTTCCTATGTCTTTTTTATATGATAATTTGCAGAATAATTTGAAATTGGAGATAATTTATAAGAATCATGGAGGAAAAAGTTATGACACAAAAGAATAAAATAAGAAAGTGATAGCCTTGATATAAGTCTACTACAGGCTAATCTGTGTTCAAATTGCTGGAACATTAAGATACCACGATTTATTTTAGAAAATTGTGCAATATTCTGTAGATTTTGTGGAACTTTAAACATATATAATTATATATATAATTTTATATAGCGATGCATAATTCTATATGAGATATAATTTTAAACTACTTTTTGTTTCTGTGCGAATGTGTTAAACCTTGTTAAACTAAATATAATACCAGCAAATAAAATTGACGTGAATTTGTTGTAGTCTTGCGCCCTCTGAAAATCCAAGGTCTGCGCCCTTTTCACTGACCCAGTCCGACCCTGTATATTATGAAACCTTTAATAGAATTCCAAAAACTTTTCTATATTCATTTTCATACTAGAGCATTTATAAGAAAACATATGTAATGCTTCTAAGAAACTAGTAATGTCACAGTTACTTTTCTCATAATTTACACTAGAATTTTAAAGAGGCAAGCTAATACCAGTTTGGAAAATTTGAAAGAATAAGAAATATCTAATAATTATTAAGCCAAATACTCTGCAACAATTTTCTGTATGCCTTTCATATTTTATACTACAAAATTTGCTAAATAATTTCAACTTTTCTTTTTTCGTTACATATAGAGGCACCCTTTAATATATAACTTCCATTTTTTTTCCCCTGTTAAACTTTCAATATAAAGATTTAAATCTATAATAAGTGCATCTATATTTAGTATACAAATATTTTAATGTTAATTATATTTAAACTAAATTAAGTTTGTAGAATATAATATTAAAGAAATATTTCATTTACTATATTCCATATTCTTTTTAACTGCTCTATGTAGCATTTGCAATGTAACTGCATATTTATTATTTTTTTTTTTAAATAACCGATTACCACTACTCTGCCCTTGTAAATTCCGTAACACTTTTTAGTTATTTATAATTGCTTTAATGGTTGTTTATATACAAATGTTTGTAATAAATACATATTTCACAAATAATTTTCTTTGATTTAAATATGTATCTTGTTTTATTATCTTTTTAATCAACTATACTTATATTTTTAGTAATTTCTTTAAAAAGGGATTTTTGCACAGAAATAAAAACACTAATGCAGAAAAAAGTTCTACCCACCACCCCATATTTCATTTCAAACAGCATTCTTATAATTTTCTTTTTGATAATCTTTATTTTATTTATTTTTTATTTATTTATTTTTTTTTAACTTAAGTTTACAATACCTGTCAAAAACCTCATTTCTAAGAAATCACTAATGCATATACTTAGATATTAGCTTCAAATAATAATTTTACTTGGTGCAAAATTACTTAAGTTCTTTAAAATTTATGCAATAAATTAGTTTTTTTTTTTTTTTTTTTTTTTTTTCCAACTTAAAATCAATGCTATGTGTTAGTGTTCACTCCAGAAACAAAAAGGGCATGGTGCTATTCACTAAAAAAGGCACTACTGCAGCAGAAAAAGGCACTTTAAAAAAAAAAAAAAAAAAATTATTGCTTTTGGAAGGAGGGGAAAAAAAGGTAGGAAAATATGTAATTTTAAAGTATGATAAATCAAGTAACATTAATTTCAAATGATTTTATAATATAAAAATAAAAAATACAATTAAATTAAAGCATGATTGAATAGTTTCATGTTCTTATTCATAAAGAAATGAAAAAAAAAAATATTTTTGAGCACACAAATTCAGAAATACAAATACAGAAATATTTTATTAAAAATCTCGGGGTAAAACTAGTGGTGCATTTTACTATTTTTTAAAAAGGCAGGGTGCATTTTGTAAATTTGAAAAAGGGCAGGGTGATGCGCTCTTCAAAAATGGTCTAGACTGAGAGCAAAGCTGACACATATAGGCAGTGGCAAGAATTCATTTCTCTTTTTTCTCAAATTTAATAACTTCTAACATAAATAGGGATGAGATTGACAAAAAAGTAAAAATCTGAAATCTGCACGAACGACATATAGCAATAATGTTTATGAATTTCCAGCAGAATAAATATTATAATTATAATTGCTATTGAAATTTTTATATTGCATACAATTTAGCTTTAAGCAAATTAAAAAGAAACTTAGGTAGAATTAGGCAGAAATTACTTACTTACTGCAGTGAAAAGTCTATTTTACCAAGATACAGAACACTAATAAAACCAGTGACATGAATTATTTCTTAAAAAATTGAAGAAAAGTCTGAATTTCAGACTAAAGTTTGAAGAATCTCATCCCTGCATAAAATAAAGCTAACAATGCACTAAGTTATTTGAAAACTATTTCAAATCATTGATTTTTCAAGATTTTAAAAATAATTTTCTAGCACAACTCTTTAAATACAAATTAAAATACTTACTCTATTAGACTTATTTTAAAATAATAGGGTTGCCACAGTGAAGCAATTTTCTAAATTTTGCTTATGTTCTTTTTATTTATTTATTTTTTTGAACAATGATAATATACGATTATTTTTAAATTGTGGTCAGAGAAAAAAAAATAGTTGTCAATATCGGCCCATCATTAGCTGAAATAAAAAGTCACATATACAATAAACAAGCAACACATTTCAGTTGGTTTGCAATATACTCTTCATTTATTGAAAGTACAAATTATACAGGGTGATTCCGAATTTTTTTTACAATAAAAGAGGGGTGATAGTACACATCAAGACAAACAATATTAAATAGGCGACCAAGGGTCCAAAACGCTTTCCTAAGGAAATAGCCACCATTAAAGTTTAGGGACCAAAATTTCAAATAAACATAAAAAACGTAAAAATCGGTCAATTGATTTGCGGTTTTCACTAAAATTATTCTTTATGTCGGCATTTTCTTGAAATTAAATTATAAAGATAAATTTCAAAAAATGCCGATAGAGGGCGCTTTAGACTTTGGAGTAACGAACAACTATTTTTTGCCGGTATTTTTTGCATCTCATTAAATGTTTTCGTAAGCTTAGACTCAAACTTAAATTTTGAGCTCAAAATCTGTAGTTGGGAGTGGTCAAGTAACACAAACTGAGCTGTGTTCAGAGGGTTCAAATTTCAAATGATTATAAAACACGGAAAAATTGGTCGATTGATTTGCGGTTTTCACTAAAACTATTCTTTATTTAGGTATTTTCGTGAAAATAAATTATAAAGATAAATTTCAAAAAATGCCGATAGAGGGCGCTTTAGACTTTGGAGTAACGAAACACTCTTTTTTGGCGTTATTTTTTGCATCTTATTAAATGCTTTCGTAAGTTTAGACTTGAACTTAAATTTTGAGCTCAAAATTTGAATAGCTGGGAGTCGTTAAGTAGACAAACTTAGCTGTGTTTAGAGGGTTCAAATTTCAAATAATTGTAAAAAACGGAAAAATTGGTCGATTCGTTTGCAGTTTTTGCTAAAACTAATTTTTAAATCAGCAGTTTTCTTGATCAATCAGTATTTTCTTGAAAATAATTTTTTAAGGTAAATTTCACAAAATGCCTTAGACTTTGGAGTAGCGTACAACTATTTTTAACTGTTATTTTTTTTATCTCATTAAATGCTTTCAAATGCATAGACTTAAATTTTGGGCTGAAATTCTGAATCGTTGGAAGTGTTTAAGTAGCGAAAAATTGAATTGTGCTCGAGGAGGAAAGAGGGTTAAATTTTAATTCCTGAACACACTTCAGTTTGCGCTTCTTAACTCCTCATAACGATTCAGGATTTGAGCTCAAAATTTAAGTTTAAATCTAAGCTTCCGAGAACATTTAAAATGCTTTTGCAAGCATTTAATTAGAACCAAAAAATAACGGTTAAAATGAATTGTTGGTTACTCTGAAGTTTAAGGCGACCTTTGACGGAATTTTTTGAGATTTATCTTTAAAAATTATTTTCAAGAAGATACTGACTTAAAAAATAGTTTTATTTTAAACCGCAAACGAATCGACCAATTTTTCCATTTTCTATAATTACTTTAAATTCGAACCTCCCCCCCCCCCCCCTTGAACACAGTTCAGTTTGTGCTACTTAACCACTCCCTGCTATTCAGATTTTCAGCTCAAAATTTAAGTTTAAGTCTAACCTTTCTAAATCATTTAAAGGGATGCAAACAATAACGGCAAAAAATAGTTGTTCGTTACTCCAAAGTCTAAAGCGCCCTCTATCGGCATTTTTTGAAATTTATCTTTATAATTTATTTTCACGAAAATACCTAAATAGAGAATAGTTTTAGTGAAAACCGCAAATTAATCCACCAATTTTTCCGTTTTTTTTAATCATTTGAAATTTGAACCCTCTGAACACAGCTCAGTTTGTGTTACTTAACCACTCCCATCTACAGATTTTGAGCTAAAAATTTAAGTTTGAGTGTAAACTTACGAAAACATTTAATGAGATGCAAAACATACCGGCACAAAATAGTTGTTCGTTACTCCAAAGTCTAAAGCGCCCTCTATCGGCATTTTTTGAAATTTATCTTTATAATTTAATTTCAAGAAAATGCCGACATAAACAATAATTTTAGTGAAAACCGCAAATCAATCGACCGATTTTTCCGTTTTTTATATTTATTTGAAATTTTGGTCCCTAAACTTTAATGGCGGCTATCTCCTTAGGAAAACGTTTTGGACCCTTGGTCTCCTATTTAATATTGTTTGTCTTGATATCTACTATCACCCCTCTTTTATTGTAAAAAAAATTTGGAATCACCCTGTATATACGACTAATATTCAATAACAATACATTTTACAAAGTTTTCTGCAGACAGTGTTCGGAGGTTGCTAAACATTGCCAGCTTTGGGGAAAGGAAATAGTAACTTTACTTATCAATACATTTAATGCATCAAAATCCACAATCTTGGTATACTTTGTATGAAGGTAACAATAAAATGGGAATTGCTCCAAACATCAGATTAATCTTTCCACCTGTTTTGATAATGAAAGAATGAAATTTTTCAGAGATAAAATTGATACTAGTGCAAACACAAGATAATTACACTGAAGTATGCAAAAACATAATAAACAAAATAATGAAATTGAAACTGTCCTACTTCTGTTTCTACTGCTCGAAGAAAGAAAAAAAAACTTTTCTATTTTGACATAAATTTCAGGTTTTATGAGCTTAATAATGTAAAATTTTTCAATTAGTATGCATTCTGCAAATCTGAAAAATCTGACAGAAATTTAAAAAAAAAAAATAAAAACCAAAATGCTGTTATTTAAAAGCATTTTTTGGTATTATGTGTTGATGGGGTGGGGAGCACACATTTTATTGTTTATGTTTTTAAATTTGATAATTATAATTTCAGAGAAATTATTTTACAATTTTTGTTTGAAATCGGATTTTGCAGACTCTTAGAAAAAAGAGAAATTTATACTGTGAAAATTAACTTCTGGTATAACTAGAAATAATTTTGGAAAGGAGGGAGGGATTTAGGTATTAAAATTATTTTTACTATAAAGCATGGATGCAACTTTGAAATTTGGCTAAGACTGAAATTATTCTGAATCCCCCCCTACCGCCCTAATGAATGCGCACACATACACTTGCTTCGATGCATCACTTAAACAAAATTCAACACGTTGAAAATTATACGCAGTAAAACACAATTATGTTGGAACAACATTAAAAAAAAAAAAAAAAAAAAAAAAAAAAAAAAAAAAAAAAAAAGTGCATGTGAAACATTCATATCCATGTCAACAGTATTTGAAAAGTTTAATTTAGACAGGGTAAAGCTAAAAACAATAAAGTTGACAGCTATGACACATAAAATCAAGGGGAATTCCGAGTAGAAATTTTTCGTATGAAAGTCACAGCAAATTTTCTGAAAGGTTACAGTCAGACTTGTATAAAACCAAAAACTTTCTGTGCACGTAATGTTCGGTCAAAAACTTTCTGCAAATTAATGTTGGATTTATTAGGATTTATTTATATGTTCGATAATTTAATGTTGGATGTAATTCGCGTTTTTTATGTGATTAATGGTCATAATTCACGTTTTTTATGCGATTTATGAATGTAATTTGCGTTTTCGAGCGATTTAGGAACATAATTCGCATTTTTTATGCAATTCATGAACGTAATTCACATTTGTTATGCGATTTATGGACATAATTTGTTATTTTCATGTGATTCACAGATGCAATTTGCATTTTTGAGCTTTCTGCCAACTAAATTTGCATGTTTTGAGCAATTTATGGATGTAATTTGCATTTTTTATGGAATTTATGAACATAATTCACGTTTTTTACACAATTCATGAACGTAATTTGCGTTTTTATGCAATTTGTAAGCATAAATTGAGTTTTTTACACGTAATTTGCGTTTTCTGAGAGGTTTATGGACATATAATTCGTGTTTTTCTGCGATTCATGGATGTAATTCGCATTTTTTAGCGATTTATGGACATAATTAATGTTTTTTACATGATTTATGAATGTAATTTGCATTCTTTGAGAAATTTATGGACATAATTCACGTTTTTTATGCAATTCATGAATGTAATTTGTGTTTGTTACTCGATTTATGGGCGTAATTCTCTACTTTTATGAGATTCATGCCTCATGGATGTAATTTGTGTCTTTTTATCTTTCTGCCGATGAAATTCCTGTTTTTTGAACGATTTATGGACGTTATTCGCATTTTTTATGCAATTCATGAACGCAATTCACAGTTTTAATGCAATTTATGAATGCAATTCGTGTTTCTTTAAACGATTCATAAACGTAATTCGCGTTTTTATGCAGTTTATGAACGTAATTAGTGTTTTTTTTACACAATTCATGGATGTAATTCTCGTTTGAGAGATTCATGGATGTAATTCGCGTTTTTATGCTATTCATGCACGAAAAATTAGTGTTTTTTACGAAACCTATGCACGAAATCCGCGTTTTATATGCGATTTATGTATGGAATCTACACTTTTAGTACAGTCTTTGGACGAAATTCGCATTTTTGACACAGCTTTTGAACGAAATTTACATTTTTTGTGCGGTATTTTGTCGTTTATTTTTTTACATGATTCTTTGTTCAAATGCACGTTTTTTATGCCATTCTTTATCGAAATGCATGTTTTTTATGCCATTCTTTGTCGAAATGCATGTTTTTTGTGCGATTCTTTGTCGAAATTCACAACTCTTTGGAGGTCTCTTGACAACATTCTTGTTAACAGTAAAAAATTCGTTCATAAATTTGAGGGAATATTTTATTTTTTGGCACTGAAAAAGTTATGAAATAAAAATTGTTTCTTTCTTAAAATTTTCTGTCCACGGCGTGTGTCTATATTATACAACTCTGGTTACAGTTTAGGAAAGGGGGTGGATACCTACCCGTCACTAGCTATATGCTTTTTTTTTCTATAATCTTTTAACGAAATTTGCAATCTTTTGACAAAATGTGTCACTTTTTTGCGAGTTGTCAAAATTTGTGTCTTTTTCGAGATCGATTTCGAAATTTGCATCTTTTACACAATCTTTTGGTGGATTTTTTAAAAACTAAATTTGACGAGTTTTTTTCACAATCTTTCTCTGAAATTTGGGGGTTTTTTCTATGATTTTTTGATAAAATTTGCATATTTTAAAGGATTTTTTAAGGAAATCTAATTTTTCTGCTATTTTTTGACGAAATTCTCTGCGATCATTTAATGAAAATCGCATTTTTTCTGCAATTCTTTGATAAAGATAATTTCACGATACATTGGAGACCACGTTGTTTTGGCAATGCTTTCATAGAAATAATGTCTTTTTCACAATCCTTTCATGGAAATAGCATCTTTTTCATGATCCATCGACAGAAATTGCATACTTTCCACAATCCTTTGACGAAATTCAGTTTTTTTTCAAATATTTTTTGATGATCCTTTAATGAAAGTAGTCTTTTCTGTGATTCTTTGATGGAGATTGCATCTTTTACGCTAGGGGTGCACAACCTGTGGCCAGTGGGTTAAACTTATAACAGTAATTTTATGCAGATTAACTTTCCTTATAATAATGACAGAAACTTTGCTATGAAAGAAAACAAACGTCACTTTTCAAATATTCTGGTGGCAAACGATTTTCTGGCAAAAAGGTTGTGCATCACTATTTTACGCTATTCTTATATGGGACCGTTCAAGTATTACGTAAGCACTAAAGGGGTAGGGGGGAGTCCAGAGTCTGCTTATTTTTTCTGACAAGGGGGAAGGGGGAGTCACGACAATTTTTACGTAAGCATTAAACAACGAAGCAACTGCAGTTCAAATTCAACAAGCATACAAGGACCGGAAACCTGCAATACCGCAGGCCACTGTTCCAGTGAAAACCTTATAACAGACAATGTTGAAACATGGGTTCAAGGATTCTGGACATCAGATTAAAATATGAACACCAAATTGAATTCCAACATTTGTATGATTTATGGCAAAAATTTTAGTTATGATGCCTAAGTAAGTTAAGACTTCTTGTATATCTTGTTTTATTGTTCAAAGTGATAAATAACAATATATTTAAACCATTTTGTATTCTGTGGTTTGTTTAATGCAATTAGCAACAATATATGAAAATGATTTTATATATTTTGATATCATAATCCCTATATGCCTATATAAATTTGTAGGATTAATAATGTAATTGATTGGTAACATTTTATAAGTCAAGAAGTATTGATGTATAAACTGTCATAAAATCTTACGTAAGCAAAGGGGGGGGGGGTCTAGCATTTGCTTATATTTTCTTACAAGGGGGGGGAGGGGGTACGAAATGACGAAAAATATGCTTACGTAATACTTGAACGGTCCCTATGAAGTGGTCATAAAGTGAGGCTATTTCAAACCCAGATTCTTTACATTTTATGTAAATTCTGAAGAATTTAAAATTGTCTTTTTTTTTCTTTTACTCAAAAATTTTTCCGTCCCGCTTCCATCCGTGTGAACTTTCAAAAGACTGAATTCTGTTGTGTGGATGAAAAACTTGCACCCATGCTACAAAATAACAAATAGAAAAGTTTTTTTACAGGGTTCCCAGCAAAACATGACTGGCGAATTCCCAGATTTTCCCTGACGAAATTTCAAAAAATTCTCTCGCCAAATGGGACATACAACAAAATTTGCTATTTATCTTCACAATTTTTTGCCAAAATTAGCAGTTTTTTTCTGCAATCATAATGCAAATCGTTTGATGGATTGTGATTTTTTTTTTTTTTTCATGACTTTTATGAAAAAACTTTGATTTTCCATGACTACATTGAAATTTCCTGATTTTCCATGATGCTGGGAACCCTGTTTTAAGATTTGTAGCTGCATGTTTTTTATAATCCAATTAGAGATTACTATTGCAGGGTTGGCAATTTATATATATATATACACTATATTGCCATTGATTATGGGACACTTGCGATTTTAGACATTTTACTAAATATCTAGAACAATACACGAGGAATCATCTCGAAACTCTTAGTGTATAAATATAATAGTATATGTCCGTGAAGATTTTTTACCAAAACTCCATAGGGGACCGTCAACAAATTAAAAAATAATGAATATCTTTTGAATAACCCTGTCAAAACTAATGTAGCAAAAGCGCTCAAACTCTAGATTATGATTGAATGCCTTATTGTAATACACTGTGTTCATTTTTATGCAAATAGCATGCACACTCGCAGAGTAATTAAGGTTTTTATAAAAATGGTCCCAAATTTTTCCAAGTTTTTTTCCTTATAATTTTCAGATTTCTTAATATAAAATAATATTTTTTTCAGAAAATATGACAAACAACATTGCACACAGTACCCTGTAATCAGAATTAAAAAATAATGAAAATTGTATACAAAATGAGTTGGTTTACTAAATAATTTTTTACTGCGCATGCGTCAACGATATCAAAATTTCATTTGCATATTATGTTAGCTAAATGTATAGAGCAAATTTTGTGAAAGTCACAAAATCATAACTTGAAAATTCTGAAAATAATCGTCAATTGAATAAGTTGAAAATCCGTTATTCTCAAAATGAAGCAAAAACAAGAGGGGTTGTATCCATATATTCATTGATTAGTGTCAATGTAGAATACATAATACGGGATGTTACGACTACTTCTGGATAAAATCCCTCATTTTTTTGCTTCATTTTGGAAACAACGGATTTTGTCCTTTTTCTATAGACGATTACTTTCAGAATTTTCAAGCTATAATTTTGAGACTTTTACAAAAGTTGCTCTATACATTTAGCTAACATAATATGCAAATGAAATTTTGATATCTTTGACGCATGCGCAGTAAAAAATTATTTAGTAAACCTACTCATTTTTCATACAATTTTTATTATTTTTTAATTCTGATTACAGGGTACTATGTGCAATGTTGTTTGTCATATTTTATGAAAAAAAATATTATTTTATATTAAGAACTCTGAAAATTATAAGGGAAAAACTTAGAAAAAATTGGGGCCATTTTTATAAAAACCTTAATTACTCTGCGAGTATGCATGCTATTTGCATAAAAATGAACACAGTGTATTAGAATAAGGCATTCAATCATAATCTAGAGTCTGAGCGCTTTTGCTACATTAGTTTTGACAGGGTTATTCAAAAGATCTTCATTCTTTTTTAATTTGTTGACGGTCCCCTATGGAGTTTCGGTAAAAAATCTTCACGGAGATGTATGACGTATACTATTATATTTATACACTAAGAGTTTCGAGATGATTCCTCATGTATTTTTCTAGATATTTAGTAAAATGTCTAAAATCGCAAGTGTACCATAGTCAATGGCAATATAGTGTATATACAGTAAAACAAAGATAATTCGGATTAATTAGGACCAGACCCAATCCGGATTATCGGAAATCCGGAGAATTATAAAAAGAAATGAAATAAAATAAAACATACTTATAAAAAATAATCTTTAACTTATTGATTATTTACAGACAGTAAAAATGTTTACTTTGTAATAAAAAAGTTTGTAATTTTTTGTTGTGACAGTTTTCTATACCTTGTGCGAGCCTACGGTCACGCATACGCATGAGCATAAGTAGTTTGTTGGGCGTAGTTTAATTAAGAGTTTAAATAAGAAAGCTTAAGATATTCTTCCGAAAATATTTCAGAAATTTTTTTTATACAGAATACGACGGTGAAACAAGTTAATGTTATGGAAATTAGCCAAATCGCTTCTCAAACTTGAAAAAAAAAATAGAATAAACCGATCCGGATTAGCGGGGTTCTACTGTATATATATATATATATATATATATATATATATATATATATATATATATATATATATATATATATATATTAAGGGGAAAAAATGGTTTATTTAGTTTAAGCAATCAATTTTTAAATTTCATTCCCAATTGCATATAATGCATATCTGTTGATAAAATAAATGTTTTTGGATATTATATACATCGGTGCAATTTGAAATTTTGCCAACACTGAAAATATTTTGACACCCCACCCTCCCACTGAGTGAGAACATAAGCACGTAACTTGCAGGTCTAGAAGCAACTTCCCTCAAAAATATTATAGGAAATATAGGAATTTCTTTGAAGAAAATATAGGAATGTTATAGGAAATTTTATTTTTACATAAATACACCAACACATGTTTTAAGACAGACATCGACATTGTAAAAATTATATAACATAAGTAAACTATTTAAAGTTCATTCCAGACTATTTCAGAAACTTTTAACACACTTCAGGATTAAAATATTGGTTTCAGGAGTTGAACATCCCCCCCCCCCCCCGCAATATTCAACATTTTTTGAATCATCACAACATGTGAATCATCATCACTCATAGAATTTGCATTTATCAAAAATAAATAAATAAATAAATAATAAAAAAATTGAAATAAAGGTTATTTTTAACTTGCGTTTTTCTCGCGTTATTATATAAATGATTTTTTGTAAAAAATTTATATGAAATGAATTTTTATAGCAAGAGCAATTTAAACTTATTTAAAAACCCTGAAATTTACAGCAAATTTTATGAAAAGTTACAGCAGAGAAGAGGGAGTGGGGAAATCCTTCCCTACATTAATTATACATTTTTCCAATGGCATTCCCAGGTTTTTTTTTTTTTTTTTTTTTTTTTTTTTTTTTTGGTAATGCTTTGATGGAATTTGAATTTTTCCTTGGAAAATCCCACCTTTCTTGTGATCTTTTAACCTAAAATTTTTTTTGTAATTTTTTGATGAAATATGAATTTTTTTGCTCTCTTTAGACAAAAACTGCGTGTTTTTTGCGATGTTCAGACGAAGATCGCGTTTGTTCCGCGATTTTTTGACGAAAATCACGTTATTCTCGCGATCTTTTAATGAAAATAGTATTTACTCGCGATTTTTATATGAAAATCGCACTTTTTTTCACAATCTTCGGACGAAAATCGCATTCTCTCGCGATTTTTAGACGATAATCTCATTTTTCTCGCGATCTTTTGACGAGAATCTTTTTTTCTCGCGATCTTTAACGAGGATCACGTCTTTCGCGTGATCTTTTGGCGAAAATCGCGTTTTTTCGCTATCTTTAGACGAAAATCACGTTTTTTCCGCGATCTTTTGAACAAAATTTCAATTTTTTCACGACTTTTTGATGAAACTTGCGTTTTTCTCGCGATCTTTTGAAGAAAATACTATTTATTCGCGATCTAGACGAGAATCGCGTTTTTTCGCGATCTTTTGACGAGAAGCCCGTTTTTCTAGCGATCTTTTGACGAAAATCGCATTTTGCTCGTGATCTTTAGATAAAAATCACGTTTTTTTGCGATCTTCTGATGAAAATCGCGGTTTTTCTAATGAAAATAGCATTTATTTGCCATCTTTAGACGAAAATAGCATTTTTTTCGAGACTTTTCGACGAATATCGTATTTTTTCACGCGATCTTTCGACGAAATTCCCGTTTTTCAGCAATCTTTTGACGATATCAAAAAAATCAGAAAAGCGGAAAATCATAAAAAAAAAAGGAAAATTGCGTATCCATGGAAAAATCTCATGCCTGCGTGGAGGGATGAAAAATATAGGAATTATATGAAAAATAGGAATTTTTTCAAATTTATAGGAATTATAGGAACGCTGCGAGGCCTGAACTCGTGTTTTTTTCCATGACCATATGATGAAATTAGTTTCTTTCCTCGAACTTTGGACAAAATTTTCGACTTCTACAATATTTTGCCGAAATTTGTGATTTTTCTACGATTTTAAACCGAAACTTGTGATTTTCCACTATTTTCCACCGAAATTTGCGATTTTTCTACAGTTTTCAGCAGAAATCTGCGATTTTTCGATGAAATCCAAGTGTTTTATACAATCTTTTGACGAAATTCACATCTTTTTCGTGATCGTTGTACAGAAATTGCGTCTTTTTCGCGATCCTTTCGACAAAAATTGCGTTTCCTCTGCTATCATTTGATGAAAATCGTGGTTTTTTTTTGCGATCATTTCACAGAAAGCGCGTTTTTTTTCTTGATCTTTTGGCAAAATTTGAGTCTTTTCCACGATCCTTTGATTAAATTCACATCTTTATTGCGATCCTTTGACAAAAAGTGTACTTATTTTGTATCTGTAATAGAGCTAGGGGCCATTAAAGTTTAAGGTCCAAAAATTCAAACGCTGATAAAAATTAGAAAAAAGGGTCGATTTGTTTGCGGTTTTCTCTAAAATCATTCTTTATATCACGATTTTTTATTTTTCTAATTTTAAAAGTTACGTTCGAAAATTTTCGATAGAGGGCGCTTTAGACTTTAGAGTAGCGAACAAATACTTTTTCCCGTTCTTTTGTGCATGGGGTTGAAATTATTCTAAAGTTTAGACTTTAACTTAAATTTTAAGCCCAAAATCGGAAACATGGGAATCGATTAACTAGCGAAAAATTAACTGTGAAGCGAGGAGGAGATTTTAAACGCTCATAAACATTGGACAAACTAATCGATTTTGTTGCGGTTTGCATGTAGGACATTTTCTTGGTAATTATTTTATTCAAAATGACGTACAGCTGTGGTGTCCTCATTTTTTCATAGAGGGCGCTTCCGACATATCTCCGACATTTCAATGGCATTACTCCTGGGTGTTTTACTACCAGACTACCATACTTCCAGGAAGTGTTAGGGATGCAAAAGCGTCTCGGAATCACATAGAAATGTAACGGTGAAAATGTCTTTTTTGAGAGTTATGGTTAAAGAAAGCAGAGAAAAAACAACAGAAACAAGCAGAGAAACAGCAACACGTTAATATGACATAAAACAGTTTATTTAAAGGTTTTGCGAGAAAAAATGTTCGAAATTACGAACCAGACGGTTACGGACCAGAAGTATTTCGACATGCTTGACAGCGGAGTCGCATGTAATTCCTCCCGCTTTGAAAGATTCCTGGAATCTTTGATATATTTCCGGAAACTACCGAAATACGAGCTGCTAAGTCTTTAATTGATGGTACGGGATTCTCATACACCCAACTTTTCATGTGACTCCAGCAGAAGAAGCTCATACTTGATAAGTCCGGTGATCTGACAGGCCAATAAACCGGGCCACCACGACCTGTCCACCGCTGTCCATATGTTACTTTGAGATATCGGTGAACATCATTGGTAAAATGTGGAAGAGCCCGATCGTGCTGGAACCACATAGAGCTGCGCAACGAGAGAG
This sequence comes from Maratus speculifer, assembly GCA_964019185.1. NCBI lineage: Eukaryota > Metazoa > Arthropoda > Arachnida > Araneae > Salticidae > Maratus > Maratus speculifer. The sequence continues at coordinate 53,001,724 of OZ025293.1, forward strand.
AAACTTTCACGCGCATTACCGTTCAGCACCATCTACCGCAAGAAAATCGCAGCGCCATCTACTATCGCTGTCAAGCTTGCCGGACTTTTTCTGGTCATAATTTCGAACACTTTTTGCAGTAAAACCTTTAAATAAACTTTGTTCTGTTACTTTAACATGTTGCTGTTTCACTGCTTGTTTCTGTTGTTTTTTTCTCTGCTGTATTTTAAACGTAACATGCAAAAAAGCAATTTTCAAAGCTGCATTCTTGTGTGAATCCGAGATCTTTGCATCCCTTACACTTCCTGGAAGTATGGTGGTCTGGTAGTAAAACACCCAGAAATAATACCACTAAAATGTCGGACATGTGTCGGAAGCGCCCTCTATCAAAAAATGAGGAGATGAAAGCTGTACGTCATTTTGAATAAAATAATTACCAAGAAAATGTCCTACACGCAAACCGCAACAAAATCGATTAGTTTGTCCAATGTTTATGAGCGTTTAAAATCTCCCCCTCGGTTCACAGTTAATTTTTCGCTAGTTAACCGATCCCCATGTTTCCGATTTTGGGCTTAAAATTTAAGTTAAAGTCTAAACTTTTGAATAATTTCAACCCCATGCACAAAAAAACGGCAAAAAGTATTTTTTCGTTACACTAAAGTCTAAAGCGCCCTCTATCGACAATTTTTTAAATCGACCTTTAAAATTAAAAAAAATAAAAAATCGTGATATAAAGAATGATTTTAGAGAAAACCGCAAACAAATCGACCCTTTTTTCTAATTTTTGTCAGTGTTTGAATTTTTGGACCTTAAACTTTAATGGCCCCTAGCTCCTACAGAAGACGTTTGCGCCCCATGGTTTCCCATTTAATAATGTTTGTCCTTGTGTCTACTATCACCCCTCAAAGTTTGTCGGTCTGGTAGCGAAACACCCTGTATATATATATATTGTAAAAATAAATATGCTGTTTTCTTCAATGCTTCAAGGAAATTAATAGTATTCTTTTCAATCTTATATGTATTAGTTTCTATATTACTTTATTTAGAAAAACATTTGTTTTTGTTATTGTAGACTTTTTTTTTTTTTTTTTTTTTTTTTTTTTTTTTTTTTTTTCATGTTCTTAAAAGAAAAAAAAAGTTGTATCAATTTTAAAATGATATTTCGGTATATGAACGTGTACAGTTTTGTATCAAGTAAGAATTCAAGAAATATTTTTAAAAGCTAGATTAAAAAATAAGATTTTCAATTTGTTAGCTCTGAATAACAAAATGGTAACAATTAAAAGCTATTCAAATATTTCGTATTGAAAATTTAAATGTAATTAATACGAAATATTTAAATATAATTCAAATATTTCGTATTTGTAATATTTCGTATTGAAAATACGAAATATTACAAATTGAGCTATTCGATTAATATAAAATCAGTCACATTAATTATTAAAATTGTTGATATTGATTATTATAATTTCTTTGCTTATTGTGAATAACTGAAGTAATAAAATCAGACATAATTTTAATTTGTTTTTTCTTTTCATTTTAGGGACATATAATAGCAATGGCTTAAAGTGTTGCGGCAGAAGATAGTGTTTCACAATGGAATCCAAGAAGTGCGCATGTGGCATCATTTGTGTGGACGAATTAAAAGAGCTTGCGAATAAATTGTTTCACATGAAGGATTCCTACTTCCATTTGCACTGTTAGTGATTGAATAGAATAAATGTCCAAATAATAATGGCTTTCAGAGCAAGATGGAGAGCTATTTTAGTGTTAAGGCTAACGCTTACGCTTCTTTTAGTCCATTTTAAAGTAGTCATGACAGAATATTTACAAGAATTTGAAATATCGGAAGGCTTAGGTGTTGGTACAACAATAGGTTACATTGGTCATACGCGATCAGGCAGTCTAAAACCTCCACCTCCGCCTCCATACTTGATCGTTCCGGTACCGGGTAGTGCTGTGGATTCTGATTTACAAATTGACCAATCAACAGGAGAAATTCGGAGCAGTATAGTATTAGACCGCGAAGTTCGAAGTTACTACTCATTTGTAGCGATTCCATTAAGTGGTGAAAATATCCGTGTTGAAATTAAAGTACGTGATGAAAATGATAATGCTCCAACATTCCCAACACCTTATATGACAATAGAATTTCCTGAAAATACTCCACGCGATATGAAAAGAACCCTGAATCCCGCAAGAGACCGTGATCTTGGAATTTTCAACACGCAGCGTTACGAAATTGTCTCTGGAAACACCAATAATGCTTTTCGCTTGTCGTCGCATCGTGAACGAGATGATGTTCTTTACCTGGATCTTCAAATTAATGGCTTTCTAGATAGAGAAACGACACCATTTTATAGTCTTCTTATTGAAGCTTATGATGGAGGAACACCTCCCCTTAAGGGATCAATGACAGTCAACATTACCATTCAAGACGTCAACGACAATCAACCAATTTTTAACCAAAGTCGGTATTTTGCAACGATTGCTGAAAATGCCACTGTTGGAACAAGCGTTTTGCGTGTTTTTGCAACCGACACGGATACTGGAGAAAATGGTCGTATAACTTATTCTATTAATCGACGCCAAAGTGATCGAGAAAATAAATTTACAATAGATCCTAAAATGGGCGTAATATCTGTTAACAAACCTTTAGATTTTGAATCCAAAGATGTTCATGAATTAGTCGTAGTTGCTCGAGACAGTGGTGTCCAACCTTTGGAAACAACTGCATTTGTATCAATTCGTGTTACAGATGTAAATGACAACCAACCTACAATTAATTTAATTTTTCTCAGTGAAGATGCTTCCCCAAAGATATCTGAGGATGCCCGCCCCGGAGAATTCGTTGCTAGAATTAGTGTTAATGATCCAGATTCAAAAGAGGAATATGCAAACGTCAATGTTACACTTCAAGGGGGTGATGGATACTTTGGTCTAACGACGCAAGATAACATCATATATCTCGTCATTGTTTCGCATCCATTAGATCGGGAAGTAAAGCCTAATTACACCATGGTTGTCACAGCCACTGATCAGGGAAACCCTCCTTTAAACACATCTCGCACTTTTGAGCTTTGTGTAACGGATACAAATGATAATGCACCCGAGTTCGATCATACAATGTATTATGCAAACGTTTTAGAAGTTGCCGATCCAGGCACTTCAGTTTTCCAACTGTCTGCTGTCGATCGGGACGAAGGTAACAATTCTGTAGTATCGTATTCCATCAAAGATACACCCGAGACCAACTCTCATTGGTTTCAAATTGATAGCCGCACTGGCCTCATTACAACCCGAACCCATATTGACTGCGAGATGAATCCCATTCCTCAGATTACAGTAGTAGCGACAGACAACGGTGTTCCACCTTTGTCTTCGAGTGCCACGATTTTGGTCACAATTAGTGATGTGAATGATAATGAACCCATTTTTGATCAAAGTTTCTACAATGTGACTGTTGCTGAAAATGAAAGTGTTGGAACATGCATATTAAAGGTAAGAACATTTTATTTTCAAACATTATAACTTCGAAAATGCCATTGAGCTAATTCGACAAAACAGTTTCGGAAAACTATAGCAGTTGATATATTTTTTGTTAAAATGATTACATTTATTCGATTGAAAGAAAAACAATATTTGTTTGAATCTCGTCCAACGAAACGTAATTTCCTTTCTTTTACAGAATTCATAATGTCGTATTTCACTATTTCATAATACCTTCTTTAACATTTTTTTTCTATCGTAAACAGAGTTCTCAACTTATCATCTTCTTAATAAAAAAAGTACTTCTCTACTAGAATTTCCTTAAATTGAGTTTTTTAATTAAGATAATTCGTGATTAAATAAACAAAAAATTAATATGTAGAAGTTCTCATAGATTAGTGATTTTTTTTCTAAATTTCAAGGCTTACAGGGCGGTGAGTTATTAGAGAAAATCACGCTAAACAAAGGTGTTAAATACTAGTATTTTGTTAAAAAGATATTCGCCTTCCTTAATTCCTTTTTATTATTCGAAGTATTTTCTATAAGAAAACGTCGTTTCGATAAGAAAATACTGGTAGTCCCCTCTTTTTTTGACCGTGTTTTTCTCTGACTGCTCGCTAAAAACGTCTGTTAATCATATAAAGTAATAACAATTACATTCTATCATAATTTTGTTTTATAAATCTTGTACTAAATTCTTAAGTTTCGTCTTAACTTATTTTGATTGTTCATTATAATCGTTATTTATTTTTAAGCTTATTTTTTCGTAACATAGGATAGATTTTTTATTGACACGAAGAGCAAAATCGTCCCTATAGAAAACGAGGGCTGATGAAAGAACTTTTGCGATATCCTTCTCTTGCAAATTAGTGAACCACACCACTCCCTCATTCCCACTTTTAAATAAACTTTTTTAAATGTGTAGATTTTATCATGAAATAAATAGCTCATTGATTATTTTTTATTTTTAATTGAAAGGAATTTTTTTTCACCCTGAGCGCGAGCCGCTGTATGGCTGTACCTGTCTAAGAACGACTCTCATGAAGATCTTTTTTAACTCTTTCGGGGCTATAGAAGGGCTTAATTCGTAAAATACTGGCACCAGAATTTACACAGAAGTTTATTTTAAAATAAGCAAATGCCTTTGCTTACGTATACTTAAGAGTAGGGAAAATTTCATTCTAAAAATCTGGTGCCAATCTGGCATTTGGGAATTAAAATCAGATAGTCCGAAAATGAGCTACCACCCTCAAAGGGCTTTGCAAATCTTCATTCAGCAACGGCAAATCCTTCCTATTCAAACTGAGAATGCAGTTTCCCACCAGTAATTTCTGTTTTTTTTTTTATGTATTATTTGTATAGCAGCTTATTACAAACGATTAAATAAATGTTATATTTAAATATATATACAGGGTGATTCCAAATTTTTTTTACAATAAAAGAGGGGTGATAGTACACATCAAGACAAACAATATTAAATAGGAGACCAAGGGTCCTAAACGTTTTCCAAAGGAGATAGCCGCCATTAAAATTTAGGGACCAAAATTTCAAATAAACATAAAAAACGGAAAAATCGGTTGATCGATTTGCGGTTTTCACTAAAATTATTCTTTATGTCGGCATTTTCTTGAAATTAAATTATAAAGATAAATTTCAAAAAATGCCGATAGAGGGCGCTTTAGACTTTGGAGTAACAAACAACTATTTTTTGCCGGTAATTTTTGCATCTCATTAAATGTTTTTTTAAGCTTAGACTTAACTTAAATTTTGAGCTCAAAATCTGAAATTGGGAGTGGTTAAGTAGCACAAACTGAACTGTGTTCAGAGGGTTCAAATTTCAAATTGGTTCATGGATTTGCGGTTTTACTTAAACTATTTTTTATGTCGGTATTTTCTTAAAAATAAATTATAAAGATAATTTTCAAAAATGCCGATAGAGGGCGCTTTAGACTTTGGAGTAACGAACAACTCTTTTTTAGCGTTATTTTTTGCATCTTATTAAATGCTTTCGTAAGCTTAGACTTAAATTTAAATTTTGAGCTCAAAATCTGAATAGTTGGTAGTAGTTAAGTAGACAAACAGAACTGTGTTCAGAGGGTTCAAATTTCAAATGATTATAAAAAACGGAAAAATTGGTCGATTCGTTTGCGGTTTTTGCTAAAAATAGTTTTTAAATAAGCATTTTCTTGAAAATAAATTTTAAAGATAAATTTCAAAAAATGCCGATAGAGGGCGCCTTAGACTTTGGAGTAGCGTACAACTACTTTTAACTGTTTTTTTTTTTTTTTAATCTCATTAAATGCTTTCAAATGCATAAACTGAAATTTTAGGCACAAATTCTGAATCGTTGGGAGTGTTTAAGTAGCGAAAAATTGAATTGTGTTCGAGGAGGGGGGAGTGTTGAATTTCAACTGTCAACTCCTGAAGACACTTCAATTTGCGCTACTTAACTACTCCTAATTATTCATATTTTGAGCTCAAAATTTAAGTTTAAATCTGAGCTTCCAAAAACATTTAATAAGTTTTTGCAAGCATTTAATTAGAACAAAAAATAATGGTTAAAATTATTTGTTGGTTACTCTGAAGTTTAAGGCGCCCCTAATGAAATTTTTTTTTTAATTTATCTTTAAAATTTACTTTTAAGAAGATACTGACTTGAAGAATAGTTTTATTTTAAACCGCAAACGAATCGACAAATTTTTCCATTTTCTATAATTATTTTAAATTTGAACCCCCCCCCCCCCCTTAAACACAGTTCAGTTTGGCTACGTAACAACTCCCTACTATTCAGATTTTGAGCTCAAAACTTGAGTTTAAATGTATGCTTCCGAAAACATTTAATGAGATGCAAAAAATAAGGGCAAAAAATAGTTGTTCGTTACTCCAAAGTCTAAAGCGCCCTCTATAGACATTTTTGAAATTTATCTTTATAATTTATTTTTAAGAAAATACTGACACAAAGAATAGTTTTAGTGAAAACCGCAAATCAATGAACCAATTTTTCCGTTTTTTATAATCATTTGAAATTTGAACTATCTGAACACAGTTCAGTTTGTGCTACTTAACCACTCCCACTTTCAGATTTTGAGCTCAAAATTTAAGTTTGAGTCTAAGCTTACGAAAACTTTTAATGAGATGCAAAAAATACCGTCAAAGAATAGTTGTTCGTTACTCCAAAGTCTAAAGCGCCCTCTAGCGGTATTTTTTGAAATTTATCTTTATAATTTAATTTCAAGAAAATGCCGACATAAAGAATAATTTTAGTGAAAACCGGAAATCAATCGACCGATTTTTCCGTTTTTTATGTTTATTTGAAATTTTGGTCCCTAAACTTTAAAACCGGCTATCTCCTTTGGAAAACGTTTGGGACCCTTGGTCTCCTATTTAATATTGTTTGTCTTGATGTGTACTATCACCCCTCTTTTATTGTAAAAAAATTTTGGAATCACCCTGTATATAATTTGATTTACTTTTAGTGCATAAAATAAATAAATAAGATATTTAAATATAAATCAGCATATTTATTGATTCTTTGAATAACAGCTATTATTTTATGAATCGTTAAGCATGTATGCAAAAGTATTGTCTCATGCTTAGCCCCTTAGCGACGAGCTACTACTTAACGGATTCTTTTTTTACCTACAATAAACTGAAAAAGTGGGATGAACACCCCTTTTTGAAAGCTAAAATATTCGTAACCTATAGTCTAAACATTTATGCAATTAAATAACACTGAATTGCATTTAAAAATCTTTGTGGTGTTAAAAAGCTTTAAGTGATGGATCATGCAAACTCTTGCCCGTACGACGTATCAGGGCCGTAACCAGCGAGACATGCCAGGGGGGGCTCTGAATATTTTCTGGGGGGCTAACATTTTTTAACAATCCATATCTTAAGCAAACTAAATATAGCAAAAACTGATAAAATGGACCTGCCTATAGTGTATAGATTGTAAAACCTCTCTATAACGGAATTTTTCTATAAGGATATTAATAAATGCAAAATACTTCATGATCATCGGAAAATAAATACTTTTTTTTTTTTAATCAAAAAACTTTTTGAAAAACTACTGCAAGTTTTAAAATATTATTTTTACACAATATATTTAATAAGAAATTAAATTAAGAGAATCCGTATTTACCATGCATATTATTATATTTATTTTTGTGTACATTAATTTGACTTTTTGGTGTCTATGCAAATCCAGCCAAGTTCAATATAAGTGTCAAATAGATACATATCCAATTATCTATGAAATTTTTTCTGATTTAATATTTAGTTTAAAAATTTTAATCTTACCATTTTTGTAACATTTTATCTCACGTGTTTAAATGTATATTTTCAAGTAAGATTAGTAACTATAACTATGGTTAGTATAAAATAATGTGTTTGTATTGGCCATTGGGGGGGGGGGGGGGCAACCAAACACACAGATTTTAAAATATGGGATTCTAAGTTAGAGTTGATTGATTTAAAATTAAATTTATTTTCGCAATGTTTTTGCTGAATTCTGTTATAATTTTTAAAGGACAATTATTTTTTATCTTGGTTAGATTGGCGCCGACTCCAAAAAATCAAATTAATGTACATAAATATTAATAATACACATGGTAAATTCAATGCTCTTAATTTAATGTCTTATTAATTACAGTCGAGTCTCTATATAACGAAATCCACCGTTCCAGTAAAAAACTCGTTATATAGAGAAATTCGATATATAGAGAATGATGTTAAAAATCGTATTTAATGTGTGAAATTTAAAAAAATAGTGTTTTTGATCTTTTGAATTAAAAATTTGAAATGTTTAAAAGTAAATAATAACCTAACATTTTATTTCTTAATTATTTAAGCTGTTTCAAAAAAGAACAGACATTTATTTGAAAATTTAATTAAAATCAAATAAGGAAGACTTGCATTAATTTCAAACGAAGAAATCTGTAATTTTGTAATTTTTTGTTGTTTTGATTTTAAAGTTGTTACGCTCTCAAAAAGAAATGCTCAAATTTTAGCAAGGAATGAAAAATTGTAGTTAACATTTCCCTCCATTTGAAGGAATCTCTTATGTGTCTCTCATTGATTCCTCTCTTACATGTGTATCAATCCAATTGGCTCTGTTTTGAGAAGGATGTGGAAAGGTGTGTGGGAAATGGGATGAATTCGTTGGATTTAAAGAACAAGGAGAAAAGTAACATATAAAAAAACTCAGCACTGACGATAAATCAAAAATAAGTGATGGAAAATTGATTCCATATGATTTCGAAGCTTTTTAAAACTGAATAAATTAAGACCAATTTATAAAAAAATTCGTTATATGGAGATAGATATTTCGCTATACTGTTTTTAATGTAATCATGCGAAAAGGGGAGCGTTCCCACTAAAAATTCGTTATATAGAGAAATTCGATGTATGGAATTTCGTTATAGGGAGACTCGACTGTATTATGAAAAAAAAAAAATACTTTGCAATAGTTTTTGAAATCTGTTTTCTTTTTGATTAAAAAAAAGTTTATTTTTTTAGTTAAAAATTAACAGGTTTTTTTGCATATGTTATGGTAGAAATTACATACTTAATGAAACTTAATTTATTATTCTTATTTTAATTTCCTGCTTTTAATATCTTTAACTAACGGCAAATCGTAATTTATTAAATTTAATTAATATTTTATTTTCTAATATTATAATTATTTATTAATATTTCATACATCAAATAATTGCAGATATTTTTGCCGTAATCTTATAATAAATTTAACCTTAATCATGTTTTTTTTTTTTTTTTCTTAATTTTTTTATTGTTATATGACAAATTGAAAAAAAAATGTTTTCATTTAACATACAATCAAAAATAAAATAAACTAGTTGGATGTGTCAATCCCAAAACTTTCTTCTATCTCATAAATACATTTTAATATTAAAAAAAAAAAAAAAAAAAAAAAAAAAAAATTGTGGTGACCCCAAAGTTACCCACTATCAAATTTCCTCGAACATTTGACCTAGCCTAAGGAGATACTGGTGTCCGAAAAGCCTAAAACGCAAAATTTAATTGATGGAATTTCGTCCATTAGTTCTTGAGATATAGTTATAACAAAAAATTTGCAAAACGTAGCACAGCAACACCATATTTTGGACAATTTATGCCAAAACGTAAAAAAGCGTCTAATTATGTTATGGTGTAAAAGAATCTGAAATTTGATGAAATTCTGTGTGTTAGTTCTTGATATATAGCTAGTTTTAAAAAAAACCGTGTAAAATATAGCACAGCAGCACCATCAGTTGAAGGATTTATAACAAAACGTAATCATCGTGTAATTATGTTATATGTCATTTTGTAACAAAATCTGAAGTTTGATGAAATTCTGTGAGTTGGTTGTTGGGATATAGCTATCGGAAAAATCGTGCAAAATGCCGCATAGCTGCACCACCTGTTGCAAAGTTAATACCAAAATGTAATCAGCATCTAATTATGTTATATATTCTAGTGTAACAGAATCTAAAATTTCATGAAGTTCTCTGCATTAGTTCTTGAGATATAGCTATCGCAAAAATAGTGCAAAATGTAGCATAGCAGCGCCACCTATAGGGCAGTTCACACCAAAACCTTATCAGCGGCTATGTATCTCAAGGTATCGCGGAATCTGAAGTTTGGTGAAATTCTGTGCATTAGTTCTTGCGATATAGCTATCATGAAAATCATGAAAAACGTAACATAGCAGCGCCACCTGCTGGCCAATTTACACCAAAACTTAATCAGCGTCTATGTATATCAAGAGGTCACAGAATCTGAAGTTTGGTGAAGTTCTGTGCATTAGTTCTTGAGATATAGCAATCTTGAAAATCACGAAAAACGTAGTATAGCAGCGCCATCTGCAGGCCAATTTTCACCAAAAACCAATAGGCACTAATTCATATCAAGGTCTAACTGAATATAAAATTTTATTAACTTTCGAGCATTAGTTCTTGAGATAGAGCGCCCACAAATTTTTTGTCACATACAGACAGACTCACAGACAGACTGACAGACACACTCACAGACTGACTGACAGACTCACAGACAGACATTTTCTAAAAATAGTCAAAACGTGTTCAGGACCTTCTAAAACGTATAAATCCGTCGAAAACCGGAAGTCGAAAATTTTCATGAATCCAATACTTTCTTCTTGTAAAGATAGAAGAAAGTAAAAAGAACTAAAAATAAAATAAAATAAACTTTTTTTTTATGTACACCCTTGTAACCCATAACAGGAAACAATTACTGGCTTTTTTTATTCGACATGTATAAATTGACATTTTTTATCTTTTTAATTTTCAAACGGTCTAGTTTCCAAGTGATATTTCATCGTTAACTAAATCTACTGATAAGTACGTATTGTCAACAAGCAAACCATTAAAATTTAGAAACATGGGTTTTTAATGACTATGTCTTAGTCAAGATTTTGAACATCGCTTGACTAATTATCGGTCAACTTGAACACCATGTGTCCATTTCCATTCATTCTGCGTAAGATCGTTGCTTTGGAAATATAACGATGTACTAACACATGTGGTGACCAGTTACTGCATCTGGACTTAATTTTTTTCAGGAGAAAGAAATGTTCCTTTAAAATTCATTTCGAGAAATGCATTATACCGCTAGCAAGATAACAGAAAACAACTAATCTAATAAGGTTCCGAATGCAAAATTCTTGGCGTATTCCCATTTTATTCAAGACAGTTAAAAAATCTAAAAAATTTCTCTTACTTTTTTTTTTTTTTTTTTTTTTGAGAAAAGTTAAAATATGGATTTTGTTTAAAAAAAAAAAAAAAAAAAAAAGTAGAAAGTAAAGAAATTGTTAGAGGGGGCTCTAGAGGACGCTAGGGGGGGCTCAGCCCCACCTGCCCCCCGTCTGGTTACGGGCCTGCGACGTATGAATATCCTTTATTGTTCTCACCAGTGTTTTTTTTTATTGTAAAGTTTACATTATTCAATCAACGCATTTCCGCAATTAAATTACAAAAAAATTTCTAAAATAAAAATAAAATAAAATAAAATAAAATAAAAAAATTATGTAAAAGACTCTCTTCGCGTAGGGGTTCAAGAGTTTAGCAATAACGCTAATTTGAGAATATGAAATTTAATGCTCTTTTGGTATTTTTATCCTTTTTTGAAAAAATAGCAAAATCATAAAAAAATCTATTTACACTAAATAATTATACATATAATAAAGTAGAAAACTGCACTTTCTTACAGTTGAAATATTTAAAAAATAGCGGCTCGACAAATGATTGTCGGGAACGCCTTGTAAAAAGATGGTAAAATGGTAGACAAGACAATTCATCGTAGATTTAGAATAACAAGATTAAAAAAAATAATTTTTTTTTCTTTTTCTGTCCAAAAGCTAATGAAATACACAGCCATTTTAAAAGCGTGCATTTGTGGTGAAATGGTTTCGATTCAAGCGGCAAATTATACAGAAAAGAGGAATATTAGTATTTAAAAAATATACTACGCATTTCACTAGAGAAATATGGGAATATTAGTTTACCGATGAAGCAAGCTGATTTATTGTAAATGAGCTGAGAAAGTGTGCGCACCGATATTGAAATATTGCAAGGCTCCCACTGATCAGTTTTTTGAAAATCAGTAATTTTTTAGAAATACATTCGTGTTTGGTTTCTGCGAAAAATTTAAGAGGAACGCCCTTCCATCTAAGTTTCTATAGAATTTATAAATTAGATCTTTCTTTAAAAAATAGTGGTATTCAAAAAGCCGACATAGTGGGAGACCTAAATACTGCTCAAAACTCGTTTAAACTTTTCATCATTGTTTACTCACTGTAGTGCGCTCTACTCCTGTAGTGCCTTTGATTTTAGTGTGTTTAAGGAACACTTTAAGTAACAAAAATAAATTTTGAACCTTTGTACCGTAGTGTTCCTTTAAATAATAGAAAAACTTTGAGCAATCATGTATAATTTTTCAAATACTTTGGGCAACAAAGAAAAAAATCACGTTTTGTTAGGAGTAACAGATACATAGCTGCCAATTTTTTAACTTTTTTACCATTAAAATTTACTAGATTTATTTTACCAAATTTAATTATGTTAATCATCTGTTTCCCATGGTAGCATATATCCTATCAAAAAATTTTCGAATTTAGTGGATTTTTTCATTCGGATCTAACAAATTCTCACCAGAAATTCAAAATAACAATACGTGATTTATTTAACAGACATTCACAGATTTATTCACAGACATTCAGTATTTAAATAAAGCGAAATTTATTATTGAAATTTTCTCATAGGGAATCAGATTCTTTAAATTTTGGCACTTCTGAAGTGCAATCTACCATGGGACTTTGAGTGGTAATAATAGTTTAACCATAGATTAAAACCCCTTGAGAAGCGGTGGGATATATCTTCCTTAATTTTAATCATAGTTCACACCAGAAACTTTTAATTAAGTTTTACTTTTTGTACTCAGGTGAAAAACAAAAGCAAAATAAAATAAAATAAAATAAAAATTTGCTTTCCCTTATTTTGAAATTAATTTTTCGAAAATTTCGGTGTGAATTAAACATAGAAACACAATTTGCTTGAGCTTGAGAGAGTTGAATAGGATAACAAGGAAAGTTTAATCATAGATTAAATACGACAGACTTTTAGCGGTAAAAAAAAGCGTGAAAATTGGCGGCTTCGGGATATGATTTTTATTTTGATTGTAGAAAAACGCTGAAATATTTTAGAAAAAATGCTTTTTTTAAATCATCTCTTTCGCCATAAATTATGTAGGTTTTTTTTTCCTTTGTTATGAGATATTATACCTTATTACAGTTTGAACGTACAATTTAAATTGTTTTAGAACATTTAGAAAAAATACAGTAGTTATCTTTTTAAATAAATAGTTATTGGGCAAACAAGCTATATCGAGAAAAAAAAATTTCAAACGACTGTAACTTGCCCTTGAACTTTATATTCATTTCGTATTAGAGGGGGGGAAAACTCGCTTCTATTTAAATTATACGCATTAGAGTATGTACATAGATATGCTCAATTTACTTTTTGCATTTAATCATTGTAAAGTACAATATGATCATATATTTATTTAAAGAAAGATAACTTTAAGAGCAAATTGGACCACCAACGTTTTAGAAGCCAATTATTTTTGCGGTAACCTTTTTTGAACAAACGATGGGAATGTTTCTTATATATTTTAGAAATTTTAAGATTCCATTTAAGATTTTTAAAACACGGTATTTAGCCAAACAAGCCATATTTAACAAACAATAACTTGTCCTTGAATTTAATATTGTATTTTTAAAAGGATCACACACGTATTTAAAATTATATGCATTAGAGTATGTACATAGATATGTTCAGTTTTCCCTTTATATTTGATCATTATAACATGAAGAATACTTAACCCCTTGAGAAGCAATGGGATGTATTATATCCAAGGTTCTCACACTCCTTATATTTTTTAACCGTTTCCGGCACGGGATACCTATTTTTAATTCCAAACTTGAAACCGGCACCAATAATATAGTATTTTGGTAAAGATTTTTCTTTTACAATAAAAGCTTAAGTTAAAAAATCTAAAATATCTAAAAATTCGTCTGTGAATTCCGGTGTCAGTCGATAATTTCTCATTTTACTAACAGATTTTGCCCGTGCCGGAAAGTGTTAAGGACTGTGGCACCAATATTAATAATAACAAGTTTTATATTTAATTTTTCAGCAACCGCATTCTTAGCCACGACATTTATTCTCAAATTTCGCAATATTTTTCTGCAGAGAAATACTTTGAAAATACTGTTAAAATTTAATGGTAAAAATTGCGAACCCTGTATATCCCACCTGACTTTTATCAAGATTCATACTAGAAACTTTTAACTAAAATTTATGTTTTTAAATTTGGAAGTTAAATGTTGGAAAATTGCTTTTCTTTATATAAAAATAAAGTTTTTCGATTATTTAAGTGTGAGTTAAAATTTTACAGACATAGACACAACTGCTTGTCTCTCAAAGGGTTAAGGGTAAGATAACGTGAAGAGCAAATCCAGAGCTGCCACACGCTACTATTCTTATATTACGCACGCACCAGTTTTCTTCGTAAATGTATTTTGATACACGTTATTTTTTAAGGATATATTTTTTAAGGATTTTCGTTTTGAGAAAGTGGCGTCAGTTAGTTTTAAAAAATAGTCTCCTATGTCAGTTTTGAAATTTGACCGGCAAAACTTTTGAAAGCCGCTTTTATTTTATTTTTTTTTTTTTTATGTGTGTGTAAAAATTCTGTAAAAAATTCAAAACATAGGCATTATTTGAAAGCTTTTTTGAAAAATATTGATCAGTTAACCGTTTCCGGTACACTGTACCCAGTCCGGGATACCTAATTTTAATTCAAAACTTGCAAACGGCACCAATAATATTTTTATAAAATTTTGCTTTTACAGTGAAAGCTTAAATTAACGAGTTGTTAATTTCTCAAAAAATTGTTTCTAAATTCCGGTGTCAGTCGATAATTTCTCATTTTACTAACAGAATTTGCCCGTGTCGGAAAGGATTAACCTCCTCAGTCCTGAGACAAATTTTATGTGGCGCTACAAAAAACAGTTTACAAATATTATAAAACATCTTCAAACATGCATTAGTTTGTATGTCGATGCTTCTAACATGCACACATCTTTTGAAAAAGTTTAGATGTAATTTTAACAATTCTAGAAGAAATTAAATTAATTTAAAGGGGGATTTTTAGTGTCGCCTCCAGGCGACATCAGGTCTGAAGAGGTTATGTGACTAAAATGTGCACCTCACAAGAAAACACATGCTATAGTTAGTAAGCGTGGAAGTTATTTTTCTTACTCTTAATAAAGTAGTATTTCAGTACATTTATAAAGTTATCGCTTGACAACAAAAAGCTATGTATAGTTCATTACTATCTATTTTACGAAATTGTCTCACTTGCAGTTAAGTCACTTATTAGACATCTTAAAGTAATGTTTCATTTATCGAATTGCAATTTTATTGAAAGAAGAAATATATATCAAACATCAAAGCACCAGTTTATCGAAATTAATTGTGTGTTTATAAGTCAATCGTAAATTAACTATGATCGATCGGAATTAATTAATACACTGATACATGACTGGTATACATTTCATTCGTTCTTTTATTTTAATGATGTTTTTGAAATCAGCAGACATTTGCGAACATGGTAAGTAGGGTGGAGCGAAAAAAATTATTTTTTAAAAATCAAAAACGGGTAGGTACCAAAAGTTGCCTTTATACTAGTACATCAACTGCGTGAAATTTTACCGCTGAAAAAAAATGGCTTGAGTCTGCGCTTTTGCTCCAAAAATCGAAATTTTCGGTAAAATTTGTCATTTTTTGACATTTTTTCAAAAAAATTCAAAAATTCCTACAGAGCTGGTTATTATTTAAAAGTGCTACTTAAACCTTTATACACTGGCGGAAAAAAAAATCCCAACACCAAGAAAAACTTATTGTAGAGTAATGAAATTTGGACAGTGCATTTGTCTAGTTAACATGTTTAATTGATTAGATTTTCGAGATCACAGGTTAATTTAAGGTCAATAAAATGCATCTCAAAGGTGAAATGTCGTTACATTAAAAGTCGCTATAACCTCCAGAATTTCGAATGCAAGCCTGCATACGTGCATGCATTGTGTCATACAGGTGCCGAATGTCACTTTGTGGTACGGAGTTCCATGCTTGTTGTACAAGCTGTGACAATACGTGACGTTCAATGCTGGCTGGGGATGACACTGGAGTTCTCATCCAATGATATCCCATACGCGCTCAATGGGAGACAGATCTGGTGATCTCGCTGGCCAAGGTAACATGTTGACACTCTGTAGTGCGTGTTGCGTTACAACAGCGGCATGAGGGCGAGCGTTATCCTGCTGAAAACCCCTCTTGAATGCTTTTTTTGAATGGCAGCACTACAGCCTGAATTACCAGACTGACGTACACATTTGCAGTCAGTGTGCCTGGGAGAACCACGAGAGTGCTTCTGCTGTAATAGGAAATTGCTCCCTAGACCATGACCCCAGATTGTAGGTCCAGTGTGTTTAGGCCGCAGACAGTTTAGTTGCAGACGTTCCCCTGGCCTCCTTCTGACCAGCACATGGCCGTCATTGGCACCAAGGCAGAACTTGCTTTCATCAGAAAACACAAATCTCTACTCCATCCTCCATTGAGCTCTGTCTTGACACCATAGACGTCTCAAACGGCAATGACTTAGAATCAGTGGAATGCATGCCATGCACCGAGCTGTCCTTGAAGTAACCAGTTTCTAAGAGTTCATTGTGTCACTGTGGTACCAACTGCAGCTCGAATTTCTGTCGCAGACGCAGTACGATGCGCCACAGCCGTACGCCGAATACGACGGTTTTTCCTTTCAGTAGTGTCAAGTGTTCACCCGGAACCTGGTCTTCTTGTGGCAGTACCATCCCTTGACCACTACTCCCAACAATCATGAACAGGGGATGCATTCTGTCCAAGTCTTTCTGCAAAATCACGGAAAGAAAATCCACTTTCTTGTAGCCCTATTTTACGACCTCTTTCCAACTCGGGAGCTGATGATAATAACTTCTTCGTCTTCTTAAAGGCATTCATGATCAACCTCAACTCAATTCGTCAAATTTTGAAGATAAATAATGCTCACGAACTTTACAGCACGCATTTAAAGCAAACCTGATTTTAAAGTTGTGAGTGGCGTTACTAGCGCCACACTTACGTGCGAAGCATGAAATTGAAATCAATGTCATCTTTCAGATGTATAAACACGCCTACAAAATTTCGTTTAGCTAACACAAGTCTTTCTTGGTGTTGGGATTTTTTTTTTCCGCCAGTGTATTTATCTGCTTAACATATTTAAACTATAAAACAATATCTTTATTACGTATAGGTGGAGCAAAACAGACAACTTTTGGTAAGAAAACGGCATTACCACTCTATTGGAGCATGCAATGAAATGTTGTTTTGAATGCATTTCTTACCTATCTGCTTTCAAAACTATTCTGTATATAACTCGTAGATGTGGCTGCATTTCAGTCACCCAACAATCTAGGCCCAGTGTTTTATTTATGTATTGAATTGTTATTTTTTTCAGGAAGAAGGGCATAAGTTTTCTATGTACCAAAGTAGTTTACCCCTTCTTTGTTTTCACTGACATTGGATGCTACTGGTATGACCTGCTGCATGTATATTTTTATACTTTGTATAACAGAAGAAGAAGTTGAGTAATGTATTAGGTATGTTTCTAATTAAACCTATTCAACAGTCTATTACCTTCATTCAATTTTCATACAATTAATACATTATAATTGGGAGTTCTGTTACCACAACATTTTTTCAATCAATTGCATTATATATATGTATAATGATATGCCTAAAAATTGATTGTATGAATTCAATTTCTAGTATGTCATCACTTACTGTGCCTATTACATTGAATATATTTTAAGAAGCTAGCAGTTTAATATTATGATGATCGTCACAGAGGATTACAAACAAAATTTGCGTGTAAAGCAACAACATTTCGAAAGAAGTTTTAGTATTTGTTTTATATCGTTTCCTGTGTTGTTTTGTAGTCGAGTAATTTCTAATAAGTTTTTAGGCCTATTCTTTAGGTGTGTATTACATTTGGTATAAAATATCCCGCGGTATAAACTTTGATTATATATTTTGTGAGTAAATCTATAGACTCTGATTGCCAATCTCTTATATAAAGCGGAAAATTTTATTCGCTTTATGAGCTGTTTTTTGTGCGAGATGTTTTCTAAATTCCTATTCCCCATTTCTTCTGAGAAATAGCTTTCCTTTTGAATTAGCTTTGCAATCTCCGGCAGAAATTTCTAGTCTGTTCTGAGTATCTTTTACTTGATTTGAGAAAATTATTTTTCAAAATTATTATCTATTTTATAAAAAATTGCAATAGGAAGTGAATAGTACGTATACAAAGATTTTCTTATTGACCCAGTGAATCCATCGTTTTACATCGACTTCTCTAATAATTAACGCAGAGGAAATTCACTGGAGTTAAAGTAGCAAATGATCCATTATTATACACAATTCTAAGCTTACCGAATGCATAATGGTTCACAGCGACAAATTCTCCTAAATTTAAATGAGTACTTATAGTCGATTAGAGTCTGTACATTCTCTTAAAAAGTACTATGCATTATAAGTTTATGCCCAGAACAGTTCAGGGTATTTCCATGAGCACTTGTCGTGTAAGTCACATTTCTAGTAACTGCTAAATTCTTGGCCACCGTTATTTTCGAAAGGTTTGCGTGATCTTATTCAGTTAATGAAATATCTCTTATAAAATAAGTCACATTTTTCTGTTCTAAAATACTGGTATCCAAAATCGTAGTATGTGACTTACACGACATGTGCTCGTGGAATTACCCTTCAGCATCAAATATTGTTCACTTATAAAATGCGGATCTAAAAGTTAATAGGAAATTATCTGGCTACGAAAACACTTAGAAAACGGCATAAAACTAATGCAAAAAAAAAAGTCATTTGAACAACGGTTGCTTTGCTTTGCACGTGCAGGACAAATTCCTATTGATGATCCCTCTCTGATGATCACCAGAAATAACATTAAACAGCTCGCTTCTCAACATATACAAAATGCAAAAGCAGAATAAATGATGGCATACTTATAGTTGAAATACCTAAAATCAACTTTGAAACAGATCATTAGGTAAAAAAATATAATTGACTGAAAAAATGTGGTGGTAGCAGAACTTCCAATCACTTTCACCAACTAGATGTAAGTTTGATAAAGATAATAGATGGCCGAATAGATTCCTTTAATAATATTCCCGTACATTACTTTACTTGTCATTTTTTTGTATAAGCTGTAAAAATATACATTAAGGTAGTCACAGCAGCGTGTGGATACAAAGAACAGATAAACAAGGTAGATGCATCGAAAACATGCCAAATTTTGATATCGAAAATCACAAATCAATATATAAATAAAACGCTGTATTAAGATGACCGAATAGTTGGGAAGGGTGGTATATGAGATATAGCCACCTCCATGATGTATATCTAAGGTAGTTTTGAAAAGAAAAGCTGTATTAAAAACAACAATTCATTGTATGTCCCATTAGAGTGATAATGCCGTTTTCTTACCAAAAGTTGTCTGTTTTGCTCCAGCTATACGGAATAAAGATATTGTTTTATAGTTTAAATTTGTTAAGCAGATAAATATAAAGGTTTAAGTAACACTTTTAAATAATAACCAGCTCTGTAGAAAATTTTTAATTTTTTTGAAAAAATGTCAAAAAATGACAAATTTTACCGAAAATTTCGATTTTTGGAGCAAAAGCGCAGACTCAAGCCATTTTTTTTCATCGGTAAAATTTCACGCAGTTGATGTACTAGTACAAAGGCAACTTTTGGCACCTACCCGTTTTTGATTTTTAAAAAATAATTTTTTTCGCTCCACCCTAATGGTAAGGTATTGGTAAGGTAAGGTAATGGTAAGTAAATCTCTTCAAAAACAGATATACAGTTGAGTAAAATTATTCAAATAAGTTCTTGTTACCGATTGTTTCTAACTTATATAATTATCTTTTCATACCCATGATTGCGTACTTTCGACGTGAATTACAAATTAGTTGAGGGCTCAGCCAAATTTAATAATACATTTGTTGAAGTAGCTGTAAATTAATCATGATTGATCGAAACCAATTTTCTTTTAACTTTGCTGATTCTAATCAGTGTATTTTCTTGCCTTTCCAAATGAATTCCTGTTACACGTGCAACAACAAAAAAAAATGACATGGTACAGACTTTGCTTAAAGTAGAGGCATTGAATATTTCCTAGTGCTATATTTTTCTGAATTTTTAGGTCTTTATATAGCTGTTGTATTTTTTTTATTATTTAATCGCATCTCATCTGTGATTATATAAGACAAAATATATCATAATTTCCTGTCTGTAATCCTTGTATAATATAATTATGGCAGATCCAGAAATCTTATTTCATAAAATATAGCTTATTGAATCGTGGTGAATATTTAACTTCAACTATTAAATAAAATTTCAGAATCGAAACATGGTTGCTTTACAGCGGATAATTAGGCCTGAAATTACGGTACTTTAAAATTTTAATGGTAAGGAAAAGGAGTTGGTAAATATGGTTCATAAGGTTTTCATTTTAGAGCAGCCTATTTCTTCATCATGTGATAAATTTCTGTAAGAATTAGAAAATAATATATTTGTTATAAATTTAATTCTTTGGGATATATTTAGTTTATTATAAACAATAAGTATACAAAATTCATGCATAATTGTTATGAAATGTCGTAAATTTTACTTAAATGCAATTTCCTTTATTATTATTATTATTATTATTTTCTGAGTGGAATCGCTAAATATCAATATTTTTTCCCAAATATTTCATTTAAATATATAAATTCCTACGAAATGTGGTTTAAAACTATAAAAGCAAGCAAATTTGAAACTTTGTGACGTTGTCACCAGTGACTGACATCGAACTTTCCATTTAGGCTGCGTCTTTATGCTGTCATTTTACACTATCAGTCACCGGTGACTGGCGCCTGGCAGTATAAAATGTATAAAGACGCTATCTAATGTTGTGTCTGTCAGTGTCTATCACTATTGACTGACGTGGCACTCAATGTGGTAAGATTACTCGTACCTTTTAAGTTTGTGTGCATGTCTGTGCAGTACAATAAAATCTATGTAAATAGAACTTGTCTAGAACGCAATCCTTCCTTAACTAGAAAAATTGTGAAAAGTTGTTTGATTTTGAAAAGAATGGGATACATTTTTAAAGGAAAGGCGTATTATCTAAAAAGGAAATTTAATATGAAATTCTTTTCTGATTTTTTGTAGCTCCATTTTAGCAAGCTTTACTGCTTAAAAAAAAAGAAAAATAAATAAATAAAAATAAAATAAAATAAAATATGATATCAGTGGCAGTGGCAGTGGCAGTTTCAGTTCTTTTTCTAACCAATTTAATGAAAAAAATCATCTCATTGAAAACAGTTGTAGCTTTATGAAAATTGGAATAAGTTATTAGATTTAGAATAGGATAGTCTGTTCAGTGTTGCCAGTGGGACATTTAAAAAAAAATTCAGATATCTTGATTGGCACCACTTTTCTGAAATGGTAAAGTCTTGCTTGTTTTCGCCTTAATTAACATGTTATTAAATAAAGTTAAATAGGGGGGAATTTACTATTGCAAAAAACTTGTGCCAATTAAGAAATCTTAATTTTAAAAAAGAAGTCCACTGACAACAGTGAGTCTGTTGAAACAAATATGGTTTTTCTGTTATCCATATGGCATACTTCCACCCTTGGCGCATTCTTCAAAGGTGAAAAGATGAAAAAAATAATCAATCCCATACGGACCCCTTAGATTTACCCTCAAGTGTTTTATGAGCCAGATGGGTGTTAAGCCTAGACAGGAACAGCTTGATAAGTAACGAGAAGGTGGATCACCAGGCGATACAACAGAAGACTCCCTATATTTTAATGCTTCATGGGCCATTGTATTCATCGCGAGAGGTGAGGTAAAAAAAATTTTTTCGCCATGCAGAGCAATTCTTACTGAAGGGAGGGAGATGATAAACACCTCGTTTTGTGAAATATTTCCAAAATGTTCCTAGAAATTCTTTTACCTCCTGATATATAAAGACAGTTTTACTGTGTAATTACCAAGTAGTTTGAGAATATATATTACCCAACAAAAGAAATTTTCAGTTACACTTGTTATATAATTTTTAGAAGAATTGTATCTTAACCGCTATTCTAGTTTTAATAATTGCATAAATTTTGATGATATGTTTATTTGCAGCGAAAATTAGATTTCCAAAGCATCAATCATGAGGAAGTGATTCACGAAATAAAATAGTAAGAGAGAAAGCCTTTACAAAACATTACTTTCGTCGTTTCAAGTTATATGAATACGTGTTTTAGATTTTTTGTTCTATAAATACACCTCAGTTGCTGTCAGAAATTTATACTTTAAATATTTTAATTAAATACTTAAGCTTTCTTTTAATGCTGGTATTATTTTCAGTTGTGTAAGTATTCCCTTTTAGGTTCTTGATTTTATTACCCTTCACATGCAAACTTAAATATGTTAACTATAAACTTATTCATGCAAACTTAAATGATATGGCTAACATAAGCTATATACTAATTAAAACTACGATTTTATAATATTAACATGTGTATCATTGTAAGATTTAAATGAAATATTAGACTTTTATTGTTTTATCTAAGGTTTGATTGACTAAGAAATGCTTCAATTGTAGATGCTTCACTTACCAATTAGCCTGAAATCATCTAATTTAGCATAAGATAAACTAGTTATTTGTGATTATTGTCCTAACAAGTGAAATACTTTTTAAGTAATGATATTCAACCACAAATATTTTTATTTGTGGTCAATTTTTTGGACACTACCACTATTTTCTAATAAGAATTTTTGACTTATTTAATCGTCGACTATTCTATGATAAAAAATAAAGCTTATGGAAATTCTTCCGAAAGTAACATGAAATGTTCGAAAATGCTAATTACAATCAACCATTGTTTTGAGATAAGAAACACATAAATTTAGTATAAAAATGTTCAGACAATAGTAACACAGCTTTCATTTAATATGAAAACTGAATTTTCGAATTTTTTATCCGTTAAAGTGTACTGTCAAATGAATGCATTTTTTATTTCAGCCTTATGAAATAATTATGCTTGCATAATACTTCGAAACTAATTTTAACTCGTTAGAAAAACCTTTTCTTTCCCCCCTTCATCCAAGTGTTACTTTAGTAATCGTTCTACCTTTCGCAGATATCAGTTTTAAAACCCGCAGGGTCTCCCATTTCCCTCCGCCGATGTATATTGTTAATGGTTCGACTTTCATCATTGCACGGCGAACAAAGTGTGCTATAATTACATCTCCGTCCCATTCTTCATCGGCAGGAAAAAATCGCGAAGCGATCATTTAGTTGCCCGCTGAAATGCTGAAGGGGTATCTGATAGAAGAAATTTTTCCAATCTCTAGTCGTGACTGCTACTGTGGCTATCATGCTTGATCAGGACAAGAACTTTTGGGTTCTCTGGCTACCAGGGACGTTGCGATCTCTGCTAGATTCGAACACAGAAATCGTGACCAACTACACTATTGCCTACTAGCTCCTCCCTTATAAAATGCCCTAACCTTAACCTTTCAGTTATGCAGCTGGTTTTGAAACGGAGAGCAGTAGAACATGGAGATCAAGAAGTTGTATTCCAAAATGAGGAATATGAAAAATGCTGCCGAGGCCAAAGTGGTTAGGCGTTACAAATGGTCATTAGAGATTGGGCTTGACATTGACGGATTAGGTATTTATCATAGGAACAGTAGCTGGTCATCTCTTAAATCCTCTTTGTTTCTTCACTATGATACTAATACTGAAGATTTATTGGAAAATTGCAACATATGGAATCTTTAACTTAAACCACAGACTTCAAATCAACCACTGTACGCATAAGAAGATATAACCTAAGTATGTAAGAACAGACGCTGGTCATTTCTTAAACCACCTTCCTTTCTTCTCCTACAAGATACTAATGTCGACGATTTATTGAGAAACTGTAAGTTATGGACACTTTCACTTTAAATAAAGACTTCAAATGTACCATTATACACGTAAGACCCCGCAGTTCAAGTTTGTAGGAATAGCAGATGACGCTCATAAATTGAAGATTTATTGAGAAATACAATTACTTACGGACACCTGAACTTTAAATGGGTGATTATCTCCAAATAGGCCAAAATAAGGGTTATGAAGGAGTTATGAATTTTAACAAACCACCATTTACTTTTTTACCATTATCTAAATTGAGATTAGGCTTAGTGGGCTTTAACTATATTTAAGTGCTTAAAAATCAATCATAATTAACATCTTTTAATCTTTACCTGTATTCAGTAAAAGTAAAGCTTGATGAGGTAGAGCCTCATCACTTTTTCATCAGCCTCTACTGAATACGGGTAAATATTAAAAAATATTAAGTATTACTGATTTGTAAGTATTTAGATGTAGTTAAAGTCCACTAAGTTTAATCTCAATTCAGATAATTGTAAAAAATTAAATTGGCATTTTGTTAAAATTTATCATTCTCTCACAATCACACCCTCATAACTCTTATTTTGGTATATTTGGAGAGAATCACCCAAATATACTTCAGTTCTACTATTATGTACAAAAAAATAATCTAGTCTATGCATTGTATCCTGAAACTGCATAATTCCGTTTAACTCATTCCATAAATATCCACTTTCAACAATCATGGAAAAGTCACCCCTGCTCAAATTTTTACTTCGTTCGGAACGCAAGTAAAAATTTGAGCAGGATTGACTTTTTTGCTTTTCTGTTTTGACTGTTTATACAGAAAAACTAAATTCAGTACCTTTCACAGTGATCCATAAGCCATTTTATTTCTTTATATTTAATATCAGAATGGCTAAAATATTTCCTGGGTGTGTAACATGTATATAGGGTTCGTACGCTTCAGGGATTTTAAGTATTTTTATCAGAATTTTTATAAAATAACATATGTCTTAGTAAATGGGGGGGGGGGAATCTATTTTCAGATATAGCAACCAGTACTTTACTAAATTTCTGACACAAACACACCTAAAATCTCGCGAATCTCTTGATGCGTACGAACCCTGGTATGCCACAGCACACATATCGATAACAGTATAAATAATGCCCTTTTTACGCTGACCATTAGCGAATTCTTAAACCGTTAATTTTAAAAGAACAGTTTTAAAGTTAAAAGTTAGCTTTAAAACAATTACAAAAATGTTTCAAATATTGTTAAACCTTATGGGAAAATTCATTTACATCAAAATAAGGATTTTTGTTAAGTTGCAAAATTAATTTTTATACGGCCCATGGATTATGTAAGTTTTGTTTAGAAATCATTCTGCATGCTCTAATACAGAGGGCTCGCATCGTTCCTAAAATTTTCACACTTTGCTAGCAGTGTTTTAAAACAAAAATCTTCTTGGAATGTTCCTAAAACATCTACGATAGAATTATACAATAAAGATTATTGTTTCATATTTGCGGTAGGAAAGTACGAAAATTTTAGAAACGGTGCGAGCCCTGAATACATAAAGCAATAAACATTCCATAACTCTGTAACCAAAACTTACGAACTATAATACAGGGATCTTATTCGCTCCGTATTTTTGAGCACCACTTTTATTTAAAGAAAACACTTTTTTATAATTTTTGCAGAAACATACCAAGAACAGTTTTTTCTTGCAATTGTTGCAAAAACGAACCATATATTTCTTTCTAAAAAATTCAAAAAGCAGATCAGTGGGATCCTTGCATTATACACTAATTTTTACAAAGTTTTGGCACTTTCAGGCATGGATTTTTTTTATTATTATTATAAACCAGGGTTGCCAGTTTGGCTTTCATTTTTATCCGACTTCAGACCGGAACTTTTTGAAGAATTCTTAATTTAAGTAATCAAGAAAAGTCTGTCATTAAATAAATCTAAAAATACTTTTTAAATTTTTTGGTGTGAATCCGAATTTTTTCTATAAAAGTGGAGGCCAAACGGGCAACCCTGTTATAAACTATATAGTAAATTCACGTAAAAATACATACTCTTTCATTTATCGATATTAATTTAAAATCTTGTAGTATAGTTTTTATGAAAATGAATGTAAAAATGAGGCTCATTTGTAATGCTGTCAAAATAAGTCATAAAACAAAAAATTTTGTTAAAGAGTAGCCACTTGGCGATAAAACGCCAATCTGACATCTCCAGATAAAACGCTAACCGTACACTGTAAAAAGTTTTGCAGCAAAGTAACCAGTCTATCGACCGTTTTTATGGAAAACTGTTACATAACCGTAATTTAACAGTATTCACACCAGTGGCGTAGCTATGTTTTTTGGCGCCCGGGGCCATCAAGAAATTTTGCGCCCCCACCCCAATATAGATATATAACAATTTCTCTCAATTTGGCGCCCCTAGGCCTCGGCGCCCGGGGCGGACGCCCCCCTTGCCCCCCCCTTAGCTACGCCACTGATTCACACCATATTATTGCTAATATGATGGTCAGAATACAATTAAATTACGGTTATATAACCGTTTTCTATGAAAAAGGTCGATAGACTGGTTACTTTGCTGCAAAGTTTTTACAGTGTAGGCGTTATGTCAGCATCATGAATTGGTGGGCTCAAATCATTTTCATTCAAAACTTTATGAGACTTTTTACTTGACATAATGTCCTTTATGATGGAAATTTTTGCGATTTAAAAATTAAGCAAAATAATTTTACTTTTGATGGAGTTGTGGAAAAAGAAAAAAAAATACTTGACATGAAATATATTCAAGTATTAAATAACGATTAAAATTTGCATAAGATGAAACGTCTTGAAAAGACTACTTGAAAAGGGTAATATTTAATGCAAGAAAAGAGTGCAGATTTTTTGATTGGAATTACATTTTTTAACCCTTTCCGGCACGGGCAAAATGTTAGAAAAATGAGAAATCATCGACTGACACCGGAATTCACAAACGGATTTTTTAAATATTTTGAATTCCTTAAATAAAGCGTTTACTGTAAAAGCAAAATTTTACTAAAATATTATTGGTGCCGTTTGCAAGTTTGGTATTAAAATTAGGTATCCCAGACCGGGCGCAGTGTGCCAGAAAGGGTTAAAGTGGTAAATTTTCCCTTGTTTTCACCTCAATATGTCATTGAACGAAATGAATTTTATAACTTTTAGGTAGCTTTCATTACATAAAGTAAAAAGCTACCTATTGCAGCCGTCCGGAGGAAAGCACTTCCAGAAAATTTTGGTATATTTTCACCGATCATGACCCCTAGACCCCAAAACCACCCTCCGTTCAAATGTTGACATATATATATCTGATTTTTGTCATGCGATAACTAACGTATTTATGAACCGATTTGAATGAAACTTGGTGTGTACATAGTACATACAAATATCTCGACCGAGTTCGTTGGCCAGTATCATCCGCCATCTTGTTTCAAAATGGCGGCCATTTAAAAAAATTTAAAAACTTTAAAATTTAAAATTAAATGGGAAAAAATTAAAAGTTGAAAAATATTTTTATTTTATAAGTTAGATCTTAAAACATCAACTCCAGAACACTTTTTATTTTGTCTATATCTTAAAAAATGATTGAGTTATAGCACTTTGAGTTTTTATTATGGCTGACATTTTGAAACGATCTGATTTTTGTCATGCTATAACTAACGTATTTATGAACCGATTCGAATGAAACTTGGTATGCACATAGTACATACATATATCTCGACCGAGTTCGTTGGCCGGCATCATCCGCCATCTTGTTTCAAAATGACGGCCATTTAAAAAAATTTAAAAAAATTAAAATTTAAAAATAAATGCGAAAAAATTAAAAGTTGAAAAATATTTTTATTTTATGTGTTATATCTTAAAACACCATATCCATAACACTTTTTACTTTGTCTATATCTTAAAAAATGATTGAGTTATAGCACTTTGAATTTTTCTTATGGCTGACATTTTGAAACGATCTGATTTTTGTCATGCTATAACTAACGTTTTTATGAACCGATTTGAATGAAACTTGGTATGCACATAGTACATACAAATATCTCGACCGAGTTCGTTGGCCGGCATCATCCGCCATCTTGTTTCAAAATGACGGCCATTTAAAAAATTTTAAAAAATTTAAAATTTAAAAATAAATGCGAAAAAATTAAAAATGAAAATTCTTTTTATTTTATGTGTTAGATCCTAAAACACCTATTCTAGAACACTTTTTACTTTGTCTATATCTTAAAAAATGATTGAGTTATAGCACTTTGAATTTTTCTTGTGGCTGACATTTTGAAACGATCTGATTTTGTCACGTGATAACACTGGTATTAGGTAGCTTTCATTACAAAAAGTAAAAAGCTACCTATTGCAGCCATCCGGAGGAAAGCACTTCCAAAAAATTTTGGTATATTTTCACCGATCATGACCCCCAGACCCCAAACCCACCCTCCGTTCAAATGTTGACATATATATATATATTTATATATATATAACCATATATATATATATATATATATATATATATATATATATCTGATTTTTGTCATGCGATAACTAACGTATTTTTGAACCGATTCGAATGAAACTTGGTATGTACATAGTACATACAAATATCTCGACTGAGTTCGTTGGCCAGCATCATCCCCATCTTGTTTAAAAATGGCGGCAATATAAAAAAAAATTTTAAATTTTAAATTTTAAATTAAATGCGAAAAAATTAAAAGTTGAAAAATATTTTTATTTTATGTGCTAGATCTTAAAACACCAATTCTAGAGCACTTTTTATTTTGTCTATATCTTAAAAAATGATTGAGTTATAGCACTTTGAATTTTTCTTATGGATGACATTTTGAAACGATTTGATTTTTGTCATGCTATAACTAACGAATTTATGAACCGATTTGAATGAAACTTGGTATGTACATAGTTCATACAAATATCTCGACTGAGTTCGTTGGCCAGCATCATCCACCATCTTGTTTCAAAATGGCGGCCATTTAATTTTTGTTAAAAAATTTAAAATTTAAAAATTAATGCGAAAAAAATTAAAAGTTGAAAAATATTTTTATGTTATGTGTTAGATCCTAAAACACCGATTCTAGAACACTTTTTACTTTGTCTATATCTTAAAAAATGATTGAGTTATAGTACTTAGAATTTTTCTTATTTCTCATTTTGAAGCGATCTGATTTTTGTCACGTGATAACACTCGTATTTATAAATCGATTTGGATGTAATTTGGTATGTACATACTACATAGTACATAAATAAAGCCTGGACCGAGTTTGTTAACCAATTCCATCCGCCATCTTGTTTAAAAATGGCGGCCATTTAAATTAAAAAATTAAAATTTGAAATTAGGTACAAAAGGGTGAAAAATTGAAAAAGATTTTTCTTTTATGCATTTGACCTTGATATAAAGATTCCAAAGCACTTTTTGTTTCGTCTGTATCATAAAAAATGTCTGAGTTATAGTACTTTTAATTTCGAGTGTTGCTCACATTAGGTAGCTTTCATTACAAAAAGTAAAAAGCTACCTATTGCAGCCGTCCGGAGGAAAGCACTTCCGGAAATTTTTGGTATATTTTCACCGATCATGACCCCCAGACCCGAAAACCACCCTCCGTTCAAATGTTGACATATATATATACAGGGTGATTCATAAAAGATGGGCAGAACTTTAAGGGGTTATAGTACACTTAAAGACAAATAATATTAAATAGGAGACTAAGGGTCCCAGACGTATTCCCAAGGAGATAGGGGGCATTAAAGTTTAGGGTCCGAAATTTCAAATGATTATAAAAAATGGAAAAATTGGTCGATTCGTTTGCGGTTTTTGCAAAAAATTTTCTTTATGCCAGTATTTTCTTGAAATTAAATTTTCAAGTTAAATTTCAAAAAATGCCGATAGGGGGCGCTTTAGATTTTGGAGTAACAAACAACTATTTTTTAAAGTTATTTTTTGTATTTCTCTAAATGATTTCGAAAGCTTAGACTTAAACTTAAATTTTGATCTAAAAATCTGAGTCCTAACGAGTAGTTAAGTAGCGTAAACTGAAATTTAAAATTTGAAACCCTTCTCCCCCCAGAACAAAAATCAGTTATTCCCGATCTTTGTGTCGTAGATTAGGCTCTAACTACTGCCGCGTTTTGCTAAAATTATTCTTTATGTCAGTATTTTCTTGAAAATAAATTTTAAAGAAAAGTTTCAAAAAATTCCGATAGAGGGCGCTTTAGACTTTGGAGTAACGAACAACTATTTTATACCATTATTTTTTGTGTCTCATTAAATGCTTTCTAAAGCTTAGACTTAAACTTAAATTTTCAGCTCAAAATCTGAATCGCTGAGCGTGGTTCAGTAGCGAGGGGAGGGGGTTCAAATTTCAACTTCTGAACATAGTTCAGTTTGCACTACTTAACCATGCCCAACGATTCTGTGCTGTGATACGAGGCAAAAATACAACTTTCGTTAAGGACTGCATAGTCGGAATTCACTCATAAAGGCACTGGCACAGTTGGAAACGTCGCTCATGCAAACGTTAAAGCTCCATTCCTGACGCTAGTCACCGGGTGAAGAAGGAGACAGAAAGTATGCAAATGTCAAATGGGGAAGAAGAAGAACACGTATGCAAAATTTTGACACGATTCAGGCATAAAAACCACTGAACGGTGCGTCAAGTGTAAGTCGCTGTAGTAATGAATCGGAAGATGGTGCCCTTCACGAATAAGGAAAAGGCTGAGATGCATTTAATTTACGGAGCGGCAGATGGAAATGGTGCAGAGGCACAACGAATGTACGGAGAGCGATTTCCCAACAGGCGGTTGCCTAACCGCAAAACTTTCGAGCGCTTGCACAGACAGTTGTGTGAGACGGGATCATTTCTCGCTTCCCGGTCGAATGCAGGTCGTGCAAAAAAGGACGAATCAGTAGTTGTTGCAGAAGCCATTCTGGATGTAGTAGCGGCGCAGCCAAGTACAAGTACACGAACAGTGGCTAGGCAGGTGGATACCTCACAGTCCATGACTTGGAGGGTACTGAAGGATGAACATTTGCTCCCGTTTCATGTGCAACGAGTCCAGAAACTGTCTCCAGGGGATTATCCAAATCGTATTCAATTCGCCCGCTGGTTTCTGCAGCAGAACGCGCTAAATCCACATTTTGGACGAACTGTGCTTTTCACCGATGAATGTACCTTCACACGTGAAGGTACATTTAACACACACAATGCACATGTATGGGCGGATGTCAATCCACATGCTACGTATCCACATGCTCATCAGAGACGCTTTTCCATCAATGTTTGGGCAGGAATCCTCGGAGACCACCTAATCGGACCGTACCTTCTTCCTGAACGCCTCAACGGTAAAACATACCTCACATTTCTGCAACATCTGCTGCCAGACCTGTTAAACATTGTTCCTCCACGCATCCGGCGGGTCATGTGGTTCCAGCACGATGGAGCGCCAGCCCATTACGTACGAGACGTCCGCAACTATCTGGACATCACATTTCCGAACAGATGGATTGGTCGAGGTGGCCCTGTTGCTTGGCCTGCTCGCTCGCCAGATCTTTCACCCCTCGTTTTCTTTTTTTGGGGACAATTGAAGGCTCTTATGTATGAGACACCCATTGAATCCCCCGAGGAACTGGTCGCCAGACTTTCCGCCGCTGTAGGGGAAGCGCTCGAAAAGCCTGATGTTTTCGCGAATGTTCGCCGTTCCATTCTTCGCCGTTGTTCTGCGTGCATAACCTCTGGTGGTCACAATTTTGAACATTTATTGTAATTACATGTTAATAAATATGCTTTGGTAACATAATCCTAATTTGTGTCTTTTTACCTCGTATCACAGCACACAATGTGCGGGCATGGTAAACTGAACTGTGCTCAGGAGTAGAAATTTCAAACCCCTCTCCCCAGAAACTTAACCACGTCTAACGATTCAGATTTTGGGCTGAAAGTTTAAGTCTAAGCTTTAGAAAGCATTTAATGAGACACAAAAAATAACGGTATAAAATAGTTGTTCGTTACTCCAAAGTCTAAAGCGCCCTCTATCGAAATTTTTTGAAAATTTTCTTTAAAATTTATTTTCAAGAAAATACTGACATAAAGATTAATTTTAGCAAAACGCGGCAGTAGTTAGAGCCTAATCTACGACACAAAGATCGGGAATAACTGATTTTTGTTCTGGGGGGGAGAAGGGTTTCAAATTTCAAATTTTAGTTTACGCTACTTAACTACTCGTTAGGACTCAGATTTTTAGATCAAAATTTAAGTTTAAGTCTAAGCTTTCGAAATCATTTAAAGAAATACAAAAAATAACGTTAAAAAATAGTTGTTTGTTACTCCAAAGTCTAAAGCGCCCCCTATCGGCATTTTTTGAAATTGAACTTTGAAATTTTATTTCAAGAAAATACTGGCATAAAGAAAATTTTTTGCAAAAACCGCAAACGAATCGACCAATTTTTCCATTTTTTATAATCATTTGAAATTTCGGACCCTAAACTTTAATGCCCCCTATCTCCTTGGGAATACGTCTGGGACCCTTAGTCTCCTATTTAATATTATTTGTCTTTAAGTGTACTATAACCCCTAAAAGTTCTGCCCATCTTTTATGAATCACCCTGTATATACATATATATATAACCATATATATATATATATATATATGATTTTTGTCATGCGATAACTAATGTATTTATGAACCGATTTGAATGAAACTTGGTATGTACATTTAACACACAAATATCTCGACCGAGTTCGTTGGCCAGCATCATCCGCCATCTTGTTTCAAAATGGCGGCCATTTAAAGAAATTAAAAAAATTTAAAATTTAAAATTCAATGCGAAACAATTAAAAGTTGAAAAGTAATTTTATTTTATGTGTTAGATCTTAAAACACGAATTCCAGAACAATTTTTACTTTGTCTATATCTTAAAAATGATTGAGTTATAGCACTTTGAATTTTTCTTATGGCTGACATTTTGAAACGATCTGATATTTGTCATGCCATAACTAACGAATTTATGAACCGATTTGAATGAAAATTGGTATGTACATAGCACATATAAATATCTCGCCCGAGTTCGTTGGCCAGCATCATCCGCCATCTTGTTTCAAAATGGCGGCCATTTAATTTTTTTAAAAAAATTTAAAATATAAAATTAAATGCGAAAAAGTTAAAAGTTGAAAAATATTTTTATTTTATGTGTTATATCTTAAAACACCATATCCATAACACTTTTTACTTTGTCTATATCTTAAAAAACGATTGAGTTATAGCACTTTGAATTTTTCTTATGGCTGACATTTTGAAACGATCTGATTTTTGTCATGCTATAACTAACGTATTTATGAACCGATTTGAATGAAAGTTGGTATGTACATAGCACATATAAATATCTCGCCCGAGTTCGTTGGCCAGCATCATCCGCCATCTTGTTTCAAAATGGCGGCCACTTAAATTTGTCAAAAATCTTTTAATTGTATAATGATGTATAAACAAAAAATTAGAAATTGAAAAAAGGTTCTTTCTAAACTATTTATCTTAATAATGAATTCCGGAGTATTTTTTGCTTTGTCTTTACCTTAAAAAACGCTTGGGATATAGCAGTTTGAATTTCTAATGTGGGTGAATTTTTCTTTAAAAAGTCAATTTGCCCGCGACAGCACTCGTATATATTAATCGATTTCGATGTGAGTCTGCATGTTCACATGAATTAAGATTTCGATCAAGCTCATTGGGTTTTTTTTATCCATCATGCTGCTTTAAAATGGATATCGTGGAATTTGGCGACCCTATAAATCGCTTAAAAAAACCCAGGTTGAATAAAAGATGATTATTTTTCTAAAAATTCCTATTAATATTCAGTATTGTCAAAAACTGGTATTCAATCTTATATAATCGTATTCCACTACTTTGAGCATCATATATTTGATTTATATAATTTAATTTAAAATAAATAAATAGGTATATGAAAGCTACCTCTTCCTCCCGGCATTGCCGGAAGGACTTTTTAAAAATTATGCCGATCAAGAGGTTTGAATTTTAAAAATATAGCCCATTGGCAATACTTGTTTTGATGCATTTCTCGTATTGCAATTAAATTTTGATTCGTTTCGAGAAATGAGACTGTGAGAATGGTTAAATACTATTGATAGATTATTATAAATTTGAGAAAATGGAATATTTTAATTTTACCGTTTAAACAAATGCCAAGTTTTAAAGAAATTCCTTTAGGGTGCCTATTACTGCCACATTTATCCTGCACATGAAAAATGATTTTAATGTACACTGGTGGTAATAGAGCCTTTTATTTTTAAGTAAAAGCTGGGCACTCTTATTACATTGTCGAAATTTGGAAAGCTGTTAAAGAAGAAAAAAAAAAGAACTTAAAAAAAATGAACCTGTATTGTGTGTACCAAGGGGGGGGGGGGGCGAACTCTTGTATCAGCGGATCAACTAGCATCACTAAATATCTATCAATAGTAACTTATTTAATCATAGAAGTTTTAGGACTGATGTTTTGAAATAGAAAGCTAGAATATTTCAAAAAACGCATTTATCTATATTACAAAGCTCAAACGCATCTGTTCGTAACGCATACGTCATTTTGCGAATGGTAATACTTTGAAATTTTAAATGAAATTTCGATTTTTCAATTTTTGCTACTGCAATTTTTTAAACTTCTAAACATCCCATATTTTCAATTTTTGCACCATCGTATAGGGAAAAAATGCGCTTTTAAATGCAATTTGTTTAAAAACTGTATCTTAATTTTTGTTGAGAATTTTTTTTTCCTTGGTAGTTTTTAACACCGTTTTTGAAATTTTGGCAACAAAAGCACTTTATTTCTAATAAAAGTGCGGGGGAAAAAGCAGATTACTCTATCTTTTTGTTACCATTTTCTTAATAAAATAAAATAAAATGCGTGCTATGTCAAAAAATACCGTATGTTATAAAACCCAGTAAATTCTGATTTCATTTCGTTTGTATTTATCAATTAAATGATTTTTAGTTTATTAAAACTTACTTTACATTCGATACAACATTTTTTCTGTATAAAAATGCTTTTTAAAGATTAGTTGTGTGAATTATTTTCTCCGCTTTTACTTAAATCGTATCAAACAGCTGAAAGAATATAAATTTATCAATCCGCGTGTAAAATCTTTTCTCGAAATTTCAAGAAAGATCGATGAATGATTTCCGATAAAATATGGAGCTATTAAAAGAAAACAAATGTAGGTATATGAATCATTAAGTACCGAATTTGCTCCTTGAATGACAAAATTGTTTTTTGGCTTGGTTAGCGATAATGATGTCATATTTGTTTATTTTTTATAGAAACTGCTTAAGACTAACTTAGACTATCTAACTTAGACTGCTGTTGACATAACTTGTTCTGTTATCTATTTATATAAAATGCTAATGTGACGACTTCAGGATTCACTCATCTTCGAGAAAAGCAACTTATGGCTGCCATGTTAAACTTAAGTATTCAGATGTCATAAGAAGGTCGACTGTTCAGTGTATGTAAATATACACATAATCTACACTGTATCACATTTATTCTCCTTTTTTTTCTTCCAAAATATTCAAAAACTATCCAATTATAATATTTTCAATTCTAAATTAAAAATAACGGATAACAACCTATTATAAACAACGGATAGCCAGATATAAAATAAACCAATACTGTTTTGGTGCTATCTATTTGCAATCGATATAAATAAAAGAACTTAAGAAAAATGCAGGATGTAATGACATTTTTCGATATTTATATTTAAAACTTTGGTTATATAATCTTTGAATTCGTTTAATATAAATAAAATGGATATTATAATTTAAATTTCGTT
This sequence comes from Maratus speculifer, assembly GCA_964019185.1. Classification (NCBI taxonomy): domain Eukaryota; kingdom Metazoa; phylum Arthropoda; class Arachnida; order Araneae; family Salticidae; genus Maratus; species Maratus speculifer. The sequence continues at coordinate 53,037,664 of OZ025293.1, forward strand.
TTATTAATTTTTTAGGGGTTAATATTTATCAGCTTATTTTTAAAAACGTTGTTTGCAATGAAAGTAAATAGAGTTTTCTTTTTTCCATATGTAATTGATTTATAAGATTGCATTTGTATGACTGAAAATTATTCTTTCACATTTTTTTATTAAATTACAATTTTATTTTCACTCCACATGTATGTTCGAATGTTACGACGTTAAAAATTTAAATTTTATCTGTATTGGTAAAATTAATTTATGTTGTACATGGTGTTTATATTTCCTACATTTTAATTACATTTTATAAGACTTATAAATTTTATTTATAATGCAATTAAATTTCAAGTGAATGTAAGCTATCTCTTAACCCCTTCGCGACGGTAGCCTTTTACGAAATTTTTTATGCTTTGTCACCGTTTTTTAAAAACAGAAATTCGGTTTTTATGTTACACATTCCTAACATTTTAATTGCATTTTTAAAGAAATATAAAATTAATTCACAGTGCAATCAAATTTCAAATTAACTTAACACTAGAACCGCCATTAGGGGTCAAAATGACCCCTGCCAGATTGATAATAGTCGATTTTTACCAGATTTTTCTTTATAAGATATGTATGCAGCGCAAAAAATAGGCTAATTAAATAAGTTAAATAGTTTAAAATCTAAATTCTTGTGATAAACACTTTTTATAAAACTTGAGTAAAATACCCGGCGGTTTTAGTGTTAAACTAATCTCTTTGTTGAACTATTTCAAAAATTGAAAAATGATTAAAAAAATTATTTTCATCATTTGTATTTGTAGAACGCATTTGTCATTTTTAAAACGTACTTTTCTACAATACAAACTCTTTAATAATAAAAGCTTGATTTGTATGAAGTTTTATGTAAATTAAATGCAGATCAACATTCCGTCATTTTTGACGGTGGATTATGCACTAGTAAGAAATAATTTCTTTGGTTATTGAGAGGCATTATGAAATTTCGCGTAATTTTTCTCGTCAAATATACAATGGACCAGAACATATATGCATATATATTTTTTAAAACAGTAGAAGGTACATAAATGAATCCCGTCGACCAAACAAATGGATCATGGGGTTACTATATGTAAAAATAAACAGCTGGTTATCATTATTTTTTAAATAAATAATAAAAATAATGCAGAGAAAGAATAGTTAAAAGGATTGCTATGTCAATTGAAGAATTTAGTGGAAGATGATGTTATGTAACACAAATAAAATTTAAGAAAATCACTTTTTTGATTTAAAAAAATTGATTTTTTATTTAAATTTTATTGATTTGTTTTTCTTTTGGGTAGCATTTATTTATAACAGCTCGTACTAAACTTTCCCAGACAAATTTATTAAAATTTAATTTTCAAAGTTTAAAAATTTTTAAATATCATGAATTATGGCTCAAATATTAAAGAAATAATTCAGAGTTCAGACAAGTACCATTATTTTTCCATGTTTTCAAGGTGAAATACCAGTATTATTTTTTATAGAAAGATAAATGTCGTTCAAACGCTCGAAATTTCGCCTGTTTTAAAGAAATTTTTCTGTAAGTAAATACTGGTACAGAATTTCTAATCTTAAAGTTACAGAACCTCCACGAACCCTGTTATTATTGTGTATTTATGATATGATATAGCTCAGGAATGGCCAACCTGCGGCCAAGGTCTTCATTTATTATGCTCCAATGTTTCGTTCCGATCACAGCTTATATTTATCTAAATTTACCTAACTTAGTTTGGGGATGTCATGTTTTATCATGAGCAATTTCAAGTAAAACTTCAGGTATTGATCTGGGTTTTCCTTTTCTCTTTTTGGTGAAACATTTCTAAATGAAGAAGATTTTTCCGATCAAAGGTACTGGGGAACATGACATAATTCTTCAGGAAAACCATCAGAAAATATACTAATGTGTATGTGAGAATTTTGATTCTTCGAAAACCTTTTAAGAACCCGTATTGAGGGAGGAAGCCCTCTGATAACATTTTCACGCAAGGCCACCCAGGGTCTTTGGCATCCAATCTTTATATAAAATGCACCTCGTCTCTCTCCGTTATCTTGATGACGCAGAGGCCAGACTTAGGCCAATGGAAACTATCACTTGTTTGCTTCTTTGGCAGAAGGCATATGTTTCTCAACTTGTCACTGTTTTTTGTCCACTTGAGAAACCAGTTTCTTTTTTCTTTTAAGCTAAGAAGCTTCGATTTGGGCCTTGGTAATCTAGTAAATTCACAAAAAATACCAGATGAAAAGAAATTTTTTATCAACTTAATGTTGGGATAAAAAGAATCTAAGTGATAATCTCATTTAAATCCTATAAGAAATACAATTAAATATTTTTCATACATTTAATATAAATAGGTACTCTCTGTTTAATATCAATTATATTTTAACAGCAATATATCGGTATTTTAAAAATATTAGGCAATTATCGACTGATGAATAATCATGTTTTTAATATTTTAAATCTATTGAATACACGTTTTTTATTCTATAAACTAGTATACATGATATATAAAAAAACTGTTTAGAAGGTAATAGGTATATGACGCCACGCACTTTCTTCATTGGAACCCCTTTACCCTCTTTATCCAATAATGTTATAAATACGAAAAAATACTACAAATACCATCTAAGTAATGTGTTATGTCTATTGCAAAGGGCCCTCTATACAAAGCCGTCCTTAGAATTTCCTTTGTGCGAACAATCCTGGAGTTGGCCTATGTCTTTAACATGCCCTAAAATATTTTAACATATCTGATATGACTACGTGTGTTATAAAATATAAATGAACGGATTTTTTTTAACATTTCGCTTATTTTTCAACATTAAGTAGCATTAAAAAATATTGCTATATTTCACTTGAATGAAATCATTAAAATCTGACACTCACAGTTTCATCTTAAAAACTATTGATAGATTCACATATAGAAGGAAACATCATCCACATAAAGCTTTAGGTATATATATTTAAGTATGTCTATTTTCTTTTATGTTCAAAGGGCACATGCCGCAGTGGACATCAAAACTTTTATTGTAAACCGATCACTTTATGTTTATGGACCCTCCTAGGCGACGAAACGTCGCATAGTATCTTGCTAGGGGTTGGGTTACAAGTTTGGAAAGTATTAATTATGGTTCAGCGTCCCCGCTGAGGAAATTTTTATTGGGGTCGAGGGAATGTAGGGACTCATACTGAAGTATTTGTAGTTTTCCGCTTTGTAACTAATAATCACAAGTCTCTTCTGATTCCCAAAGCGAATGTGTGGTATAGATCGTTCCATCACATAGGTATCCGAGTCTACTTTTTGTGGTGTATATAATTATTCTACTTCTTACAACTGATTTCATACACCAAATTCAAAGAAATTGCCGATTCCCGAAATATTACTTCTGTTTCCTTCTTTTTGAAAAATACGTTTAAAATTGGGAATGATGAATGCCGGTTAATTACATATTAATGAAAGTGACATGAAACACAAGTTTGCTTAATCCTTAAGAAAGTCTTTTCATTTTTGTCTTATTGTGTGCATGTACCTGCATTTTTCTCGATACGAAACATGGATATCAATGTAACTTTTACTGTAAAGTGAGCACAATCCTTAAAATTTTCATGTTGTGAGCACCACTATTTAATATTAAAAATACTCTATTTAAAATTTAAATGTTAAAACGTAAAGCTGCTTATTTTATTTTGGGGTATTTAATATTTGTCTGCGAATTAAATAAAGCAATATAAATATTCTATTAAAAAAGCCCTTGATTTTGAGGATGGAAGGACAAATGACATTCTAGAAAAATTACTGTAGCGACAATTTTTTGACACTATTTTTGAATAGTGATCATTGTCTTATTTAAACTCTGAATCCAAGTTATAAAAAAGACAAAAATTAATATTAAAAAAGAAGTGTAAGTTTACCCTTACGCCAGGAATTGGGAGTTGGGGGATTTTAATGAAGCAATTTTTATGTATTAATGTACATCTATCTAACCAAAAAAAAAAAAAAAATTGTTTTTCTATAAATATTTTGCATCCAAAGCAGGGAGAGAGGGATTGAGTACCATGAACCCCATGACCTCCTCGTTTGATTGCATTATGGGTCTTGTCCCTGCTCAACCTTTTACTAATAACTCTTTGGCATTTTGACATTTTTAAAAATATTTTTTGCATTGGATAGCTGAAGTCCCACTCGAGATCGCCCCTTGATTACTTTTTCGATTTTCGTTGCAGATATTTTTATAAAGTTACTTTCACTTTCTGAACCGGTTCTGAAAGTGAAAGTAACTTTTTAGAAAATACTTGCGATCAAAGTCGAAAAAGTAATCAAGAAGCGATCTTGAGAGGGACCTCAGCTGTCCAATGCAAAGAAAACTTTTTAAAAATGTCAAAATGCGAAAGAGTTATTAGAAAATGATATATTTGTGCATTTCCGTGCAAAAGAGAGGGGGAAGGGGGCGGTCGCCCCGGGCGCCAAATTTATACTACCAGAGTTATTTTTTGCCCTATTACTAGAAAAAATTGGAGTGGGGGGGGTGCGAAATTGAAACTTTGCCCCGGGCGCAGTTTTCTCATCGCACGCCCCTGATTTTGCAACTGTAGATTTATCTTTATTGGTTGTGAGATATTTTCGATAAAGTAAGGCAAATATTTTAGTTTAAAAAAATTGGTGTTTAGCCCCTATTTTTAATTGATGCTATAAAAAAAGTAACATTTAAGGGGTTAAGAGAAAAAATTCTATTCTTCTTAGAATCTCTCTCTTTATAAAAAGCACTGCTTTCCTAGTTTCAGTCTAACCTAACTCCCCCTCTCCCCTCATTTACATATAAAGCATGAATTCTTAAGCAGAACGAAAATAGAAATGTATTAAGTTACTAAGAAAACTTAATTACTGATGCTCAAGTACTGATTATGCGTTTACGCGTTTTGACGCCACACTCATACTTTCTATCACACACACACATCAATACATTTATATTCCAGACGTCAAATGTTATTGAGCCAAACCTATTAAGATGCCTCTAGGGTTTTTTATCCATTTCTGTGGCGCAAGCTGGGACTGATCTGATACCTGAGCAACTTTGTCTCCAGACCTTGTCATCCAATAATGCTCGTCTTCCACCTTCTTCTCTGAAAGAGGAATAAAAAACAGGCAGGGGGATGTCCACAGCTAAAGAAGCAACTTGAATATGTATCTTTGCTAAGGGTTAACGTCTATAGGGTGGAGTTTGGGGAAAGGCTATCAAGAGCCGAGTTACTAAACGGGTTTTCGCAGCTCTCACGCACTCAACACCTGGGACATCTCTCGCATACTTGGCTTGTCAAGAGCGCTACGCAGTGAACAATGCTTACGGAAAACGTAAAACTTGCAACTGGGAAGGGGAGTTTCGGCTTTTTTGACGGTCAAGAAACTCGGTTTGATCTGGTTTTTATGCCTACTGTTAGATATCCAATGTTGCTAAATAAAAAATAATGACGATGTGTTCCAGTGAAGGAACGAAACAATGGATATGGACTGTCAAAGGCCGCACTGGATGGAGACAGGAAGGATTGCAATAAAAAAAGGATTTGGCCACTAGGAATTTAAAGAGATAAAAATGTCGCCGTTTCAGTAATTCGAAATTATTGACCATGAAGGTATTTTATTGGAATGTCTGGCCATTCTCTGCAACCATGATCAAAATAATCGTCTTTTTTTAAATTCTGAAGTAAAATACATGGATATCATAAAATTCATGAATGCAGCTATGTATTTGAGAAATCGAATATTTTTTAATTCAAATAGTTTTTTAATTATTGATCAGGAGAGGGTTTTTAGCAAGAATGTGGCTAGGGTTTTTTTGTATTTCCTTACCTCATACTTGATTTCAAATTGACAACTTAAATAATACTGTAAAACATAAAAAGATGAGTAATATGTATAATCGTTATCACAAAGCGCATTATTAAAAAGATAATTTTAACTGCTAATTAAAAAATGATGAAATGTTCCAGTAAAGGAATTAAACAATGTATATGGACTATGAATTGCCTCTGCACTAAATGGAGACAAGAATAATTGGCTATTTCCATGAGTACTTGTAGTGTAAGTCACAGGCTACGATTTTTGGCTACCAGTATTTTAGTACGAAAAAATGTGATTTACTTTATCCGCACATTCTCATTAATTGAATAAGGCCAAGCAGACTTTTAGAAAATAACGGTGGCAAACAAGCATAGCAATTATAAGGTAATGTGACTTACACTACAAAACCCATGGAACTAGCCAATTGTAATAATTTAAAAAAAAAAGGATTTTGCCGCTAAAAATTTAAAGAGATAAAAATGTCAAGGTTTGAAAAATTTTAAACTATTATTCATGAAGTTATTTTATTGGAATGTCTAGCCAGACTCTGAATTCATGATGAAGATCAGGGGTGCAAAAATCTAGGCCCAGCGGGTACTGTCTCTCACCACTAAAATTTAATAGCATTCTAGCCAGAATATTGCACGAAATATTTGAGGCGGGGGAACGAAATAAATTTATTGGTGAGAAACTGGCTGTTGGAGCCTAAATTTTGCACATCAGATCAAAATATCCATCATTTTAAAATATTACAGAAAAATATGAGGTGATCATAAAGTTAACACAATTACCTATTAGGGAGATGGAATATGCAGGGTGTATCTAAACTACTGGGCAAAACTTTAAGGGGTGATAGTATGCATCAAGACATATAATATTAAATGGGAAACTAAGGGTCCGAAACGTCATCCGAAGGAGATAGGCGCTATCAAAGTTTAGGGTCCAAAATTTGAAATGATTATAAAAAACGGAAAAATTGGTCGATTCGTTTTCGGTTTTCACGAAAACTATTCTTTATGTCAGTATTGTCTTAAAAATAAAACATAAAAATAAATTTCCAAAAATGCGGATAGAGGGCGCTTTGGACTTTGGAGTAACGAGCAACTATTTTTTACCTTTATTTTTTGCATCTCATTAATTTTTTTTAGAAGTTTAGGCATAAACTTAAATTTTGAGCTCAGAATCTGTGGTTAAGTAGCGCAAACTGAACTGTGTTCAATGGCAGTGGGTAGGTTCAAATTTCAAATGATTATAAAAAAACAGAATAATTGGTCAATTGATTTGTGGTTTTCACCAAAACTATTCTTTATGTCAGTATTGTCTTGAAAATAAATTATAAATATAAATTTTAAAAAATGTCGATAGAGGGCGCTTTAGACTTTGGAGTAACGTACAACTATTTTTTACCGTTATTTTTTGTATCTCATTAAATGTTTTTGAAACTTAGACATAAACTTAAATTTTTTGCTGAAAGTCTGAATCGTTGTGAGTGGCGCTAACTGAAATGTGTTCAATGGGGGTGGGAAAGTTCAAATTTCAAATGATCATACAAAACGGAAAAATGGTCGATTCGTTTGCGGTTTTTTCTAAAACCATTCTTTATGTCAGTATTTCCTTAAAAATAAATTTTAAAGATAAATTTCAAAAAATTCCGTTAGAGGGCGCCTTAAACTTTAGAGTAACCAACAACAATTTTTAACTGTTATTTTTTGTATCTAATTAAATGTTTGCGAAAGTTTAGACTTAAATTTTGAGCTCAAATTCCGAATCGCTGGGAGGGATTAAGAAGCGCAAACTGAACTGTGTTCAGGAGTTGAAATGTTCCCTGCTCACCCTACGAACACAGTTCAATTTTCCGCTACTTACTTACTCACAACGATTCAGAGTTTGAGCTCAAAATTTAAGTCTAAGCTTTTAAAACATTCATTCAGATATAAAAAATAACGGTTAAAAATAGTTGTTGGTTCCTCTAAAGTTTAAGGCGCCCTCTAACGGAATTTTTTAAAATTTATCTTTAAAATTTATTTTCAAGGAAATACTGACATAAAGAATGGTTTTAGAGAAAATCGCAAGAGAATCAACCAATTTTTTCGTTTTTTATAATCATTTGAAATTTGAACCTCCCTACCCCCATTGAACACAGTTCAGTTTGCGCTACTTAACCACTCACAACGATTCAGATTTTGAGCTCAAAATTTAAGTTAATGTCTAAGCTTCTAAAAAAATTTAATGAGATGCAAAAAATAACGGTAAAAAATAGTTGTACGTTACTCCAAAGTCTAAAGCGCCCTCTATCGACATTTAAAAAATTAATCTTCATAATTTATTTTCAAGACAATACTGACATAAAGAATAATTTTAGTGAAAACCGCAAATCAATTGACCAATTTTTCTGTTTTTTATAATCATTTGAAATTTGAACCTATCCACTCCCATTGAACACAGTTCAGTTTGCGCTACTTAACCACAGATTTTGAGCTCAAAATTTATGTTTATGTCTAAACTTCTAAAAAAAATTAATGAAATGCAAAAAATAACGGTAAAAAATAGTTGTCCTTTACCCCAAAGTCTAAAGCGCCTTCTATCGGCATTTTTTGAAATTTATCTTTATAATTTATTTTCAAGACAATACTGACATAAAGAATAGTTTTCGTGAAAACCGCAAATGAATCGACCAATTTTTTCGTTTTTTATAATCATTTCAAATTTTGGACCCTAAACTTTGATGGCGCCTGCCTCCTTCGGAAGACCTTTGGGACCCTTAGTTTCCCATTTAATATTATTTGTTTTGATGTGTACTATCACCCCTTAAACATTTGCCCAGTAGTTTAGATACACCCTGTATTTTAATTCAAGTAAATTTAAAATTATTAACCATAAAAGGATTTTACATAGACACCAACTCATCTTTTGTACCATAAAAATTTAATGGAAAGTTTTGAATTCTTTAATCGAAGTATTACGGCGATTTAAGAAGGCAAAATTTACTACAAATTTTTGTGGTTCGAAAATGCATTAGATGTTGGCAGCTATGATTTTAGCAAGAACATGGCTAGGCTAGGTTTTTCTACAGTTCTATTTTTTATTTAAAAATACAGCCAAATATAAGGATACCATGATGTTAATAAACAAAGTTTCATCTAAGAGAGATGTCAAATATCTTTTAATTTACATAATTTTTTAATTATTCATCCTGAGAAGTGTAATTAGTAAGAATGCTGAATTTAAAAGTCAAACGCTCTAGGTGGTAACAAGAAGGATTGCAATAAAAAAGGATTTTGCCACTAGGAATTTAACAAACTGGAGAGATAAAACTGTCGCGGTTTGAAAAAATAAATAATTATTGCCTACAAAGGTATTTTATTGAAATATCTGGCTATTCTCTATATCCATGAATGGAGATATTTATCTCGATATATGGATACAGATGTATCTCGTAAGTAAAATATTTTTCAATCAAACAAAGGATTCAGAAATTTCAAAGGATTTCAGTGGCGTACCCAGGGTGGGTGCCCAAGTGCTCTGAATACTAGTAGTTTTTTAAAGTTATGTTCTCCTTATCTAACCAGAAATTTTTCCGCTATGAATCAAGGAAAAGAGAACTTTACAATTCTACTTGATTTGTGCACTCACCTTGGATAAGCCTCTGGATTTGTAAATTTATACGTAAAAAATAAATCTTTTGACCGACAGATCGGTCAAGGCAGTCCTATATCTTGGTCAATTAACACCAGATATCATGCTTTGTATTTTTTCACATGAATTAACAAAAGTGTGTGCTCTAAAAATATTTTAGCATAAAGATAACAATTAAAATTTCAAACATTTTGATAGATTTGGCTTGAACTGGCTTGGAAAAGAATTAGAATATAAAATATAATATCACTTGGATGCCAGAAAAAAAATCTTACAGATAAAACTTTAAATGTTTCTGTTATATGTACAGCTGTGTGAAAAAAAAAAAATAAATAAAATAAAATAAACCCCCCTATTGACTCTGAAATTAATCATAACCAAAGAAATTCATTGGTATCAAGCGATTACAAATGACTGTAGTTTTAAATGATGTATATAAAATTTGCTTAAAGGGCCATATACAAATCAACCCCCCAACCCAAACTTTGTTTATTCAACATAAACACCCAATTCGACCATAAATTTCAAATATTTGGTTCAATCTATGCCCAGAAACGAAATTTCATTTCATTTTAATGATGAGTTTCTGAATTAATAATAATTTTAAATATTCAAAATTCAGAGCGTCTAATGTTAAATTACTTCTTCATATTACGATGTAATTTCCATTCTCTATTATAATTTTCATTCCCTATTGTGTTATTAATTTAACTACAAATTTAATGCAAAGGACTAAAAAATATTAAAATGAACTGCTTGTATTGTTAGTACTATTTATTTAAACTTCAGATTATTCAAATAGATACAATTTCTTAAACCACTGACAATAGAATGTATGCAAATCAAGTACATCTTTCAGATGTTGAATAATAAAGAGCTGCATGCACATTAAAATACGAAATTTAATTTTTATACGACCTCATCTACGTATAACGTATATTTTTGACATTATGTTGATTGATGATAAATAAGTAATGAATGATGTGTAATAAAAAATGACGTTAGAAGGATGCCCTAAGAAGGAGAATAAGTAAACGATCACGGACAAAACATATTGAGTTATGATAGTTTAAATTATATGTATATTTAATGTTTACCTGACATTAAAAATGCGTCTTTTCTATTTGTAAATACTTAATGATTTTTTAAATGAAGTGAACAATTATTTTATGTATGTCGCAAACATGATCTTTTAACTGCACATCTTCCTATAAATGCATAACAAGTCACAAGCATCCTCTAAAACGAATTTTCATCATTGTCTTTATTCGCGTTTTAAATAACAACTTGGATAATCTTGTTCTTTGACAAATAGGAATGAACAAAATGTTTAAATTTTGTCCGTGAGGGAAGCGGGTTTTAACATTTATACGCTTATTATTATCTTATTTATTATCTTATAAATAATCTTATCTTAATCTAATCTTATCTTATAAATAATCTTATCTTATCAATTATCTTATAAAAATCGGAGAAAAAATATTTCTATTCTGGTGCACCCTGGAATTCCTGTGCAAATTTCACTAAAATAACCGAGTTCATACATATGCATGCATAAACCCTTACCTTTATAAGTCAGACACTCTACTTAAATCTATCCCAAAAGAAATATTTTTTCTAAACGCAACAACACATTCACAGAATCATGAAGAAAGACACAGAATCGTTAAAAAGCATGAAAGTTTTTGGCATGAATTGCCTCTGAAATACGATTGTTGGAGAAATTCAAATTCTGAAGAAATTAAAAATAATAGCGTTTTTCACTCAATATATATATATATATATATATTATCAGGTCGGTGCATTCATTGTTGAAACGAATCGGCTGTTCAGAGCTCTGCTCCAATTAAAGTTTTGTTAGAGGACCTGAGCCTCTCTATACAATTCAAAATAATGTTACCCGGAATAAAATAATGATATTATTGCTGTAAATCTGGCTTTAAATGTTTTTTTTTTTTTTTTTTTTTTTTTTTTTTGCGAAAAAGTTAATATTAAGTTTATTTTTAGCACACAAAGTTGATATAATTATCGAGGAATGTATAAATCTATCTGAGGCATTGAAAATAATTGTAAATGCAACAAGTAAATATTTAGATTTATTCTTAAAGGATAAAAGATTTTTAGAATTTAAAAGCAATTATACACATTACATGTAAAAGAATTTGTATCTTATTTTTTTATACTCTATATATTAAATTCTATGATATATACAATTTTAAAAATGATTTTTGTTAGTCGAATATTGCAATCAGAGACGCTGAACCCTACTGAAGGAATTACAAAGCCCCTCGCGACATTGATCATGCTATGTATGCATTAGATCTTCACTTATAATTGATTGCTATCTGATGACGATCGTTGAAGTGTACATGAACCGAAATTTCCAGGCTCCGGCCCAACCCATATAGAAAAAAAAATCGACTCGAGTCCCACCCGAGACGGAAGTAATTAGTGGGCCAGACCTGTCCGGATAACATCTAAAATTCCGACCCGAAAAAAAGTTAGATTCTCCGCCCGAGCCTGGTCCAACCCGAGTAAATTTCTACAAAACATAGATTTTTACGTCGATTTGGGGGGCCATTTGGCTCATACGATTAGTTCTGATCAAAAACACTTTTTTTTTCGTGCTTATAATTTTTATTTTTTATAGAAGTACCGTAGACTGCGATATATTTTGTTTTTTTCAATGAGTCTCTATTTATTGTATGTAATTGTTTCAGCTACCTTTAATATTGTTAATCTACTCGTATCACGTGTTGGAGACTTAAAAAATTTGAAAAATTCTATGCAGTAAAATCTTCTAAAATAGAATTATACAGGAAAAAAACGCGTTACAGATAAATTCCCTTCTCAGCATATGTAAATGTATTATAGGGTAGATGTGCCAGTAATGAACACCCTTTAACGTTTTTGGTTTATAAAAAAAAATAACCAATAAAAATTTAGCTTTTATTATTTTTTCATAAATCCCCCTTGCATATTTTATAAACTTGTATTACTGTTCAACACTTTTAATCTCTCATGTTTAGTTACTCTTAATCGAACCTACTATTAGCAGAAAATAATGTTTCGAAGATCCACTACTTTTCAGTGAAAATCTTAATGCTAAGATCTGTGTTTATTTAATAAATTTAAATATTTTTTATTTTCTTGCAAAATTTGCTGCTTTTTGTTTTAGAAAGTAATAATAGGAAACTTTGATTTTTATATAATAATAGCCATTTGTAAAATTTAATTCATTTTTAAAGTTTTAAGAGGAGTGTCCATTACTAGGATGTTTAATGAATAATTTTCCAATAATGAATGCTTTATGTAGATATTCCTTAAAATGCAATTTCAGTAATGTTTATAGTACATAAAACATTTTGACTTAGCTGAAAACCTAAATAATCAAATTTAATATTTAAATTACACTTACCAAAATGTACTGACAAAAATTTTTATAGATTACGTTATTAAGTTAAGCTTTTAAGTTATTTTAGGCAATTAATAAAATTTCAATATTTTTCCTTTTTAGTTAAATTTACATAACTCTGCCTTGCATATTTTATGATCTGGCAATCAAACCAGTCAGAAAACAGAAAATATTTTTTAAGGGCGAAGTCAAAGACTAAGGGGCTCATAGGGCTTAACACCTCTCCATTTAAGTAAATCATAATTAAGTTACAGAAACTGTTGAAAATCTATTTTCTGTATTAAATGTTTTTTATTCATATCTGACAAAGAAAAAAATTATAATATTTAATGAAAGTTATAGTAATTATGAAACTAACAAATCTGCAGCTGAATGGGCTAAAACAGGATCGAATCGATTCTACAGTTTTATTTTGAAATTATTTTATTTAGTATTTAAAATATCCAACTTACAGTGTCATTTCTTTCGTTTTTGTAATATTAATTATTAGAAGTAATACATCAAATAGTGTCTGGAAATTTGATTGTTAAAAAAAGTAAGATGAAACTATATACTCCCAAACTTAAAAAAAATAAAAATTATTACCATTTATATCTCCTTTGTCTCAAGAATGTGATAGCTGTAATTGCCTGATACTTAATATTTTAAACTATCAATCTAAAATAATTAAATACAATATCTATATTCTGATAACTACAATAATTGATGCAAACAGTGAAATATTATCTCAAATATTTAATTAATTACCAGTATCGTAATGTTAAATTTGTTTGAAAATAACTATAATAAGTAATTTACTATTTATATTGGCTTATTTAAATACTTAAGAAGAAAGCTTGTGTTCTTTTGAAAACAGCTATTTAACACTCTTTTAGATGTATATTACAAAAGATTTATTCTATACAATACTTCAGTCACCACTTATTCTTTTTTTGCCACATGATAATTTTCAGTTAAAAATTAACCCTTTGCCCAGTCCGGGATACGTAATTTTAATTCCAAACATGTAAACGGCACCGAAGTAGTATAGTAATGGGGGTTCCACCTCACCGGGCGTCGGGCGTTGACCTCTAAGAGGGGTTGAAGGTCATCGGGCGTTCGAGCTGTAAGAGGGGGGTGGGGTGAAAGTCATCGGGCGTCACGCAAGGTTAAGATGACGTCATCTTATAGGATGAGTGTGTTTTAGATAAGAATTTTTTTTTTTTAATTTTAAGCGGGAATTTTAGGGAGTTAGAATTTTTTTCGGCGTACTATAGTATGAGGGTGTTTTTTGATTTTAATGCGAGGACTTTAAAATTTTCGGTGCACTTTCGTTTTAGATAACAATTTTTTTTAATTTTAAGCGGGAATTTTAGGGAGTTAGAATTATTTAGCCATACTATAGTATGAGGGTGTTATTTTAATTTTAATGTGGGGACTTTAAAATTTTTGGTGCACTTTAGTTTTAGGATTTATTTATTTTTTTTTTTAATTTTAATGCGGGGACTTTAAAAATTTTCGGTGCACTTTAGTTTAAGGATTAATTTTTTTGATTTTAAGCGGGAATTTTAGGGAGATTGATTTTTTTTTTTTTTTTTTTTTCACCGTGTTCTTTGATGATGGGTTGAGCGGAGGGGTTAAGCGGGTATTTGAGGACACAGAATGTTTTTTTTTTTTTTTTTGTACTATTGTACGAGTGGTTTTTAATTTTAATGTGGCGACTTAAAAATTTTCAGTGAACTTTAGATTAAGAGTTTATTTTTAGATTTTAAGCAGATATTTTGGGGAGATTGATTTTTTTTTTCACTCTGTTTTATATGAGGAGTTAAGCGGGTATTTGGGAACACAGATTGTTTTTTTTTCTGTACTATTGTACGAGCGGTTTTTAATTTTAATGTGGCGACTTAAAAATTTTCAGTTTGGTGTAATTTAAGAGTTTATTTTTTGATTTTAAGCAGAAAGTTTGGGGAGATTGATTTTTTTTTTCCACTGTGCTCTTACATGATGAGTTAAGCGGGTATTTTGGGGGAAATTATTATTTTAGACTAATCATACGCAAAGGATATATATATTTTTTCGGGGGTTGATATTTTTATAAAGAACTAATTAAGAAGGGTTCATTCATGGTGAATTAATGAATTATTTTTTCATTTTTTGGAGTTTTACGCGGATATTAATGTTTAATAGGGGGACTTTAATTTTTTTGCAATGAAATTGACGTGCGCTCGTCGATCTAACCATTCGGAGTTTATAGTTTTCTTCAAATCATGTATGAATATTGGTTTAGAATTTCTTAGAATGACTTCCACCACTTTTATATCTATCCATTATCATAAATAACACATGCTGGTAATGGGAATTTGGGAAGAACAATTTTGAATATTTATTTAATGAAAGAACTTTAAAATTATTTCGAGTACTATTTTTAGTCAACTATGTTATACACTTGATATTTTAGAATAGTTAAAAAATAACTTTAAAATTTGAATGAAAAAATATGTTTCAAAATGGGATTTTACGTGCTAGCATTGAATCGCACTCGTCGCCCTAACGGTTTGGAATATGTGGTTTCCTTCGAACCTTGGTGAAAATTTAATTGAATTGATTATTATTATTATTTTGTATGTGTTGTATGTATGTGTGTGTATGTATGTTTGTTTGTGTGTTGCATGCATGTATGTGTGTGAATATATGTTTGTGTGTTGTATGCATGTGCGTGTGTTGTATGTATGTACGTATGTATGTGTGTTGTATGCATGTATTTGTTGTATGTATGTGCGTGTATTGTATGCATGTATGTATGTGTGTTGTATGCATGCATGTGTGTGTGTATGTATATGCGTGTGTTGTATGTATGTATGTATGTATGTATGTATGTATGTATGTGCATGTTAAATGTATGTGTGTGTAATTTTTTTTGCCGATAGGCATGATCTTTAGCTGAAAGTGACCTAGGGTCAAAACTTTTACCCAGGAATCGCCACGGGGAGGCAGATCACATGATTCCCGTATTGCACACATTCACATACATTATTTCGAGCGATATTTTTAGTGAAACATAATATGCAAATGAATTTGTAAAATAATTAAAAAATAACTTTAAAATTTAAATGAAAGAATGTTTTAAAATGGAATTTTACGTACTAACATTTAATCGCACTCGTTGGTTTTTACTGTTTGGAGTCTGTCATTTTCCTTTAACCTTGGAAAACCTTGCGTCAATAAGGATATTTCAGAAAGACCCCCACTTTGGGTACTCTTTTAAACTAATATTTGTAAAGAGATGTGTTCGCGCGCTTCGGCCTAACTGTTTGGAGTATCAACATAAAATCATCAAATTAATACAAAATATTTACCCATGTAAAGAAAAATCAAAGTACAATGATTCACTATTTGTTTGATAAATCTTAAAGCATAATATCTGTCATACAAACATCATGTTATGTAAAAAATATAAGCAAATATTATTAGTTTTAAAATCATTTATATTCGAATGGGTAGTTCGATGAATTAAGAACATTAGAATTTTATGGATTAAGAAGTAACAATTGAGAAAATAATCATTTCAAAATATTTTTTTTAAACCAACTTTCATGCAATTCAAAAACTTTTAGTATGAAAATTGAATTTTTTTTTCTTAAGAGAAATATTTTATGCGAGTGAAAAAAGTGAGAGTCAGTTAATTTATGAATCATTTTAAAATATTACCTCGCAATAACTTGCTTTGAAAGTATATTCTTAAACATATTAATATTTAAAAGTGTAGTCATTTTTTACATTTTATATACAAATTTTACTTACCAACATATGAATTCACATTCATTCCGCACTTTCTTGAAGAATAATTCTAGATAAACTCTTATCAACACTGCATGTTGGTTTGAATCACTAGCAAGTTAAGACAGGTATGATATGACTAATCATTAGGATTTTCCCAAAGAGGTGAAGTCATTCTTATCAAATCCTATTTTGAAAGAAGAATATTTCAATTGCAATTAACTTCAGATTTTCTTATTTAATAATTATTTTTTAAATTTGACAATTTTAATTAATGTTTTAGTGAAATTACCTTTATTTATAAGATTTTTTTTTAATTGCTTATACTATTTCAAACATGTACATTCTTATTTGTAAATACAAAATCGTAAAAAAAAAAATCTTTGAATGATTTTATTATTATTATTGCTAAACATTATATTAGAAAATCATTTAAACCTTTAGCTTTTATTGTTATTTAGATATTAAGAAGTGACGAAGACCTGTTGAATTATTCTCATCTTAAAATTGATTAATATTCGAAGAAAAATTTATTCTGTTATCTTTTAATTTAGCAAACATATATTTTAATATTCATTAACACACTTCTAATTTAATGAATAATATATTTGATGAATAATATAATTTAATAATATATATGAGATTTTAATCTTTTCTTAAAAAATTGGGTTATGTTATTTCAAACACATACGTTCTTATTCGAAAATACAAGACCATAAAAAAAAAAACATCGTTGGATGATTTTTTTTAATTAGACATTGTATTGTAAAAGCATTAAAACCTTTCATTTTTATCCCATTTAGACATCAAAAAGGGACGAAGATCTGACTGCTTCGCAAAGACTTAAAACTAGTGATTTGATGAGTCATACTTTCTGTGGGTTGTTTTCAATTTTGGAATTATCTTAATTAATTATCAAACTTCTCATTTTTTTTAACATCACACTAATCATTGCCCCTATTACTTAATCACGTAAATATAATTTATAAAGTTTATAATTATCAGTTTTATACTAACATTTGAGACCTATACGTATGTGTTGTATTAATTCTTTTAGTTTAATTCATACAAATTTTAACTAAAGCATCCTGTGCTAGTTTTCATACATTTATTATCACATCACGTGATAGAATTTCTTGCGATGTTTTAGAAATAATCGATATTTAATTTTTTTTTAATTAGTTAATAACATGAAAAAAATTTAATTGCTTTTTAACATGAATATTTTAAGAAAAACATATTTTATTCTGAAACATTAAATTTAAAAACTAACTCTTAAGAATATGACTTGATGCAATTTACTCATTTTAAAAAAGTTAACTTTACTAATAATCGTTAAAATTATTCATTTACCAATGATTTAAACTTCACATTTTAAAGTTATTTATATAATATACAAACATTTAATTATAATAGGTTTAATTTTATTAAAAATTCTGAATAAAATAAAATTTATACGTTTAAAAAAATTATAACACCATTTAAAAATATTAAACAACAAACTTATAATTAAGAGATGAATAAATATAAATATATGAATCACACAATAATAAAAAGAAATACTTAATCATTCATAAAAATTCTTCCCTTGAACAATCACATGTATGTTAGTAAAAATATAACACTAAAGTTTTCAAAAAGATTATAAGCGTTTCCAAATCAACAAAGAAAATTGAGTATTAAATATCAAATAATGGATATGCACTTTTTACACTCACATCTTACAATGTAATTAGTAACCAAATGTAATGATTTTTAAGCATGTCTTCTTAAATTTTTTTTCAATGAAAGACTATCACTGTTGAATATTTAGCTTTCTCTTCATAACTTTATCGAGAAATATATAATGTATACCACACGATTTCATTAAATGAATCACAATACAATTCAAACTTCTCATTTTCAATGTTTTATATATACTAGTGTTTATCAAATAGGTGTTTATTCTGAACAATCATTACTTAGTATATTGATGAAAAATTTGTGTTGAACGGTTTTCAACTCAAATGGTGTGAGAGAAGGATATATTAGGACAGAAGTTATTAAATATAGAGTCTTTAAAGTTTATACCCGTGCAAGAATTGGCATTTCAAGAAACAAAGTTGTGTCATATTTGAAAGCATTCTTTATATTCGAAACGCACACGTGATCACGATCACATCACTGAAGAGTATAGAGAAGCTGTTTATGTTGTATATAATTTGAATTTTCATTAACACAATATTATAAACGAAGTTTTTCGACAGTTTGAAAAGTTATGATGCACAACGTCTGCACACGTTAACACAGAATAAGATTAGCCTATGCCCTTTCGATGATAAGCGTTATTTGCAGGAAAGATGTATTAACATAACATATTTTTGGTAATTTTACTCGCAGGTTTCGAAACCACAAACATCTGATCATACTTCTCATTTTTAACACGCGACGCTAACCATTGGGCCATTAAAGCCCGTAATTTAGTAACTAAAAAGTAAGAAAGATCATCGAAAGTGATTACTTCACACATGCAAAAATAATTTTTATTGTGACTTATCAGTTAAAAATCACGAAGAAAAGAAAAAAATCACATATGTTTTGGAATACTTTGAGATTTTATGAGTCACTTCATCAGTTAGACATATCCACTTCTTATGAATCACTACTTATGCGTAAATTTTCAAAGACTTGCTCATATGAAATGTATTATATTTTAGTTTATCAGTGATAGTGTGATTACTTGTTAATAATTTTAACGTTATTAAAAAAATTTAAAAAAATCAAATGTTAATAATTAATAATAAAAAAAATACAAGTCACTATTAAAGGTTTGAACAAATTATTAAAATAATATTACAAAACTTTTCAATTTATTTAAGAATGTTTCACTAATATTTAGTAATCGTCAAATTTTAATGTCGATAATCATTTATGTGACTTAGGTTTTCTGTTTTAACTGTTAAGTTATTAGATTCCCCCTTCAAGTACATCTCACTGATATGTTTTCAACAACCAACCACCCAACTTTTTTTTCGTAATCAACTATTTATTTACCCTAACAACCAACTATTTATTTATCCTAGCAACCAAAAAGCTTTTATCGTCACATGAACAAAACTTTTAAGATGAAAGTCTTGTAATTTTTAATCGAAAAAACAATGACTTGTGTAATAAATTTTTTCCTTACTTAAATGAAATCTTTGCATGTGTATGGTAAAACTTGGAAAATTTCATTTAATGCACAAATTTAAAGTTAACAGGTGAGGTCTTCACACATCTTTTAGTATTTTACTAACACTTTACCAAATATCTTTAGAAAACAACAAAATTTTAAATAATTATTTTAATAAAAATTCTCTTTTGAAAGTGACATTACTAAACTTACTTGAAAAATTAACTTGGCAAAGCAGGTTTTCACTGTTTCAACTTAGTAATATTCATAAGTTTTATATCAAAATCAGCTTGTTTGGTTATGTCCCAGCATGGTTTTATAAAATGTATCGAAAAAGACCTTTAATATTAATGTTTAAAAATATGCAGTTAGTCTTTTAAAGATAAATATTTTCACTTCTTTTATTTAAAAACATTTTTAAATAAAATTATTACAGTTGCCAATTTTTCTCAGTGCTATGAAATATGCACGCAAAACTTTTAATTATAACTTTCACATTTTAGTATTTCAAATTATTGTTTTCAAGGTGTACTAAAATTTGAAAAAATAAAAAAAATATTTAATTTTCATGCATAATTAAATTAAAATAGTTTAATAATAAAGACACATTTAACATTCTGTACTCACCTAATCCATCACCGTCGCAAAACCACGTCCAACACACTCCAGGGTTTAGGAAGAAATGAAAAAAATTCAAAATCCTTATCAGAAAATGTTATCAGATAATCTTATCTTAAGATATGTGACGTCACAGAACATGTGTTAACTGATCACGGGATGTATACAACGTGACTAGCGCTTTGTATTCTAGATTGGTTCTTATAAAAATTCATTTATGAAGTAATTTAATCATTCTTCTTATTATTAATTAACTAATTAATTAAACTAATTAATAAGATTAATTAATTAAATTAATAAGGTTAATTAATAATAAGAAGAATGATTAAATTACTTCATAAATGAATTTTTATAAGAACCAATCTAGAATACAAAGCGCTAGTCACGTTGTATACATCCCGTGATCAGTTAACACATGTTCTGTGACGTCACATATCTTAAGATAAGATTATCTGATAACATTTTCTGATAAGGACTTTGAATTTTTTTCATTTCTTCCTAAACCCTGGAGTGTGTTGGACGTGGTTTTGCGATGGTGATGGATTAGGTGAGTATAGAATGTTAAATGTGTCTTTATTATTAAACTATTTTAATTTAATTATGCATGAAAATTAAATATTTTTTTATTTTTTCAAATTTTAGTACAACTTGAAAACAATAATTTGAAATACTAAAATGTGAAAGTTATAATTAAAAGTTTTGCGTGCATATTTCATAGCACTGAGAAAAATTGGCAACTGTAATAATTTTATTTAAAAATGTTTTTAAATAAAAGAAGTGAAAATATTTATCTTTAAAAGATTAACTGCATATTTTTAAACATTAATATTAAAGGTCTTTTTCGATACATTTTATAAAACCATGCTGGGACATAACCAGACAAGTTGATTTTGATATAAAACTTATGAATATTACTAAGTTGAAACAGTGAAAACCTGCTTTGCCAAGTTAATTTTTCAAGTAAGTTTAGTAATGTCACTTACAAAAGAGAATTTTTATTAAAATAATTATTTAAAATTCTGTTGTTTTCTAAAGATATTTGGTAAAGTGTTAGTAAAATACTAAAAGATGTGTGAAGACCTTGCCTGTTAACTTTAAATTTGTGCATTAAATGAAATTTTCCAAGTTTTACCATACACATGCGAAGGTTTCATTTAAGTAAGGAAAAAATTTATTACACAAGTCATTGTTTTTTCGATTAAAAATGACAAGTCTTTCATCTAAAAAATTTTGTTCATGTGACGATAAAAGCTTTTTGGTTGCTAGGATAAATAAATAGTTGGTTGTTAGGGTAAATAAATAGTTGATTACGAAAAAAAAGTTGGGTGGTTGGTTGTTGAAAACATATCAATGAGATGTACTTGAAGGGGGAATTTAATAACTTAACAGTTAAAACAGAAAACCTAAGTCACATAAATGATTATCGACATTAAAATTCGACGATTACTAAATATTAGTGAAACATTCTTAAATAAATTGGAAAGTTTTGTAATATTATTTTAATAATTTGTTCAAACCTTTAATAGTGACTTGTATTTTTTTTTATTAATTATTAACATTTGATTTTTAAAAATTTTTTTAATAACGTTAAAATTATTAACAAGTAATCACACTATCACTGATAAACTAAAATATAATGCATTTCATATCAGCAAGTCTTTGAAAATTTACGCATAAGTAGTGATTCATAAGAAGTGGATATGTCTAACTGATGAAGTGACTCATAAAATCTCAAAGTATTCCAAAACATATGTGATTTTTTTCTTTTCTTCGTGATTTTTAACTGATAAGTCACAATAAAAATTATTTTTGCATGTGTGAAGTAATCACTTTCGATGATCTTTCTTACTTTTTAGTTACTAAATTACGGGCTTTATTGGCCCAATGGTTAGCGTCGCGTGTTAAAAATGAGAAGTATGATCAGATGTTTGTGGTTTCGAAACCTGCGAGTAAAATTACCAAAAATATGTTATGTTAATACATCTTTCCTGCAAATAACGCTTATCATCGAAAGGGCATAGGCTAATCTTATTCTGTGTTAACGTGTGCAGACGTTGTGCATCATAACTTTTCAAACTGTCGAAAAACTTCGTTTATAATATTGTGTTAATGAAAATTCAAATTATATACAACATAAACAGCTTCTCTATACTCTTCAGTGATGTGATCGTGATCACGTGTGCGTTTCGAATATAAAGAATGCTTTCAAATATGACACAACTTTGTTTCTTGAAATGCCAATTCTTGCACGGGTATAAACTTTAAAGACTCTGTATTTAATAACTTCTGTCCTAATTTATCCTTCTCTCACACCATTTGAGTTGAAAACCGTTCAACACAAACTTTTCATCAATATACTAAGTAATGATTGTTCAGAATAAACACCTATTTGATAAACACTAGTATATATAAAACATTGAAAATGAGAAGTTTGAATTGATTGTGATTCATTTAATGAAATCGTGTGGTATACATTATATATTTCTCGATAAATTTATGAAGAGAAAGCTAAATATTCAACTGTGATAGTCTTTCATTGAAAAAAAATTTAAGAAGACATGCTTAAAAATCATTACATTTGGTTACTAATTACATTGTAAGATGTGAGTGTAAAAAGTGCATATCCATTATTTGATATTTAATACTCAATTTTCTTTGTTGATTTGGAAACGCTTATAATCTTTTTGAAAACTTTAGTGTTATATTTTTACTAACATACATGTGATTGTTCAAGGGAAGAATTTTTATGAATGATTAAGTATTTCTTTTTATTATTGTGTGATTCATATATTTATATTTATTCATCTCTTAATTATAAGTTTGTTGTTGTTGTTGTTTTATATTTTTAAATGGTGTTATAATTTTTTTTAAAGTATAAATTTTATTTTATTCAGAATTTTTAATAAAATTAAACCTATTATAATTAAATGTTTGTATATTATATAAATAACTTTAAAATGTGAAGTTTAAATCATTGGTAAATGAATAATTTTAACGATTATTAGTAAAGTTAACTTTTTTAAAATGAGTAAATTGCATCAAGTCATATTCTTAAGAGTTAGTTTTTAAATTTAATGTTTCAGAATAAAATATGTTTTTCTTAAAATATTCATGTTAAAAAACAATTAAATTTTTTTCATGTTATTAACTAATTAAAAAAAAATTAAATATCGATTATTTCTAAAACATCGCAAGAAATTCTATCACGTGATGTGATAATAAATGTATGAAAACTAGCACAGGATGCTTTAGTTAAAATTTGTATGAATTAAACTAAAAGAATTAATACAACACATACGTATAGGTCTCAAATGTTAGTATAAAACTGGTAATTATAAACTTTATAAATGATATTTACGTGATTAAGTAATGGGGGCAATGATTAGTGTGATGTTAAAAAAAAAATGAGAAGTTTGATAATTAATTAAGATAATTCCAAAATTGAAAACAACCCACAGAAAGTGTGACTCATCAAATCACTAGTTTTAAGTCTTTGCGAAGCAGTCAGATCTTCGTCCCTTTTTGATGTCTAAATGGGATAAAAATGAAAGGTTTTAATGCTTTTACAATACAATGTCTAATTAAAAAAAATCATCCAACGATGTTTTTTTTATGGTCTTGTATTTTCGAATAAGAACGTATGTGTTTGAAATAACATAACCCAATTTTTTAAGAAAAGATTAAAATCTCATATATATTATTAAATTATATTATTCATCAAATATATTATTCATTAAATTAGAAGTGTGTTAATGAATATTAAAATATATGTTTGCTAAATTAAAAGATAACAGAATAAATTTTTCTTCGAATATTAATCAATTTTAAGATGAGAATAATTCAACAGGTCTTCGTCACTTCTTAATATCTAAATAACAATAAAAGCTAAAGGTTTAAATGATTTTCTAATATAATGTTTAGCAATAATAATAATAAAATCATTCAAAGATTTTTTTTACGATTTTGTATTTATAAATAAGAATGTACATGTTTGAAATAGTATAAGCAATTAAAAATAAAATAATAAAAATCTTATAAATAAAGGTAATTTCACTAAAACATTAATTAAAATTGTCAAATTAAAAAAATAATTAATAAATAAGAAAATCTGAAGTTAATTGCAATTAAAATATTCTTCTTTCAAAATAGGATTTGATAAGAATGACTTCACCTCTTTGGGGAAATCCTAATGATTAGTCATATCATACCTGTCTTAACTTGCTAGTGATTCAAACCAACATGCAGTGTTGATAAGAGTTTATCAGGAATTATTCTTCAAGAAAGTGCGGAATGAAGGTGAATTCATATGTTGGTAAGTAAAATTTGTATATAAAATGTAAAAAATGACTACACTTTTAAATATTAATATGTTTAAGAATATACTTTCAAAGCAAGTTATTGCGAGGTAATATTTTAAAATGATTCATAAATTAACTGACTCTCACTTTTTTCACTCGCATAAAATATTTCTCTTAAGAAAAAAAAATTCAATTTTCATACTAAAAGTTTTTGAATTGCACGAAAGTTGGTTTAAAAAAAATATTTTGAAATGATTATTTTCTCAATTGTTACTACTTAATCCCTAAAATTCTAATGTTCTTAATTCATCAAACTACCCATTCGAATATAAATGATTTTAAAACTAATAATATTTACTTATATTTTTTACATAACATGATGTTTGTATGACAGATATTATGCTTTAAGATTTATCAAACAAATAGTGAATCATTGTACTTTGATTTTTCTTTACATGGGTAAATATTTTGTATTAATTTGATGATTTTATGTTGATACTCCAAACAGTTAGGCCGAAGCGCGCGAACACATCTCTTTACAAATATTAGTTTAAAAGAGTACCCAAAGTGGGGGTCTTTCTGAAATATCCTTATTGACGCAAGGTTTTCCAAGGTTAAAGGAAAATGACAGACTCCAAACAGTAAAAACCAACGAGTGCGATTAAATGTTAGTACGTAAAATTCCATTTTAAAACATTCTTTCATTTAAATTTTAAAGTTATTTTTTAATTATTTTACAAATTCATTTGCATATTATGTTTCACTAAAAATATCGCTCGAAATAATGTATGTGAATGTGTGCAATACGGGAATCATGTGATCTGCCTCCCCGTGGCGATTCCTGGGTAAAAGTTTTGACCCTAGGTCACTTTCAGCTAAAGATCATGCCTATCGGCAAAAAAAATTACACACACATACATTTAACATGCACATACATACATACATACATACATACATACATACATACAACACACGCATATACATACACACACACATGCATGCATACAACACACATACATACATGCATACAATACACGCACATACATACAACAAATACATGCATACAACACACATACATACGTACATACATACAACACACGCACATGCATACAACACACAAACATATATTCACACACATACATGCATACAACACACAAACATACATACACACACATACATACAACACATACAAAATAATAATAATAATCAATTCAATTAAATTTTCACCAAGGTTCGAAGGAAACCACATATTCCAAACCGTTAGGGCGACGAGTGCGATTCAATGCTAGCACGTAAAATCCCATTTTGAAACATATTTTTTCATTCAAATTTTAAAGTTATTTTTTAACTATTCTAAAATATCAAGTGTATAACATAGTTGACTAAAAATAGTACTCGAAATAATTTTAAAGTTCCTTCATTAAATAAATATTCAAAATTGTTCTTCCCAAATTCCCATTACCAGCATGTGTTATCTAAACATATAATAAAACAGTAGGACCCGGTGTGTCTGTACATTGAAGATAATTGACAAAAATGGAGTCAGGGCGATAAAAGAAAACCAATGAAACACAAAAAAAAAATTTTGAATTTTTTGTCTGTCTGTCTGTCTGTCTGTCTGTCTGTCTGTTTGTTCGAGGTTATCTTCGTAACTACTGAATGGATTTTTATGCGGTTTTCACTAATGAAGAATGCACACTCCCGGGCAGTGTATAGGCTTTGTTTCATCAAAATCGGACAACAGACAAAAAAGTAACAAAAAGAAACAAAAGAAACTATTAGGTGCGCTGCTCACGTTTTTTAGTACATAACGTTTTTTAGTACATATAAAATCCAATAGATGTCACTGTGCGATTTTAAAACGCGCTATCGTTATGTTTTCGCCAGTCTACTTAAGTATGAGAAAGTTTCAAGCTGGCTGTCGTTCCATGTGGTTTAGTCGGTAGAACGTCAGTGCGCCATACTGATGGCCCGGGTTCGATTCCCAGCATGGAATTTTTTTTCACTATGTTGGCATTAACGCCTATAAGCAATTAAAAGAATTTGAAATATTGTATTCAAGGCGAATTTTCTCTCTGGGAAAATTTCCTTGCATTAATATGTCAGTGTAATTTTTTTTTCGATTTAATTTTTTTTTTCGAAACTTTGTTTTTCTTAAAAAATTACAGTAAATATTTGATATTTCCCAACGTTTTTTGAATGATCGACTTGCTTTTTTTTTTTTAATGTATGTCTGAACCTTATCTAACTACTTCTTCAAGATTTCTTTAGATAAACCGACCAGCGTAGCGGGCGAAGGCCGCTAGTTTATGATAATGGGTAGATATAAAAGTGGTGGAAGTCATTCTAAGAAATTCTAAACCAATATTCATACATGATTTGAAGAAAACTATAAACTCCGAATGGTTAGATCGACGAGCGCACGTCAATTTCATTGCAAAAAAATTAAAGTCCCCCTATTAAACATTAATATCCGCGTAAAACTCCAAAAAATGAAAAAAAAATTCAATCTTAACAAAATTACTCCTAAAAAAATAATTCATTAATTCACCATGAATGAACCCTTCTTAATTAGTTCTTTATAAAAATATCAACCCCCGAAAAAATATATATATCCTTTGCGTATGATTAGTCTAAAATAATAATTTCCCCCAAAATACCCGCTTAACTCATCATGTAAGAGCACAGTGGAAAAAAAAAATCAATCTCCCCAAACTTTCTGCTTAAAATCAAAAAATAAACTCTTAAATTACACCAAACTGAAAATTTTTAAGTCGCCACATTAAAATTAAAAACTGTTCGTACAATAGTACAGAAAAAAAAACAATCTGTGTTCCCAAATACCCGCTTAACTCCTCATATAAAACAGAGTGAAAAAAAAAATCAATCTCCCCAAAATATCTGCTTAAAATCTAAAAATAAACTCTTAAACTAAAGTTCACTGAAAATTTTTAAGTCGCCACATTAAAATTAAAAACCACTCGTACAATAGTACAAAAAAAAAAAAAAAAAAAAAAAAAAAAAAAAAAAAAAAAAATCTGTGTCCCCAAATACCCGTTTAACCCCTCCGCTCAACCCCTCATCAAAGAACACGGTGAAAAAAAAAAAAAAATCAATCTCCCTAAAATTCCCGCTTAAAATCAAAAAAATAAATCTTTAAACTAAAGTGCACCGAAAATTTTTAAAGTCCCCGCATTAAAATTAAAAAAAAAAATAAATCCTAAAACTAAAGTGCACCAAAAATTTTAAAGTCCCCACATTAAAATTAAAATAACACCCTCATACTATAGTATGGCTAAAAAATTCTAACTCCCTAAAATTCCCGCTTAAAATTAAAAAAAATTCTTATCTAAAACGAAAGTGCACCGAAAATTTTAAAGTCCCCGCATTAAAATTAAAAAACACCCTCATACTATAGTACGCCGAAAAAAATTCTAACTCCCTAAAATTCCCGCTTAAAATTAAAAAAAAAAATTCTTATCTAAAACACACTCATCCTATAAGATGACGTCATCTTAACCTTGCGTGACGCCCGATGACCTTCACCCCACCCCCCTCTTACAGCTCGAACGCCCGATGACCTTCAACCCCTCTTAGAGGTCAACGCCCGACGCCCGGTGAGGTGGAACCCCCATTACTATACTACTCACCAATAATTTAATAAAATTTTGGTTTTACATTGAAAGCTTAAACATTTTAATAAAAAAAAAAAGAGAGATTGAAAGCTTACATTGAAAGCTTAAATTAAGGGGTTCTTAATTTCTCAAAAAGTTGTTTGTAAATTCCGGTCGATAATTTCTCATTTTCTCATTTTACTAATAGAATTTGTCCGTGCCGGAAAGAGTTAAAGGCTGATAAATGATTGATTGAATTAAAAATGGAAGTTAGATGAATACATTTAAAAGTGATACATTTGTTCACAACAGGTAAAAAAGACCTGGAAGAATTTTAAGGTTTTGGACGTTCCACAGTTACAGAGTTTTTCATAATTCCCTCGGGATTTTTCGGAACATTATAAATAGCATATATATATATATATATATATATATATATGTATACTAAACCAGAAAAAAGGTTTATATTAGGTTGTCTCAAAAGTTTCTTCCTTTTTTTGATCAAAAATAAGGGAAAATTTCGAAAACCGCGAGATTTTATTGAAGAATATCTGTGCTATTCCGTTCTCCGAACCTTCTTTTATATAACCAGCACTCTTATAAAGCCTTCTTTCAAAATACTTTTTGATTTGGTTCCAAATACGTGCCAAGACAATTTTTTATGTCATTCAAACAGTTTTTATTTTCTTTTGTGAAGAGAATTTTTGAGAGAAAAAAGTAAATAGTAATCGGGTAGAGAGGGGATCCAAAGAGTAGGGAGGGTACGTTCGAACATCTCAGTCGAACGCAAAGAATTTGTTTTACCCAGTCAAAGATTGTCCCAAAAACATCTTTTACAATGTATTTACAATGTAACTTTTTCATGTGCTAGTTTTTAATACAACTGGCACCACTTTCTGAAAATAGAAATCTTTTACTGACACTTGGAGATTATTTCCCTTAAGAATAATAGTACGAAAAGTTTTTAAAAATATTGGTGCGAATAGAATATAAAAATAATTGCTAGTGACCTATCTATTCATGACCTGTTGTCCAGAGTTGCCAGATGGGCTACTTTTTTTAAATTCAGATTCTACACTGGCACCACTTTTTTGAAATGGTAAAATGAGGCTTGTTTAATGTCATATTAATTAAGGTAAAAAGAAAGGGAATATTACCGTTTCAATAAAGTGGTGTCAATCAAGAAATTTGAATTTAAAAAAAGTAGCCCACTGGCGACACTGCTGTTGTCGAGAAACTTTGTATATAGCATTTTCAACATAAAAAAAACATCCTTTTCTGAAAAGAATGGTCCCCGTGGACGAAAGTTGGATATTTTATAAGAACCAAGAATGCAAATAATCCTGAACCAGTCGAGATAATGGTCCCATTACTGTCGCTAAAGCCGGACTCTTACAAAATAAAGTTTTGGTCTCTATTTGGCGAAATTGAATCTACTACGAGCTACTTCCCCACTAAAAATAATCTTAAAATTATCTGAAGAAAATGCCACTTTCTACAGAAATTCTACAGAAATTTAAAGAAAATTTGCAGACTTAGCTTTATTTTTAAAATATCTGTAGAATTTTTTAAGATATTCTTAAAAAAATATCTGCATAATGGGCTAAATACGTTCGAATTTCTCACAGATATTGGGCCAAAGAGCTACATATTTTCTACAGATTTTTTTTTGTGGGGTTCCACCTAACCAGAAAATTACTACTGGAAACTAAACGAACCGAAGGTAGCAATAGCCACGAAACAGCCCGAAACAATAAACAAACCAGGTATTGTCTATCATTGTGACGACTCCATTCCACGTGTATCTTTGACTGTCAGAAACAAAATACTTGCATCCGATTGAGACATTCTGATTCATCCTCCTTACTCTACGAATATTGTTCCGTCCGATTATTATTTCTTTCTTTCAAAAATTCTGTTCGAAAAGAAAAAAAAAACTCTGAATTATGTAAATAATATTCTGCCATCAAACCAGAAATTTTTTGGGAAAAGGGTGTTAGACTACCGGAAAGATAGTAAAAGGTTCATTCAAGAGGTTGGCACAAGCGTTCTTCAATAAAATATTGTTTTTGTCAAAAGTTCCATGGTTAATTTTTTGCTCAAAACAAGAAACTTTTGGTACAATCTAATATACAGTGTTGCCAGTGGGCTACTTTTTTAAAATTCAAATTTCTTGATTGACACCACTTTATAGAAACGGTAATATTCCCTTTCTTTTTACCTTAATTAATATGACATTAAACAAGCCTCATTTTACCATTTCAAAAAAGTGGTGCCAGTGAAGAATCTGAATTTAAAAAAAGTAGCCCATCTGGCAACACTGCTAATATAAAGGATGGACAGCCTACCTGGCATTCAGAAAATTCTGGAAAAGTCAAAGTACTTAAAACCACGGGTAAAAAACGAGGAATTTTGATTAAATATGGACATGTGAAGGAATTTTGATTGAAACGTGAAAATGTCAAGGATTTTGATTAAAACGTGGAAATGCCAAAGAATTTTTATTGAAACTTGAAATTTTCAATGCGAATCAATTTCGAATCACTCAGAGCACGATTTCACGAAAAGCGATTTCATGTTTTTCGGAGTAAATTAAGTTTTCTTTTTAACAACTTTATTTTGTTTTTATACTAAACGAGAAAAATATGCTATTTAATTATGCATAATGGGTCAATTTGATTTTTCGATGGTCTAATATATAAGAAAAAAAAATAAATAAAAAAAATCGAAAACATCTCAAGAGAAAGTAATGTTAAATGATACGCGGAAAAGTCAAGGAAAATATTTTAATCACCTTAATATTAATGTTTAACCCTTTAAGACCGGTGGGTGAATCTTTCAGAACGTGAAAGATGTCACTTTCCAAGTAAGATTAAACTATTTTTTAATGTTCCGTCATTCTTATATAAGTATCTCTTATATATTTTATATTTCTTAGTATCATAACCCTTAGGTTGAAAGGACTTCACAAAATGAACGAATGAAAGTCGGAAAGTTTAATAAATTCGAACCCTCACGATCTTAAATGTATCTTAAAAGGATAAAAGAAAAAAAAAACTCTTAAATTTTTACACAAGCTTTACAGGTATTCAGTATCTTATTCTCTTTGGTTCCGAGGCATGCATGCAACGATTTTTCAATGATTTTCTTACCACATTGTCTAACTATTTCACGTTTAATCCAAAAATAAATCCCGATGAAGCCAAAAAGAGGCCAGGAGCTATATTAGCATCCTCTCTCTGCCAATACTATCTAAAGAATTAAATACTTCCTATACTTTAAAATAAGGATATGTATATAAATACATATTTAAATAAATATATTTTTTGTTTTTAATATGATTTTCTCTAAAAGTACAAAGTATTTATTATAATTAATGTAGATGATTTTGAGACACATGCAAAGTATCATATTTGCGAAAATACTATACTTAATTTAGGAGCTTCAGAACCAAGGTCCAGTTAGCCCATGCTTAACACTAGAACGCCCGAAAGTTTTAAGTAAGTTTCATAAAAATATTTCACACCAAAATTTTTATTTTAAATTATTCAGCTAATTTATTTAGCGTAGTTCCGTACGGTTTAAATTTAAGTTATTTTACGAAATAATTTCTGATTTTAATTGACATTTAATCATATGGTCGGAATCCAGTCTTTCCGGGCGTTCTAGTGTTAATCAGTCCCTATTATCTTATGACTACCATTGGTACAAAAAAAAGTAAAAGTACAGAGTTCTTAGGCTGCGTATAAACGCTTGTTTTGCCATCCTTCAACATTTTCTTGGAAATGTGTTCAGGATGGCGAGTGGTCAAGGAAAAACACAGTCAAAAAATGAGGAAACTACCGGTATTTTCTTATAGAAAATATTTCAAATAATATAAAGGGATAAAAATAGGCATTTTCTCTTTAACAAAATACTTGTATTTAACAACTTTTTTGACAGTGTTTTACCCTGACCACTCGTCCCCTGCTATTATTCTGCACTCTTTTGCGGTTCATTCACGAAAGGAAGTAGAGAATCAACCATGGTACCGGGGATAAGCAGTTCAGTTCTACTTGACGAAAAGGTCTTTGTTTTACAAGACATCAGCCCCTTTCCTTTTAAAGCCATTAAAATCATAAACACCACGTGACCATTAAAAAATACACCGATACAAATAACAGTTAGAATGATGGTCTATTCGTACTTTTTACAAGGCTGCTACAGGTGACTATTTTTCCATTCTATACGTATTACTGTTTAAAAAAAAATTGTTCTGTAGTTCTTTTACAAACGTTATCAAACTGTATATAATATATATATACAGTCGAGTCTCTCTATAACGAAACTCCATACATCGAACTTCTCTATATAACGAATTTTTAGTAGGAACGGTCCCCTTTTCGCATGATTACATTAAAAACAGTCTCTATATAGCGAAATATCTATCTCCATATAATGAATTTTTTTATAAACTGGTTTTAATTTATTCAGTTTTAAAAAAGCTTCGAAATCATATGGAATCAATTTTCCATCACTTATTTTTGAATTATCGTTCAGTGCTGAGTTTTTTTTTTTTTTTTTTTATAAATATTACTTCTCTCCTTGTTCTTTAAATCCAACGAGTTCATCCCACCTCCCACACACCTTTCAACATCCTTCTCAAAACAGAGTCAATTGGATTGATACACATATAAGAGAAGAATCAATGAGAGGCACATAAGAGAGGCCTTCAAATGGAGGAAAATGTTAGCTACAATTTTTCATTCCTTGCTAAAATTTGAGCCTTTTTTTTTGTTGTTGTTGAGAACGTAACAATTTTAAAATCAAAGCAACAAAAAATTACAGATTTCTTCCTCCGAAATTAATGCAAGCATTCCTCATTTGATTTCATTAAGCTTTCAAATAAATGTCTGTTCTCTTTCTTGAAACTGCTTAAGTAATTAAGAAATAAAATGTTAGGTTAATATATACTTTTAAACATTTGGAATTCTTAATTAAAAAGATCAAAAATAATATTTGTTCAAAATTTACACATTAAATACGATTTTTAACATCATTCTCTATACATCGAATTTCTCTATATAACGAATTTTTTACTGGAGCGACGGATTTCGTTATATAGAGACTCGACTGTGTATATATATATATATATATATATATATATATATATATGTGCTGCGAAATATCAGTAAAAAATAGTCGCCTGTGGCAGCCCTGCTTTTGTATATTTACTGTTTCCGGCGAACCATGTAGTTAAAGAGGTAGTTGACGCCTTCCATCACATAGCTGACTGATATAGCCATAAATCTGACTAACTCCCAAAAATTTCATCCTTCTTCACCACTCTGTTTACCCCTTCGTGATGAATTTCATGTATGTGGAACGTATAGGAGCGTGTGCAATCTTTATCTTTGAATACTACTATTTTCCAACAGTAATCTTTACATTATCTGATTACAGAACTTCTGCAGTTTTATAAGACTAATATTATTT
The DNA here is from genome assembly GCA_964019185.1 of Maratus speculifer. Lineage (NCBI taxonomy): Eukaryota > Metazoa > Arthropoda > Arachnida > Araneae > Salticidae > Maratus > Maratus speculifer. The sequence goes on from OZ025293.1 coordinate 53,071,464, forward strand.
GTTAGGAAATAATGGTGAAAAAAATTTAAATGCCTTAAAGGAGAAGCTCGTCGAAAAGGCTTTAATTATCGACAGAAGAGACAAGTACATGCCAAATAACTCGTAAATAAAATTTTCCAAATGTGCGTGCACAGTATTTTTATAACAGTTATACAAAACTTGGGGTATTTTTTTTATACAGCACTGAAGCTGCTATGAAACTTTATGCTATATGCTTGTTTTGCTTTTTAATTAATTTCCAAAACCTTCCCAAGAATTATAAAACAACATCTATACTTTCAATACGATATAACACGACACATGTATACGACTAATACAAACGAAAACAAAGGTTTTCGTTTGTTTCTAATTTCAGAATCAAGATAATACTCCATTAAGCATAAAAACATCAGAGCATCTTTAAAATGTATTCAAATCATAAATTAGATTATTTTCTGTGTCTTCTTTGAAACAGCCTATAATATCTCGTATTTGAATTTAGTAATTACACAGGTAAGAATAATAGGCGATCACCCCACATGACCCGAAGCATTCCTATTAGAAGTTCTGAAACCGAATCAGTTATCCTCCGTACTTTAAGTACTTTCGCTTGCTATTACAGTCGTAAAAAGAAAGAGATGAAATAATGATAATAAAAAATAAAATTAATAAAATACAAGTGAGAGCCTTAACTCTTAACTGCATTTTTTTCGGCAGCCTGCGGCACCGATTCAGCTAAGAAAGAAAAATACCAGCGAAGAACTGTCACGACAAAGCCATATTTGCTCTTTCTGTTGTTTTCCTCCCAGATAGCTTAGTGTCAATGCCAATTGGTTGAGCGTTAAGAACATTGCACTCTTAGAGCCGCTCGACCAATCAAACACTGCTATTCGCTAGTTCATTAGCTATGTTAATTAACTCACAAAAGAATGTTGCTCGTGTGCCCGTTTTGTATAGCGCTTTCAAATCGCGTCTCCTGACCACATCTTTTACTTTTTTACTCTCCCCGGCTGTTAAGATAGGGAAGCGCGCATATTTCAGCAATGCTTGAAAGAAACCAACAAAAAAATTTACCACCTAGTCATAATTAGTAAGAAACAGACAAGAATAAGGGGAGTCTTAAACCGCGATATTCCTCTTTAAAATGAACAGATAGAAAACCTTGATAAAATCGAATCTTTCTGCAATAAACACGGACAATGTGTCAAGAATAATTAATTCAAGGGATAGCTTCTACTATATTCCTCTTTAAAACTTTTAAAACACGAGTAATATTTTGGAACGTAATGTTTTAAACTTGTGTATTTTTTCCGATGCTAGCCACAAAAGAGAAAAATTGCCACCTAAATATAGTGAGAAAGAGACATTAAAAGGTGAGACTGAAAGCGCAGTATTCCTCTTTAAAATTAATAAATAGAAAATTTTGATAAAGTTGATATTTTCTGTAATAAATACGGCTAATATTTCCGAAATAGTTTATTTAGAAAATAACTTTTATTATTACTCTTTAAGTTTTATTTTTTTAAATACGTAGTATCTTGGATCGTAACATTTTCAAACTAGCGTACAGTTTTACAATGCTTGAAAGACACCAAATAGAAAAATTACCACTTAAACATAACAAGTAAAAGACAGAATAAAACCAGAGTCCCATTCCAGAGACGAAGATCTCCAGATCGAATAAGACAAGAGTGAAAATTCAACAACCCTCTTTAATTATCAGGTAAGCATAGTAAAAAATAGACAGAATAAACCGAGTCTTATTCCCCTTCAACATAAACAGGAATCCATGATTAGATTTGCCTTTCTGCAGTTATACAGGCTAATGTTCGTGACTAATTCATTTTAGTCATAATTATTTTTATTCGTCACAAAATTCTACTTTTTAAGCCAAGTATTTCGGATATTAAAAGTGTTCGTACGAACCCTGGAATTTTCAGTCCAGGAATTTCTTCGGTAGAAGAAATTCCTGGACTGAAATTCTTACAGAAAATATCTCCTGAAATAAGGCAAAATTTCGCGCGTTTGAATTAAAAGCAGTATTTCGGATTATAACTCTTTGAACTCTGGTGAGTAAATTTCTTCAAAATTCCTAATGTCATATTGGCATCACTTATTTGGAAAGAAAATTTTTGGTTTATTATATAATCGCAAAAATGTATTAAACGCGAATTCTTTTCAAATAAATTTGGTCGAATAGTCCAGTGCCATTGTGACATTTCGGAATTCAAATTAAGTAACAGAAAAATGAACCATCAGAGCTTAAAGGGCTTTAATATTTTCAAACTAGCACATATTTCGTCAATGCTTAAAAGACACAAAGAAAAAAAAATAGCACTTAAATATAATTAATAAGAAAGGGACTATAAGACGAGCCTTAAAAAACAGGATATTCGTCTTTAAAATAAATAGATGGCCATGATTAAAGTTTTTTTTTTTTTTTTTTTTTTTTTTTTTGCAGTAATACTGGCTAAAGTCCATGAATAATTAATTTTATGGTTAATTACACTGTGCAACAAATACCACTGATGTTAAATACTTCCGATATGAAATATTGAATTCTTAATGAGTTCAGTGTGTTCATGATGAATATGACCATAGAAAAGTTGAATTGACTACTTTTTTTCCTTTTTTGTAATATACAGCTATGTATGTCAATATTTTGACCGCTCTATAAATTGCTTGCACTACATTGAACTTTTATATAAACAATTATAATCAAAAATAATAAATAAAAAAATGCATTTATGAAGAACAATAACTGTAGTCATGATACAATTGAAATCAAATAGTGCAATATTTTACTTACTTTTAGCAGTACTGTATATTCTGTTGTTTGGTCGATTCTATTTTTTTTTTTTTTTTTTTTTTTTTTTTTTTAACTTAATGACTTATTTTTGGTGTATTCGATCTATAAGTCGACCTCTTAATTCATGCACGAAATAAATGAATTTTTATTTTTATTTATCTATTTATTTATGTATTTATTTTTTTATTTATTTATTGAGAAATTGATGTATCTCATGTTTTTTGACGTGCGGCAGAATCTAAATCCTGAAGTGGTAATTAAAGACTTTTAAAAGCATGTCATCTCTGACTCCTTAAATGAGGAAGAAGATGATATTTTATAGGATTTACACGAAGAATATAAAATCGAATGCATTGAAGATTGTGTAAAATGCAGAATATTTTCCAGGAAATTGTGAATCCAACAATGATCAGGGGACCACACTGCGGTTTATACGATTTAATATCACCCATTTTAAGTAATACTTGATTTTTATCTTTGGAAGTACTTCTCAGATGTGAGACTAATTTTAATTATACTTTGATTGAAAAAAAAAATTATGTCAATGAATTTATATTTCTTATTTTATTTCAGGCATAATTTTATTCATTCATTCAAAATGTAGCAAGAAACTTCTAATGCTGAAATATTGTGATACGTTTTATTCTCTATACGTTACATTGTTTTATTCCATTAATATTTAACTTATTTTAACAGAAGCAGTTAAAATCAATGTTCTTTTTATACCCGTATACATTATGAAAATAATTTTAACTTCTATGCTGCTTGCACGTATTGATCCCTTTTCATTTACAAAAGGAATCATTCAAGCCAAGCTCTGGGCTACAGGGCACTTACAATTTAGAGACGCCGCATCCCTTAGAGTCCCGACAAAGTTCTTTGACATACAAAAAGACAGTGCATGACAAAAGAAATTCTCTGGGGCTCTGTAAACTGGCCACTATGTAAAGTAACGTTTTTACATAACACAAAACCAAAGGTAGGAACCTGACGACAAAGATCACACGCTTTAGGGCTGTAATTTAGTCCTACAATGTACTATAGTCTTAAAATAACATTTAAAAGGAGACAGAAAAATTATATTCGCTACAGGATGCAAAATGTCAAACCACATACCTTGATTTCATTTTCTGTGATTTAACAGTAGTATGGTTTTCTTTTAAATGTATTACTACAGAAAAAAATATATGTAAATTATTTTTATGTTATATACTATACAGCAGGGGCGTAGCTTGAAATTTTTATTGGGGGGGGGAGAGCCAAGATTTGGCGCCTTTTAATGTTTTGCCGCCCTTGAATTATTTGCACATTTTTTAGGAGAGGGGGGGGGGGGTTAGTTATGCTACTTTTTATATTTAATTATTTATTCATGCAATAGCATCTTTTTAGGGATATAAGTGATGCAGCCATAATTAAATTTCCATTTTAAGCGTGCATGCACATGTGCTGATAAAATATCTCTCCCAGCTCTTGTTTTTTCAAGGTCTAAAAAGGCAATGTAGAATGTTTGAAGAGAAATGAATCCTGGATCCTTAAATTCGTTTTCCTGATATGATAAGAACAATTGTATTTGGAAGAAAAATAAAAATATAGAACGCAAAGTTAATTACAATAGAGTTATAGTGGTTTCAAAGCCACAGCTCCCGCCCGAAACTTGCGGGTCAACATAATTGAATTTAGCCTCCAATTTTTTCTGGTGAGATCCTCCGAGATCGGGCCCACTACTATCACTCCCACCAATATAAATAAGTTGGAAATTGCACGTGAACGTAGCAAATGAGGTGCGTTCGTACGATAACGAAGTTTTAAAAATATTCAGATCTTGCTGATATAGTAGAGCGTACTCCGGATACAGTATAGTAGTCGAAATCTTTACGTTTCTGTAAATATGCAGGAAGTAATTTTTATTACACCTCAGCAACGTATATCTTATTCATAAAATGTGAAATAGTTGAATATAATTAAAACACGTACCAAACTATGTTTCTCCGTATAGCATTATATGGTGGAATAATTTTGTGTGGCCCTGCAATTTAATAATAAAAATTCTTTGCATCACAGATTGTACAGAATGCATATTTTAGTATATATTTCATAGATTCATGCCAATTCTATTATGTTCGAATGAGTATAACATCATTAAAATTCATTTGAAACTTTTTCTCCATTGACCGTAATGTAACGGAATCCTTTTGATTGTCCCTGTAATTGATCTATGCATCCGATTTTCATAACATTTGAAATGACTCGACAAAATTACGCAATAATTATATGTTTTAAATTTCAAACGATTAAAATGCATTTAAAACTTTTTTCCCTATTGACCATAATGTAACGGAATCCTTTTGAATGTCCCTGTAATTGATCTATCCATCCGATTTTCATAAAATTTGAAATGACTCGACAAAATTATGTTACTATTATGTATTTTAAATTCAAACGATTCGGTTGGGTAGTTTTTGCGTTGTTATATGCGGACAGACGGACGGACTGAGCGACAACAATAGGTGCTACGTATTTACATAATTACCAACGCACCTAAAAAGGAATGTTAAATTTCTCGATGAACATTCGACCCCTTTTCAAGGAAGTAACGGTGGTCTATATACTGAATATAAGAAAAGGGCAGATGACGTCACTGTGGGCAAAATTATATCTCTATATCCCTGAAATTACAGTGGATCCACAGTAATTTCCTGCCCGTCTTTAAGACTCCTACTGTACACAAAAAGACAAGGTGATCTGATTGGTCTACGATTGGTCTAATGTCGCGATTTAAAACTCTGTTGTATGATTGTTCAACGTCGCCATGTTGATTCCTGTAATGATCGCTAAAGCAAAAATGTAATTGGTAGATTGGTTGAAGGAAGCGCTTGTTTGCAAACATGCACTTTCCTTATTCCAGTTTCTGTAAAATGGAATAACATATTTTCCCTTTTATTATCTTAGTTCCCCAGTAAATACATATAAGTAAAAAATAATCTGTATCGTACTGCAATTATAACACAAAACTTTCAAGTAGTTATTTTTTTCTAATGTGCATTTTTTAAATCGATCGCACGATTATTCTATTAATTATACAGTACATTAACGGATACTTTTTTTTTTCTGTCACTTTTTAACATTAAAAGACAGTCGTTCAAAGTGAATTTAATTTTCTCTTTTGACAAAGGCTACTTTAAAAGCAAAAATCAATTATTTCCAAATCCCTTTATCCAATCGCTAGAATAAAAACTCATTTAACCCCTTAAGCAACATGTTCAATTTAGCAATAGTATGCTGAATACCGGATATCATTAAATTTCGTCAAAAGTAATTTATCACAATAGCAACTAGCGACGCAAAAAACTCAGATGTATAGAACATTTCAATCTTGATTTAAAATAAAGACATATACACATATATTTTGGAATTTCAGATAAAAGAGTTCACTTTGCACATCGGTACATCGTTGTTTATGGAGTTGAATGAAAACTGTTATTTTTCAGATAAATCAAATTTAAGCTGTAATGTCCACCGCAAGGCAGAAAAAAGACCCAGCAGAAGAGTGACAATAACTTGTAATGTATATGTACAATTGATAAAACATAACAAAATGATATTTAGGAATTATAAAACAAAAATAGAGCCCCAAAAACATCTATTGCTCAGTTGAAAACATTTTTGATTTTTTTTTCTTTTTTTTACCATTTGATCAGTAACCCTTGCAAGAATGGAATCAGTGCCACTTGATCAATAACAATGCATTTTTAATAATAATGTTACAATTTTAAATGCAGTGTTTTATACAATAAAATCTGTGAAAATGCAATATGTGGATACCAAAAACCTAAATAATAATTAAAAAATCATGTAAAACTGAATATTTGTTTGGTTCCATTCGATTGCATCTTACTATGTTTGATTGCTTTTTCGAAAAACATTTGTAAGTAAGGGTGTATCCCGATCCAAACTGCTTGTTTCCGCATTTAATTTTGATTTCATTTTTCCCCTCAAATGCATCAGACTGACAGATTCTCTTATTCAGAAACTATACAAAGTGCCGTAAAACTCGATATTTTGATAAAGGCTGAAAATGCTGTCAAAGTGGGCGTTGTGAGCCGAATTTTCTGAAGGGAAAGAGCTGCAGACGAAAAAAAGCACCATGCTGAAGCAATGATTGTTTATCAAACAAATTCTAATAAATGGAGCGAAAAATAAGATCATACGGCACCTTGTACATCTCTTCGAAAATCACTCCAGCAAGTTTCATGATTCTATTTTTAAAAATGAGTCTGAAATTCTATCAGAAAAATTCGAGATGTTGAAGGTTGGAAAAGCATATTTTCGAATACACTCTTAAACATATATCTCTTTTAATTTTGGGGAAAGCTTCATTCCTGCCCAGTCCTCGGTTAAAACTAGGTCAATTATTAATAATGTAAAAGTTTCAGAAATCATCATTAATCAAAAAATAACGATCTGCTTAGGAAATAAATAATAAAAATTATTAAAACTTACATTTACCGGAAAACTGAGAATGCTAATCGATTTTTTTCCACTAGTAATAGTAATGATAAAAAAATGAACTCACAATTGCGTCAGAAAGATAAACATTGTACTTTAAGAACATGCTTTACTAAAGGAGAATCTGTACATTTTTTACCTTCGACTGCATCAATGTTTTTCATCCACTTTTTCATAAATTCGCATCATTTCTCCGCTTCAAAACTTCTTTTTCTGTTTTGTTCTCTTTAGTAAGATCCTGATTTTTTGTTTTTATGTTTTATTTCAGTCATCACTCATGACTGAATTTCTTCTCGCTGGACGACTACGAAAGGCAGCTTTTTATTTTTATTTTAAAAATTAAACGAAAAAAATCGCTAGTTTTGAAAAGTCGCGTTATTAGCTTCAGTACAATCTGACAACACTAGACACTGGACAACAAAGATGTATGTTGGTGACGCTCGGAAATTATCTAACCCCACACAACGAAGGACATAAGAAGGGAGTTAAAATAGTTAAGGTCAGATGACCCTGTCGAAGACCACCAACCTTGGATTGAAATAAGGGGAGAGCTTTTCTCCGAAAGATCAAATTACATGCAGGGTTCGAACAATGTCTATTTCCGGAATGTGTTCTTGTTTTCACAATGGGGATAGCGCCTGGCAGTAATCTTAAAATATCTCAATTGTAATGGATCGTCTATTTTTTTTAAACCATAATTTATTGTCTTCTAAATTTACAATAATATTAATTCCAAATCACGTTATTGTTATTCCATTATTTTTTTTTTATTTTTTTTGTGTGCGTAAAAAATTATCTAAGAATGCCACATTAATAATAAAAATTTTAGGTGCCTAACGGCGCCTTTAAACCTTCCATTGCGCCCTTTTTGAAACCCTCTTTTTTAGGTGCTTGACTGCGCCTCTAAACCTTCTGTGGCGCCCTACTACTAAAACATATTATTGAACCATTCAAACGCATTACAGTCGTTTCCACACTTCTTTTCCTTTTCTATCTATGTCTAAGGGTGACCAACAACTACTATAACAAAGAAATAATTGTACATCTATCCTGGAAATCGATACAAGTCTGTTTTTGAAATTTTTTATTTCAGATGCATAAATTTTCTTTTTGATAGGAGTGGGAGAATAGAGGTAGTAACAAGTCTAAATTAAATGCCTTTTTCATGTTTTGTAAGTGAATAATAACTCACTTTGTAATTTTACATTTAAAATTAAGTTATTTTATAATTACTTGTTACTACTAACAAAGTCTTTTTTTCGGGCGCCTAACTGCTTAAACCTGCTTTGGCGCCCTACTATATGAACTTATTGGGAGGGTAGGCTCCCCCCCACTAAAGCTACGTCCCTGCTATACAGGGTGTTTTGCTACCAGACGGACAAACTTTGAGGTGTGATAGTAGACATGAAGACAAACATTTTTAAATAGGAAACCATGGAGTGCAAACGTCTTCCGTAGGAGCTAGGGGCCATTAAAGTTTAAGGTCCAAAACTTCAAACGCTGATAAAAGATGGAAAAAAATGTCGATTCGTTTGCGGTTTTCGCTAAAATCATTCTTTATATCACGATTTTTTATTTTTTTAATTTTAAAGGTTACATTCAAAATTTGTCGATAGGGGCGCTTTAGACTTTAGAGTAACGAACAAATACTTTTCGCCTTCTTTTGTGCATGGAGTTGAAATTATTCTAAAGTTTAGACTTTAACTTAAATTTTAAGCTCAAAATCGGAAACATAGGGATCGGGTAACTAGAGAAAATTGAACTATGAACCGAGGGGGAGATTTTAAACGCTCATAAACATTGGACAAACTAATCAATTTTGTTGCGGTTGGCGTGTAGGTCACTCCCTTGGTAATTTTTTTATTCGAAATGACGTACAGCTTTGGTCTCCTCATTTTTTGATAGAGGGCGCTTCCGACACATCTCTGACATTTCAATGGCATTACTCCTGGGTGTTTTACTACCAGACCACCATACTTCCAGGAAGTGTTAGGGATGCAAAAGCGACTCGGAATTACATGGGAATGTAACGTTGAAAATGTCTTTTTTGCGAGTTATGGTTAAAAGAAGCAGAGAAACAAGCAACAGAAACAAGCAGAGAAACAGCATTGCGTTAATGTGACAGAAAACAGTTTATTTAAAGGTTTTACTAGAAAAGGTTTTCGAAATTAAGACCAGAAGTAGTTCAGCATGCTTGACATCGGCGTCGCATGGAATTCCTCACGCTTTGAAAGATTCCTGGCATTTTTGATAGATTTGTGGTTGTGGAAGCTACAGAAATACGAGCTGCGAGGTCTTTAACTGATGGTACGGGAGTCTGATATTGATATATCCAACTTTTAATTTGACCCTAGCAGAAGAAGCTCATACTTGATAGGTCCAGTGATCTGGCAGATCAATAAAAAGGGGCACCACGACCTATCTATCGCTGCCCATTTGTTACGTTGAGGTATCGATGAACATCATTGGTAAAATGTGGAAGAGCCCGATCGTGCTGGAATCACATAGAGCTGCGTAACGAGAGAGAAACTTTCACAAGCATTACCGTTCAGCGCCATCCGTTCAGTGCAAGGAAATCGCAGCGCCATATATTGTTGCTGTCAAGCTTGCCGGACTTTTTTTGGCCGTAATTTTGAACACCTTTTGCAGTAAAACCTTTAAGTAAACCATGTTTTGTAACTTTAACATGTTGCTGTTTCTCTGCTTGTTTCTGGTGCTTTTTTCTCTGTTTTTTTTAACCGTAACTCGCAAAAAAGCCATTTACAACGTTACATACCTGTGTGATTCCGAGTCGCTTTTGCGTCCCTAACACTTCCTGGAAGTATGGTGGTCTGGTAGCAAAACACCCAGGAATAATGCTATTGAAATGTCGGAGATGTGTCGGAAGCGCCCTCTGTCAAAAAATGAGGAGACCAAAGCTGTGTCATTTTGAATAAAAAAATTACCTAGGGAATGACCTATACGCAAACCGCAACAAAATTGATTAGTTTGTGCAATGTTTATGAGCGTTTAAAATCTCCCCTTAGGTTCACAGTTCAATTTTCGCTAGTTACCCGATCCCTATGTTTCCGATTTTGGGCTTAAAATTTAAGTTAAAGTCTAAACTTTAGAATAATTTCAACCCCATGCAGAAAAGAACGGCAAAAAGTATTTGTTCGTCACTCTAAAGACTAAAGCGCCCCCTATCGACATATTTTGAACTTAATCTTTAAAATTAAAAAAATAAAAATTCGTGATATAAAGAATAATTTTAGCGAAAACCGCAAACGAATCGACCTTTTTTTCCGTTTTTTATCACCGTTTGAAGTTTTGGATCTTAAACTTTAATGGCCCCTAGCTCCAACAGAAGACGTTTGCGCCCCATGGTTTCCTATTTAATAATATTTGTCTTCATGTATACTGTCACTCCTCAAAGTTTGTCGATCTGTATATATCCTATCATACAATAGCGGTGTTGCCAGTGGGCTACTTTTTTTAAATTCAAATTTCTTGATTGACACCACTTTATTGAAACAGTAATATTCCCTTTCTTTTTACCTTAATTAATATGACATTAAACAAGCCTCATTTTACCATTTCAAAAAAATGGTGCCAGTGGAGAATCTGAATTTAAAAAAAGTAGCCCATCGGGCAACACTATAAAATATCACTGTCAATATCACTACACCATCACTGGGTAGGTGGGGATATTTTTGATTAATATTAAGAATATAAATAATTTTTTGTTGGATATTAAAAACCTGAATCTTAGTTTAGACGTTCCTTGATTTTTATGATTTAGAGTTTTCTTAAATATGTAAAATATAAGTTTTCCATGGTAATATTTCATATAAATGTAAAATGTAGAATTAAAAAAATAATAATAATTGAGCTTTATTATGCTGTTACTCTTGCATGAAAAACAGACATATCGTACTTCGAACATATGTCATATGTACTTCGAACATGCTTAATATATGAATTTTATTTTTTACTAATCCCTTTTTTCTAAGGAAAAGGAAAAAAGGACAGAGACATCATAAGAATTTATGAGATTGTGATTTACTTGAGAAAAAACATTTAAATGAACTATCATTTTACAATTTTATATATTTTAAATGTGATTTGTTTGTTCTGAATTTTGAATGTTTTATTACCATATTGTTGCGTATATAGGGTTCTTTCGATCTTATGGTTAGACAATTTCAAACTCTTTTCTCTTAGAAAAGTAGAAAATAATTTATTTACACATCTTCAGAGCAACAAAGTCTTCGAAACTCACAAATATTACTAGATATTCAAAAATAACTGTTCAAATCTATCGTACAAGTGCAGATATAGGTCCCAGAGACTCTTTATACAACGTCTCAACACTAAAATCACATTCAAAATAACGTAAATAAAGCTCAAGCAAACTTGCTTAAGCAATACCCTAGAAGTTCATTCAATGACTGACTGGTAAATAAGAATCACAACAGCTCGCATTGCTCTCCTTATATAGGCTCGTAGCATGCGCCGGAAATTTCTACAACCTTCTAGAAAAATCCAGAAACCAAGGAAAAACATTCAATGTATCAGTAGACCTAAGGGGGGGTTACCATGGAGAGGGAAGGGTTACCATCGCCAACAATCGCCAAGTTTGTCGCCAACTTGGCGATATATCGCCAAATTTGGCGACCAAAATTAGTCGCCAACTTGGCGATATCTCTAATATTTCGCAAAGCTGCCATAGACATTCACTGAAAATAATAGACAAGTTTGCTTGATAGCAGAGACAATGTAACAAAAACTAATATTAGTAAAGAAATGGAGCTTAATAAGATTATTTACATTATTTTACAGTACAAACACTAACTATTTACAAAATTCGTAACACTACCCCCTCCTCAAAGACTGCACGTCCCGGGCAGTGCAATCCTTGAGTTAGAGGAAAACACTTAAAATAAATAAACAAATAAATAAATAAATAATAATACTAATAAGATTTACATAAATAAGAACTAATTACTATTTACATATTTACAAAAGTGACTTTCATGACCATGGTCTGAAATTCCAGTTTTGAATTTCTAATCACTTTGGCCAAAATAAGGGGCTAGCCGGTTATAGTGTACGACCTTGGGTTTGGTGTGTGGCGATTTTTGTATGCGTACGACGACGTCATTCAGCCTGTTGACGACTGTGTAAGGACCGTCCCAGTTTCTTTGTAATTTTGGCGACAGTCCCTTACGACGTATGGGATTCCACAACCAAACTTTGTCACCTTCGTTGAACTCATGTCCAGTTGCCTTTGTGTCGTACCGTGTCTTCATCTTTTCCGATGCCAGTCCGATTCGGTTCCTCGCTAGACGATGAATCTCCTCAATCCGTGCCTGGAGTCCATCCACGTATTCTTCAGGCGACAAAGGAGCGTCAGGAGGACGGCCAAACAAAAGATCCGCAGGCAGACGAAGATCACGACCAAAGAGCATTTGAGAAAGGGAGTAACCAGTGGCCTCATGAGTGGCACTCCTGTAGGCAAGCAGGAAAAGAGGCAATTTCTTGTCCCAGTCCTGTTGGTCTCTAGACACCAGGAGAGAGAGGCTATTAAGGATGGTACGATTGAACCGCTCCACCATGCCGTCCGATTGAGGATGTAGAGGTGTAGTTCGAGTTTTGTCCATGCCGAGTAGTACACACATCTCCTTAAACACAGCCGAATCAAAGTTTTTTCCTTGATCGGAATGGATTTGAAGAGGAACTCCGTATCTGGAAACCCAGTGTTGAACCAGTATGTCTGCTACGGTTACCGCCTCTTGATTAAGAATGGCGTAGGCTTCAGGCCACTTAGTGAAGTAGTCCATGACAACGAGGATGTACTTGTTGCCATCAGATGTTCTAGGAAGAGGACCCAGGATGTCTAGAGCAATTCGTTCGAAAGGAGCTCCTACATTATAACGCTGAAATCGTCCACGGGTGCGCCTCTTTGGACCTTTACGTGCTACACAGGTGTCACAAGTTCGACACCACTTCTCCACATCACTGCGAACATTATTCCAGTAGAAACGCTCTCGAACCTTTTGCAGGGTCTTCATTACACCAAAATGACCTCCTGTGGGACTACCATGAAGTTCTTGAAGGACCATAGAAATTCTCGACTTAGGGAGTAGTAGTTGCCATCTACATGTCTTTCCATCGTCAGACAGTTTCCATTTTCGGTACAAAATACCGTTCTTCAAAAGTAGGGAATCCCAGAGGGCCCAATAACGTTTAATCGTAGGATGGTAATGGGCCATGTCTTGCCAGCTGGGCTTCCTGTTGGACTCCTCTTTCAGTTCTAGAATTGGCTTAATTTCAAAATCAGCAAGTTGATCTTTACGCAGGTTCTCGTCACTCCACGGATCTTGCGATGATGTAGACCCAGTTTTAACTTGTCTTATTATAGGACCTTTGACATTAAATTTCTTCTCAATCCGGTCGCAGTATCTACAATTCTCTGAGCAGGGTCTTCTTGAGAGAGCATCTGCATTTCCGTGTGATGAGCCTTTTCGATGGCGTATCTCCATATCGTACTCTTGAAGCTTTTGTATCCACCTGGCTATCTGGCCTTCAGGGTTCTTAAAATTCAATAGCCAAGTTAGAGAAGCATGATCAGTTCGGATCAGGAATTTTCGACCGTAAAGATAGTAATGAAAATGGTCTATGGCTTTCACTACAGCAAGAAGCTCTTTTCTTGTTACGCAGTAGTTTTGCTCTGCCTTTGATAAGCACTTGCTGAAATAGGCGATAACACGCTCCTGGCCGTCGATTTCCTGGGACAGTACAGCGCCAATGCTTTCGTTACTCGCATCCGTATCAAATATAAACTGTTTATCGATTTGAGGATATGACAGAATTGAAGTGGGTGTTAAGGCCTCCTTAAGCTTTTCGAAAGCAGCGTCACATTCCTGTGTCCACATAAATTTTTGATTGGTTTCTGTTAATTTATGAAGTGGCCTTGCAATCATCGTGAAGCCTTTGACGAATTTTCTGTAATAGGTGCATAATCCTAGAAAACTTCGAAGCTGGTGAACATCTGCTGGACGATTCCAATTTTTCACAGCCGATATCTTCCCTGGATCAGTACTAACACCTTCCGCCGAAATGATGTGTCCAAGGTAGGCGACTTCATTACGAAACAAATGCACTTCGAAGGGCTTAACTTCAAATTAGCTTCCTTTAACTTTTGTAGCACCCGCCTGAGGTTGTTCAGATGTTCATCAAAAGATTTTCCTATGATTATGATATCGTCTAAATAAACAAGACATGCCTCATATGATAGCCCCCGGAGAACCGTTTCCATAAGGCGTTCAAAAGTTGCAGGTGCATTACATAGGCCAAAAGGCATTACCTTGAATTGCCATAATCCTTGTCCCGTTGTGAAGGCAGTCTTCTCGCGGTCGTCGGGATGGATCTCTACCTGCCAGTAACCACTCTTTAGGTCTCAAGTCGAGAACCAAGTGTTGCCCGCAAGTGTGTCAAGAGTGTCGTCAATCCTTGGCAGAGGGTAACTATCCTTTTTGGTGACGTCATTCAATCGGCGGTAGTCTACACAAAATCTTGTAGAACCATCCTTCTTTCTTACTAATACAATGGGAGACGCCCATGGACTTGTTGATGGTTCGATGACGTCATTTTCTTCCATATCTTTAATTAAATTCTGCACCTCTTTTTGCTTGGCAAAAGGTAATCGTCTAGGGTGTTGTTTAATAGGTGAGTGATCTCCAGTATCAATTCGGTGTTGTGCCATTTTAGTTCGTCCAAAGTCTTCAGATGTTTGGGAAAATAAACTTCGGAATTCTCTAATTAAACTTTCCGCAGCATCCCTCTGTTTCGGATCTAAGTCTGTATTTTGTAACAAATCTTTGACTAAATTATCTGAAGATTTCTCAGAGTGACTGGAATTTTGACTTATGCACGTCACAGGAGCACATGACGCTATCACCTCTCCTTTCTTGATAGTCCTCGTCTTATCACTGATGTTAACAATTCTGACTGGAATGGTCTTCTTCGAGAGGTCCACTACAGATGAAGCCACCAATACTCCTGCTTGTTTACTATTGTCTTCGCGATAATCTATATGGCCAAATCGATAATTAGTTTCCTTGTTAATTACAGCTGGAACTAAAAATTCTGTTCTTGGACCTAGATTGATGTCTTCTTTGGCTATTACTGTTTGTTTATATTCAATTTCGTTATTTAATCCAAAAGGCTTATTTCTTCAAATTTAGATAGCATTTCATTATTTTTAAAATCAAGTTTGAAGCCAAACTTCTTCAGAAAATCTAGCCCGATTATGCAAGGTTCTGTTATGTCAGCCACATATGCCGTATGATAATATTTGCTTCCTCCAAAGTTGATGGTTAAATTGGCCTTTCCATATATGCCTATCTTGTCGCCCGTCGTCTAGTTTGCAGGGTAACGCATGGTGGAGTCCAGATGAGTTTAGATTTCAATTTCCGAGCCAAATCTTCTCTTATTTTTGTCACATTGGCTCCTGTATCAACAATCATACGGCACTGAATTCCGTTAATAAAGCCTATCACATATAATTCATTATCGCCGCCACTCATTTTCGATATTTGAAGGATCTTCAGGTGGGGCTTTTTATTCTCTGGTCTTGAATTCATCTCACGTTCGTGGATTTTAAGGCAGTTTCTTCGGAAATGTCCTGTATCACCGCATCCCCAGCACGTGAGATTCTGTCTTCTTGAGCTTGTTCTTCCATTTTTTAAAGCTTCAATCTCTTGATTTAATTTCCTAATTTCTTTCAAGACGTCGCTCTCAGTGTCTGAGCTTTTGTTCACCGTTGCCCCTCGGACTGAATGACGATCTCTTCGGCTGGCTTGTGTAGCTGCTTCCAACTTTAAGGCATATAATAATGCAGCCTTTAAATCCTGTACATCTGCCATTCGTCCCGCTCTCTGCACTTCGGGATCTTTTATTCCGTCTACAATGTACTGCAGTGAGAGCATTTCCCGTACATTTGTTGGGCAGTCAATGAATGCAAAATTTGCCAGCCGTTCTATTTCTGAGGCAAACTCTTGAAGGGTTTCATTCGATTTTTGATGGCGGCTCTTCATTTGTATTCTCGCATAATCTTTGAAGAATTTTTCGCCGAATCTCCTTTCAAGTGCACAACTTAGAGTCTCAAAATTGAGTTGCGTCATATCGGGCAATGTTTGCAGCACGTCGGCGGCTTCTCCTCTCAAAGACGCTGCCAGTTGACAAGCTTTCACCTCGTCACTCCATTTGTTCGCTTCGGCTACAATGGTAAATTGGGTCTTGTAAACTTGCCAGGAACTCTTTCCGTCGTATCTCGACAGCTTGATGTGCACGGGAGAAGCAGGCGGATTCCTAAATTCTTCATAATTACCACGGGACGCTGAAAGCTTCTTCTCAAGATCTTGTACTCTTTTATTTAGCTTTTCATCTACTTCAACTATTTTCCCTTCCATTTTCTCTTCAACATTTCTAACATCATTCTGAATTTTCTCTTCTACTTCCTCTATTTTCCTTTCCATTTTCTCTTCTACATTACTAACTTCATTCTGAATTTTCTCTTCTACTTCCTCTATTCGTCTCTCTACCGACGAGAACTTTCCTTCTAAAGTTTTCTTCATTTCTTCTTGGCCTATATTAATCTTTTCGGTCACTTCTTCTTGGCATTTATTCATTTTATCCGCCAACTGTTCTTGGCCTTTATTCATTTTATCCACCAACTCTTCTTGGACTTTATTCATTTTATCCGCCAACTGTTCTTGGCCTTTATCAGTTTTATTGGTCAGCTCTGTTCTTAATCCGTTAATCTATACTAATAAAATAACAAATCGCTCTGTCTGCGTGTGTGTGTGTGTGTGTGTGTGTGTGTGTGTGTGTGTGTCTGCGATGGCTAGCAAAATCTATGGGACGTACGAAGCTCAAAATTTTTATGAGAGTAGCCCAATATCTCTCCTGATGCACCTGAGCTTCAGAATTTCGAAATTCTATTTATTAACTGAGTAATTAATTTAATTCCAAAGATCACTCTCATAAAAAATCGCCTTTTTTCTTCTTTTTTTCTCTTCATTCAGTTATGGTTGGTTGGTTGCATAAAATTTTCGCATAAATAATTAAAAAAGCTGGGAATAGACCTTTAAAATTCATAGACTGGCAAACTGTCAGTTTAAATGATGATTTTTTATCACAGCGGTTGTAAACCATGGAGGAAAAAGATAGGTGGTGGTGAAGTGAACCGAAAAAAGGGTTGCAATATTAAATCATTTATCGCTCAAATTTTAATGTCCCAAACAAAAGCATGTGGAAGTGATTTTGTATTAATAAGACGAATTGAAAGAAATGAATTACAGCCGAAGCGTATTTTATGAAGAAATAGTAATTTTTTAAAATGGTCTTTTTTCTATTATATTATTTATTTTTAAAAAAATGTTTGCTTTTAAAATAATTGAAATTGATAAATTCGAAATAATTAAATGTCAAAATAAAATAAAATAAAATATTGAAAACATTTGATTTGAACTAAAAATTGTATTACTAAAAGGTTTCTTTTTTTTTCAGAACTTTTTAATACTTTATAACGTAGATGAAAATATGGTTTTAATATAACAACATATTAATAACTCTATATCAATATATAAAATATATTTATGAAAACATTCTTTTAAAATCATGCGCGAAAACTTAAATAACAAATATTAGTCTAAAATCTAGATTTCAGAGTGCAGACGATTTTAAGACATTAACGAAAGAATGCTAACTTTTCAAGCAAAATCTTAAATGATGCTTCTATATTGATATTTCAAAGTGACGGCTAGGTTACATTTATGTTATATTTAAGTTACGGTAGGGTAATGTTAAGTCGCAGTTAGGTTACAGACAGATTATGGTTATGGTACAAAAGTTTACGGTTAGGAATTTGTCCACAGAGTCAACATTACGCATGCTTTGATTAAAAATATACACTTTTGTTAAATGGCTCTGAAATTATAATACTATATACCAATCTTTTATCATCGCGTATCGATTCATTCAAGGTATAGTCGGATTTAAGAATGATATAATTAGTTTGAAATTCAAAATATTTCACTTGGGATTTCTATGTGAAAAAAATAATTAGTTACGTGATTTAACAGTGATTTTTACGGGTAAATATCAACACTTTAACACGAAACTAACGCAATCGTTGGATACATGTTCCCTCCCGTGTTTCTCATTGCTCATTTTAAGTATTTTTAGAGCTTAATATTAGTTGTTGTTTTTAAAACCGATTTTTCACAAAGTCAGCTGCAACGTATTTCAGACAATGCATTTCTGCATGCTTCCAGTTATTGATAAAATCATACAAATTTCAAGTTCGTTTAATATTGTTAATACGGACCCGGGCAACGCCGGGCGGGTCAGCTAGTAGCTTCTAACAGTTCTTTCAGTTGTCCGTCCATTGTTCTTGTTTTCGCCATAAGATCCCACTTCTGACACCAAAGATTGTTGCGTATATAGGGTTCTTTCGATCTTATGGTTAGACAATTTCAAACTCTTTTCTCTTAGAAAAGTAGAAAATAATTTATTTACAGACCTTCAGAACAACAGAGTCTTCGAAACTCACAAATATTACTAGATATTCAAAAATAACTGTTCAAATCTTTCGTACAAGTACAGATATAGGTCCCAGAGACTCTTTATACAACGTCTCAACACTAAAATCACATTCAAAATAACGTAAATAAAGCTCAAGCAAACTTGCTTAAACAATACCCTAGAAGTTCATTCAATGACTGACTGGTAAATAATAATCACAACAGCTCGCATTGCTCTCCTTATATAGGCTCGTAGCATGCGCCGGAAATTTCTACAACCTTCTAGAAAAATCCAGAAACCAAGGAAAAACATTCAATGTATCAGTAGACCTAAGGGGGGGGGGGGGGTACCATGGAGAGGGAAGGGTTACCATCGCCAACAATCGCCAAGTTTGTCGCCAACTTGGCGATATATCGCCAAATTTGGCGACCAAAATTAGTCGCCAAAAAGTGACGCCAACTTGGCGATATCTCTAATATTTCGCAAAGCTGCCATGGACATTCACTGAAAATAATAGACAAGTTTGCTTGATAACAGAGACAATGTAACAAAAACTAATATTAGTAAAGAAATGGAGCTTAATAAGATTATTTACATTATTTTACAGTACAAACACTAACTATTTACAAAATTCGTAACAATATATTTTAAATGTGACTTGGAAACATACACAATTAAAACATAAAAATTTATTATAAATTATCTATTACACTTTTAACTGCGTAACATTTTAAAATATCTGTCTGGAACATTGTTACAGAACCAAAGATCTGTCTGTTCAACATATTATACAGTCACATTCCCAAACTCTTTCCATGAGAGGAACAGAAGATCATCTACACTTTTAAAACTAGAACGCCCGGAAGGAGGTGATTTGACTCCAACCATGTGATTGAATTTCAATTCGATTCAGAAAATTTTTCTGGAAATAAGTTAAATTTAAAACCACGCAGATTTACGCTAAATAAATCAATTAAATAATTTTTAATAAAAATTCTGGTGAGAAATATTATTATCAAACTTGAGTAAAATTTCGGACGTTCTAGTGTTAATAATATAGAAAAGCTGTCTGAATTATTAACGGTATAATGCCTGGAAAGAGTCGATTCGACTTCATCCATGTGATTAAATTTCAATTGGAGCTAAAAAAAAATTCTTGACATAAGCTAAATTTAATCTTCGCAGGTTTACACTAAATTAATCAATTAAATAATTTTGAATAGAAATTCCGGCAAGGATTATTATTATCAAACTTGAGTAAACTTTCCTGAGTAAAAACTAATAATCACTGTTTCACACTGAAGTACAACTTTAAAATTAAATTCAACGCATTCATCAGTCAAAATATTTAGAAAAATAGTTATTAAAGATAATAAAAAAAACTATTAATAATCTTACTACTTATGTTTCATCCTTTAGATTTCGGTTCATAAATGTTTGAATAATTTTGCAATGTGAAACAAACTGTCTGTCGAAAATAAATGCATCTACAAATGAACCTGTAAATTTGATTAAATAGATCATCGTAGTTACATTTGTTAGTTTTATCGATTATCAGTTTTTTAATTAAAAAACAAAACAGAACATTATGTTCATGGAAATCAATAGTTTATTGTTTACTAATCTAATTTTAGATTAATTGGTACTGCAAATCGTCTTTTGTGGTGTTATAAAATGACTATTAAATTGAGCCAAAGTATTGGGGAATTCGGAGAGTCGTTTTGTACTGGGAAAATCAATTTATACCAGAAAATTCTGTCCATTAATTACTTAAAATTAGATATCGGAAACAATATCTAATAAATAAATGATAGAATTTTTCGGTACGAATTAATTTTCCCAATACGACGCGACTTTCCGAACGACCCAATAAATATTGTGATGAAATACTACCACGGACGTGCTAACGAAAATGCTAAAAATGTAAGCAAAACACATATTCATCTTTTGTGTTTTAGTAGGGTGGCACCCTGGTATTCCTTTTTTATCTCTACAGCGTTCGATACTACTTCTATAAACTAATGGTGTACGTTTTGCTGCCTTTGAAAAATAAAAGCTTCTATAAGTTTTTCTGTATTTAAAACGTTCTAGCTGCTTGAGAATATAGCGTTCTTGAATTAATTCTGGGAATCGGCTCCTACTCGAGCGCTTTTTTTCGCATATCCTTATTTTCAACATCAGATTAAACATAGATGCCAACACCTCTTAATTTATTCCGGAGTCTGATACAAGATGAGCATGTTTTCAACCGGAAATTTTATTTGGCCAAAAATTTCAGGATGAAATCAAAGATTTACATCGTAGAAAGTAAACACATTTTCTTAAATGTTTTTTCCGGTTTTTGCATGCAAATTTTTGATCAGACTCCGGAATAATTAAGAGATGTTGGCATCTATGGATTAAAGCAGTGTCTCATCACTTCGATAATCGATATTTTTTACTATAAAATTCTAGATTTCTTGTCATTGGGTCTTTCTAAATTTATACTTTCTTTACGAAATATAATTTGATCGAATTAAAAGAATCCAATGCTCGTGTAGCAGGAGATTAACGTTAATTGCCTCCGGTACAGATCGGTAAGATGAGCAATTATATGTTATTAGGAGGCCTTTTTCCTTTCATCAATTCCGGCACAACGATTCCAGTAATCGAATTTCAAACTAAACAATCATCTAAAATAGCACAACAGCTATTAAAGGAAAAGAAAGAAGAAAAAGTTATAATTTTACTATAGAATGACTTTTGAAATTTTTTGGAACTGTTCAATTTCTTCTCATTTTAGATTGCATGTTAATTATTGCGAGCTTACTACTAAATAATGTTGTTTTTGAATTAAATCTTTCTTGAACAAAATTTCAAAGTTCTTAGAAAAGACAGAAGAAATCGAGGTTCTTCCTATCAGAACTATCTAACCTCCAAGTCGCAGAGCTACTTGTGTTTTCGAAAACAATAATTCGCTTAATTTAGTGACAGAAACTTTGCGATTAATGAAATCAAAGATTTTTATTAGAATAAATCGGTGACCAAAGGCTTTAAGGTTTAGAGCCCGAAAGCAGAATACTACGAAATTTGCGACGTACGTCGCAGAACAGATGCCTGAGCTGCAGAACAATTCTGTTCTAAAGTGGGAGAAAAAAAATCTTCGGAACAATCGCACATTTTCTGAGAACGGGAAAAACGCCGTGCCATGTCGTAAGATGTTTTGAACAACAGTATCTCGGATGATATCGCAGCTCTCCGATGTTTTTAACCAACATTTTATGCATAGAGGAAATATGTCAAAATATTTTTCATCTAAAGTTATCCATAAAACTATAAATCAGGGCTCGAAAAATAGCAATCCCGGGGAATGCAGAAATCCCTTCTGGGAGCGTATATTTTCTCACACAAGTTCCTGTCCGGGAACCTAACAAGTCACCGTGGCTGTCAGCGATGCCGGACGTATTTTAGCGCGTAAATTATGCAAAAAATAGCTCTTATGCGTCCCTTGGGATCATTTCGCAAAAACATGACAAAAAAAAAAAAAAAAAAAAAAAAAAAAACGAATTTTGTTAAAAAATTATGATAAAGCGGTATATTTCGACAAGCAATCCCGAAAAAACGGTAAATTTTGTCAAAAAAAATTCCCGAAAAGCGGTAAATTTTGCCAAAAAAAAAAATCGCGATAAAACGGCAAATTTCGTCAAATTTCTTAAAACGGCAACTTAAAAAAATCACGATTAAACAGCAAATTTTGTCAAAAAATTCATGAAAAAACACTAATTTCGTCAAAAAAAAAAAAAATCGCGATAAAACAGCAAATTTCGTCAAATTTCTTAAAACGGCAACTTAAAAAAAAATCACGATTAAACAGCAAATTTTGTCAAAAAATTCATGAAAAAACACTAATTTCGTCAAAAAAAAAAAAAAGATAAAACAAGATTTCGTCAAAATATCGCGGGAAACAATGCAAAATTAGCGGAAAAAATGACAAATTTCGGATATTTACGAAAAAACGCTATTTCCGTAGAAAAATTACCAAAAAAAAACAAGATTTCGTAAAAAAAAAATAGCAGAAAACAACGCAAATTTCATCAAAATTCGCTAAAAAACAGCAAATTTTATCAAAAATACCAAGAAATGGCAAATTTTGACAAACAATCCTAAAAGAAAAAAAAACGGTAAATTTTGTTAAAAAAATCCCGGAAAAACGGTAAAATTTGCCAAAAAATCGCGGTAAAACGGCAAATTTCGTCAAATTCCTTAAAACGGCAGCTTTTTTTTTTTTTTTTTCTTTTTAAATCACGATTAATCGGCTTATTTCGCCAAAGAATTTGTGAAAAAACACTTATTTTGTAAAAAAAAAAAAAAAACCCGAAAAAATAGGATTTCGTTAAAATATCGCGGGAAACAATGCAAAATTCGCGAAAAAAAAACCCGGCGAACAATTTTGGTCAAATACATTTGCGTTGCAGAACATCACAAAGTATTCTGCTTTGGGGGTTTAGAGGGACAGCCTTTTCAATGGAGTTATGAATAAAGAGGGGGGGGGACATACAGGGTGTCCCAGAACTTCGTGTATAAACTTTGAGGGGTGGTAGGGAACATCGTTTGGAATCACAATTACATAGGAAAGAAAGGGCAGAAACGTCTTGTTAACCCTTTCACAGACAGTGGTTAGTATGTGAAACTACAAAATTTTTAATACAAAATGAACATTGACACCAAGATTTTTAGTATGATTTTTCCAATTATTATGCATGTGAAATGTCTGGCTTTCTTCTTTGCAAATACATTTTTCCGCACTTTCTGATGTCATATATATTTTTCATTTTGTGTCATAACTGTGTCTTTGAGCTATCCACGGACAAAGCACTATCATTGCTAACATGTGGAAAAATATGAATGACATCAGAAATTGCGGAAAAATGTATTTGCAAAGAAGAAAAGCCAGACATTTCACATACATAATAAATGGAAAACTCATATTAAAATTCTGGTGTCAACGTTCATTGTGTATTAAAAATTTAGTAGTTTCATATGTAAACCACTGTCTGTGAAAGGGTTAAAAAGACGTTTCCGCCCATGCTTTCTGATGTAATTGTGATTCCAAACGATGTTCTCTATCACCCTCAAAGTTTGTACACGAAGTTCTGGGACACCCTGTATTGTCTACAATATGTCAGCTGTTTATTTTAATTTGATCAACAATATCTGATTATCGCCGGTGAAAACTTCTACCAGTAAACTTGGATAGAATATTTCGACTTATTTTAGAAACTTGTTGAGGGGGGGGGGGACATTTCTGTCACAAATATGGTAAAAAAAAAAATATATATATATATATATTTATTTTTATTAGTGTCAGTTAATTTAGGTGTTATAATCTTTACACAGACACTGACAGAAGATTGTCTTGGTTGTCGCAGTGTGACGGAACTGCTACCGCCAAAGTAAAATCTTGGCAGTAAAAATGAATATAAGTTTCTGGCATTAATTTTGACAGAAATTTTCCATTGATACGGCCAGTGTTGCCAGTGGGCTACTTTTTTTAAATTCAAATTTCTTGATTGACACCACTTTATTGAAACGGTAATATTCCCTTTCTTTTTACCTTAATTAATATGACATTAAACAAGCCTCATTTTACCATTTCATAAAAGTGGTGCCAGTGAAGAATCTGAATTTAAAAAAAGTAGCCCATCTGGCAACACTGGATACGGCGTTTGAATACAGGGAAAATTTCCATTTAAATTTACTTGTGGAGGTTTGCCCTGATGATAATGAGCCCCTTTGAATGCAGTTACAGTTAATACTTTACTATTTTAAACATATTTCATTTTCTTTATCTTAATAGTTCTATGGCCTTTCTCTAAATATTGCAGTTATAATCATATTTATTGGACTTCAATAATTTCTTATGATTTAAATTTTTAAGAGCTTAAAAAGGCTTAAATGCTCTTTAATGCATTTTATGTTATTCTGAATGTTGAAAAAAAGTACTCTTTGATTTATACATACTGAATTTTTGAGTATGTGCCAACATCCGATTTGTCACTTGTTTATAATGTTACATTGTATATAGCTCTGAATTTCGGCCATTCAAATAGCAGTTTGATGTGACTGTGCATACATTATCAGAATGTATGTGTCCCAAAGGATGACATTATTAAAGAGGACTGACAATAGCTTTTTTATATTAATATTTCGTTATTTGTTCAAGCAAATGTAACTAATATGTTTGCAGAAAATTTGCTGTTGTGTTCTTTTCAATTTAATTTGTTTTTGCGTATTTTTCAAATTTAAAACATTGCTCATGCTAAATATACAATATGCTTTATATGTAACGGAGTAAACAATAATCATTTGGATTTGGTGAACAAAGTGAAACATACTGATTGATGCTATCTCTTGTCTTTTTCTCTTAAGTTACCCATAACCTCCTGTAACCTTCACATACACATCTATTTTCTTCACTAGTCTCAAAAAGAATTCATATTATATTGGGTTTCCAAATTTGACCAGTTTTCTTTCGCTTGGTTGTTCTTTCTCAAATCGTATTGGATCCGACTGAAAGAATTTCTAGTCTTTTATAAATTGTCTGTATTGTGATCCTACTAATCGTGAGCATACTGAATTGCTGTCCGCGGGCACCTTCAATCAAACTCACAGAAAATATTTTAATGTTGAACATAACGTTGTCTTATATCTTGAGCTTCACTACAATACTTAAAACTACACCATCGTGGATTCAGCTTTAGCTTTCCATTGTCCAGAATAATAGTTAGAATATCTATAATTCTCAAATGAAATATATTTGAGCAAAACAAAAGAACTGAATACATTGTATAAAATTAATGTAATAATAAAGCTGAGATAGCCATTATAAAGAGCATAGCCGGACAAGCATTGGAAACATGCCTTTCAGTCAAATCATTCGATTTTTTTGCCAGGTGTGTCTACCTCTATGACAATGTATTTCCTCAATTATCACCCTATAAATATTCATATTTTATGAGATAAAATGTTTTTTCGATTTTTTAAAAACCTCATTTTTTTCATAAACTACTGTACCGAATTGCATGCCATTAATTGAGGTTAAAGACAATAAAGATGCGTAACAGGGAATTTTTGTATAATTTTCTGATTATAAAAAGTGTGTGAAAATGCGATTAAAAAATTTGCAAAAAAAAAAAAAAAACATATCTTATAGTTGTCCGAAAATTACCATTTTCTTGTAAAAATTTCTCATATGTGCTCGCAAATTATATATAAATGCCGAAAACTTGCGTTGTAAACTACATATAAATATTTACAAAAATATGTATATAATTTATTAAAATTCATTTAAAGGCGTTATTTGGGGTGCAGCTACTCAACTTCGACATCCGGAGACTTTTTGGAACAATGCCAGAGGACAATGTGTCAATTGATGTATTTTAGTTTTCATTAAGCATATAGGCCATAAATTTAAAAAACTGTCGATACCATTCCGAAATCAAAAACCGATGTTTTGTTTCGGAGACAATAGAGAAAAATATTTTTGCTTGGAAGACAACAACAATCTCCGATATCGAAATGTAACGACCGTTATTATAATGATTTTTATTCTAACATTTTCACCACTTTCAATGAAGAATTATAAGAAAAAGTAATTCCGTTATTTTCTTTCTATCTTTCTTTATTTATTTTTTACAGTGCTAAAATTATTATGGATGTTATTTAGCTAGAACTGAAACGCAATGCGTTCTATTAGTTCTGACGTTTTATCTGGAGTGTGTGGTAATAGACAATTTTTTATTCCAGATGTATGGTTACTAGCATTTTTTTGTTTATTCTAATGGCAGATTTCTGTTGCTATTTAATTCGAAGATAAATATTAGCGAAAGGTGCTTAACCCTTTGAGACCTGGTGGGTAAATTTCTTCAAAATTCCAAATGTCACTTTGGCACCAGTATTTTGCAAAGAAAAAAATTGGTTAACGATATACGCGAAAAAATGTATTAAACATTTTTCAAATAAATTTGGTTGAATTTTCTGGTGCCGTTGTGACATTTCGGAATTAAAATTAAGTGGTAGAAAATTCAACGATCAGAGCTCAAAGGGTTAATTTGAGTTGAAAGAAAAAAATAAGAAAGCTGACAACGTTGGATGATATTTTATATTGAAAAATATATTTCTGTAATTTTGCACCCTTTAATATTTGATAAGGTATTTTTTTTAATAAATAAATATTAGTCCAAAAATACAGTGGAAAAATTAGCAGGAGATTAAAATATTGTAAAGACATAGCAAAAATTTTTTCGAATATATTATAAACTTATATGCTAATACTTAGTCGTGTTCAGTGCTTTAGGCCTCACTTTCAAAAACAGTGACTTTTATGGGTAAAAATAGCTCACACTTGATAATGTATTACATTACTTTATACATAAAAATAAAATTGTAATTTTTCTTTCAAGAAGCTTTTACAACAGTTATATTTCAGATTATCATTCTTTGATAAATTCGTTACGAATAGCAAACATTCGCTACAAAAACCTGTTTTGGATCGAAGTAGTTCACAATTAAGTACACATACGCATTTAACAAGATAGCAACCAGAGCATATCCTTTAGTTGAAAATCTTCAAAATACTAACTATAATTTTTCTTTATAAAAACTGGTGACAAGTATTTTCATTTAAATTGTTTGCTATCACTGTCGTTACAACTGGATATCGAAAAGTGTAGTTTTGTTTTTATGCCAAAAAAATTTTTTCCTGTTGTTGTATGCGACACCAACAACAAATTTGATATCGAAACAATACCGTCAGCGTTGAGAATGATGCCCATGTGTTCATTAAAATTCAAAATGCAGCAATACTTTAAGCGTATGTTCCAAAAATTGTTCCGTAGTCGAAGATGAGTAGCTCCGCCCCAAATAACGTCTTTAAATGAATTTTAATATTTTTTATACATATTTTTGTAAATATTCATATGTAGTACCCAACGCAGACTTTCTGTACTTTTATGTAATATGCAGGCATATATGAGGAATTTTTTACAAGAAAATGGTAATTTTCAGACGACTATAAGATGATTTTTATTTTTGTAAAACTTTTAATCGCTTTTTCACACACTTTTTATAATCAGAAAATTATACAAAAATTCTCAGTTATGCATCTTTAATGTCTATATAAACTCAATTAATAGCATATAATTCGGTTCAGTAGTTTTTGAGAAAATGATGTTTTTTAAAAATCTAAAAAGTATTTTTATCTCATAAAATATCAATATTTATAAGGTGATAATAGGAGAAATACATTTTCAGATACGTAGCCACACATGGGAGAGGGGGGGGGGGGGGATCAAGAAATTTGATTGAAAGGCATGTTTCCAAAGAACACCGACTTAGTTGAACAGTACTTTATAAATAAAGCTTTTCAGTGTAAGATTCTTTTTTGCCTTTGCGTCAATGAAGCTAAAAAGAAAAAAATGCAGATGTATAGATTTTATTTTGCATATGTTTTAATTTGATACTTAAAATAAAACGATTGTCCAATTTTCAGATAATTACATAATTCAGTAACCAATGAAGCAGTTGAAGCTCTGTATTATCCGTTAAAAATAGTTATCAATTATCAATAGCATTCCATCGATCTCTGTGAAATAGAAACTTAGCCTTCTGTTTTTCCCTCGATGACCTAGAAGTAATTGACCAGATGAAAGAATAAAAGTAAGCTAGTTCCTTCTATTACTACTTTTGCTGCGTTAGCTACTTCATTATAGGTTCCTCTGTCTATTCATTTTTTCTGAATAATTACAGTAATTAACTCTTGCTGAAGATCACTAGTAGGGGAAAAGTGGGGGTCCGACCTCAGGAGGGAGGTTCGGAGGAGGAGGGAGTGCACCTCCTCCTCAATCCTCCTCCTGACATAGTCTTGTAACAGAAGGGGTTAAAAGGGGGGGGGGGTTAAATTTTTTCGCGAAATTTGAATATTTTATGCTATAAGAGGGGGGGGGTTAAATTTTTTCGCGAAATTTGAATATTTTATGCTATAAGAGGGGGGGGGCAAAAGGGAGATAATTTTTTTTCTGTGTTTTAGAGTTTGAAGGGAGTTAGAATTTTTAAACCATACTATAGTATGAGGGTGTTTTTTAATTTTAATGTGGGGACTTTAAAATTTTCGGCGTGTTACAGTACGTGGGGTATGTTTTTCGATTGAATTTTGCTGATGTTCATTTAAAAAGGTAATTAAAAATTATGAGTGAAATTTTTTCAACATACTCTAGTATGAGGGATTATTTTTCGAGCGGTGATTTATTAAGAATTTTTTTATAATTTAAACTTAAAAATTTTCAACAGTTTAAATTTATATTGAGTCAAGTGAATCCAAAGAGCTGAGTCAAGTAATCCAATTTAACAAATGAATCATTAAAATTAATTTCGAATAATAATTAAAAGTAAAGAGTGAAAAATCATGAACACACTTTAATTATTTCGGCTTGCTGTAGTATGATAGGTTATTTTAATGTGGTAATTTTTTCAATTGAATTTTGCTGTTGTTCATTTAAAATGGTAATTAAAAAGTAATTAAAAATAAGGAATGAAGCGATTTTTTTTCACTGTGCTTTTAGATGAGGGGTTAAGCGGGTATTTGGGGAAATAGAATTTTTTTCTGTACTATTGTACGAGTGCTTTTTAATTTTAATGTGGTGATTTAAAAATTTTAGGTGCGGTTTACTTTAAGGATTTATTTTTTCGATTTTAAACAGAAATTTTGGGGCGATTGATTTTTTTTTTCACCGTGTTTTAGATAAGGGGTTAAGCGGATATTTCAAGGACATAGAATTTTGTTTTGTTGATCTATAGTATAAGGGTTTTTTAATTTTAATGTGCCGACTTACAATTTTTTGGTGAACTTTAGTTTAAGGATTAATTTTTTTTTATTTTAAGCGGGAATTTTGGGAAGATTGATTTTTTTTTTCACCGTGTTTTAGATAAGGGGTTAAGCGGATATTTTGGGGAAAATTATTATTTTTGAGTACTGATACGCGAAGGGTATTTATTTATTTTTTTTTCGCGAGTTGATATTTTAAAGAAGAACTAATTAAGGAAGGAGCATTCATGGTGAGTTAATGAGTTAATTTTTTTTAAAGGAGTAATTTTGTTAAGATTGAGTTATTTTTTAATGTGTTAGATTTTTAAGCGGCAACAACTTTTAATGGGGAGACTTTAAAATATTTTTCGTACTAGCATTGAATCGCGCTCGTCACCCTAACTGTTCGGAATATGTGGTTTTCTTCGAACCTTGGTGAAAATTTAATTGAATTGATTATTGTTATTATTTTGTGTGTTGTATGTATGTTTGTGTGTTGTATACATGTATGTGTGTGAATGTATGCATGTATGTGTGTGTATGTATGTTTGTGTGTTGTATGCATGTATGTGTGTGTGAATGTATGTATGTATGTGTTGCTTGTATGTGTGTATGTATGTATGTGTTGTATGTATGTGTGTGTATGTATGTATGTGTTGTATGTATGTGCGTGTGTTGTATGTATGTGTGTGTGTGGGTTATGTATGTGTGTGTGTGTTGTATGTATGTGTATGTTGTATGTATGTTTGTGTTGTATGTATGTGCGTGTGTTGTATGTATGTGTGTGTGTTGTATGTATGTGTATGTTGTATGCATGTGTATGTATGTATGTGCCCTACAGTTTGTAGGGTTATTTTGGGATAACAAATCAATTTTAATTACGATACTTTAATTTTTTAGGAGGTAACTTATGAAGTGACTTTTTTCATGCGGAACATTGATTCGAGTTTATTTTAAGACATGAGTATTGAAAGAAAATTCAATTAAATTGGTTTTAAAAAAAATTTCATTAATTAAAAATAATATTGTTTTTAAAATTTGTATATTTCTTAACAGAAGCACTTTAAATTAACTAACAGTATTTTTCTACTAGACAAGCTTCTTGTACAATTTTCTTTAATATTATGAAAAAAATAATAAAAATATTTGCGCTTTAGTGAATCAAGCTATTAATTTTTCATTAACTGATATTCATTTACTATTTAATTAATATATAAAATTTTCATGCAGGTAATAAACTTACTTTAACAGTTTAACGCAAATATCGCACAGCCTTGAAATTGTTCCAGCAAGAAGAATAATCACTATCTGATTTCATTACCTCACAAGCGATAAGTATGATTCATTCTTATCTGATATCGAGAAAAAGGAACATCTTATCTGTGAATCTTAGCTTTTGCGATAGGAACCTAATGTAAGTTTAATCTAATAAGAGTTAATAATAATCTTATTAATTACGATGTCTAATTAAATTGTCTTACAATAATGTCATTTCTTTTGAAAATTTAGGATAAAATAATTTAAATCAAATAAGAGGCTTTTTCACATAGATTAATTTTCAATAAAACTAGACTATTTTTCTATATTTTGTCAGCCAAATGATAAATGTGTCATATTCATATAGGATTAAACTATTATAACTGTCGTATAATTAAAATGAATTTAAGTGATTATAAAAATAAGTGTTCTAAAATTATAAGTGTTTGGGATTCACATGAGTTGATTTTGCGTTATTTAACATTAAGTTTTAGAAAATGCATGTTTTTAAACCCATTATATCTATTTGTGTGTCTATTTCCCTGATGAAATGCGGTTCAAAACATTCAATTTGAAGGCATGTTCTACCATGCGCTTTAATTGAACGACTTGTGCTGGTAAAAATGGATTATGATTAGATAGTTTCATATAAAAACTAATTTTAACTTATGTCACAAATTTTAGCAGGGGGAAGCATTTAAATGTAATGAAGTGAAGGCGTATTTTTATGAATCTTCAAATACATATGGTTTTGTGTATAATAATATATGAATTAAAAATTAAATGAAAAATATGAATTTAAAATTAAAAAATATTTATTAACAATAAATGAAAATATGAATGTCTTATGTAATTTAAAAATATGAATTAAAAATTAAAAAATATTTATTAACAATAAATGAAAATATGAATGTCTTATGTAATTTAAAAATATGAATTAAAAATTAAATAAAAATTATTCATTAATAATAAATGAAAAATATGAATGTCTTATGTAAATAAAAAAATATGAATTAAAAAAATAAAAAATATGAATTTACATTAAGTAAAAAATATAAATGTCTTATGTAATTAAAAAACATATGAATTTAAATTAAGTAAAAAATATTCATTAACAATTAATGAAAAATATATATGTCTTATATAATTAAAAATTAAATGAAAACTATTTATGAGAGACACATTGAAAAATATTCTTACCTT
The DNA here is from genome assembly GCA_964019185.1 of Maratus speculifer. NCBI lineage: Eukaryota > Metazoa > Arthropoda > Arachnida > Araneae > Salticidae > Maratus > Maratus speculifer. Next base: position 53,103,629 of record OZ025293.1, read on the forward strand.
AAACTTTCTTTCACCAGACATCCACAGCAACCGACTACCTTGCTTGGCTGTTGGAAACTGACTAATAATCATATATTCTTATGTTAAGGGATTTTTCGAAAGCTGAAATTAAGAGTTTATTCATATCAAATATAATTAATATCATGTTTAATTAAAAAGGGACTTAATTTATTTAATAATGTCATAATTAAGAATTTAATTAAATTCTAATATAATTTTTTAATCTTAATTAATAGAATAAAAAAGAGATTCTTTTCAAAATTTTCAAGAAACACCATGTCATTATTAAGCAATATTTTCAACAACTACAAACTTTAATCACGATGAGTCATCACTGAGAATATTACTAAATATTTTCATATTAACAAAGAAAATTAATTTTGAATACCAACTATTAAACATATTCTTTTCTTCTCGTATGTTATAAAAACAAGTTTAGATAGCCAAATTTATTGATATATTTCGTTGTGTGTCGAATCCTTCTTTACTAATTATCGTTAAAATTATTCATTTACCAATGATTTAAACTTCACATTTTAAAGTTAATTATATAATATACCAACATTTAATTATAATAAGTATAATTTTATTAAAAATACTGAAGAAAATAAAATTTATAGTAAGTAAAACTTTAAAACGCCAATCAAATGTATTAAAGAACAACAACAACAAACTTGCAATTAACAGTTGCATAAATTTAAATATTTATATATAGATTTATATATATATTCATATATATCACGCAATAATAAAAGGAATTACCTAATCATTCATAAAAATTCTTCCCTTAAACAATCCCATGTATGTTAGTAAGAATATTATACTAAGTTTTCAAAAAGATTATAAGTATTTCCAAATTAACAAAGAAAATTGACTATTAAATATCAAATAATGGATATACAATTTTAACACTCACATTTTCCAATGTACTTAGCAACCAAATTTAATGGTATTTAAACATGTCTTCTTAATTTTTTTTCAATTTCCTTTAAATATTTAGCTTCTTCTTCACAATTTTATCGAGAAGTACGTGATGCATACCACTCAACTTCATTAATTTAATCAATCACCACCTAATTGAAACTTTATATTTTCATTGTTTTTTATACTAGTGTTTATCAAATGATTGTACATTTTAAACAATCATTACTATCTTCAAAATATTGAAAATTATACAAGAAATCATTTAAATTCTAACATCGAACAGGAGAAGATTTTCCAATCTGAAACCTTTAAAAGAAAAATCATTCACGATTCCATGCAACATGCACTGAGATATTTACTTTCTGAAAATTTTATAAAAATACTAATTTTGATCTGTTTACAAGAAAAGGGGGTTTACCCTTATGACTACTTAACCTGCTTTGAAAAATTTAATGAAAAGGAGCTTCCCTCACCTTCTGTATTTTTTAATGATCTCACAGATGAGGGCATCACTGAAGAAGATTATGAACATGCGCAGAAGGTTTGGACAACGTTCAACATGAAGTCGCTGGGAAAATATCACGATCTGTATGTTTAGACAGACGTTCTTTTATTAGATGATGTATTTGAAAACTTCAGGGGGTTGTCATAGCTGCCAACATCTTCCGCTTTTTCAGCCCGGAAAAATTTTACAGCAAATTTTACTTTTTCAAATCGCCATAATGCGCTGATTAAATATAAGGCAAATATTTCTGTTAAATTTTTCCGGGTCAAAAAATCAGAAAAGTTGGCAGCTATGGGTTGTGTAAGCAATTTTGTGATATTGATTGCGCACGATTGATGACACAGCTCTTGGCAAGCTTGTTTGAAAATGTCTGAAACACTTAGAGTTACTCGCAGGTTTCGAACCCACAGTCATCCAATCATATTTCTCATTTTTAACAGGCGAAGCTAACCATTGGGCCATTAAGGTCCGTAATTTAGTAACTAAAAAGTAAGAAAGATCATCGAAAGTGGTTACTTCACACATGCAAAAATAATTTTTATTGTGACTGAACATACAAAAATCACGAAGAAAAGAAAAAAATCACATATGTTTTGGATTACTTTAAGATTTTAGGAGTCACCTCATCAGTTAAATAGACATGCACTTTTCTTATGAATCACTACTTATGCTTAAATTTTCTAACACTTGCTTATATGAAATGTATTATATTTTAGTTTATAAGTGATAGTGTGATTACTTATTAATAATTTTAGTGTCATTAAAAAAAATTAAAAAATCAAACGTTAATAATTAATTAAAAAAATACAAGTCAGTATTAAAGGATTGAACAAATTATTAAAATAATTTCACAAAACTTTTTAAATTATTTAAAAATGTTTCACTAATATTTAGTAATCGACAAATTTTAATGTTCATAATCATTTATGTGACTTAGGTTTTCTGTTTTAACTGTTAAGTTATTAGATTCTCCCTTCAAGTACATCTCATTGATATGTTTTAATCAACCAATCAACCATTCAACTGTTTTCACAATCAACTATTATGTGAGTTAGGTTTTCAGTTTTAATTGTTAAGTTATTACACCCCCCTTCATTTACATCTTATTGATAAGTTTTCAACAACCAACCACCCAACTTTTTTCGTAATCGACTATTTATTTACCCTAGCAACCAGCTATTTGCTTACCCTAGTAACCAAAAAGCTTTTATCGACACATGAACAAAATTTTTAAGATGTAAGACTCTTCATTTTCATTCAAAAAAAACAGACTTATGTAATAAATTTTTTCTTTACTTAAATGAAACCTTCACATGTGTATGGTAAAACTTGGAAAATTTCATTTAATGCGCAAATTTAAAGTTAACAGATAAGGTCTTAACACATCTTTTAGCATTTTACTAACACTTTACCAAATATCTTTAGAAAACAACAGAATTTAAAATAATTATTTTAATAAAAATTCTCTTTTGTAAGTGACATTATTAAACTAACTTGAAAAATTAACTTGGCAAAGCAGGTTTCCACTATTCCAACTAATTAATATTCATAAGTTTTATATGATAAACAACCTGTTTGGTTATGTCCCAGCATGGCTTTATAAAGTGTATCTAAAATAACCTTTAATATTAATGTTTAAAAATATGCAGTTAGTCGTTCAAAGATAATTATTTACACTTCTATTATTTAAAAACATTTTTAAATAAAATTATTACTGTTGCCAAATTATCTAAGTGTTATAAAATGTGCATGCAAAACTTTTAATTCTAATTTTCACATTTTATTTTTTCAAGTTATTGTTTTCAAGGTGTACTAAAATTTGGAAAAAAATAATTTTCATGCATAATTAAATTAAAATAGTTAAATAATATATAAACATTCAACATTCTATACTCACCTAATCCAACATCATCACAAAAGCACGTACTACTCAGTCGAATGTTTGTGAAGAAATGAAAAATTCAAAGTCCTTATCAGAAAATGTTATCAGATAACCTGATCAAAAGATCTGTGACGTCATAGAACATATGACATCAACTGGTCACGTGATGTATATCACGTGACTAGTGCTTTGTTTTCGAGATGGGTTCTTATAAAAATTCATTTATTAAGTAATTTAATCATTCTAATAATTATTAATTGATTAATCAATTAAACTTATTAATTAGTTTAATTAATTAATCTTATTAATTAGTTTAATTAATTAATCTTATTAATTAGTTTAATTAATTAATCTTATTTTTTGTAGTTGTTCAAAATATTGCTTAATAATGACTTGTTGTTTCTTGAAAATTTTGAAAAGAATCTCTTTTTTATTCTATTAATTAAATTAAAAAATTATATTAGAATTTAATTAAATTCTTAATTATGACATTTTTAAATAAATTAAGTCCCTTTTTAATTAAACATGATATTAATTATATTCGATATGAATAAACTCTTACTTTCAGATTTGAACCTGTCATTTTTACTTATCTAGTGAGTCAGCTTTCGAAAAATCCCTTAACATAAGAATATATGATTATCAGTCAGTTTCCAACAGCCAAGCAAGGTATTCGGTTGCTGTGGATATCTGGTGAAAGAAAGATTAAGGTAAGAATATTTTTCAATGTGTCTCTCATAAATAGTTTTCATTTAATTTTTAATTATATAAGACATATATATTTTTCATTAATTGTTAATGAATATTTTTTACTTAATTTAAATTCATATGTTTTTTAATTACATAAGACATTTATATTTTTTACTTAATGTAAATTCATATTTTTTATTTTTTTTAATTCATATTTTTTTTTATTTACATAAGACATTCATATTTTTCATTTATTATTAATGCATAATTTGTATTTAATTTTTAATTCATATTTTTAAATTACATAAGACATTCATCTATATATTTTTTAATTCATATTTTTAAATTACATAAGACATTCATATTTTCATTTATTGTTAATGAATATTTTTTAATTTTTAATTCATATATTATTACACACAAAACCATATGTATTTAAAGATTCATAAAAATACGCCTTCACTTCATTACATTTAAATGTTTCCCCATGCTAAAATTTGTGACATAAGTTAAAATTAGTTTTTATATGAAACTATCTAATCATAATCCATTTTTATCAGCACAAGTCGTTCAATTAAAGCGCATGGTAGAACATGCCTTCAAATTGAATGTTTGAACCGCATTTCATCAGGGAAATAGACACACAAATAGATATAATGGGTTTAAAAACATGCATTTTCTAAAACTTAATGTTAAATAACGCAAAATCAACTCATGTGAATCCCAAACACTTATAATTTTAGAACACTTATTTTTATAATCACTTAAATTCATTTTAATTATACGACAGTTATAATAGTTTAATCCTATATGAATATGACACATTTATTATTTGGCTGATAAAATATAGAAAAATAGTCTAGTTTTATTGAAAATAAATCTATGTGAAAAAGCCTCTTATTTGATTTAAATTATTTTATCCTAAATTTTCAAAAGAAATGACTTTATTGTAAGACAATTTAATTAGACATCGTAATTAATAAGATTATTATTAACTCTTATTAGATTAAACTTACACTAGGTTCCTATCGCAAAAGCTATGATTCACAGATATGATGACCCCTTTTTCTCGATATCAGATAAGAATGAATCATACTTATCGCTTGTGAGGTAATGAAATCAGATAGTGATTATTCTTCTTGCTGGAACAATTTCAAGGCTGTGCGATATTTGCGTTAAACTGTTAAAGTAAGTTTATTACCTGCATGAAAATTTTAAATATTAATTAAATAGTAAAATCAGGTAATGAAAAATTAATAGCTTGATTCACTAAAGCGCAATTATTATTATTTTTTTTTCATAATATTAACGAAAATTGTACAAGAAGCTTGTCTAGTATAAAAATACTGTTAGTTAATTTAAAGTGCTTCTGTTAAAAATTATACAAATTTTTGAAACAATATTATTTTTAATAGCTAAAACCTTGTGTGGAAGAATACAATAATTAAAATCAACGTTTAACACACAATACACAAACACACACCACATACGTATACGTTTCGCGAGGACCAGGGCTCGCTTCCTCAGTGTATAAAAGTTCAAATGTTAAAAACAGAAAAAACCCCCAACTGACAGCAAGTCAGAGACCCAAATGATCGCAAACATAATACCAAAATACCCACAAGCTTCAGCAACCAATAAGATTAAACCGGAAATGAGGTGTTATGACACAATAAATCTAACCAGAAAGTTGAGATGTACGGTACACTTGAAAGATCATTAACCAAGGAGTTTTTTGCTTTATGTATATGGAGTGCTTCGAAAAAAGTCTAACGGAGTAGTGCATTTTTGGATAATAGTAGCAGAGGTAAAATTAAAATTATGGCCCTCCTCCCAACAATGAGAAGCAATAGAGGAATTCTTTAACTCTTTTCTTTTAACATAACCTATATGTTCAGCGACTCTTTTTCTGAGTTTACGTTTTGTTTGTCCAATATAGGACAAACCACACTGACATTGTATACTGTAAATACCCCCAATGATCCAGAGGAGAAATTTGATCTTTTAATTGAGAAAAGGTTAATTTATTGAATGGTTTAAATACTACTTTCAAATCATAATGTTTCAAAATATTTGCAACTTTAAAGCTAATGCTTTGATAAAACGGGAAAATAATTAAACTAGAATAAGAAACAGGTGTAACAGAAGAATCAGGATCATCGAGATGTTTATAAAAACTATGAGAAATTAATTTATTGATATATGATAAACTGCAGCCACGATCTATAGCAACTGATCTTATGTAATTTAACTCATCAGTAAGAGAACTGTTATCTGAACAAATTAAGTGAGCTCTATTAATTAAATACATAAAAGCAGAAGCTTTCTGAGAAGGGGGGTGACATGAATTAAAATGGGGGGGGGCAGTGTGACAGCAAAGGGTTTACGGTAAACACGGGTGTCAAAAGAGGTTAATTGACGAGTGACTAAAACGTCAAGAAATGGCAATTTGTTATCGTTTTCAACTTCATAAGTGAATTGAATGACTGGATCTATTTGATTTAAAATAGTCAAAATATTATCAACAGGAGAAACAGAGGGGTCGATGAGTGCAAAAGAATCATCGACGTATCTGCAATAAAATGGGAAACTGATGAAATTAAACATTTTAACTTCAAAATAATGCATATATAGATCAGCTAGGAAAGGGCTAAGGGGGTTGCCGATAGCTAAACCATCAGATATGGAATAGAATTGGTTGGAAAATTTAAAAGTATTTTGTTTTAAACAAATGTTGAATAAATCAACAATATGATTAATTTCGTGATCAGTGTAATGGAATTCTTTTAATCTGAGAGTGAGGCATTGAATTGCACCAAGAACAGGAACATGCGTGAACAGAGATGTGACATCAAATGAAACCATTCTAAAAGAGGGGGAGGGGGTATAGTTCTTAATGAGAGCAACAGAGCAAAAGAGCTTGAATTCTTAAGGGCCTACATCAGTAACGCTCCGAGATAGAACGGCTAATGTTATTTCAATGGAAGAAATTTATCGCTTTCATTCCTTTGCATTTTGCTCAAATTTAATATTTTTTGTTGTTTTGAAAACCTGTAGGTTTAAACTATGCACGTCATTCTGAAATTTTATTTCTTTTTTTAATTTTAAGGCGATACAAGTGCGTTATTTTATAGTCTTTAAAATTCACCTTTAATGTCTTATTACGAAAAATCTGTTTGACATTTTAAAATTTGGTAAAACAGCATGCAGAGTTTAATTATTTAGCTTTCAGAAAATGTTTTTTATTTTGATTTTTACAAAAATTTAATCTATGCTATTTGTATAAAAAGTTGAAATACTTTGATTTAAAAGAGTCGAAAATGGTGTTTAACTCCGCCTTTAAAAGGGAGACGCCTTAAAAGCAATTAGGGTGAAAGACGATATGGGTTTACCTCCAGGGAGTCTTACAGGGACGAAGGTGTAAAATCTTGCCTGTGGCTATTAGTAAAATGTTGTTTGCTGGTTTAGGATAAAAAAATAAAAACATCCTTTCCTGAATACATGATAGTTCGATCAAAAAATGAATTTCAGAAATGATGTAAATAGATGTTGATTTCAAAAAGTTTGTTTAACTAGGCATTCAATCTCAAATGTACTTTAAAAGCATTATTGATTTCGAATAAAAACACATTTAACATTTTTATTATTTTTCTTCCATATATTTGAAGTTTAATTTCTAAAAAAGATTCTTTAATTGCGGACAACATCAAAATGAAATATTCGTTAATTTATAAAAAATAATAGAATTAACTTTTTGTCATCTGCAGACGACAAAGGGAAAAGAAGAAAGGGCAGAAAGAAAATAACAATGGTTCTGACATTAAAAATGAATAGATATATTCGCGAATAAATACATTTGTATTAAATTTTTCTTATCATTCTTTTAGACAATTCTTAATGAATTAGTTTAAATGTTCCTTTTCTTAAATATTTCATAAATATTTATATTTTAATCAATAAAAGTTTGCAGTATACCCACTCTAAAATATAAAGTAATTATTATGCAATTCATGATTAAATTGGATAACACTAATTTAAAAGATAGAAATATATTTATTTTGACACTTCTATCGAAAATTATGACTAATTTACAATACTTTAGAAAATATATTCTATTGCGGTAAAATTCACATCCGTAAATGATATATTTATGCTTTATTGTATATAAATTGTCTTTCCTTTGTTTTTCCTTTTCAGAAAGATAAACGAATGATTTTTAAAGTTTTTATACTATTTTAACTAAATAATACGCATATATTCCAAAGCCTGTCATAGTCTAACTGATCTAAGTTTTAGAATAGCGGTTTTTTCAGTCACGCAAAAAGACAAACTCAATTATACTAAACCTATGGAAGATTTTTTTAAAGATACCATATTTTCATTCCAATTTTTAATTATTTTTTTTCTGCATAGTATAGCTGACGATGGTTTGTATAGAGGCCGCTTTTTACTTTTTTCGATACTGATTGTAGATTTTAAATATGAGGATAATATCACTTTTGAAAACGGTTCCGAAAATGAAACTGTCCTGTAAAGAAAATTAAAAAAGTAGAAAAAGGCCTTTGAAGAGATCGCTCTGAGCTATTAAAGGGAAAAATATTAAAATGCAGACGAGACTTATTTATAAATTTCGACCGTTGGATTATCGTCGAAAAAATTATCATAAGCTAGTAAATTGTTTCGTTTGATTAAAGTTTATATATATATATATATATATATATACCCGTAAAATAAATCGAAAAAATAGAAAATGACCTTTGTGCAAATCGATATCAACTAGGCAAAGTAAAAAAAAAAAAAAAACTATTAAAACACAGACGATAAACTTTTATAAATTTCTTTCATAGCATTAGTTTTAAAGCGAAGGCATTGTTTCGTTTAACTGCAGTAGCCTCTTTCAAATAAACGAAATCGTAAAAGCTATTCAATGTAAGAGAAAAAAAAAAATTTAAATGTAGGCGAGATATTTTTATAAATTTCTACAATGGGATTTCGCTTGACTGAAGTAAGTCACATTAAAATACCTGTATCGAAATCAAAAATTGTAATACGGCCTTTGAACAGAAAGATCTCAGCTGTTCAATATAAAAAAGATTATTAAAATATAGACGAGATATTTCTATAAATTTCTGTGATAGAATTTCGCTTCATTGAAGTAAGCCCCTTTAAAATACCCGTAAAAAATCGAAAAAAATATAAAGCGGTATTTGTACAGAAATATCTCAGAAATTCAATGCTAAAAGAATAATTTAAAAAATAAAAATGTTGACAAGATATCTTTATAAATTTCTATAATGGGACTTCTCTCTATTCAAGTAAGCCACTTTAAAATACACGTAAAAAATCGAAAAAATGTAAAAAGGTGTTTGTACAGAGAAATCTTCGATATCTAATGCCCCCCCTCCCCGAAAAAAAGTTTAAAGACAATTAAAATACAAACGAGATATCTTTAAAAATTTCTAAAATGTGATTTAGATCTATTGAAGTAAGTCACTTTAAAATACCCGTAACAAAATCGAAAAGATATAAAACGTTCTTTGTAAAGAAAGATATCAGTTATATAATGAAAAAAAATTACAAGTATTAAAATGATCTTTACAAACGACTTTTAAATGATCTTAAAGATATCTTTATAAATTTCTACCATGGGATTTTACTTGATTGAGGTAATCATCAGTTAATATTTACTTGTAGACGAGATATCTTTATAAATTTCTAACATTCAATGCTAAAAAAATCATTTAAAAATATTAAAATGTAGAAGAGAAAAATATATATTTATATGAACTTCAAAACTTCATAGGATTTCGCTTGATTGAAGTAAGCCCCTTTAAAACTCCCATAACAAAATCCAAAAAATATAAAACGGTCTTTGTACCGAAAGATCTCAGATATCCAATGCCAAAAAAACATTTAAAAATATTTAAATGTAGAAAAGATATCTTTATAAATTTCTACTAAAGGATTCCGCTTGACTGAAGTAGCCTCTTTGAACACCTGTAAACAAAACCAAAAAAGTACAATACGGTTTTAACACCGAAAAATCTCAGCTATCCAATGACAAAAAAATCATTTTAAAATATTAAAATGTAGAAGAGATATTTTTATAAATTTCTACCATTGGAATTCACTTGACTGAAGTAGCCTCATTAAAACACCTGTAAACAAAATCAAAAAAGTACAAAACGGTCTTTGTGCCGAAAAATTTCATCTATCCAATGCCAAAAAATCATTTAAAAATATTAAAATGTAGAAGAGATATTTTTATAAATTTCTACAATTGTATTTCACTTGACTGAAATAGCTTTTTTAAAATTCCCCTAAACAAAGACGAAAAAGTACAAAACGGTCTTTGTACCGAAAGATCTGAGATATCGAATGGCAAAAAATAATTTAAAAATATTAAAATGTAGAAGAGATATTTTTATAAATTTCTACCATTGGATTTCACTTGACAGAAGTAGCTTTTTTAAAATTCCCCAAATAAAAGTCTAAAAAGTACAAAACGGTCATTGTACCGAAAGATCTTAGCTATCCAATGACAAAAAAATCATTTAAAACTATTAAAATGTAGAAGAGATATTTTTATAAATTTCTACCAATGGATTTCACTTGACTGAAGTAGCCTCTTTAAAACACCTGTAAACATATTAAAAAAAGTACAAAAGGGTCTTTGTACCGAATGATCTCAGCTATCCAATGTCAAAAAAATCACTTAAAAATATTAAAATGTAGAAGATATATTTTTATAAATTTCTACCAATGGATTTCACTTGACTGAAGTAGCCTCTTTAAAACACCTGTAAACAAAGTCGAAAAAGTACAAAACGGTCTTTGTACCGAAAGATCTTAGCTATCCCATAACAACAGAATCATTTAAAAATATCAAAATGTAGACGAGATATTTTTATAAATTTCTACCATTGGAATTCACTAATTCCCCTAAACAAAGTCGTAAAAGTACAAAACGGTCTTTGTACCGAAAGATCTTAGCTATCCAATGACAAAAAAATCATTTAAAAATATTAAAATGTGGTAGAGATATTTTTATAAATTTCTACCATTAGATTTCACTTGACTGAAGTAGCTTTTTAAAAATTCCCCTAAACAAAGTCGTAAAAGTACAAAACGGTCTTTGTACCGAAAGATCTTAGCTATCCAATGACAAAAAAATCATTTAAAAATATTAAAAATGTAGAAGAGATATTTTTATAAATTTCTACCATTGGAATTAAGTAGCCTCACTAAAACACCTGTAAACAAAATCAAAAAAGTACAAAACGGTCTTTGCACCGAAAGATCTCAGCTATCCAATGACAAAAAAAAATCATTTAAAAATATTAAAATGTAGAAGAGATATTTTTATAAATTTCTACCAATGGATTTCACTTGACTGAAATAGCTTTTTTAAAATTCCCATAAACAAAGTCGAAAAAGTACAAAACGGTCTTTGTACAGAAAGATCTGAGATATCGAATGCCAAAAAATATTTTAAAAATATTAAAACGTAGAAGAGATATTTTTATAAATTTCTTCCATTGGATTTCACTTGACTGAAGTAGCTTTTTTAAAATTCCCTTAAACAAAGTCGAAAAAGTACAAAACAGTCTTTGTGCCGAAAGATCTGAGATATCCAAAGCAAAAAAAAAAAAAAAAAAAAAAAAAAAAAAAAACATTTAAAAACATTAAAATGTAGAAGATATTCTTTTTTTTTGTTATTACTACCATTTGATTTCACTTGACTGAAGTAGCTTTTTTAAAATTATCCTAAACAAAGTCGAAAAAGTACAAAACGGTCTTTGTACCGAAAGATCTGAGATATCAAATGCCAAAAAATCATTTAAAAATCTTAAAAAAAAAAAAAAAAAAAAAAAAAAAAGATATACTTATAAAATTCTACTATAGGATTTTGCTTGAATGAAGTAGCTTCTTTAAAACAGCTCTAAACAAAATCAAATAAAAAAGAATACTGCCCAGTTAAACTGAAGGCATTGAGCTCACAGGCTACAAATACTAATTGCACATTAAAGCTTTATATTTTCAAGGGTTAATTCCGTTCGAAAAAAAATTAAGAAGGGGAAACAGCTCTCCCCTTTTCTCTTTTTTTATACTTAATCATTGAACCTCCTATACTATCAAAGATATGCTTTATCATATAAAAAATCTATATCCAAAATTCAGAGCAAATTAGATAATTCTTAATAAAAACCCATTTAGCATTTATATAATTTAAAAAGAGTTATCCCCCTCTTTTATACTTAACCATTAAACTTCCAAAACTATTCAGAGATTTGAACGAAATCTGAAAATTCTGCTTGAAAAACCCATTTGTATAAATTAAGGGGGGGGGGACATTAGAACCCCTGTTCCCCTTATTTATACTTATTCAATGAACACCTAATAACAGTCACGGAATCGCCTCATCAGAATGATCCTAATCTAAATTTTGAACGAAAATTAATTCTGCATGAAAATCCCATTTATATCAACTAACGGGGGGGGGGGCATTAGAGCCCCTGTTCCCCCTATTTATACTTATTCAATGAACACCTAATAACAGTCATGGAATCGCCTCATCAGAATGATCCTAATCTAAATTTTGAACGAAAACTTAATTCTGCATGAAAATCCCATTTATATCAACTAACGGGGGGGGGCATTAGAACCCCTGTTCCCCCTATTTATACTTAATCAATGAACACCTAATAACAGTCACGGAATCGCCTCATCAGAATGATCCTAATCTAAATTTTGAAAACTTAATTCTGCATGAAAATCCCATCTATATCAACTAACGGGGGGCATGAGCCCCCCGTTCCCCCTCTTATACATATCGAATGAACTCCAAAAACTAATCAGGGAAGCGCCTTGTCAGGATATACCTACATACAAAATTTCAAGTGGATCGGATATTTTTATCATGAGTTATCGTTTTACGTACGAACATATATACAGAACGGACGGGCACATGAGCTCTCAGGCTGTGATAGCCTGTGAGCTAAAAAAGTACAAAACAGTCTTTATACCGAAAGATCGCAACTATGAAATGCCAAAAAAATCATTTAAAAATATTAAAATGTAGAAGAGATATTTTTATGAATTTCTACCTTTGGATTTCACTTGACTGAAACAGCTTTTATAAAATTCCCTTAAGCAGAGTCGAAAAAGTACAAAACGGTCTTTGCACCGAAAGATCTCAGCCATCCCATGACAAAAAAAATCATATAAAAATATTAAAATGTAGAAGAGATATATTTATAAATTTCTACCATTGGATTTCACATCACTGAAGTAGCTTTTTTAAAATTCCCCTAAACAGAGTCGAAAAAGTACAAAACGGTCTTTGCACCGAAAGATCTGAGATATCGAATGCCAAATATTAATTAACAGATATTAAAATGTAGAAGAGATATTTTTCTAAATTTTTACCATTGGATTTCACATCACTGAAGTAGTTTTTTTTTAAATTCCCCTAAACAAACTCAAAAAAGTACAAAACGGTCTTTGTACCAAAAGGTCTGAGATATCGAATGCCAAATAATAATTTACAAATATTAAAATGTAGAAGAGATATTTTTATAAATTTCTACCATTGGATTTCACTTCACTGAAGTAGCTTTTTTAAAATTCCCTTAAACAGAGTGGAAAAAGTACAAAGCGGTCTTAACACCGAAAAATCTTAGCTATCCAATGACAAAAAAAAATCATTTTAAAATATTAAAATGTAGAAGAGAAATTTTTATAAATTTCTACCATCGGAATTCACTTGACTGAAGTAGCCTCATTAAAACACCTGTAAACAAAATCAAAAAAATACAAAACGGTCTTTGTACCGAAAAATTTCAGCTATCCAATGCCAAAAAATCATTTAAAAATATTAAAATGTAGAAGAGATATTTTTATAAATTTCTACAATTGTATTTCACTTGACTGAAATAGCTTTTTTAAAATTCCCCTAAACAAAGACGAAAAAGTACAAAACGGTCTTTGTACCGAAAGATCTGAGATATCGAATGGCAAAAAATAATTTAAAAATATTAAAATGTAGATGAGATATTTTTATAAATTTCTACCATTGGATTTCCCTTGACAGAAGTAGCTTTTTTAAAATTCCCCAAATAAAAGCCTAAAAAGTACAAAACGGTCTTTGTACCGAAAGATCTTAGCTATCCAATGACAAAAAAAGTCATTTAAAAATATTAAAATGTAGAAGAGATATTTTTATAAATTTCTACCAATGGATTTCACTTGACTAAAGTAGCCTCTTTAAAACACCCGTAAACATATTAAAAAAAGTACAAAACGGTCTTTGTACCGAAAGATCTGAGATATCGAATGCCAAAAAATATTTTAAAAATATTAAAATGTAGAAGAGATATTTTTATAAATTTCTTGCATTGGATTTCACTTGACTGAAGTAGCTTTTTTAAAATTCCCTTAAACAAAGTCGAAAAAGTACAAAACAGTCTTTGTGCCAAAAGATCTGAGATATCCAAAGCAAAAAAAAAAAAAAAAAAACATTTAAAAACATTAAAATGTAGAAGATATTCTTTTTTTTTTTTTTTTTTTTTTTTTTTTTTTTTTTTTTTGTTATTACTACCATTTGATTTCACTTGACTGAAGTAGCTTTTTTAAAATTATCCTAAACAAAGTCGAAAAAGTACAAAACGGTCTTTGTACCGAAAGATCTGAGATATCGAATGCCAAAAAATCGTTTAAAAATCTTTAAAAATAAAAAGATATATTTATAAAATTCTGCTATAGGATTTTGCTTGAATAAAGTAGCTTCTTTAAAACACCTCTAAACAAAATCAAAAAAATACAAAACAGTCTTTGTACCGAAAGATCGCAGCTATGAAATGCCAAAAAAATCATTTAAAAATATTAAAATGTAGAAGAGATATTTTTATAAATTTCTACCATTGGATTTCACTTGACTGAAGTAGCTTTTTTAAAATTCCTCTAAACAAAGTCGAAAAAGTACAAAACGGTCTTTGTACAACGGTCTTTGTCTAGCTAAAGATCTAAGCTATCCAATGACAAAAAAATCATTTAAAAATATTAAAATGTAGAAGAGATATTTTTATAAATTTCTACCATTGGATTTCACTTGATTGAAACAGCTTTTATAAAATTCCCTTAAACTGAGTCGAAAAAGTACAAAACGGTCTTTGCACCGAAAGATCTCAGCCATCCCATGACAAAAAAATCATATAAAAATATTAAAATGTTGAAGAGATATGTTTATAAATTCTTACCATTGGATTTCCTTTGATTTAAGTAGCTTTTTTAAAATTCCCCTAAACAAAGTCGAAAAAGTACAAAACGGTCTTTGTACCAAAAAATCTGAGATATCGAATGCCAAATAATAATTTACAAATATTAAAATGTAGAAGAGATATTTTTATAAATTTCTACCATTGGATTTCACTTCACTGAAGTAGCTTTTTTTAAAATTCTCCCAAACAAAGTCAAAAAAGTACAAAACGGTCTTTGTACCAAAAGATCTGAGATATCGAATGCCAAATAATAATTTACAAATATTAAAATGTAGAAGAGATATTTTTATAAATTTCTACCATTGGATTTCACTTCACTGAAGTAGCTTTTTTAAAATTCCCTTAAACAGAGTCGAAAAAGTACAAAACGGTCTTTGCACAGAAAGATCTCAGCCATCCCATGACAAAAAAATCATTTAAAAATATTAAAATGTAGAAGAGATATTTTTATAAATTTCTACCATTGGATTTCATTTGACTGAATTAGCCTCTTTAAAACACCTGTAAACAAAATCAAAAAAGTACAAAACGGTCTTTGTACCAAAAGATCTGAGATATCGAATGACAAATACATTAATTTTTAAATATTAAAATGTAGAAGAGATATTTTTATAAAATTCTACCATTGGATTTCACTTGATTGAAACAGCTTTTATAAAATTCCCTTAAACAGAGTTGAAAAAGTACAAAACGGTCTTTGCACCGAAAGATCTGAGATATCGAATGCCAAATAATAATTTACAAATATTAAAACGTAGAAGAGATATTTTTATAAATTACTACCATTGGATTTCACTTCACTGAAGTAGCTTTTTTAAAATTCCCCTAAACAAAGTCAAAAAAGTACAAAACGGTCTTTGTACCAAAAGATCTGAGATATCGAATGCCAAATAATAATTTACAAATATTGAAATGTAGAAGAGATATTTTTATAAATTTCTACCATTGGATTTCACTTGACTGAAGTAGCTTTTTTAAAATTCCTCTAAACAAAGTCGAAAAAGTACAAAACGGTCTTTGTACAGAAAGATCTAAGCTATCCAATGACAAAAAAATCATTTAAAAATATTAAAATGTAGAAGAGATATTTTTATAAATTTCTACCATTGGATTTCACTTGACTGAAGTAGCTTTTTTAAAATTCCCCTAAACAAAGTCGAAAAAGTACAAAACGGCCTTTGTACCGAAAGATCTGAGATATCGAATGCCAAAAAATAATTTAAAAATATTAAAATGTAGAAGAGATATTTTTATAAATTCCTACCACTGGATTTCACTTGACTGAAGTAGATTTTTTAAAATTTCCCTAAACAAAGTAGAAAAAGTACAAAACGGTCTTTGTAGAGAAAGATCTAAGCTATCCAATGACAAAAAAATCATTTAAAAATATTAAAATGTAGAAGAGATATTTTTATAAATTCCTACCATTGGATTTCATTTGACTGAAGTAGCCTCTTTAAAACACCTGTAAACAAAATCAAAAAAGTACAAAACGGTCTTTGTACCAAAAGATCTGAGATATCGAATGACAAATATATTAATTTTTAAATATTAAAATGTAGAAGAGATATTTTTATAAAATTCTACCATTGGATTTCACATCACTGAAGTATCTTTTTTAAAATTCCCCTAAACAGAGTCGAAAAAGTACAAAACGGTCTTTGTACCGAAAGATCTGAGCTATCCCATGACAAAAAAATTATTTAAAAATATTAAAATGTAGAAGAGATACTTTTAGAAATTTCTAGCATTGGATTTCACTTGACTGAAGTAGCTTTTTTAAAATTCCCCTAGAGAAAGTCGAAAATGTAAAAAACGGTCTTTGTACAGAAAGATCTCAGCCATCCCATGACATAAAAATCATTTAAAAGTATTAAAATGTAGAAGGCATATTTTTATAAAATTCCTACAATTGGATTTCACTTGACTGAAGTAGCTTTTTTAAAATTCCCCTAAACAAAGTCGAAAAAGTACAAAACGGTCTTTGTAGAGAAAGATCTAAGCTATTCAATGACAAAAAAATCATTTAAAAATATTAAAATGTAGAAGAGATATTTTTATAAATTGCTACCATTGGATTTCACTTGACTGAAGTAGCTTTTTTAAAATTCCCCTAAACAAAGTCGAAAAAGTACAAAACGGTCTTTGTACCGAAAGATCTGAGATATCGAATGCCAAAAAATAATTTAAAAATATTAAAATGTAGAAGAGATATTTTTATAAATTCCTACCACTGGATTTCACTTGACTGAAGTAGATTTTTTAAAATTTCCCTAAACAAAGTCGAAAAAGTACAAAACGGTCTTTGTAGAGAAAGATCTAAGCTATCCAATGACAAAAAAATCATTTAAAAATATTAAAATGTAGAAGAGATATTTTTATAAATTTCTACCATTGGATTTCACTTGACTGAAGTAGCTTTTTTAAAATTCCCCTAAACCAAGTCGAAAAAGTAC
The DNA here is from genome assembly GCA_964019185.1 of Maratus speculifer. Taxonomy (NCBI): domain Eukaryota; kingdom Metazoa; phylum Arthropoda; class Arachnida; order Araneae; family Salticidae; genus Maratus; species Maratus speculifer. The sequence continues at coordinate 53,121,365 of OZ025293.1, forward strand.
AAAACGGTCTTTGTACCGAAATATCTGAGATATCGAATGCCAAAAAATAATTTAAAAATATTAAAATGTAGAAGAGATATTTTTATAAATTCCTACCACTGGATTTCACTTGACTGAAGTAGATTTTTTAAAATTCCCTTAAAGAAAGTCGAAAATGTACAAAACGGTCTTTGTACCGAAGGATCTCAGCTATCTAATGACAAAAAAATCATATAAAAATATTAAAATGTAGAAGAGCTATGTTTATAAATTCCTACCATTGGATTTCCTTTGATTATTAACACTTTTAAAATTCCCCTAAACAAGGTCGAAAAAGTACAAAACGGTCTTTGTACCGAAATATCTGAGATATCGAATGCCAAAAAATAATTTAAAAATATAAAAATGTAGAAGAGATATTTTTATAAATTTCTTCCATTGGATTTCACTTGACTGAAGTAGCCTCTTTAAAACACCTGTAAACAAAATAAAAAAAAGTACAAAACGGTCTTTATACCGAAAAATCTCAGCTGTTCAATGCTAAAAAAATCATTTAAAAATATTAAAATACAAACGAGATATCTTAAAAATTTCTATCTTGGGATTTCGCTCTATTGATGTAAGCCACTATAAAATACTCGTAACAAAATCGAAAAAATATAAAACGATCTTTGTACAGTTCAATGATCTCAGCCTCAGCTATTCAATGCTAAAAAAATCATTTAAAAATATTAAAATGTAGAGGAGATTCTTTGGAAAATGTTTAATGTGCAATCTCTGACATAATAATCACGATCTGTATGTTGTCTTTTAAAATTACATATAAATTTCACTTGAAACTATCTAACAAAAAAGGTCAATGTCGAGTTGTTTTAAAACTTATCCGACTGTTTTGGTCAGAAATGATCTCGAAGAAACTATCCAAATGCACATATCCCTCGGGCTATCAGTATTGAAAAGGTGCGAGAGTTTTTAGCATTTACTAATGACTTTTTTCTTCCTGGGGTATCTTATCCCCTTTTTATCGCCTGGAGGTAAAGGGTGGCGTGAGATGACCATTTTCTTATTAATTACAAGCTTGGAAAATATCATTGGTCTTTTAAAGTGTCAATCTTTGGGTTCGGGATACGCCTTCCTGGTGGCAACACGCATAGGTTTGTGATCGGATTTTGAGTTTCGGTTTGACTGATGCAGGCTCTTAACAGTGTAAACATTGGATATTGAGAGAAAAGAAAAATGCTTAGCCAGGTATTTGGCAAGCGGGTAGGAGGCTGAACCGATATTGGAAACAATCGGACGGAGAGGGACACCAATTTTGTGTACTTTTGGTAAAGCATAAAAACGACTACAGTTAGCAATGGAAGGAGTTAATGACATTCTTATACTGTCATCAATGCAAGGAGAGGATTTGATAAGTTTTCTAGTATTTATTAAATCAATTTCAGACGAATCACGATTTAATTTAACATAAGGACCAGACTGTAAGAGATCATGTACTTTTTCTAAATAAACAGCTTTGTCTTGTATTACTATTTGGCCCCCCTTGTCAGCTTTGGAGATAATAATGTCATCGTTAGATTTCGTAGAACATAAAACTTCCTTTTGATCCTTAGAGATATTTCGTTTGAATTTCATTGTATTATGTTCTACTGTGTTTTTAATGAGAACTCTGATAGAATCTTTTTGGGAGCTTGAAAGTTTACTAAACTTAAAATATCTTTCAACAGGAGCAATTAAATTAGGCAAGTTAGGTTGTTTACTGAAAGAAAAGTTATGGTTAAGTTTAAGTATATTCTCCTGTGTAGGCGACAGCTGTACATTAGAAAGGTTTACAATAGCATTACTATTGACTTTAGTGAGTTGTGGAGGGGGGGGGGGGGGTAGGAGTAGGTGGGATTAAATTTGAAAGTTTCTTTACTAACGAAAATTTATGAAAAGTCGAGAGCCTGAGGGACCGGCACCATGATTTACGATCAAATGTATCAAAGTCTGACAAACTGTTTGCAACAGAGATATGTAAATGAAACAACTCTTTTTCAATGAAAGCAAGTTTACTCCGAGTAACCTGAATTATAATGTCGCATATCAATCGTTTTAACAAACTGAGATTAAAGCGTGAGAAATTTTTAAATCATCTACATTTTTTATGTACTTGTAAACAACGTGGCGTCATCCCTAGTTTTATTCCCTTAAGTTTTAATCTCCATCTGACAAATCGTCTTTCAAAGTGTATACATAACTGCAGATTATCGTTACTACGCGCTATAATTCAGGATACTCGGAGTAAACTTGCTTTCATTGAAAAAGAGTTGTTTCATTTACATATCTCTGTTGCAAACAGTTTGTCAGACTTTGATACATTTGATCCTAAATCATGGTGCCGGTCCGTCAGGTTTTCGGCTTTTCATAAATTTTCGTTAGTAAAGAAACTTTCAAATTTAATCCCACCTACTCCTACCCCCCCCCCCCCTCCACGACTCACTAAAGTCAATAGTAATGCTATTGTAAACCTTTCTAATGTACAGCTGTCGCCTACACAGGAGAATATACTTAAACTTAACCATAACTTTTCTTTCAGTAAACAACCTAACTTGCCTAATTTAATTGCTCCTGTTGAAAGATGTTTTAAGTTTAGTAAACTTTCAAGCCCCCAAAAAGATTCTATCAGAGTTCTCATTAAAAACACAGTAGAACATAATACAATGAAATTCAAACGAAATATCACTAAGGATCAAAAGGAAGTTTTATATTCTACGAAATCTAACGATGACATTATTATCTCCAAAGCTGACAAGGGGGGCCAAATAGTAATACAAGACAAAGCTGTTTATTTAGAAAAAGTACATGATCTCTTACAGTCTGGTCCTTTTGTTAAATTAAATCGTGATCCGTCTGAAAATGATTTAATAAATACTAGAAAACTTATCAATCTACTTTCCTCTACTTTCATTGATGACAGTACAAAAATGTCATTAACTCCTTCCATTGCTAACTGTAGTCGTTTTTATGCTTTACCAAAAGTACACAAAATTGGTGTCCATCTCCGTCCGATTGTTTCCAATATCGGTTCAGCCTCCTACCCGCTTGCCAAATACCTGGTTAAGCGTTTTTCTTTTCTCTCAATATCCAATGTTTACACTGTTAAGAATTCAAGCTCTTTTGTTAATCTCATTAAGAACTATACCCCCTCCCCCTCTTTTAGAATGGTTTCATTTGATGTCACATCTCTGTTCACACATGTTCCTGTTCTTGGTGCAATTCAATGCCCCACTCTCAGATTATAAGAATTCCATTACACTGATCACGAAATTAATCATATTGTTGATTTATTCAACATTTGTTTAAAACAAAATACTTTTAAATTTTCCAACCAATTCTATTCCATGCCTGATGGTGTAGCTATGGGTAACCCCCTTAGCCCTTTCCTAGCTGATCTATATATGCATTATTTTGAAGTTAAAATGTTTAATCTCATCAGTTTCCCGTTTTATTGCAGATACGTCGATGATTCTTTTGCACTCATCGACCCCTCTGTTTCTTCTGTTGATAATATTTTGACTATTTTGAATCAAATAGATGCAGTCATTCAATTCACTTATGAAGTTGAAAACGATAACAAATTGCCATTTCTTGACGTTTTAGTCACTCGTCAATTAACCTCTTTTGACACCCGTGTTTACCGTAAACCCTTTGCTGTCACACTGCCCCCCCCATTTTAATTCATGTCACCCCCCCTTCTCAGAAAGCTTCTGCTTTTATGTATTTAATTAATAGAGCTCACTTAATTTGTTCAGATAACAGTTCTCTTACTGATGAGTTAAATTACATAAGATCAGTTGCTATAGATCGTGGCTGCAGTTTATCATATATCAATAAATTAATTTCTCATAGTTTTAATAAACATCTCGATGATCCTGATTCTTCTGTTACATCTGTTTCTTATTCTAGTTTAATTATTTTACCGTTTCATCAAAGCATTAGCTTTAAAGTTGCAAATACTTTGAAACATTATGATTTGAAAGTAGTATTTAACCCGGGAGGACGCGCGCAGGGCCTAAAAGACCCGGAGTGCGTATGGTTTTTACAATTGTAACCACTAACGTTTTTAAAGTAATCTTTAAATAATTTTATCGCAAAGTTTCTAAGAATTGTCTCATAATCGACTTGTCTTAATAAAGCGACTGTTATAATTTGATTTTATTGGTGGCAAAGTTAAAATCATTCATACCTTGGGTAAACGCGCGTTCTCCCGGGTTAAACCTGTCAATAAAGTAACCTTTTCTGAATTAAAAGATCAAATTTCTCCTCTGGATTGGGGGTATTTACAATATACAATGTCAGTGTGGTTTGTCTTATATTGGACAAACAAAACGTAAACTCAGAAAAAGAGTCGCTGAACATATAGGTTATGTTAAAAGAAAAGAGTTAAAGTGTTCCTCTATTGCTTTTCATTGTTGGGAGGAGGGCCAAAATTTTAATTTTACCTCTGCTACTATTATCCAAAAATGCACTACTCCGTTAGACTTACAAGGGCACCACCAAACATGGTGCTCACAGATTTTAATGATTTTTAAGTATGTTGTAGGGGTTATACCACTAATTATTCAGCTGAAAGGATTCTTTCAAATGGGCCTTGGTTTTTGAGAAATTGGGGGGGGGGGGTCAAAGTTTAGCGTTTATTTCAAATACCTGTTAGTATTGCCTTTGGTCAGCAGCTCCGTGGCTCCGAGGTAAAGTGCTGGCCTCCAGACTCGGAGGTGGCGGGTTCAACTCCAAGCTGGACCACCTTTTTTTTTTTTTTTTTTAATCTTTACTTACTTTTTACATGTTACATATTTTAAGCTGAATTTGGAATTCTACAGCTTTGAACTTATTAACATTTTCTTATGTGGGTTTATTTTTTTTACTTTTATTTTTCTTACTTAAAAAAATATGGTTCAAATGATAAACTAATTGCACTTCAAAATTTATAAAATAAATAAAAAATGCTTATATAATTAGAATTTTCAAAAAGCATAAAAAATTTTGAATATTTTAAAATCCCTTTTACTTTAAATATTAATAATTTTGCTCAATTACTTTTTTCAGATTTTCAAATGAATATTACACAATACTGTGCATGGATTTTTAGACAATCTATTATTACATTTAATATACTTACATATATATATATTTATGTTACTGGTATATGCAGTGTAAAAAGATTAAATTTAACACATAACGCATCTTTATACACACTTTTATTTGGAAAAAATTATAATTATAACCTGAAAACTGATTACATGAGTATATTTATCGTATGTATAATACAGAACCAATATAAAAAAAAAAAAAATAAATCACCATATCAAATACAAAAAAAGGCCTTAGCACTTTTAAAACATGAAAGTGAAGAAATTATGCACACAGAAAAAAACCGTTTAGAATCATCATTTGCGTAGGGAATTGCGCTGAATGTATTAACAAAATTTACAGTATCGCGTGATATATTTGTCGTGTGAATAAAAATAAGTAATTAAATTATTCACAATTTAACAGAATCTTATTTGATATTTAAGAGCAAATATTTATTTTTTGATCAACTTTTATATAAACCTTTTCCTTAAAAACTTAACGTTTATGATTTTTTTTTAATTAATAGTTTTTTCAAAACTTATTAATCTAAATGCAAATTTGAACTAATTCGTGACTGAAATCTCATCTTTTTAAAACTCGTGTAAATTTACATAACCTATATTCCTTAAATAGTTCTGCAAAAGAAACTAAATGACAACAGCAAAAAGAACTTCTATTTTTGCGTGATTTTACCGAGAAAATAAAAGCAGACGAATAAAATAAATACATATATATATTTTTTTATCTATCGTAAATATTATTTCATTAGCAAACGATTTTCCCAATTTAGTTGATTTTTTATGAATAGTGCTTTAATTTGTTAAAATAAAAAATATATGTATTATTTTAAATATAATCCTTCATTTCTTATTTGTGCAAACGATAAATGATATTGAGGATGAACTTTAGAAATGTATTTAAAGATCAGTAAAAATTTGGAAAATATTTTAACACTACTGCAATAATATTTTATTAGACTTTCGAAGGTATGCATTATTTGAATTAACTAATCATATAAATGTCTGAGAAATTGCACCTGAAAATTATTTTGTATAATTTATACAAAAAAAGGATAAATTTTCGTTTAAAAAATTCCACAAAAAAGGCGATAGGAAAGAGAAAAATTATTATTTCAGAATTGTGCTTAATAAAAAAAGAAATTACATAATAATTAACAAAAAAAAAAAAAAAAAGATTCAAGGCATAAATTAGTTATGCCGTTTTGTCAATAAAAATATTAGTTTAAAAATTGCAGATAAAAATAAATTTCCATGAAATAAATTCGGAAATATAAATTTACTTTATTAAAAAAATATCAAAAAGTTCAAAGCTGTAGAATTTCCAATACTGCTTAAAATATGTAACGTGTAAAAAGTATGTAAAGATAAAAATAATATGCAATTGTGTAATATTCATTTGAAAATCTGAAAAAAGTAATTGAGCAAAATTATTAATATTTAAAGTAAAAGGGATTTTAAAATATTCAAAATTTTTTATGCTTTTTGAAAATTCTAATTATATAAGCATTTTTTATTTATTTTATAAATTTTGAAGTGCAATTAGTTTATCATTTGAACCATATTTTTTTAAGTAAGAAAAATAAAAGTAAAAAAAATAAACAATCTACATAAGAAAATGTTAATAAATTCAAAGCTGTAGAATTCCAAATTCAGCTTAAAATATGTAACATGTAAAAAGTATGTAAAGATTTAAAAAAAAAAAAAAAAAAAAAAAAGGTGGTCCAACTTGGAGTTGAACCCGCCACCTCCGAGTCTGGAGTCCAGCACTTTACCTCGGAGCCACGGAGCTGCTGACCAAAGGCAATACTAACAGGTATTTGAAATAAACGCTAAACTTTGACCCCCCAATTTCTCAGAAACCAAGGCCCATTTGAAAGAATCCTTTCAGCTGAATAATTAGTGGTATAACCCCTACAACATACTTAGAAATCATTAAAATATGTGAGCACCATGTTTGGTGGTGCCCTTGTTAGACTTTTTCGAAGCACTCCATATACATAAAGCAAAAAACTCCTTGGTTAATGATCTTTCAAGTGTACCGTACATCTCAACTTTCTGGTTAGATTTATTGTGCCATAACACCTCATTTCCGGTTTAATCTTATTGGTTGCTGAAGCTTGTGGGTATTTTGGTATTATGTTTGCGATCATTTGGGTCTCTGACTTGCTGTCAGTTGGGGGGTTTTTCTGTTTTTAATATTTTAACTTTTATACACTGAGGAAGCGATCCCTGGTGCTCGCGAAACGTATACGTATGTGGTGTGTGTTTGTGTATTGTGTGTTAAACGTTGATTTTAATTATTGTAATATTATTTTTAATTAATGAAAATTTTTTAAAAACCAATTTAATTGAATTTTCTTTCAATACTCATGTCTTAAAATAAACTCGAATCAATGTTCCGCATGAAAAAAGTCACTTCATAAATTACCCCCTAAAAAATTAAAGTATCGTTATTAAAATTGATTTGTTATCCCAAAATAACCCTACAAACTGTAGGACACATACATACATACACATGCATACAACATACACATACATACAACACACACACATACATACAACACACGCACATACATACAACACATACGTACATACATACAACACACGCGCATACATACAACACATACATACAACATGCACATACATACAACACACACACATACAACACACACACATGCATACAACGCACACATACATACAACACACGCACATACATACAACACATACATACGCACACATACATGCAACACATACATACATACATTCACAGACACATACATGCATACAACACACAAACATACATACACACATACATACAACACATACATGCATACATTCACACACATACATGTATACAACACACAAACATACATACACGCACATACATACAACACATACAAAATACTAATTAGAATCAATTCAATTAAATTTTCACCAGGGTTCGATGAAAACCACATATTCGGAACAGTTAGGGCGACGAGCGCGATTCAATGCTAGTACGAAAAATATTTTAAAGTCTCCCCATTAAAAGTTGTTACCGCTTAAAAATCTAACACATTAAAAAGTAACTCAATCTTAACAAAATTACTCCTTTAAAAAAAATTAACTCATTAATTCACCATGAATGCTCCCTCCTTAATTAGTTCGTCGTTAAAATATCAACCCGCGAAAAAAAAATAAATACTCTTCGTGTATCAGTACTCAAAAATAATAATTTCCCCCAAAATATCCGCTTAACCCCTTATCTAAAACACGGTTAAAAAAAAAAAATCTATCTTCCCAAAATTCTCGCTTAAAATCAAAAAAATTAATCCTTAAACTAAAGTTCACCAAAAAATTTTTAAGTCGGCACATTAAAATTAAAAAACCCCTATACTATAGATCAACAAAACAAAATTCTATGTCCTTGAAATATCCGCTTAACCCCTTATCTAAAACACGGTGAAAAAAAAAATCAATCTCCCCAAAATTTCTGTTTAAAATCGAAAAAATAAATCCTTAAAATAAACCGCACCTAAAATTTTTAAGTCACCACATTAAAATTAAAAAGCACTCGTACAATAGTACAGAAAAAAATTTTATGTCTCCAAATACCCGCTTAACCCCTCATCTAAAAGCACAGTGAAAAAAAAAAAAGTCGCTTTATTCCTTATTTTTAATTACTTTTTAATTACCTTTTTAAATGAACAACAGCAAAATTCAATTGAAAAAATTACCACATTAATATAACCTATCATGCTACAGCACGCCGAAATAATTAAAGTGTGTTCATTATTTTTCACTCATTATTTTTAATTATTATTCGAAATTAATTTTAATGATTCATTTGTTAAATTGGATTAACTTTTACACTTGATTCAAAATAAATTTAAACTGTTGAAAATTTTAAAGTTTAAATTATTAAAAATTTCTTTATAAATCACCGCTCGAAAAATAATCCCTCATACTAGAGTATGTAGAAAAAATTTTACTCATAATTTTTAATTACCTTTTTAAATGAACAACAGCAAAATTCAATCGAAAAACATACCCCACGTACTGTAACACGCCGAAAATTTTAAAGTCCCCACATTAAAATTAAAAAACACCCTCATACTATAGTATGGTTTAAAAATTCTAACTCCCCTCAAACTCTAAAACACAGAAAAAAAATTATCTCCCTTTTGCCTCCCCTCTTATAGCATAAAATATTCAAATTTCGCGAAAAAAATTTAATCCCCCCTTTTAACCCCTTCTCTTACAAGACGATGTCAGGAGGAGGATTGAGGAGGAGGTGCACTCCCTCCTCCCTCCTGAGGTCGGACCCCCACTTTTCCCCTACTATCACTAGTGATTCTTGTGGCAGATAATGCGTTAAAAATTCACTGGAAAAAATGTACACATGGCTCTTCACTTTTTTCTTCTTGATAAAAACACGAATTTCCTTTCGACTATGATTCGTCAATCTATATTATTATTTTTTACTGTAAGATTCGGTAATTTAAGATAATACATTAAAACATATCATCATGTACCTTCGTATTTAAAAAATAATGCATACTATAAAATGAATGTGTTGTCGTAAAATGGGAAAAAGAATTTCCATCTATTTTATTGATACAAATATATTTTTAATGAATCTAGAATCAGATTATTATGACTTTCGAAAAGATATACACAGTATCATATTTTAAAAGTATTATGTTTCAAGAAGATTGTTTTTTGTTTTTTTTCCTAAGCTTTCCTCATCGAAAACTGATTTTCGCAATTTGAATTGTTAAATTAAACAGTAGTTGAACAGTTTAGTATGATGAAACAAGAGTTGGAATCATCATTCTTTACCGAAATTACGTTAAGCATTAAATGACAAAACAATATAAATAGTTCAGAATTTGCTTCTGGCTAATATTTCATAATGAAATTAAAATTTTACTTATCTGTGATGGCTAGGAATATCTCTCACTTGCAGAGGCCTAATTTATGAAGATCGTCCAAAGCAGGTCTTGATCCACCTTAGGTTCAGATTTTTTTTTAATAATTAGCCGAGATATTATTTAAAAACTAATCAAAAACGCATTCTTGTTCCTGAAAATTGACAAGCGGGCTCGCAAAGTTGAATCTCTGATTATAGAGCGCGTAAAAGGGAAGAACAAAAATGTGATTTTTATGGCCATTTGTCTTAATTCCAATTCGAAAAAAAAAGAAGACATATTCTTAAAATTCGTATTATTACATCTTAACGCTTTCAGAGGCAAGGTACTTGTATTCGTAAAATGTTGAAATAATTGACTGATGCCAGTATTTGCAAGAAAATTTATTTCTAAACAAGTAAAAGTTTATTTTCGTAAAAGTGTACTTCTGAAGGAGTAAAAGTGTATAATTTATAAAATTGAAATTTTCTTTAAAAAATTCGGGTGCCAATGTGGCAATTAGAGATTAAAATCATGTGATGCCGTGGCGGAATCACCGCCCTTCAAAGGGTTAAGCGACGCAACCACTTTGAAAAATCTTTTTATTAATTCTTTGGGAAAGAAATTCCAAGAGTCGTTTTCTGGGTTGCCTTTTTTTCCTTTTCGGAAGAAAACTAAAACTTCCGTAGGACTCACATCAGAGGTATCCATTCACAAAAAAAATCTCTTTAACACATTGAGTATCACGTCATTCAGTGTCAGTCACCGGTGACTGACACTGAACTTTCCGTTTGGGTCACGTAGGTCGCCGATGACTGACAGCTTAAAATATGATATAAAACTAAAAACACTACATTGTTTTAAGTAATCACTGATAAATTATTTGAAATTTACATAACTTTTGTTTATTACAGAACTATATTTTGATAACAATTGTTTAAAACAATATAATATTTATTAGTTTTATATCCTATTTTGCACTGACATTCACTGGAGACTAACACGGCTTAACCCTTTCCGGCACGGGCAAATTCTGCGAAAAAATGCGAAATAATCAACTGACACCGGAATTTAGAAACAACTTTTTGAGAAATTAAGAATCCCCGAATTTAAGCTTTCACTGTTAAAGCAAAATTTTACTAAAATATTATTGGTGCCATTTGCAAGTTTGGAATTAAAATTAGGTATCCCAGACCGGGCACAGTGTGCCGGAAAGGGTTAAACGGAAAGTTCAGCGTCAGTCACCGTGCCACTCAACGGGTTAATCCCTTGAGGGGCGGTGGGGCATAATATGCTTAATTTCTACTTAATTTTAATTCCGATATTTCCCATTAACAGCAGAATTTTGAAATAAAAGTTTGCATTTATACTGTGGGTGGAGTACGCATAAAACTAACTATTTGAAACACGTTTAACCTAAAAAATGCATGAAATATTTAAATTGAATATTATGAACAATACAGCAATAATAAATCCCACGTAACATAATAGCATAATTTGTTCAAGCAAATGAAACTAATATGTTTGCAGAAAATTTGCTGTGGTGTTGGGTACTAAATATGAATATTTACAAAAATATGTATAAAAGATATTAAAATTCATTTAAAGACTTTATTTGAGGCGGAGCTACTCATCTTCGACTACATAACAATTTTTGGAACATACGCTTAAAGTACTGCTGTATTTTGAATTTTAATGAACACATGAGCATCTTTCTTAATGCTGACGGCATTGTTTCGATATCAAATTTGTTGTTGGTGTCGCATACAACAACAGGAAAAAATATTTTTGGCATAAAAACAAAACTACACTTTTCGATATCCAGTTGTAACGACAGTGATAGCAAACAATTTAAATGAAAATGCTTTCCACCAGTTTTTATGAAGGAAAATTATAATTAGTATTTTGAAGATTTTCAACTATAGGATATGCCCTGGTTGCTATCTTGTTAAATGCGTGTGTGTACTTACTTGTGAATTGCTTCGATCTAAAATAGGGTTTTATAGCGAATGTTTGCTATTCGTAACGAATTTATCAAAGAATGATAATCTGAAATATAACTGTTGTAAAAGCTTCTTGAGAGAAAAATTACAATTTTATTTTTATGTATAAAGTAATGTAATACATTATCAGGTGTGAGCTATTTTTACCCATAAAAGTCACTGTTCTTGAAAGTGAGGCCTAAAGCACTGAACACGACTATGTATTTGCATATAAGTTTATAATACATACGAAAATAAAATTTGCTATGTTTTACAATATTTTAACTTTCGGGTAATTTTTCCACTGTATTTTTGGACTAATATTTATTTATTTAAAAAAAAATTACCCTATCAAATATTAAAGGGTACAAAATTACAGAAATATATTTTTCAATATAAAATATCATCCAACGTTGTCAGCTTTCTTATTTTTTTCTTTCAACTCAAATTAACCCTTTGAGCTCTGATGGTTGAATTTTCTACCTCTTAATTTTAATTCCGAAATGTCACAACGGCACCAGAAAATTCAACCAAATTTATTTGAAAAATGTTTAATGCATTTTTTCGTGTATATTGTTAACCAATTTTTTTCTTTGCAAGATACTGGTGCCAAAGTGACATGTGGAATTTTGAAGAAATTTACCCACCAAGCTCAAAGGGTTAAGCACCTTTCGCAAATATTTATCATCGAATGAAATAGCTACAGAAATCTGCCATTAGAATAAACAAAAAAAAAAAAAAAAAAAAAAAAAAAAAAATGCTAGTAACCATACATCTGGAATAAAAAATTGTCTAATACCACAGATTCCAGATAATACGTTAGAACTAATAGAACGCATATACATGTTCTGAAAGCGTATGTAAAAAAATTCTGTTCCGAAAAAGTCGTGCGTCGCAGTTTTAAAAATAATCACCAATATTTGAAACTTTACATTACCCCAACGTACATATCCGCATTTTAGATCTTCAAGCTCTGATGGGCGAATTCCTTCCCACTTAATTTTAGTCTCCATCTGTCTCAATGGTACTGGAATAATTGACCAAATTTATCTGAAATATATATATATAATTTCCTTGAATCTAGGAAAAAAAGTGACCGGAAAAAAAGTTATCGGAAAAAAAGGTGACATAAACTACAAAAGCGGAAAAAAAGTGACAAGGAAAAAAGTTACCGGAAAAAAAGTGACAAAGAATTGATTTTGGGGATTTATTATTGATTTTGGGGATTCATTGCTTAAGTATGAAAGGGGGATCGGGGAGGGGACTCATAGTTTAGGTAAATGGGTTTTTCATGCTGAATTAACTGTTTTGGTTCAATTTTTGGATATACGTTCATCCTGAAAAGACGTTTGCCTGATTAGTTTTGGGAAGGTACAATTACTCCCCCCCCCCCCCCATCCGTCCTCAATTAGATGAATGGGGTTTTATGCAGAATTGTCCAACGTGTGTCAAATTTGCATATAGGTTCTTTTCGATAAGGCTTATATATAGTATATAATACCTGAAGAGATTTAGGAGTTCTAATGGTTAAGTATAGAGAGGGAACGGGGGATAACCTTTCTAAAATTAAATTAATAACTTTTTACGCATAATTATCCGATTTATTTAGAATTTTGGACTTAGGTTCATTATGATAAGACGTATCTCTGGGGTTCTTTTGCTTATTATAAAGGGGGGCGAGCAATTATATCCCCCTTAAACTAAAAATGTAGGTTTTTATGCAGAATTATCCCATGTATTTCAAATTTTAAATATAGATTCTTTCTGATAAGGTGGATCTCTGAATAGTTTTAAGGATTTAATATCTAAGTATAGAAGGGGAATAGAATATAACCCACCTTAAATTAAATTACTTTTTACGCAGAATTATCAGATTTGCTTCAAATTTTGGATTATAGAACCATTATGATAAGGCGTATTCCTGATTACATATGGGGTTATTTTGCCAATTAAAAATTGGGGCGGTTGATTATCCCCCCCCCCCTTAAATTAGATAAATTGTTTTCTCACTTATCCGATATATTTCATAGTTTGGATATATGTTCTTTCTCATAAAGTGAATCCCGGAATAATTTTAAAGGTTTAATGGCTAAGTAAACACTGGGGAAACGGATGATTACCCCCCCCCCCTTTAAATTAATAAATGGCTTTTTACGCAGAATTATCTGATTTGATTAAAATTTTGATTGGGCGTTCAATATGATAAGGCGAAGTCCTGATTAATTGTGGGTTATCCCCCGTTCATCGCTCTATACTTAGCCATTAAACCCTTAAAACTATTCAGGGATTCACTTTATCAGGAAGAACCTATATCCAAAATTTGAAATACGTTGAATAGTTGTGCAAGAAAAAAAACAATTTATTTTATTTAAAGAGTGGAGGATTAATCGCTCGCTTCCCCTATTTAATTATCAAAAGAACCCCATACTTAATCAGAGATTCGCCTTCTTATAATGAATATACATCCAAAATTTGAAGCAAATCGGATGATTCTGCGTAAAAAGCCATTTATTTAATTTAAGGAGGTTTATCCCCCGTTCCCCCTCTATACATAGCCATTAAACCCATAAAACTATTCAGGAATTCACTTTATGAGAAAGATCCTATATCCAAAATTTGAAATAAATCGGATAAGTGTGCATAATTTTTTTAAATCTAATTTAAGGTGGGCATAGTAATCACCCGCCCTCCTTTTTAATTAAAAATAGAACCCCATAACTAATCAGAAATACGTCTTATCATAATGAACCCATGTCCAAAATTCGAAGCAAATCGGATAATTCTGCATAAAAAGCCATTTATTTAATTTTAGAGGGGTTTCCTCCATCTCCCCTTTGTACTTAGCCATTAAATCCTTAAAACTATTCCGGAATTCACCTTACCAGAAAGAACCTATATTTAAAATTGAAATACATGGGATAGTTCTGCATAAAAACATATTTATCTAGTTTCAGGGGGAGAATTGCTCGTCCCCCCTTTATAATAAGCAGAAGAACCCATAACTAATCTAAGATACGTCTTATCATAATGAACTTATGTCCAAAATTTTAAGCAAATCGGATAATTATGCGTAAAAAGCCATTAATTTAATTTAAGAAAGGTTATCCCCCGTTCCCCTTTCATACTTAACCCTAAAACTCCTAGAATCTCTTCAGACATTTTATACTATACATAAGCCTTATCGAAAAGATCCTATATGCAAATTTGATACACGTTGGATAATTCTGCGTACAAACCCATTCATCTAATTGAGGACGGATGGGGGGGGGGGGAGTAATCGTCCCTTCCCAAAACTAAACAGTCAAGCGTCTTTTCAGGATGAACGTATATCGAAAAATTGAACCAAAACAGTTAATTCAGCATGAAAAACCCATTTACCTAAATTATGAGCCCCCCCCCCCCCGATCCCCCTTTCATACTTAACCAATGAATCCCCAAAATCAATAATTAATCCCCAAAATCAATTCCTTGTCACTTTTTTTCCGGTAACTTTTTTTCGTTGTCACTTTTTTTCCGCGTCACTTTTTTTCCGTGTCACTTTTTTTCCTCTTTTGTAGTTTAGGTCACTTTTTTCCGATAACTTTTTCCGGTCACTTTTTTTCCGTTTACCAATTTCCTTACATGGTATAGTTCAAAGTCTCATCCCTATACAGCTATTATAAATAATCGAATGCAGATTACCCAGTAGGCCTCCCCCCCCCCCCGTTGCACCTCGTAAAGCAGCATCGTGTGTCTTCTTTTTTTTTTTTTTTTTTTTTTTTTACCTAAGATGTCCTTCGTCCTCGATCAGCATAGTTTTGGCAAGATAACAACCCTACTTTCCCCCTCGATGCCTTTCTTCTGCAGAAAAAACATCTCATATATTCACCTTGCTTTGCACAGCCAAATAATCTGTCTCACATACCAATTTCTTACAACAGCACATGCCACTCTTTTCATTGATTGTTCAGTTCAGTCCTCCCCTCTGAAAGTCTCATTGGCAGTCGGTTTGGTTTCCCCTCACATGCAATTGAAAAGATCTTGTCCCCCCGGCTTCTACATCTATTGAAAAGCCGAACTTTCAATAGAACCTTCAGTGAAAAGCAAAAAAGGATGACCTGTGGTTCCAAGTTTTTCTTATATTTTTTCTCTCAACTAAAACTGCTTAGACTTTAGGGCTCTTTTCGATCTGAAATCTGAAAAAAAATTCGTTGTTCAAGCTCTTTGTTTCATTTCTGCAGCTGCATCATTAGTAGAAATTACCATGACCTCGTCTTTTTTCTTACTATTATTTTTCTACAGTAGTTCATTTGATAAAAAACTTTGCTCTACTCCGCTTGGATCTCGCGAAAAAAAAAAAGGGGGAAAGAAACAAAAATGAAAATCGATTGAAAAAGTTGTAGGAGCACACAGAAGCGTTATTAAGAGCCCTTTGGGCGATGCTTTTACATTCCGTTAGATGTTGTTAAGTACTGGCTGAATGCAATAAAGTAATTTTAAATTTATTCAAATCAAAGAAAGAAAATTGCAAGATACCATAATGTAATTAAATTCGATATGGAAGCAGAAGTATCATGCATCATTTAACAAGTAGGATTGCTAAATTCCACCAATATCATCATTCGTCATAGCTTATGCAATAAAGCACATGCATCATAAAACATCTCAATTCATTTTATTCCTTGAGGGGCAAGCAACAATGTCTCTGTAGTATTGCATTCTCACCAGAATAATAAAAAAATTTCATTTTAAAATAGGAAAAGGCATTTTTTTACAATTTGCCTCCAAAATTGAAAACATAAAATTTCGTTAAAAGTTTTTTGGTAGAAATCTTGTTTAAATTAGGTGGGATAAAATATATCCCACTGTCCTTCAAGGGATTAATGAATTAGTGCTTCCTTGGAATCACTGGATAAAATACTGTAGGGGGGACTGCGGGACATTGATACAGCTTTTTTCAAAAAAAAAAAAAAAAAAAAAAATCGATGTCTAGAAAGCAGAAATTTTAAGTTATTTTTCTATGTGATGTCAGCAAAACCTGTGAAGTGTGTTATAAAAATGTACAATCGTTGTTTTATATATTATTTTTGCATGTAATTTAAAAAAAATAAAAAAAGTAATTTGTATCAATGTGCCTCATCCCCGGAGCAGATTGATACACTTTGACACGTCTGGGAAAAAGGGAGACAAAATAACACCAATGCATATTTTTCATAGAAAAAAAGTTAGCAAACCATTTTATATATTTATAGACATTAAAACCGCACACATTTTATTTGTAAGCGATATTAAAGCAATCAAAATCAAAATGAAATGTTTAATGACCTGATGTTCTGACTGTTCCTTGTCTGATTGTTGGCTGTGGTAACTTTGTCTTATCTGGTACTTCAACCCCAGCATTATCTTCTTTCTTAGGAAAGATGAAAAAATTACCAGGTTTTCTGTTTAGAAATTGGTTTGCAAACAGAAAATAAAGGATAATTATATTAAAAATTATGTTTATAATATAATTATTCTGTATTGTTCTGCAGCTTGTTTCTCTTACTTAACATTTTTCATGTCTATAATACTTTTTTTTCTGGAGAATCAATATAAATTTGAGATTTGCCAGGCTGCCGTCCATTTCTTTTGTTAATTCTACTAGCACTAGATATTGCATAAGTTTGTAAGTCTTCTGTTTGGAAATATACAATAAAATATTCTAATATAAAGAAATTAGAGCTTTTTCACTTCAATAAAAACTAATAGTAGAAATTTTTGACGAAAAATGGTTGAATTAAAGAGTGTAGTGTAAAAAAAAAAAATAATAAATAAAAGGTAATGAAAAAATGAAGTAGAAAAGGATTTAGGCCGTATCAATGTGCCCCGACAAAGACTGAATCAATGTGCCCCATACAGCCATTTTGAATAAAATGAGTCGCATATCCAACACTTCATAATTTATCTAAAAGTAAAGAATGAGGAACTGATAAAGGGTAGCGTTACTTGCCAGAGAGGGTATTCTTTTCGGTTGAAAATACTGGAACAGTTGTATAATACCATTTCAATTGTACAACTCAAATTTACTTTTGACCTGCAAAAACAATTAATCACCCATCCCATTTCATCAAACTATTGAATCATTCCAAAACTTTCTGTATGTAGCAAGGGCGGATCCAGCCCAACCTCCAGGGGGGGGGGATCACAGCTTTTGTCAAATGATTTAATGAAACAATTTTAAAATACAGTAAATCTTGTGAAAACGGAATTACGATAAAAAATAGCAAATTTCGCCGATCGGGCATGAAAAAAATTGTGAATTTTGTCGATTAGGCAAGGAAAAATCACGAACTTTGTCGATCGGACTCGAAAAATCTCATATTTCGTTTATCGGGCAAGGAAAAAAAATCTAATTTTTTTTATAATACTTGAAAAAATTGCAAATTTTGTTAATAGGTTGCGGAAAAGTTGCCTGTTTTGTCTGTTTACCGCGCGTCTGTTAACAACGCGAATTTCGTTGATCGGGCGCTGAAAAATCAAAAATATCGTCAACTGGACATTGGAAAATCGCCAGTTTTGTCTATCGGCCTTCGAAAAATCTCGAATTTTGTCTGTATGTCTCTGAAAAATCGCAAATTTTGTCGATCGAGCATAAAAAATCGTGAATTTTGTATATCTGGTACAAAAAAATCGAAATTTCATTAATAAGGCACAGAAAATCCCCAATTTTCTCGATCACTTCGTAAAAAGCGCGAATTTATTCGATCGGGAAGGGGAAAATCGCGAATTTTATTGATTAGGAATAAAAAAATTGTTAATTTCGAGTTGATATGGAACGCAAAAATTGCCAATTTCGTGAATCGGGAAAGAAATTATCGCGAATGTAAGTCGATTCTCTTCGTAAAAAGGGCGATTCGGGAGATTGGGCACGAAAAACTCGCGAATTTTGTCGATTCGGAACGAAAAAGTCGATAATTTCATTGATAGGGCATGGAAAAACGAAGACTTTGTTGATGATGCGCGGAAAAATCGAAATTTTTTTTGAGCGGCTGCAGAACAATAGCGAGTTTCATCAGTTTATCGTGGGGAAAAAAAAAAGCAGATTTCATCAATTTACGGCAGGGAAAAAAAATGCAGATTTCATCAGTCAGTTAAGAATCGAGAATTTTATTGTTCGGTGCGGAAAAATGCGTATTTCATGGACAAGAACGGAAAAAAACGCGAATCTCGTCAATTGGGCATATGGTCGATCGCTTTCGTAAAAAGCGCGAGTTTAGTCGATCGGGAATGAAAAAAAATCACTCTTGTTAGGGCACGGAAAAATTGCGAATTTTTTCGATCGGGAACGAAAAAGTCCCAAATATGGTCGATCAGTTTCATAAAAAGCGCAAATATAGTCGATCGGGAATGAAAAAAAAAGCGAATTACGTTGATACGGCGAACAAAGATTGACAATTCCATCGATAGGGAAAGAAATTATCGCGAATACGGTCGATAGCCTTTGTAAAACACGAATTCGAGCAATCGAGTACAAAAAACTCTCGAATTTTGTTGATGGAGTGCGGAAAAACCCTAATTTTGTCGATGATGCGCGGAAAAATTAAAAAAATCTGAGTGGCTGCGGAACAATCGTGAGTTTCGTCAGTTTATGGCGAGAAAAAAATCACGGATTTCATCAATTTACGGCGGGAAAAAAGCAGATTTCGTCAGTCAATTAAGAAAAGCGTATTTGACTGACGAAGTTCATGTGCGGAAAAGTTCGCATTTCATCGAAAGTCGAATTTCCAAGAACGAAAAAATGTGCTAATTTTGTGGATTAGGCCGGAAAAATTGTGAATTTTTTCAACCAAGTGAAGAAAAATCGCAAATTTCGCAGACCATTCGTGGAAAAAATTCATCAATCACACTCAAAAAAAATCGTGAATTTCGTCGATTAGGCATCGAAAAATTGTGAATTTCGTGGATCGGCTTCGCAAAAATTGCGAATTTCACCGATCGGGTGCGGAAAAATTGTGAATTATGTCGATCAGGCGCGGAAAATTCCCGAATTTTCTTGATTAGTTTCGAAAAAAGCGCAAATTCTTTCGATTAGACGTTATTTTGCGTTCTTGTTTTAGCACTTTTTACTTACATTGTGCATCACTCTTTGAAGAGCTCCAGGGGGGGGGGGGGTCATGACCCCCATGACCCCACCCTTGGATCCGCCAGTGGTATGTAGTTATTTTCACTAGTATCATCTTTTGAAGCTGTTGTGAAACTTCCTGTAATGACCCTGTGTGCTGTACAGGGGGTGTATCAATGTGCCCCAAGTATCAATGTGCCCCAGTTCCCCCTACAGCACTTTAGGATTACTCCCTTGAAGGGCGGGGGATTTATATGTTTCACTTAATTTTAATTACCAATTTTTACAATGGCACCAGAATTTTTAAATAGAATTTTGCAGTTACAATGTGTGCAATGAAATAAAACCGTTTGCTTATTTTGAAACCATTTTTATAGTAAAATCTTGCGCCACTCTGTCATTTGATCAACTTAAGCGCTTTTCCACTCAGAGGGTTGAGTTAACAACATGCCGTCTTTATGCTCATACTTACCAACTTCCGAATTAACTTGTGTAAAATGCAAGTTAATTTAAACAGATTTCTAACCTGAAATATTTTAAGTATATCTTTTGCCCGTGGAACTTATCTGATACCATTTGTTAAAAAATAAAAAAAAATCTGGTTCGAAACTTATTAAAGCCGGTTTAAATTAGCTCACATTTTACGGAAGTTAAGTAGGACGTTGACAAGTATACTTGTGCCCACTTGTAAATGTAACAATATTTTCATGGAAAGAATGGTATTAAATGGTAATAAATTTTCATGGTATAAAATATATAAGGTGCCAACCTGACATAGATTATCCGTAATGTGTGCGTTTATTTGACCCTGGTTTAATCAGTTTCGAACCAGAATTTTTTCAATGAAATGAAATTAAGCATGTTCCACTAACAAGCCTGAAATTAAATAAATAAAGAATGAAATATGTATTCTGGTTTGAAATGACGTTAACCTGGATCAAACTAATCGAGGTATTACGGAAGATTAGTTGAAAGTTGGCAGCTATGTATATATATATAATCAATCGATTCAATTAATTCTATAATTTAAAAATTGTAGTTAGTATTAAATAGTTTAACATTTTTATTATGTTAAAAAAAATTTTTGTCTACTTATGTTTTGTAATTAATTATTTTTGATAATAGTTATTTAAATATCTAATATTAATAAAAACTATTTTACAACTTTAACTTGCACTTTAACTGTCTAATGTGACTGAATGCAAAATTGTATTGCTATCACATGGTCGAAATTGTTATTTGTAAGTTAACCTATTATATAATTTAATTTGTCTAATTATTTCCATTTGACATGATTTTTCTATTTAATTTAATCAATGTCAATTCAATTATACTATTATTTTCTTTTTCCTGTTCTCAATGGACATAATGGTTGAGATTGACAATTGTAAGTTATCTTTTTCAATATTCAATTACAGTTTAATTATTTTTCTATTTTTTTCTTTGAAATAGTTTTTCTATTGCAATTATTATATTGATAATTATAATGGGTCTTATCTTGAATACGGTCTTATTATTTTTCTAATATTTTTCTTTGAAATAAGTTCTCATTTGCGATTAATTGGGCAATATGGAAATTATTTTTAGGTCTATCCTGATTTCCATTCAGAAATTAATCGCAATTAATGTAGCTATTTAGTATTGCCCTTGATAACGAGCTAAATACAACATTTCCAATTTTATTTCTAATTCTGACAACTCCTCTGTATGATAAAATTTGGCATTAACAATTTTTTACAGTAATTGATGTTGATTTGTAGTATTATCTAATGATTCTCTCTCTCTCTCTCTCTCTCTCTCTCTCTCTATATATATATATATATATATATATATATATATATATATTTCACATAAATTACACAAAATAGAATTTAAAACTTCTAACTGTATTTCGTAATGGAGTTACGAGAAAAGAGGAAGGGGCATTTAGTGTATCAAGCAGTTGCAAGTAAAGGAACTGACGGGTTGTCACAAGATTGCGCTTTTTTTATTTATTTATAGGATCCACAGTTTCTGATTACCGCCGGTGAAAACTTTGACCAGTAAATTTGAATAGAAAATTTCGTCTTATTTTAGCGCCTTATTCAGGGAGGGGGGAGGGATTAATTTCTCTCACAAATGCAGCAAAAAAATCTATTTATTTATTTGTTTATTTTATTATTATTATTATTATTATTACTTGTGTCAGTTGCCCAAGTATTTTTATCTTTCCACTGACATTGACAAGAGGTTGTCACAATATGGCGAAACTACTTCCGCTGAAATAATTTTCCGCCAGCAAAAATGAATATTAGATTTTGCCATTATTTTTGGTTCAAATTTTCCATAGAGGGCATTTGAAAAAAGAGAAAATTCTTCCTTATATTTACGAGTGGATGTTTGCCTTGGTGGTAATGAACCCTTGCGAAAGCAGTTACATTTGAAGCTTCACTATTTTAAGGATTTATATCAGTTCCTCTTTCTTAATAGTTCCGCGTGTTTCGTTCGTATTTTGATTTGTCGAAATTTCCGGCCTATAATCCGGAGATCAAACAGTGATTTTAGGATCCATAAATTTTGTTTCATAAAATGAAACTTGTTAAATCGCATTAAATATTTAACCCCTTGAAAGGTGGTGTTGGCAAATGAGAACACGTAATCTTAATTCCAAATTCTCACACTGGCACCAGAAATTTTCTAGAAAAAATCCACTTTTATTAAACACGCAAAAAAAATTACGCTTTTTTTTATTTTATAAATAAAATTTTGTGCAAATACTAGTGTCAATCAAGTATTTTAACATTTCTCGAATACAAGTGCCTTGCCCTTATCATCATCTTCAATTGGTAAATAGAACTTCTGTGACGAACATGATTGTTTGATCCACGGATTATAGGTTGGAATTTTGATATATAAAATTTAACTCTAGAACTATCGGAAATTTAAATCAAGTTTTATAAAAATATTTCACACCAGAATTTTGATTTAAAACAGTTTAAGAACATTTTTCTGCTTTGTTTCTTTTAAACTTATTTCATAATCAAATTTCTGGTTTGAACTGAAACATATTCATTTGGTAGCTGTTTTAATGACGGCTCACGGTAGATCTAGTGTTAAATACCCTATTCCAAAAACATCTCTTTTTTTTTTTTTTTTTTTTTTTTTTATGAATGCAATATAAATCCCTTGATTAGCTATTAAACTTTTTCAAATACTTTTTTTTTACAAAAAAGCACAACAATATTATAACTGCGAACTTTCACACATTTTTCTTAACGCTAATTTTTAATAGTAAATTTAACTTGATTTAATCGGTGAGGCGAAATGTACCATTAAAATGCAATGATAAAGCTGAAGCGTAAACGTTTGTATCTTTGTAATATATCGTATCCCCTGATCAATATGTGGCTTACAAGCCGGATGAGCTGTACGCTTCATTTAGTGCACAACTCAAACTGAACACACACACACAAGAACTAATACAAACTCAATTTCACATTTTAAAAAGAAAAGAAAAATACATTCACCGAGGATTTCTTTAACCTCTTCAGACCTGACACATTTTCAGCCATCGTAAAAATCATTTAATACTTTGTTCTATCTATTTATACGTATCGAAACATACTTTTGTAATAAAAAGTAAAATAACTATTATTAGTTTATATTTACTAGCAGGTACACATATGTGTACCTCAGGTTCATACTACAAAAAACTTATTTTCAAAAATTTATTTAAACGAGAAATTTGGTGGACAATTGATACATATAAGCTTATTTTACGTGTTATTTTTGAAAAAAAATATTTTTTTATATAGAGAGATATATATTGCACTTTGTACAAATAACCCTCGTTCTTGATTTGCAGCCTTCATACTTACATTTTGAAGCAAAGTTATCATTTGTTGAATGAGGAAACTGTTCAATTTTGTCATATCTAATGTAGTAAATTGCGTTGTTTTCGCTATGATTTATTTGCGGAATCGTCTTCAAAATCATTTTCAGATGAATAAATTTTGCGTGGTCTCCATGGTCGTCGTTCGTCACTTATTTTACTCTTATATTTCACCAATACTTATGCAATCTCTAAAAATACCGCAGGAGAGACAATCTGTCTTTTCGAGGAACTTCACCTGTTTTGCAATTTCTGATATACATTATCCAACAAATGGAAATAACCAAATCTATAAAATGAATAAAAACTCTTGTTGACTACTTTTTTGTGTGAATAGAACAACGGTAGTAAGCTAAACACTTATCCTTTAAATCTGCACCACCCTTACATGTTTTGTATTCACAATTACAGGTTGTGTTACATTAATTTTACATTTTTTATCTTTAGACCACCTAACACAACTCCTCTCGGGATTGCTATCGATGCAAGTCGAAAGCAAAGTTACACATTTGCTATCTTTCCAGTTTAGTATACACATATCCTTCCCTTTCCTTTGTCTCTCATCCCACTCTCCGCCTTACAAATCTCGATCATTGATTTTTTTATCTGTTCCTCCAAGTCTTTTGTTCGTAATCATTCCAGTTTGGTAAATATTGTTCCTCAATAAAAAGTCGACACATTTTACACTAGTACAATAAACTGTCCTAGTAAATCACCCGTGTGTTGTCTTTTAGTATAAATTAAAAAAAACAATTTGACAATGCCTCCACCTATACCTAATCATAATTATTTTGAATCATCAGCTGGTACAATTCCTTTTCCATGATATGTTTGGCAGTCAAGGGTATAGTCATCTCTGGCGGATAAAATAAAGTTTTTTAATCTCAACGGATTAGGCTTTAACGGCACATAATGTCTAAATCCACAACGTCCAGCAAATAAGAACAAGTGATCTCTGTTCATCTAGTGATAAAGGTTTTGGCTTGGGCAGGGACAAACATTTAATTCTTACTGCATTCAAGATTAGATTTATTTTCCATAATTTGTAATCTGTGTATTGATCAATTGATTTATTTGCAAAATGAAGAAATTTTCTAATCTCAAAAAATCGAACACGTGACATAGTAGCTGCAGTTCTAAGTATTGACAAGTCTTTTTGCTAATAGAAGCTTCCTTGGATATATATTAAAGTTCCCATGTGTATGTGTACGGCTGCAACTTTTATAATTTCACATTTAGATGCATTTATTGAGCGACGGTTTCGTGTTTGAACAGAATATAACATAATTGGAATTGTTTGAACGGAATTTGTTTCATTTAAAACTTTTTCCCCAAAATCTTCATTTCACTAATTTAGAAAGGATTCAAAAGGATTTACGATGCTGGAAAATCTGCTTTTAGATAATCCTCATACATCAATGATCCTTGGAATACTATTAGAAGAAAAAAAAGATTAAATAAATGTTTGCGAAACGATAAAGTTTTATTCTCAGTATTATTATTCTGCTGTACTGTAATACAAGTTTTAAAAATTTACCTATTTTCAGCTTTCCATAACAAAGGCTTTTTAGGTTAAACTTTATTGTTACATGGATTCGGGATAGATATTGGAGCAATATCCTCAATTGTTATGTCTGTGTGATCTAAATTTTTATTGCCAGAAGACTTATAGTCCGAGTATATGTCTGGCAAATTAATTACAGGTTGTCTTTTATCCATAGAGTAATATCTTGTAATTTTTAAGCTTGATAAAATGACGTAAAGATGTCTTATAATTTTTAAATTATAAACAACTCTTGGAACAGGCACTTTCGTTGCCATATTTAAAACCGTCTGGCATTAACTTTGCAACCGAATTTGCGTCTGGCAAATTAATTGTAGGCTGTCTTCTATCCAAAGAGTAATATCTTGTAATTTTTAAGCTTGATAAAAGGACGTAAAGAAGTCTTAAATTTTTTTGAAATATAAACCACTTTTGGAACAGGCACTTTCGTTGCCATATTTAAAGCCTTCTGGCATTAACTTTGCAACCGAATTTGTATCTGGCAAATTAATTATAGGTTGTCTGCTATCCAAAGAGTAATATCTTGTAATTTTTAAGCTTGATAAAATGACGTAAAGAGGTCTTATAATTTTTAAATTATAAACCTCTCTTGGAACAGGCACTTTCGTTGCCATATTTAAAGACGTCTGGCATTAACTTTGCAACCGAATTTCTGTCTGAAAAATTAATTATAGGTTGTCTGCTATCCAAAGAGTAATATCTTGTAATTTTTAAGCTTCATAAAAACATATAAGAAAATAAGCCTTTATAAAATGGCGGATTTTTGAAGTTTTTTCACCTGCTTAACCCCTTCTGCCACAAGTAAACGCAACGTCACCCGACTGCCAGACCGCTTGCAAATTTATTCTACCATAAAAGGGCAAAACATATTAAAAAATGGACCTTGATAAAATGATGTGATTTTGAAGCTTTTTGACCTGCACAACCCCTTATGACACAGGTAAACGCGACGTCTCCCGACTGCCAGACCGCTTGCAAACGCATTCTATCATAAAAGGGAAAAACATATTAAAAAATGAGCCTTGATAAAATGACGTGATTTTGAAGCTTTTTGACCTGCATAACCCCTTCTGCCACAGGTAAACGCAACGTCTCCCGACTGCCAGACCGCTTGCAAACGTATTCTACCATAAAAGGGAAAAACATATAAAAAAATGAGCCTTGATAAAATGACGTGATTTTTGACGTTGCTAGCTCTTAGACTATTATATTTTTTAAGGACTCCGGCACCACTATTAAAAGTAAGAAAATTTACGCTTAATTAAAAAAAAAAAACAGAATTCGCAATCGCCATTTTTATTCAAAGATTTTGAAATATTTTCCTGCATTGAAATGAATTAAAAATATTTAGCACTTAAATTTAGCATTTCTTAAGATTTGTGAACAATATCTTATATATAGTATATTATATTCTAAGTGTATAAAGTGCATGTATAAATTATATAATTCATCCTTTGTTTCACCCCTACTACTATATTATTTCTATTGAAATTTAAGAACGCCACATTAAATAATATTGATTTAAAGTTTAAATTTCCTTTTTTTTAAACTTATAAACTGTACAAATGGCAGCACTTTTGTAATTCCTTGGACAACACGGTGGAATTTATTTTTGACTGTACTATTGAGAGGGTCTGTTCCCATATATTGCAGTTAGTTACCTTACTATACTGTTCATCAATATTCCTTGGTCCATTGTTTTTTTTAAACCTTTTTGGCAATAGTTGTATACAATCTTGCCCTTATTTTTTTTAATTTTATTTTTTTGATGTAATGCTTATTGTTTTGATTGTATGATGTAAGTTGTATCCAAATGTAAATTAGCTGTATTTTCCAATCTCCAAGTCTTCAGTAAATATAATACATACCCATTTTATTGTTAATATTTGTTAATTGTATGTAACCTAGAATATATATTAAACTTAACTTACCATAATTTCCCGCGTATAATCCGCAGCTCAGATCACTCGATTTCCTACCAGAATTTTTTAAAAATAAAATTTAACTTCCTTTTGCTTAGCATTTAATTGACTTCATCGTTTAAATAAATTTTATGACATGAGAAAGATTTAACTAAGCCACGGCGTATACGCGAGAAATTACGGTAGTTGGAAATTACTCTTCTATACCATTTAAGTGCTTTTTTATCACATGAATACCCCTTTCATCTACTTTCATAAAAATATTTCAGAAATATGGATGTTTTTAGTGGTGCAGACAAGGAATGATTTTGTTTGATCCAGAACTCGTCCAAAATTAAAAAATAAAAGTGAAAAAATGCACTTCTCATGGAAATTTTTAAATCTTTTTTATATAACTAATCTATATATAATTTTTCAGATCAAGTTTCTTAAACCAAAATATGCGATGTATTTTATTTAGTTGAGCTTTGAAAGCTTTATAAAAATCTGCTGCAATTATAAGGAAGTTTGGAATTTCTACTGCCATGCTACATCATATCAAGCATCTAATTTTGGATTTATACTATTGAACCAAGAAGACTCGGACAAAATATGTCAATCCTTGAAATATATTTTTTTAAAAAAATCTTTGTTTTAAAATAATTTTATAACTCAAAAATCTTTTTGTGGAATTAATTTTTATTTTAAATAGTGTAAGCATTACATTTTATTTGCCATTTCGACAAAATGAACATGTACTGTAATACCAGAGTAATTCGATTGACAAATATTTTAGGAAACTTCCATAACATTTGTCACACCCATACAGAAATAAATAAATAAATAAATAGATCCGTCATTGTAAAACTATAAAGGAAAAAAAATCATTCGTTAACTCCAATTTTCCAGAAATACACTGCTCAAAACAATTAAAGTATATTGCAGTTTTAGGTGGATTTTGTATCTGGGAAACTTTTTAGCTGATTGATACATGGTCGGCAGACATAGTAGGTTATATGAGAATAAATTACACATGTTTGGCAGAAAAAAAATGCATTTTATTGCGCATTTATGTACAAAAGGAAAAAAACACAATTTGTGCATATGAGAAAAAAAGAATAAGAAAAGGTGTTTTCTTCAAAGAAAATCATTTTCAGTAGGGGGTATGGTTTCCACGGGCGGCCAGCAACGTTGAACACCTTTGAGGCATGGACTCAATGAGGCTATTAATGACGAGTTGGGGTATTCTGCCCCACTTTTCCAGAAGAGCTCTTTCGAGTTCTTGGAGAGTTTGTGGGGGTTGTTGGCGGACAGAAACTCGTCTTCCTAGAGCGTCCCAAACGTGCTCGATTGGATTCATGTCTGGAGAACACGCTGGCCATTGTATTCGAACGATTCCTTCCTCGAAAAGGAAATCCTCCACCAGCTTTGCACGATGTGGCCTGCAGTTATCGTCCATTAAAATGAAGTTATCTCCGATTGCTGCAGCGTAAGGGACTACAATAGGTCTGAGGATCTCATCCCTATATGGGCGACCAGTCAGAGCTCCATCTCGAATGATGTAGATGTCAGTGCGCCCGTCAATGGAGATGCCACCATAGACCAACACTCCTCCACCGCCAAATCTGACACTTTCGCGCACGAACGCAGGATTATTGCTACTGCCACGGTCCCTCCAGATGAAAATACGCCTATTATCCGGATGCACAGAAAAACTAGACTCGTCAGAAAACAGAATATTGCTGCATTCATTTCTCCTCCAGTTGACATGCTCGGTTGCCCACTCCCTGCGGTCGCGACGATGCCTTGATGTTAATCTAACACATACCATCGGTCGGCGAGCATACAGACCTACAGCATGGAGCCGGTTTCGGACAGTCTGAGTTGAAATCGTGGTGCCTGTATCCGAGCGAAGGTGTTGTTGGAGAAGAGTAGCATTCATGTTTCGGTATCTCCGAGCTGTTAACGCTAAATACCGATCTTCATTGGGCAGTGTTGCCCGTCTACGACCTTGCCCTGGTCTTCGGCCTGCACATCCACTCTTCAAAAAACGGTTCCAAATCCTGGAAATGACACTTTGTGACACTCCAATGGCTTGCGCTACTTCGGTTTGAGTTTGGCCCCCTTCTAACCTACCAACAATTCTCCAAGCTTCTAAATCTGTCAAATGACTTTGCTGAGACATCGTACTCATCGAAACAAAGCAATCACTGAATGCCGATCATCCTTGTCTTCATTCTCTTTTATCCAGTTGAAAGTCAAATTTCATTCGCTGCCGCTGAAGCGACGTTTTTGACGTCGAACTCAAAATTTGCATACTCCACAGTTTGAAAACCAGAAAAATTTGCATTTGTGATTCTCTTCTTCTATTTTCGGCAAAAAAAAATTCCGTTTATATCTTTATTTTATATAAAACTTCAAATATCCTTTAATTGTTTTGAGCAGTATATATTGAAACCAAATGACTCATAGAAAATATTTAAATGCATAAAAGATAATTCTTCAAAAAAAATTACATGATTTTTTTTTCCTTTTTTAGAATTCAACAAAATTTTAGTACAATTAGGTTGTCTTTTAACACCTTAAAGGACGGTGGTACATTCTATATACCATCATTTAATCTCAAAATAACACAATATACTAGAATTTCGGAATAAAATTTTGTTTTTAGAATAAATGTAAAATAAAAGCTTATTAGTTATTTTCAGATAAAAAAAATTATTAAGCCCTGGTGCCATTATATCATTTCAAGATTCTAGGAACAGAAATACTTTGCTCCTGAAAGGCTTAAACTAGTACAAGTATTAAAATTTACAAGTTCGTGAACAATACGATCAGCGTAATTCGTCGGACATATCATTCAGGAAATCTGGATAGCGTTTGTTACACACACACATACAAACAAGAAAATAAATAGATAAAATAAATTAAAAAAAACCCGTCATTAGAAAGTTATTGAACCGGATGCAGTGCAAATGTTTTTCTAGAGAAAGTCCAAACCAAACGCGAAACCTAAAAAAGAAAGAAAAAAGATCTCTTTAGTTCCATGATCAGTGACTCAGAATGGGACCATTGCCTGTTCCTCATATAAAGATCAATTTCGGCAAAAGTTAGTTGGTGATACTATTCGTCCTGTTACATTTCTACATATGTCGCGGCAAGATCTAAATTGATAATCATAATACTTATAGCCTACCATGATAGCGAACAGGCGAGCGTAAAAATTTTGGTACCGCCCACTCAAACCGAAGATATTTGCTTCATGCAAAAGAAATTACAAAGCATGAACCCAGAACAATCCCTTAGCATTCTTTTAGATAGATTTGGCGTATTGTGCAACTCTGGGAAAAAAGGACCTAATGGGCAGTGGCCTTGTCACGGACTCACGATTTGCTAATCTAAATGTGTTTCTGATGATCAGACAACTTCTAGCTTGGCAAAAACTAGTAATTAGTTTTAACATCATTGAGGAGACCATAGAAACTCTATGGTTCGACATAAAATGAAAGAAATCGGTCGCAACGAACGCAATGCAACGTGACGTGCAACATCTGCAGCAGACAGAATTAATGATAGCTTGTTAATAATTGGTCTTTTCATACATATACTGGAAGAATTTTAGATTATACTTGTCAATCATCCTTAACAATGCACACACCAGAATACACGAAAGCATGCACGTAATCTGTGACTACCGTCTGGGATTCAAATTTCAGACGAATTTGATAGATGACAGACATGACAAGCAGAACGAACATGTAACCTAATTTCAATAGTTCCCGGATAGGTTAAACTCATACCATATATTTAAATTTAGGTTAAATGTCACCCCTTTTTAATTGATAATGTAAGCAGTAACATACAAAGATTGTACGTAAAGGAATACCGTAATTTCTCTCGTATACGCCGCGATTTAGTAAAGTTTTGTTCAAACCAGAAAAATTACTGAAAAAAAGTCTAATGCGTGCTAAGCACAAGGAAATATCATTTTTTTTAAATTAATTGTGGTGGAAAATTGAATTATCCAAGTTGGGGCGTTTAGTACGAAATTACGGTACTTATATTTAAATTTCATTTTATGATTGCAAATAGGAATCAAACAAATCTAATTCACTTAATGCAACAAATTAATATAAAATCGAAGTATGATAGATGAATTCGGGGAATTTCTGGCGCATTTTTCAATTATGTTTGGAAACAGAAAGAGAAATACCGGGTGTCCCAAAAATGACTGATGGATTTTAAAATTCAATAACTTGCAAACGGTGACAGCTATTTAACCCTTAACCCCTTGGGGACGAGCGACACGTATACGTGCCGCAAAAAGGCTTAAGAATCACTGCTTACTCCCACTAGTAAAATTTTACAGTAAAATTTGTCTTATTTAATCGGAGCATTTTCTCGATTTAATAAGCAACAAATTTCTGTTTTTAAAAACCGGTGACAAAACATTAAAAATTTTGTTGAAGACTCCCGTCGCGGAGGGGTTAAATGCATAGGATAGAACGCGTTCCAAAAAATGCGCAATTCAAAGAATCAGAATTCATACCAGAAAAATCTAAATAGTAATTTTTTCTTTAGTTAATTACAAATGGTCTGTCATTAAGTAAAATGAAAATTGCTCTTCTAAATTTCTGGTGAAAATACGGAATATGTGAAAAAAAAAAAAAAAAAAACCCAATAAATCGGGAACACTTATGGTATCGAAAATGATACAATATGCATTTTAAGGGTTAAAAAACTTTTGCGGGAGGATTATGTATAATGTCAGGAGTTTTATTACCGTAATTTTTTATTTTAGTTCTAATTTCAAACAATAGATGGCGCTGACGGTGATTGAAGGCCAGGTGATCAGCGCTGAGTGAGGTGAGTTTCGGCGTCGATCAGGGCTTCAATTGCCATCAGCGCCGTCTATTGTTTGAAATTCGAACTAAAATAAAAAATTACGGTTAAAAAACTCCTGACATTATACATAACCCTCCTGCAATTTTTTTTTAAATAGCTGTCACCGTTTGCAAGTTATTGAATTTTAAAATCCATCAGTCATTTTTGGGACACCCGGTACATGTAAACAGATTTTTATACTGTGATAAAATATATTTTGATAAAATATAAACAAGGGTAAAACTGGTGTATCAAATTGGCACCAAAATTTAGAAACTAAATTTTACTTTAGGCAATGAACGCGGAAAACGATACAACGTTTGCATGACATACCGGTTTCATTCAATTATTTCAACATTTTAGAAATAGGAGTACTTTGTCCACATAGGGTTAAACCAGAATCCGATCGTAAACCCGAATTGATAAAACATTAATGCCACATCTTAATGAAATTTCAAGGCTCCCACGCGATCCATTTTTTAAACACCACTATTTTTCAAAGAAAAATCTGCTTTATAACTTTCATAAAAATTTACACGGAAGAGCGTTTTTCTAGCAATTTTTGCCAAAAACATAATACATATTTTTATGTCAAATATTACTAGTCTTCAAAAGACGGATTAATGGGAGTCTTGAAATTGTGAAAAAATAGTTTACATTCATGTCCGTCGTATCAGTTATGAATATTAAAATAATATAGTTTTCTCATCTTCAAGAATATTCTGGTCTCTGTTCTGAAAAATAGGGTAAAATCCCGAATTCTAAAGAGTTAATAATAAAGCTGCCAACTTTTACGCTTTATTACGCTCACCACTAAACAGTAAAATTTTTCATGTTTATGGGCAAACTCTGCGATTCAATAAGTCAAAAATATCTTTTAAATTTATTGGTAAGAAAAAAATATATATATAATCATTGGCAGCCATGCAATACCTCGAATCTCAGAAGTGGACCTGTGGATCGGTTCGAATTTGGATAAAATCGGATAGCCCAATCCAATATTAAATTCTACATTCTGTTCTTTGAAAACATTTCTTTTCTTTTCTTCTCTTTTGATTTCCTTAGGATGCACTCCCGTTAGGCCATTATTTATCAAAAATAATTTTACTATTGTATTTTTTTACCTTTTTTGAAAAGCAGCATGCCGTGCCGAATTTTACTGTGCGATTCGGACACAGTTTTGCCAGTGTGGTACTTCTTAGGAGCGTTCGTAATTATGTAAATACGTGGCACCTATAATTGTCGTTCAGCCTGTCCGTCTGTCCACCCGACCGTCTTGCCGCGTTTAACAACGCAAAAACTCCCAATCAAATCGTTTGAAATTTAAAATGTGTAATTGTTGCATAATTTTGTCGAGTCATTTCGAATTTTATGAAAATTGGATGTATAGTTAAATTACAGAGACAATCAAAAGTATTCCGTCACATTACGGTCAATGGGGAAAATTTTTCAAGTGCATTTTAATAGTGTTATGCTCTTTCGAACATAATAAAATTGACATGCATCTATGAAGTATATACTATAATATACATTCTGCACAATCTGTAATGCAAAAAATATTTGTTATTTATTTACCGGACCACACAAAAGTTTAGGGGGAACATTGCTTGGGGCACGTTTTAATTGTATTAAACTATTTAACATTTTATGAAATTGATATATGTTACTGAGGACTACTACAAGTTACTTAAATGCATAACAGAAAACAGATACTATTTACAGGGACACACAAAAGATTTCGGCTACTACACTGTATCCGAAATACTATATACTATTACGCAAAGATCTGATTTTTTTTTTACTTCGTTATAGTACGAACGTATATCATTTGCTTCACTTGATGTGCAATATCCGACAAGTTGTAAATTCAGGTTTGTTCATTGACTCCCCGATTTTGAAATTGTAAAATTCTCCTTTCCGTATTACTTAATGTGTCATTAAATAAGACGAATTTTACAATTTCAAAAAAGTGGTGTCAATCAAATCTGAAATAAAATAAAGTAGCCTACTGGCAACATATGTTAGGACAAGAAGTGTGAGAGTTAATTAAATTGAATATTATACGACAAATACATATGTTGCGTGCACAAGCTCTGGTTCCACTTTACGGTCTCGTGCTTTTCTTAATGGAAAGTTTTCTTGAAATCGTTTTTACAATATATATATGTATACATTTTGTTTGATAAGCAGTATAAATGATGCAATTAGATATTCACGTTTCTCAAAATTGTTAGTATAAAGGCACTGCGAATTTAAAATAAAGCATCTATCACGCAATTCATATACTGTACACTAGAATCCCCGGAAATATTATCCAAATTTTATAATAATTATTCACATCAGAATTTTCATTTAAAATTTTAATTTATTTAGTTAAATTATTTTTGCGCAACTTATATTTAACTTATTTTATAAAGAATTTTCAAATTCAAATTGACATCTTTTCATTTGGTAAGGTCAAAATGTCCTGTAACCATAGTTTTTGAACTAATATATTTTATGACTAGGTTTAGAACATATCAGGATTATAGGGTTTTGATTTACATAAAAATAACTTAGCAGGGCTTCCATAGGCAACTGTTTTTATATTCTGTTGCATCACTATTTAAAAGAATAAATTTTACAGTATATCTCTCTTGCAGGGCTCAGTGTAACTTACTCAGTATAACTTACAGTATAACTCATTGAGGGGCAAACACAACGTCTCTGTAATATAGAATTCTCACCGAAAAAATCGATTTTTTTTTTTTTTTTTTTTTTTTTTAATAAGTTAAAAATATAAAATTTCGTTAACAGTTTCTGGTGCGAATCTCGTTTAAATTAGGTAGTATGAAATATATCCCACCGCCCCTCAAGGGGTTTAATATGTATATGAAAATGTTTTGTTTTATAAAAACAGTGCTTGATAGAATTAAAAAATAGTCACCTATCGAAGCCCTGCTTGAGTGTGGAGGTTTTAAAAAAATACAAATTTTAGATATGAATTTTTTTTTTTAAGCAAATTTTAGTAAGCCGTTAAATTGTTTTGAAATTAATACATGTATAATTTAAAATTATTTAAATCTGTTAGTGCTGAAGTTGGACAGTCATGTATCGTATGAAGCTTCATTGACTATAGATCAAAACCCATAATAAGTTAATATAAATTATAGATAATAAATAAAAAAGATTTAACAAAACATGCTTTAAAAAATCTTCATGAAAACGTTTTATTTATTTCACATATATTCAATGTTTCAATCTTCAGATTATGTATCAGTTACAGCTTATGACAGACGAGTAGAAATTTTTACTGTCACGAGATGAATTGCATAATAATTTCTGTGAGGGTATCCTAAGGAAAAAAATAGGCGTCAAAGTTATAGAGAGATTTCAGTAATCGTAATAAATGAGGAAAATACTTTAGAGTGCTTGACAGAACATTTTCAGAGAGGTTTACTATCAAAGCTCGATTTTTTGAATGTATAGACAATTGCAAAAAATATTGCAGCTTTCTAAATTTCCTTTTTTAATATATATATGTATATTGCCAGTTTGGTCTCCACTTTTAATCAGAAAATTCAGATTAACATAAGAAAAATACAAACAGTATGGATTTTCAGGATGAAAATGGAGGCCAAATTAGCAACCCTGCTTTGAAATAACGTCTTGATGGATTGAGACTTCAGATAAATTAATAAAAACCGAGATTGTTTTTCAATTCGCATTAAAATTTCACTCCAAAATTTTTATACGGGTTTTTAAACATGATGATTCGATTTTTTCCCCATTAAATTCAACAATCCTTTATTTTAAAAAGTTGAATTTTCACCTACGCACAAATAAAAAAAGTATGAGAAATCTGAGTTTAAAAAAAAAATACTTTTAAACAATAACTTAGATATGCTCATAAAATTATTAACCGTTGTAGTGCCAAAGACAGAGTTTGTACGCTTGAGTGAATTTTCCAGGAGTGATATCAGTATTTTTTTTTCATACTAAAGTAAATCTAGTTTAAACGCGCGAAATTTTGCCGTATTTAATCAGGAATTTTCTATAGGAAGATATTGGTATTGAAGAACTTCCTGCACGGAAAATTCCAGGAGGAGCCCTGCAAAGAGCACCATCGCGCTTGTAATTGGTAGTTTTCAATGTATTTGGCACTAAAACGGCGAAGAAAATAAATCTGCCAATAGTGTAAACAATAGTTTATTTATTCGTGGATGTTTTATTTTCTTTTAAAAATATTGCGTTTTTGTCTAGAAGTCGCAACGGGTAGTTTAAATGCAGTTTCATTTCTTCTAATACCTATTTGAAAATCTTTGTTACACTAAACACTATTATAAATAATAGTATATATAGTTAGAACCTAGCAACAAAAATTGCTTATGATGTCTTTTAAAAAGTGTTCTCATAAAAATACGATAAACAATAGTAATTTATTCATTTATTTAAAAATTTCAATAATATATGAGAAGCCCAGAAGCCAAGGGGTACAAGTGACAAAATTTAGATTTCGAGTAAATTGAGTTCAAAGTTAAATATCAATTGTAATTCAAAGAATTGAGATATGGAACTTTTGCTTACTTCTTAGTGATCTTTGAACTCTTATTTAAATAACTGTTTTTAAAAAAGTGGAATACAATTTTTCTTTTTATTTATAACTAAGCAATGTTTATCGTCATTCGGCACTTGTACAGTTTGGCTTCACTGTAAAAAAAAAAAAAAAAAAAAAAAAAAAAAAAAAAACGGAAGATTTAACGGAAGTATTACTGGTAATCTGGACGCCAGTACTATTTACTGTTTTTTAACGGAAAAATTTCCGTAAATATAACTTTTTTTCGAGTTTTTCCCGGAATTTACGGAGATTTTTCCGTTAAAAACAGTAAATAGTACTGGCGTCTAGACTCTAGATTACCAGTAATACTTTCGTTAAATCGTCCGTTTTTTTTTTTTTTTTTTTTTTTTTTTTTTTTTTTTTTTTTTTTTTTTTACAGTGTTCCAAGCAGTAATGAAAACTGCTTGAAAGCTAAAGGGTACAAGTGCCAAATGAACACAAGAAATGAAAAATTATTAAATAAAAAGTTGTATTTATGAAAAAATTAAGAGCAATATTGATACAAATAAGTGAAAGGACAAAATTTTGTTTTAATATAAATTCTAAAAAAGAAAAAATTATGAAATAAAGAAAATGAATTTAAGAAAAATTTATGAACAATGTTGATATAAATAAATGAAAGGAAAAACTTTTGTTCTAATATAAGTTTTAAAATTTTATTATAAGTTTAGAAACATTGTAATTTACATTTTTTAACATTTACCAACAAAGTTGAAAAGTGAATATGATTTTGGTTTGTCAGTCCGTCTTGTCCGCGCCCTAACTCTCGTACATATATTTGGATTGCCTTGAAATTTTTGGGAATTATTCATTTTTAACTCAACACAAACGTATTGCAAATGAAGTTTCTAACACGATTAGTTTATTTACAGGGACAATCAAAAGTTTTCCATTTCATTACAGTTAACGGGAAAAATAGTTTTAAATGAATTTGAAAGATGTTACACCTTGTCAAACATTAAAATTTATTTTATATGCATTTACGAATTGCACTAAAATAAACATTCTATAAAATATGAGGTGAAAAGAATAGTTATTATTTATTTACAGGACCATACAAAAGATTTACATTACCTAATGATAAAGAGGGAATTGTTTGCGAATTATTTTAATTATATTACAATTATCACGTGTAATAAAATTCATATATATCGCTGAGGCTTAATATAAGTTATTTCGCACATAATACGAAGTACACAAATTTTACAGGGACACAAAAAAGATTTCAAATAGTATATTCTATCCGAAGTACTGTATATATTATAAATGATGATTGATGGATGGACGAAATGCCATTTTAGTTATGAATTGCACTTTTATGTTTCACTAAATTTATACATGTTATATGACATGCATAAATGCTATAGTTCATATACAAAGTTACACAAAAATACTCGTAAAGGTTACAGAATATGAGCGTACTTTACTTAAATATGGCTTTTAAATAAGTTATGTATTTCTATGCTGAGCTGCATTCAGTTTACTAAGAAATGCCTGTAAAATATAGATAAAATGACATACAGGATCACGCAAAAAATTTTATACATGGTCATCGATGGATGATAATTTCTGAAAATGTGATTTCAGTAGTCTTAAGAGTGTTTTAGTTTGAAGTAAATTTCAGCTAAATACTGGCGTATAATAAAAGTTCAAGATAAACTACAGAGTGAACAAAAGTATGCAAGTATGCTTCCATTTATTAGTATAAACTGATGAAAGAAAAATTTCAAACTATTATGTGTTTTCTCGCTAAACTAATTTTCCCGTTATACAGTATATATCAACCGACTGATAAAACATAGGGCTGCTCAAAAGGATCGGAATACATATTTGGCAAAGGATAGTAGCTCTTTATTACCCTAAATAGCAAAAATTTTTAAAGATTTCAAGGAGTGTTGGAAAGTGTTCATAATCTATGCTTAACGCATGTCTTTCCTTACTTGATAACAGTTAAAATGCATTTATTTAATGCATAAAAAAGCAAATGGCTTTGTATGTCATTGGTAGCGCTTCTGCTATATAGATGTTAACTGTCACAGCTGTACTTATACCCATTGGCCTCCACAGGTTTCACTGTTTTCGGAAAGAGGTTAAGTAACTGACCCCTATAACTCAGTACATAATGAAAAAATCACTCTTAACTATTTACCTACAAATAAATAGAGATATTTCCAGATGGCCTGTGCACTTAACTCAATTTTTTCAATTTTGTCACTTATACCCCTTGGCTTTTGGGCTCCTCATATACATAGTAAGAATTAACCCATTAGTGCCTAGCGTCCCATTTTTGGGACAATTTTAAAAAATTCAAATAAGCGCATTTCACACCAATAAAAAGGAGGACAAATAAATACTTTCTTTCTCGAGACAAAGTCCTCGATAAATTAAGACAAAAGTTATTCTTGCTTAAAAAGTGGTGGGAAAATGGAAAATTTGAATTTTAACGAAGAAAATAATTCAGGCACTAATGGGTTAAGACTAAATGCATGTTGTATTAATGTTTCACTTTTAAGCTCCGTTTTGTGGTTTTTCACGTATGCGCGTTTTTTCTATGTCCCCTGCGCCCGTGCATAAGTAAGGGCTCATTTAGGTAAGAAATCTTTGAATGCGATTTCCCGAAAATAAATTTTTTCTTAGTTTCCATGTCGGATAAACTGAATTACATATATATATATATATACAAGGTGATTCTAAATTTTTTTACAATAAAGGAGGGGTGAAAGTACACATCAAGACAAACAATATTAAATAGGAGACCAGGGGTCCCAAACGTTTCCTAAAGGAGATAGCCGCCATTAAATTTTAGGGACCAAAATTTCAAATAAACATAAAAAACGGAAAAATCGGTTGACTGATTTGCGGTTTTCACTAAAATTATTCTTTATGTCGGCATTTTCATGAAATTAAATTATAAAGATAACTTTCAAAAAATGCCGATAGAGGGCGCTTTAGACTTTGGAGTAACGAACAGCTATTTTTTGCCGGTATTTTTTGCATCTCATTAAATGTTTTCGTAAGCTTAGACTCAAACTTAAATTTTGAGCTCAAAATCTGAAAGTCGGAGTGGTTAAGTAGCACAAACTGAACTGTGTTCAGAGGGTTCAAATTTCAAATGATTATAAAAAACGGAAAAATTAGTTCATTGATTTGCGGTTTTCACTAAAACTATTCTTTATGTCGGTATTTTCTTAAAAATAAATTATAAAGATAATTTTCAAAAAATGCCGATAGAGGGCGTTTTAGACTTTGGAGTAACGGACAGCTCTTTTTTGGCGTTATTTTTTGCATCTTATGAAATGCTTTCGTAAGCTTAGACTTAAACTCAAATTTTGCGCTCAAAATCTGAATAGTTGGGAGTGGTTAAGTAGACAAACTGAACTGTGTTCAGAGGGTTCAAATTTCAAATGATTATAAAAAACGGAAAAGTTAATCGATTCGTTTGCGGTTTTCGCTAAAACTAATTTTTAAATAAGCATTTTCTTGAAAAAAAAATTTAAGATAAATTTCACAAAATACCGATAGAGGGCGCTTTAGACTTTGGAGTAGCGTACAACTATTTTTAACTGTTATTTTTTAATCTCATTAAATGCTTTCAAATGCATAAACTTAAATTTTAGGCTCGAATTCTGAATCGTTGGGAGTGTTTAAGTAGCGAAAAATTGAATTGTGTTCGAGGAGAGGGGAGGGTTAAATTTCAACTCCTGAAGACACTTCAATTTGCGCTACTTAACAACTCCTAATTACTCAGATTTTGAGCTCAAGATTTAAGTTTAAATCTAAGCTTCCGAAAACATTTAATAAGTTTTTGCAACCATTTAATTAGAAAAAAAAAAATAATAATGGTTAAAATTAATTTTTGGTTAGTCTGAAGTTTAAGGCGCCCTCTAATGGAATTTTTAAAAATTTATGTTTAAAATTTATTTTCAAGAACATACTGACTTAAAGAATAGTTTTATTTTAAACCGCAAACGATTCGACAATATTTTCCATTTTCTATAATTATTTTAAATTTGAGCCCCCCCCCCCCTTAACCGTTTGACTGCTACGCGGCGCAAAAGCGCTGCGATAGTTTATCTCGAAAACCGCGGCGCAGCGCTTTTGCGCTGCGAGTTCTTTATAATACAAAAAGAATTATTAAAATTGATTGATATTTGTCTAAATAACAGTGTTTTATATGACAACATTATTTTTTCCTTTAAAGAAATCAAAATATGTACCGCAATTTTCGTGCATTCTTGCAAAAATTGCTTAGCACTAAAACGGTTAAGCACAGTTCAGTTTGTGCTACTTAACTACTCCCTACTATTCAGATTTTGAACTCAAAATTTAAGTTTAAGTTTAAGCTTCCGAAAACATTTAATGATGTTCAAAAAATAACGGCAAAAAATAGTTGTTCGTTACTCCAAAGTCTAAAGCGCCCTCTATCGACATTTTTTTAAATTTATCTTTATAATTTATTCTTAAGAAAATACCGACATAAAGAATAGTTGTAGTGAAAACCGCAAATCAATGAACGAATTTTTCCGTTTTTTTTAAATAATCATTTGAAATTTGAACTCTCTGAACAGAGTTCAGTTTGTGCTACTTAACCACTTCCACTTTCAGATTTTGAGCTCAAAATTTAAGTTCGAGTCTAAGCTTACGAAAACATTTAATGAGATGCAAAAAATAGTTTTTCGTTACTCCAAAGTCTAAAGCGCCCTCTATCAGCATTTTTTGAAAGTTATCTTTATAATTTAATTTCAAGAAAATGCCGACATAAAGAATAATTTTAGTGAAAACCGCAAATCAATCGACCGATTTTTCCGTTTTTTATGTTTATTTGAAATTTTGGTCCCTAAACTTTAATCGCGGCTATTTCCTTTGGAAAACGTTTGCGACCCTTGGTCTCCCATTTAATATTGTTTGTCTTGATGTGTACTATCACCCCTCTTTTATTTAAAAAAAATTTTGGAATCACCCTGTATATATATATATATATAACCATTAACCTTCCTACCATGTTGAAATTTTACTCAAACTTGATTAAAATATTCCACACCAGAATTTTTATTTAAATCCATTTAACATACTTATTTAACTTAAATCTTTGTGTTATTTATTTAATTTACTTTATGAAAAATTTTCTGGTTTGAATCGAATGAAACGCATTATAGGACTGGGTCGATTAGACCCATTCAGGGTAGGAAGGTTAAGCAATACTAATAATTAAATATTTAACTTTAACAACACCTTTGTTTTCATACAAACAGGCATGTTACTCTTCAGAATAGAATAACATAGTTCTGCTAAAGGACTGCCCAAAACCCCCAAAATAGCCTCATTTGCGGATGGTAATTGTTTAAAGTGCAATTTTCGTTGCATTAAGAACACGGTGTTATGAATTTTCTATCGAAATTAAATTTTAGCTTAATATGTGGCGTGTATAAAAATCTGATAAATCTGATACAGGGTTGCATAAAATATTTCAAGTTACCATGTATGAGAAGTAAATGCTGTCTTTTTTCTTTCGAATATGTTTTTAATTAAATTACGGTAAACCACAAGGAGTGTAAAAAATCTATTGATCGTATACAGCAAAAAAAAAAT
Organism: Maratus speculifer; assembly: GCA_964019185.1. Taxonomy (NCBI): domain Eukaryota; kingdom Metazoa; phylum Arthropoda; class Arachnida; order Araneae; family Salticidae; genus Maratus; species Maratus speculifer. Next base: position 53,163,836 of record OZ025293.1, read on the forward strand.
CGAATATCTTATCGACTCTGGGCAGTAATTGCTGAAAATAGGTTTTCAACTGTGTTTGGCTTTTTGAAATTGTTTATGCATTATCTTAGCTTCATAAGCAGCGAAATTTCGTAACAATATTCTGGAAGAATGGGAATTTGTTTCAGAATCTATGTGAGGTGTACCATTTTTCTTTCTTGTTTGTAAATGGAACCATATTTCTAACATTAATGAATGGCCATTAGTCAACGATAAGAAAGGAACGTCTTGTTTACATAGCTGCAAACATTTTACATTTTCCTGTACCACAAAATCTGTATAGTCAAATTTACTTCATTTTTCACCCAGCTTTAGTTTGAAATTTAAATTTGATATTTGAAATTTCTAATTTCACTATTTTTTTCCAGGAAGGTTTTTTATTCACTTGCATAGCTGTTTAATTTAAACGCTTTTTTCCTACCACTATTTTTGATCAAAAATTTTTGTCTTATTTAATCTTACGTTTTCGATGATTAAATAAGAGAAAATTCTCTGTAAAAAAATAGTTATAGAAAAAAAGGCGCAAAATTTGGCATTGATTCATCTGTCCCAAAGGGAAAACAATTGATTAATGTAAGACATTTGCATAACCATTTGTGTAACTGTAACCTATCTGTTGAAGGTTAATCAATTTCAATTAGATTTGCTTATATTTCTTTATATTCTAAAACTAATTTTAAAATTTAAAAATGAAAATCATTTGTTTAAAACTAATTTTAAATTTAGAGTTGTTTGCTCTATTGATAAATAAAATATATTTACATTAAAAATTTCAGTGTGTTCTTAAATTTAAAAAGTTGGGTATACCCAAACCCGAAAGAATTTGTCAACCCTACCCGCAACATAGATAAAAGCTAGGTTCGAATCAATCAGTAGAAAAAAGTTACAGACAGTCCAACCCAAATGCTGGCAACTGTTTTATGGTATTCTTTAACAGTTCATAAAAAATGACAGAATTCGACTGATTTATTTTCCTGAATAAAATGCCTTTTATTCAAATGACCACGTTTTAATCACCATGAACTCCTCTGATTACTTGATCACGATAAGGTTTAAAGTACACATACAGAAAAAATCTAAAGGCAGTCTTTTCTTAGTTAAAATCTTAACACAAACATTTTCTGCATTATCATGGATGTAGTGATTCAAAACAGAAAGATAACTATCATTGTCTGACATACTGTCACACAAAAGACTGAGAACTAAGAAGACTATATAATGAGGAGAAAGAACTGGAATTTCATAAAGCTTGATTCATAGATTGTTGACCCAAGTAATTTGGATTTCTAAAGAAAGCTTTAATTTTTCCATTATGTGGGAAACCTCTCAATTTAGTCCGCACGCCGAAGTTATATTTTTTAACATTCCTCTAATTTCAACGCTATAGTAATTATTCACCTGTTTGCTTTGTAGTTGAAAGACCTTTGAAAGTAGAAAAGCATGAAAAGTGTAAGTATGACTTTTTTTTTTTTTTTTTTTACAAAACTTAAAAAGTTTTATACACTCATTTAATTTATAGGCCCCACATTGTTGCGATATTTGTTAGAACGGCAACAGTATTTAACAGAAGCAAATCTTCATATAAACAAAAAAAACAAAAAAAAAAAGATAGAGAAGAATCCTTTGTAACGAATCCTAGTTCATCCGTGTCATTTAATGTTAAGAAAAGCAGCAACTAAATTTTACATTGAATATTGGGTAGAAAATAAATTCTCATACAGCATGAACCTTTTAACGAAAACTAAATTATATAGTACACGAGATTTTTTTTGTCTGAAAACTTAGCATAAAGAATTCAACAATTTACTAAAAGATGATTGGTATTATTTCCAATTCGAATTTTTTTACCAGCCTTATTTCTTTTATTTAATTCCATAAAACTAAAAATCATTTTGATGATTTAGAAAGTTGGTTTGAAAAGTTCACGGTATCCTCAAATTCACCCATTTTTCCATAAAAGAGAAATAATAAATCGATGAATGGAGGCAAACCCCATTGAACTTATTAAATCATACTTGTCATTTCAGCTTTGAAAAATACTATCGTCCCTCTAGCGTCTTATCAGGGTACACGACATTTCGGTCCCGCCGTTTCGGTCCCGCCGTTTCGGTCCCGAGACATTTCGGTCCCGAGACATTTCGGTACCTGGCCATTTCGGTCCCGAGACATTTCGGTCCCTTGCCATTTCGGTCCCTGGCCATTTCGGTCCCTTGTATTTCTTTACCGGCCACCTTATAACTTGGTTTCTGACAGAGGAAGGCCTACTAAACGCTGTAAGCTCAACATTGTTCTGGCTTTTTTTAATATTTTTATTCTCCTGCCCCCCTTCCCTCAAATTTTATACAAAGCTGAATATAATAGTCCAATAAGTTTAATCTATTGTAACTCGTGATAATAAAATCACAGCAAGTTGAAAATTTGATTAAATAATGTTATATAATTTTACACTGTCTTTATTATTATTATTTAACATAATGAATATTTTAAGTTTTATCATATATTCTTTGTATTAGGTAGTTTATCTATACAAAAAACTAAAATACATATTTTATTGATTGTTTTAGCATACTTTCTTAGAATCTTTAAATTAGTAATTTCCTAACTAGGCGTGCTACGAAAATTTTTTGTTTAAAAAATAAAAATGCTCCAACGACCTTTTTTATGTAATAATTATTGGTTGCTTTTTTTTTTTTTTTTCACAGTTTTCTCACTTCATGAAGACAATTTTTGTGAATTAATTTTATTGAAAGTGGGCTTATTTCTTTGTAATAAAATGATTATTTTTCAATTTTATATAATAATATAATTATTATCTTAAATTATTTTATTTTCAAATTTTAACTGACAAAACTAAGCTTTTTTAATTTATCGTTTATTTATTTATTTATTTATTTATTTGCATTACCTTTTCGCTCCCACTTTCACAGAAAAAAAAATTGACAATTCTTATTTTAATTTTATTATTGATTGAATTAATAGTTTTAAATTTCAGTAACTTTAAATATAAAATAAATAAACTTGTAAACAATAAGTTTTAGTTTATAACCACTACAAAACATAATGATAAATTTAATATAAAACAGATTATTTATTGAGTTTATTTAAAGTAAAATTCGAAATGCGTATTAATAATTTTATCAATTTAATTAAATAAAGATTCATTAAATTAAAAATACATATATTTAATAAAATATTAATTTGATTTTAATTTTAAAATCACTAACTGTTTTGAGATTTAATTTATAGCAATTATTTATCACCATAAGTTTTTATTCAAAAATTATTATTTATTTCAAAAAAGGAAATTATTATTATTATTATTATTATTGAAAAATCAGTAACGTAACGTAATAATTAATTAAACATAATAATGCAACACTGTAACAATGCGTAAAAATATTTCTTAACAGTGTTAGGTAACATTATTATCCAGATGCAGATTTAAATTTTCTGAAACAAAGTTATAGTTTACAGTTCGCAAAAAGCAATCATATATTAATTAATTATTTTTAAAGAATAAGAAAAATATCATAAACTAACCATTAAATGAATAAATAACATATTTATTTTGAGAATCCTTATAATTTTTATATATCCTAATGAACTTGATAACATATTACTAGCTGAAATTTAAAAAATACGTTTTTTCATTTTTGCTATAATAAGAGCTATAAACTAGATTTTAAACAAGTAATTGATAAATAAGTCACTTAAACAATTAATAGTTAAAATAATTTTGAATTCTTATTAATAATTATGTTTGATAAAAATAATTTATTTTTTAAAAATTTTTTAATTTAACAGCATAATTATTAATGCTTTAAAATTTTCTAAGATTATGTTAATCATTTAATAAAATAATGTATAACATTAAGTAAGAAACAAATCAAAACCGAGTGCCGGGAATTTTTAAACACTTATAATATTTTATGTTGGTGTTCCTATAAAATTTGAAATATATGCATATAAGTACCAGCTAAGTACTACTATTAACCTCTTTTAAGCAAAAAATCTGCATGTCAATCAATTGTCAACGCCCATCTGAACAAATAGTCATCTTTATACAAGATAGCTAGAAAAGCTAGGTAGTTAGCTTTATTCTACTTATCTTGATCTTTATACACTTGTCAGATGAAATCCCTCATTCTATAATACAATGTCCTTATTACTCTGGAGTTCAAATGCGGACGGACCTCCCAGATTTGACTTGTGTTTATTTCGCTCGTAGTTTTTGAATGTAATAAGCATAAAAAGTGTTTAATGTATTAAAAAGGATTTGTAATTCCTGCATTGTTATATGTAAAAAGGTTGTTACACGTAAAAAGTTATTTCGTAGCAATAATTGTTATATGTAAAAAGATTAACGCAAAATTTTAAATAGTTTTTTTAATAGCGAAATAAAATAATTATTTAAAAAATAAAATGTTTTAGTCAATCCCGATGCAGAACTTAAAAAATAATGTGGCTTTATCACAATTCCATGTTAAAAAAAAAAAAAAAAAAAAAAAAAAAAAAAAAAAAAAAAAAAAAATGTAAAATGCCATAATCTAAAAATGATGTGCCGTTAAATAATAGGATGAAATAAAGATTTCTAAAACTATTTGCAGATTCTTTTTTTCATTATTAAACACATATTGTACAAATTATATGCAACTGAAAATGTGTAGGCCATGGACATTTGCTCAAGCAAATTAAATTCGACTTATACGTGTTTTTAAATTACCAGATCTTCATGATTGAGGAACTTCTATATAAATCCACAGAACAATCCTCCCCTCACTCCTGAAAACAATTACTTCTGTCATATGAAATTTGCATGGCGTTTGAATCCGCTGCAATATGTTTGAGTTTGGATCCGAGTTATACGTGTAAGCGGTTTTTGGGTACTTGTTACTTCTAATTAATCGTATTACACTAAAACTTTATGTGGCTTTCAGTTAAAAAACCAGTGTTGAATTCAGACACTTTTCTCCGGGAGGGACTTCTGTGGCTCCCGGGGAATTCAATAGAGTCCTGGGGGGATTACACTTTTTTACCACTGTAAACACAAAGTCTCAAAATTTCCGGGGGGGGGGCATTGATAGCTCTGGGGGGAATGACCCGCCCCTGAATTCAACACTCTAAAATGTTCCCTATAAAATTATGTCAGATATTTCCCGTGCACAAAATTTCAGCTTGCTGGAGAAGGGACCGAAATGTCTGAGGACCGAAAAGTCCAGGGACCGAAATGTCTCGGGACCGAAATGGCCATGGACCGAAATGTCTCGGGACCGAAATGTCTCGGGACCGAAACGTCTCGGGACCGAAATGTCTCGGGACCGAAACGTCTCGGGACCGAAACGGCGGGACCGAAACGTCCTGCTTCCTCTTATCATTATTATTAATATTTTCTATTTAAAGAAAACCGGCAATAATTGTTATTGAATCTAAAATTGTTATTTTTAAGTCTAACATTTTAATTTTGATTAAAGAAACATTTTTTCAATATAATAGCTCAAGTTAGTATCGTAGTGATGGCCAGTTTTATTTCTTAATTTATGGAAAGCAGGAAAATGACATAAGAAAAGTGTATTCAATTTTTACAAAGACTTTAATCTCATTATTTTCAAAGAAATATCTAAAATATCTCGCTGGTAGATTTGATTCTACTACTTACTGACTTGATTTATGTCAAAAACAAGAAGAATTACTCTGCGGCGCCATATTTATATACATGATACTCAACTAAAATGCAGGCCAGGAAAATGACATTAATTTTCAATGACAATCATATTTTAATTATGAAAAATTATTCGTAAAATGTAGAATTTACTACCTTCCTCATATCTATGTTTTATTAGGTATAAATATTAATTAAAAATTTAAAAAAAAAATTACAATATAGCAGAATGTCCTTTACTTTGCATACATCACAGCGTGACATGACAGGAAAATGACAGTCTGAAATTCTGCGTTATTTAATTGCTTTATTTATGTTAATAGAAATGCAATGTCTCTTGAAACTATTTCTAAGAATATTTTTTATCAGAATGTATTGAAGGAAATTGCATTATATAGCATTTAATAGGAAATTTATTGTATGGACTGTAATTTGCGCACTTTTTTATATTTACCCTGTAAAATCTTGGTTTACACTGATAACCAACGGACGCAGCTAAAAAAGTTTTCGCGATTACCCAATCTGGGTAAGGCAAGTTTTGAAACTTACATTTTCATATATATAATAGACCTTTTATACTATATATTTATATATATTACATACATATAATAAATCTCTTTTAATTATTCCCTTTAAATCACATGGAAAATCGACTTTAGATATGTATTTATTTAATTGACCCATATTATTCGAATAGTAGGAATTCTGCAAAGGTACTCCATAAATCAAGGATGAGATTGCCGACTTTTTTTAATACTAGTATAATGTTAGAAAAAATATCATCCTTTTAAATCGCAGATATGTTACGATCAATCAAAAAACATTTTCTCTAAGATTATACTGGTGTGCAAAAAGTCGGAAATCTCGTCCAGGATAAATCAAGAAACATTTTTAGCACTAGAAAACTTTCATTAAATGTTATTACATGGTGTTATTCCTATCTAAAAACTTTATGTAAAATTTTTGGTAGAATGCGTAAGTATTTTACACTTCATGTTTCCAAGTCGAATAAACAATTTTATGCCAGTAAATTAAAAAAAAAATGCGTGTTGTTTTATATCCTATTTATTTTCGTTAATTTATAAAATAAAATTTCTAATTTTAATAATATTTCTTTTACTTCAAAATTTATCGGATAGTTGGGAGCTATCCGTTTCAAAGGAGCAAGCTTCCATGCCTGTAGTAAAAAACAAGGATCAATTAAAAAAAGAATGAGCATATCTTCCCAAGCATTAACAATATAGCACAAAGAAAATAATTGTATACTTAAAATGAAAATTGTATCAAGAAATAATTCTAGGAACAAATAGATTAATATTTGTGTATACAAGGAAATTGAGAGAGAAAGGTAATAGTTCCAATAATCCATGGGGGGGGGGGGGGAGGAAGCGTGTCTAACGTTTATTACTAAAGACAATCCATTCATTTTAACCCCTTCGGGGCGAGCGTCTTTTAGAGAATTTTTAATATTTTATCACCGGTTTTCAAATCAGAAATTTTCGCCTAACTGAATCGATGAAATGCTCAGATTTACCCTTTAACCACTTAATGGTCACATTAAATTACGGTTTAAAAATTCAAATTCATTATTGTCCCCACTTTTTAAAAAATAAATATTCATCTATTTAATAACAAATAAATTCATGCCAAAATAAAACCAATTACACTATTTTATAAAACTGGTGGGGATCAAACAATTTTGAATAAAAGCCATGAAATTTGCAGCCCGTGAATGTCTTGGGGGCGACGATTAAGTGGTCAAGGGACGGAGGATTATATTGTATACCGCCTAAGTTTAATTAACATTCGCACTAGAAATATTTAAGTTTTACTTTTATAACTTTTTTGAGGCGGGGGGGGGGGGGGAGTTGAAAAAATGCTTATTCCTATTTTCTAGTAAAGTTTTCCTAAATTTCTGTTGGGGATTCAGAATTACTGAAATGCAATTGTTTGCATATCAAAATGTTAAATAAAGTAAAATTTACAATAAAATTTTACTGGTGAGAATAATCAAGGATTCTGAGTTCCTTATGCGGCACGTATACCAATTATTCGTTACCAAGGGATTAACCCTTTGAGGGGCAAAGCATTTGTATTCTTAAAGTGCTGAAATGACTTATTGAAACCAGAATTTAAAGTCAAATTTATTTCTAAGTAGATAAAATCTTTTCTTCACGTATTTGATAAAATAAAAATTTTCATTTACAAATTCTGGTGTCAATATAGCATTTCGCAATTAAAATTAAGTGGTATATATTTTATACAACCCCCTTCAAGGGGTTAAAGCCAAAAAACTAAGTTAATTATATATTTTTTATTTAAACATCAATTCACCGCTACTATTGTTCTATATCTCCTTTGAATCTGCTTAATAAATTATATTATAATGTAAACTATGCCACATAAGTAAGCGAAATTGAATAAGAACTATATCTAAGTGTATTTGAAGAACGATATCTTGAGATTCATTACCATATTTTCGCGCGTATACGCCGCACCTCCAATAACTCAGTTTCGTACTAGAATTTATTTTAAATAAAATGTGACTTACTTCTGCTTAGCACTTATTTTACTTCTTTTTTTTTTTTTTTTTTTTTTTTTTTCAATAAAATTTTCGGTTTGAAAAAGACTAAACAAAGCCGCGAAAAGTAACAGAAACAGTAAAATATGATGGTTTCATTATTTCGGCAACTGAAGGATCAAATGAAAGATAAGCCCAAATTTTACACAGCAATAAAAGAGTCTTAAACTTAGATGATTATCCTCAACTGTGTTACTTATAATAGAGTAAGTTAGCTTTAATTAACCCATTAAGCTCTAGCCGGTACAATATGTTACCAAAAAAGTTTCAACCCTTTGTATAATTGTATATCACAATTTTTGTACGGAAACATTATCTTTACTTAATGATTTAAACTTCGTGATAAAATCAAACAAAAATTTCTATTTTGAAAAAACTGGTGTGAAATTAAAGTTTTGTATTTAAAAAAGGAAAATAATTCAGGTTTAATGGGTTAAATAAATTAGAAATTTTGACGAGAAGAACATACTTGAGGAGAAATATTTTTCAAAGAAAATTGTACCATTAAAAAACATCTAATCTGTTAATAATAACGAAGCAAGCTGTATGAATCTACACATAATAAATACTTAAGATCTCTTATTAAAATATTTTTTCAAAACCAAGTAATCAATGATTGATTTTCGTTTAATAAAGCAAAAGAGGAATAAAATAAAAATTTATGCGTATCTACACTTTGAACTGTTACTCTGTGACAATGACAAATGTCGCTTTGATCGCAAATAGATTTCGCTTTAGGTGAGTGAGAGTTAGTGATCTGTGTCGTCCGAGACTCAGCTCGAGGTTTCGTAGACATAGAGACACACGTTCGGAAGTGCGCCATAACACAAACTTTATACAAATGACGTAGGCTTTGATCTAATGATTTTCCTTCGCTAATATACAAGGCACTGTAAATCCTAGCACGTACAGACAGACGTTTTCAGGCAAGTGGCTCTCGTGTTCTGTTCTGAAGATCTTTTCAATCCAGACAGGCAGACTGGTTGCCCCTGGCACTGGATGTTAGTCCATCGACCGCTCTGGCAAGTTACTGAGCATTCCTGGTTAATAGCGGCCGGGGGTGGCAGCTTCCCCAGTAGCTGTTTAGCCCCACCTACCCCACCACACTGTGTTCTTCGCTGGCCGTGCTACAACATAATTACCCCTCAGGGTCTTTGAATTTTTTTTCGCTCTTCTCGCATTAGCTACTGCGCACGGCTGTCCTTTTTTGTTCGTGTTTCTCTGGGCAGATAAGTTAAACAATTTAGCTAGCCACTCGAGAATCAATATTTTTTAACCGCGACGTAGTTAGGTAAATTGCAGAGGATGTGAAATGTTGAAAGCGAAGTGCGAATCACTACGGAGGGCTTTCTCTTCGAATAGATATCACGCCTATGTCCCTTCTACTTGCACGGCCTACTTCTTTGACAAATTACATCTGACGACAACTCTTTAGGACAAATGCTATTTATCAAATAATTATTTCACAATTAAATCGATATTTAGATTCACAAAGATCTTACGAAGATTATCAATTAACAAGTTATATTAATTTAAAAAATATGTCACGCAAATTTTAGATTTCTAATGTTTGATAGTATTTTTATTTTCCATAAAATTATTAGAAAAAATTATGTGAAACTTCCGTTTGCTTTCCGTTGTGTTTAATAGGATAGCATACTATGCTTCCACACAATAAAAGAAAAAGACCCATAAATCTGATAACATCGACTTCTTTTTTCAGTTCTTCATAAGAATTAAATGCACTTGCTATTTAATTTTTCTCCAAGTTCAATTAAAAAGAGCGCTTATTTGAAACAAATGCAATTCTATATCATTGTGATAAAAATCAAACAAGTCATTCAATTTATTTAACGAACGGAAAAAAAATGTTTCCATAGTGTTTTCTAAAAATAAATATTTGCAACTCTCTACAGGTTAAGAAATTAAAAAAAAATGCAAATAATATGCAGCTTGTAAATATATTTAAAGTATAAACTAACGAATATGTTTAAATAATAATTATATAGCAAATGTATACTTATATTTAAACATAAAAACATAGTTCAGGTTATTTAACCCCTTAAGGGGGTAGTAAGGTATTATTATTATTATTATTATTTTTTTTTTTTTGCATTTTTTTATTTTTATTTTATATTAAATTACAACATCTTAAGATTATTCTGTGAAAATTTGAAAGCAATTGAAGTAAAACTGACGGAGATATACACTTGTAAGTCTCCGCCCTCCGATTGTCCGAGCGGTGCTGATTCATGGTGTGAATGGCAGAAGGCTGCAACTACAGAAGATCTGGAGTCATTCAAACACAGTTACACCGCACTTCCGAGTAATGTGCTAGAAGTCATCAAACCTATTTATGAGGATTTAAGCAAAGATGCACTTCTGGAACGATGTGTTGGAGGTTTCACTCAGAACAATAATGAAAGCCTTAATCAACTTATTTGGAAAATTACTCCAAAAACAGTGAATGGCACCTCCAACGTCGTTGAAATTGCAGCTAATGTTGCAGCATGTACATTTAATGAAGGCTGTTTTTCTCTGCTGTCATTTTTGCAAGAAATGGGCATAAAAACTGGAACAAGTTCTCATGAATGGGCGCGAACAACAGATAGTCTTCGAGTATGTAAAGCGGAGCGAGAGGCTGCAAAAGAGAGCAAAGAAGGCAGGATTCGTCGTAGACAATAGCAACAAGATGCTCTGGACATCATCTCCGACAGCTTTTCGCTTTATGGGCCTGGCATTGATGATTCTGTGTAAGTATATGAAAAAAGCAGTAATTTACAAATATCTATTTCGACAAAAACGTCTGTGAAACTTTAAACGTGTTTTTCTAACACTTCGCTTTTTCGAAGCCGGTGAACTCTGTAGCTCAAAATCTACTGAACCGATCTTTTTAAAATTTTACACACTCTTTCTTTATATAAATTACGAGATAACGCTGTCGAGTTTTTTTTTTATTTTTTATTTTAACTTACTTTTAAAAAACAAAATATCAGATTTTTTTTATGAAAAATCAGTATTTTGACTTCCGAGCCTTGTAAAAAATTGAAAAATTAATAATAATAAAAAAAACTCGACTGCGTTCCCTGAGGAAACTTATCAACTAATTAAATCAATTTGGTTTTTTAATTTCAGTTGATCCAGTCATGAGTTATGCGGTTCACCGCGAATCAACTTTTTTTTGGGACGTCTTCGAAGATTCGCTGTCATCGGCTCATTTTTTAATATTTCTTAATGAAAATTTCACAGAATACTCTTTAAATGACATATAATTATACTATAACTATACAAATAAATAAATATTAATTGTATCCTTACAAAAAATGATAGAAAATATGCTTTTTTTCCCTCGAATTAACCTTACTACCCCCTTAACAGGTTCATTCTTTTCCGTTCAATAAATTGAAAATAGCGGATTCACACCACTATTACTTAAATAAAATACATATACAAATCTATAGATCACATGCAGGGCTGTATAAAAGAGTTCGGATATTCTTCCGAATATAGATTGTAGTTGCTGAAAATTTGATTTGCAAATTTGTTACGCATTTTCGAAATTGTTCATTTTGATATCCTTTGAAAGGTGCGCCGTTTGCAGTCTGTAAACGGTTAATTTTCACACCAGAAATGCCAATTGGCACCAGTAATACTTTAGTAGAACTTCGATCTTATAATATACGCTTTTAATTAATTTCAAATAAATATCCTCTTAAATTGCGGCATGAGTTAATTATTCGAACATTTTCGGAACAGAAGTGCCTTTCCCCCGAAAGGATTAAATAATGTTTCAGTATTCTAAATACGTTGAAAAGTGTTATAAGGTTTATGCTTGACACGTATTTCTTTTCTGTTCAATTTTATATGAATTTTAAATTATGCCCCGAGAAAAATAGCCAAAAATCTATTTCCATTTGTACATTTAATCCTTTATGTCTGAAATCTTAATTCGAAGAAAATATTAACTATATAATTTGGATAGTAAGTTTAATTGAAAATATAGGGAAATAATGAAACTATTTCTTAAAATTTCATATTTATTTTTTCTGTTTAATCCGAGCTAATACAATCAATCAAACGTTAAAAATATGGATTATATGATGATACAATAATTAGAAAAAGATTCATCGATTAATTTCGACAAACATTTCTTTTGCTACAAAAAAATTTTATGCTTGTTTTTATACTTAAAATTTAATCTGCGTAAAAAATGGCGATCTATTTATCACTGAATCAAATTATGGCATTTTTGGAATCCTAAATGTTTGAACCTTAATTTAAATTAATAAAATAAAAGTCGAAATTTTTTGCAAAAACAGCGATTTGAGGATAGGAACATACTTTAAAGTCACGCAGAACGGAAATATTATCAGGATTTTGAGGGGGGGGGGGGGGAATCCTACATGTTTCACTAAAAAATATATGTGACTATTGCTTTAAAAAAAAATCTAGTTGACTCATAAAAAATTGGCGGAGATCTAGAGTCGACGGATTTTGAAAATGATGTTCTGAAAAGAAAAGAAAAATTCGTTACTGTTTACTCGCTATGGCTCACTCGGCTTCCTATATCTTCCAGTACTTCGGATACAGTATAGTATCCGAAATCTTTTGCGTATCCCTGTAAATACTATATGTTTTCTGCCAGTACAGGGAGTAACTTGTTGTAAACTTCAGCAACATAGATCAGTTTCATAAAATGTGAAATAGTTTAACATAATTAAGATGCTCCCCAAACAATGTTTCCGCCTATACCAGTAGCGGCTCGTCAGGGGGGGGGGGGGGAGGGGTGCATCAATTTATTCACACCACTAAAATTGTATGGTAATTTCAGTTTAATTTAATCAACAAAATTTGTCAAATAAATAACATGAAATATTCTGTTAAATTTTAGTGGTGTGAAAAATCTGATGCAGCACTCCTTGACGAGCTGCTACTGACCTATACCATTATGTAATGGTATACATTTTTGTGGCCCCCTGTAAATCAATAGCAAATATTCTTTGCACAATAGATTGTACAGAATGTATATTTTAGTATATACTTCATAGATACATGCCAATTTTATTATGTTCGAAAGAGTGTAACATGATTAAAATGCACTTGAATCTATTTTTTCCACATTGACTGCAATGTAACGGAATAATTTTGATTATCCCTGTAATTGAACTATACATCCGATTTTCCTAAAATTTGAAATGACACAACAAAATTATGCAACATTTACATAGATTAAATTTCAAACGATTCTGTTGGGTAGTTTTTGCGTTATTAAATGCGGGCGGACAGACAGACAGGCGAACGGACGAGTAGACGGATGGACTGAATGACGACTATAGGGTGCTACGCATTTACATAGTTACAAACGCACCTAAAAATGGGGTATTTGTATGAATAAAATGTGCTAAAAAATACTTTAGCAAAAAAAAAAAAAAAAAAAAAAAAAAGGATAAAAAAAAAGAAAAGAAAAAAAGAAAAAAAGAAATGAGAAAAAAGGAAAAGAGATTTTAACCTTTTAATGGACAAAGTATTTTTATTGGTAAGATGCTGAAATAAATCATTGACAGCGATAATTGCGAACAAATATATTTGTAAGTAAGAAAAAAGTGATTTTTCACATACATAATAAAATGGATTTTTTAAAATTAAAGTTCCGGTGTCGCTCTTGCATATCGGAATTAAAATTTTGTGGTTTCGTAGAGAAACCATTGAACGTTAAAGGGTTAAGCCGGTCAGTGCGATATTGCACCTTAAGTAATTATATAACAGACATTGTCATATAATTTTGAGTTTTACATTGTTGATTTTATTAACCAAAGTAATTAAATTAATCAATTTTTCGGCAGAAGTAAAAGGAAGTTTATATCATGTAAGGTTATATGCCTTATTTTGCAACTGATTTTAAAGAATTTCCCGTGAAACTTGTAAAATAAGTTACGTTAAAAAAAAAAAAAAAAAAAAAAAAAAAAAGGTTGATTCTATTTCTGGATTTGTACGTATCAAGCGATGCAGGAGATTTTAGATATTTTTTAAAGTAATTTTCGTAAAGTACTGGTCACTATATCTGAAGATTCATTTTTATTTTTATTAAATAAAGCAAATGTCACTTTAAGCAATTTCTGATTTTAAAAAAAATGCTTGAAAGTCCTTGAAGCATATGAGCCCTATATTAACTAGTAATTTGAACAAACGGTGCTTATTATAATAAAAGTTAACCCAAACAACTATAAAGGCCATCTGTAGATAATTATGATTGCTACAATGTTTACGTTACTGGCAGAAGGAGTTAAACTAGACTTTTTCTCGACAGACATAAAAGAAAGATGATATCATATAGAGTTATATGACCTCTCAGGAATTAAAAAACTTTCGAATACTTCTTTTTGGAATTTCGATTTTAATGAATTCTCTGTGAGCACCTCTGCACATAGAAAAATTTCCTGGCCAGAATTGAAAAAGAAGGGCTTGGCGAGTTGAATGTGGTAACCCTCACGGTAGAAAGAGCCAAGATGACGAGCTTTCGTGGACTTAGTAACACTGACCATGATTCATGGCACACCCATTCTGAGAGCCTTGCCTTGCAAAAAAATGAAGAATTTTTAAAAGAACAAGTGCATCCTTTTCGTTCTTCTCATATTGTTGACTATGATCGAAGTTTTCTTCGGGGTCTGCTTTTATTTCCGCCATAAAAGACCAGGCTAAAAAGGAGCGGCGTTTTAGCCGTCTAGCTGATTTATATGCATTTTTTTTTAAACAGTAACAGTATCACAAACTTGTGATGGCTTAAAATGATCTTTTTAGATAGACAGATATATCTCTTTCCTAAGATCAAATTTTTTTACTCAAAGAATTGATGTCTTTGTAGCTTAATAAATCGTCACTCGTCCTATTAGTATTATCTAAATGTAAATTTAATATATTTAGTAAATATATATTTAACCTTTTCACGACAACCGTCTTTTATAGATTATTTTATCTTTTATCGCCGTCTTTTCAAAAGGAAATTTTTGCCTAATTATATCCGAAAAATGCCCGATTAAATAAGGCAAAGTTTACAATAAAATATAACTGATTGAGAATAATCACGGAATCTGAGCACACTCTTTGTCACGTATACGTGTCACTCGTACACAACGGCTAATGACCCGAAAACAGTAACGCAGTCCAGGAGAGGTTCCATAGAGTTCAAAGTGGACTATTATTCATTTTTATCGAAATTAATAATAATTGTTTCTCTCTGTGTGTATATATACAAAGTGTCAGGAAATTCTGAAAATGGTCGAATAACTCGAGAAATACATATCAGACTGAAAAACGTAAAAGTAAACGTTAAATTTTTTTTAAGAAGCTACTTCATTATACAAAATTTGATCCCCTCCCTCAACCGACCCCTTGGGAGTCAGAGAAGGTCCAACTTTGAAGTCTTGAATCAGAATTCATTCTAGGCGTTTTTCACAGGGCGCGCCGCCCCGCCCGCCCTTCTCTATAAAATTTGCCGCCCCGGTGGCCCCATCGTCCGAAAAACCCGCCCCGTCAGCCCTTTCCCTCGGAAAATCGACCAGGAGAGAAAAAAAAGCGCCCTTTTAAGTTAATTTAATTGCTTATTTCAAACCAACTCTAAACTATTTGTAAGCATTATGTAACCCGATAGCTCCATTCCTAATCTGCCCCTTTTCACACCTGCCCCCTCCTCCACTAACCAAACCCCAACCTCTTTATATACAAACACCAATTACTTTCAGTTAAACTCTTAACACCCACACTGTCATAAATTTTTCTTTGTCTGCCCTGTACAGTGTCTCGACTATCGTGAAAATTCGCCGAAATAAGAAAAAAAGAAAAAGAAAATATCCCCAGCTTCTCGTGGAGGATCCCCAGAAGTGGATGACCCGAGGGTCGTGAGTTGACACTTCAGAAAATGACCGTAAACACATACACTTTGTCCATAGTAGTGATTTATAGAGTGAAAGATATGCACACACAGTACTGTGAGAAATTCACAGGAATGAATAATTTCTTTCCTCAGTTTTTAATATTACAGCCTGGTATCGACTGCTAGAATCAAAGCCCAAAACTCCGAAAAGATTAGTCATCTATATATTTTTTTGCACTGAAACAAAAGAAAACTTCAAAGAAAAAGGCGAAGAGAAATATTAAAATATTATCTGTCATATCAATGAAAGAAGTAAAAACTGGCCGTTTTGTCATAAACGCAAATGATTTTCTATTAATTTTAAAAGTTATTCCTCAATCTCTGATGCCTCAAACAGTCAACCATGCATTATGAATAAACAAGGGCAGTACGCAAACCCGGCCTTCTTGAATTGACCTGAATGAAAGAAATAATTTAGTATCTCACTTTTTTTTTGGGGGGGGGGGGAGTCGGAGGGGTTAAATAAAAAGTAATTTATTCTGCTACATTGGAGTTTTTCTATACTGCGAAAACTAGGTGCTAACCTTTCTCTTCATACTAATAGTTTTTTCTTTCTTTTATTGGGAAAAAGCTTTTAGTTTCGTTTGAAGATCTTCTATAATCAATTTAGTTTTAGCATTGTATTTGCCGCGTCACACTTCCGCTTTATTGCCGCTACCGATCGTATGATACACTAACTTTATGTAGTCTACTCTATTTTCTTACATTTCCAACTTTGATTCATCGAAAACTCATTCATTTTATCTTGCTTCACTATAAAAGGTTTATTTTTACTATCAGAAATAATTGCCCCTCATTTCATTTCAGATAATGACTCACAATACCGGATATTCTTTAAGAGTCTTAGTTGGTGGTTTTATAATGTAAACACATCGCGAAAGAAACTCAAAATATCAAGTGCATTAAAAGCTAAATGTTTTCTATTTTCATCCTTTATCTTCTTGCTTAGTAAAAGTCTGTGTCCCGACTCAAATTAGCTGGACTAAATATTTTATTCAAAATAAGTTTCGTTTTCAGCTTATTAATTTTGTTTCAATTTAAAATTCATATTATTTTTATTCCATAAGTCAAACAGCAAAATGATCGTACGATCAGCTCTTGCGGCTTGCCTTAATGATTCTATACTATATTATTAATTTTTTCCCCCTCTTTTTCTTTTTTCTTTTTTTTTTTTTTTTGCAAGAGCAATTTTGCTATTGGAAGTCTCTTCTTTTAAATATAAAAATGATCCTACGAATGTATTAACCAATTTGCGTTGCTTAGTGCAGAAAAAAACTACTGAGTTGTAAAAAAAGAAAAAAAAAGGAAAAACCATTTTTTTTTCCATCACTGTTAGAAAGAAAAAAAATCCATATGTCATATGTAAGTTGACCAATTTCTTTCAAATTTTCAGCAAGTTGAAATGATAATAAGTTAGGCAGTGTAATAATTTTTTGTTAAAATATAACCAGTTTTTAGAAAATTACAATGTCTGCCAAAAATTTCCACTATACAGAAACTGCGAAGAAAGAATTGTTTATTAACCTTGCTAACTAAGTGAAATCGGAAATCTACTGTTGTTTACTCAATCAGATCATCAAAACTTTGGATGGATAATGTTTTGCTGTGCAGAAAGGAACCGTGACTAGATTCTTTTTTATTTATTTTTTCTCTTTTTAATTAAGAGGTGATTTTGAGGCACAATTTTGAGTAAAAAAAATATTTTCTGAAATTTACAGCAATTTTTCTGAAAAGTTGCAACAGTCTAGGGGGGAGGGGGCATCCACTCTCGGCACAATGTTTTTTTTCTTGGTTTTTTTTTTTTTTTTTTTTTTTTTTTTTTTTTTCTCGCGATCCTTTGACAAAATTTAGAGTTTTTAACAATTTTTTTTTTTAATTTGCTTTTTTTTTTTGACGTAGAGATTTTTTTTTATAAAGAAATTAGTATTTGTTTCGTGAACTATGGATGAAATTTGCGATTTTTCACGATAGTTTGATCCCGTTTTTTCTGCGATTCTTTGACGATATTAGCAATTTTTCTTTGAACGATTGACTATTTGTCTATCTTGATGGATTTTATGTTCAAATTTTCGGGATTACAACCTTTTAATTTTTGTATAATTATCGCCTTATTTTTTCAGAAAAATTGGATCAGAATCACTCCTTAACTAAAGATACTTTTATAAAAACTTGTATTTAGCTTTCATAAACAAAAAAATCTCAAATTTACTTCTTTTTACTTCAGATAGCTTACTTTTTTACCTTTTTTTTTCTATTAAAATATCTGTTTTAATATTAGCATTTTTTTTTTTTTTTTTTTTTTTTGTATTGAAAATGCGTTCTTGACATAAATCATGCCCCCCCCTTTTTTTTTTGGGGGGGGGGGTAAAAAGGAGGCAGTAGATTTTTTTTTTTTTTTTTTTTTTTTTTTTTTTTTTTTTTTTTTTTACATAAACAGAAAATGATTTGAAATCCGAAATCGCTGAGATTCGGGGGGTTCCGGATTTTGGACTTTGTACTTATAAGCAAATCAGTCGAGTTCTGTTAAAACCTAAAAATTCTACTTAAACACTTTCTTTTAGTGGTCTTTGTCGAAAAATGGAAAACACTATTTGATTTTACACTTTTATAGTTAGAGCATCACTGCACTTATAAGTTAAAAACAATTAAAAAAAATTGTTTGAAAGGAGTTAGTTTGAAATTCTTAAGAAAGTTAGTCTTAAGAAAAATGCCAGTACGACAAAGTGAAAATAAATTTTCAAACAGAGCCGTTAAAAAAATAAAGGATCCGAGACCAGCTGATAAAAAAAAAAAAAAAAAAAAAAAAAAAAAAAAAAAAAGCATGAGGGAAGTTTGATTAGTTGATTATTTATAATTACCAGGGGGGATTCTCGTCCGAAATTTCCGAAAATTTGATATTTGGTTATCAGTTCCGCATAGTTGCCAACTAGTACGGTTTTGCGCGCGGAAAAAACAATTGCGTAGACATACAAATTTCGTGATAGGATCGCCAAAATAGCATACATTTCGTCAATATTTCGTAAAAAAACGACGATTTCGTCAATGTTTTTGCGAACGAACTTTGTCAAAAGATCGATGAAAAACAGGAATTTCCTGTGCGGATCGCGGAAAAAACGGCAATTTCACAAAATATCGCAGATAAAACGCCGATTTCGTCTAAAGATTGCGGATATAACGCCGATTTCCTTAAAAGATCGCGGGAAAAAAACGCAGTTTTCGATAAAAGGTCGCTTAAAAATATTTTGTGAAAAGAATATTTGAAAAAATACGCTGATTTCATCAAAAGATCACGGAAAAAACGCCGATTTCGTCAAAAGATCGCGGGAATAAAACGCCGTTTTCGAGAAAAAATTGCGGAAAAAAGCAAATTTTGTCTAAAAATCGTCGAAAGAACACCAATTTCATTAAAAAAAAAAAAAATAGGAAAACGCTGATTTCATCAAAAGATCGCGGAAAAACCGCCGATTTTGGCAAAAGATAGCAATAAATCGCCGATTCTGCTAAAATATTGCTTTGTAAGATTTCGTCTGAAGATAGCGGGAAAACGCCGATTTTGCCCGAAGATTGCTGGAGGGGGGGGGGACTCACGACCCCCCCCCAACCCCCGCTGATTTCCGAAAAAAAAAATTTCATCCGGAATCACCCCTGATAATTACATTAATGTGCCCCTTTTTTTTCATCGTGCCCTTTTAAGGCAAAGTGCGCCCTGCCTGCCCTTGATCCTAGAGTGAACTCATCTTGAATAATAAGCCCTCATTTATTTTATTGCAGATTCGGATTCTACGGACAAAAGCACGTAACTTTTGTATTTAATTTTTTTTTTCGGATCCTCGTATATCGCGTAGTTTTAACAGATAAATATTTTGACTTTTCCAACCAGGTTTTTACATTTCGAAATCTGATTGGCCAGAGTTCTTGTCATCCAAGTTGCCGTCTTTTGCGTTAATAGTGTTACAACAAAAACATCAATGGAGGTTTTTTTGAAGTCGCATTATATATTTTTTCCATAAAAATTAATAGAAATATGTTAAATTAGTTTTCGATTTGCATATATTTTTTTATATTTCGTCAATAATTCATAAATAATAACCTGCGTATTTTGACCTTTTAACATGTAAATATGCACCTCCTCTCTCTGACAGAAAAAAGGATAACTTTCATTATTTGGGGGCGGGATGTGTTGATATTCTGCGTTTCATATTGGCTTTTGCTGTTATTTGTCTTTTTAACCCTTTCAAGGGCAAGGTATTTCTGCTCCAAAAATGTTCAAATAACTAATTTACGCCACATTTAATTGGGGGGGGGGGGGAAGGATGAGGATTATGTTTTTTCTTTCATTACTACAGAAGACGATATATATATATATATATATATATATATATATATATATATAAATTTTTTTGTGCTGGCTTGAGCAAAGGATAGGGCAATAGCATAAATCTAAAGTGGGAGTGGAATTATAGATTTTGATAATAGATTAGTTACTGCAAATTCAAAATGACAAGTAGCGCAGAAAGCGATTCAATAATTCCAATAAATGTAAAAAAAAAATTAATTAATATGTTTTTTTCATTTTAACATTTTTTCATTTTTTTTAATTTAAAAAATAATCTAACTCTTTAAGCACTGTTGATTATATCCTAGACATTTTAATTTCCATAGGGAAAGGATAATGTAGAAATATTTATTTATTTATTTATTTATTTATTACAATAAATCAACAAATGTGAAAAAATGCATTTAAAAAAAAACGTAATTTACAGAATAAATTAAAAATTAATTCAGTTTATTTTCTACATTTTTTAAGCCCGAGAAGGGACATTTATTAATATATTTCATTCAGTTAGTTCTATATTTAATGTTAAATTTTTGTAACAATCTAGTTAAACCAATTAAACATTTAAAACTAAAAGCAAAATTCAAATAATATGAAAATTTTAATTAATAACAAAATTTTATATATTGATTCAAATTAAATCGAAATAAATCTAAAACTTTTTAAAACGTTTCTTGTATTTAACATATGCCTTATCATTTTGTACACACTACAAAATCTGTCACGCAAATATTTGTAGCTTAAAAATGAAAACCCTGAAATGTATTTAGATTTCTTTTTAATGGAACTTAAGTTTTTAGTGTGTTTTTAAGTATCATATTGTTCGGATTTTTCATTATTATTTTTATTAATGCCCTACAGGTTTAACTTATTTGTTACAAAAAAATAACATTAAATATAGAACTAACTGAATGAAATATAATAATAAATGCCCCTTCTCGGGATTAAAAAATGTGTAAAATACTTTTTTTTCCTCTGCCAATTGTGTTTTAATTTATAAATGTAGGAAATATTTTTTTTAATTTGTTCGGCTAGTTATGTTTTTGTTGTTATACTTTGTCATATTTGTTATTTTATTGCAATAATAAATAAATAAATAAACAAATTTATGCATTATCCTTCCATTAGGAAAACGTCATCTCCAGCAGCAAATCATCATTACATTTTAACCTTTTCGCGACAGCATCACGTACACAAATTTTAATTTTAATTATTTGGCCATAAAATTAAAACAGTCAAATATTATTATTTATTTATTTATGGTACCAAAAACAAATTCCACGTGCACTTTGTGACGATGCACATATGCATCATAAATTCCGAGAGGGTTGAAGAATTAATCCTCTCCGGAACGGGCAAATTCTATTAGTAAAATGAGAAATTATTGACTGACACCGGAATTTAGAAACAACTTTTTGAAAAATTAAGAACACCTTGGTTTAAACTTTCGGTGTAAAAAATGTTAAAATATTAATGGTGCCATTTGCAAGTTTGGAACTAAAATTAGGTATCCCGGACTCGGCATAGTGTGCCGGAAAGGGTTAAATTATTTTTTTAATTAAAAAGTTTAAAATGTGAAAATTTTTCTATTGTTTAAATTATGGAAAAAAATGTTACATTGAAAAAAAATATATTGAATTACAAAACATTACATTTATTAGAATTATTGGAAAAATTTCTGGCCAACTTATTATTTTTTTGTTGCAATAAATAATCAATTATCAAAAACTATAAACCCACTCCTACCGAAATTTACGCTTCTACCTCATCCTTTGCGCTGACAACGCAAAAAGATTTTATGTTTGTTTTTTTCTTAAAATTTTGTCCGTTAATAATAATTTAACAACACACCCCCACTCCGCATTAGATGTATATATATATAGATATAGATATATATAATACCATTAAAAGTAGACTAGATTCACCAATGGATTTTATCAATAAAACAATAAACCAAAACGAAGAATTTGAATTGAATTGAATTATATAAAATAAAAAAAATAAAAAAAGTGAAACGAGTATATCTGAATAAATAAATAAATTAAATTAAATTAAAAGGAATACAAATGTAATTTGTAGTCCACAGAGCAGAATCATCAGGCCCCAAATGCTCTGGAACTACAAATGAAGTGTGCGGTTTCATCCACGTATTAGCCATGAAGTAGCAAAATAATGCGTATTTTGGACTACCAGCACACAAAAACCAAATTATTAAACAAGGAACAGAGAAATAAATAGTTGAAAAAATGAAAAAATATACATATATATTAAAACAATAGCGTGCAGCAAATAGTGTCAGTAACATGAGCACAAACTAACCCTATTTTTGCACGTGGAAATGATAAACATTACATTCATATATAATTTGGATAAAAAGTAAAAAAACAAAATATTGAGGAATTTAAAAAAAAAACTTATCTGGTTATCTCCATTAATGTAGAGGACTGCACAATAAAATAATTAATAAATTATAAATGCAGGAAGCAATAGTTTATTATATAAGCTGAAATAGTAACACTGTAGAAAAACCAGTTCGTTAGTAATGCAAGCAACGGATCTTCGCAAGATCAGCAGGGTTGCTCTTTTTAAATTAAGAATGCCATGCGCGCCAAATGGCGAGATAAATGATTTGAAAAAAAAAACTTGCTATGATTTAAAGTGATATAATATGTTGAAAACAATTAAAGAAACTTAATAATAGTAGCAGTAT
Organism: Maratus speculifer; assembly: GCA_964019185.1. Classification (NCBI taxonomy): domain Eukaryota; kingdom Metazoa; phylum Arthropoda; class Arachnida; order Araneae; family Salticidae; genus Maratus; species Maratus speculifer. The sequence goes on from OZ025293.1 coordinate 53,187,070, forward strand.
ATATATTGATATTTTACAAAAAGGAGTTGAAAGTAAGTAAAAATAATAGTTAAATCCACATGTAGATTAAGTAGTATCCATAACAAACAAAAAAGATAAAGCTGAATGGAAATATAATTGAACCGGAGAAAATAATTAATGATCGATATTTACATAAAATTAAATGAATAAAATAATTAAAATTAGAATTAAGTGATAACATTCATATTAACTTATAACTTAAAATACCATTTTGTTATTTTAATCAGTAACATTTATTGTGACTTTACATGGTAAAAACTCATTATCTTAATAAAGGATAATAAAAAATAAAAAAATAATAATAATAAATAAAGAATTAATTAATTAATTAATTAATTAATTAATTAATAAAAATTAAAAAAATTAAAATAAAAATAAATAAATATTTAAAAAAAATTAAATAAATAATAATAATAATAATAATAATACCAAAAATTATATCAATAACATTAAAATTAATTTGATAATTAAAATATAGCTATTTAACTATAGATATAAATAGACAAATATCCATACATCGGTGTCAATTAAACTGTCTAAAAATTATGTTAAAATATGTAAAAATAAATAACCCACTCTCATTTTTTTTAATAATTAACCTTTGCGTTTTTATCCTGACAACACCACCCTCCTCCGTACTCTAACATCTACCCTCCCAACCAACCTATATATATATTTTTTTTTATTACTTTTATAACATTTTTAATTTTTTATTATTATTTTTATGTTTTATAATTTTTTATACATTTTTTACGCAAAGAATTAATTATAAGATCATGTAATAGCTAATTATAAGATCATGTAATCTCTAATTATAAATTAAAGAATATATGAATTTTTTAGGATAATCATTATTTATAGCATCATATACAAGCTTTTTAATATTAGTATTAATTAAATGGGAAGAACATAGACATTTTATTCTATATAAATTGTTAAGTATTATATTACGATATACAGAATTATGAAGACATGATTTAAAATTAGTAAAGGTATTAACTTTAAAATTAAATTCTTTCCTTTTGTCATAAATATCAGTTATAAATTTGTTCTCTTTTAAAATAATTTCAATATCTAAGAAATTGATTGTATTATTAAAAAGTAGGTTTTTTGAAAGTGCTAGATTAGAAGGATAATCAACAGGGAATATATATATATATATATATATATATATATATATCGGGTATCCTGAAAAGGACTGAACGATTTTAAAATTCAATAACTTGCAAACTTTTACAGATATTTCAAAAATTCTTGCACGAGAGTTATGTATAAGGTTAAAAGATTTTTCCTGTGATTCTAGATTTTAGTTCGAATTGCAAACAAGAGATGGTCCTTTGGTATTTTTTCAGATTCCTTATAATTTTTTCCTGTATATTTTTAAATGATCTTTCTCATATAATTATTAATTTTTAAAACAGCAAATTAATTTGCCGTTATATAAATTTATACACAGTTCGTTATCGTTCCTTGGATTTTAACACTAAAATACCAATAAAAGGAACTACAATAATAACAACAGTAATACAATAATTTCTGGCATATAATCCGTGGATCAAATAATCCTGTTTCGACCCAGAATTTTTTTGAAAGAAAATGTAACTTCTTAAATCGCGGTAAACATTTGTAATTAATATATATATATTCATGTATGGTTATTTAATAATAATTACGAAAACTGAAAGAGGGAGAGAGTATTGTTAAATTACAAAACATATTATACATAATATTCATTTGACACTAGAGTATGGATAACTGTGCAATTACATCAATTATTTCTATTAATATTAGTTATATAATTTTATTAATTTCCATGATTAACTTGAGCCGGATAAACATTGGAAACATGCCTTTCAATCAAATTTCTTGATTTTTCTCCCATCTGTGGCTACTTATCTGACAATGTATTTCACTTATTATCACCTTATAAATATTGATATTTTATGAGATAAAAATGTTTTTTCGATTTTTAAAAAACCTCATTTTTACAAAAACTATTGGACCGAATTAAATGCTATTAATTGAGTTTATATAGCCATCAAAGATACATAACTGGGAATTTTTGTATAATATTCTGATTGTAATAAATGTGTGAAAAGACTATTTAAAATTTTACAAAAATAAAAATTATATCTTATAATGGTCCGAAAATTACCATTTTCTTGTAAAAAGTTCCTCATATGTGCCCGAATATTATATAAAAATACCAAAAGTTTGCGTTGGGTACTACATGTAAATATTTACAAAAATGTGCATAAAAATTATTAAAATTCATTTAAAGGCGTTATTTGGGGCGGAGCTACTCAACTTCGAACTCGCACCTGAAGAATTTTTGGAATATACACTTACAGAATTGTTGTATTTTAAATTTTAATGAACACATGGGCATCATTCTTAATGCTGAGGATACTGTTTCGATATCAAAATTTGTTGTTGGTGTTGGATAAAACAAATGGGACGAATATTTTCGGACTAGAAACAAAACTACATTCTTCGATATCAAATGTAACGACAATGATCAAACACAATTTAAATTAAAATGTTTTTCACCAGCTTTTCTACAGATAATTTAAAGTTAGTAGTTTCAAGGTTTTAAACTTAGCGGTATGCCTTATTTACCATCATGCGAAATGCGCAAGTCGTTATTTATTGCCATGATCAAAGGCTGATTTATTGTAGTGAATGATTTCTATTTGTCACGATGTCATCTGAAAGTGACAATCCGGAATATAATTGTTGCGGAAGTTTCTTGGAAACAAAATTGTGTTTACAGAAAAAAAGTTAAGTTTTTATTTTTATGTATAAAATAATGCAATGCATTATCACGTGTCAGCTGTTTTTCCCCATGAATGCCACTGTTCTTGAAAGTGAAGCCTAAAGCACTAAACACGACTATTTATATATGCATATATGTTTATAATATATTCCCAAAGATATAGCTATGTTTTTACTACATTTTAATCGCCTGGTAATTTTTACACAGTGTTTTGGGTATAAATTTATTTATGAAAAAAAAAATTATTTATTTAAAAAGCATTTTTTTTATTTTATTTTCAAATATTAAACGGTTCAAAATTACAGAAGTATACTTCTTAGTACAAAATATCATAGATGTTGCCAGTATTTTTTTCTTTTAACTCAATCTATGTACCTTTCGCTAATATTTATCAAAAAATAAAACAGCCACAGAAATCTGTCATTAGAATAAACAAAAATTGCTAGTAGCATATACATTGAATAAAAAGTTGCCTATTACCACACATTACAGCTAATATGTCAGAATTAACAGAATTCATTAGGATTTAGTCTTAGCTATATAACATCTGTATTAATTTTAGAAAAAAAAAGCATAATAACGGAACTACTTATTCTTATTATCCTTCGTTAAAAGTGGTGAAAATGTTTCAATAAAAATCATTATAATAACTGGCGTTACATTTCGATATCGAAGAATGTTAGTGTTCTCCAAGCAAAAATATTTTTCTCTACCGTCTCCGAAAGAAAACATGAGTTTTCGATATCGAAATAGTATCGACAGTTTTGAAAATTGTAGCCTATATGCTTAATGAAATTTAAAATACATCAATTGACACATCGTTTGTTGACATTGTTTAAAAAATCTTCGGATATCGAAGTTGAGTAGCTCCGCCCCAAATAACACCTTTAAATGAATTTTAATAATTTTCATACACATTTTTGTAAATATTTATATGTAGTACCCAACGCAAACTTTTGATATTTTTATATAATATTCGGGCAACTATGAAGAACTTTTTAGAAGAAAATGGTAATTTTCGGACAACTATAAGATATTATGTTTATTTTTGTAAAATTCTAAATAGTTTTTTCACACACTTACTACAATCAAAAAAATATATAAAAATTCCCAGTTATTCATCTTTGTTGCCCATATAAACTCAATTAATTGCATTTAATTCGGTTCAGTAGTTTTATAGAAAATAAAGTTTTTAAAAAATCGAAAAAATATTTTTATCTCATAAAATATCAATATTTATAAGGTGAAAATAGGGGAAATACATTGTCAGATAAGTAGTCACACATGGGGAAAAAATCAAGAAATTTGATTGAAAGGCATGTTTCCAATACTTATCCGGCTATGCCCTTTTAGCAAATTCTATACCTAAAATACTATTTCTAAGTGCATAATTATCTATATATAGTATTAATTATCTATTTTTATTTCATATTTCATCTTATATTCAGATATTGAGTTTAGGTTAGCATAGTCAAATTAAATGATTTTGTTTTACATCTCATTAGGGTAAACTATGGTGTATGGTATACTTTTTCTGTTTTCACATTGCAAATGCGATAACTTCGGGTTTTTTTTTTTTCTCTTTTTATTGTTCTATCCATTTAGTATCTTGATGTGTCTTGTTTTTGATGTATTTTCTTTACTAGATTTTCGTTTTTGTGTATCGTTTTCCCAAATTCGTATTATTTTGCTTTTCCATGGCTAATACGAAGATGAAACCACACACTTCATTTGTAGCTCTAAAGTATTTGGAGCCTCACGATTCTGCTTTGTTTCTGCAAATTCCATTTGTATTCATTTTTTTTTCTCTCATGCTCTAATGTGGTAGTTTTCTATTAAATTTAATGGCTCATATATTGTAATACAATTAATAGTTTTATATAGATATTCATTCAGTTCTGTAATTTTGTATATTATAGTATAGATTTTTGATATATATAAATACTTTTACAAATAAAAGCAATGCAACACTGATATTACCAAACTGTTTTTAATAATATGATTGTAAAAATACTGGTTTCATTGGTTTATTTAATGGTATTGACTGAATAACTTTGGATGCATTTATAAAAGTATTTATATATATATATATATATATATATATATATATCTTAAAAGTACGTAATATGTATATGCATGTATACACTGCAAATCTTAAAACACTTTTCAGAACACTTTTTAGAACACTTATTTTGTCTCCTTTTTTAGAACACTTTTTAGCGCACTTTTTGGAACAGTTTTTAGAATACTTCTCAGAACACTTAAGGAACACATTTGAGAATGCTTTTCGGAACACATATTTGTCTCCTTTTTTAGAACACTTTTCAGCGCACTTTTTGGAACACATTTTTAGAACACATATGGAACGCTTATTTCTTTCCAGCGCACTTTCTAGAACACATTTGAGAACACTTTTTGGAATACATTTTGTCACCTTTTTTGGAACACTTTTCAGCGCATTTTCTGGAACACTTTTTAGAACACATATGGAACAGTTTTTATAATGCTTATGGAACACTTTTTAGAATGCTTGTGGAAAACTGATCTTTTTCTAGTACACATTCAAGCACATTTCTCAGAATATATTTAAAAAAATTTTCTTTTACACATAGTTTCTGCAGGTGCACATATATTTTCAATGAAGTTTTTTTATGACCAAAAATATTTACACATTAACCATTTCAGACAATTTGTTTATTGATGTGGGCACCTCTTTTAAAAGGACAAAATGTTGTATGCATTCCTGTTATTCTCCAATATAATAAAATATTTTAAATGCTCAGACAACTAATTTGAGATTAAACAGGAAAAGCCTGATGTCAGTATGCAGTTAAAAAGTATAAGTATATATTGTATTGTCTCTGTCAAATCGGCCAACATTGAGGCTGAAAAATTGGTGGATTTTAGATCATAGTTTTGTTTACAATTTTTTTGTTTGAATCTGATTATTATTATAAAAATTTAAACTGCAATGTGAAAACAATTTAACAATTTACAGCAAATTTATACACAATATAATAATTAATATAAGTTAAAAATACCGCAGGAAAATATAGCATACAAATGAAACATTAAAATTAACAATATTGTCGAAATTAATAATTTATAGAAAATTAATAATGTAAAAAATATAGTAAAAAAATGTTTTTATTGATTGTTTAATCTGCTATGCCATTTAGTACAATCTATTTATTGGTTTGCGATCATGAGCTTCAATATAAAATCTGTTCTTTTAAATAGATGAACTGCATTAGAATTCTTAAATAACTAAACATTTCTTTGAAAATTTACTAAATATGGATTCGATAATTTGTTATTTTTTTCTTACAAACTTCATAGAGCAATTTTCATTTGTTTAAATCTGAAAATAAAGTGCAGATGATAGATAATTGCAAATAATGCGGATTTAACAAGGCCAACTATATAACATATTTTTTAAGGAACAAATGTACACCCAAAAGATTTGCATATCTTGTTGCAACTTCTAGCTTAGCTGGTGACAACTTTAAAACATGGTGGATATATGTCGCTAACACATAGCTGAATAATGCAAGCTTGTATATCAAGATCAAGATTTATTCTTTTAAAAGAGAAAACTTAGATTACAAATATTAGAATAATAAAAAAATTATTGAAAAATGCATGATACACAGTAAACTCATAGATCAAAGAGGGAAAAAATTATGCCCCCCCCCCCCCACCACCACTAAAACAGTAAAAATGTTCACAGTCATTAGCTTAAAAAAGCTTCAGGACTTGGAGAATTGAATATAAGCAGATCATTTAGTTAACTGAATTCAAGTTGCCTTTGAGTTTACTGTATTTAAAAAATTGTAAAATTTGAATAGCTGTTTAATTTGTGGTAAACAAATGTAAACCCAAAATCAAAACAAAATAAATTTATTCTTAATGCTGATAGTAACAAGCAACAAAAATTATTCTTATTCTTCTGATATGCTTTCATTTAATTCACCATGATGCTTTGTTTAATTTTTGGTCCATTAGATTTTTTTTTTTTTTTTTTTTTTTTTTTTTGCCTAATACATATGAATATTCATTCATAAGTCGAATTATAAGCATTTACTTAATCATACAAGATCTGCTATTTACCAACAAGCACCACAATTGAAATCTGAAGGAATTCATTTATGTTACAGTTATACAAATCTTTTTGTTAGATCCATTATATATTTTTTTAACTATGATTTTCCAAAACCCCAGATGGAATCATAAATCTCCCTAGTGATCATACTTCATGATTAAAATGTAAAAAATTAAGTAAAAAAATAAAGATATGTAGCATAAAAAATAAAATAACATCACAGAAAAAAGTTTTCACAGAAATTTAATAAAAATATTGAATATTTTTTTTATTACCATGGATGCAAAAAGCCCATCCAAGCCAAGAGTAAAAACCTTTCTGAGTATTAGAAATCGCTTGATGTAAATGGCCAAGATGATTTCTAGGTTTAAAATTATTTCTTATAATAAAAGAAACAGGTTAAAAGGTATTTAGAGTAAAATTATTGTTATTTTTGCAGATAAAGCAAAATTTACTATTAGTCAAAAATCTCTTCAAGACTGAAATCAGTCAGCTGAGACCGAAGATCAAGCACACATGATTATTACTTATGTATAAAAATAACAACAATGGAAATTTAAACTTTAGCCCATTATTCAAATTTGTTCAAAACTTTTATTATCTTTAAAATCTCTCAATTACATTTTAAAAGGGCTTAAACAATTATGACTTTTTTCAAAGTTTATAACTATGCTGGTCCAATACAAAGACTCCTAATGCTCCAATTGCTTGCACATATATTGCACAGGATAATTTAGTTTCAAATTGTAATTCATCTATAACAGTACAATTCATAACTCCATTACACTTGCTGAAGTTTCACTTAACAATTGCTAACAAATACAGGACAGTGGCATAGAAGATTAGCATGTCTTTAATGCATACTATTGCACTTGGCGATCGAGAGGCTGGCACATCCTTCAGTTTTTGTCTGAAATTTGTCATCCTTCTAAAGAAAAAAAAAAAAAAAAAATCAGATACATAATGTATATTGAAAAAAAAAAATTAGCTAATGACAATTTTGAATTTTATTTAAATATAATAAGCATAGTGTCGACTTTAAACTACTTTAGCAGGGTGTAACACCTGACAGACTTTTGTATTTCTTTTATGTGCCTAGTGGCTCTTTTAAATCCTTTTGATGCACCTGGTGGTCTTTTTTAAAACTTCCAATATGCTCTGTGGCAATTGAATTGATCATGGGGAAATATTGCAAATTCTAGAGTATTCTAAACAAACCAGTTCAAAATATTTTGGGTAAGGTACAAGTGTATCCTTTTTACAGAATAATGTCCCCTTTTTGTAAAATTCCTGCCCGGCAGCCCTTTTTTCATAGAGTCAACACTAAAGCATTTTAGAAAGAGGTGTAAGATATATTAATCATCATCTGCAGTGATATAACCAAAAAAAGATAAGTCCAAATACAATATTTAATGTGGATCGCTAAAAAATGTAAGTGTTTGAAAAATATAAACTGTAATATTATTCCAAAACTTAACCATGTCTAACAACATCCTGTGTCCAACAGTATTGAGCTCTTATAATCTCACAGCAGATCACATTATTATTTGAAGTAGTTTTATCAAGGCGCAACACCTGGTGGCCCTTTTAATTTCTTTTATGGGTCTGATGGTTCTTTTAAACATTTCCGGTGCGTCCAACGACCCTTTTTAACTTTTCCCATGTACTTTGTGGCAATTTAATTGATTCTGGGAAAATATCACAAATTTTAGGGGATTCTAAACAAAGCAGTTCAAAATATTTTGGTGGAACAAGGTACAAGTGTGCCCTTTTTTTAGAAGTGTGTTCCATGTTTGAAAATAAATGTACCCTTCATATGGAATAGTGTTGCCTTTGAAAAATTCCTAGAACTGTTAAAGTAACATTGTTTCTTGAATTGTGAGTACTATTTCAATTTGTGTCCCTTAAAACCTGATGAATTATTTAAATGGGTATAACACTTATGAGTTTTGCAGATATGCAGATGCAATTTTTTGTATATAATTCGGGCCTGAATAAGGGAAGTTTTCCTAATTGGAATTTTTATCCTGGGGGAGGGGGGGGGGTGCATATAAAAATTTAATCTTTGTATTTTGTTAAAAAGACCCTCCATGGTAATGCAACTTATCTTATGAAAATTTTCACATTTTTTTAAATGAAACTTTGCAATTGGAAGCATTGTACAAAGGGACAATATTTAACAAGATAGCATATTGTTTCGATAATTATGACTCACTCTGGTAGTATATATTATAATGCAACATTCATTAATATAATATTGACTCTTATATGAATCACTGGTTAAGCCAATTAGCCATTTTTATAAATCAAAATCAAAGTTAATATAAAAAATTTTTGGCTTACTTAGAATCCATAATTTTGTTGAATAAAATTCTGCTCTAGAAAGTGATTCAGTTAAAGGGTGAATATTGCATTTAAAATTGTGAGACACCTTTTGTATGCATTAGTTAAATGAAAACTGGTCATTTGTTTTGAAAAAGAGCAGCAATTACATTTTGAGACATCTTAGGCTAAAAGAGTGGTCATTTCATGCAGCACAGATGGTTTAAGTTTTTCCTTTTTTAATTGCATTTTTGCTTTTGTTCCAAGTTCAAAACAATTATGGGCCATTAAATTCAACAGAAAAATGTAAAATTCACACTTTCTAGATTTTTTAATCTCAAACTCTCTGTTTTGTATTCTTGCTCTCAATTTAAGAGCATAAATCAATCTAAGACCAAGTTATATGTGTAAAAATCTTTGAAAACATAATAATAATAAAAGGTACTATAAAGATACTAACATATAAAAAGCCTTTTTTGATTGTGATTGAACAGATTATTGCAATAAATGTTTATTTTGAACTGTTTTTTCAGAGTGGAGATATACATAAATATAATAACAGTCGAGTCTCTATATAATGAAAACCATCGTTCCTGTAAAAAATTGGTCATATAGAGAAATTTGATGTATAGAGTAAGGATGCACCGAATAGTGATTTTGGCCGAATGCCGAATATTCGGCCGACAGCTGAACCGAATACCGAATATTCGGCAAGGCGAATAGTAATTGTTAAGCTGAATACCGAATATTCGGCCATCCGAATAGTAACTATTCAGCCGAATACCGAATATTCGGCTTTCCAAATACTTTTTATATTTCAAAGTTTAAAGGTATTAAAATGTTACTTTTTAAAACAATTTTACATAATATTTAATAAGAGAAACTTATATTTTGATAAACAAGAGCTTTTTATAAGAGCATTTAGTATTGAAAAAATTCTGCCTTTATTTATTTAAGAAGCACAATTATGAGACTTTTTTAATTAATAAAATTTTAAATTTCATGATTTCTTCAACAAATTGAAACAAACATTTTAAAATCAAAGAGAAATAATCAAAAAATGGTTGAAGAAAAACTGTAGCGTCTCATAATTGTTCTTTTTAAATAACTCTAGACAGATTTTTTTCAGTATAAAGTATAAGTACTTTCAATTTAATTCTGAAAAAAGGAATGTCTAGATCATAGTTCTTATCTTATAAATGGCGGCATTTTCCATCCTTCTTAACATATCATATCATATTTTACAGAAATCAAAGCATGCGAATTGAAAATACAGTTATGGTATCTTATTTATTGTTAATGCAACAAACGAAAACACAAGTTTGACCTAGAGTGAGATGAAATACAATGTACTTATGACTCAATAAGTTGATTATGATTATGGTTTCATGAACACAAATTGTCTGCCTTGATAGCTATTACTAATCTCAAAAGTTTTTCTTTCTTGTTTAAAGACTTTTATTTGGGAAAAGCAAGAAACAGACTTTTTACTAAATAAAATCTAGGAACTTGCATCTGCACTTGCATCATTTATTCTTAAGGAGAATCCTAATAAATCACCATTTTAATCCTTCTCATGGTTAATTTTCTTAAGTTACATTTTACAAACAGCAAATAAATAATGTAAAAACATTCTATTTTATTTAAATATAATTTTCTTTCATATTATTTCAAATATATTTATAAATTGACAGTTAAAAGTAGAAATTGTGAAAAGTTTTAAAAAATGTTCTTTAAAAGGCTTTATTAAGTATTGGATTTGGCCGAATACTTTGATATTCGGCCAAACCGAATATTCGGCAGGCTGAATAGTTTCATATTCGGCTTAACCGAATAGTTTGATATTCGGCCTAACCGAATATTCAGTAACATGGCCGAATACCGAATAGATACCGAATATTTGGTGCATCCCTAGTATAGAGAATGATGTTAAAAATCATATTTAATGTGTAAATTTTGAACAAAAAATTTTTTTGATCTATTTAATTAAGAATTTAAAATGTTTAAAAGTAAATCTAACATTTCTTAATTATTTAAGCAGTTTCAAAAAAAAAAAGTCCTTCCGGCAATGCCGGGAGGAAGAGGTAGCTTTCATATACTTATATATTTATTTATTTATTTTAAGGTAAGTTACATTGTTCAAAAATACTAAGCTGAAATTAGTGGAAAAAATCTTATAAAATTAGTGATTTTATAAGATTGAATACTAGTTTTTGTCAAGACTGAATATTAATAGAAATTTTTAGAAATTAGTCATCTTTTATTCAACCTGGTTTTATTTTAAGCGATTTAGAGAGTCACCAAATTCCACGATATCATAAAGTGTATGCCATTTTAAAGCAACATTGCGGATCGTTCAGATCAGACCGTTTCAAAATGTCAGCCATAAGCAAAATTCAAAGTGCTATAACTCAATCATTTTTTAAGGTATAGACAAAATAAAAAATGTTCTGGAATCGTTGTTTTAAGTTCTAACACGTAAAAGAAAAATATTTTTCAACTTTTAATTTTTTCGCATTTAATTTTAAATTTTTAAAAAATTTAAAATGGCCACCATTTTGAAACAAAATGGTGGATGATGCTGGCCAACGAACTCGGTCGAGACATTTGTATGTACTATGTACATACCAAGTTTTATTGAAATCGGTACATAAATACGCGAGTTATCACGTGACAAAAATCAGATCGTTTCAAAATGTCAGACATAAGAAAAATTCAAAGTGTTATAACTCAATCATTTTGTAAGATATAGACAAAATAAAAAGTGTTCTGGAATTGTTGTTTTAAGTTCTAACGCGTAAAAGAAAAATATTTTTCAAATTTTGATTTTTTTGCATTTAATTTTAAATTTTTAAATTTTTAAAAATTTTAAAATGGCCACCATTTTGAAACAAAATGGCGGATGTGCTGGCCAACGAACTCGGTCGAGACATTTGTATGTACTATGTACATACCAAGTTTCATTGAAATCGGTTCATAAATACGCGTGTTATCACGTGACAAAAATCAGATCGTTTCAAAATGTCAGCCATAAGAAAAATTCAAAGCGCTATAACTCAATCATTTTTTAAGATATAGACAAAATAAAAAGTGTTCTGGGATCTTTGTTTTAAGTTCTAACACGTAAAAGAAAAATGTTTTTCAAATTTTGATTTTTTCGCATTCAATTTAAAATTTAAAAAATTTAAAAAATTTTAAAATGGCCACCATTTTGAAACAAAATGGCGGATGATGCTGGCCAACGAACTCGGTCGAGACATTTGTATGTACTATGTACATACCAAGTTTCATTGAAATCGGTTCATAAATACGCGTGTTATCACGTGACAAAAATCAGATCGTTTCAAAATGTCAGCCATAAGAAAAATTCAAAGTGCTATAACTCAATCATTTTTTAAGATATAGACAAATTAAAAAGTGTTCTGGAATCTTTGTTTTAAGTTCTAACACGTAAAAGAAAAATATTTTTCAACTTTTAATTTTTTCGCATTTAATTTTAAATTTTAAATTTTTTAAAAATTTTAAAATGGCCGCCATTTTGAAACAAAATGGCGGATGATGCTGACCAACGAACTCGGTCGAGACATTTGTATGTACTATGTACATACCAAGTTTCATTCAAATCGGTTCATAAATGCGTTAGTTATCGCATGACAAAAATCAGATATATATATATATATATATATGGTTATATATATATATATATATATATATGTCAACATTTGAACGGAGGGTGGTTTTGGGGTCTGGGGGTCATGATCGGTGAAAATATACCAAAATTTTCCGGAAGTGCTTTCCTCCGGACGGCTGCAATAGGTAGCTTTTTACTTTTTGTAATGAAAGCTACCTAAAAAAAAAAAAAGAAAGAAAGAAAGAAAAAAAAAAGAATAGACATTTATTTGAAAGCTTAATGAAAATCAAATGAGAAAGACTTACATTAATTTCAGAGGAAGAAATCTGTAATTTTTTGTTGTTTTGATTTTAAAATTGTAACACTCTTTAAAAAAAATGCTCAAATTTTAGCAAGGAATGAAAAATTGTAGTTCACATTTTCCTCCATTTGAAGGCCTCTCATTGATTCCTCTTTTATATGTGTAATCAGTGTTCTCGCTGACATTTGACCGACATTAGTAATTTGGCTAATTAAAAATAAAAAACATTCGCCAAATGAAAAAAGTATTAGCAAAATAGATTCGCTGTGTAGCACTAAAAAATTATCTTTAACCTTTTAATGAACACCCCCCCCCCTTATGTCCGTATGTTCTAAAATAACCTAAATTTTTATAACTGCGACACCGACTGTTATTAATCTAGTTTCAACTATCTGCTACAAATCTATTAAAAATATGTATATATGCATATGTATGAAAACAAAAAAGAAAAGTAAGAAAAAGCAAAAATTGAGCACTAGCAATTTGGCGAATCTAATCGCTTGTTTACTCGCCAAATGAAGAATTTAGTCGCAATTTGGCGCAATGGCGAGCGACAGCGAGAACCCTGTGTGTAACAATCCAATTGATTCTGTTTTGAGAAGGATGTTGAAAGGTGTGTGGGAGGTGGGATTAACTCGTTGGATTTAAAGAACAAGGAGAGAAGTAATATTAAAAAAAAAAAAAAAAAAAAAAAAACAGCACTGAATGATAAATTAAAAATAAGTGATGGAAAATGGATTCCATATAATTTTGAAGCTTTTTTCAAACTGAATAAATTAAGACCAATTTATAAAAAAATTTGTTATATGGAAATAGATATTTCGCTATATAGAGACTGTTTTTAATGTAATCATGCAAAAAGGGGACTGTTCCTACTAAAAATTCATTATATAGAGAAATTCGATGTATGGAGTTTTGATATAGAGAGACTTGACTGTATTGCAATTTATTAGTTGGTAACATAGCTTGAAATTTTCCTCAGGAAATTTTACCATCGGGGAATTGCTGCCATTTGTTCCCCGTAAAAAAAAAGTAATTGGAGCCACATACACTTTTAAATACATGCCTATGAGCAGGATTTTCATAACAGAGACAGTAAATGTGCAGCATTTTCTTAAAATACATTTAAGCACAAGTTTATGTATGCATAAACTTAAATTAATAAACAATAAATTAGCTATACCTTAATCGTAAATGATGCTGTGTTTTTTCACCAGTTTTTCTTCGGTCTGGGGTAGGCACCACATATATCTACCATAGGTAAGAGAAAATCCTAAAATCATTAAAAAAAAAATCAGAAAGGATACATACAATTTTTCTTTTACAAAAATCTGACAGATACAGAGAGTTTAAAAAAAAGGTATGACAAGGCTTAAGAGTGACAGAAATTAGCAAATTTGAGTAGGAAAATAGGTTGAAAAACATTTACTCAGTGAAAAATATATGGTACTAAAAATTCAAAAGTCAATAATTAAGCCACAATTTAACTAAACTTCATTATTGCACCGCATTAGATGTAAAATATATCTAATATTAGGGATGCAAAACCAAAACCTGCGGCCTGTGAATTTCGTCAATTTACAATTGGAAAAAATTGCAATTTTTATGCATAGATTGTAGAAAAAAATCATAAATTTTGTCAATGTATCGTGGGGAAATATGAAATTTTGTCAATCACTTAAGAATTGCAAATGTCACTGATTGAGCACAGAAAAATTGTGAACTTCATTGATTAAGTGTGGAAAATAGTGAAATTGTTCATTTGTCGATTAGACATGAATTTGTCGGTTATACGCAAAAAATTGCATATTCTACTGATCGGGCAAGAAAAAATCATCAGTTTTGTTGATGATAAATGAAAAAAATACAAATAAAATTTATTGCTTGTGGAATCACATGTTTTCTTGGTTTATCACAAAAAAAAAAAAAGCAAATTTCATTGATCTTACATGAAAAAAATAACAAATTTTGTAATCAAGAACAAAAAAAAAAAAAAAAAAAAAAAAAAAAAAAATCTCAAATTTTGTTGATAACACATGGAAAAATTGCAAATTTATTCATAATGCTCGAAAAAATTTTAAAATATCATTGATCGGCAACAAAACAATCATGAGTTCTGTCAGTTTATCAAGGAAAAAAAGTCACAAATTTCATTTTGTTGTGTAAAAAAATATATATTTTGTCAGAGTTCGTTAAAAATCACAAATTTTGTTGATTGGGCACAGAAAAACATGTATTTCGTCAATTAAAAACAGAAAGAGGGCAAATTTTGTCGAATGGCCACTGTAAAATCATGAATTTTTACTGATCGACTTCTAAAAAGTTGCAAATTTTGTTGATTGGATTGAAGCGAGAAAAGCTACACATTTCATTGACTGGGCAAGAAAAAATTGTCAGTTTTGTTGATGATGCATGAAAAAAATTTCAAATTCACCAGCTGCAGAAAAATCAAATGTTTTCTTGGCTTATTGCCCGGGGAAAAAAAAAAGTGAATTGTGTTGATTGAGCACGGAAAAAAAATCGCAAATTTTGTCCTTAAGTGTGTAAAAATCATGAAATTTGCTGATCAGGCGCCAAAAGATCATGAATTTTTGCAATCGTCTTTGATTTTGCATGTTTTCTGCAAAGGCAAAAATTCTTGCTTTTCACAAACATTTGACGAAATTAGCATTTCCTCAATCTTTAGTCAAAAATTGACATTTTTTCCATAATTATTTGAAAAAATATGCATTTTAGTGCAAAATAGTGAATTTTTTTTTTAATTCAAAATCCATTGATGAAATTCACAATTTTTCATGATCCTTTGATAAAATTTGCGTCTTTTCACAACTCTGTGATAAAATTTGCATTTTATTAGCATTTCTTTGATGAAAATTGCATTTTCCTGCAATTCTTTCATAAAATTTGCATTTTTCTGAGATCTTTTGGTGAAATTCACCTTTTTTTTCTTTGCTGCAGACATGCTACAGGCTCAGCAAAGAAAAAGTTGAACTTTCATGGCCTCATGGACCACTAACAAAATTTGCATTTTTTTTTTGCAGCGTTTTAACAAAATTTGCATTTTTTGTGACCATCTGGCGATAATTGCACTTTTTTCGACAATCTTTTCAATGAAAAACAGCTCTTAAGTGTCCTACAAAACGAGTAATTTCGTAAAAAAATCGTGAAAAACCGACAAATTTCATTAAAAAATCACAAAATAATATCTAATTTCCAACAAGATTCGCGAAAAAATGCTTAATTTCATCACAAAATCTCCAAAAAAAGGCAGATTTCCTCAAAAAATAGTGAAATTTTTTTAAATTCAAAATCCATTGATGAAATTCACAATTTTTCATGATCCTTTGATAAAATTTGCGTCTTTTCACAACTCTGTGATAAAATTTGCATTTTATTAGCATTTCTTTGATGAAAATTGCATTTTCCTGCAATTCTTTCATAAAATTTGCATTTTTCTGAGATCTTTTGGTGAAATTCACCTTTTTTTTCTTTGCTGCAGACATGCTACTGGCTCAGCAAAGAAAAAGTTGAACTTTCATGGCCTCATGGACCACTAACAAAATTTGCATTTTTTTTGCAGCGTTTTAACAAAATTTGCATTTTTTGTGACCATCTGGCGATAATTGCACTTTTTTCGACAATCTTATCAATGAAATTTGCATTTATCCATGATCCTTTCACAAAATTCGTGTTTTTTTCACATCCCTTTTTGAGAAAATCTGCATTTTTCTGCGATCTTTCAACAAAATTCACATACTTTCCGTGATTTTTTGACAAAATTCGCTTACTATCCGTGATCTTTGGACAAAATTTGCACAATATTTGTAATCTTTGGACAAAATTTGCACAATATTCGTAATCTTTGGACAAAATTCGCATTTTGTTCATGATGTTTCAACAAAATTCCCATATTTTTTCCCAGTATTTAAGCAAAATTGTGACTTTTCTCCAATCATTCGACAAAATCTGCATATTTTCTGCAATCTGTTTACAAAATATGTCTTCTTTGCTCGCTTTTTGGCAAAATTCTATTTTTTCTTTTGCAATCTTTTGACAAAATTTGCATATTTTCCAGATCTCTTAACAAAATTGGCATATTTCTCCTGATCTTTTGACAAAATATGCAGTATTGTGCATAAATTAGGCAAAAAAACAGCTCTTAAGTGTCGTACAAAACGAGTAATTTCGTAAAAAAATCGTGAAAAACCGACAAATTTCATTAAAAAATCACAAAATAATATCTAATTTCCAACAAGATTCGCGAAAAAATGCTTAATTTCATCACAAAATCTCCAAAAAAAGGCAGATTTCCTCAAAAAATAGTGAATAAACGATAAATTTCGTCCAAAAATCGCAATAAAATGAAAATTTGTCAAACGATTTGCAAAAAACGGCAAATTTTGCCAAAAATCATGAAAAATGGCAACTCTCATCAGACATCATGATAAAAATGACAGATTTCATCTGAAGATTTGCAAAAAACCGGTAAATTTCGTCCAAAAATCGCAATAAAATGGAAAATTGTCAAAAGATTTGCAAAAAACGACAACTTTTGCCAAACATTCACGAAAAAATGCAAAATTTATCAAAATATCCCCCCCCCCCCCCACAAAAAAAAGACAGATTTCGCAAAAGACCGGAAAGAAATGTAAATTTCGTCAAAGGGGCACAAAAAAAAATTAATGTGAGAAGGGAATTTTTCTGTTATAAAAGCTGATTTTCCTGCTTCAAAATTGTGCCTTTATTGCTCTTAAAGCGGATTTTCTTGCTTCACAATCAGGGGCGTGCGAAAAGAAAATTGCACTTGGGGAATAATTAGAATTTGAGGCCCCTTCCCCTCTCGTAACTTTTTCTTGCGACAGCCTAAAAATGATGTTTGTAGTATAAATTTGACGCCCCTTAAGTTTCAGTGCTTTGGGGCCCCCAAACCAGTTACAAACTATGTGCTCTTTTTTTTTTTTCAAAATTTGTGTTTTTTTTTTTGTGTTTAAACGCAACAAAATTGGCGAAATTTGCCTTTTTTGTGATATTTTAACGAAATTTCCCATTTTTTGTGATCTTTTCATGAAATTTAACGTTTTTTTCAGATTTTTTTTTGGCAAAATCTGGTTTTTGTGACTTTTTAACAAAATCAGCTGTTTTTCGTGATTTTCTAAAATTGTCTGCTTTTTTGCAATCTTTCAACAATATTTGCCTTTTTTTTTCACGATCTTTTAACAAAATTTACTTTTTTTTGCTTTTTTTCAATTTTTTGATGAAATTTTTGGATTTTTTCTTGATTTTTTGATGAAATGATGATTCATGGACATAATTCATGTTTTTACGCGATTCATGGACGTAATTTGCGTTTTTTGAGCAATTCATGAACGTAATTCGTGTTTTTTATGCGATTCATGAATGCAATTCACATTTATTATGCGATTTATGAACACAATTTGCTATTTTTATGCGATTTATAGACGTAATTTGCATTTCAGCTTTCTGCCAACAAAATTCTCGTTTTTTGAATGATTTCTGAAAATAATTCGCATTTTACTACATGATTCATAGATGTAATTTGCACTTTTCATACAATTTCTGAACGTAATTATTGCCTTTTTAACACGATTCATGCGATCATTTAAGCGATTCATGCACAAAATTTGTATTTTTTAATGCGATTCATGCACAAAATTTGTATTTTTTTATGCGATTCATGCATGGAATTTATGTTTTTAACGCGGTCATTGGACAAAATTCACATTTTTTACTCAGCCTTTGGACAAAATTCACGTTTTTCATGCGGTATTTTGTCGAAATGTTGGATTTTTTTTAAAACGATTCTTTGTTGAAATGGAGGTTTTTTTTACGCAATTCTTTGGTGAAATGCATGTTTTTACGCGATTCTTTATTAAATTTCATGCTTTTTTTGAAGACATTCGCGTTAACAGTAAATAATTTGTTGATAAAATTGAGGGAATAATTTTATTTTTTGGTACTAAAAAAAATAAGTAAGTAAATAAATAAAAATTGTTTCTTTCTTAAAATTTTCTGCAAACTTCATAAAGTTTTCTGCGCACCGCGTGCGTCTATATTATACATTTCTGTTCTAAATATCTTGCGTAATCAAGAAAAATAAAATCTAAAACTGATTTAACTCATTAAAATGTTATGAAATAAAAATTCCTAAGTTAATTCAGAATTTTATGATATCATACACAATGAATCTGAAAAATCAAAATGTCATATTCAAATGAACTTTTATTTTTCTAGAATTCGGCTTTTCTAAGAAGTCCATACTTCAAATGCAGTTTCAAAATTATACTCTTCAAAACACAAGGCAAAAACACACACACACACACAAAAAAAAAAAAAAAAAAAAAAAAAAAAAAAAAAAAAAAAAAAGAAAAGGCAAAAGTTGAGCACTTGCAATTTGACGAATCAAATCGCTTGTTTGCTTGCCAAATGAAGAATTTAGTAGCAATTTGGCACAATGGCGAGCGACAGTGAGAACACTGAAGATAAGTCAAGTAATATTAATTTTGATTGATTTTATGACATAAAAATTAAAAATACAATTAAATTAAACCATAATTGAATAGTTTGATGTTCTTTTTCCTAAAGAAATGAAAAAAATTGTAACATTTTTGGGCACACAAATTTAAAAATAATACAGAATAAAATATTTATTAAAAATCTCTGGGTAAAACCAGCGGTGCATTTTGCAAATTTGAAAAAGGGCAGGGTGTTGCACCCTTTCAAAAATAGCCTAGAATGAACACTATACATGGCTTAACAAAAGTATTGAAATATTTTTCCATACATTAGTATAAATAGCTGGAAGAGAAATTGGTACTTACTTATTAACGCTACCGCAGCAGGAGTGACTCTATATTGGCCCATTTTCCACCGAAATCTGATATGTTACTTTGTTTTTAAATATAGTGTTTTGAATTTTGAAAGTGCTTTAATTTTATATAAAGTGTTTTATTTTATGATTTGTCAAAAAAATTTAAGTGTAGATTAAAAATCGCCAAACCTGTAACTGTGGTGGCGTTAATACATAAATACCGAGAAATTTCAACTTGTTAGGCGTTTTCTTGCTAAACTAAACTTCCGCAGTATACAGTATATATATATATATATATATATATATATATATATATATATATATATCAACCGGCAGATCAAATACAGGTCTGTTCAAAAGTATCAAAACCCATATTTGGCTATGGACATTAACACCTTATTTATCTAAAAAACGATGCTTTGTTCAACATTTCAGGAAGTGTTTCATAATATATGCTTGACGCATGCTTTTTCTTATTTGTTTGTATTAGTTTCAGTTTTGATATGTAATAATTTAATTTTTTTTTCTGATTTCATAATTCTTCTTAGGGTTTGTTCATACATATTATCAACTTTTTGGAAAATCTGGACTCCCTCCACCCTCCCAATATCAAATGTTATCATCTTTCGACCCCACTCCCCATAGTAATATCGTTATCAATGTCTAAATTTTCTTTTTTCACTTTTAAAATTTACTAAATTTGTTTAGAGTGACATATAAAATATTTTTTTTTAATGTTTTATTGATTCAAAAGAAGGGAAGTTAATAAAATACAACTTTATATATAAGATATAAATCAGCTTATGTATGAAATAACACTTAAAATAAATAGTTACTTTTTAAAGGAATTTTATAATAGCTTTTTGTAACATAATCTATTTAACAGTAATAGTGTCTTCTTTCACTTACCGCTCATGAATGGGGAGGGACAGGAGGGGGTGTAGATAGAAATTTTTATCAACAAAACAAGCGAACAACATTCTTTCTCTTTTACCTATTAGTAAACATAAGTTTCATCTCAAATATATTAATTTTGCATTGTCGAACAGCGATTATGAATGCATACACATATAAAGAATAGGAATGTAAAACATTGGGGAATTCCATGTTTAGAATTATTCAACTTTATAATAATTTCGTAATTTCAATAACGGCTTTGCTTTTTCATAAAAATAGGCAAAAAAACATACTATTTTGAACCAAAGACCATGTATGTTACAAATAAAAAAGAGAAAATTTTGGTTGGATCAAAAATGATAACAATAAACAAACTCTGTGTCCCCCTAGAGATATCGTCTGCCAGTGCCAGACCCCCCCCTTCCCCCTAAAATGATAATTGTTATATATGCACACCCCCCTAATATGGATAATTCCAAATATTTCAAATAAAAAAATGGCAGGAAAAGAAAACACACTAGTTGACAATAACCCAAAAATTTCAAAGTATGAAACAGCTTGATAGGGCTTCATTTTAGAGCTAATTTTTTATTATTTAATTTAATTATCAATTAGGTCTTAAATTAATATTTTACTCATTTTAAGCAATCATTATATTTTTTAATATTTAATTACATTCAAATTATAGGGTCATCCGGGGTAAAATGGGTATATTTTATTTATTTTATTATTTTACCAGACAAATTTTTAAAAAAAATTTAAATTATGAACAAAGTGCTTACATATCTGGCAATACTTAAACCTTATAAAAACAAACTGGCGACACATATAATAGGCTTGGCAACCATTTTGTTTTACAGAAGATAGAACAAAGTGTTTTTAGTGGTTGAAAAACTTCTTTCCAGAAAAATATACTGGAAGAATTTTAGGAATAAACTGTTTGATATTTACAGAAGAAGGATTCTTCTAACTGAAAACTGTAAAATTAAGTAAATTTATTTACTCACAAAAATTTTATAGCGTTTTTTGTCATATGGGGTAAAATGGGTATAGGTCAAGATATGAATGTATGAAGATTGATCAAAGTTGAAAGACCTTTGAAGGCAAATTGTTATTGATCCTATGTTTTAAATTGATATTATGCTTTGTTATATGAAATTAGGCTATTACTTATATCATTAATTTATCATTTATATTATAAATTAGGCTATTTCGGGTGACATTAAAATACATGCAAATTGATTAAATGTACAGGAACACAAGGTAAGAAAAATATCGTGAAATTAAATTAAAACACATTTTCTAGTACTGGCGAGGCTATAAAAAAACTCAGAGAAAAACGCAAGAGAGTACAAGCAAAGATAGGAGAAGTTTTAACTACAGAGCAGGTGGCTACAAGTCTTTGCACTAGGAACACACACAAAAAAAAAAGTACAAACAGTTAAAAGAATCGAAGCAACCCATAAAATAGAAGTTAAGCCAAAGGTTTTCACTGCAATGAATCCAATGATTGGCGATTGAGTCCCTGTAAAATTTAATGTAAAGAAGTCTGTTCAAGAATTCACAGGTCTCATTATTGATATCCCTGATGAAGGTGAAAATACTGTGAAGTTTGCAACAAAGTCATCTGCTGGATTATTTTATTTCTTTCCAGAGAAAGACGATGTTGCTGATGTGAACGCATCCAAATTGTCAGAAAGCTATCTCAACCAAGCTGCAATAGTCCTTGCCAGTATACACTTTGCATGTAAATTTTTATTATGTTATACCTATCTGCATGAATTGCTTTTGATTAAACATTGATTTTCCAGTGTAATTTAATTTCTCATTTTTCCCTACAGATATTCATACTGATATCTATCTGCTTTTGAATTGCATTAAATAATAATAAAAAAAAATACCTTTAAAGAGAAACACGATTCACAGCATGTGTGTAAACTGATGTGGTGGAGGATAGGATTTGTCAGTACTCTCATCTTATTTACATTAGTTTCATAACAGTGTTTTTATACATCAAGAAAAAAATATAAGCAAATTGAAGTGGGGAGTTTTTGAAGCCCCTTCCCTTCACCTTCCAAGTTTACACATGATTCAGAAGATGAAAGTACAAAACTCTTAAATGGTTTACACATTAATTATCGTGTATTTAAGTATATTTAATTTATTATTCAAATTTAACCAGCATATACCCATTTTACCCCGAACCATGGGGTAAAATGAGTATACACCGGGGTAAAATAGGTATAGTGTTTTACACAAAAATTTAAAAAAAAGGGAACCACAAATTATGTTTAATTTAGACCTAAGATACACAATGTCAAAAATATTGAACAAAAACATGAATTTATTTCACAACATTTCTACAATGAAACATAAAAAATAAAAAAGCTGATTTTTATATCCATTTTACCCCGGGTGACCCTACTCTTAAAAAAAATGCAAACAAAACATTTACACTATACATAACTGCTGGTTTGAAGATGTACCTATATATTTGAGAGAGTTTACTGTAATACTGTTACTAAAATCATTTTGATTAATATAAAAACGGGAGATTACAGATTAACATACAATACAGATATAGATATGCAAACATAACGTTTTTTACACCGAACGTTTTTTTTTTTTTTTTTTTTTTTTTTTAAGCAATATGGATGCCATCTGAATATCGAATTTTAGATTTCACTCGGATTTAAAGAATCTTAAAACAGTGTGTTCCTTATGGGATATCTGAATACCTGCCTTTATTGTCAAAACTCAGATGTCACAATAAAATGTAGATCACGTGCCTATGTAAAATAAATTAGGCTGAATATTGATTAATTCGACAAACAAAATGCAATAGATGCAATAGAATACGTACCACAGAAAATCTTGTTTTCAAAGAAACAAGTCGAGTAACCTTTATATTAATATAAATATATAAAAATTGCGAATTGCACAGAGACGCCGAGTCGGAATGTAAACATAAACAAACAGCTCAGCTTCCATTTCCCGCGCGTCGCGTCGATGTTGCCACACCAACTTGATAAAAACTTTCCACTACAGTACTTCGGAAAAAATTATCATTCTTTGCAAGTTAGAAGTTTTATAATTTATTATTATTCATATTTCTTAATTATTTAATTTAGAATGTACTGTGTCAAGATACCGACCGCATTTTAGGCCAAATAAGAATTAGGACAATACAGTAATACAATTTAGATTCAATATTTTAAAATAATAATAATATTAATAATAATGTAAGTACTGAGTTTATCATTAGTAACTAAGGAGAGGAGAAGGACGGTTGCATCCATCATCTGCTCAAGGGGTGAGGCTATGCTTCTGCTGTCATTTGAAACAAAATGAAAAAGAAAATTCCGCATCCCCCTCCCATCTCTCCCCCCCCCCCCCACTCACACACACACAAAAAAAACTTTAAGGATTTTTTTAAATTGCAAAATATGTAATGAAAAAACAGCAAAGGGCTATCAATATTTATTCCAATTATAAGTATACATGGGCTCTTAAGTTAAGGGAACATTTGCATTTGAGGGAAAGACACGTTTCATTGTAATAAAATGTTCCAACTAACTTGAAAAATCTCCTGATGTCAAGAGCCACAAAGTTATATGCTCTGTGCCAAGAACTTTAGCAAGTTGGACATGTAGTCTAGAGGGGGGAGAAGCTCAAAATATATAACACTTATCTTTTCATCTCACTTATATTCATTTTTCAATTATTCACTAAAAAATCCAAACCTGAAGGAGTTGGGGAGCAGTCCGTAGAAAATGGGGGGGGGGGGGGTAGACGACAATGTTAAATTTAGACACTTTTACCAAGAAGGATTTCTGTTGCTCGGGAGGAGGGGGACATTGTAGAGTTACGGGGGTGGGCGTGCATTTTTTGCCTTTGAAAACACAAAATCACAAATCTTCCGGGGAGACATCTCATTGTTCTGGGGGGGAGGATCGCCCCCCCCTCGGACGTTTTCCTGAAATCAACTCTGACAGATGGTACAAATTACCTGCAGCGCCGTGCGAAAGGGGGGGGGGGGAGAAGGGGCCTTTGCCCGGGCGCGGAAATATACGGGGCGCAAAAATTTATGCTCACAACGTTATTTTTTGCCTGTTACAAGAAAAAGTTCCGGAGGGGGGGCGTCAAATTCAGCCTTTTCCCTGGGCGTATTTTCCTCTTCGCACGCCCCTGATCACCTGTTACCATCTCTACTAGAGCACCTGGCTTCGGTCCTTGTTTAAAAATAAAGTAGCAAAACAGTGTAATCGTACTTTTTTAAGTTAATTATTTTTTAGTTTAAATATCTAACAAATAATAAAATTAAAAAGTCAGAAGTTACTGTTTTTTAAATTTACCTGTCTAAAACAGAATTCTTATTCATACGGAAAACCAAAAAGGATATTATGCATTTATACCTCCTAAGACGGAAACAACCTGTCTAAGACGGTAATTTTACTTATTAAATTTCGACTTAGCAAATTTATATTTATGATGTGAGAGGAAAGAGGGCTTGCATTTGGATTGCTACCAGGACACGTGGTCTCTCTGTACGGCCCTGTGAAAGGGGGAGGGGGAATTACATGACAACTCTTTCCTCCTAAGTTCCCCAATTCCTGACACCACTGTACGTCATTACGATCAGTATTTGAAAGTGGAATTGAATATGAAATTGAATTAATTAACCACAAAATTCCTTTCCATGTTAATGTTACACCCCCCCCCCCCCCCCCCACGCACACACAGTGCACCTATTATTCTTGTTCTCGAGGTTTTTATGAATTTATGAAAGCCTCAAAAGTAATAATCACTATATGCATGCATGCAAAAAATAAGTAAATTAAAAAAAAAATTAACTTACCAAATTGATCTTGAGATCCACATTGATTGCGATCAACACTCCTTATGGTCGTCATCATTGTAACACAGAAAGCCATGATTTCACAAGTGTGCCCATATGTGTTCCCAATCTGCTCTTAAATGTGTTCCCAAGTTTAGATTTAACAAATATTCTAAGCAGATCACTTTCGGAACACTTTCAGGATACTGTCGGCACACTTTCTTTATAGTGGAACACATCCGGAACACATTTCAGTACACATTAAGGTGACTGGAACACTTTTTTTCAATCAAAGTGCTCCACATGTGTTCTCAATGTGTGCTGGGAATTTGCAGTGTATTATTTGGTGTCGAATCAAATTTAGCTTCTAATGGTTTTAACTAACGAATTAATACTATAAAAACAAAGGAAACGCTATGCTCTGAATAATTAAAATCTTTCATTTATTGGCTATCTCCCTTTACTGAGAATAAAGTAAAGATATCATGTGGCCTTATATACCGTAATTTCCTGCGTATAATCCGCAGATCAAACAATTCATTTTCGACCCAGAAGTTTTTTTTAATTTCTGAAGCCACAGAGTTCGTACGGGTCCTCGAATTTCAAAAGCAAATTATTCTTCGGTAGCAGTATTTTCTTACAGAAACTTTTTGCTTAAGGGGACCAGGAAAGCCCTATCTCCGCCATGTTAAATTCATCAACTTTATGTACCTTTTTCTCAGAAATGAAGAAAGATATGGTTATGAAATTTTTATGATAGTTAGAACAACATGTTTTACATACTTTAACAGGCCATTTTTTTCTGAGTAAAATTAAAAAATTATTATTAATTTTTTACTGAAAATCACTTTTAAATTTGCATTTTTGGTGGAATTTCACCACCTAAAATAAAAACTATTCAACATATCATCAAATCCTTGTGTTAAAGTATGTAATATAACATAATATATGTGTCATTAAAAAATTGAGTTCTTAAGTTTCATAGATATTAAGAAAAAGGAACACGAACTTGAAAAATCCATGTTTTGAGAAAAACAGATTTAAAGATTAAATTATCATTTTTATTGGTAGTGATAAGAAAAATTTAATGAAATCCTCGTTTATATGAAGGATCATCACCTTCTTCAATTTCATACGACTCTTCAAGTTTCCTTTTTTGAAATTTATTTCTAATTTTGGCTTTTTTGTGATATTCGGATAATTTTCGCTCTCTGTCGATAACACGTTCATTATCCAGATTCTTCATAGTTTTGACACAGTGGTGACCAGGGTTAATTCCAATTTTGGATAATGTAAGGCACTTTGTTACATTTCCTGCATTAAAGCAAGAAACAGCATCAAAAACTCCAAATTTTAAAGTTTCAATGGTCACAAACACATTTTTTGGCACACGGGTCCAGATGACACTGTTCACAGATTCATTGGGATTTTGTGTTTTCCCATGCAGACATTTTCTTAGAAGCTCAGGGTTTGCCAAGTCTCTAAATACTGGCTTTATGACCTCCATTATTGGAAGAGGAACATGGGTATGCTTAGTGTGGTCATATGTTTTGCCTGTTGCTTGGGCACGATGAAACCCACACCAGCTTTCGGATCCAACTGGACAAAGTCCATGATTTGCATTTTCATTATTGAACAGCAAATGAAAATACTCAGCCCATACAGCTTTTTGCATATTTTGAAGAGATCCGACATTTCTTCTAATGGCTAAACCATAGAACTTCTGGATTTTCATAATAATAATGTCGGTTAACCTGTTTTTACCACCTAATGATTTTCCGTCACTAAGTTTCTTCCCAGAATACTTTTTCTTCAGTTCAGTCAATCTACTTCCCATCCTCTTTTGAATGTGCCCAATGCACTCTAATTTTTCAATATCTTGATCACCATAAACTTTAGACGACATTACAGTTTTAAAGGCTTTGGAATCACCGTCACCAAGATATTTGACATATCGAGCATCATACAATGTTTGTGATATGTTGAAGATTTCTTTCACGCCACTGACCTCCATTCCCCCACTTGTTCCACTATAATTAGCAGTGCACGTGTCTAAATGAATCGAGTGATTTCTTGAAGGGCACTTACAAAATTTAGACATAACTTGAACATCTATCACTTTGCCTATGTCGACACTTGTCGCTGTTACAACCCCATTATGTGACAGATGACCTCACTTCTGCCAAGTGCCATCAAAGGCAACACATAAATCTCTGTTGTTATCATTAACCGATATACATTCTTCAGCTGCTACTTTCATCTGCTCAGTGCATACTTGTTCTGATGCAGCAGTCAAAACTTTATTGTAATGTGAAAATTTTGCAGGTGGAGGTGGTAGATTCATCACACCACACAGCATTCTGCCAGCTGCTTGACCTTTTCCAATACTGCGAAGAGCATACACAAGTCTCATATTTAAATCATATAAGTTTACTTTTGATTCAGCATTTTTTAATTTCTCACAGTTGAAAAATGTAGAACAGCTTTTACAATTTTTGCAACAGACCTGCAATTCTGATGCAAGGCCTATTCGCTTTTTTATTTCCAAAGATAGGCCTCCATTACAGTTCTTGCAAGCAGCAAATGCATCAAAAACATTCTGTAAAGCATTTAAGGATATAAATTCATATCCGAATTCCCTGTTTTCATCGAATTCCTTATATTGTAGAAAGGAATTATCTAATTTGGCACTTTCAGTCACCACAGTTTCATTTACCTCAGCGCCAGTGTCGGTATCTTTCACGGCTGGTTTTCCAATACATTTACGTTTTTTAAACACACGCTTACTTCGCGGCATTCTAAAAAACTAATTCGCTGTATAAAAATCAGTAAAATACAATATGTTTACGTAAATATGCAGCACACGTGTATAAATCGAGATGCAACAAAAATCACTAATAATAAACACACGAGGAGCTATTAAAAACAGTTAAAACTGTAAATACTGGTTACAGTTAACATTCCTGTTGCCAATTCCTTCATCGTAATAAAAAAAAAGGTTCAACAGCGATAAAAATATAAGTAAAGCGCTACACTGTTAAAAATCTGCCGCATTTTGCTGCAACGCACTCCCCTGCTTGTATAGAAAACAGTTACTTGGCCGTGAAATGCAGCTTTCTTATTGGTTGGAATAGAGATATTATATGCAAGTGGTGGAGTGCGTTGCAGCAAAATGCAGCAGATTTTTAACAGTGTAACTGAGGCTCCATGAGGGAAGAGCGGTTTCTTTACATTCGACAGCTCTTTAAATGACGCGTAAGCATTGAAGTGCTTTGAGAAAGAATGTGAAATTCTAACACTTCTGTTTCGTGGATATACAAGTGTGATACATCGTTGGAAAGATAAAAGTTTAATTTATTTAATGCAATAAAAAAATAAAAATCGATTTTTTGGTCGAATTTTTCTTACCTGGTCCCCTTAAATATGACAAAATTTCGCGCATTTAAACTAGATTTATTTTCCTATTAAAAAAAAAAAATAACGTGATATTTTACATGGAAAATAACGATATTCGTACGAACCCTGTCTATACATCTCTTTAAATAATGTGTTGTAGGTTAAAATATTTAGTTCACTGTTGCATGTAAATATGTAATTTTCTCAATTGTCAAACGTATACTCATGGACGCCTTTTTTTTTAAGCTTTCTCATTACAAAATTAATAATTTTCATTTTTTTTCTTGTATTTTCTTTTTAAACACTGTTTTATTTTTCATCAAATTATCAAATTTTCAAAAACAATGGAGTGATTTGCAATTATATAGTTTTATTCATAGGTCGTCTTCTAAGATTTATAATAATAATAATAATAAGGTATTTTTAGGCATGAAAATGTTCCGCGTTTTTTCCCACCAGTATAATCTTAGAAAAAATGTTATTTTACTCAATTGAAAAATGCTGCGATTTAACAGCACAATATTTTCTCTAATATTATACTGGTACGAAAAAACGCGGACCACTCTCATCCCTATATTTCAGAAATACTTTGACAATAAGGTAGCACAAAGGCATTTTTAATAGAGTGTAAAAAAAAATGAAAAGAAAGAAAGATCATGACAATTCCCGTTACATAATTTATTTTTTTTAATTTTAATTAATAAAAAAATACCATTTGAAACTAAAGAAACGCTATACTGTGAAAAATTAAAGTTTCTCTATTATTTGTAGTGGGCCTTCTCTGTAAATAACTAAAAAGTAGCCAAGAAACTTTTAAAGAAAAACAGAAGTAAAATTAAATAATAATGCTTAATCAATTCCTGTCATTGTAAAAGTATTTTAACTTAAAATCTTCCTTTCCTACTTACGCGTAAAATTGAAACCTTTAGCATGTCAATATTGGCAAACTGATAAACTATAATAATTTCCATTACATAAATAAGTTAACGAAGTAATATTATTAAAAACAAAAGAAACATTATACGACTATGAATAATTAAAGTATCTCATTTGCTTGTCATCGTCCTTTGCTGTAAATAAATAAAAGATATTATGTAGTCCGAAAGATTCTTTAAAAAAATAAAGAAAATAATAAAACAAAATGACAATGCTTAATCTATTCATTTTATTGAATGCCGTGCTTTAAGTAAAAATCTTCCTTTCCCAGTTGCATGTAATTGAAGACCTCTAGCCTGACAATTTTGGGAAACTGGTTCTTCCGCATAACAGGCTGTACATAATAAAACGGCATAACCTCAGGTAAGAAAAATAATACGATGTTTTTACGCATTTATATTAATATGAAGAACGATAAACATGTAATAAGTGGAGAAATTTTTTTATGCTTTATGCAGAAACCGCTATTTATCTTGAAATTTCTCATGAGCGGTGTTAAAAAAGATAAGTTCCGCTTTTTCTAAGCATTTTCTGATTTTAGCGATCTATTCACGTTGCTTTTTTCCCCCTCTCATGTACATTGCACAACGTGTTAGATGCTATTTTAGTGTTTTTGGAATCGTTAAAAATATGTTTTTAGTCATTTTAAATTGCAGCATTTTATTACTATTATATATTTGTTTTATTTATATTCGTAAAATATTTCTTGCTTACATTTATGCAAATTTGCTTGTTAAACTGCAAAAATACAATTTTTAAATTTAATAAACAGCTAAAAAGTACGTAACAACAATAATAATTAAAATTAAGTAATATAAACTAACCCCGTAATCATGTTTGTTTTTGAAACAAGGAATAGCGTCCGCAGAAAACTCAAAATGTTTTTAAAAGAGAATTTTTTTTTCTGCATAACATTTTTTGTGAACACATTTTTTTTCTTTCTTTTTTTATGTGTCTATTTCCAAATTTTCGCAACATTTTAATTGTTTATCTTCGTCGATGAAGTTTGTTAACTTTTAATCAGGGTTCGTACGCTTAAGGATCTTTAACCAGAATGTTTGTAAAATAATATTTGCCTTTTTTAATGGGGAAAATTTTATTTTTAGATATAGCACTCAGTACTTTACGAATTTTCTGGTGCTAACCACCTAAAATCCCAGGAATCCCCTGATGCGTACGAACCCTGCGAACGTATATTTTTATTTCTATTTTCTTAATTAACATTTTGCTAAACTTTCGGACCATGTGTATTTATTGTTTATGCTAATATGGTGGTTAAATACACGCAATTAAAATTTTTAGTACAGCGGTGTAAGTTAAGAACCAAAATAAGTGTTCTTAATTTTGAAAATCTGATAATAATTAAAACTTTCACCAAAAAGTGGAGCTATTTAACAGCCAATTAGACAAAACTGTTCTATTCATTTCTTTGGTTAAACATGTTTCTTTTGAGTAGGAGGATATCCATCTGCTTATGAAGTTAAAATACTGGTTACAAGGCAAGAGGCGTCATTTTTGAAACTCAATTTAGGCTTGCATGGCCACAATGTAACGTATTTCCGTTTAACCCTTTCAGTATCAGAGTAATGCTGTTTGCAAAAAAGTGATATGATTGAATGACGCCAGAATTTACAAATGAATTTATTAGAAAATAAATCCATGCTTTTCTTCAAGCACATTTTGAAAAAAAAAATTAAAATATTCTATTTGTCACATGCAGTTTAGAATTAAAATTAAGTGGGTGCATTTTCAAGCCCGCCCTTGAAATGGTTAAACAGATATTCTAGACTATTTTTAGGGGATAACAGTTGAAGTTTTATGGCTTAAGTTTCACCATATTTTATCAGTTCTCGGTCAGACGTTTTACCTGTTTATGGCTCGACCAATCACTACATTTTTAGCAGTGTCGAGTAGCACCTCTAAAAAAAGATTATACAGTGGAAATTTGTAATCATACGACATTTAGAGCTACAAAAAAACCTGCCGGGAAGTAATTAATATTTGTGTTTTAGGAAAACTGATATTTGTTTTAAAATTTCTCACAAGTTGTATAAAAGATGCATCACTAATTTTCTAAATTAATTGTTCCCGAGCTTTTATGGCCTTCCGCATAATTTTAAATTAATACGATGCGTATTTTAACAGGCTTCGTAAGGGGAATCGAAATTTTTCAGGTGTAATATCAATATTTCTAAATTTAAAAAAAGATACATTTAGTTCAAACGTATAAAATTTCTCCTTTTTTAAGAAAAATGTTTCATAGAAAAGTACTGGTAACAAAGAATTTACTGCTCTAAAAATTTCAGGACCCGGACAAACTTTGTTTGGTCCTTTCCGGCACGGGCATATTCTGTTAGTAAAATGAGAAATTATCGACTGACACCGGAATTTAGAAACAACTTTTTGATAAATTAAGACCCCTTTAATTTAAGCTTTCAATATAAAAGCAAAATTTTATTAAAATGTTATTGGTGCCGTTTGCAAGTTTTGACTTAAAATTAGGTATCGCGGACTGTGCAGAGTGTGCCGGAAAGGGTTAAGCTATTTCCATGCGAACTTGTCATGTCTGTCACACAGCTGAAAATTCCTATGCTTGTTGACCACCGTTATTTTCGAAAAGTTTGATTCGCCTTATTCAATTGATGAGCTATCTCCAACAAAATAACTCACATTTCTCCGTTCTTAACTACTGGTAGCCAAAAATTGTAGTATATAACAGACGGGACAAGTTCGCATGGAAATAGCCTTTAATGATGCTAAAATCGTTTCAAAAGGATTTTATTCATTCATTTATTTATTTATTTGATTACTTAATTGTGGTTATGCTTGCTATCTATGTTTATGTGATAAACGTCACCTTTGACACCAGAAACACCGCATGCGGAATGAAACATTACTTAGTAAAACTGCTCATTTTTAATACAATTTTTATTTTTTTTAATTCTGATTGCAGAATATTGTGTACAATGTTGTTTGTTATATTTTCCGAAAAGAACATTTTTCTTTAATTAAAAACTCTGCAAATAAGAAAAATTTGGCAAAATTTGGGACTGATTGTATAAAATCCTTGATTTCTTTACGAATATACACGCTATCCTTATGAAAATGAACACAGTTTATTTTAATAAGCCACTTAATCATAATCTTCAGTTTGAATGCTTTTTCTACATTAGTTTTGACAGGATTATCCAAAGGATCTTCGTTCTTTTTCAATTTATTACTGATCCCCAATGGGATTTCGAGAAAGAATCTTCGTGAAAAGAAATGACCTGTACTATTTTGTTTACACACCTGGAATTTCTGAATAATTCGTTTTGTATTTTTCTAGATATTTAACAAAACTATTAAAACCATAAGTGCCTGGTCATTAATGGCCACTAAAGTGTACGTATGTTATTTCGCACTGAATTTTATTAACAAGAAACATTTAAATGATTACTTTCTTTCTTTCTAACCGATGGCCAGGCCCCTACCTGCCGAGTTATCTCAGCTTAACGGGTTAGATACCTGGTATCGGGGCGGTCGACCGCCTGATTGCCACGTAGCGGCAATAAACCTGATTTCTTTGCTACGCATGCCATCATTTCTGCAGTACTTGCTTGTCGTTGAGCATACTTTGTTTCGCCTGTTTGTTGTTTGATCTGTAATTGGCTTCGCAAGATGGTCTCGTAATTTAGAGCCTTGATCAGATGACGAGACCTTCACCTGGCAAGGCACCTCCAGAGGTATAATTCACAGGTAACTTGGAGGACTTTGCACCCACGACGGATTTTACACGCACCAGGCGCCATTAGCGTACATGATGTAATTTTTGCCGGCAAAGTGGCGAACCACTAAGACAAGTACCCGGGTCGGCTGTTTAGGTTAAGTGCTTTGTTGGTAATCTTTGTGGTTTATTGCACATTGGGTTAACTTTGTGATTTGTTGCCGCACACCTTGTACTCATCTTACCAGACGAAATGGGACTGGATGTTTTTGAGCCTTAACAATGGTACTGAACTTAGCTGAGTGTTGGAAAAATTTTGAGGGAATAAAAAAAAAAAAAAAAAAAAAAAAAAAAAAAAAAAAAAAACAGAAAAAAACAGAAAATGGCCGAAAAGCTAAGTCGTACCGCTGATGGAGGAAAATGTTTGCGCCAAATAGCAAGGCAAACGAGAGCGTTGCAGAGAGAGAGACAAGAATTAAATGATTACTTATTAAGAAAAGGGTTTCAAAAAATTATCAAGATACCCAAATAAAATATTTTTATTAGAAGATCATTGTTTTTAAATATTTTAAAATTATTTTAGAATACTGTGCATAATTTAATATTTACATTAATAAATATTTTATGCCGTCCTGAATGAAATAATTCTTACAAAGTACAGAATTATCGTTTCTTTTGGTTTTGATATCATGTGATGTTTCAAAATTTAGAATAGGTTTAATTTTGATCCGAACTTACTCAATTCGATATGAGTACATCTATTTATTTGTTTTTGAGTACTTCATTTTTTTTCAGTCTATCCGTTTAGTAAAAGTATTTTGCGTTTAATGATTTTGCGGTTCATTATACACCTTCCGTCTCATAATTTTAAAATACCTCATCTGTACCTCATCTTATGAACAAAATAGGAGTTTCGCTTTCTCAAAACATTTATTGGTTTTAATTAACTTTTGCATCTTTTTTTTTTTTTTTTTTTCCAATCATTTAACTTTACACGATGCTAGATGAGACATTTTGTTTTTGATTAGAATTAGATGAGAGCTAGATGAGAAATTTTGTTTATAAATATTTGAGGATCTAACACGAATTTTCCGATTTCCCAGTTAATTATTCTTTTTCTCATCTTATGAACAAAATAGGAGTTTAGCTTTCTCAAAACATTTATTGACTTTAATTAACTTTCGCATCTTTTTTTCAATCATTCAACATCACACGATGCTAGATGAGACATTCTGTTTTTGACGAGAACCAGATGAGAGCTAGATGAGAACTTTTGTTTATAAATATGTGAGGATCTAACACGTATTTTCCGATTTCCCAGTTAATTATTCCTTTTCTCATCTTATTAACAAAATAGGAGTTTAGCTTTCTCAAAACATTTATTGACTTTAATTAACTTTCGCATCTTCTTTTCAATCATTCAACATCACACGATGCTAGATGAGACATTCTGTTTTTGATGAGAACCAGATGAGAGCAAGATGAGAACTTTTGTTTATAAATATGTGAGGATCTAAAACGTATTTTCCGATTTCCCAGTTAATTATTCTTTTTCTCATCTTATGAACAAAATAGGAGTTTAGCTTTCTCAAAACATCTATTGCCTTTAATTAACTTTCGCATCTTTTTTTTCAATCATTCAACATCACACGATGCTAGATGAGATATTTTGTTTTTGATGAAAACCAGATGAGAGCTAGATGAGAACTTTTGTTTATAAATATTTGAGGATCTAACATGAATTTTCCAATTTCCCAGTTAATTATTCTTTTTCATTTCACTTTTATAAAAAATTATATCAGTGATATTTCCAAACCTAATTAGAATATATATATATATATATATCGCTTAACAGATAACAAAAAAAGTTTTTTATTTATTCAGCAAAAATCTGTATTTTTTAAACTAAAAACACTGCTTTAATTGAAAGAAAATTATTAAAAATTCATAATTTTCTTAATTAGAGTTTTTGTCGGAAATGAAAGCAAACCATACTTGCTTCGCTTCATAGTCAATTCGTATAAAAATTTTATTATTACTATTATTATTTTTAGTATCAAAACCGTATTATTCTTTATTATTATTGTTTTAAGAGCTTATTCCATAAATAGTAATTAGCCAGCACTATTTTAACGATCCGCTAATAGCTATAAATGCAGCTGTTAAATGAACTACAAAATGAAATAACTCATCGAAATCAGAAGCATTAAACGTCGATATATCAAGCGGCAAAAACTGCCTCTTCGAAGCGTTCAAAGTCCTTTCCTCTAGCACTAATAAAAATACTTTAATGGCCTCTAAATTTGTCCGGAATATTTTTCCGCGGTCATTTCAGATAAGTATCTAGGTAGTGAATCACTAGATGCTATCCATAATGTTGAGCTTTAGGTCTAGTCCTCTTATGTCTAGAACAATTTGTTTTTGCAGTTTATAAAAATAGAGCTACGTGATTTTTAGGACGTTAACAATGGACTTATTAGCATATTCTATAGGCATTACTTCTGTTGCATCTGTCAATTTATATTTGAAAGAATATTTTTGCCAGTAATTTTGGCATGCTTTATACACCTCGCAGCTTTAAAAGAACAAGTAAATAGAATGGCGATAAAATGCAAGAAGAAATATGAGTGCCCCTGTTTTCGGAACAACAAATTGCAGTTCAAATGACAGACTTTATGGTATCCGAAACAGGATCATAGTACCGTAATTTCGGGTGTATAAGCCGCGGATCAAACAATTCTTTTTGGACCCAGAAATCTTATTTAGTGATTGAAGATAAATATTTACGTCGATCTAAGTAGTAACATTTGCTTCTTAAAAAATTCTGGGTCGAAAAAGAATTGTTTGATCCGCGGCTTATACACCCGAAATTACGGTATAACGAAAATTGTCATGCCTGTTGTCTTACAGATGTTTGATCGAGATTATTTTTGTTTTAAATAGAGGATCGTGGTGCTAGTACTTAAATAATAATTCACTTTGAGTTTAAAATGGTATTATGAAACAAAAGGAGACATTAATTACCAATTTAAGAAAATGAAAAATATGAATAATGAATTACATAGAAAGTATAAGAAATGTGAAACGAGCCTATTAGAAACGGATATTAGTCATTTTATGTATTAGGTTATCAAAATTTTTTTTTTTTTTTTTTTTTTTTTTTTTTTTTTTGTTTAAGGCTTGAATGGACAAATGCCACATTTTCACCGGAATTTTCGGTATAAAAGTTTATTTTTATATCGTGTATATATATATATATATATATATATATATATATATATATATATATATATATATATATATATAATACCTTTAATTATAATATAATATATGAACCATTGAATTTAATACAAAATTATCACATTGAAACATGAGAAAAAGAAAAATTAATTAAAATGAATACAAACAAAATTTGCTGAACCCAAGCAAAATCTTCAGATCCACAAATACTTTAGGACTACAAATAAAGTGTGTGGTTTCATCTTCGCATTAACCATGAAAAAGCAAAATAATACGAATTTCGGGCTACCAACACACTTAAAATCAAAATAAAATAGAGAAAAAACATTAAAAATAAATCATAATAGCATTATTACATTGAATAATATATATATATATATATATATGTATGTATATATATTAAAAAATTTTCGCCAAAATTAACCTTATACTATATTAGTTTCCTTTTAACAATATTCCGTGTTTATTGCAAGTTATTAAATTAAAATCCTGTTATTAGATCTAATCTATTAAACTTTATAGAAATGATACAAATTTTTAATTCGCTTTAAAAAACATTTAATCCAATATGCGTAATTTTAAAAAAAATTGTTCTAAATTAAAAATATTCTTAATTAAACTTTATTCCTTAAAATCCTTAATAAAATTAATTTTTCCATGTTTTTATCAACTTTTTTTAAGAAAGTCTTATTAAATTTATTCCAAAACCGTACTTTTCAAAAATATCATTATTTTTTTTTCTTCGCGTTTGATATTTATTGCGTATAAATAAATTCATTTCTTTTCTTTTTGTGTGTGTGTGTGTGTGTGCGTTAAATCATCGTCTGTAGAATATATTCGAAATTTGATTACTTTCGATTATAAATTAGTTAAATAATAATTTTTTAAAATAAAATTATCGTTTGCAAAAGATTGAATCTGTCGTTGTTAATCTCGACGCTTGATATTAAATTCTGTTTACATAAAAGAATTATGGTTAGAGATTATCGAAAATTCTAGAAGCTTTTTATTATTGACTTAATTGAGGAGGCCCAGAGATGATAAAATATTTTTCTTTTTTCTTTTCTTTTCTTTTCTTTTCTTTTCTTTTCTTTTTTTTTTTTTTTTTTTTTTTTCGAAGATTCGGGTTTAGACGACTTGCGGAAGCTATGTTTTTATGATGGAATGTCGCTCCGGGGAGAGCATTTCCTGCTCAATATGAATACCTTTTAATAAACTATTTTGGAGCAAATAATGTGCAATTTAATGAAGCTTCTACGTTTATTATTTTACTTAAATTTTATCTCGTCACGACTCCTGTAATATAAAATGGGGAAACTTGCAAATATTACTGGCCCTTTATCTCAAAATGTCACATACGTATATAAAACTCTTTTACTTATTTTGTAATAAATTTGTTCATTATTTCCATTGTCAATCAATTATTTTAACATTATCTCATCAGAAGAATACCGCAGAATTTTCCGGATGATCCAATAATTTTTCAACTCCATACTTTCGCATTAAACTAGATATTTTTTCAGTACTTTTGACAGCTGAGAAATCATAGAGAGGTGAAAAAACGTAAGAAGAAATATGAATGATCCTGTTTATGGAACAACAAATTGCACTTAAAATGATAGAATTTATATTTTACGTTTATTATGTATGAGATATTCGAAATTTATTTGAAAAAGGCTTAATGCATTTTTTTTTTTCGCGTATACC
Source organism: Maratus speculifer (assembly GCA_964019185.1). Taxonomy (NCBI): domain Eukaryota; kingdom Metazoa; phylum Arthropoda; class Arachnida; order Araneae; family Salticidae; genus Maratus; species Maratus speculifer. The sequence goes on from OZ025293.1 coordinate 53,225,771, forward strand.
GTAAACGGAATTTTTTCTTCGTAAGATAGTGGTGCTAATGTGACATCTGGAATTTTGAAGAGATTTACTCACCAGAGCCCAAAGAGTTAAACAGTTAATGGGTGTTTAATAGAGGAGTGGTTATTTTCTGTATTAAGCGGCGTTGTAAGAGGACAACTTTTTTAAAATTGGGATTTCTTGATTGGCAACATTTTCTTGAAATAGTAAATTCGATTTATTTCATGAAATATTAGTTAAGGCACAAACAAGGGAAATTTTACCATTTGAGATAAGTGGTGCCAATCAAGATATCCGAATTAAATAAAAAGTAGTCCACTATCAACACTGGTGTTAAGAATTATCATGGGCTATGTCCATGAGTACTTGTAGTGTAAGTCACATACTACGATTTTTGGTTACCAGTATGCTAAAACGGAAGAAATGCGACTTTTTTTATCGGAGGTATCTCATAAATCGAATAAAATCAAGCAAACTTTTCAAAAATAACGATGCCCGACAATCACAGCAGTAATAAGTTATATGATTTACACTACAAAAACCCATGAAATTAACCCATGATGCCCATAACCCATTCTTATTAAAATGACGCTCCAAAACAACACTGTAAAAAATATCCGTTAATATACAGAAATTGTTCCCTAAAATTCTACGGAATAGTTCCGTTTTTCCGAAAAAACAGCAGAAATTCCCTTATTGATATTTTGAGATTATAAAAACAGTAACTTTTCCTTAAAATTTTCTGAAAACGGAGGAGTTCCGTATTAAAACAGCATAAATTCTATAAATAACACCAGTGTCGCCATCTATATCTGGAATACAAAAACATTATAAATTGTTTCATGAACAACTTTGTATAATAATGTTCTTTATTTCTTTTTGTTTTAATAATATAAAGCTAACATATTTTTACAATATTAAAAAAAATAATAAAAATTATAAAATTTTATTAATCTCTTTTAAGTTTGAGATTAGTTAGTTAGTTTATTTTCAGTTAGTTTATTTCCATTATCATTTTTAAATAATGTTTACCACATTTATAGCCTATTTTTTAAAATATGCGTAGGATAGTGGAAAAACGTTCGACTTTTAAATTTAATATATTTTAATAAAAGTAATAATAAAATAATAATAAAATAATTTTAATTTTAATATATTTTAATATTACTTTAAGAATATCCTTTCAAAAATAAATAAGTAAATAAATATGAATAATATTACAATAAACTTTTAAAAATCTCCTTAAAATGAAAAAAAAACTTCTTAATGCATTTAACTCTTAATACATGTAATATTTTAAAGTCTAAAATTTGTTTTGTATAGAACTGAAATTAAAAACTAAATATTCGAAATTATGGAAATAAAATCTGTTAAACATTTAGAACTATACACTCATATAGAAAATAATTCTCAATAAAAATTAATGCCGCGTTCAACATAAGGCTTTTGCTTTATAAAATCATTCGAAATAAGTAAAGATATTTGCAAGCACTGTATGCGTAACTATGGCGTAATAGTATTACACTACTACAAGCTGCCATGGGACAGGTGCTTGGTTCGATCTCCATCGAGGGTAAGTGACATTTATTCAAAGTTGTTTAAATTAAATGTATGTGTTCTAATCTGATGTGTCCTTGTCTAAAGAATAAAAAAGCCAGTTTGTCCTTGAAAATTCTTTTTTTGGCTTTCAAGCGAAAATTTTTATATAAAAAAAATATGAAAACGGAAACATTTTGTAAAAAAACGGAAATATTGCTGGAAAAAACGGAAAAAAATCCGTTAAATAACGGAAATAGTACTGGCGTCTAGATTACCAGAACTATTTCCGTTATTTAACGGGAAAATTTTTTACAGTGAAGTTATTTGTTACGCTAACTACACGGCTTTCACTGGCTTTTGAATATGAGTATTTATATTGAAATGCTCTATGCTAGATTTAAGGATTATTTCCCTTGTACGTTTTTCCAAGATTAGTACGAACAATCTAAGGAAAATAGCTATTTAAAAAAAAAAACGGCCAAGTGAGAAGCCTCTAATTAGCACCCCATGGAAATAAAAAAGCATCGGTAAATTAGAAGAAAATGCAAGAAATAGGAAAAAGACCTAACTAACAAATTTCTGTAATGTTACGCATTTTTTAGAACGCTATTCTTATTGTTAAAAGTAAATAAAAAGTTACAGAAAACTGTCAAATATTGGAACAAAACTACCCAAAATATTGTTGCAGAATTGTTTTTTACATTCGAAACATAAAGTAATAAAGTAACAATGTTAAAATAAACTAGTCATTTTAATTGTAAATTATATTATTAGTATTTGAAATACAACTTAAAGTTTCAATTACAAGTGAATATTTTTATAATCGGTTCCCACCACTATTTAAAGAAAAAATACATTTTGTAGTACATTTCGCTATCAAATGTTCTCAAAGCGTATGTAAAAGATTTTTGTTTTGAAAAAGTGGTGCGAGGTAGCAATAAAAAATATATGCCAGTAATTGAAAGTTCACGTTACCGCCACGTATTTCAATATCATGATAAAATGGTACGAATCATTCCTACTTTGTTCACTTTATTATCAAAGTCAACATTGAATACACAATACCAAATAGATCTTTAGACACGCTCCTTTTAATTTAATTTTCCAAGGTAACAATATTTGTAATAATATAAGCATAAGTGCAACTGACGATAATTCAAATATTAAACATAATAATCAGTTAACAAACGATTTAGGCACCTTGTTCTATTAATAGATGCATTGCTCATTGGATTTTGGAATTTCTTCTGTCCTTCTTACCTCAAATGCTTGAATCATTCAACAGATACCCTAATGTTAGGTTTCAATAGACATCTGCTGATGTTATATCTGCAACAACTAACTAAACAAAATCAACCAACGATTTTTATTACTTTGTGTGATACAAAAATGAGAAGATTTAATTATTTAATTATGAATATGTTATTTTTAGTGAAAAAAAATCTGCAGCGTCAATAAATATCCAAGCGTCCATTATTGTATCCTATTGCATGTTTTATTGTTAATAAGATATAGTAATATTTTTGTTGTTGAAAATTTAAAAATTTAGAATAAGAAATAAAGAAAACCTCTTCAAAAAGTAAAACAGACATGAAAGAGGAAATTGACCTTTTTGAAAACAAACTTGGATATTGTCCTGATTGATGTAAAGAAAACGAAGAAAGACTTGGCGCATATTAGAATCAAAAATAAAGAAACCCTCTTCAAAAGGTAAAACAGACATGAAAGAGGAAATCGATCTTTTTGGAAAAAAATTTGGATATTCTGCTGATTGAAGTAAAAAAAACCTAAGAAAGATTTGTCCCATATTAAAATCAGAAATAAAGAAATCTTCTTCAAAAGGTAAAACAGACATGAAAGAGGAAATCGATCTTTTTGGAAACAAATTTAAATATCCTCCTGATTGATGTATAAAAAGAAGAAAGATTTGGCGCACATTAGAATCAGAAATAAAAAAAACCCTCTTCAAAAGATAAAACAGAAATAAAAGAGTATATTGACCTTTTTGGAAACAAATTTGGACATTCTCCTGATTGATGTTTAAAAAAAACGAAGAAAGATTTGTCGCATATTAGAATCAGAAATAAAGAAATCCTCTTCAAAAGGTAAAACAGACATGAAAGAGGAAATCGATCTTTTTGGAAACAAATTTAGACATTCTCCTGATTGATGTAAAAAAAAAAAATGATTTGGGGCATATTATTGGATGGTGTGGAGTGAGGCTGAGAAATGTAAATCTGAAATGTTTCATCTACTCAAACATCAAAACTTTAAAGTTTGACTCTATTCTTTCTTGAAAGATCAGCTCATGTAATGAACATTTGAAAATAATATTAATGCTGGAACAGGAGCGACATTGCTATTTTTATAACATTATTTATCTTATTTAATGACAGAATTTCTTAGACATTATAAGACAAAGACTAAAATTAGAAGTTGTAACAATTGCACAAATACATCCATCGTGGTTCATGTCTATCGTGCATCATGTTCATGGTTCGAAGCCAATTCCGTGCAACTTTTGGATTGGCTGCCAAAAATCCCTGATTCAAACCCCACCGAGAATCTATCGGGCATTTTAGCTTGAGAAATACATAAGTATGTCACACAATATGCAAATATAGACGATTTGACATTATTCATCTAATTAGCGTGAAAAAAACTTTCTAAATATATTTTAACTGGACTTTCTCAGCCAATGACTGCACCATTAATAAGTGCCATTGAAAAAAAAAGGTGACTTTGTAGAATATTAATTTATTTCTAGAAATATTTCGTTACGTCCTTATATTTATTTTCTGTTTCACATTATATATTGCTATTTAATCAATTTTATCGCAATTTAATTACGGATTAATATGTCCCTAGTGTTTGCTAACTAGGGGTAATAGATCATATTTGATTTTGATTTCAATTGACAATTAGTTTTACACATATCACTCATTTTTCAACATGTCCTTATAATTTCTTCCATGGCTATATAAACGATTTTAATGCATTTGGAAATTGCTAGTTAACCTTTCACAGACGCCGTTTGCAGTCTGCAAATGTTTAATTTTAATGCCTAAACTGCGAATTTACACCAGTAAATTTTTAGTACAATTTCCATTCCATATCATGCCAAAGAGCTTTCAATTATTTTCAAATAAATGTTTTCCTGAATTGCTGGGTCTGTTAATCATTTGGACATTTTAAAAGCAGAAGCACCTTTCCCCTGTAAGGTTTAAGTGAGGGTTTAAATGTACAGTATTTAACTCTCATAAGGTGTTCATTTCGAATTTACATTATTTCAAATATGCAGAGCATCCAAGTTTCCTACCAGTATTTTAATTCAGAAAATATTCTTTTATTTAATTGGAACATTTGAGCGATTTAAGAGAACAGAATTTTGTTAAAATAATAGTGGTGTGCAAACGTTACAGATTTAAAAACTCTGAATATGGCTTTTGAGTCGAAAAAGACCCGAACACCTTGGCAGGGTTTATGAAATTAATGAAACAATTTATTATTTTTTCTATAATCTTATATGCTATCGATAATTTTCGTGTTGCAGAAGTAATTTTATTTTACGCAGTTTTACTGGCTGGTAAAGTTAAGTGTATTTTTAAAATATCTATCAGGGTTCTCACAGTTCTGCCACTAAATTTTAAGAATATTTTCAAAGTGTTTTACTGCAGAAAAACATTGTAAAAATCGTGAATAAGAGTTGGGATTGCGAAATCTGTATTTTAAAAAATAAATGTATATTTTCTTGTTTTTAATAATGGTGCCAGAGTCCTTACAAAATATAAGGAGTGCGCGAACTCTGACTATCCTAGTAAAACAGCTCTCGCTGTGCATTTCGATATTGGGAAAGTCGTTGCTTCCATGGAAACAATACTATATTCTTGTTGTTTGCTACACTAGCAATATCAAATTTATGTTAACGCTGCTGAGAATCGAACCATAATTTTGAATTTAAAGTAATTTTAATATTATTTAAAACCATCGTTAAACGATAGTCAAATTTCAATACAGATACATACAAAAGTATTAGAGAAATCCCTAGTTATAAAAGTGTATTTATTTGAGTAAAAAATACTTAATCAAATCAAAAATGAAAAATAGAAATGTATTTTGTTTAAATAGTATATTTAATCATAAAAGCGTTTCATTTTATTAATTTCTTTGTATCCGCAACCAGCAATAAACTGACAAGAAAACGAAATTTTCCTTATTTTATTTCATTTACCGACTCTCTATCGAAGTTCTGCCTAATTTTGTTTCATAAACATATATAATCTCATAACCCAATACTCTGTAATAAAAAAAAAAAAAAACCTTTTCTTGTTTTTAAGGAGGGTAAAGCCTGAAAAAATCAATCCAGAAAATAATTTGGTATTACAGATTTATTACCCTACTTCACGTACATTCATAAAGTATATTTGAACTTATTCTTTAACAAACTGTCTTCCATTATCTTTTGATTCAATGTTTCACATTCATTGTTAAATTTCACTTTCATTTTTAGTACTTTATACATTGAGAAATAAACTAAAATAATCTTACATTATATTTCATTACATATATATAGTATATATACATATGTTTAATGAATTATATGTTAAAATGTAACTAACTTATGAGAATTTATTAATCTACAGCATGAAAAATGTTGCATCTTTTTTCATTGGATCATTTTCATGCCTGATATAAGAAAAAGAAGTTCATGACTAGAGAAAATATAACGTGGAATGCGCATAAGTGAGTGGTCGAAACAATGCAAGCTAGTTTTTTTTATAAGCATTCTCTCTTCCAATATGTTATTTTGCATAGGAATCTCGGGATAAAAATGAATAGTTTCAAAAAAATTTTAATGTCTATTTGATCTATTTATTTTGGGTGGACCAAAAGTTCGTGCTTCGACACCTTCATTCCTGTTGACCACGTTTCTTCGTGCAGCCAAAATGCCGCACAACTTGGAATGGTGGTGGCGGTTATGCCTCCCCGCTCCCCCCTCCCCCTCTGATAATGTATGCGAACTCACGAACCATTATTAAAGGGCAATCATGGCCACAGTCATGTTTCGCCCTCCTCGCGAAAGAGCACCCAGATTCTCGATGAGCAGTAGATTGTTCGATAATTGGTTCAATTAGATGCCACTATCGCTTTTGAACTTAATCATCAGGTTCAGAAGTAGACGTCACTAACCCTTTCTTTCCTGCTAATGATAATCTCACAAGAACGATATTATTATTATCATCATCATCCTTATTATTATTATTATTACTACTATTATTATTATTACCTTCGTTGACCCGTTTTTCTTTACATATTCAAAAGAATTTTTTACCATTTTTTCTGTCTAAAAGGGCTTTTAACAAACGTGAGCTAATGAGAAATGGATATGTCAGTCATTATAAAATGTTTCTTAAATTCTTCAGTTTTATTCCAAACTTTAATTACAGGGAACTCCTTTCACAAGTAACAACTTATTTTATTTTCAAAGATTAGTGCAATTATTTGGCATGTAGAGGAATTCGTTTAAGATAAGAAAAAAGATGAAAGTACGAAATAAACGCGATAAAGAAAAATATTGGGAGTTGATTTCTGCTTTTGATGTTGTAACAGTTGGCGGCTTCGGATATCATTTTATCGTTGTATTTAAAATCGATTCTGAGAAAAAATATTTCCTCCATTCACCAACGCGAAATATTCCGATACATTCACGGATTCATTTATAGACATTAAAGAGTAAAATTTCTAGATTGTTTAACCCTTTCCTTCACACTGTGCCCGGTCTGGGACACCTAATTTTTATTTCAAACTTGCAAACGACACCAATAATATTTTTGTAAATTTTGCTTTTACAATAAAAGCAATTAGGGATTTCAAAATATCTAAAAAATTCGTTTGCGAATTCCGGCGTCAGTCATTAATTTCTCATTTTACTGACAGATTTTACTAACAGAAAGGTTAAGCCCCTTCCATGGCGGTGGCTCATTTTTGGGACACCTAATTTTAATTCCCAAATGGCACATTGGCACCAGAATTTCGAATTGACTTTTTTTAATGTACGTTTATTTTAAATTAAATTGGTTCACAAATTCTGGTGTCGATCCGTCATTTCTGTGTTTCACGAATAGAAGTACTTTGCCCCTGAAAGTGTTATGATAGTTGGAATCGAATAGATTTTTTCATTTTCCTTAAATGAATTATATTCGGGGATTATAATACAATACTTATTGTAATACAATACAGGGCGTTGCCGAATTCGACCGACAAATTTACGAGGGTTGATAATATTCATCAAGAGAATGAAAAATTTCCATAGGACATGGTGTCGCAACCTCATATTTAGTCACTAATACAGATATGTATTAGTGTTTCAAACTAACTGAAGTTGACTTGAAGGCAATAAATTTGCAGAAAAAAATTGCAATAAAAATCTAACTATATGTACCTTGTTTTGTATAAAATATGATAACGTCAATAAAGGTTCCGGGGAAAAAAAGTTGCTAACGCAATCGATGATATCTATGAACTGCTGGTACGTAATATGGAAGCATCTACCACTTTTTTATGTTATCATAGTTACAACAAAGATGAGTTTGTCTATTAAGCTGTGTGCATACCTTAGGGGCGCTTATTTTGAAAAACATAAAATTTTTATTACACACATGCGTTTTTAGTTAAAATAGGAAAAACAACTATGAATTCAAATAAATTTTTAATGGAATTTTAATTAACTTTTCAAATTTTGGCACTATTATGTGTAACGAAATCTATTTAATGTATTTCACTTTTTTTTTTTTTTTTTTTTTATCAACAACGTATTAGCAAACCACTTGCATGTGTTATGAAGCAAATAACGTCAAATAAATTCTGGGAGGAAATAAACTTATCTGAGGTGCGGCGATTACGTGTGAAATTACGGTATTATTTTTTCCTCATATATTTCATCTCTGCATTAAATTTTTTTCTAGTTTTAAAAATTACCTCAAAAAGCATAAATTACTCCCTGCCACATACTCGGTCACAAAAAGACCACTTTAGAAAAAAAATATTTTTAAATTTTACCTTTAAAATTTTGCAGAAATCTACGCGGATAATAATTTTTGTAGTAAATATTATAAAAACCTGACGCAAAACATTTTCAACAAAAATGATGGTATTCAAAGAACGGACCAGTGGGAGGTCTGGAAATAAATTATGATTTTTGTTTCCTTCTTAGTTTTTAAAAGATTTTCTAATTATAATTTTTTCTTAATACAAAAGAACATTTATTGTAAATGTGTCTGAGAATCATTGAACTTTTCTTTTCCTTTTCTCTTTTTTTCACGCTAAATAGATTTCTTAATACAAAGTAAAGACAATAACATTGCTTTGGCACTGGGTGTAATTTTTCAGCTTGGAATCAGGCAGGACGTGACTACCCTGTTGAGAAGGTCTCGCAAGATCATTAATCAGTCTCGTTTAAATATTTCTAATTCTAAACTTTCAAAAATGCTTTAGTTTACATGCCTGGATTAAAAATTAAAATTCAAACGTACGATGAACTACAGATGAGAATAAGCTAACTATTTAAATGGAATAAGTTGCGTTTAGCTGAATGATTCTTTTATAGCTTGTTTTCTTAAATGAATGACATTTTATGTTCGTTTCATGAATTCAAATTAAATGTAATAATAAAGGATTAGATGGGTTAAATCTTCAGATTTGTAAGAATACAAAGTTAAATTTTGTCATAAGCTCTCCATTAGATGTACACCAAAGTAGTCTAGAATGACTCCACATTCCACTTGACTTCCCACACCCCTTAAAGAATTACTTTAATTTCAAATAAATGATAATCTAACAATAAATAAAAAGTTGCAAACTCAATTTGCAGAGATAAAATATTTCCGCTGGTAAAAAACACCTGATGTGTTAAAGAAAACGTGCATTTACATTCATTAATCTTAAATATTTTTCTAATGATGCCCTTTTTAATAAATTTTCATTCAGTCCGAGCTAAGGCCTATAAATTATAAAAAAAATTATAAATACAATTTTACTAATTATGTCACGTTCTGGCGAAACATAGTTGCTGCATCGATATAAGATGAACGTAAACAATAATAATAATAAAAAATCAGAAAAAAAAATGTTTATCAGTCATCTACACTGAATGATTTATCATCGCCAATCGGCTTTTTTAACGTTTGTGCGGAATTTTAAAACCAATATATTTTTTAAGTTTTTACAACTCCCCCCCCCCCCCCCCACCAGATTAAATAAGCGAAAGAAAACGTTTAAAAAATACTGGTGCGTTATTTCAGACGACTATACAAGCGCCTAAAGAAATAATCCGCCTACGACAGCCGCCATTTTTGTGTCGGCGCTCAGGCCTAATATTCAGAAGCGGTGGATTTGGCCGATTTTTTTCGAAAATGAATACAGTTCTTCGACTATGTAAAGTAGTCACCGAATGAGAGTTCAATTAAAGCATACTTTGGGTTTGGACTCTGTCATGTTCACTCACTCACGCATATAGACCCCTTGCATTGATGTCATAGCAACGGCTGATACTCTAACCTGGTGCAGATCTGGAGCCCAAACAAAACATCATAACTTGCCGTTTGTCGTTAAAAGCCCATGTGGTCTTTCTGTTTAATTTTGATTTATCTTATTCTTGCATTAGTTTTCTAAGTACTTAAAAAATGAAGCGCAAATCACTATGTTTACAAATGTGAAAATAACCCATTTGCCTTATGTTTGGGCATCAGATGAAGCATGTGACGTCCCGTGCAAGGGGTCTATATAAGACTGGAAAAAAAGGGCCGGCAGGCGGGACTTCTTCAAACCAGAAACACTATTCTAAAAAAGTACACTTTTTCCAAGTTTCTTTCGGACACTAAAAAAAAAAAAAAAAAAAAAAGCCTTGTTGACGGGATCAATTGAATTGCCACGACGCAACAGAAAGGTTTAGAAGAACCGCTGGGTGCAAAAAAGTAATAAAGGACCGCCGAGCGCTGCGCCCAGCTGAAACAGCTTAAGTCCCCCCTCATGTACATACCGGCATCATTGAAGAACTATCAGAGGGAGGGGGAGGGGCGAAAACCTAAACCGCATACATTCACATATGCGTATAGAATCGATGTACAAAAATGGATTCAGGGCACCTCAAAATGCAAAAATATACCAATATTTCCAATCATCTAGTTTTTACCTTGTTTTTTTTTTTTTTTTTTTTTTTTTTTCTCTTTTCTTGTTTTTCTCTGTATTTCTACAGATAGGGAAAATACAATGCTTTAGTGGATAAACATTATTGAAAAATACATTCTATTTTAGATTTCTGAATTTGCATTCTTCTTTTTTTAACAGCCGTTATATATTAACGTGTTAATATATCGTCCGTACCATGTTAAACTATACAATAAGAAAACAGTTTTGTCAGTGGTCTACTTCTTTAAAATTCACATTTATTGATTGGCAGCTCTTTTTTGAAGTTGTAAAATTCGCCTATTTAAAATTAATTTAACGACATTTAATTAACGCGAAAACAAGGGGAATTTCACTATTTCATCACTATTTCAGAAAAGTGGTGTAAGTCTAGAAATCTGAATTTTAAAAAAGTAGCTCATTGGCAACATTGTTTTCATACTGTATATTTTGACAAATGGTGTTGTGAATAAAGAAAAGGAGACATACACTGCGGGTAAAGTAACTGAAGTGGTTGTCACAAGTTCAGTGCTGTCACAGGTGACTATTTTTTAATTTTATTTCTCACCTCTTTTCCAAAAAAAAAAAAAAAAAAAATCTTTTACTGTGCAAAAAGCTGACGATTCAAAACTCTGAATATAGCTTTTAGGTTGAAATAAACCCGAACATCTTAGCAGGGTTAAAAGTTCCATGGTTTGACATGGTACTGACGACATATCTACATTAATGTACAGAATGTATAATTGAAGTGTTAAATTTCATAGCACATTTCTTACTAGGAACGTTAACGATTTTTTCTTACCACCAAAATTTACTAGTACGTATAGCGGAAATCTGTGACTAAAAGACTAAATCTCTTACATTTTAGTGTTAACAGAAAACCGTAAAAGTTAGCAATTATGAGTTAGTATGTACTCTATGAGAGATTTATTTAACTCTTTGAGCTCTGGTGGGCAAATTTCTTCAAAATTCCAAATTTTACTTCGGCACCAGTATTTGCAAAGAACGAAACCGCTTAACGATAGACACGAAAAAATACATTAAACCTTTTTCAAGTACATTTGGTTGAGTTTTCTGGTGCCTTTGTGACATTTCGGAATTAAAATTATGGGGTAGAAAATTCTACCATCACCATCAGAGCTCAAAGGGTTAATCCCTTGAGGAGAAGCGCAGCTAATTTAAGTAAAATTTGCACCAGAAACTTTTAACGAATTTTTATATCTTTAACTTTCTGTGCAAAATATTGAAAATTTGCTTTTTTTATACTTATTTTAAAATATAACTTTTTGATTATTCTGGTGAAAATTCAGTATTACAGAGACATTATTACTTGCCCCTCAAGAGGTTAATTCAAATGTTTTCTTTCTTTCTTTCTTTTTATTTTTTATTTTTTTTTTTTAAGTTTGCAATAGTGTCTTTATTTCATAGGCGTGTTATACAAAGATTCATTTTAATAACTCGAAAATTTTCAACAAGTTGCAGCAGTATTGAGATGATAATATATTGTAGCATTTTTGTTGTTGTTTGATTAAATCCTTACCAAATTCTTTCTATTGGCTAATGTAGAAATGCTTCTTTTAATAGCATATCCTGTTTAACTTATTTTCTATCAAATATCCATTAATTAATTTTGAGAAATGTAATAGTTTCGTTACTTCATAGACTTTTTTAAAGATAGCATTCTTTATAATGAGGAACTTTTCAACATATTTTATCACTGATGTATAATGTACAAAAAGCGTTTTCGGTGGAAGAAGATAATGTAATGTTGCATTCTTTTGTCTGTTGAAGGCCATCATCGTCTATCAAATTCACCCTGTCGGCTAATTTAGAAGTGTTACTTTTGATAGCATATTCTGTGTTATTTAGCAATCAAATCGTCATTAATTTAATGAAAAGAAAGTGCTAAAAATTGCATCGAAATGGAAGAAATCACATCCATTGATTTCAGAGTTACAATTAAACAGGCAAGATTCGTAGCAATGATCAAAATAAAATGTATCCAAACAGAGGATGGATATAAGGCTATAAATTAAATCATGTAGCAGCTTCATTAGAATAAATGATCATTATGATGTATATCAGCTTTCTTCTCTCATTCTACGAGAATACGTGTTGAGAATGAAAGATGAAATTATTTATATGCTTTTTTTTTTCAGACTCATTCACGCTTTTCCTGAAGGAAAACAACAACAGCCAAAATTATCTACTGTCCGCAATCTTTGTTGAAAACATATATGGAATATATATCAATGAAATGAACTCCCATCACAAAGTATGATTTAAAAGTGGTGGTTCTAACTTTTTCGTTGCAGGCCGGGATAAATCTAATTGTTAAACAATTTCTTGTCGCGTTTGAATTGGCAATAAAAGAAAAGTCTATAATCTATATATATATTATATGAAACAAAATTATTAATAAGCACATATGTACTTATTTTTCACCATAACAGAGGGAGCTAAATTGGATTATTTTTCTATAATTGTATTTTTAAATAAGATTTTTTTTCCTTTCGGATTTCATTTCTCATTAATTTTTGTATTGAAGTACATTGTTTTTCTGTTCGAGAAAAATTATTAGCCAACATATGTGTCGGGTTTCGGTTTAAATTTAAATATAATTTTTGACTCGAATGGAGTATAACCTGACTAGAACTGTCATGATTCTAATCATTGGAGCTTTACCCCGCTCCCTAAATCAAACTCTGAACGTGTGAAAAAAAAAGAAAAAAAAAAAACATTAGTAATACATTCACGCGGATTTATTGTAAAAATCAATAAACAGCCAACAGATGTCATGAAAACACCAGAAATTTAACAAGGGGCTCTATAAATATTCCGATGTTTTAAGTAGTGTATGTGCGATAATCGGTGACCAAAAATGAAGATCAGTTAGATGTTTATTTCAGCAGCTTCTTTTTCATTTCTGTTATTTTTATCCATTCCTTACAGATTTTTCAAAGTGTGAAAAAATATCTTTGACACTAGTAAGTTCAGTCGGTGTCGATTCGTAGCAGAAATTTCTTCATAAAATAAGTAAATAAATTTCACAGAGAACTAAGTTAGTCCTTTGCGGCGCAGAGCAGATTCAGTGCTCAAGTGTTGAAATTGATAACTTACATTGGAATTTGAAAACAACTTTATTTGTAATTAAGAAAAAGGCTATTGTGCAGGAATTCGATAAAACGAATTTTTTTTTTAAACCGAAATTCCGGTACCAATGTGGCGTTTTGGAATTAAAATTAAGTGGTTTCATAGATGTACCACCGTGCCGCAAGGGGTTTAGATGAATAAATTAAATATTTAAGAATAGAAATAATGCTGGCTTGAATTTGCTTTTATCAGGTTGAGTAAAATTTCGGGACAGTCTAGTGTTAAGTAACTTTTGCAGTGCTGAGAATTGAAGACACGATTGAAAGATGGTATTATGTCATATTTTTCTCAAAAACTGTTTTATTTTATGGATGTAGACATTATAGGATTCTCACGCTTTACCACAAATTTTTATAATTTTTTCGTCTCATTTGTTTAACTGGAGGAAGCCATTGTAAATTCGAGAAATAATAGGAATGGATTTCAATTCTGTGCCAAAAAAATAAACAGAATTTCTCTTATCACTAATTGTAGTACTAGTCTTTGAAAATTGCAATGAGTTGCAAACCGTGTATCATAAGGCACAGTTTTGCCGCATCTAACTGATTTTTTATTCAGACATTGCGAAATGTCACCATTAAGCCTTTATAATTATTTGACCCTTAAAAGTTGATAGATACTCCATACATAAAGTAAAAGAAAATTCCTATTAAAAATTTTCTGATATGAATTCAATATTCCTAAATAAAAAATCCGCCGCGGTAACACTGATAAGGCAATGTTGCCTGTTTAGCCTTCTCAGAAATTTCCAGCAGAAAATTGAAATAAAATATTTTCCAATTATCTTAAATAATTGTTTTACTTTTGTAATTTCCAGTGGGAATTCGGATTTTCGGAATTAAAAAAAAATCAAAACTTTTATAGGATATTCTATCACATGGTGAAATTAAAACATTAAGATTTAATTATTCCTTAAGTTATGAACGGATTATGTAGGATTCTGTTAAATTTTTAAATGAAAAATAAAACAATTTCATTTCATTTTTTTTTTTTTTTCGAAATTTAGTTTTTATTACATAAAACCTTGCATTCATGGCTTTAAATGACACATGACAAAACATTATAAACCGTTGAAATGAATTTTATATTATATCTTTATTATTATAGGTACTGCATTACATTCATTGAGAGTGACTTTGAACCATGCGGTGTAACTTTGCACCACGTCACGTCCTAATTTTCAATATTTCTCACTTCAAAACACTAGATAAACTATCAAACTGTGCTCTGTTGGCCAGGCTCTAAACTGGGATTTCTACCCTTTATTTTGGAAAATATGTTAGCAACATTATACGCAATTAATTAGATCATACAACTACTATTTGAAGTATCGTAATTTCCTGCGTATAATCCGCGGATCAAACAATAATTTTTCGACCCAGAAAATTTTTTAAATAAAATATAACATTTTAAGTCGTGGTAAATATTTGGCTACAATTACTAAGCAAAATTTCTGGGTCGAAAGAGAATTAATTGTTCGATCCGCGGATTATACGCAGGAAATTACGGTACTGTTTTCAAATTAATTTTTAATGCTGTTTCGAAGTTGTTGTACTCTAATTATATCTTTATAGTAAGGAACAATATACTCATTTATCAGGCATATTATTATCTAAATATTGTAAAGGTGTAAATATTTTGTAATTATTTTTTATTAATAATTAATAAAATGTAAAATAAGAAGGCACAATTGTTTTACCCCATTTTCAGTAGAACTTTGAGCCGGTTAAAATTTTGACGTAATTTTATAATTTACTGATTATAGGTACTACTGTCAAAATTTTCCCATATTTGCACGCATCTTTATATATAAAAATCTTCTGTGCGTGTGTATGTAATTGTACTCCTGCTAAACGACTGGATCGATTTTGATGAAATTTTGTGTGTGCGTTCCAGAGGATTCGAGAATGGTATAGATTCACATTTCGTCGAAATTGATTCAGTACTTTTTTAGTAATTAGGCAAAAACGAATAGTTAGTGATTTTTTGCTAATTAAAAGTGCTATATATATTAAAGAAAGTCGGGATTTCGTATTAATCACAGCACAAAGAAATCTACCATACCAAAAATCTTGAAAATTGGAGTAAAAATAACTCTTATAACATCGAGTGCCGCTAAAAATGGATTTTCGAAAATTCCACCCCTACAATGAGTAGAAAAAAGAACGAACTTTAAAAAAATTTCTTAAAAATCGGCTTTTGTAGTTATTTTTCATATTATAACATATTTTAGTGCATTTTTTCATGCTGAATCGAACGGTACTAAGCAAATTTGTTTAAGTCCAGTAGTTCGTGAGATAATTCAAATTTTCCTAATTTGGCGATGTCTTCGGCGCAAAAACCTGAAATTTCCAATGCTCATCTTTATATATAAAAATCTTCTGTGCGTGTGTATGTAATTGAACTCCTGCTAAACGACTGGATCGATTTTGATGAAATTTTGTGTGTGCGTTCCAGAGGATTCGATAATGGTTTAGATTCACATTTCGTCGAAATTGATTCAGTACTTTTTTAGTAATTAGGCAAAAACGAATAGTTAGTGATGTTTTGCTAATTAAAAGTGCTATATATATTAAAGAAGGTCGGGATTTCGTATTAATCACAGCACAAAGAAATCTACCATACCAAAAATCTTGAAAATTGGAGTAAAAATACCTCTTATAACATCGAGTGCCGCTAAAATGGATTTTCGAAAATTCCACCCCCTACGATGAGTAGAAAAAAGAACGAACTTTTAAAAAATTGCTTAAAAATCGGCTTTTGTAGTTATTTTTCATCTGATAACATATTTTAGTGCATTTTTTCATGCTGAATCGAACGGTACTAAGCAAATTTGTTTAAGTCCAGTAGTTCGTGAAATAATTCTTATTTTCCTAATTTGGCGATGTCTTCGGCGCAAAAACCTGAAATTTTCAATGCTCATCTTTATATATAAAAATCTTCTGTGCGTGTGTATGTAATTGAACTCCTCCTAAACGACTGGATCGATTTTGATGAAATTTTGTGTGTGCGTTCCAGTGGATTCGAGAATGGTTTAGATTCACATTTCGTAGAAATTGATTCAGTACTTTTTTAGTAATTAGGCAAAAACTAATAGTTAGTGATTTTTCGCTAATTAAAAGTGCTGAATAAGTTCGATGCGGAAGGAATGTCCGAGCGGTCTAAGGCGCCAGATTTAAGCTCAGCTTCTTGAAGAAAGAGATCGCGTCTTCGAAGCCCACTTCTGACAAACGTGTAAGCTTTACAATAATATTTCCTGTATTATAAATTTGATTAACCGACATCAGAAAATCGTTAACTTTTAACTAAAAAGAGAAAAATAAACTTTTCTATCAAAAATTGAACCGACTTCAAAAAAAAAAAAAAAAATACTGAAGAGTGAAAAATAATTTCCTTGCATAATTGTAATAAGAAATTAAAATAAGAGCGTAGTGTTTATCTTGCGTATTACCATATTTACCTACATTTATTTGATTTTCTGGAGTCGGTGCCAAGAAGGACAACGTCTGTCGGTGACAGGACAACGTCTGTCGGGTCCGCTAGTATTATATATAAAGTGCATTCGGTATAATATGTAAATATTTTCACAAATATGTGTAAAATCCATAAAATTCATTTAAGGGTGTATTCGGAAAAAAGATTTTTCACCTTCAACAGCTCAAAATTTTCCGATACAATTCCAGACTCATTTTTAAAAGTAGAAACATGAAACTTGCTGGGATGATTTTTGAAGTGATGTATGAGATGCCGTGTGATGTAATTTTTCGCTGAATTAATTAGAATTTGATTTATAAACAATTGTTTTTTCAGTTCGATCATTTTTTCGTCCCCAGATCTCCAGGTTCGGAAATTTCTGTTCAAATTGGCAACTTTGACAGCATTTTTTACAATATTTTCTACGTTTACCAAAAAAATGACCCTTACGGCACCTTGTATTGTCCCTAAATAAAGGATTTCGAAAGTTTGGTGCATTTGAGAGCAAAAATGGATTTAAAAATAAATCGGAAAATAGGCAGTTTGAATCGAAATATACCCTTAAAGGCGTTATTCGGGGCGGAGCTACTCAAAATTGACATTTCATACATTCGACATTTTTTTTTCTTGTTTGAATAACACTTGTACTAGTATGTATTATTGTAACTATGGATATCTTATTGAGTTAAGACATTGAAAGTTGTTGTTCACTGCATTTTTATGTTTCATATGAGCAATAAACAGTTCTTTTTTATTTCTACATTTCCAAGATTTTCTTCATCCACTCTTCTTATACATAATATTTGTTGTATTATCGTAAATTATACAAATCTTATGATGTTGTAAACAGGGTTGCGTTTCTTCCGGAAGAAACCTATTTCTTCCAGGACAGTGGAAGAAACTGGAAAAAACCGGAAGAAACTGGAAGAAATGGAAAAAACTGGAAGAAATGGAAGAAACTACCAGAAACCAAAACAAATGCTCAAAGTTAAAGTAAATTAATTATATAAAAGAATTAAAGTATAATTTCATGAAATCTAAATTGGAAAATTTAATTATTAAATTTTCTTTTTTGCAAAGATAAGTTATTTTTTTAATAAAAAACTTCATGTTCAGCAGACATTTTCAGATGATGGATTTTTACTACTCTAGAGGTAGAGGGATTTTTTATTATTGTTATTATTAATTACACTATTTATGTAAAAAGAGAGAAAAAAAACCCTGCAAATTGTTTATTTTTCATATAAAAATATATTATTTTTATATAAAAATGTCTTATGTTGAACTGTGCAATACAATAAATAAATTTGTAATTATTTATACTAAGATCTAGCATAAATATCTCAATGCTGTAGTGTTTTAAAAATATCTATGGGTATGTGAAAATGCTTTTAGACTATCGTGAAGTGTAGGACTTGGGGAAAAAAAAATCTTCATCTTTTTGCATTCATCAAATTTAAGTTGAGAAACTGATTGCAGCATCCTACTCCTAAAAAACTTTTTTGCTATTACTATGCTGCATTGTACTGAAAAAAATTAGAATTAGAATTTTTTTTTTTTTTTTTTTTTTTTTTTTAAATACTAGGATCGATTGATACAGCTTTCTAAGGCCAAAACCAATTTTCAGAAAATTCAAAGTTTCAGCCAAAAATGAAAACATTGAAAAAAAAAAATAAAGTAGTTAAATTGTATGTTTTAAAGTAATTAATGCATACATAAATGTAAATTAATTATATGTATAATATTTATTAATTATGCACAATTGTTAATTATTTAAAAACTATTTTCATATACAATGAAACATAATTCATCAATGACACAGGACCATTTTCTAATGATACGAATTTCATTTAATTAAAAAATATTTTAGTTTTAAGTATACACATCTTGATTTTTTCTTCTATAATGATTTTTGTAAATGATCATTTATTATTCTAGAACTTTCTTAAAGAATATTTGAAACACTAATGCAGTTTAAACTAAAAATTTTCTATAAGATGATTGCTAATTCATGACTGATAATTATAAACAACGAAGTTCATTGCAATGCACTCATTAGAGCTGATACAGTTCAAATCAATGACTAATGTTGAAATTTTCTGAAGGAAGAAACAAGAATTTTGGAATACTGACAGTTTTATTAAAGCTGAATTTTCAGCCATGTTTTTGACAAAACTTGAATTTTGGGCCAAAAATGAAACCATATTTTTGACCAATCTCTGTTTAATACAATAATATTAAAAATTTAACATTAAGCCTTTAATATTACAATAATTATTGTATATTACTTACATTAATAAAACTGATGTAAATTAAAAGCTTTTTTTTAAATGGGTTTCATTTTATCTTTGGTAAAGAATCCCTACTATTTACCACTAGTTTCAGAAATTTAAATAATTAAAAAAATAAATGTTGGTCAAATTGAAATGAATAACATTTAATTAATTTTGTGTATTTTAATTTTGGATATAATTTCTTTTCATTTAGCCAATGTTTGGAGATCTTTAAACAGGCATTGTGTGTGATCTTGACTAAAAAACTGATGTAATTATTAATTTAGCATATATATTTATTTAAATTTGTTTTGGTCCAATGGAATTAATTCATATGAAATTATAGGAAGAGGATATTTAGTATATCTTACAAAATTGAAAGTATATGATAAATTCTAGAAGAAAAACAGTTTCTTCCATTTCTTCCACTTGGAAGAAACCTATTTCTTCCGGCCGGTTTTTTCCATGGTTTTTTCCGCGGTTTTTTCCACTGCAGAAGAAACTTGCCAACCCTGGTTGTAAAGTGTAAATTAGGAATTTTTACATACCTGAATACATTTTTGGGGTTTCAAAGTTGTCCTAACTATCATACTTTTTCTTAATAATGAATTATTTTAGATGATATTTATCACATGGTGATGGTCCAAAGTTATCCTAGATGGCTGGGTAACTTTGAACCAGGTTAAAAATCCATTTATTATTGCTTTTTTATTATTATTCCTTAATTTCTGATAGTCATTTAATAATTTAGGATCATTTCTTCTTTTTTATGCCTCTAGTTGCAAGAATATTCTTAAAATAAGAGTGAGGCATCTGGAAATATTGAAAATGCGGATCAAAGTTTCCCTGAATGGCTGTTTTTTTTTTTTAAACCCCTTAACTGATTTGCCTGAATGCCGTTCGGGCAAGACGAATTTGTTTATTGCATCATTTAAAGTTTTTAGACAACACTGTTATTTTTAAGAAAAGGGCATAGCCGGATAAGCATTGGAAACATGCCTTTCAATCAAATTTCTTGATTTTTTTCCCAGGTGTGTCTGCATATCTGACAATGTATTTCCCCTATTAACAGATTACAAATATTAATATTTTAAGAGATAAAAATGTTTTTTCGATTTCTTTTTAAAAACTCATTTTCTCAAAAACTACTGTACCGAATTACATGTGATTTATTGAGTTTATATAGACATTTAAGATGCATAACTGGTAAGTTTTGTATAATTTTCTGATTATAAAAAGTGTGTGAAAAATGATTGAAGTTTTTGAAAAATAAAAATCATATCTTATAATTGTCGGAAAATTATCATTTTCTAGTAAAAAATTGCTCATATGTGCCCACATATTATATATAAATGCTGAAAGTTTGCGTTGGGTACTACATATAAATATTTACAAAAATATATATAAAATTTATTGAAATTCATTTAAAGGCGTTACTTTGGGCGGAGCTACGCAACTTTGAAATCCGAAGAATCCTTGGAACAATGCCAATAGACAATGTGTCAATTGATGTACCGTAATTTCGGGGGTATAAGCCGCGGATCAAACAATTCTTTTTGGACCCAGGAATTTTATTTAGTGATTGAAGACAAATATTTACGGCGATCTAAATAGTTATATTTGTTTCTTAAAAAATTCTGGGTCGGAAAAGAATTTTTTGATCTGCGGCTTATACACCCGAAATTACGGTATTTTAGATTTCATTAATAGTATAGGTCATAATTTTCAACTCTGTCCATATCATTTCGATGTCGAAAACTGGTAGTTTGTATCGAAGACAATATACTGAAAATATTTTCAACTGGAAACCAACAACACTCTTCGATAGCTAAATGTTACGACAGTTACTATAATGATTTTTATTCGAACATTCTCACCGCTTTTAATGAAGGGTAATATGAGTAAGTAGTTCATTTTTTTTTTTTTTTTTTTTTTTTTTTTTTTTTTTTTAATATCATATAAATAGAATTGGAACCTAATGACTTCTTTTAATTCCGAGATATTATCAGGATTGGGTATTAACAGACGATTTTTTATTCAAGATGTATGCTAATCATGACTTTTTTTTTCTAATAGCAGATTTCTGAGGCTATTTAATCCGAAGATAAATATTACCGAAAGGTTCATAATGTGAGTTAAAAGAAAAAAGAAAGCTGACAGCACTGGATGATATTTTGTATTGAAAAATATATTTCTACAATTTTGAGCCATTTTATGTTTGATTAGATAAAAATGTTTTTGTAAATAAATATAGTCCAACCAAGCAGTGGAAAAATTAACAGGAGATAAAATAATGTAAAGACATAGCTAATTTTTTGCGAATATAATATAATCTTATGAGTAAATACATAGTCAGTTTTAGTTTTTAGGCCTCACTGCCAAGAACAGTAGCTTTTATGGGGGAAAACAGCTGACATTTGATAATGTATTGCATTATTTTATACATTAAAAAAAAAAAAAAATCTGTAACCACAAGTTTTTTCAAGGAACTTCCTTAACAATCACATTTCGGATTACTATTCTCAGATAACATAGTAAGAAAAAGAAATCATTCATTACATTAAATTTCTTTCTGATCGCGGCGGTTAACTATTACTTAGATATAAAAGTTTAACGAGATAGTAAACAGAACCCATCGGTCGTTTAAAAAGCTTGAAACTAATAACTATAATTTCTCTTTATAAAAACTGTCGAAAACCATTTTCATTTAAATTAGCTGTGATTGCTGTTGTTACATTTCGATATCGAACAATGTAGTTTGTTTCTATGACAAAAATAGTCTTCCCTGTTTTTGTATGTGACACTAACAAAAAAATTTGTTATCGAAAAAGTATCGTCAGCGTTGAGAATGATGCTCATGTATTCATTAAAATTTAAAACATAGCAAATCTGTAAGTGTATATTCTAAACATTCTTCGGGTATCGGAGATGAATAGCTCCGCCCCAAATCACGCCTTTAAATGAATTTAAAAATATACATATTTTTGTAAATATTTATATGTAGTACCCAATGCAAACTTTCGACATTTATATATAATATGTGGCAGGGCCGTAGCAAGGTGTTTTGAGGCCCCCCCCAAAAAAATATAACTTTGGGCCCCCCCTCCCCCCCCCCCCCACTTTCAACTGAATTTTAAAAAAATATTTGTATTGAAGTTTCCAATGAGTTTCAAATTATATTAATGTAATAAACAAATTTAATAATTATCATAAGTATTTTAAATCATTATTAACATTATTATAACATTCATAACTCTGCACAAATACGAAATAAATATGCATTGCTTAAAGAACCCGTGGAAAAATGCGCGCGACACTGTGACGGGTGTTTTAATGACACCTGCAGACTCAGCAATGCCACGGACGCGCTATTGCGCTTAAATTATGCAAAAAATCGGTCATGGGGCACAAAAAATAGCTCTTTCCTGTGGGACGCGTAATTTCGTCAAAATTTCGTCGCAAAATAAAAGCGATTTCATCCAAAGATCGCGAGAATAAACGCAAATATTATCAAAGCATCGCGAAAAAACGGCAAATTTCGTCAGAAAATCCCTCAAAAGCAGATTTCATCAAAAACTTGCGAAAAAAAGGGCAAATTTTGTTAAAAAAATAACCCAAAAACGGCAAATTTCATCAAAAAATCTTGAAAAAAAGACAGATAACGTCAAAAATTCGCGAAAAAACGACAAATTTTTGCATTCTAATGCATGGAAGAATGGAATGGAATACTATGAAAGAAATGTATATCTCAGTTGCATTTCAATATTTTTAAATGATTTTTTTTTTTTCACTGGATAGCTGAGATCAATCTGTATGCAGATTTTTTTTCACCTTTTTTTTATTTTGTTTGCAAAGTTTTTTTTAAGAGGATGCTTTAATTTTCTAAACCGGTTTTAAAAATGAAAGTGACCTCATTAAAATTATCTGTAAACAAAATTGAAAAAGCAAAAAACAGCCCGTATACAGATCGATCTCAGCTATCCTCAAAGAGCACCGATTAACCAAATTCATTGCATAACCAAGTATTGAATGACAAAGAATTTACAGAAACTGACTTATAAAAATTTTACAAGTTTCTTTTAAATATTAATTTTTTTTTAAAGTAACAATTTATATACATTTTTCCCCCTTGTAAAATATGAAATGCTAGTAACTACAGGTTTCAAGACAATTATAAAGTCTAGTTCATGCCGACTTTTTTTTAAAAATAAGTAAACAAAAATATTTTAAAATAAGAACTTAAATGGTAAAGTGAAAGCAAAATTATTATTTGGAAAAGAGGCAAAAGATTTCGAATTGTGCGTAAAGACATAGGCCCCGCAACACTTTAACAGGCTCGAGGACTGTGCCATTTCTTGTCAGTTTCAGAGCCCATTAAGAATTAGAAGTAGAGGAAGCCCGACATCACAGAGGGGGGGGAGGGGTCCCTATTATCCTATCAGTTGTTTTTTCATTTACTAAATCCATTTTTCTTTATGTTCAAATTATTCGAAATTTTACCATGCAAATTTCGATTAAATAACGTTTTTACTATTAAATTAAAACTGACTATCTACATATTATACACATTAAAAAATATTTTAATAAATACATAATTATACGTAACCAATTAATTTTGTAAAAGACATATGGAATTACAATTGAGAATATTTGAACTTCAAAATATTTCTTATGTTTTACAAATTGCAGCATAGTAAGAAAAAATATTTCATAATAAAAAAACTATATATGTTTCACTCTGATTGAATTTATTGAATTGAAAATTAGCTTTGAAAAGTAAATTTGCGGGGGCCCTTTGTATTTTAGTTGGTAAGAATGGGCTTTATGGGCCTGTGAGATTATTTAGCATCACGGAAAAAAAGAAAGAAAGAACGAAAGAGCATAGAAAAATTTAAAATAGCACAATTTCTTATTGTGACAGGAATTTAGGAAATTAGAGTATAAATTAAATGAGTCTAATTTTCAAGGAAATTAGAGTATAAATTAAATGAGAATTTACTTATTACTTGTTAACAAACGAAATAGTAGTTTAACATATGAATGCAATGGAATCGGAAGTTGACGCAGGGATTTTTTCTTGGATCCCATTTTGTGAAAAATAAAGTTATTTTTATGAAATATATTGTATTTTGTAATGAAATTTGAATTCCAGTTATTGAAATTCGCATCAAACATTTATTAATAATAACTTATTTAAGTCTATATGCTAAATTTCTCATTTCAGGTGAACTTGTTTCTTTTGCAAAACACATATTTTAAAACCTAACAGTATAAAATTAATTAGAGTATACTTTTATCTAATAGAATTTTGTGAATGGTGTGATTTACTAAAAAGAATTTTGTGAAGGAGCCCTAATAAAACGCTTAAATGAAAAACATGTAAATGAGAAATGTGTGTTATTAAAATGTCCTCTATCTATACATATATTTTTCCAATCTGTTAATAATTAAAATTTTTAATAACTGCTATATAAATTACATAAAGTAATAAATATGACTTACCAGATTAGTATAGGAGTAGATCTTTTTTCCTCCAGATATACACTTAATTTTATAAATACTATACTATGCGTATTACTAAAATAAATCAGAAAAAAACATACGAAAATCCACATCTGAAGTGCCGTGTTGTCTACAAACATGTACTTGTATGCATTAGCGGGCTGCTAAAGTATTTGAATAGGCCAGTACTCCCTTCAAGTTCAAGGAATCCAGTTACTACTAAGTAACTAAGTTGTTAACTTTTAAGGGGATTCTCTAGATGTTATTTGTGTCACCCACGTCGTGAAATCGGTGTGAAAAATGACCTATCTTCTAAGAACATAATATTCCGGTATTTCAAAAGAAAACACCCTTTTGTCGCTAGCAGCTTTATACAAGAACCCGGCTTTCTTCAGAGTCGATCCGATGACCGATACTCTTTCCTTATCTTTCTTAGTTCCATGCAAAAACCCATGGTCAAAAAGCGAGGGGGAAAAACGAGTAAAAAAATAAGGATTTTCAGTTTCTTGGTTTCTGCGTTTTTGAAATCTAAACAAGGTTTTTGATAAAAACAGGGCCCCGATAACGCTACGGGGGGCCCCGGAACAAATATCATTCTGGACACCCCCCCCCCCTCTATCTATCTATAATTTTTTTTCTTTTTTCTTTTCTTTTAAATAATGTAGAAGTGGCAAACACTAAAAATAAAAATCATATTGCACACATGCATAAATTTTGTACTCACATCTATACAAGATATTCCAAAAAATTGGTCACAACTTTATTTTAAAATATTAATTTGATAATTATAGAAAAAATGATAGATTGATTGAGATAAGTATTTCTTTGCAAATTTTTACCTTGCTTACCTACGTACATTACAAGATGTCTAAAAAAGAAGGCTCAAAATTGGACATAACAGTTTTAACTTATCACATTACGAGGAAACATTAATAAAAAATTTCTTTTAAAAGCTATAGGATACTATGTTGTTGTAATCAGGGCCTGGCTAAGTCACGGGCATGCAGGACAACTGCATCGGACGTGGGGCCCCCTCAATCAGGGGCCCTCAAGGGCAAATATAATTTTTTTGTTAAGGCTAATAAAAAATGACCAAAAATGACAAAAATTCCTTTTTTTTTTCTTTCTTTATTTTTAGCTTTATTGGGGCTCTTTTCTCATCTCTCCTCTGTTTTGGAACTCCATGCCCCTTCCCCCCTCACCTGGATCTAACAGTTACATCACAGTTGTATTTACATTTTAATGGCTCACATTTAGTCTTATATTTCTATAACAGAAGAAAAAAATGTATTCGATAATTTCTTAAAGTTATGTTTTTTGTCCTATTCTGCATACAACTGCGAATAGACAACTAGTATAAAGGTTAGTTTTAGACACTTTAGCATAATTCAAGAAAAAATCCAAAAGTTAGAAAGGGGCCCCCCACAGTCTAAGTCGGTCCCTGGTTGTAATAAATTTTTAATAATTCGTTTTCTAATGATATAGTTTGTTTTCTGCGTATGTGGAGGGAACACTGGAAGCAGAGAGGAAAAGGAGAACAACATTCCCTTCCTAAATGTTTGAAAAGTATGAATTTCGGTCACTTTTGGCACATTTTAAGCATTTGGCACCCTTTAATGAAAATCCTCATTATTGGGGGGGGGGGGGGGAGGTTTAAAAAGATGCACCTGGGGAAATTGCCTGGCGGGCCCCTGAATAAGAAAAGGAGAATTTGAAAAAATAAAAACATTAAAAGAAGTGTTTTCTTACATTTTCAAAACAAATAAACTTCGGTAAAAAGGTCGATAGAATCGATTAGGGGGCCCCCTGACTTCGTCGGCCCCCCCCAAATGGGGGGTATGGGGGGCGGTCGCTACGGCCCTGATATGTGGGCACACATGAGGAATTTTTTACTAGAAAATGGTAATTTTCTGACAACAGTAAGATATGCTTTTTATTTTTCAAAAACTTTCAATCTTTTTTTTCACACGTTTTTTATAATCAGAAAATTATACAAAAATTCCCAGTTATGCATCTTTAATGTCCATGTAAACTCAATAAATCACATGTGATTCGGTACAGTAGTTTTTAAGAAAATGAGGTTTTAAAAAAATCGAAAAAACATTTGTATCTCATAAAATATTAATATTTATAACTTAATAATCGGGGAAATAGATTGTCAGATATGTAGACACACCTGGGGAAAAGATTAAGAAATTTGATTGAAAGGCATATTTTCAATGCTTATCCGGCTATGCCCTTTTCATACTATTGAAAGGCGGAAATGTTTTGACTAAATTTTACGAATACTGTATTTAAATATTTTAATATGACATTTTACATTTTATTATATTTAAACAGTATTTTTTAGAAAGATTTAGCAGGCGGCGTACCCT
The DNA here is from genome assembly GCA_964019185.1 of Maratus speculifer. Taxonomy (NCBI): domain Eukaryota; kingdom Metazoa; phylum Arthropoda; class Arachnida; order Araneae; family Salticidae; genus Maratus; species Maratus speculifer. The sequence continues at coordinate 53,253,267 of OZ025293.1, forward strand.
TTTATCATCACAAACTTTTAACATTATTTCCCCTTTATGTAACTTGTAATAAAAACATTTTAATTAATGTGAATAAAGAAAGTGATTGTGAATTTCGGGAAAATTAAATAGGAATTTTCTTATCCTTAATAGTGAGTGCCGGTAGTAGTGCCTTAATAGTGCCGGACTCGATGGAAATTCCAGGATTGTTCCCACATTGATTTTTATAAACTGTAAAGTATATTGAAATATATCATCATCATCAACAACAACAACAACAACTATTTTCGGTGCACTGCTGGATTTAAGTCTCCAATATTTATCCCCATTGTTTGCTATATCGTGCTTTGTTCGTCTAATTAACTCCAACCACTTTCCTGATTTCGCCGCCCCATTTTACCTGAGGTCAACTTGTCGGTTGAGGATACCACATTAAAAAGTGTTTCTACTTCATCTACAGACTTCTATTCTTGCAATGCGTTAGCTTGTTTCCATTTTAGCTTTTAAATTATCTTGGTGATATCAGAAATTTTCGTCTGACTTCCTACCCAGGTTATTCTTTTTCTGCGTCTTTCCTAGCTATGCCTAACATACATTGTTCGTACATCATTCAGTTGTTGCAATATTTGTACCATCCATTTTGTTTGCGTTTCTGTTTCCACTTCATTAGGTAGTGAAATGAAATTATCAATAAAGAGGCGAAATAAGTAATAAATTAATAATACATAAATATAAATTAAATATAAAATTAAAAATAAATGTAATTAAAAATTATATTTATTAACAAAAGTTTATTTAAAAATGATAATATTTTATTAACTCATAGTAAATCAATAAAAATAAATGTATTAATAAATAAAATTAAACATTAAAAATCTAGTTTCATCAACAAGAATTAATTTTAAAATTGATAATATTTTATAAACTTATAGGACATAATAAAAATAAGTGTATAAATATATAAAATTAAATATTAAAAAATCTACACATGAACAAAAGTTTATTTAAAAAATGATATTTTATCATCCGCCATTACTGATACTATTGTCATATACCTCCAGGAATCTCGCTACGTATCCCCAAGGGTACGCGTATCAAAGGTTCGGAACTGCTGTCCTACGAGAATGATATAAATGAGACATTTGTTGCCACTTTAGTTTTTATCATTTATTTATCCACAAGTTCAATATTTATCAATTCCTTGCCACTTTTTTCTGATCACTTTTTGCGCTCTTGTTTTTCCAGTCACTTTTTTTCCCTAAATTCTAGAAAACATTCCGAAAAAATGTTATCGTCTAAAGCAGTGATAGATTTGGAGTTTGTAGGCTCACCCTCCCCCCCCCCGCCCCCACAGAAGAACAAGGGTTGCTGAATATATGAAATATATATGTATGAGTTGATATTACTATGAGTTAATAAAATATTATCATTTTTAAATAAATTTTTGTTAATGAGTATAATTTTTAATATTTAATAATATTTATTTGTACATTTTTTTATATTTTTTTTATTTAATTTTATATGTAATTTATAATTATGTATTATTAATTTATTATTTATTTATTATAAATTATTTATTATTTATTATTATTAATTATTATTATTATTGTTTTTAACTTATTAATTATATTATTAATTATTTACTATTAATATATTATATTAATATATTAATAATTAATTAATATGTATTATATAAGTATAAATATATGATATAAAATGCAATAAAATATTCATATGTAATTTGATAATAATAATAAAAATAATAATTATATAATATATAAATTAATTATGTATAATTTAAATTATAAATAATCAAATTATAAATAATATAAAAAAAATAATGTAAGAGATAGATTCAGAGTTTGTAGACAATCGCCCTCCCCCCCCCCCCCCCCCCCCCAACCACCACCACAGAAGAACAAGAAAGACTGAATTAAAAAAAAATCATTTAAGTACCTGGTGTTTCGTGTTTATTATCTTACTTTTCGTATCCTACATTTTTTTTTTTTTCATTGAGGCAATAACAGGTTTTGAGATAACTTTTAAAGCGCCCCCCCCCCCCCCCACCTTCGCCCATCTCAGTCCCGAGAGAGCAAGGACGCTCAAATTTCATAAAACCGTCTCAATCTAGTTTATATTCTAAGATTAACCATGTGTACTATTATCAGACTTATTTAAATATGTGATTTGTAAAAAGGGACGCTTTTTTCCGGTGCGCTTTTTTCCAGGGACGCCTTTTTCCAAGGCGCTTTTTTCCGGTGCGCTTTTTTCCGCCTACCATGAAATGCAACTGAAGTAACCGAGGAAGTTGTCACAAGATGATGGCTGCTTTTGTTTTAAATCGGATCTACGGTTTCCGATTAGTGCCCGGACAAACTTCCTACAATTGAAACTAGATAGGATATTTCGTCATATGTAAGCACCTTATTCATGAAAATATTTTCTCAGAAATATGGTCGATCTTTATATTTGCTTTTACTAGTGTCAGTTTGGTACCTAGAGAGTAGTTTCAGAGCCAATTTGTTTTACTAGTTATCACAATGTGGCGGAAACACAGGGCTTGACTATCGCCCAAGTAAACTTATACCACTAAAAATTAAAATCTGTTTCTCCCATCATTTATGGCTCAAATTTTCCATTTATAAGGCATTTAAATAAACAGATAATTTCTATAAAAAATTACTGGTGGAAGTTTTCACCGGTGGTAGTCAGCCCCTGCAAAAGCGATTACAGTTGAAGCTTCACTATTTTAAGTATATCTCACTTCCTCTTTATTAATAATTCCATGTTTAGTGCTGGAAAAACAAATTGGTAAAACACTTTTATTTTTAAGAAAAGAGGCATGCTCTTCAGAATAATACTGTTCTTCCCAAAACCGCTACATCTGTTTCTTATTTTTCTGTTGATGTCATGCATAATATTTCATGCATAATGCTTTTCCTTCTTCAAGGTACACACAATTTTGCATTTCCTTAACCTTAGTATTATTGTAGATATAGACAATCTGCTTTTTAGGTCAAATGAATAGAACATCGTCTTAGTTTTTCTTAATTTACTTTTAATTCTGTATCGTGCTAACTTCTGCGAAATATATTAACATATTTTCCAATTTTTCAAAGCTGTTACGGAAAATTAAAATTGCTTCATCAAATCGTAGATGACTTTGGTGTTCATGATTAAATCTAAATTCTTTGGTTTCCTATTCCAGCATTTTAAAAATTGTGTTTTAAGTTATCAATAAAAAGCTTTGGCGAAACGGTGTCTCCTTCTCTTACTTATTTTTTCAAGCTTGATCTAGCCTTTGTCCAAACGGAAATATAAATTTCCCTTAACCCTTTCTTGCGCAGTGTTGCCGGGCCGGCAACACCTAATTTTAATACCAAACTGTCAAACGCCACCAGAAATATTTTAATATATTTTTTCTTTTACAATGAAAGCTTAAATTAAGGAATTCTTAATATGTAGACAAGCCCTTGATAAATTCCGGTGTCAATCGACAATTTCTCATTTTACTAATAGAATTTGTTTGAGCCGGAAAGGGTTAAAAAAGGTTGTACTTCAATCGTATTTTTATGTAACTATGTTTAAACATTTATTGCATTACGTATATGTATCTGCGTTTCGCTTAAAATATTGCAATACCTGCTTAAACTAACATTTTAGAAACAAACACAGAGAATTTTCTCGTAAAATATTTTTATTTTTTAAATTTCGTTGGTTATAAATCCCCTAATTTGACTGCATCTGAGAAGATACACTATAACGAGAAGCCATTGTACCAATTTTGAGTGTATTGCTTGATTTTTTAACCAAATTCGTTTCAGATTTTGAAAAAAAAAAAAAAAAAAAATCAATTTACAAGAAATATGGAGGGTATTGTTAAGTTTCAATTACAAGCAATTATTGTTTATTTATTACAAGCGATTTATTTTATTTGCAATGCTATTAAAAAAAAATACGTTTCAATGTACATTTCTCTTTCTCCTACAAATGTTCTCAAAGCATATGTGAAAGATTTTTGTTTAAAAAAAGTGGTGCAGGAAAGCATGAAAAAAAAAAAAATACGCCTGGAATTGGAACTTTCTACTTGCATTCAAAAGCAGTCATCACTTTGCAGGGCTCCTAAGTAGTCCACGAACTGAATAGTAATATTTTTAACAGAAATTTGATGGTAAGTATAAACAAACTTTGCGCTAGAATTAATCTCCAAATCTAGTTTCTACACAATTTGAAAAAAAAGACAAAAAGACAAAAAAAAAAAAAAAAAAAAAAAAAAAAAATTGCCACACAGTTGGCAGACCGTTTGGGAGAAAGGTACTTCGTGACTACTTTTGAAAAATAGCTTGCAGTCTCTACTATTCACTACAAGTGGCTGTGGTACTACATTTTCGACAAAATAGTCGTAGTTCGCTGCAATAATAATAATAATAATAATAATAATAAAAAAAAAAGACGTGTGGCACTCGGGGACTGCCGCGGTAAAGCTATTGCATAGCATTTTTTTATCAATTTATGCAATTATAACTATTTATTTATTTTTTATTTATGCAGTTTTTTTTTTGTCTTTGATATTAATTCAAGTTACACTTTTTGAGCTTGATGGCCGATAACAATTTTTTTTTCTTTTATTGAACAAATCAGAAGTTAATATCGTTTAAAATATTTTTATTATCTTACAATACATGTAGGTAAATCAGGAATTTTTATCATTGAAACTATACGTTTATGGTAGCTGAAATAAAAAACATAAGTTTGAGACTTGATATTCTCAAAATATCTGAAAAATACCGCGTCAATGTCTGCCGAAGTCTAACGAAGGATACCGTGTTCCAAACTGAAGCGACGTTAGCCGGAGTGTTAGTTTTTTTTTCTCGTTACGGAATTTCTAGATTATTTCGCCGAGCTTAAAGCCCGCGATAAAAGCTATGCAATACCTAAATAAATTACCAAAAAAAAAAAAAAAATCGGCCGCGCTACGAAAATTAGATCGCGATCTCCTGTCACCAAAAATTAAAACTGTCTCATAATAAATTACCAAACAAAATAAGACCGTGCTACGAAAGTTAGATCGCGAGTTATAAACATTTTAAATTTTTCGACCCTCACCGTGGGGGGGGGGGTCTCCTGTCACCAAAAATTAACACTGTCTCATAATAAATTACCAAACAAAATTTGGCCGCGCTACGAAAATTAGATCGCGAGTTATAAGCATTTTAAATTTTTCGACCCTCACGGTCGGGAGGGGGGGTCTCCGGTCACCAAAAATTAACACTGTTTCATAATAAATCACCAAACAAAATTTGGCCGCTCTAAGAAAATTAGATCGCGAGTTATAAGCATTTTAAATTTTCCGACCCTCAACGTGGGGGGTCTCCTGTCACCAAAAAATAACACTGTCTCATAATAAATTACCAAACAAAATTTGGCCGCGCTACGAAAATTAGATCGCGAGTTATAAGCATTTTAAATTTTTCGACCCTCACGGTCGGGAGGGGGGGTCTCCGGTCACCAAAAATTAACACTGTTTCATAATAAATCATTAAACAAAATTTGGCCGCTCTCAGAAAATTAGATCGCGAGTTATAAGCATTTTAAATTTTCCGACCCTCCCCATGGGGGATCTCCTGTCACTAAAAATTAACACTGTCTCATAATAAATTACCAAACAAAATTTGGCCGCGCTAAGAAAATTGATCGCGAGTTATAAGCATTTTAAATTTTTCGACCCTCACCGTGGGGGGTCTTCTGTCACCAAAATTTAACACTGTTTCATAATAAATCACCAAAAAAAATTTGGCCGCGCTACGAAAATTAGATCGCGAGTTATAAGCATTTTAAATTTTTCGACCCTCACGGTCGGGAGGGGGGGTCTCCGGTCACCAAAAATTAACACTGTTTCATAATAAATCACCAAACAAAATTTGGCCGCTCTAAGAAAATTAGATCGCGAGTTATAAGCATTTTAAATTTTCCGACCTTCAACGTGGGGGGTCACCTGTAACCAAAAGTAACACTGTCTCATAATAAATTACCAAACAAAATTTGGCCGCGCTACGAAAATTAGATCGCAAGTTATAAGCATTTTAAATTTTTCGACCCTCACCATGGGGGGGGGGGGGCTCCTGTCACCAAAAATTAACACTGTCTCATAATCAATTACCAAACAAAATTTGGCCGCGCTACGAAAATTAGATCGCGAGTTATAAGCATTTTAAATTTTTCGACCCTCCCCATGGGGGATCTCCTGTCACTAAAAATTAACACTGTCTCATAACAAATTACCAAACAAAATTTGGCCGCGCTAAGAAAATTGATCGCGAGTTATAAGCATTATAAATTTTTCGATCCTCACCGTGGGGGGTCTTCTGTCACCCAAAATTAACACTGTTTCATAATAAATCACCAAACAAAATTTGGCCGCGCTACGAAAATTAGATCGCGAGTTATAAGCATTTTAAATTTTTCGACCCTCACGGTCGGGAGGGGGTGTCTCCGGTCACCAAAAATTAACACTGTTTCTTAATAAATCACCAAACAAAATTTGGCCGCTCTAAGAAAATTAGATCGCGAGTTATAAGCATTTTAAATTTTCCGACCCTCAACGTGGGGGGTCACCTGTCACCAAAAGTAACACTGTCTCATAATAAATTACCAAACAAAATTTGGCCGCGCTACGAAAATTAGATCGCGAGTTATAAGCATTTTAAATTTTTCGACTCTCACCATGGGGGGGGGGGTCTCCTGTCACCAAAAATTAACACTGTCTCATAATCAATTACCAAACAAAATTTGGCCGCGCTACGAAAATTGATCGCGAGTTATAAGCATTTTAAATTTTTCGACCCTCACCGTGGGGGGACTCCTGTCACCAAAAATTAACACTGTTTCATAATAAATTACCAAACAAAATTTGGCCGCACTACGAAAATTAGATCGCGAGTTATAAGCACTTTAAATTTTTCGACCCTCACGGTCGGGGGGGGGGGGGTCTCCGGTCATCAAAAATTAACACTGTTTCATAATAAATCACCAAACAAAATTTGGCCGCTCTAAGAAAATTAGATCGCGAGTTATAAGCATTTTAAATTTTCCGACCCTCAACGTGGGAGGTCACCTGTCACCAAAAGTAACACTGTCTCATAATAAATTACCAAACAAAATTTGGCCGCGCTACGAAAATTGATCGCGAGTTATAAGCATTTTAAATTTTTCGACCCTCACCGTGGGGGGTCAAATGTAACCAGAAATTAACACTCTCTCACAATAAATTACTAAACAAAATTTGGCCACGATACGGAAAGTAGATCGCGAGTTATAAGCCCTTTAAATTTTTCGACCCTCACCATGGGGGATCTCCTGTCACCAAAAATTAACACTGTCTCATTATAAATTACCAAACAAAATTTGGCCGCGCTACGAAAATTAGATCGCGAGTTATAAGCATTTTAAATATTTTTGACCCTCACCGTGGGGGTCTCCTGTCACCAAAAATTAACCCTGTCTCATAATAAATTACCAAACAAAATTTGGCCGCGCTACGAAAATTAGATCGCTAGTTATAAGCATTTTAAATTTTTCGATCCTCACCATTGGGCGGGTCTCCAATCACCAAAAGCTACATTATCCTACTTTGTTTTATCTTAAGACGATTCTTTTCTATACACATTCTATCAGGAATTTTTATTATTGAAACTTTTGATTTATAGTAACTGAAATAAGAAATATAAGTTTGAGACTTGATATCCTCTAAATATGTGAAAAGTACCGCGTCAATATCTGCCGAAGTCTACCGAAGGATACCAAGCCGAAGTCTACCGAGCTGAAACAACGTTAGCCGAGTGTTAGGTTTTTTCGTTACCGACGTGTTAGGATTTTACGCGTTACGGAAATTTTGGATTCGGTCGCCTCGCTCAAAGCCCGTGATAAAAGCTATGCAATAGCTTAAAAAAAACTACTTTTTACGACCACTGCAGTAAGAATATTATTTAATCTCGCAAATAAGAAACTCGTACAACAACAATTAAAAGTCCTCTTTTTTTATTTCTACTTTTCTATGGTGATTCATTTCTATTTTATTTAAGTGATTTTTTTTTTTAACTAATTAAATACTTTATGTCTGAAACAGATGCAGAGATTTCCTTCTAAGGTAATAAATGATTATTTCAAAGGGTTAAAAATTTCAAAAATTTTTTTTTCAGTATTTTTTCATAAGTGAGAGAAACTATGAATATTTCTTTCGTTGTAATTGTTTTGTATCATGATATTAGTGTAATTTCCCTGCTTCACAATCATTTTCTACCCACGCTGACAGATCACGATCCATGGCACAAAGTTTTCATTGAACTCCAGTGTCTAGACTAGGATTAGACCATGTTACTTGTAATTGAAATAAAAACAAGGTAGTTTAAACCATCAAAAGGTACCTAACTTATTAATCTTCAAATTCATTCTATTATTCTGAAACATTTATATTTTGTTTTAAAATGCACTAAAATGAAGTGGATTTAGAAGGCGTTTAAGAACGATATTAACTGAATTCAGTGTAGAAGCAGGTTATTTAAGTCGGAACACAATTACTGATAATAATCTATTGAAAAGAAATTTAGATGTATGTGAAAGAAAACAATTTATTCACACAATAAATATTTCGCTGAACTAAAGTTCCTGTAAAACCTAGCAGATATTTTACTTAAATCTAGTTATCTACTGCTATAATTAAATCAAAATTATTTGATACAACAAAGTTACGGTTCTATTATTTTACTTTAAGAAATTTTGTAAGCTTTCTTGATTTTTCACTTGGCATTGCATTTGATAATTATAATCTCAATGATTATTTTTTTTAATGCTGATATAATATATTTATTTGAAGAAAAAAAAAGGGTGGGGGGTATCTTTAACAACCCTGAAGAATTCCAAAGATATCTGAGAAAAAATATAATTCGCAAAGCACACTTTATTTATTGGTTATAGACGAGATTTTAAAACTGCATAAAACTAGTTTAAAACATATAGCATTTAAATCAAATAGTTTTTTTTTTTTTTTCTAATTTTCAAAATCCAACATCTCTTTGAAATATAAATATTAAAGAATAAAATTTCTTAATAATTTTTTCTTCAATAGATGAGATTTTAAAAACTGCGTAAAACTAGTTAAAAACAAATAACATTTAAATCCAATATTTTTTCCTCATTTTTAAAATTCATAATTCTTTGAAATGTAAATATTAAAGAACAAAATTTCTTAATATTTTTTCTTCAATAGATGAAATTTTAAAACTGCGTAAAACTAGTTAAAAACATATAGAATTTAAATCCAATATTTTTTCCTTATTTTCAAAATTCATCATCTCTTTGAAATATAAATATTAAAGGATAAAATTTTTATTTTTTTTCTTCATTTCCTTCGCTGTCCATAAAACATCTTTTTGACCTCCCGTAGTTCCCTGCATCTCATATCCACAAAATCTAGCAGAATCTGCTATAGATTCTGACATCCCTCTTCTCTCTTTTCCCGTGGGTTTCTCGTTATATTTCTTTTCTATTCATCTCGGACACTCCTTCAGAAGTCAATTGACAAAATGCTATATTTCATTTAAGACTTTCTTTTTCGTTTTGTCTGTTTCGTGGTACTTACCACAACTATTCAGATATGCAATATTTTCACGAAAATGTATGGCACCAAAATATATTAGGATCACTGGACATCTTTTTTGTGAAACCCAAATTGTGATTTCTTATTTTAACACAATACAGGCCGCAAACAGCGTTGCCAATTATGGCAGTTTTTTATTCAGAAGTTTCAAGTTCACACCACATAACTTTTAATATGAATTTCCGCTTAATTTGCCACGAAATATTGATTATTATGATAATTAAAAATAACTATTCAAACTTTCTGGGAATAATTTAGAATGCCTTAACGACAGTTTTATAATTAGTGTTGCTGCATTTGGAGGATATTTTATTTAGAATTATTGAATTCACATCCGCAAATTTTGAATAGAAATTTTCTCTTATTTTGCTTATGAAATATCTATCATCTAATAATCTTTGATGAAATTTTCCATAGAAGTTCCCATTTATATTCATGTTTCTTGCATTCCTTTTATGATTTTTCCTTCTGCATTTTCCATCATTCTAATTTGATACATTGAATTCTGCATAATTAGTTTCGTAGTATCATAAACGATCTAATTTTTATCGTCAATTTTGCATTTGTTAAGATGGTTTTATTTACAAAATGGTTGATTTTACAGATATATATGTATGTATATATATGTATGCATGTATATATACATATAAAATATATAATTAAATAATTAATTAAAAACATTTGTAACTTTATGTACTTTAAATATTAGCATGTAAAATTCATTCTTATTGTAATATAGTGTGTTACAATTTCCAAATATGAAACTTTTAACCTAATATATATATATACATATTTAGATTTTATAATTTTTTTGTACTTTTGCAACTTATATTTTATCTACGTTTATTTTACATATGTCTAATGTGTCGATTATTTTTATCTTTCAGGTAAGGAGAAAATATTGAATTGTTGAAGTACTTGAACGTAAGTTTTGAAATATATTTCATATCATAAATGAGACATATTCATAATTCTTGGTAAATCAAAAAATCGCTAGAATAATAAAAATAAGGTCCAGTGATGACATTTTCATATATATATTTTATACCTCTTCGGTATCGCTTTATATGAAGAATTGAACATTAGAACGGACATGAAGGGTCATTCTGGCCCCTGTCAAATTCATAATAGTCAATTCGAATCAGAAATTTCTAAATGCTCGTCCTAGGAGAGGCGTTTAGACAAGTTAAAAAATGTATTTAATCGCTCAAAATCTTTGAATACGTTCATGCCAAATAAAACGAATTCATGTTAACCCCTTGAAGAGTGGTGGGGTACATTTTATCCCAAATAATTTAAGCGAGATTCTCCCCTGGGTTGCCAGATTTGGCCTCTTTTTTAAATCTTTTAAATCTGAAATTACACATTCACACCAGAACTTCTGCATGGTTTTGTTTTCTTTACTTAATGGCAGACGTTACACGATTACCTAAAGTAAAAATTTATTTTTACAAATTTCTGATGTGAGTTTGAAGTTTTTAATTGAAAGGAGAGGCCAAACTGGCAACCCAGATTCTCCCCAGAAACTTTCAACGAAATTAAAAGGTTAAAAATTACCTTTTCTTACTTTAAAACAAAATTTTTCTGGTTATAATTCAATATTACAAAGACTTTACCCCTCGAGGGGTTAAGTATAAGTAGAACAAAAATTGGCCAATTAAATAAATTAAATAGTTTTCAATAAAAATTCTGGTGTGAAATACTTTTTATAAAATTTGAGTAACATGCCTGCGGTTTTAGTGTTAAAAAAACTACAAAAATTAAATATACATAAATTTTACAATGTATGGAAAATTTTGAATAGTAATTCTTTTTAATTTTATTTGTGGAATACCTATCAAATTATAAAGAAATAATAACTATCTAAACTTATTGGTAAAAATTCGGAATCCTTAAATTACAGTTCAGCCAAATGCTGAGTGCTTTTAGTGTTGCCACATCTGGCTAATTTTTTATTGCAGGATACTAAATTCTCACCAGTAAGTTTAAATAGTTATTATTGTTGTATAAAATAATAGATATTCCACAAATGAAATAAAAGAAAATTGTTATTCAAACTTTTCCTTTGTGAATTCTAACACTAGTGAGAAGTCGGTCCGTTAATGATGACGTCACACCTCGTGTCATCTGGTCTTCAGTATTTCGATGGCAGTGACTACACTCGTCATTTTATTGCAAGTACTTAACCCTTAAATGCACTAGTGATGCATATCTGAATCACTTAAAATTAAGTTATTAGCTACTAATATATTTATGTAGAAGTACTAATTCTATAAAAATTACATAAATATGCAACTAAATTGAGTTAAAAATCTGTCTTAAAATTTCTTGTGCCTAATCCTTAATAAAATAATAAAAAAGCACAACTGCGTAACAAGTCCGCTAACGCTATGTAACAAATTTTCAAAAAAGATGTGTTTTAGTTTGACAATATTGTTTTTTTTTTATTTAATTGAATAGCAAGTATATTAGAAAAGAGTAATTGTACCTTAGAAACTTCACTTTTGTGTCTGTACCAAAGTTATTTAAGTAACGGACAATTTTTCATTCTTTTTTATTTTTTGATACCATTTTCTTTAATAATTTTTTTTCTAATATTTTATAATCGTCAAAGAAGTTATTTAAATAATAATTACTGTCTGTTTCATAAGTCTGCTACCAATACAGATTTCTTTTTAATTTTCAAGGTATCCATAATTAGTGAGATTTTCTCCATAACTGTTTCCTTCAGGCATTCCCAATTTTATATTAAGTATTTTAAGTATTTATATTGTTTTAAGTAATTACTGAAAATTTATATAATATATTTTATATTGTCAGTCACCCGTGATTGACGCGGACATAAATGGAAAGTTCAGTGTCAGTCACCATGGCACTCAACGTGTTAATAACTAGTAAATCTGCAGATCAAGAGCCTCAACGTCAGCTTTCACTTCTTTTTTTTTAAACACACTTAGCGTAATATTCAACTTCCTGGAAACTGTATTTTAAAATTTTTGAATTACGTAATTATTTATAAGAATAAAATACTCTCTTAAAAAAATCCAACGATTTTAACTCCGACGGAGCTATTTTTCGCTCCTTTCCGGTTTTGAAGATGCACTTATCCTATAAGAGTGAATTTCATTCATCTTGCGGAGTGTTTAATTTCATTCTTTTTTGATAAGCGATTTCACTCCTTTTTGATAAGCTATTTTCAGTCTTTTTTTGGACTAAATTAATCGACAGAAGGAGTAATTGTACTCCTTTTTGAGAAGCTATTTATTCACGCCTTTTTGACTAAATCACAATTACCAAAGGAGTGTTTTACTATTATTTTTAGAAATTAGTACTTTTTATTTTATTTTTTAATAAATTCAATACAAAAAAAGATTTTTTTTCTTTAATAACCCTTTTTTAATAAATAATTTTTCTATTAGTTTTAGATAGTTTTTTATTGGAATTAGTTTTAGATATCTCATTGATTTTTTTAAATTTCAAGTTAGTTTTTGTTTTTTCTATTTATATACGTATAAATGTAACAATTGGAGAGAAATTTTAGAAACGATTTCATCCATTGAGATATAATATATATATCATACTACTAAAATTCATATTTAATGGTAAAAATTATTAAATTTTCTGTTTTACATAATAGTTTATAAAAGCTAAATCTCGAATTATTAAAATATATAACTAAACTTACTTATATCATGTCAGATACTATGTTTTAGCAGATCACTGTTTCTATGAAACTTCACCCAAATCCACATTTTTGCGCACCCCCCCCCCTCCCACCCTGCGCGCGTACACAACTGTGTTTCAAAACCCTTCATTTTTTTAAAATCTAATCATTAATAATTTCTTGTATGTTTCTTATATCGTTTTAGGTTTCTTATATTATTATATGTTACTTTATTTCACTTTATGATACTGAAAAATATTTGTGGAATGTAGAATATATAAAAATAAAAACTTTTTATTGTTATTATTTATTTAGGATATATGTTTTACGTTTATTAAAATATTCAAACCATACAAATATTTAATAACTTATGTTATTAAATATTTGTATGGTTTATATGTTAGATATATACAAAGATGCATATCTATAATTTATTTTTAAATAAAGTTTACCACTGTCAGGAGAATGGGATTATTTTCTATTTAAACGAACATTTGCACATGCTGAAATGTAGAATTCAGCTTTTAGTGCACATCTAGGTGAATATAATTTAATAAATACTTGTATACTATTTAATGAAATATTTTTACAAAAATAGAGCGCATATCCGATTAAAATAAATAAGTAAATAAATAATAAAAATTATTATGGATCTATGTTCCACAAATATTTCTGTGTATGATTAGCAAAATACCTTAATAAATAATAATGTAAATGCTTAACTTTATGTAAAAATTTGTTTACATAAGTAAATTTCAACATAATTATGCAGCTTGAATATAAGAAAATAATATTTTCAAGAGTATTTTATAGATCACCGTAAATTGTTCCGAATTTTCCAAAAGTAATTATACTAAAACAAAATGTGAAATTTAGAAAATATTTTAGAATGCATTTATATATAAAAAAAGGAAAAAATCACAGTGATTAACATTTTATGATTAACAGTAATAAAATTAACGCCAAAATAATATATACAATGTAAAAGTCTAATACAACAAAATTACCCCGGAATCGTATGCTCGGGAATCTCTGAAAATACCGCTGGAGAAAAATCCTCATTTTCTAAAACCGGTCATCTTCCATCTTGTTTTCTGCCATTAGGCTTGTATTATCGTGTGAAAGGATAAACTCTCCTTATTATTGTTATTATTATTATTTGCGGGTAAAGTATGATCATTTCTATTCTTTATGGATGCAACATTTGGATCCTTTTGGCCATTAATATATGCAGCTAGAATTAACGTCAAAGCGTCAAACATCTCATTCACTTTTTAAAACATGGCGATAACGAAGGCCAAGCCAAACAGTGTATCACGTGACCCAGTTACAACCAATGACATTCATCTCAGGTCGCGTTGCTTGGAATTCTCTCAAAAAGGAGTTTTTCTGCGTGTGCTCCCATAATGATGGTTTATCAGGCGAGTTTTTTCTGCAAAACACCCCTTTTCGATAGCGTTTCTCTCAAGAAGGAGTGAAAGCCTTGATAAAATATTTCGCTCCTTCATTGAGTGCGAAATTCGTTCTTTTGAATTAAGAGTGTAAGAATAAGAAATTTGAAGCCATCAAAAGCCGTTAAATTAAAGATTTAGTTATGTTAGGATATTCTGAAAAATTCATGATCTATTATTTTTGTTTTTTTATTATACCACAGTAGATTCCTTCAGGGGGGATCCGCCACCCTGAACACCCCCCCCCCCCCATAGTCACATTAAATTTAAATTTCTAACTTTCTATCAATCTGCTAATGATTATCGTATATCTTGTATTTTTTTTCTACATTTTGATTTATAAGGTTAAGTGACAGTTTTAATAAGCATTTTTCATTATCCTCATACTTCTAGATACCTGCCCACCAAAAACACCTAAATCTGATGTATCAGGAACTTTTGAAAGTGTAAACTCAGTAATCTAGGGTTTTACAATTTTGTTTACGAAAAAAAGAAGTTTTGATTGCATTTTGTGGCAGTTATCGGAGACTGACAGATAGACAGAAGAACAGACTGAGAGATGGAAAACAATAAATTTTGCGTCGCCCAAATAAGCCTTCACCGAAGTTTCGGCAATGACGTCATTATTCATGAGTTATTGCTGTCCATGTTTCTTGTATTTTTAACGACAACTATAAAATACCTGTTTTATTTCAATTATGACGTCAAATTTTATCAATTGAAATATTTGTTAAAAATATAATTATTTTTTATCTCTTTTACATCTAATTATGCCCCCATTTTTGTCAGAAAAATTCTCATTAACGAAACAAATTTCCGTGTTTAATATTTAACAAAGTACTATTTTTATTTTTATTTTAATTCTGACGTCATATTTATTTTTTCTTAGTTTAATTTTTCGAATAGAAATTGCTCAATTGAAACTTATTGCCGTTAAAAAATTATTCCAGATTTTTTTTTTTTTTTTTTTTTTTTTGCCAACAATAAAGGAAATTGGTTAAATTTTATCTAAAAAATCGCTCTTGATTCTGTATGAAAAAGAAGGAAATTTTGAATTATTACTGAAAATATTTGAATAAAATTAATAAAACATAGCCTATATTCTTTTCTGGGCTATGTTATATTTATCCGCAAAGATACAAAGACATTAATTCATCAGTTTTGACGTTGACTTCATTTAAATTTTCGTATTTACTTTCAAATTTATAGCATTAAAATATAATAAGGATTAGGATGGCAACCATTAAGAGAAAATAAAGAAAATGAAATAAATACATTTTAAATAAATAAATCTCTAAAACAAATTAGTTTATATTCTTGGAACACATTTATAAAAAATCTCCAAAATTTACAGTAATAACTTTAAAAATCTGACAAATGCGTAGACAAAATTTCAAAACAATATGAATAATTTAACTGGTAAATTTCAGTGTCCATTTATCATTGAATTCCATTAATGAAATGTGTCATTTTCTCTCAAGGAAAAAAAAAAATGAAAATCATTGGATTTGCCATAGAAAAGCATTATTGCGCAAAATAAAATATTCTATATTTTACGAACGAATGAATCAAATCTAACAAAAAACTATACAGCTTAATCCCAGTGCCTCACTAACATACCCACTTAATTTCAAGTCAATCGGATGTTTTTTGCGTTAGTTATCGCGGAACAGACAGACTGACAGACAGACAGACAGACAGAAACCAAAAAATTTCGTGTCTCCAAAGTAGGCCTTCACTGATGTTTCGGCAATTATACGTAAATTTCAACTTCCCTTCGTCCTGACCACAAAAGCAAATTTTTTGTAGGCAAGAAAAGTTTTTTCATGTTTTTATGATAGAATCAATTAGAAATTGATATGGAATACTCGGAAATAAAAATTATGTTACATGGTATATTTCAAGCATTTAAGGGGTACGTCTTACAAGATAAAAATTTATATAAAATGAGATAATTAGATTCAAACTTATTAAAATGTTTACTAATTTGCAAAATTTTAGTTGTGGCGGTAGTTTTAACTTGTATTGCTGATGTGCAACATAAGAAATATTCGACATATTATACGAAAACTGTATATCTGATTTATTTTCTTTTTTCCTTATTTTTTCTGTGTAATAAACTTTTCCGAGAATCATACATAATTTTTTCGAAACAAAATAAAAAAGCGTTTAAGGGTTAAAAAGATGATAAGCCTTTGCTTCATCGTGAAACTGTAACATTTATTTATGTTTAGGTATCTATTTTTAGGTGCGTTCGTAATTATGTAAATACATAGCACCTATAGTTGTCTTTCAGTCCGTCCGTCCGTCCGTCAGTCCGCATATAACAACGCTAAAACTACCCAACCGAATCGTTTGAAATTTAAAACTCGTTTGAAATTTAAAACAAAATTATTACATAATTTTGTCGAGTCATTTCAAATTTTATGAGAATGGGATGCATAGTTCAATTACAGGGACAATCAAAAGTATTCCGTTACATTGTGGTCAATGGGGGGAAATATTTCAAATGCATTTTAATGGTGTTACACTCATTCGAACATAATAAAATTGATATGCATCTATAAAGTACATATTATAATATACATTTTGCATAATCTGAGGTGCAAAGAAGATTTTTTTATTGATTTACAAGGCCACACAAAAGTATTCCATTACATAATGGTATAGAGAGAACATTGTTTGGTGCTCATTTTAATTGTAATTAATTATTTACAATTTTATGAGATTTATATGAGAGTGATATTGTCAAAACTTCGTTATCGTACGAATGCACCTCATTTGCTACGCTTCACGTGCAATTTCCAATTTGTTTCTCTAGAAGAAACATTCAAATCGATATTTTTGAAAAGAAGATGTTAAATAGTTCGATTAAAAACTACTGCAGATGACACAGTTCTATTGGTTCGGTGTCGTAGTTGACATAATTCTTGAATGCCCTACAGCGTCGATTGCTTTCTCCGGCAACACATCCAGTCCCTGTCATAATGTTAAGATAGATCGTTTATCAGTGAATGAATAGGATGTTGACAGAGTGCCACTTTTATTGTACATTTCTTTAATGAAGTGGAACTTTTCTAAAGATTGGAAGGGAAATAACAAACGATTTGGGTGCTTGAGAGCCAAAATAGATGCATCATGAGTGTGACACTGAGAGACAGAGTGTGAGAATTTAGGGGTAATTAGGAATGAGTAATTATACATACCGATAAGAACGGAAGTGTGAAACGCGAAAAAACAGACCGTTAAATACTCCATTTTCGTACTGCGTTTAAAGATTTTCACCCTCGGAACACATGTCATTTTCTAAATTGAAAAACCCATTAAGAATTCTACTGACAGAACGTTTTTACACGATAGAAAATAACATGATATACGACCCCTGACCTTCGTACGATCCCATGGTGCATGCTATGTGATTCTTATCATATTTTAAAGGTTGTTTTTAGAACACAGTTCTAAGGATAAATACATGTATGTTTTTTAGTATATCACCGTGTTATATTAGTTGCATACATTGTATTAGTTGCAATAATGAAATGGAATGCAATACATTATTTTCATATAAATTAATGCTTAGTAAACAAAATATCAATATTTTAAGGTAGATGAACGAGATTTCCTAAGCAGTCTTATTTTTCTTATTATTGGAGAGTTAATCAATAAAATTGCAACAATATTAAAATTTAAAATTCTTAAAGTTTTTAAATTTATTTTGCTATTTTAATGTTTAACTGCGTTTCTCAAAAATACTACTAAAATATGTTAAATTCTATGGAGAGAAAAGAAAAGAAAAAATAAATAATACTATCCGAAATTATGAATAAATATCATTATTTTTAGTTTAAATATGTCGATTTAACGGTTTTCAATTTACGCTTTAAGAAAAAAGTGTAATGTAAAGCAGGATAATATGATTTAGTTCTACATTTACAAAAAGTTTTATCCAAAAGCTGATATATTTTCATATTATTAATCTGTATGAAATAATATCATTCTAATTCGTTTAAAATGCAAGTAAATATAGAACTGGAAATATCATGCCATGTAAATAACTTGAAATTTAAAGCATGTATATTGAATATGTGTACAAGACATATATTAAAGTTTTAGAACAGTAGTTTTTAATCAAAAATAGGTCAGCCACCTATAGAACTTGACGACAATCGCATGGCCGAATTCGATTAAGGCAGCACTCGAAAACTATTTTCCTTCGAAGACATTTTCTGATTCACTTTTAAATATAAGCACACTTCAGACACAACCATATTCAAGATATTTTTGTAATCAAACAGTTTTTTCCTATAAGTGATTAACATGTGGAATTATAAGTATATAATTCTCTCAGGAAGATGATTTTTTTCTCCTTTCTTGCGCTTTCGTCTCTGGAAATTAGGTTCAAAACGCCAAATTTGACTGAGCGTTTGTTCCCCAAAAAGAAAAAAAAAAGTTCGATTGCATCATTTCTGAATAAGGTCATCTGCTAATTTGATACGTTTATGAAAAAAATGAATTCAAAAATGGGTCAGAAAGTAGCCAATTTGCATTTGAAAAAATTCTTAAACGCGAAATAAACAAGCATTAATTTGACAATAATGTAAAACTCTCCAAACTTTTATCCAAAATAGTGCCTACATGTCTCAATTTTCTATAATTGCATCAAAATCACTAGGTGTATTTTTCATTTTATTTATATTGTAAATTCCAAATATTATAAGTTTAGAATAAAAAAATGGATAAAATATATATTTCCGGAGAACAAAATTAAGGCTGTATTGGCTTGTTTGTATAATTTATAGATTTGTCTACTGATCTGAAAATCCCGTTTTTCTAAAATCAATTTATTCATTGCCTGATTTTCTCAAATTTACAATCAATTGGAATATTCATAAATTTTTGAAGTGAAAGTTCTATATTAAAAAGAAAGAAAGAAAAAAAATCAATTGTGTTTTTAGAAATTGCATATGCAAATACAATAAACTTTCTGTAATGGGCACTCTGTGTCAGAAGGAAATTCATCCTCGAAAAGATTTTCATGCCCTGTGAATTTATAAACATAAAAGTAAAATTTGTCTAAGGTGAAATATTGTCTGCTGTAAAGGGGAAAAAAAAATCCGATTTCGATCGATTTTGCCTTAGAGAAAGTTTATTCTATTTAAAATCAAAAGTTAAAGTTTAGATAAATAAAAAAAGCCAACTTAAGAACTAAATATGTAAGTAAATTCCATATGGATTATCAATACCCTCACTCACGCCTCCCTCCTCAAAAAAAAAAAAAAAAAAAAAAAAAAAAAAACCTGAGAATCCTGTTGCACTTTGAAAAAAATTACATACAAAATTGCCAAATATTTTTAAAACTTTAATAACAGCTATAACACACATTCAATTTCCGATAGACTTAGCAAAATTTCCAAATATAATTTGATTTGTCCCCCCCCCCCCTAACCAGTAAAAAGTCTCAGCGATGGCCCTGCATATTCCTGTGGAATAAAATCCTTTAATAATTGTAAAATATCTTTAATAGTATCATATTTCTCTCATATTTCATTTAAAATATTATTTTTTCTATTTTTATCAATTATAGATCAAGTAGGATTCACTTTATTTTAATTTTTTAATTATAAAGATTTACATTTTACTGTACATACATACATACACATGTTACATACATACCGTTTGCTTTCTTATTTTAGATAAATATATTTTCGTTTTCTTTTGTAATATTTCAAACACAATTGCGCAATTAGTTTCTCACATACTCCTCAAGTGTTCAAATATTTTCATAAGATGAATAAAGATTGTTTGTTTGTTTGTATTTATGTCGGCCAATTATCTACGCTGTGGGATATAGGCCCTAAGGGGTGGGATGGCCTCTGTTGTGGGGGGGGGGTCTTTCTGAGGGAACCTAACCCATATTTACGCAATGTTCGAAGAAAACCACGGAAAACTCCGAACGGTTAGGACGACGGTCGCGATTGGGTTCGAACCCAGCACCTACCGTTTACCAGTTTGGAAGTCAGAACCTCGCGGCCACTGGTGGGACCTAGATGAATAAAGAATAGAACACCATATTAACGTTGTTGTAAAGGTTGTGTATGCAGGGGTGCAGAAAATGTTTCTACTCTCAACATTTCCCCCAATCCGTATGAAAATTTCCCCAAAATTTTACGGCATGTTATAGATAAATGCTGTACTACCATATGTATAGAAAATCAATTTTTCCATTATGTCTGAACTTATGCACAAGTATGTGAGCAAGAGTATTTCTGAGTAAAAAAAAAATTCTGAAAATCACACAAAATTTTCTAAAAGGTTACAGTAAAGGGGGGGGGGGGGGAATCCACTCCCAGCATTATTATTATTATTATTATTTTATTTATTTATTTATTTA
The DNA here is from genome assembly GCA_964019185.1 of Maratus speculifer. Lineage (NCBI taxonomy): Eukaryota > Metazoa > Arthropoda > Arachnida > Araneae > Salticidae > Maratus > Maratus speculifer. The sequence goes on from OZ025293.1 coordinate 53,274,407, forward strand.
TTTATTTATTTATTGTAGCCTTTTGACTAAATTCGCTATTTTTAGCGATCGTTTGACGAAATTTGTAGTCTTTGCCTTTTAACAAATGATCTTTTAACAAAACAAAAAATTATCGTTTAGCAAAATTTATTATTGTTTTGTGATCCTTTGTTGGAATTTGCGTTTATTTTGTGATATTTTGACGATATTTGCAATATTTTAACGAAATTTGCAGATTTTTTTTGCCCATTTTTTGGCGAAATATGTGGTCGTTTAACGATTTTTTTTGACGTAAAATGTGGTTTTTGCGATCTTTTGACAAGATTTGTGTTTTATTTTTTTTTTTTTTTTTTTTTTTTTTTTCATTTGTTGGTGAAATTTACGTTCTTTTTAAATTTTACTTACGAAAATTGCAGTTTTAGCAATCTAATAATGAAATTTGTGGTTGTTTCGCCATTTTTGATGGAATCCTGCGATTTTTCACAAAATTTGTGGTTGTTTTGTGTTTGACTAAATCCGCAGTTTTTTTCGCGGTCTTTTGTAGAAATGGGCGTTTATTTTGCAGTCTTTTGACAAAATTTGTGTTCATTTCGTGATTTCTTGACGAAACTTGTAGTTCTTTAGACAAAATTTGCAGTTAATTTGGCGATCTCGTGATGAATTTTTTTTTTTTTTTTTTTTTTTTTTTTTTTTTTTTTAATTCTTGGAAAAAGTTTACGGTATTTTTTGTATCCAAATTTTCAGACTGGTGATTTTTTTTTTTTTTTTTTTTTTTTTTTTTTTAATTTTCAGAAAATTTTTAATTGATTCACCTGTGACATATGGTACACATGAATTTTGTGAAGGTCGCCATATGGATCTTTTTGTTTATAGTGAATTTTCTCTGGAATTATGGAATTCGTTGTTAAAATCAAAATCAACTGTATATGTTTCTGCAAAAATTCTCTGGTTGGTTAAAATTTCCCCCCTATCCTAGATCGCCGGATCGGACATATTCTGCACCCTTGTGTGTATGTTGTTTATAATTGATTGCTATAGGAGTATAAAATTTAGGTTATTTTCAAGCTTCAAAAATTATCTAAATCATCAAATTTTCTGTAAAGTGCTGTATAATTATAGAAAAATAAAAAAATAAATAAAATCTTAAAATTTTTATTTAAAAAAAAAAAATCTTTAAAAACCAATTTTATGAGGGTTTTTTTCTGGCTTCTCAGATTTTTTGATGATATGTTTTTTTTAGATTCGATTGTACTCTTTAAGGCTATTCTTAAATCTAAAAGCGCAACTTTATGACATAAATTTTAATTTATATTTGTTCGGATATGCATGAAAATGATGCTGTTGTTCAAAAACTATGTTATCAAAATATTTTTCTGGTTTATTTGCAAACGCAATAGATCTTTTCAGAAAATAGTGTCTAAATGGGCGTTTTTAACCGAATTTCTGTGAAAAAGAAGAATACACATTCAAGCAGGGTTTAAAAACGTATTTGTCACGTGATCAAAATCGCTGTTAACTTAAGAAGTCATTTATTCATCAAAATGGAGATACAGGTCGATTCCGATTCGCTTCCATAGTCAGGCCATCCAGTTTTATGTATTTCTGTTAAAAAAAAATATATTGTAAATGTGTTTAAGGTATCTGCCTACATCAAATTGGCTGTTTTGGTGAAAATTTTCGAATTTTTTTTTATTGTTTGATATGAAAGAGCAATCTTTTACGATTCCAAATCTGTTTTAATTTCATTTCTACTATTATTAGAAAAGGAGTTATGGCAATTTTAATAAACATCAAAATGGCCATTTCTGTGAAAAGTTTCGAATTTTTTTTATTGTTTTTCATGAAAGAACAATCTATTATGATTCTAAATCTGTTTCAGTTTATCAGTTTTAATTTATAATTCAGGATATTTAGGACTTTTACCTGTATTCGAACAATTAGGAGTATCAGTTGAACAAAATATGATCATAAACAGTTTTAAAATTGATGATGAGCGAATAAAAAATTTAAAAGTCACTCGCTATCCTCTGCAAATCTTACCAGGAAAATTAAAAGTGCTACAAGAAGTTAAAAATGGTTAAATATGAAGTTAAAAATGGGTTAGAATATAAATGTGATGCATTTTAAGTGTATAAATTAAATATATTAGATTTTTACAAGAAAATACATGCATGCGATTTCTGGAAAATTACTTTTTTTTTTCATTATTTCTATGTTCGATTAGCTTCATAACAAAAACAAGTTCTAAAGATATTTAAGGGTGTATTTCGATTCAAACTGCCTATTTTCCGATTTATTTTTGAACTCATTATTGCTCTCAAATACACCAAACTTTCAAAATCTCTTATTTGGAAAGTGCACAAGGTGCCAAAAAGGTCAATTCTTTGATAAGTGCACAAAACATTGCAAAAAAAGCAATCAAAAACGGCAATTTGAACCGATTTTTCCTAAGCGGGAGATTTGAGAACGAAAAAAGGGGTTATACTGCGAAGATAATTGTTTATAACTCAAATTCTAATGAATTGAGCGTAAAAAAACATCACTCGGCACCTCATACGTCCCTTCAAGAATCCTCTCAGCAAATTTCATGTTTCTACGTTTAAAAATGTGTCTGAAATTGTATCGGAAAATTTCGAGCTGTTGAAGATGGAAAAGCGTTTTTTCGAATACACCCTTAAGTGAAATTTGGTAGTGTTTTCAATATCACTCACGATGCTCTGAATTATGATCTAAGCTATATGTGATAATTTAATTATTTTATAGGCTCAAATATGAAAAAATGGTAATTTTTACTTTAAGAAAAGTATTTTTTATATATTTTGAAAATTTTTGGTTATTTTTCAAGATATTGTAAAACTCTTATTTCAGTGCACAGATAAGTGTAATAAAAGTGTGCAGCATAAAGGAAATTGAAATATTTTTATTTGAATTGAGTGTACGCTGTCTGGCGCAAACATGGTATTTTGCTACGAATAAAAAATTCAAATCGTCCCTCGCTTATACACAGAAAAACTTACCAGGAAAACAAAAAGAGTTACTAAGAAGTTAAAAATGGTTAAAAATAAAGTTAAGGAAGTGTTTGAATATAATTGTGATGAATTATAAGCGTTCAAAAATTAAATATTCTAGTTTCTTACCTATAAAAAGAAATCATTAAATGCGATTTCTGGAAAATCATTTTTTTCGCTATTTCCATGTGCGATAAACTTAATTACATATAAAGATTTAAAGATATTTTAGTGAAATTTTGTAAGAATGTTTTCCATATGACTCACTATGCTCTGATCTAGAATCTAAGCTATATGTGATAATTTAATTATTTTATAGGCACTCGAATATGAAAAAATGGTAATTTTTACTAAAAAAAATGTACTTTTTTATATATTTTGAAATTTTTCGGCTATTTTTGAAGATATTGTAAAACTCCTAGTTAAGTGCACAGATAAGTGTAACACAGAAGTGTGCAGCATAAAGGAAATTGAAATTTATTTATTTGAATAGAATGTAAACGTGAAATTTTGCTAAAAAACAGTAAAACCCCCCATTTTTTTTAAATATTAAAAAGATATTGCTAGGATTTTATTATGTTTTCTTATCATTCTGTAATACAATAGAACTAAAAATTATTATATTTTTTCAAAACTGTCATTAAAAAAAAAAAAAAAAAAAAAAAAAAGTACTCCGCACGTACGCAGATACGTATCGTCTGTATTTCGTAAATTCAAAGAAAAGTATAAATCAAAATAGAGACATTCTATAAAAGCGGTGTAGTAGCAGTGCAGCAAAAGTTAGAAATTTTTAACAATGTGTTTGCATGAAAAGTAGTATTTATGACAACATTCAGTATAGTTTTAAAATCACGAATGCATTAGTAATAAGTTCCGATTTCAGATAACATTTACGTTTGTTTTCTATTCTAAACTAGGGTGTAAAAAACATTGATTTTTTAAAATTACATTTTATTTTTATTTAACTCTGATTTTTTGTTTATTATTATTTATTTAAATCGGATTGTTACAATTTTTCCTCCAGTGTACAAATAATGAATAGTGACCAACAGTTTTGAGTTTCCAAAAAAAAAAAAGAAAAAACTAGGCTTTTTACGTACTTGCTGTACCTGAGCTTTTAAGTTATAAATTAATCTTAAAATCAATCAGTCGATCAATCAATCTCAATCTCTCTCTCTCTCTCTCTCTCTCTCTCTCTCTCTCTCTCTCTCTCTCTCTCCTTCTCTTTCTTTCTCTGTTTTTAGATAGATTTCGTATGAAATACTTACCTATTGCGATCAACTCTTTATGAGAAGCTGCCTTTCAAAACATGAGATGAGCGAATTTTGGCTCAACTTAAGTTATTTTTTGGCTGACATTTTAAGAAAGTATAAATACATATAAATGTAACTTTTTTATGGACACGATAACTTCTTTAATTCGGCTCAGATCTCTTCCAAACTGCTACATAAAATCAAGGCGCAAAAAATCTCGGTCACGTTCGTTAATGGGCAAAATCGGACCAAGGAAGTAGGAATAGGGAAGGGTTTTGTGAAAACCGTAAAAACCCCATAACTTCTTAGTTAAAATATCAAATAAGTTTAAAGTTTATATTATTTCTAAAAAATGAGCCAAAGATTTATGCATGACAGATTTTTGATAAAATTAAAAATGGGCTTAAAGGGCAAAAATAAATAAATAAATAAATAAATAAAATAAAAAAAATAAAATAAAAATAAAAATAAAAATAAAAAAATAAAAAATAAATTAAAAAAATAGAATTTTTGGAATTAAAAGATCACAACTTTCTCGATTCTGAAGATATCAAATCCAACTAATTTTTTTTTATAAATACTCTTAATATTATCGAAAACTTTTGTATTTACAATTTTTGATAGGAGTAATTCTTTTTGCAAAGGAAAATTAAAAACGAAAACAAAAACAATAAGAGGGAAAAAGAAGAAGAAAAAAAATCAATAACTTCATCAGTTCTTAAGATATCAATTCCAAATAAATTTATTATACATCGTCTTAATAATATCTACAACTTTTATGATGACACTTTTTTGATAGGACCAATTCTTATAGCAAAAATAAATTCAACAATAATAGGAGTTGAAGAAAAAATCCTAAATCCAAACTGCTTACATTCTGACCCATTTTTAAATTCGTTTATAATTTTCGTGATTTTTTTTTTTTTTTTTTTCTAAGCAAGGAATGTGAAAGCTACCTCTTCCTACCAGCACTGACCGGAAGGACTTTTTTATTACATCACTTTGTTCTCCTGCATCACTTTAACCTTCAAATGCATAACTGGACATTTGAATTATTCTATTGCTATCAGTTCTGAAAGGAATCTCATAAAGACCAGCTAATTCATATTTCGGTGTCGGATCTATTTTCTTGCAAATTACCTTTTTATTTCTTTGATGACCAGGCTATTACATTTATATTATGTCTAAGTGGTTCAATAGAACATATTGTATCTTCTGGTACAAACCAGGAAAATAGTTAAAACTTTTATATATCATTCCTATATGGTTTACATCCTTGATATTTTTATGAAAACAGAATTTGTAGATAAGTTTATTAATGAGGTTTGTTGAAAACCGTTTTCTTCAGCGATAATTCGAATGGTTAAATATTAAGTTCTTCAAAGTATTTACTTGAACATACTTTAAAGCTAGTCAAATAAAGCTTTCAGATCAAATGACACGATTCCATCGTAGAATTTATTGTTCATAACTTTTTTTTATGTAAAAATGTATCATGCAAATTTTACATTAGATGAGATTTAAAAATATGTTCTGATTCATTATGAAACATAAATCATGATATTTGCAGGCATAACCAGAGGCGGATTATTCATTAAACTGAGCAGTCTAAAGTCTAGGGGCCCGAACGAAAAGGGGCCCCAGTACTAAGATTTAACATAGATTGTATTCTGAATACTATCCATTTTTAATTTCTTCTATTTCCACAAAAAAAGAAAAAAAAAAAGAACTTTTTTGACATGCATTTATGATAGTTATACACAGAACCGCGGCAGTCAAGCCAAGATTTTTTAAGCAACTCTACGAATAATATATTTTAAAGACTTTTTAAAGTTTGAATCAAACGGTTTGTCTATTTTCAGCTTTTAATTTTTAGATCACAGCCTATCTAAGCCTGAGAGCTTATGCACCGCCCGTTTTGTATATATGTGTGTAACGCGATAACTCATGATAAAAATGTCTGACTTACTTAAAATTTTGGATATAGGTTTATTCTGATAAGGCGTTACCTTGATTAGATTTTGGGAGTGCACTTTATAAATATAAGAAGGAGAACGGGGACTAATGCCTTCCCCCTTACTTTATATAAATGTGTTTTTCATGCAGAATTATCAGATTTCATTCAAATTTTAGGTACAGGATCATTCTGATAAGGCTTTTCCATGATTACTTTTCGAAGTATATCGAATAAATATAAGGAACAAAGAACGGGGACTAATCCCCCCCCCCAATAATTTAGATAAATGGGTTTTTCATATAGAAAAACCCATTTTCATTCAAATTTTAGACATAGGATCATTCTGATGAGGGCCCCTCCATGATTATTTTTTGAAGTTCTTTGGATAAGTATTGGGGACGGAATTTACCCCCCCCCCCCGTTTTTCAGAAAAATGGGTTTTTTCATATAGAATTACCAAATTTCATTCAAATTTTAGGTATCGGATCATTCTGATGAGGTGCCTCCGAGATTAGTATTGGGTGTTCATTGGATAAGTATAAAGGGCGAATGGAGTGTAACCCCTCGTAATTTAGGTTAATGTGTTTTTCACGCAAAATTTAACTATTAACTTCAAATTTTTTATATAGGTTTATTGTGATAAGACGCTTCCCTGATTTGTTTTTGGAACTCATTGGATAAATATAAAGAGGAGATAGGGGGGACTACGCCTCTTAATTTAGGTATGCAGAATTAACCAATTTGCTTCCATTTTTCAATACAGGTTCAAAGTAAAAAGCTTCCCTGATTAATTGTGGGCTTCTTTTATTAAATATAAAGTAAGTTAAGGACGATTACCCCTCTTAAGTTAGCTAAATGGAGTTTTATGCAGAATTATTCGATTTGCTTTAAATTTTGGATGTTGGTTCTTTTTGATAAGTTGAATTTCTCAATAGTTTTGGAGGTTTAATGGTTTAGTATAAAAGAGGGAAAGGGGGATAACTCTTCTTTAATTACATAAATGGGTTTTCATGCAGAAATATCCGACTTGCTACCAAATTTTGGATGCAGGATTATTATATGATAAGGTGCATTACTGATTAGTTTTGGGGTTCAATCATTAAGTGTAAAAAAAAAAAAAAAAGAAAAAGAAAAGAAAAGAAAAAAGAAAAAAATGCGAGGCTATTTCGTCTCTTATTTTGTTTTTCGAAGGGCATTATTATATAAGGCTGTAATAGTATTATTATATAATAGTACAATCAGTGTGCATAGCCTGTGATCTCAATGTCACCAGTTTAACTGGGCAATATTCTTTTTATTAAATCTCCCCCCCCCCCCCCACACACACACACTCATCTTTTTAAAGAAAGCCCTGTATTTCAAATTTCTGGATATCTTAAATATGATTATTTTTCTTTAAACGATTTCTGTCCGTTTATTAAAAATTTATGAGTGCTACTATATTGCAAAACTATTGCACAAAATTAAAAGAAATTTTATATTTAGTGTAACCTAGTCTGATGATTATTGATTATGCACTAATACTTATTAGATTTTGATTATAATAATGAAGAAAATAACTTCTGCCTGGGAGGAAGATGTACAAGTTGAAAATTGCACGTCAAACGTGGGAAATGAAGTGCGTTCGTACTGTAACTAGTTTTATAAATATTCAGATATTGGTTCAATTATGCAAAAATGCATGAACATGATATTTGATACGATTATACATATTAAATTCAGTAATACGAAACTAATAAGACTCCATCTTAACTAGGACGTAATCAACATTATAAAGCCAGAATCATAACCTGTCATGGGATATCACTGAATCAATTACGCTATGATTTGGTAGAATAAAGAATACTTTTATTTTTATGTTTCAAGTTCTGAGTATGTAAGTCATTTGAAATGACTCGACAAAATTCTCCAACAATTATATAAATTACATTTCAAACCATTCAGTTGTGTAGATTTGCGCTGTTACATGCGGACAGACAAGATGACGATTATAGGTGCAACATATTTACAAAAATACATCTCCCCATAGACCATAATGTATTGGAATACTTTTGAATGTCTCTGTGTAAATAAACTATGAACGTTACGTACTTAATTTTCATTACCGAACATGGCACAGAAAATCTCAATAACACATATGAATTACATGTAATTCATATGTGTTATTGAGATCAGAGCAATCCAACTGTATATACGCAAGTTAAGAATTCAGACACATAGTCGGACAGATAAACTATTTTTTAAGCACTTTCAACTATGTTTATATTGGTTTCGGATAAATTTATAAAAAAGATACTTCACTTTCGAAACTAGTTCTGAAAGTGGAATTATGTTATTAAAAAATCTACAAATCTGATAAGTGGAACAAGCCATATTAGAACTAACATAAGTTATCCTATAGAAAAAAGAAATGCTTGAAAATATTCAAATTTAATTCAGAAATTCGAAAATACCCTGCACATGGGTTTAGAATCAGTAAGCGGGTGTTTTCAAGTGAGTGAATAGACCACTTAATTGCACAAAGTATGCAAATCAAGTACAGCATCACATTTGTTTTAAAAGATGCTATACATATTAACATAAGAAATTCAATTTTTTTATATTGTCCCTGATTTCTAAACTATTCTCCTCCCTTTACTAAGAACATTTAAAAATATTATATTGTTTTGCGACCAAAACTTATTGAATTTTATTTAAATTTTATGAAAATTCAATTTTTTAGATTATCTAGATCTATCTAGATATCTTAGATTATCTAGAAAATCAATATAACTATAATTTATACAGAAACAGTATACAAATTAAATTTCATGTTTTAATATGCATACAGCTTATTGTAAAACAAATATAATATACATAAAATCTGTACTTAAATTTTATAATCTGATTTATGATATGATCTAAAAGATGTACATTTTGAATCACCCGAAATATATCTCTTTGAATAAATGATAAAGAAGTCCGCAAATATGTCAAGCCTACGGGCTCGTGTGGTCATTAATTCGCCTCTAGCATAACTATTGAATTTTTCATTATCTAAAGATTATTTTAAAATTTATTTTATTATTTATTTATTTATTTTTGATAATTGAATTACATCTTAAGTCATAAATGATTTTTTTTCTCGTGATTACAATATCATGAATAAATTCATCAGTAATTGAACATTTCAAGTCAGTATTTCCCAATTTTTTTTTTTAATAAATGGCACAGTTTAGAGTGTTCTCACATCGTGACGTATTATCTTTTGACATATGAAACATTTAATGTGTTCTTTTAATACATGCATAAAATTTTCAGACGGCTCTTGATAATGATATAATGTGTTTAATTTTCTTTCAAGTAAAGCATGTTTCAGATTATGCCATCAATACTGAAATTTAAATGAAATTTTTGAGCCGTATGGCAATACTCAAATAAAAACTGACTACTTTGACACATTTTTAGTTCATTTTTGTTCTTAAGCGAAGGAAAGGGGCAGATACTCTTATTCGAAAACTGTGCAATCGAATAGTTTTCTATTCTTGGATAAAGGAAGAAGATATTTCAAAGAACGTTGTCAAGGAACCGCTTTGAATATGAAAAAGAAAAATCTGCCATCATGAGAAAACAGCTGTTTATAAGTCAAGATATAAGTCATTTATCGGAAAACGAAAAATCTTTGCATAACAAATCATTGAATAGTTATGTCTCCAAGTATTGTGTTTTTATGTCTTTAAATGATCCGTTAATGTGCCAGTAACTCTTGTGTTGCATAGAGCAAAGATTTTTTTGCTTTTTTTAGGGGGTAGGGAGCGAAGGAGAAAGGATCACTTTAACAGTCATGAAAAAAATTACATTACAGATGTAATCTGTTGTAACTGAAAATCTTTCATGATATGTGACATTTCTGATCATTTTTTTTTTTTTAACTGATAGAGAATACCGAAAAAGTACACATGTAAGCATAAAGGAAATTTCGCAGCACTGTCAGAACATTCCGCATTATTGAATTGTGAAAGAGAAAAGATGGAAATTGGCAATTATAAAATCAGTTAATACTGATTAAATTAACTTATGATTTTAATACTTTTCGACATAACTGAAATGAAACGTTAATTTCTAATATGCTTGTTTGACATTTCCTTTCAGGATGACAGGTAGAGGCAGTTCCGAATTTTCTAACGGGCTGGACCGACAATAAATAAATAAATTAAAATTTTAAAAAAAAAGAAAGAAAGAAAAAGAAAAGAAATTGAACGGGCCTTACGGGCCAGGCCGGCCCAATAAAATATTTAGTGGGCCGGACGATCCGTTAGAAAGATTTATGCAAAAACGATAAAATGTGAACTATTTTTAATGAATACAGCTTTATCGAGAATAAATATAAATGTGCATCACGAACCGATTCTTATTTGGCAACATCAATATAGAGATGTAAGTTTTACAGATCGGCATCGGGCAGTTACATTGTATCTAATCCGGGCTTAATACTTTTTTAGCAGACTCGTTCCTGGCCGAGATCAGGCTTGCATTGCTTTTCTACATATAGTCGAGCCGGGCCGGAACCAGACTTAATTGCGCTTATGATGTGTAGGGCAGACAACAAGATTTGTAAAAATTTGAATAGCGATATAGAATTTATACGTTAATGTAATCTATGGAAATATACTTCTTAGTGGTTCTTAAATTCATTTCTCAACAACGCGAAAGTCTGTCACTTTTTCTGACTAATTTTTAACTGTAAATTAATATATAAAACCAACAAGCCTGACTGTTAAAAAGATTTAGAATCAAATAGAGTTTTCTATTTTTGATAAATAAGAAAATTGTATACACTTGTTGAGATATAAGAGATTCTTGTCATGTAGTTGGAGATTTTTTCCCCCTTCCCATGGTGTCGCTTCCGGAAATTTGATTCAAAACGCTAACTTTGATAGCATTTTCTTAAACTGCTTATATAAAAAAATGGATAAAGCCATTCGATTACATAGTTTCTAAATAAAAACACTTGGTAATTTTATGCGTTTCCGAAAAAAAAAAAAAAAAAAAAAAAAAAAAAATCAGAAATGTATTAGAAAGTAACTTCGGATTTGAAAAAAATCATTAATAAAATGATATAGAAATATATCCATAAATCTTCTTTTTATTTTGCAGCTTCAAAAGTTGTGATGTTTTTAACTTTCTTTTTTTCTTTTATTCTAAATCTTTTTTTTAATGAATCTTTATTTAAATGTTGAAAGTCTAAGAATATAAATAATCATTAATGTTGCTATTCTGCATTTTCTGTAATATATATACTGTAAAATCATTCCATAAATGCATGCAGTATGTATGCAGTATTCTTTGAAAAAATGTTAATTATATGATAAAAATTTGATTTTTTTAGAAATAGAAATTATGTCGGCAAAATTATTCAAGGGCAAAAATAACTATATGACGCATGTCGCACGTCGCGCTCTTTCTGCTTCAGGAAATGTTCCCTCAATAATAAATAAGGAGGAAATTAACGAGGAAATAACAGAAATCATCAATTTTTTAGAAATAAAAACGTGTATCAATACCTATATTAAAACCTTACTCGTAATTTTTAATATTTGTTAAAGAGAAAAAAAAAAAATATTTATTAGATCTCATAATTTTTGCTTTTCAAACGGGGGGGGGGGGGGGGAATTAAAGAATTCTTTTTCGAAAGCCACATCAGCAAAAACTGAATCTTTTTTCTTTTCTTTTTTTTATGTTTGAAATCCATTTCTCTAAAAACAGTTTAAAATAGTAATAATAATAATAATTTGCGCATATATAATTCAGCAATATTGTTTTTTTTTTCTTCAAAAACAGCTTTAAATGAATTTCAATCAAAATATTGCAGAATAATAATTCAGTATATGAAATATTTTTCCAACACTATTTCATTTTTACATTCTATGCAAAAATCCTTTTTAGTTTAAGTGTGAACTAACTTCAACTAATAATGCTGTATAATTAAAAGTTTTATTTATTTATTTATTTATTTTTCTTGTATTGCTGCATGGCATATTTAAAGAAACATTGTAACGTTAGTTGATAAAATGCACAATGTATATACCGCATTTCATGTTATAAACTGAAAGCGACATTTCTACATACAAACTTAAAAAACAGAATATTTGTGTTATTGGGTGGGTAGAAATATTTGTTTGAGAACCGCTTTCAAAAGTAAAGAAGAGATTACACATCTGGACCACTGGTTTCCCAGATGTTCTTGAGTTCAGATAAGATCATCTTTCTTCAGGGACTGACCATTAAATAAGTAAAGTAAACATAAAGTGGAAAATGCATGTCTTTCGAAGACGTAATCAATCACCCGGAAAAAAATCATTCCCGCTGATAAAAAGGGAAAATCGAAGGCAACAAAATGGCGTTAGTTTTAATTTTATCAAAAACAGCAGAAGATTAATCACTTTGTCCCGCCCCTAATTTGTTAACCTGCCGCAGATGTCATCACCTCAAATTAAAATTAATCGATTTTGGCTGTTATGGGAAGAGGCCATAACAAACTAACATGCCACATTAAATGAAATTATTTTCACTCGTGGATTCATTCGTCTTTTCATTTAACTTTAAATATATCCTAAGGTTGTACTTATTTTTGCTATCATTTCTTATATTAAACAAAGATACAGATTGGATTAATGCATTGAACGATGTAATTGTTTGGGGATTAAAGTATCAGTTAAAATATTAATTACTTAACTGATCAATATATTTTTTAAAATTTTTCAAATGCCGTAATTTCTGGCGTATAATCCGCGGATCAAACAATTATTTTTCGACCCAGAAAATTTATTTTGTCAAATATGTACCGCGATTTAACAAGTTATATTTAAACATTTTTCTGGGTCAAAAAATGATTGTTTGATACGTGGATTATACGCCGGAAATTACGGTAATGCATATTTTTTTCATATCTTTTACAGAGTTTTTAATCTTTTATCACCGGTTTTTCAAAACAGATATGTTTGCCTGATTCAATCAGAAAAATTCTCGGATTAATAATGCAAAATTTTCAATAAAAATTTGCTGGTGAGAATAATAAATCATGATTGGAATATGTATGCTCATCCGTGGTGCGGGCAAATCATGATTGGCCAAAACATGTTGCCCGTATGAAGTACGGTTAAATCAGGGAAACAGAATGAAATCTTGAGATATACCGAATATTGAAGCAAAGACAATACTTTTCATTACCCGCTTGAAAACTGCAGCTAATATAATATTAGAAATATTTATTCATTATTTTTGCACAAACAAAAAGACCCTTTTCGAAATTAATATTTCAGGGGATTTATAATTTATATTCACAAATATAAAAAAAAAAAAAACTATGTAAAATTACTAGCCACAAAAATATTAATTCACTTAACAACAACCTAAATTGACGCGATTACAAGTTTAAGAGTTTTAAAAAACTGAATGATTTACAAATCCTTATTTATTATTATTTTTTTTTTATTATTATTGCTAAGTACTTAAGTTAAAAAATTAGGAAAATTACGTACCCCTACATCAAGAGATTTAGGGGATTTTAGGTGTTTTAGAACCAGAAATTTCGTAAAGTATTGGGCGCTATATCTCAATATAAAATTATTTTTAATTAAAGGACACAAATTAAACTTTCAAAAAATTCTGGGAAAAATCCTTCAAACCTACGAACCCTGTTGAAGGCATTTTGCAAACGCAAATTAAAATAATATTTATTTTATAAGAAAATCAACATTAATGCGGCCATTTACTAGTTTTGTTTCAAAGCAAAAGTCATTGAGTTACACTGCTACACCGAAGTGAAATCAAAATATAAAAGAAAATGAAAAAGTTTAGTTCTTATGGAGAAAAGAATAAATCGCATTTGTGCACCTCTGGTCGTAAAAGGTTGTTACATCGCTCAACACAATCATCATATTCAGTTTTCAATTATGAAAGTAGAGATGGATAAACTGCTCTTGTTATTATAAATATAGCAATACTTTTACTAAGTACTCAGAAATACTTTTTATATTTTCATCCATGTGAACATAATTTTCTTGTGTTATGATTAGGATGCCAATCACTAATGAAACATCTCAGTTTTGACAGCGTGTTGAATGAATGGGATTTCATGATCCCAGACAAATGCAATATAATCAGGGCTGCCACGGGCGTTATTATTATTATTAGTATTATTATTCTATCTCGCACCACTTTCTTAAAACAAAAATGTTTGCTATATAGTTTTACAACATAGCAAGAGAAATATACTACAAAGTTAATTCTTTAAATAGTGTTATGAATAGAACAGAAAAATAGTCGCCTGTGACAGTCCTGTATATACCATCTCAGGTCTATCAAGGAAAGTGGAGATGAGAACAGGATATTTAATGGATTGTAATACAGTAAAGGAATTAGTTTAGTACAAGCTGACGAAAATTAGTGAAGATTCCAAAATTCAAAATATGTGAAAAAAGCTGTTTATTTCATCGGTTTTCTTTTAAGTTGAAATCTTTGATTCATTCTATCAATCTGTTTTTTTTTTTTTTTTTTTTCGACATATATATTTCAATTGACTCTGTTTTTACATTGACGGTCAACGGTGCATTTCATGGACTTTTGAATGCTATTTATAGTAGAATTAAGAATAGCAAATAGCAATATAAATAGTTTATGAAAAAAAAATGTTAAATAAGCTGTCATTTTTACCTATGTCATAACATTTTTTTTTTTTTTTAACGAAATAACTTTTTAGAAGACTGGCTCTTACAGTTGTAGAACACACGTCTAAGAAAAATATTTAAAAACTTGATGTAATAAATTCAAAATCATAAGTTACGTGCACTTAAAAAAAAACTATTTTACTTTCATTACTGTTAGTAAATTGTTTATGTTTCACTAAAAGAATTTAATTATTTTCTTTATTTAATGCTTCTTCATAAAAACCATTTAATAATTTGACGAAAAAGGGTTTTAAAAACGGGGTTCGCACATTTTTTACCGCTAAATTTTAACAGTATTTTCAAAGTATTTCTCTGCAGAATAATATTGCGAATTTCGAGAATAAAGGTCGTGATTAATAATTCGAGTGCTTAAGAATCAAGTATAAAATTTCTTATCATTAATTGTGGTGCCAGAGTCCTTAAAAAATATAAGGAATGTGCGAACCTTGCAAAAGATACCAAGTCCCATCAAAATGTCTTATCTGGTGAAAAAGAAAAAAAAGTGGAATCCCATGTTATCCTAATGTGAAAAAATATGTGTACTTCAAGTTCATTCAAATTTGGAAATTTCAACAATATTTTTTTCAGCACGTAGATAGAAAGGTTTATTATCCACCTGTAAGCTTAAAATATTTTAAAGATAATTATGACTATTTAAAAAAAAAAATTAAATTTTTTAAAAATCTGAAAAGTATAAAAAGTACTCTTTACTCGTTTATAACTCGGAACTGGAGAGAAATATAAAAGTTTGGAACTCGCAGAGGGATAAAGAACTTTCCAGGGCTTGCAGCGTTACTAAAATTTTATGAATTTCCTGTCTCTGTTTTTAAAAAAGAATCTTCGTGACATATTCCTTTAATATCGGTATTAGAAGTTTAAAATAAGGAATATCGTTTTAATATAGCGGTAGGAAACTGCGAAAATATTAGGAACGCTATATACATGTCCGCTATATACGAAGTCCTATATACATGGTGAAAAAAAACTTTGTTGAGATTTGCAAATTTGAATGAACAAGAAAGATAAGTAATTTTTCATAGGATGGCATATGTGCCTACTTTTTTCTTTCCCAACAGATAAAATCATGTTTAAAGCCCTCATTCGAATCACTATACCTAGAGCTTTAAACTAGATTTGCGGCTCTAAATGTAACAAGTAGTTTTACAAAATTCAAATAAATAAACATTTTGCAACTTTGTTTCCATTTATGGAAACAATTGCTATGCATTTTTAAGACTGGAGAACACTATAAAACTGAAGATAAAATGTTAAAACTGTTGTTAGCTTTCGTTTTTTCAAAACTAAAAACTAAAACAAAATCACTTCACCTTTTTCATTTACGTATAAAAACATTTCATATTTATTTACTTAGAACAAGTGTCACAAATAAAAATTAAATTAAAAAGTTGACATGTTTCGGTTCATTCATAAGAACCGTATTCATAACACATAAAATCAGTAGAAAACTAAATGACACTGGATATAAATATAATTTAAAAACCCCTTTTTAAATTATATTTACCCCCCTGGGGTTTTTTAATTATATTTATATCCAGTGTCATTTAGTTTTCAACTGATTTTATGTGTTATGAATACGGTTCTTATGAATGAACCGAAACATGTCAACTTTTTAATTTAATTTTTATTTGTGACACCTGTTCTAAGTAAATAAATATGAAATGTTTTTATACGTGAAGATTAAATGTTACACTTTTAAACTAATTACAGATTTTTCTGTACTTTGAACAGTATATTTATCCGTACTTTACGATTTCATAGCATTCCTATTGTTCAGAAACTCTTTACGATGACCGTGCCTCCTAAAGTAGACATCACCCAATAAAACTTTCTTTTGGAACTAATTTCCTTTCCTGATTTTTAGATACTTAAGTAATTTACATAGCCATAATTTGCATAAAGCCTTTCATCGTATTTCTTTCTTTTGTTGCGCAAAGCTGATTGAACACGTTTACGTCCAACTCCTATTGTTGGATAAGTGTTCAACGGCTAGCTAAAAACAGGCTGAATCTTTGCCCCTTTTTTGGCGAGAAACTTTTTTTTTCCCCCATAGTTCCAAAACCTTTCTTTCTCCGAAATTCTTTTTTCGCACTATTATATTGGTCCTTACATTCAGTCGCGCTAGGTCTTTCGCCATTAATTTCAACTTTCTTCACAGTGTAACATCTTTTTTTCCCCCTCTATTCTTTGTTATTTATTTTTCGAATCCTACCGAAGTTGGACGTTTGTAGAAAAAAGAGGATACCCCGGTTTTTGTTTCAAGGGCTCTTTCTTTTATTTTGGGTTGCGGGTGGCCATACAGCTGATGTAAGAGCACTATTTAGAAGTTTCGTCACATACTAACGGTCTATAGCACATGTTATAGAAATAAAGTGTGGCATTCATCTTCTCTTTCTGCTGACAGGTTGAAAAACATGTAAACAGGTAATTCCTCGCTTATGATGCTTTGTTTCCGAATGTTTTGGAATTCAGATAATAATTTAAAATGGTTTCAGCGTAAAATCCTTTTCTTATTTCATTTATTTATTCACCTAAGACCATAGATGTCGGAAGTCTAACACTAGGCAAATAAATTTTCAACCAAAAATTTAATTTTTTCAAAATTGTTTTAATGAAATTTACCAAGTACCTTATAGAGAGTAAACTCTTTTCTTTATATGAATTTTCTGGTTTTAAATATGGTTGTCTTGGATCAGGTACGGAATAAATAACCCCTTCAAGGGCGGTGGTTTATTTTTGGACCACCTAGTTTTTGTTTCTATGTGCCACAATGACACCAGAATTCTTAACGAAAATTATCATTTTATTAAGAATGTGAATCAAAGCTTTTGATTATTTTAAAATAAAAAATTCCTGTACCATTTACTCTTTTCGGCATTCTACAAATAGAAGTACTTTGCCCTGAAAGAAGGGCTTAAGAGATTTTGGCGTTTATGCCTAAGACCGAACAAAATATTTAAAAAATCAGGGTTCTCATTAGACACTGAATCTGCGTATCAATATTTTATAATAAAAATACTCACCTTATTTAATTAAAAGTTTTTTGCTATTAACCTGTTACCCGCTGGTGTTGCGTTTCCGTAACGGCAAAATCAATGCACATATTTAAGTTATTTATATACTCACCACTATTTTTCAATTAAAAATTTATCCTTACTTAAGACATCTAATTTTAAGATGAAATTTAGCGAAAATTATCTTTCAGAGATTGTGGTGGCAAACAAGGTTCAGCATATGTTTATAAATCTACTTACTTTTAATTCCCAAATGCCCCCAAAATTTTGGTGATTTTTTTTTCTTTTTGGCTTATTATATGTGTGAAATTTGCTTCAAATTTCCAGTGCCGTTCTTTCATTCCAACACTATAAGAAAGGCTCCTGAAAGGGATAAACTTGTTTTCGAAATATTTACCTAAGAATTGATAGCATCCGAAAAAGTGGTATTCCGATTTCCAAACAGCTGATTATTGCACTGCAAAAGCTATTCAGAAATGCTTCCGAAAATGACGAGCAGCTAATTATATTTTTTTACATAAATTCTTCGTTAAATTTGTAAGATAAATATTTTTCTAGTGTTTATAAAGGTAAAGGGAACGCTCTTCGGAATCTTGGGTGACTTGGAAGAGGTTATTATGTATTATTATTGTTCTTTGTTATAGTACATTTTTGTAGATTAAGAAGCATCTGCCATTTTTTACAGTATCCTTAAACATCCTTAAAATATTGTGAAATTCTGTCATGCCCCCTTTTTTTTCGACGCAGATTTCAGGTGAAATGAACTAGTTTCATGTGTACTCCTTGAAATTAATTTATGCCATTCTGTATTTCTGTGTGGACTTCATTTTTAAAGATTTTTCCATTCTCCAAGCCATTGAGAAAAAAAAATTCCCTTGAAAAACAGATAATAGTTATTTTAGTATTTCCATAAAACTTTGCTAATACTTGTAGGATAAAAATGTTTGA
The DNA here is from genome assembly GCA_964019185.1 of Maratus speculifer. NCBI lineage: Eukaryota > Metazoa > Arthropoda > Arachnida > Araneae > Salticidae > Maratus > Maratus speculifer. The sequence goes on from OZ025293.1 coordinate 53,293,292, forward strand.
CAGCAGTACTGATCAGCGTTGAAAAGTTAGTACGTTTCTTTATTATTAATTATTTAAAATATTTACATCAATTTCCGAAAAGTAACTAATTTAGTTTAATTATGGAATTAATGTCATTAACTATGTAACACTAGAACGCCGGGAAATTTTATGTAAGTTTTGTAAAAAATATTTCGAGCCGGAAAATGTATTTAAAATTATTATAGTTATTTATTTAATTTAATTAAGTGAAATACATTTATAACTTATTTTAAGAAAAAAATTCTGGTTCGAATCAAAAAATTGTCCATTGTTGTGTCAAATTGACACCTTTCCGGCGTTCTAGTGTTAAGGCACAAAGCATTTTCATTGCTAAGATGTTCAAATAAATGGCTGACATCGGTAATTGCGAACAAATACATTTGCAAATAATAAAAAATGAATTTTCACGTACATAATAAAATGGATTTTCTAAATTAAAATTCCGGTGTCGAGGTTGCATATCGGAGTTAAAGTTGCGTGGATTCGTGAAGAAACCATTGAGCGTTAAAGGTATAAATAGAGCAAATTTTCTATTTAAAAATTCTGGTGGGCATTTAGTATAAATAATAAAAATAAAATCGCGTTAATTGGAAATACTGATCAACTGAATCTCTAATTTTTTTTAATTCTGCATATTGTTGTAGACATTTCATTTTTATAAAAGATTTCTGAAATGGAACTTGTTTACAAATAATTCTCATTCTGCTGTTTCTTTAAACAGAAAACTTGACAAAGGAATAAACATTGCGATATTTTAGATAGCTTTTAATCAGTGGAAAATATTTTCTTCCACCTTTGTCAAGTTCTATTTCGATTTTTATGACGTTCTTTAATGAAGTGTAGAATAACAATAAAGATACCTCTATTAGATCGCTACAACTTTTAGCTCCACCATAGTTTTTGTGATTTGTCTTTTCTTCGCACTTATCTTTTGCATGGCTGCCAACTTCTACGCCTATTTAAAATCATATAAATATATTAAAAACGGAAATTTTATTTAATGATTGACAATATATACAGTTATACGTAACACTGCATATTTATGGGATGCATTTTACTAAAAGAATTTTGTGGTTCCAAACATGTTTATGTGATTTAAAAAGGCGTAGTAGTTGGCAGCTCTGCTTTTGTATGTGTTGTTTTGCGATCCAAATGTGGTTATTACATAGCCTAATAAAAAATGAAGCACTGGTATTCCAAGGACAAAATGTTCTTCTCAACCGTAAGACAGTAGCTGTTTTGTTATCTTTATTCTGTAAGTGATTTATCGCGTTTGTGATCAGGGGAGAGTTTTTTCGTGTTTCTTCAGTCGCCAGGCCTCATCTACCAAAGAGGTCGATTATCCCTTGAACTTCTTACCCGAAAGAAGCAGCATTTTAAATAGCTCTATTAGCCGCAAATTTCGAAAAGAACATTAGATAAGAAAACGTGCGAGCTGAAGCTAGACGACTCGAAGCCATTGAATTCTAACGAGCTCTCGATTCCGGGAAAATTATAACCGATTCCCTGAATTTTTTATTAATTACAGTTTTTCTTTTATAGTCTGAATTCTTTCAGGTTAACGTGAGCAAAGCAAAATCTCTTTCTCTCGCTTTTACGCTCATTATACGTGGGTGGCATGTAATTTTGCGTTGTTCTACTTATTGACTAAGTAATGTTGTTCACACGGATTGAATAATATTCCAGTCTTCAGAAATGGTTTGCAATCAAATTCGTAACTTGAGCACTTGTTTGCGTGGGACAAGGTTTCCATTCATATCCAGTACACTCCTTTAATCCTAAGCCAATATTTTATTGAGTGGCAAAATAACATTATTCTATTTGAAATCTTTGAAAAAATTTCACTCTGCATAATATAAAGTTCTTCGCTGTCGTATTTTCCTATTCCAGTGATTTTATGTTTAAAAAAAAATTAATCAATAGTTTACAACATAGTAATATGTTTGGATTACTAATAAACCCCCAGAATCATAATACCACAGGGGAAAACTGTTTTTTTTTTCTTTTCTTTTTTAGAGTTTGTACAATGGAAGACCCCTTAATACAATATTTTTCTGACGAAGCAATAATCATAGCTGCCAATTTTTGAGGGGTTTTCTTACCAATAAAATGTAATGAAAATTTTTGAGTTATTTAAACGCTGAAATTGCTTGAATTTTGGTAATTATATTAATTATAATCTTACATAAAGTTTTAGTGGTATGCTTAATCCATACAAGTTGGCAACTATGAATAATGGAACTCCTTTTTTTAAGAAGGGGAGGGGGGCTCCGAATCATCTTTTGCCCAAGAGCCACAGTTTGTTATGGGTATGGTGGTAAAATGTCACAAAATTTCAAAAGTACATAAGTAGAGGAAAAGTGTCTGTCCGGCCTCAGGAGGCGGTGCAGCGGTGCAGGTGCAGGTGCAAAGTGCAGCACCTCCTCCCGTGCACCTCCTCCCAAGCACTTACTCAAATGCACCATCTCCCGTGGACCTCCTCACGTAATTCTTCTCTTAGAGGAGGGTTCAAAGGACTTTTTTTTTTAATTTTCAGCGGGAACTTCAGGGAGTTAGAAATTTTTTACCATACTATAGTATGAGGGTGTTTTTTAATTTTAATGTGGGGACTTTAAAATTTTCGGTGTGTTACAGTACGTGGGGTATGTTTTTCGATTGAATTTTCCTGTTGTTCATTTAAAAAGGTAATCAAAAAGTAATCAAAAAATAAGAAATGAAGCAACTTTTTTTTTTCACCGTGTTTTAGATAAAAAGGTTAAGCGGGTATTTCAAGGACATAGAATTTTTTTGCTGATCAATAATATTAGGGTTTTTTTTAATTTTAATGTGGCGACTTAAAATTTTTCGATGAACTTTAGTTTAAGGATTTATTTTTTCGATTTTAAGCGGGAATTTCGGGTAGATTGATTTTTTTTTCACCATGTTTTAGATGAGGGATTAAGCGGGTATTTGGGGACACAGAATGTTTTTTTTTCTGTACTATTGTACGAGTGGTTTTTAATTTTAATGTGGCGACTTAAAAATTTTAGGTGCGGTTTAGTTTAAGGATTTATTTTTTCGATTTTAAGCAGAAATTTTGGGGAAATAGATTTTTTTTTTTTTTTTCGCTGTGTTTTAGATAAGGGGTTAAGCGGGTATTTCAAGGACATAGAATTTTTTTTTTTTTTTTTGTACTATTGTACGACGAATTTTTAATTTTAATGTGGTGATTTAAAATTTTTCGGTGAACTTTAGTTGAAGAATTAATTTTTTGATTTTAAGCGGGAATTTTCGGAAGATTGATTTTTTTTTCACCGTGTTTTAGATAAGGGGTTAAGCGGATATTTTGGGAAAAATTATTATTTTTGAGTACTGATACACGAAGGGTATTTTTTTTTTTTTTTTCGCGGGTTGATATTTTAACGAAGAACTAATTAAGGAGAGAGCATTCATGGTGAATTAATGAGTTAATTTTTTTTAAAGGAGTAATTTTGTTAAGATTCAGTTATTTTTCAATGTGTTAGATTTTTAAGCGGTAACAACTTTTAATGGGGAGACTTTAAAATATTTTTCGTACTAGCATTGAATCGCGCTCGTCGCCGTAACTGTTCGGAATATGTGGTTTTCTTCGAACCTTGGTGAAAATTTAATTTAATTGATTATTATTATTATTTTGTGTGTGTGTTGTATGTATGTGTGTGTATGTATGTTTATGTGTTGTACGCATGTATGTGTGTGAATGTATTTTTGTGTGTTGTATGCATGTGCGTGTGTTGTATGTATGTGTTGCATGTATGTGTGTGTATGTATGTGTTGTATGTATGTGCGTGTATTGTATGTATGTGTGTTGTATGCATGCATGTGTGTGTATGTATATGCGTGTGTTGTATGTATGTATTTGCGTGTGTTGCATGTATGTGTGTTGTATGTATGTGTATGTTGTATGTATGTGTGTATGTATGTATGTGTGTGTTGTATGTATGTGCATGTTGTATGTATGTGTATGTAAATTTTTCGTCGATAGGTGTGATCTTTAGCTGAAAGTGACCTAGGGTCAAAACTTTCACCCAGGAATCACCGCGGGGAGGCAGATCACATGATTCCCAAAATGCACACATTCACATACATTATTTCGAGCGATATTTTTTATCACCCATAGTATGCAATTGAATTTTTAGAATAATTAAAAAATAACTTCAAAATTTGAATGAGAATATGTTTCAAAATGGAATTTTACGTACTAACGTTTAATAACGCTCGTCGGTTTTAACTGTTTGGAGTCTGTCATTTTCCTTTCACCTTGGGAAACCTTGCGTCAATGTAGTTAGGATATTTCAGAAAGACCCCCCACTTTGGGTACTCTTTTAAACTAATTTTGTAATGAGATGTATTCGCGCGCGTCGGCCTAACTGTTTGGAGTATCAACATAAAATCATCAAATTAATACAAAATATTTCAAATAGTAAGAAAATGATTGATTAAAGTCACCAAGTAAGAACAAAATACTTCAAGCAATGAGAAAATAAATATTTAAAATCGCCATTTTAACATAAAATATTTCATTCAATAAAAAAACGAAAGATTAAATTCACCAAATAAGAACAAAATACTTCAAACAATGAGAAAATAAATGTTTTAAATCGACAATTTAACATTAAATATTTCACAAAATAAAAAACGAAAGATTAAAATCGCCAACTCAAAATGAAATCTCATGCAATTAGAATAAAAACATTAAAAAAAAATCGTCAAATTAAAAGATTATTCTTGTCTCACAATAAATAATGTGAAATACCTATTGAAAAATTCTAGTTGAAGAAAGTTTTCGTTCAAAATTTAATTAAAACTTCTAAAGATTTGGAATATCACATAAAAAGCTGTAAGTAAAAAAAATTTCGAAGTATCAACATCAAAGATTAATTTTTCTTATGAATTTTATAATGCTCTTCTAATAATTGACCTTGCAAAGAAAGATAAACAAACAAAGATTCACCATTTGCTTGATAAGACTCAACCCAGAAAAAGACGAATTCCCCAAAAATTACTCTTAATATTTGAATTCAGTCCAACATTAATCTCCCAAGGTTTTATATAAAAACTAACATGTAATCGGAAATACTTCAAATGAATTTACAATAATAATAACAATAATAATGTGTCAAAATTTTCTTTAGTAAGTTTATTTAATAAGTATATTATTAAAACTTGTCTCAGTAAGTAATCTGTAGTAAACATACTAAAGTTTAAACTATCCCACACGCATAACTATTCCTTAATTTTTAATTTAATTAATATCATTATCATATAAAATAATTATGAGCTGTAAGTGTAAGCAATTTTTATTATAAAGAGAACTTTTGACAAGGGTAATTTTTCACTGTTAGAACAATTTAAATATTAAAATAATAATAATAATAATTCTTCAGTAATTTTCAACTGATCTTAATGAATTTTAAGAGTATCTTTAAAATATAAATATTACATTTCTAGAAGACCAATCTTAATGTTATTTTAAAACTGTTCAACTCTTTTTAACACACTTTAGGTAAGTACAATAGAATATTAATATTTCCAACATAAATAAAAAATGACTAATTCATAATAAAAATGATTTTTAAGGAAGATGTGATTTATCATTTATTGCTATCAGAATCCGGATATTTTATTTGCAATTAAATTTAGGAATAAAACATAAGAAATAAATTGACTTACTTAGATTCGTTTTACTATCAACAGTCGAACACGTTAGAGACCATACTTCATAACCAGTCAGTGACAGTATACGGAAAGAATCAGACTGTTGAACCCCATGTCTTATCTTTTACGGTATTTTCCATTACTCTGAATCATGAGATAACTAAAAATGTCACTTTCAAATCTGAAATTAAGACTTATGTTAATGAATTTACTTTATTCATATGGAATATAATTAATATAAGATGCAATTAAAAAGGAACTTAATTTTTTTGATACGTCATAATTTAGAATTTAATTAAATCCTGAATATAATTTTTTAAAATCTTATTAATAGAATAGAATAGAAATTCTTTTCAACATTTTCAAGTAACACACATGTAATCGAATACTTAATAGATTATTTTTCTTAATGAATGTGTAATTAACATTTTTAAATGATTTTTTTAATTTAGTGTTTAATTAAAATTTTCATAATTAAAATAAATATATAAAATAAAAAAGAATTCTTTTCAAAATTTTTAAGAAACACCAAATTATTATTAAGCAATATTTCGAATAACTACAAACTTTAATCATGATGAGTCATCACTGTGAATGATATTCTCAAGTTTTTAAAAAGATTCTAAACATTTTTATATTAACAAAGAAAATCGACTACTAAATACCAACTATTAAAAATATTCTTTTCTTCTCATATGTTATAAAAACAAGTTTAAGTACCCAAATTTATTGATATATTTCATTGTGTGTTGGATCCTTCTTTACTAATTATCGTTAAAGTTATTCATTTACCAATGATTTAAACTTCACATTTTAAAGTTATTTTTATAATATACTAACATTTAATTATAATAGGTATAATTTTATTAAAAATACTGAATAAAATTAAATTTATACTATGTAAAAAATTAAAACACCATTTAAAAATATTAAACAATAACAACAAACTTATAATTAAGAGATGAATAAATATAAATATATGAATCACACAATAATAAAAAGAAATACTTAATCATTCATAAAAATTCTTCCCTTGAACATTCGCATGTATGTTAGTAAAAATATAACACTAAAGTTTTCAAAAATATTATAAGCATTTCCAAATTAACAAGTAAAATTAGCTATTAAATATCAAATAACGGATATACACTTTTTACACTCACATCTTACAATGCACTTAGTAACCAAATTTAATGATTTTTAAACATGTCTTCTTAATTTTTTTTACAATGAAAGACTATCACAGTTGAATATTTAGCTTTCTCTTCATAACTTTATCGAGAAATGTATAATGTATACCACACGATTTCATTAAATTAATCAATCACAATACAATTCAAACTTCTCATTTTCAATGTTTTATATACTAGTGTTTATCAAATAGCTGTTTATTCTGAACAATCATTACTTAGTATATTGATATAAAGATTGTGTTGAATGCTTTTTAAGTCAAATGGTGTGAGGGAAGGATATATGTGGATGAAAGTTATTAAATATAGAATCTTTAAAGCTTTCATAAAAATAAGAAAAAGAATTTCAGAACGCGATGGAATGCTGCATTTGTCGCCAAGGGCTTAGTTAAGATATGTAATTATGATGCAATCACATCATGAGCAAATTAGGAAAATTCAAAGACCATGAAATTGACGTGATTGCATTCACCCTGGAAAAGTTTATTACCTTTAAGTTGAGAAAGCCAACAAGTCCTATACAGTTGGTCTTTTTAGATTCATTTCAATTTTTGTCTATGTCATTAGAATTAACTCGCAGGTTTCGAACCCACAGTCATCCATTCATACTTCTCATTTTTAACACGCGACGCTAACCATTGGGTCATTAAGGCCTGTAATTCAGTAACTAAAAAGTAAGAAAGATCATCGAATGTGGTTACTTCACACATGCAAAAATAATTTTTATTGTGACTTAAAAGTTAAAAATCACGAAGAAAAGGAAAAAACCACATAGGTTTTGAATTACTTTGATTTTTTATGAGTAACCTCATCAGTTAAATAGACATTACCACTTCTTATGAATTACTACTTATGCTTAAATTTTCAAACACTTACTTATATGAAATGTATTATATTTTAGCTTAACCCTTTAACGTTCATTGGTTTCGCCACGAAACCACAAAATTTTAATTCCGATACGCAACACTGGCACCGGTATTTTTATATAAAAATATCCTTTTTATTTTGTATGTGAAAAATCACGTTTTCTTATTTAGAAATATATTTGTTCTTTATTACCGGTGTCATTCATTTATTTCGACATCTTAGCAATGAAAATGCTCTGATCGTTAAAGAGTTAACAGGGATAGCGTGATTACTTGTTAATGAGTTTAGTGTCATTAAAAAATTTTAAAATATCAAACGTTACTAATTAATTAAAAAAATACAAGTCAGTATTAAAGGTTTGAACAAATTATTAAAATAATTTTACAAAACTTTACAAATTATTTAAAAATGATTCACTAATATTTAATAATCGACAAATTTTAATGTTCACAATCATTTATGTGACTTAGGTTTTCTGTTTTAACTGTTAAGTTATTAGATTCCCCATTCAAGTACATCTCATTGATATGTTTTAATCAACCAACCAACCATTCAACTGTTTTCGCAAACAACTAGTATGTGAGTTACATTTTCAGTTTTAACTGTTAAATTATTACACCCTCCTCCCTCAATTTCATCTCATTGATTAGTTTTCAACAACCAACCACCCAACTATTTATCAACCCTAGCAACCAGGTATTTCTTTGCTCTAGTAACCAAAAAGCTTTCATTGACACATGAACAAAATTTTTACGATGCAAGACTTGTCATTTTTAATCGAAAAAACAATGACATATGTAATAATTTTTCCTTATTTAAATGAAACCTTTGCATGTGTATGGTAAAACTTATAAAATTCATTTAATACACAAATTTAAAGTCAACGGAGAAGATCTTCATACTTATTTTAGTATTTTACTAACATTTTACCAAATATCTTAAGAAATCAACAAAGTTTTAAATAATTATTTTAATAAAAATTCTCATTTGTAAGTGACGTTACTAACCTAACTTGAAAAAATTTACTTGTCAAAGCAGGTTTTGATTATTCCAGCTTCGTAATAATCATAAGTTTCATATGATAATCAACCTGTTTGGTTATTTCCCAGTACGGTTTTATAAAAGAAGTCTCACATGCAAATAACATAACTCAACTAACTTGAAAAAATAACTTGTCAAAGCAGGTTTTCAATATTTCAGCTTAGTAATATTCATAAGTTTTATATGATATTCAACCTATTTGGTTATGTCTCAGCATATCTTTATAAAATTTATCTAAAAAACCTTTAACATCAATGTTTAAAAATATGCGAATGATTCACTTAGTCTTTTATAGATGATTATTTTCACTTCTATTATTTAAAAAACATTTTTAAATAAAATTATTACTGATGCCAGTTTATCTCAGTGTTATGAAATGTTACTGCAAAACTTTTAATTCTAATTTTCACATTTTATTATTTCAAATTATTGTTTTCAAGTTGTACTAAAATTAGGAAAAAAACATTTAATTTTCATGCATAATTAAAATGAAATAGTTTAATAATAAAGACACATTTAACGTTGTATACTCACCTAATTCAACACTTTCGCAAATACACGTCCGACACACTCCAGGGTTTAGGAAGAAATGAAAGATTCAAAGTCCTTATCAGAAAATGTTATCAGATAATCTTATCTTAAGATATGTGACGTCATAGAACATATGACATCAACTGGTCACGTGATGTATATCATATGATCGGTGCTTTGTTAATTAATTAATCTTATTAATTAATTATTAAATAATAAAATAATTATCAATTATTCATTAATTAAATTAATTAATCTTATTGATTATTAATTAATCTTATTAAAATAATTATCAATTAATTCATTAATTAAATTAATGAATGAATTAATTGATAATTATTTCATTATGTAATAATTAATTAATAAGATTAATTAATTAACAAAGCATCGGTCATGTGATATACATCACGTGACCAGTTGATGTCATATGTTCTATGACGTCACATATCTTAAGATAAGATTATCTGATAACATTTTCTGATAAGGACTTTGAATCTTTCATTTCTTCCTAAACCCTGGAGTGTGTCGGATGTGTATTTGTGAAAGTGTTGGATTAGGTGAGTATACAACGTTAAATGTGTCTTTATTATTTAACTATTTACATTTAATTATGCATGAAAATTAATTGTTTTTTTCCTAATTTTAGTACAACTTGAAAACAATAATTTAAAAAAATAAAATGTGAAAATTAGAATTAAAAGTTTTGCATGCACATTTCATAACACTGAGATAAACTGGCATCAGTAATAATTTTATTTAAAAATGTTTTTTAAATAATAGAAGTGAAAATAATCATCTATAAAAGACGAACTGAATTATTTGCATATTTTTAAACATGGATATTAAAAGTTTTTTAGATAAATTTTATAAAGATATGCTGAGACATAACCAAATAGGTTGAATATCATATAAAACTTATGAATATTACTAAGCTGAAACATTGAAAACTGCTTTGACAAGTTATTTTTTCAAGTTAGTTGAGTTATGTTATTTGCATGTGAGACTTTTTTTTATAAAACCATACTGGGAAATAACCAAACAGGTTGATTATCATATGAAACTTATGATTATTACTAAGCTGGAATAATCAAAACCTGCTTTGACAAGTTAATTTTTTTCAAGTTAGGCTAGTAACGTCATTTAGAAATGAGAATTTTTATTAAAATAATTATTTAAAACTTTGTTGATTTCTTACGATATTTGGTAAAATGTTAGTAAAATACTAAAATAAGTATGAAGATCTTGTCCGTTGACTTTAAATTTGTGTATTAAATGAATTTTCCAAGTTTTACCATACACATGCAAAGGTTTCATTTAAGTAAGGAAAATTTATTACATATGTCATTGTTTTTTCGATTAAAAAAGACAAGTCTTGCATCTTAAAAATTTTGTTCATGTGTCAATGGAAGCTTTTTGGTTACTAGAGGAAACAAATACCTGATTGCTAGGGTTGATAAATAGTTGGGTGGTTGGTTGTTGAAAACTTATCAATGAGATGAAATTGAGGGGGAATGTAATAATTTAACAGTTAAAACTGAAAATCTAACTCACATACTAGTTGTTTGCGAAAACAGTTGAATGGTTGGTTGGTTGATTAAAACATATCAATGAGATGTACTTGAAGGGGGAATCTAATAACTTAACAGTTAAAACAGAAAACCTAAGTCACATAAATGATTATGAACATTAAAATTTTTCGATTATTAAATATTAGTGAATCATTTTTAAATAATTTGTAAAGTTTTGTAAAATTATTTTAATAATTTGTTCAAACCTTTAATACTGACTTGTATTTTTTTAATTAATTATTAACGTTTGATTTTTTTTAAATTTTTTTAATGACACTAAACTCATTAACAAGTAATCACCCCTCATAGCATGCATGTTCACAGTGACGTCACAATGACGTCACTGTGAGTCACTTTGGTCACATCACATCTGTGACGAAAATGCCACCACTCAGTGACGTCACATTGTGACTAAGATGTGACTTTCTAAAAAAATTTTCACAGTTTGTCACAATGTTAATGTCAAAGTAGTCACAAATGACACACTTTTTACAAATTGGTCACATTGTGGTCACAAAAAAGCCCTAAAACGGCCATAACGACTTCACATTTTAGTCACTGTGACTTCACATCGACGTCACGTGACATCACATCGACTATCGCTGGTCACAAAGTCACAATGTGACTTCACAACGACGTTGCAGTGACGTCACCATGTCTTACGGGCACACTATCCCTGGTAAGCTAAAATATAATACATTTCATATAAGTAAGTGTTTGAAAATTTAAGCATAAGTAATGATTCATAAGAAGTGGCTATGTCTATTTATCTGATGAGGTGACTCATAAAAAATCAAAGTAATTCAAAACCTATGTGGGTTTTTTTTCTTTTCTTCGTGATTTTTAACCGTTAAGTCACAATAAAAATTATTTTTGCATGTGTGAAGTAACCACATTCGATGATCTTTCTTACTTTTTAGTTACTGAATTACGGGCCTTAATGACCCAGTGGTTAGTGTCGCGTGTTAAAAATGAGAAGTATGAATGGATGACTGTGGGTTCGAAACCTGCGAGTTAATTCTAATGACATAGACAAAAATTGAAATGAATCTAAAAAGACCAACTGTATAGGACTTTGTTGGCTTTCTCAACTTAAAGGTAATAAACTTTTCCAGGGTGAATGCAATCACGTCAATTTCATGGTCTTTGAATTTTCCTAATTTGCTCATGATGTGATTGCATCATAATTACACATCATAAATAAGCGCCTTGCGACAAATGCAACATTCCATCGCGTTCTGAAATTCTTTTTCTTATTTTTATGAAAGCTTTAAAGACTCTATATTTAATAACTTTCATCCACAATCCTTCCCTCACACCATTTGACTTAAAAAGCATTCAACACAATCTTTATATCAATATACTAAGTAATGATTGTTCAGAATAATATATGGTCGTTGGCGCCAGCCAAAACGTTGTCGAAAGAGGCTAAAGTTGGTTAGCAGAAATGACTAATAATTTACTTTTAAAATAGCATTCTAATGCTTAAAAAAACAAAAAAAAAACAAAAAAAAACAATGAATTTTTGTTTTTGTTTTTATTCTTATCAAAATGTTCAATATAGTGATTTGAAAAGGAATAAGTAATGTTTAAGGGGAGAGGAGGGGGGAGTTTTTTTAATATTTTCTATTAATTGATAAATAAAATTTATGGGTTTCAGAAAAAATGAGTCCGAGACCGAGCTCTGCCTCATCTCTAATACTGACATTTAGGAAAAATGACTTCAAGCCGGACTCGACATGGAAGAAAAACAAGACTGGCTCGACCCAAATCGACAGAAAAATAAAGATCAGGACACGGCCCGGCTCTAAAAGTCAGAAGACTTGATCCAGCCCGACCCTAGGGTGGGCGATCGCCCCTTCGCCATCTCCAGCCCCTCTCCCAACTTAGATCCGCTTTGGCTGATTCATGAATAGATTCATGTCGGCGCGGCGCGGCCCGACCCGGGCCACGCCGTGCCGATCTTGAGTTTTAGCCCAAGTCCTATTCCATGAAGATCTCTCATGTTGGTTTGAAAACCTTTATGGTCCCAAGGGGGACCATATATTATAATATATTGCAATTTTATGAATAAATATATCTATATTATTTGTAAATTGTTTTATTATAGAATTAATGTTTAATTTCGATGGAATTCTATACTTAGTTCCATAATCCATTCATTTTTTCAGCGTAAAATCATCTACTGCTGAAAATAATCACCCATTTTCGACTTATTTTTTTTTCTTTATTGGAGCTCTTTGAAATCTACTCATCTAAGAGAAACAAAATTATTCTTATGTATTTATTGGATATGATCTTTTTAAAATTCCAAATTTTCGTAACAAAGTAAAGAAACAAAAAATCCTGATACTAAACTCCTTATCACTATTCCGAAATTGACTGGAGCAAATTCAGGCATTTTCAGTATTAAAACTATTACCTCTTAGTATGTATAGAAGCTATACATATATAAAGTTTCATTTTGGGGTTGAGGGAGGGGGGGGTGGCACATGATATCGTAATATATCTCTAAGAGGAGGGGGCTTTTACAGTATCGATTTCGTTTTTGATTCAAACCAAAATTTTTCTTCTTACTTTGTAATCTGGTCTTTGCACCAAAATAGTATGTTACTTTTTTACTGCATGCTATCTTTTTTTATGAAAATGCAAAGTTATTATTTAAATCATTAAATGATTATAAAATTATTTAATTCCAAAATATGGAATATTCGAGCGTTAGTCATTCTTATTCTTTTGTCACATGTGTATGCATTATATAATCAACTGTTCTACAAACCCTACGCTAAGTATGTTTGAAATGATACTTGTGTTTACTAGTAAATAAAAGAAAAGAATATTGTTTCTCCAGTTTGTTTTTAAGAAGTACTGTCTGTCCCATTCCTTACGGGTAGAAGTGCAATAAGACATTTTTACTGTTGAATGCATTATGTAAGAAAAATGTATTATTAACTACTCTTAATAGTACTATTTATTTTAAATGTTTTTTGATATAAAGTTATTTCATACATAAACTGATATTCTATTGACTTTTCTTCATTTGAATCAATAAAGTAATGTGAAAATAAATGTAAACATATTTGTATATCCCTCCAAACAAAAGAAAAAAAAACCCTCAAAAAATCTAAAGAATATTTATACATTGATACCGACATCATTACTGGGGAGTGGGGGAGGGGTGGGGTCCGAGATGATAACGCATGATATCGTACGGGAAAGAGCAGGTTCAAAATTATACATAAACGTGAGAGACATAAACATGAGAAAAAAAGACAAACAAAATTTTCCTTTTTCATACCCTTCGTTCTGGCACCTGGGACACATGCCTTCTCGCTCCCCTCCCTTTAGTTTCTGCCCTGAATGAAACACTGTTTAGCTATTACTGGCAACTTTACTGTTTGTAATTATCAGTCCATGACTGACTCAAGATGTGAATTCGAATTATAAAGCAAGAAATGCATTGGTGTCTAAACTTTGAAGATACTTTTCACGTGCTCATTAAAATCTGCAGATTTTATAATAATAGAAAACTCTTAGTTTGAAACCGCAAAAGTGTTTCGAATACCCTTTGAGTGTAGTGCAACAGAATAGTATAAGAGAATGTATTTTAGTATAACAGATGATCGTTTACAAAAATTAATATAAAAGTTAAATCGAAGTATGTATACCTATTTTTTTAATTAGATGAAATTCGTATAATTAGAAAAACATTTTGTGTAACGACTTAATTACACTCTGTTTTATATGAAAATAAAAAGTTTTGGTTAGAGGCACAGAGAGCCAACTTGGGCGACACATAATTAATTGCACGTATAATTAATTAATAACTATGCATATTTTTATGTATGTATTATTTATTTATTTTTTAAATTGACATTTTTATTTTCGATTTCGGCAAAACAAAAGACGAAGAAGAAAAAGAAGAAAAAAAAAAAAAAAGCTCAAATTAATGAAACTAGAAGCATAAAAGTTAGAGAAAGGGGGGGGGGACTTATGACGTAAGCGTGTACTAACAAAAGATTTTTAAAAATCCCTGGTCCCAAAGAGGGTTAAAGAAAGGAAGGGGGTCGAAAATTATACACTTTATGGCCATCTTATTATATTTATTATACGGAACCCTCTAAATATGAGTAATACTTACATTTGACCGTTTATTTTTTATGAATGTCAAAAAGTCGCCCTGGAACTCGAAGAATTTTTTAAAAAAAATTAATTAAAAATTCAAAAATTGCTTGGTGAATTCCGAATACATTTTATTCAAAAGAGAATAAAATTTGTACTGAGCTAAAAAAGAAGTGAACTCGAAACATTTTTAGTAATATGGAAACACCGCTGTATAGCGCGCACAGAAGAGAGAGAGGGGGGGCGGAGGGATAAAGAACAATAATAAAAAAATAATAAAGGTTTGGTTTTATTTTTGTCGAACGATTATCTACACTAGGGTTATAGTCCATGGGGGGGGGGGTGCCCATCGTGGGGGGGTCTTTCAAAGGGAACCTAACCCGTATTTACGCAAGGTTCGAAGAAAACCACGAAAACTCCGAACGGTTAAACCGACAGCCGCGATTGGGTTCGAACCCAGCACCTGCCGTCTACCAGTATAAAGGTCAGAACCTCTCGGCCACTGGTGGCGCATAAAAAAAAGAAAGGGAGAAAACGCATAAAGAATATGAATGTTTCTCAAATTCAAATTGGTAAACGCTTAAAAAAAATATTTCATTTTTTAATAAAAACAAAAGATTTTGCACAAAAAGTTAGCCAAAGTTGGTGTTTTAAAAATCACAAACCGAAAAACCGGAAATTCTATGAGTAATTTCCGGTTTGCGACAACGTAAGTAAGGAAATAAAACTGCCGCTCTGAGAAAACAATCGCTTATAACTCAAGGTGTAATTCAATTATCAGAAAATTAAAAACGATTACAAATCACTTATAATCAATTATAAACAGGTCTGCGGAGACGGTGGGAAAAATGGCCGACTCCGACTCGGGAAATTTTAACTACTTCGATTCCGAATCCGGGCTGGCTAATATACTAGTGTTGCTGTTGGTTGAAATTAAAAGAACGCAAAAAAAAAAAAAAAAAAAAAAAAAAAAAAGCGGAACTTTTAATATTTTGGCATTAATTAAGTTCTGTTGTAGGAGAAAAAAAGTATTTTCCGTTTTACTAATTTTTAGGTAGATTTCGTATGAAATACTACCTATTGCATTGTCTCCCATGTTGGAATTTCTGAAAAATTTTTGCGGATCTACACGAATCATGACTCCTAGACCCCAAAACTACCATCAGTGAAAAAGTTTATATATATATATATATATATATATATATATCTATCTATCTATCTATCTATCGGTGTATATCACTTTCTTCTAGACACGATAACTTCCATAATTATGCTCAGATCTTCATCAAACTTTTACATAAAATCAAGGGGCATAAAATCTCGGTTAAGTTCGTTAATGGGCAAAATCGGACCAAGGGGGTGGAAGTTAGGAGGGTTTTTGTGAAAACAGAAAAAACGCGATAACTTTTTAATTAAAATAGATATCGAATCAGTTTAAAGTTTATATTACTTCTAAAAAATGAGGAAAAAGTTTATGCGTGACAGATTTTTGATAAAGTTAAAAGTGGGCTCAAGGGGCGAAAAAAACATGGTTTTTGGGAGAAAAAAATTCATAACTTCGTCAATTCTCAAGATATCAAATCCAACTAAATTTTATATAAATGTACTCAATATTATCTAAAACTTTTGTATTTACAAGTTTTTGATAGGACCAATTTTTACCGATGAAAAAAATTAAAAACGAAAAGAAAAAGGGGGGAGGAAAAAGAAAAAACCCATAACTTACTCAATTCTTAAGCAATTAAATCTAATTAAATTTATTTTACATCTTCACAATAATATCTACAACTTTTATATTGACAAGTTTTTCATAGAACCAATTCTTATAGCAAAAATAAATTAAAGAAAAATAGGAGTTGGAGAAAAAAACCTCAAATCCAAACTGCTTATATTCTGACTCATTTTAAAATTCATTTTTGATTTTAAACGCATCCAAATGACAGATCCTCTTATTTAGCAACTATATAACGCGACGTATTGGCCAATTTTTTGATAAAGGCAGGATATATTTTTAAAAAGGCTGCCAAAAAAGGTATTTTGAACAGATTTCCCGAAGTTTTCATCATTAAAATATTCATTAAGTATAACAAATTGCGTTTTTTATGAGTCATTTTTAAATTCATTTTTGTTCTCAAACCCATCCAATTTACAGGTCCTATTATTTAGGAACTATATAACTTGACGTATTGGCCGGTTTTTTGATAAAGGCAGAATATATTTTTTAAAAGGCTGCCAAAAAGGGTATTTTGAACAGAATTTCACGAAGTTATCGTGATTAAAATTTGAGGAAATTTAAGAAATTGCGTTTTTACCGAGTCACTTTTAAATCTTTTTTTGTTCTCAAACGCATCCAATTTACAGGTTCTCTTATTTAGGAACTATATAATGTGACGGAGTGGCCAGTTTTTTGATAAAGGCAGAATATATTTAAAAAAAGGGTGCCAAAATGGGCACTTCGCACAAAATTTCCCAAAGCGACATGATTAATGAACTGTGGGTATTCAAATAACAAATTGGTTATTTTATGACTCATTTTTAAATCCAATTTTGCTCTGACACACATTCAATTGACAGTTTTTTGTTACTTAGGAACTATATAATGTGCGTATTCGTCGATTTTTTGATAAAGGGTGAATATATATATTTTAAAAGCTGTCAAAGTAAGCACTTCGCAAAAAAAATTCCCAAAGCGATCATGATAAAAGAATTGAGGTTGTATTCAAATAACAAATTGTTTATTTTATGACTCATTTTTAAATTCAATTTTTCTCTCAAACGCATTCAATTGACAGTTATTTGTTATTTAGGAACTGTGTAATGTGCCGTATTGGTCAGATTTTTGATAAAGGCTAAATATATATTTTAAAAAAATCTGTTAAAGTGGGCACTTTGCACAAAATTTCTCAAAGCGATCTTGATTAAAGAATCGTGGATGTATTAAAATAATAAATTGGTTATTTTATGACTCATTTTTAAATTCAATTTTGCTGTCAAACGAATTTAATTAACAGTTTTTTGTTATTTAGGAACTATATAATGAGCATATTGTTCAATTTTTTAAATAAAGTAAGAATAAAATCCAAAATATAATGCCAAAATGGGCATTTGAGTAGAGATAGGCATTTTTTTATTTTTTTGAGATGAAAACTTTTCGAAATCTACCTCCGCCTATAGGCCATGCCGAAAGGGATTTTTTAATTTCGCATTTCGCATCCCACAAACCCAAAAAATCCAACTATCGAAATCTAAAGAAGAAAACAATACTGAAATTTTACTTTTTTGGATCCATGGATTAGGAAAGCGGGAAAATTTTACAATTTTGATGTTAAATAGTGCCCTCCGACTCTTTTTTCAAAAATGGGTTGGACTCCGACTCTGCAACCCTGATTATAATCAAGTACAATGATTTTACATTTAATAATGTGTCAGAAAATGGGGCAAAAATTTTCGCGTCGTTAAATGGGATTTTTTTTTTTTTTTTTTTTTTTTTTTTTTTTTTTTTTTTTTTGAGAATTTATAAAATCTAATCAAAAAATGCCTGAGCAATTCCATCTCAGCTCAGGCAGGGCATGTCAAATCACCATCACAGATTTTTTTCAAAAAAATTCAGTAGTTAGAACTAAGTGATTTATAAAATTTCCTAAAAGGATTTTTCCCTAAATTTTTTTTTCTCTGATTACAGCACTTTAAAATTCATGATAAAATTGGCAGTTTTCAGAAAAACTGAAAAACGCTTCATTTGCGAAATGAACGCAATACCAAACATATTCAACATATTCAGTCAATTTATTTTTTATAAAGAGTTATTAATATGAATTTTACTTTGGCATAGTTTTAAAAAATATAGTGACATTTTTACTTAATTAAAAAAATTAGATTTTAAGTAGAAAAAATATAATTATTAGTGAATTTAAGATTTTTTTTCTGAATGAAAAAAAATATTTTAAAGCTAAACATTGATGGCAATCCAAAGACCTTTAATGGGAGTTTTACAGCAAATTTTATTTTAACTCTAAGGTGCTTACAACTTTTGTAATTCAATTTTAAATTATGCAAAATTTTGTAAAATCACTACTTTTGAAATGCAATTTCTCAAAAACACCATTTTTTAAAAATCTGATAATATTCTCAATTCATACCTTATTAGTCTCTAATAAATACCTTACAAGCAAATCGTGTGTTTTTGCTTAGAAAATTTTATATGATTTTTTGAAAATAACATGATGTGTGTATTTTTCAACAGACCACAAAGGCAAGCTCTTCCTTGTTTAACCGAACTTGTAATGTAATTAATATTTCAAACTAAAAAATACATCACTAGTACATAATTATTACTGTTAAATTATAGCTAATCATTTGCTTAAATTTAAAATTGCGTAAAATACAGACAATAATAAAATTAGTATTGATCATATGTCATTTCATTCCATACTCATAAATGTGCTAAATTCATCTACAGTGTGTTAAATATTTTGTTATATAGTATGGATATAATATATTAAAATGCAAATACATACATTACAACTGAATTAGATTTTTTTTCAAGTTTAGTTTTTTTCCAATTAGTTTTTTTTCCCTCAGAAAACCAGAAGATCAAGCTTTTTCTTATTTCTCTGTATTTATAATAATATTTTTTACTGAAAAAATAATATATGCACATTATTATGGCAGATAAATATAAGCTAGTCTTCAAAAATTCCTATTCATAAAATTAAATAAGCCAAACCCCTTTACAAAAAATCTGCGCTTGTGATGCATTTTGACTTTGCTGAAAATTACTCACTAATACTGCCAAATGAAGTACAAAGCTACCACTGGCAGAATACTCAGATATCGTTAGTTACCTGCACAGCATACTTTAGAGAAGAAATAAAGAGTTTTATCATAGTTTCTGATGATTAACTCATGATACAGCTCATGCTGTTTGTGACTTAGAAAAAGTAAAAAAAGAATTATTTAAGTTGTATCAATTACAAACACTGGAATCACCTGTGTATATATCAGATGGAGCTGGAGCACATTTTAAAAACAAGTATCAGTTTTATGAATTGCACAAAAATAAAATTGTACTGAAGTAGAGGATATTTTCAGGTACCGGCCATGTTAAAAGTGCATGTAATGCTATTGGGGACTGAGACAAGCACAATGCAACAAAATTTAATCTCCAAAAGGAGCCAATAAAAGCTATCGAAAATTCTGTCTCATTTGTTGCTGAACTATCTTTGCTAAAAAATAACATTCTAGTCCATCCAGACAGAAATATTATTCAATCCTATAGAACTAATAATGAGAAAGAATATGCTAATGCAAAATCTATTGTTGGCATTAGATATAACCATTGTAGGGTGATTGTAAATAATGAAAATTATATGGAACAAGCAAGTAAAAATGAATTGACAAAAGTTGAAACCTTCAGCCAAATGAAAAGACAATATTCAATACATAGTTTCCAAATCGGTGATTTCATTGGATGCATTTATGAAAATAATTGGTGGATAGGACAAATCAATGGTATATTAATCACAAGAACTAAATGACATTAAAGTATCATTGATGTACCCAACATGGTCCATAGATAAAGCATTCCAGCGGCCAAAAGAATCTGGAAAGAAAAAATATGAATGTGCATTACCATTGGAAAATGTGCTTCTAGAAACACAAAAACCAGTTACAATAGGACAATCTGGGCGACTTCATACCTTCAACGATAAGGAGTTGAAGTTAATTTAAGAAACCTTTACTACCTAATTCTTCTGTTATGTATGTATTTGCACATTAATATATTATATCCATACTATATAACAAAATTTTTACATACTGTAGATGGATTTAACACATTCATGAGTATGGAATGAAATGACATATGATCAATACTAATTTTATTATTGGCTGTATTTTACGCAATTTTAAATTTAAGCAAATGATTAGCTATAATTTAACAGTAATAATTATGTACTAGTGATGTATTTTTTAGTTTGAAATATTAATTACATTACAAGTTCGGTTAAATAAGGAAGAGCTTGACTTTGTGGTCTGTTGAAAAATACACACAACATGTTATTTTCAAAAAATCATATAAAATTTTCTAAGCAAAAACACACGATTTGCTTGTAAGGTATGTATTAGAGACTATTAAGGTATGAATTGAGCATATTATCAGATTTTTAAAAAATGGTGTTTTTGAGAAATTGCATTTCAAAAGTAGTGATTTTACAAAAATTTGCAAAATTTAAAATTGAATTACTAAAGTTGTAAGCACCTTAGAGTTAAAATAAAATTTGCTGTAAAACTCCCAATAAAGGTCTTTAGATTGCCATCAATGTTTAGCTTTAAAATATTTTTTTTCATTCTGAAAAAAAATCTTAAATTCACTAATAATCATATTTTTTATACTTAAAATCTATTTTTTTTAATTAAGTAAAAATGTCACTATATTTTTTAAAACTATGCCAAAGTAAAATTCATATTAATAACTCTTTATAAAAAATAAATTGACTGAATATGTTGAATATGTTTGGTATTGCGTTCATTTCGCAAATGAAGCGTTTTTCAGTTTTTCTGAAAACTGCCAATTTTATCATGAATTTTAAAGTGCTGTAATCAGAGAAAAAAAAATTTAGGGAAAAATCCTTTTAGGAAATTTTATAAATCACTTAGTTCTAACTACTGAATTTTTTTGAAAAAAATCTGTGATGGTGACTTGACGCATATCAGTATTGTCTGCCTGAATTGAGATGGAATAGCTCGCCTTGAACACACGTTTTCTCACATCTTTCCTAGAAAATCGTTTTAAAAATCGAAAAACCGGAAATTCATCATACCATTTCCTGTGTGCGACAAAGTAGGCAAGGAAATAAAACCTCCGCTCTGAGAAAACAACCGCTTATAACTCAAGGTGTTATCCAATTTTCTAAAAAATTTAAAAAAAAAATAACCCGCCTGATTACAAATCACTTATGATCAACTATAATCAGGGATGCGGAGACGGTGGGAGAAATGGCCGACTCTGAAAATTTTAACTACTTCGACTCTGACTCTAGGCTAAGCTAATATACTAGCGTTGCTTTCTTAGAACCTTGGAAGAATACAGGGAAAACAAAAAATACTTTCCGTTTTTCCTAATTTTTTTAATTTTGCATCCCACAAACCCGAAAAATCCAACTATCGAAACCTAAAGAAGAAAACAAAACAGAAAATTTACTATTTCGGACTAGTGGACTTGAAAAGGAAAAAAAAAATACAATTTTGATGTTAATTCGTGTCCTTCAGCGCATAAAAATTTAGATTGAATTGAAAAAAAAAATAGATAAATAAATAAATACATATATAAATAAAGATGAAAATTTTACTAGTTCAGAAAAAAAAAATCTTACAATTTTTAATTAAAATCGGTTTTTATCTACTGTGTACGCCGGACAGTGTATTGGTAATCTGTAACTTGGGTAGCCCAAAAATTACAATAATAATCTCTTTTATGGATTTAAAATTACATATCATTCTGTTTAATTTCACTTCAAACTGTCTGAAAACATAAGCCGGAGTTGAAGTCGGATTGTATTTTAGTGACTGACATTTTTTCACAAAAAAATGTGCCCGACTCCGACTCCGCTGACCTGATTATGATCAAGTGCAATGATTTTATGTATAATAATGAGTCAGAAAATAGGGCAGAAATTTTCGCGTTGTCAAAGAGGATTTTTTTGAGAACTGGTTTAAATTTTATAAAATCTATTCAAAAAATGTCTTGAGCGCGCACATTTTTTCACATCTTTCTTAGAAAATTGTGCATGTCAGTTGTATGTGTTTTTTGTAAGCAAGATGAGCTAAATAATAATACAAAAAAAAATAATAATAATTCCATGAGCATTTGAGGCTGTTGAAGAAGTTCTTAAATAAGGCATTTTTTTAGCAGTAACCAAACCCGAAAATTAGCATATTTTAACTTATATTTTAGACAATTTAGTGCACTGTAAATGCTATTCCAGCTTATCAAAGAAAGGTTTCACAAGCAAAAATCGCTAAATTGTTTTCCTGTTTAGAAAAAAAAATGATCATTCAGATGCTACTTCAGTCAAACGAAATTATCCATTCGCTAATTATGTATGTATAATTAAACTAAAAATAAATAAATAAATAAATAAATAAATAAAATAAAAATATTGAAATGCAACTGATATATATATTTATTTAATTTCTTCCATAGGATTTATATTAGCGAATGAGTCTTTAGAGCAAGGGTTTTTTTTTTTTTTTTTTTTTTTTTTTTTTTTTTTTCAGAAAAACTTTGTACAATAAAAATTGCCTCTTACAGAAAGCAACTTACAAATAGTGACCCTACAGTTCCTTTGTCTGAGTGATCCTCTTTTCCCCACCACAACACCAAAGTCAAAGGTCAACTCCGGTGGCTCTCCTCACAGATACTGCCTATTCAGCGTAACTTATTTTTTTTTTTTTCCCAAACGGAAGTAAGAAGGTTACCAGAATTTGGAAGAATCTTTCAATCTGTAGTAGAATTTTACTAATAAAATCATATTTTGCGGAAACAAAATGTCTTATTGAGAGATATTTCATATAATATCCTGTAAGAGGTATCCCATAATACATTTATAAGAGAGATAATAATAACAATTGACAGGAAAATAGGTAAAAACTAAAAAAATAATCGCTTGCTTGTTCTTTACGAGTAAGCGACGGTACTCCTAGGTCCACCTATGTATTTTTGCCGGAACTAATGTCAGAAATTTAAAATTTTAATTTAAAAAAGAAGGCCGTAGTTTTCTTTTATGAAATTTTGCCAAGTTAAAGAAATAAGTTATATAAATTACCCCAAAAAATTTTGAACAAATTGGTTGAATAGCAAATGAGAAATACTGTTTGTAAGAATATAGTATGGAGAGAATAGGACAAAATAACACTGACGGTTATTCTTAATGAATGTCACAAAGACATGGTAATTTGTCATCAAATTACTTTTTAGTTAAATATTTTTTCTTTAAATCTTTCTAGAAAATATTATTTAGTTTAACACTAGAACGCCCGGAAAATTTTCTGAAGTTTCAAAAAAATATCTCACACCAGACTTTTTATTTTAAATTATTTAAATCATTCAATGAATGTGTTTCTTTTTTTTTTTTTTTTTTTTTTTTTTGTGCTTTTTAGATTTAAGTTATTTTAGGAAAAAATTTCTGGCTCCAATTCAAATTTAATCATTTGGTTGGAGTCTGATCGACTCCATTTTTAATAGAAATTTATTGGTCTAATGTGCGTGCATTAGATTATTTTCAAATTAATTTTCTATAAAATTGGTTGAAATAGCCACTAATTTATTTTTGATGTGTCATTTATTTTATTTTCTTTACCCATTGGCGCAATTCTCATTCTTAGGTCCAGGATTGCCTGTTTGATCTCAATTTTTATCCCGAAATTTGACTTTACACCAGAACTTTTAAGAACTTTTACTTTAAGTAATCAAGAAAAAATTGACATTAAGTATATCTGGAGATACTTTAAGAATTTTCGGGTGTGAAGCCAATTTTTTTTTTAAATAAAAGTGGATTCTAAACTGGCAACCCTCGTTGGGTTGATATTCGTGCATTGAACTGAGTTTCCAATAATCCGTTTTTTGAAATCCAGTAATTTTTTTACAGAGAAATTCTTTTCGGTTTCTCCAACTATCGCAAGAAAAACGCTCGTCCGGGTATATTTCTAACAAATGTATAAAGAAGATTTTGCTTTAAATAAAAGTCGTGATCAAAAAACGGACCTAGTAGGAGCCACGATTGAACATACAAGATGTCTTGGTTGATAAATGTATAAATTCAAGGATCTTTCGTAATAACATTTACACCACCATTATAATATTCAGCCTGTAAAACTGCATATATATTTACACCTTCTTTATTTCGAGGGCTTGAAGTTAAAATAACTTATTCTTCTATTATCTAATTAACTCTTCACATAAATTATGAGAATTAGTTACCATATTACTTTTTTGATTGGTATTCATTTTCTTAAAATGTGCGTTGACTTATTTTAAGAGTAACCGTCAGTGTTATTTTGTCCTATTCTCTCCATACTATATTCTTACAAACAGTATTTCTCATTTGCTGTTCAACCAATTTGTTCAAAATTTTTTTTTTGGTGATTGATATAACTTATTTCTTTAACTTGGCAAAATTTCATAAAAGAAAAGTACGGCCTTCTTTTTTAAATTAAAATTTTAAATTTCTGACATTAGTTCCGGCAAAAATACCTAGGTGGACCTAGGAGTACCGTCGCTTACTCGTAAAGAACAAGCAAGCGATTTTTTTTTTAGTTTTTACCTATTTTCCTGTCAATTGTTATTATTATCTCTCTTATAAATGTATTATAGGATACCTCTTACAAGATATTATATGAAATATCCCTCAATAAGACATTTTGTTTCCGAAAAATATGATTTTATTAGTAAAATTCCACTACAGATTGAAAGATTCTTTCAAATTCTGGTAACCTTCTTACTTCCGTTTGGAAAAAAAAAAAAAAAAAAAAAAGTTGCGCTGAATAGGCAGTCTCTGTGAGGAGAGCCAGCGAGTTGACCTTTGACTTTGGTGTTGTGGTGGGGAAAAGAGGGTCATTCAGAGACAAAGGAAGGAACTGTGGGGTCACTATTTGTAAGCTGCTTTCTGTAAGAGACAATTTTTATTGTACAAAATTTTTCCGAAAAAAAAAAAAAAAAAAAAAAAACCTTACTCAAAAGACTCATTTGAGTCTTACTCATAAGACTCATTCGCTAATATAAATCCTATGGAATAAATTAAATAAATATATATATCAGTTGCATTTCAATATTTTTATTTTTATTTTATTTTATTTATTTATTTATTTTTTTTTAGTTTAATTATACATATATAATTAGCGAATGGGTCTTTTCGTTTGACTGAAGTAGCATCTGAATGATCATTTTTTTTTCTAAACAGGGAAACAATTTAGCGATTTTTGCTTGTCAAACCTTTCTTTGATAAGCTGGAATAGCATTTACAGAAAGATTACCAATATACTGTCCGGCGTACACAGTAGATAAAACCGTTTTTAATTAAAAATTGTAAGATTTTTTTTTTTCTGAACTAGTAAAATTTTCATCTTTATTTATTTATATATGTATTTATTTATTTATCTATTTTTTTTTTTTCAATTCCATCTAAATTTTTATGCGCTGAAGGACACGAATTAACATCACAATTGTAATGTTTTTTCCTTTTCAAGTCCACAAGTCCGAAATAGTAAATTTTCTGTTTTGTTTTCTTCTTTAGGTTTCGATAGTTGGATTTTTCGGGTTTGTGGGATGCAAAATTAAAAAATTAGGAAAAACGGAAAATATTTTTTGTTTTCCCTTTATTCTTCCAAGGTTCTAAGAAAGCAACGCTAGTATATTAGCTTAGCCTAGAGTCAGAGACGAAGTAGTTAAAATTTTCGGAGTCGGCCATTTCTCCCACCGTCTCCGCATCCTTGATTATAGTTGATCATAAGTGATTTGTAATCAGGCGGGCTCATTTTTTTTTTTAATTTTTTAGAAAATTGAATAATATCTTGAGTTATAATCCGATTTGCGATTTTTAAAACTATTTTCTAGGAAAGATGTGAGAAAACGTGCGCTCAAGGCATTTTTTGATTAAATTTTATAAAATTCTCAAAAAAAAAAAATCCCATCTAACGACGCGAAAATTTCTGCCCCATTTTCTGACACATTATTAAATATAAAATCACTGTACTTGATTATAATCAGGGTTGCAGAGTCGGAGTCCAACCTATTTTTGAAAAAAGAGTCGGAGGGCACTATTTAACATCAAAATTGTAAAATTTTCCCGCTTTCCTAGTCCATGGATCCAAAAAAGTAAAATTTCAGTATTGTTTTCTTCTTTAGATTTCGATAGTTGGATTTTTTGGGTTTGTGGGATGCGAAATGCGAAATTAAAAAATTAGTAAAACGGAAAATATTTTTTTTTCTTTCAAAACTCCAACAGAACTTAATTATTCTTTAGATTTCGATAGTTGGATTTTTTGGGTTTGTGGGATGCGAAATGCGAAATTAAAAAATTAGTAAAACGGAAAATATTTTTTTTTCTTTCAAAACTCCAAAAGAACTTAATGCCGAAATATTGAAATTTCCGCTTTTTTTTTTTTTTTTTTTTTTTTTTTTTTTTGCTTCCTTTCAATTTCAACCAACAGCAACAATACACTCTCAAAAAAATTTCCGTCTTTTTACAGAAAATGTACTGGCAGCACTGCTGCCAGAAATTGTCTGTATATTGACGACTTTCCGTTTTATTTTTTTCTCCATCAAAAGAGGAAAAATATCCGTCACTTGAAAAAAGTTTGGAAAAATCAATGCGGAAGAGGTGGGGATCGAACCAAGGACCCCAGGATTACAAGACCAACGCGCACCCTCGGCGCCAGGATTGCTTGTGAAGATTTTGCTTTAAATAGAAGTATTCATTTCATATGGGTGTGGTTTGGTGTATTTCGTTAAAAAGCTTTTAATTTTGCAGTTAATCTCGGAAAGACTTCATCTTTAATGAAACTGTGGCTGGGTTTTTTTTTACGTTTAGTATTAATATGGTATAAAAATGTGAATTTTAAATATATTACGTAGATTGTTAGAGAAAAAACATGGATGTTTTATTTTTATTCGATAAGTTTTTTTTTTTAATAATATCAATTTTTTTTTGCATTTTATTTTTTAAATGTGTTCACTTAAAGTATATTTTATATGCGAATATTTATCATAGAAATAACTTAGTATATTGAACTTTATTCAACTTATCCAACTTTGAATAACAGATTGTGAGAATTTTTGAACGAATAAAGAAAGTAATTGTTATTTATTTTTAAATTCGAAAACATTTTTGTCTTTTAAAACTAAATTAGACATTTTAATCGATAGAATATTTTTGTTTTTCATTTTAAAAATAAATTCGAATTTATTACTAACAGACCCAATGCGCATGCGTGCTAGATATAAACGGAAACGTTTCCTCATTTTTCGACTTTCGGAATGAACTCACAGAACAAATACGTCTTTTGGGAAAACAGAAGTTATTTGTGAAAAAATAACGATAACTTAGTGTATATTGACGAATTTTTCTGACAGTGTAGTATATTAGCCAGCCCGGACTCGAGGTAGTTAAAATTTACCGAGTCGGAGTCGGCCATTTTTCCCACCGTCTCCGCAGACCTGTTTATAATTGATTATAAGTGATTTGTAATCGTTTTTAATTTTCTGATAATTGAATTACACCTTGTGTTATAAACGATTGTTTTCTCAGAGCGGCAGTTTTATTTCCTTACTTACGTTGTCGCAAACCGGAAATTACTTATAGAATTTCCGGTTTTTTGGTTTGTGATTTTTAAAACACCAACTTTGGCTAATTTTTTGTGCAAAATCTTTTGTTTTTATTAAAAAATGAAATATTTTTTTAAGCGTTTGCCAATTTGAATTTAAGAAACATTCATATTCTTTATGCGTTTTCTCCCTTTCTTTTTTTTTATGCGGCACCAGTGGCCGAGAGGTTCTGACCTCTCAACTGGTAGATGGCAGGTGCTGGGTTCGAACCCAATCGCGGCTGTCAGTCTAACCGTTCGGAGTTTTCGTGGTTTTCTTCGAACTTGCGTAAATACGGGTTAGCTTCCCTTAGAAAGACCCCCTTACGAAGGGCACTCCCCCCCCATGGACTATATCCCTAGTGTAGATAATCGGTCGACAAAAATAAAACCAAACCTTTATTTATTTTTTTTTTATTATTATTCTTTATCTCTCCCCCCCCCCCTCTCTCTTCTGTGCGCACGCTGTGCAGCGGTGTTTCCATTTTACTAAAAATGTTTCGAGTTCATTTCTTTTTTAGCCTAGTACAAATTTTATTCTCTTTTGAATAAAATGTATTCGGAATTCACCAAGCAATTTTTGAATTTTTAATTAAAATTTTTTTAAAAATACTTCGAGTTCCAGGGCGACTTTTTGACATTCATAAAAAATAAACGGTCAAATCTAAGTATTACTCACATTTAGAGGGTTCCGTATAATAAATATAATAAGATGGCCATAAAGTGTATAATTTTCGACCCCCTTCCTTTCTTTAACCCTCTTTGGGACCAGGGATTTTTAAAAATCCTTTGTTAGTACACGCTTACGTCATAAATCCCCTCCCTCTCTCTAACTTTCATGCTTCGAGTTTCATTAATTTGAGCTTTTTTTTTTCTTCTTCTTCTTTTGTTTTGCCGAAATCGAAAATATAAATGTCAATTTAAAAAATAAATAAATAATACATACATAAAAATATGTATAGTTATTAATTAATTATACGTGTAATTATATGTGTCGCCCAAGTTGGCTCGCTGTGCCTCTAACCAAAACTTTTTATTTTCATATTAAACAGACTGTAATTAAGTCGTTACACAAAATGTTTTTCTAATTATACGAATTTCATCTAATTAAAAAAATAGATATACATACTTCGGGGGGATGGGGAGATCGCCCCCCCCCCCCTTGGGACTATAAAGGTTTTCAAACCAACATGAGAGATCTTCATGGAATAGAACTTAGGCTAAAACTCAAGATCGGCGCGGCGCGGCGCGGCCCCGGTGGGGCTGCGCCTACTCATGAATTAGCCAAAGCGGATCTAAAATGGGAAAGGGGGGGGGGGAGATGGCGAAGGGGCGATCGCCCACCCTAGGGTCGGGCTGGATCAAGTCTTCTGACTTTTAGAGCCGGGCCGTGTCCTGATCTTTATTTTTTTGCCGATTTGGGTCCAGCCAGTCTTGTTTTTCTTCCATGCCGAGTCCAGCTTGGAGTCATTTTTCCTAGTCAGTATTAGAGATGAGGCAGTGCTAGGTCTCGGACTCATTTTTTCTGAAACTTATAAATTTTATTTATCAATTAATAGAAAATATTAAAAGAACTCCCCCCCTCCCCCCTTAGACATTACTTATTCCTTTTCAAATCACTATATTGAACATTTTGATTAGAATATAAAAAAAAAAGCAGAAATTGATTGTTTTTTTTTTGTTGTTTTTTTGTTTTGTTTTTTTAAGCATTAGAATGCTATTTTAAAAGTAAATTATTAGTCATTTCTACAAATCAACTTTAGCCTCTTTCGACAACGTTCTGGCTGGCGCCAACGAAAAGGCGGGAATAATGAATTTCTCTTTAGTTTGTAGTAGAAGTTATTTTGCAATAGCGTTGTTTTTTATTATTAATTTAGAAGTTTAATGCGAAGAGGATATTTTCTTCCAATTTTAGGTTGCGTTTGGCGCATAATTTAGATTTCTATTGTACACAGCGTACACAGGTCGTAATCGCTTTTCATATGGAAATAATTTTAGTGATTGTTGCTTTTTTTGTGAATTCTGCTGATGCTGAAGTTGTACTCCGCAATTTACGAAGTCACTTTTGGTCGTAAGCATGCGCGTAGCCAGGGGGGGGGGTCGCCCGGGAACCCCCCCCCCCCCCCTCGCGCAGACCCAAGCTTGATTATTTTTTTTTAAAAAATCGAAATTTATAAAAGAAAAATTAAAGCCAAGTTAGTTCAATTAGTTAATCAAGTCTATGTTTTGAAATGTGATAAAAGAAGAGACCCACATTCTTTTTTTTTTTTTTTTTTTAAGAAAGTTATTAAGTTCATCTTTTTTAAAATTAGAATATTTACTAGAATCTGTATCAGTCAGAGTATGTCAATAAAAAAGAATATCGCCCAGTTAAACTGATGGCATTGAGCTCACAGGCTACGCATACTAATTGTACATTACAGCCTTGTATTTTCGTTAATTCCGTTCGAAAAAAAATTAAGAAGGGGAAACAGCTATCCCCTTCCTCCTTTTTTATACTTAATCATTGAACCTCCTAAACTATCAAGTACATGCTTTATCATATTAAAAAACCTATAACCAAAATTCAGAGCAAATCGGATAATTCTTAATAAAAACCCATTTAGCATTTATATAATTTAAGAGGAGTTAGTCTCCTCTTTTATACTTAACCATTAAACTTCCAAAACTATTCAGAGATTTGAACGAAATCTGACAATTCTGATTGAAAAATCCATTTATACAAGTTAAGGGGAGGGGCATTAGAACCCCGTTCCCCCTGTTTATACTTATTCAATGAACACCTAATAACAGCCTCGGACTCGCCTCATCAGAATGATCCTTATATAAATTTTGAATGAAAATTGTTAATTCTGCATGAAAATCCCGTTTATATCAATTAAGGGGAGGGGCATGAGCCCCCCGTTCCCCCCGTTTATACTTATTCAATGAACACCTAATAACAGTCACGGAATCGCCTCATCAGAATGATCCTATATCTAAATTTTGAACGAAGACTGTTAATTCTGCATGAAAATCCCGTTTATATCATTTAAGGGGAGGGGCATGAGCCCCCCGTTCCCCCCGTTTATACTTATTCAATGAACACCTAATAACAGTCACGGAATCGCCTCATCAGAATGATCCTATATCTAAATTTTGAACGAAGACTGTTAATTCTGCATGAAAATCCCGTTTATATCATTTAAGGGGAGGGGCATGAGCCCCCCGTTCCCCCCGTTTATACTTATTCAATGAACACCTAATAACAGTCACGGAATCGCCTCATCAGAATGATCCTATATCTAAATTTTGAACGAAGACTGTTAATTCTGCATGAAAATCCCGTTTATATCAATTAAGGGGAGGGGCATGAGCCCCCTGTTCCCCCTCTTATACATATCGAATGAACTTCGAAAACTAATTAGGGAAGAGCCTTATCAGGATATACCTATATACAAAATTTCAAGTGGATCCGATATTTTTATCATGAGTTATCGCGTTACGGACGAACGAACATACATACAGAACGGACGGGCACATAAGCTCTCAGGCTATGATAGCCTGTGAGCTAACAATATTATGCATTTTTTTCTTCTACTGTATACTTTCGTTATTGGCCTCGGGCTCTGATGAAGCAAAATGTTTCGGGTTCGGGCAGGCTCGGATTTAAAATCGTCGATCTCGGGTGGGACCTAATTCTGAAAAAAGAGCCCGAACTCATATCTTGTCTGTACTGATCAAAATTTCCAGGTCGGGGCTCGGCTCTGAGTAAAGCTAAACGTTTGTTTCGTGTCCGACCCAGACTGTGTGATAAGCATTATTTGCCTGACCACGATTCGTGGTATCAGTGTTGAATTCAGACACTTTTCTCCGGGAGAGACTTTTGTGACTCCGGGGGGAATACAATAGAGTCCCGGGGGAAATTACACTTTTTTTACCATTGAAAACAAAATCTCAAAGTTTCCGGGGGGAGGGAGTATTTGATAGCTCCCGGGGGGGGGACACTGCGTGAAATTCTTCACTCCGAGCCCAATTTGGGCTGGCATCTTACTTATTTGTTATTCATAAAAAATATATTTGTTTAGCGAAATCTTAAGAATTACATTTTTAAAAATTTATTTTCGTTCGTATTGTAGAGCTTTACTATTATGATTTATGTTATTAGTAGAAGTTAACCCGACCCGCAGCAAAAAAGAAGTGAACCGGACCCAAACACAATCCACAGCAAAAAAGTATAAATTAACACAGCAGCGAAAAAAAAACAAAAAAACAAAAAAAAAAAACAAAAAAAAAACAGAAGTCAATCCGACCAGCAGCAAAATGCAGTAGTCAATCGGTCTCAAACCCAACAAGTAGCAAAAAAGTAGAAGTTAACCTGACCCAATGCAAAAAGTAGACGTCAAATAGACATAAATGTGAATCACAAAAAAAGTATTAGTTACAGCGCGGTGCGAAAGGGTGGGAGCGAAGGGGGCGGTCGCCTCAGGTCCGGAAATTTAAAGGGCATCAAATTTATATTACCAACGTCATTTTTGGCCTGTCACAAGGAAAGTCATTTTTTTTTTGGGGGGGGGGGGGGTAAACTGAAACTTTGTCCAGGCGCTGTGTGTTCGCACGCCCCTGATTAGTTAAAACGACCAGCAGCAAAAAATAGAAATCAACTGGACCCAAACCCGACCCGCTTGAAAAATAGAAGTCAACCGGACCCAAACCCGACCCGCAGAAAATATAGAAGTTAACCGGACCCAAACCCGACCCGCAGTAAAAATATTAGCCCCGACCCACGCGTAAGATTCGAGTTTCCCAATTTTTAAAATCCCCCCCCCCCCACCTTGAGCCTTGAGGACTCTCCAGATCCGCCCTTGTATCCCTATCTAGTTCTTATTCCCAAATTTCACAAGAATCCAATTAAATTTGGAACAATTACCGTAATTTCCAGCGTATAATCCGCGGATCAAACAATTCTTTTTGGACCTAGAAATTTTATTTAGTTATTGAAGTCAAATACTTACCGCGATCTAAAAAGTTACATTTTATTTTAAAAATTTTCTGGGTTGAAAAATAATTGTTTGATCCGCGGATTATACGCCGGAAATTACGGTACAATTGGTTGCAGTACATATAGTAATACAGCTAATAAATTTCTATTAAAAATTCTTAATCATATATATACAATATGTATATATATTTAGATACAGGGAACAGGGAGTGGTTTTGGGTTCCTAGGGTCATATAGTGAAACGTTATGAAAATGTTTTTCAAAAGTCGTAGCATGGTAACGACTGCAATAGGTAGTATTTCTTACGAAATCTACCAAAAAAAAATCCTAATATTGAGGCTCTATAATAATAAAAAATGTCCCCACTGAAAATAATTAATTCTAATACCGGCCCGAATAGCCAAACAACTAACAACCTTTTTCTCTCTTTTTCTACCCTTACCCTTTCGCCCAACAAAAGAGCCAAGATCCCTGCAAGATTAAATTACACCCATCCTTCTCTCCCTCATACATCAGAATTCTCCACTTATTCACCGGAGTTTCGATTTCAACAGGAAGTGACGTGTTTAGACTGCCGAACTGGGTTTGCCAGCAGTAATTCTCTATTGCCCTTTCCGAGTGAAATTCAGCGCCATCTATTGTAAAAAGGGGATTTTTCAAGTCTGTGACGCTTCCCTTTAAAGGTAACGTTTATTACACTTCCTTTCCTTTTTAGAACAATTTTCATTGTTAGATTCATAATCACGAATTGTAATTTGCAATCCCTGAATAATTTTTTATATTATATATTTAGAATAGTTATTGCATATTCAATGTTTTTTACTGTGTAATGAAGTTTCACATAGTGAAATTAGCAATTTCCATTGTAAAAAAAGTAACCTATAAAAATTATCCACACACGCACAATTATATATATATTTATTTACACTATTTATTAAGAAGCATAATGTTATAAAAGCTTATTTTTCTATTATTTAATTAATTTTCCACAAAAAAGTTGGAATTTAGTGTCACATTACATTAGCTTATATTAGTTTCCTTAAAATGTTTAATCACTTGTTTTCAAGGTAACACAGATTTAATATTCTTTACTTGTTAGCAGAATTCTCATTGCTTGGTTTAGTGATGGATTTTGAGGGGTAAAAGGGTCATGTATACCGCTATTTTAGAAAATAAATTTTCGAATTAATTAATCACGGAATTCCGTTTTTAAATAAAACGAAAGTTTATGAAAAAAATCTATGCTCAGATACGGCGACCATTAAGTTTTAAAATTTGTGTCCCCTTAAATCCCCTAAATTTCCTGAGCGTTACGAACCCTGTAAAAGGACAGAAAATAATTATAACTCGGAATGTGATGAATTTATAAGAAATATATTTGATTTAAAAAAAAAAAAAAACCTCGAATAATAATGGCTTCTAATTTCATACTTTTACATATAAAAATAACGCCATGAAAATACCAAAAAATGGTGTTGTCTAGCGATGTTGTTGTTTATAAGAACAGTCTTAACATTTCGAGTAAATTATAACTTTAGAATTCGTCGGTACCATGTCAAACTCATGGAGCTATTAGCAGGGTTCGCACAGTTCTACCACTAAATTTTAAGAATATTTTCAAAGTGTTTCACTGTAGAAAAATATCGTAAAATCTGTGAATGAATGTGGTGATTACGAATGTTGTGGTTTAAAAATTAAATGTAAATTTTCTTATTTTTAATAGTGGTATCAGAGTCCTTGGAAATTCCAAGGAGTGTGCGAACCTTGTATTAGGGAAGAGAAGCTGACACATCCTGAAAATAGTGAAGTATCAATTATAATTGCATTCAAAGGGGCTCATTACCACCGGCTACCACCAGTAATTTTAAATGGAAATTTTCCGTTTATTTAAACGCCTTATTAATGGAAAATTTCGATCAAAATTAATGACAAAAACTGGCATTCATTTTTATTGGTGTGAGTTTTCTTCAACGTTAGTAGTTCCGCCATATTGTGATAACTAAGACAAGCTCTTGTAAATTTCAGGAAAAAGATTAAAATACCTGAGCATCTGACACCTGTATAAATATATAGAAACATTTTATCAAAGTTGTGACAGAAACTTACCATGAATGAGCCACGAAAATAAGACGAAATTTTCTATTCTTGTTTACTGGTAGAAATTTTCATCGGCGGTAATCAGAAATTGAGGATTCTCCTTTCCAAAATCTGTATCCAATTTGTGACAACATCCTCAGGTACTTTACTGGCAACTGCTAGAAAATACACTGTATGTCTTTTTCTTTTTCTTCAGAACTCCATTGTCAAACTATATCTAATAAAAAAAACAGTGTTGCCGATGGGCTACTTTTTAAAAATTCAGATTTCTAGGCTCGCACCGGTAAAATTCCATTTCTTCTTACCCTAATTAACATGTCATTAAATAAGTTTAAATAAAGCGAATTTTACTAATTCAAAAAAGTGATGTCTATAAAGAAAAATGAAGTCTGAAAAAAAACAGCCCATTGGCAACATTGTTTTCATATTGGATAGTTTAACATGGTATAGACGAATTCCCTAACCATATTTGTTGATGATGGCGAAGAAGGAAATTCAATAAATAAGACAACATGAGAATACTGAAAGAATAATTCCTTATACGTCTTTCTTACAAGGAATTATTACCAGCACGATTCCAAAACACATTAATAATAAAGTTTCCAAAATTCGCCCTTTTATTTATAAAAGGCGCCATTCTACGGCATTTTGTAGTGTAAGTCACATAGCTGATAGTTGCTATATGCTTGTTGGACATCGAAAAGTTTGCTTGGTTTTATTCAATTAATGAGATATATTAAAGGAAGTAAATCACATTTTCCCGTTCTAAAATACTGGTAGGCAAAATTCGTAGCACATGGCTTACACTGCAAGCACTCATGGAAATAGTCAAAAATGACTTCGTCTATGTGTCAAAAATATTCATATTGTTAAGCGGAGGATATTTTCTTTCATTTTTCGAAGATCAACTTTAACGTTCCGAGTAAATTATGACTGAAGAATTCTCCGACCCTATACTTGTTCATGAAGGGGAAGAAATAAACACAATGAGACAGCACGGGAATCTTATGAACATTTATTCATTTTTAATCTGTCTAGGATTTATGGCCACTATTGATTCCAAACCGTCTGAATAATAATGTTTCCAAATTTCATGCTTTTGCGCATAAAACGAACAACGTCAGTGTGCCAGAAAAATTCAAGTTGTTAAGCGGAGATTTTTTTTTTTTTTCATTATAAAAACAGCATAAGCGTTTCGAGTAAATTATGACTAAAAAAATTTCCCGACTACACTTGTTGATGAAGGTGAAGAAGTAAATATAATAAGACAACATGGGAATCCAGGAAGCATAATTCCTTCTAAGTCTCTCTCAGAAGAAATTATTGCCATCATTAGAACATCCGAAGATTAAAAAAAATGATCTGAAAAGGAATTTTTCCGACTAATCTCGTGACATTGGAATTAAAATTGGAAAATGTATTATTTAACTCACTTCCTTGTTTTGACCACCCTGTGTTTTACTTCTTAGATCATTACAAAACAATTTCTTAAGTGAGCTTTCCAACAAATTTCATTAATTTTACTGTAACTCTCAGCGGATGGAGAAAAAAAATCCTCTTCGAATAAAAGAGTTTGAAAAAAAAAGATGCAATAAATCCCGGGAATTTCAGTTATTTTAGAAATTTTGATGGAAAGAAACTAACATAAAATATTTGGATTTACTTTTTTTTTTCTTTTGAGTACGTTTGACGTATTTCAGTACATTTTAAAACATGATAAAAAGTTTTTTAAATCAATTAAATTTTTAAAATCACAAGATTTAAAAGAACTTTTACCTTTTCATAAACATTTTAATAAACAATTTCCATTATAGTAATTTCTGGCGTATAATCCGCGGATCAAGCAATTATTATTCAACCCACAAATCCTTTAATGTAAAATATAAATTTTAAAATCGCCGTAAATATTTGGCTTTTGCAATTAAGTAAAATTTCTGTGTCCAGAAAGAATTATTTCATCCGCATATTATACGCCGGAAATTATGGTACTTAAGAAAAGTGTTGCAAAATATATTGAAAACAAATCCTTTCTGACATGTTTGGGCTCCAATCGGAGATGTTGAAATTTAAATTTAAAAAGTTTAATATTGAATTGATTGCGACGCCGCCACCAAAATTAAAAAGTTTCTTTTATGAACAGTTTGATCCTGCAGAAGAGGAGGATCTTGCAGGGTTTTATGAAATACTTTATACTACTGAAAAAGGTGATTTAAATTATAGGCATAGCTGCCAACTTTTAAGCATTTTTCCTACCACAAAAATTTTATAGTAAATATTGTCTTATTTAATCGTCGAAATCTTATGATAAAACAAATAGAAAACCTCTGTACAATTTTAGTGGTGGCAAAAATGCGTAAAATTTGGCAACTATGATTATAAGGATAACTGGCTGGAAGTTTGGAGTTATAAAAAGTGAACAGGAATCGAATATTAAATTTAGTCGTACAAAAACTGCTTTATCTATATTGTATTTAGATGAGGGGATAAAAATTCTGTTTAATGAAAACAAATTGTGTTTTGTGTCAAGTTCGTATCGTCAGTCCATTATAAGGAAGTCCATTGAAATAAATACGCGTAAAGGGTTTGCTTACAATGATAGTTTCTTTTATTATTCCTAGGTTAAGGTTAGAGTTAGTGAACAAAAGTCTCGTGGAAAGCTTGCACATTGGAAAATAATTTTAGATCATAATATATTTTTAATTTTAATTTCATTTTTCTCATTAGAGTGCCTGTTTTTCTGAACATCTTACCTTTGAATATTAGGGCCGTACACATGCCGCGTCTCGGCAATTATTTATTTATTCTAGTCGCTTAATTTCTTGAGAAATAATTGTTACACTAACAGTAGGATATTTTCGAGAGAAAGGGTATAGCCGGGTTTTATAGTAAAATATGCCCTTAAGTCACCCACATCGAGTCCTACATGGATCGATAGACCATAAAAAGAAATTCATTTCTCTCCAGTTTTAAGTTTGTATCTCAACACTATGGGGAGTAATGACTCTAAATGCCTGTTTTGGAGAAGTGCGCATTGTGACGAAACTACTAAGCAAATTTCAACGAAAAAAATGAGGGATGTAAAAAACCACCATACGAATGTTTGGCAATTTTTTCAGATTTTTTTAAACAAAAGAACAAGTTTTCTAACATTTTTCCTGTTTTTAAATGAACATTTTAATTAAAAATAAACTGAAATTTCTGAGTGACCACCTTAATTTTTTTGCATGAAATACTATGAGACATGATGCATATTCACTATCAATTTCAACTTTCTACGTATGGTGCATCATATTAAAAAAAGGCAAAATCATATTCCGCCGGAAATGTGGGGCATGTCTCGGAAAAATTTCACGCCTTCTTTTCAAATCTCACATATTAATTCACACGGTATTTTTTAAAAGAATACGTGAAATTTGTGCGAGACACGCCCCACGCATCCGCCGGAATATGATTTTGTCCTTTTTTTAATATGATGCACCATACGTAGAAAGTTGAAATTGATAGTAAATATGCATCATGTCTCATTGTATTTCATGCAAAAAAATTAAGTTGGTCACTCAGAAATTTCAGTTTACTTTTAATTAAAATGTACATTTAAGAACAGGAAAAATGTTAGAAAACTTGTTCTTTCGTTTAAAAAAAATCTGAAAAAATGTCAAACATTCGTATGGTGCTTTTTTACATCCCTTACTTTTTTTCGTTGAAATCTGCTTAGTAGTTTTGGCACAATACAATCTTTTCCAAAACAGGCATTTAAGGCCATTACTCCCAATGGTGTTGAGATACGAACTTAAAACTGGGGAGAAATGAATTTCTCTTTATGGGCTATCGATCCATGAAGGACTCAATGTGCTTGACTCAAGGGCATATTTTACTAAGAAACCCGACTATAACCTTTACCACAAAGAGATTTTATTGTAAAGTGTGGTACGGGTGATTATAAAAATAGTCACCAGTACAAGCATGTAATCCAAAGGTTAATCATAGATTTCGGCGATTAAATATTACTTATAAATTTTTGTAATGATAAGAAAAGAGCTTAAAAGTTGGTCGTTACGACGATGGGAGTGGGTAGTGTGAGAGAAACGCTCACGCGCAACCAATGATGAGTTAAAGCAATATTCTTCTACAAAAATGTTAGAAATGTAAACGAAATGTTTTACCTTTAGAAAAATAATAAAAAACCTTCTGGAAATATTTTCAACAAAATAAAATTTTTTTAGGGGGCAAAAAACATATTATTATTCCTTTTTATTTTACTGTATATATTAAACGAATATGAATTATCAGCAAAATTTAATTTGTACATTGAAAATCAAAGAATTGCATACCACACTAAAACAATATTTTTCTACAAAAATTCAAAGAATATAACTAAAATGTTTTCTTTCTTTGAAAAAGTCATCTTTATAGTAATACTTCAAACAACACTTTAAATATTACATTTTTAGCTGACAAATTACATAATCTATTTTACATTTTGATTACTAGACTTTAAATTTTACAATTTTAATATTTATTAGTAAGAGATATTTCAACTGTTGACTGTTTTTAACCCTTTGAGGAGCAAGCAATTGCGTGTCTATATAATGCTGAATTCCCACTGGAAATTTGGAAAAATTCTGTTTCAATAAAAGGAACAGCAATTTTTTTTTTTCTCCAAAGTTAGAAAAGTAAAATTTAATAAAATTTGTTTGGTGCGAATGATCATTAATCGCTGCCCTTCAAGGGGTAAAGCTTTCTTTTTTGTTGGTGTTGTTTTTAATTATTGTTAAATTTAATATTTTTGTATAAATTCTTCCACTTTCACTTTTTTCTATATGTCTCCGAGGCTTTTAACAATATTGCAAGCGAGATTTTGATAAATTTAACAAAAAGAGTTAATTTCCAAGAGTACTTATTTATAACATGAACTACGAAGTACTTTCATAAAAGCGTTTGACAGGTAAAACATGAATAAAAGAAACTCAACGAAAAGATTTTTTTCGTCTTTCCAGGAATAATGTTGTTCTGCTCCAGCGGAGCACTAAGTGTCTATCATGGCCTTCCAGATGCATTGCGCATGGGGGCCCAAAATATAAAAATAATAATAAGTATGGACTACTGTCAATCTAACGCTTTGGATGTAAGATTACACAGCTTCTCTGAAAAATTGAAAATAATAAATCGCATACTTCGTGATTACAAAGCTATTATTTGCCAAATGTCATGCATGTATCGAGTAATTTTGACCATTATTTAGAAATACGGGTGACTGAAGGTTTTGCTTATTTTGACGTTATCTGGAAAAATAATTGATAAAGTAAAATCTATTACAAACGCCTCCTTCTCCGAGAACTTTATATAAAACTTTATTATAAAGCATGATTTTTAATCATAAAAATTTTCTTCGAACTTATAAAACAAAATTTTTAAAAACTGCTTCAAGTTTGCGAACTTATAGTGCTTCAATGAATTACGCTGTATTTTGTTCTAATCAAGGATGTAGAAAAGGTTCAAGAAAGGCGTATGGCGAAATCAGGCCCTCTCCCTTTTAATTTCTTTCTTTCTTTTTTCTTTTCTTTTCCTTTTCCTTTTTTTCTTTTCTATTTTTTTTTCTTTTTCTTTATTCTTTAAACCTTAAGCGAGCAGTGTCTACAAAGAAGGACACTTAGTTTTAAGCGCATTTACACCAAGAATATTTAATTACTTAATTTTTTTCATAAAGTACGAGAAAATAAGCATATTTTTATTTTTTATTTAATTCGTTTGTGAATTCTGGCGCCGGTCTATTATTTTACAAATAGAATTACTCTGCGCCGGGAGGGGCTAACCCATTAACAATTTGAAAGGCAGTGGGATATAATTTATCCTGCCTAATTTAAACGATATTCTCACCAGAAACTTTTAACGAAATTTTATATTTTTAACTTTGGCGCCAAAATGTTGAAAAATTGCCTTTTTTTCGGTGCGAATGCAGTTTACTCTCCTTCTTGGCGCGATTTTCAAAAATTGCCAATTTGGCGCGTTTTTGCGTCTTGTCTCCCGGAGCTTCTTGCTCCAAGGCCCGCCACACGCCATAGAGAAATGCGTCAAAAATCGTGCAACATGACGCAGTCAAACCGGTTTTTTCTTTGATATCAGGGTGAATTTGTCTCATGTCGCACGTTTTTTCG
Source organism: Maratus speculifer (assembly GCA_964019185.1). NCBI lineage: Eukaryota > Metazoa > Arthropoda > Arachnida > Araneae > Salticidae > Maratus > Maratus speculifer. The sequence continues at coordinate 53,334,900 of OZ025293.1, forward strand.
TTCAATGTTTCACTAGTGTGTGGCGGGCCCAAGAGACGCTACGCAAAAACGCACTTTCCAAGATGGCGGCAATCAAAATAAACAAAAAGCACATAAAATACAAATCTAAAGGCAAAAAAAAAAGGAAAATTTTTACTTACCCGGAGCCGCTGTTTTGCTCCCGATTAAATTGCTCCGGATATTCCTGTTTTGCTCCGGATTGACTGGTCAATCATATATCAGGGTGAAATTGTCTCATAAATAAACTCACTTGTTGAATGCAAGACGCAACTCCCCAAAACAATGCTACAGGAAGCAATTTCTAAGCGGGAATAACGATATTCGAAAATTTAAAAGCTGTCTTTCAAGACAAAAAGGAGCGTCCAATCAGAAACGGCTTAGAAATAGCTCTCTTTCAAGGTCATCTCTTTTGTCCAATCAGAAAACATTTAACAAAAAGTAGCGTCCAATCAGAAACGGATTAGAAATCGGTAGAATACGTAATCCAAAGCACTCTTTAGGATTGCCATATTGAAGATCGGAGAAAAGAAAATGAAAATGCAGGGTTGCCATATCGAAACATTTATCGCTATAAAAAAAAAAGTTGCCTTGGCGAAGGAGAGTAAACTACATTTCACCCTTTTTTTCTTTAACCCTTTCCGGCACAGGCAAAATCTGTTAGTAAAATGGGAAATTATCGACTGACACCGGAATTCACAAACGAATTTTTCAGATACATCGAATTCCTTAATTTAAGCTTTTATCCTAAAAGGAAAATTTTACGAAAAAATTACTGGTGCCGTTTGCAAGTTTGGAATTAAATTTAGGTATCCCGCAGGGGGGGGGACGGGCACAGTGTGCCGGAAAGGGTTAAAGAGTCTCAGGAGTCTTACTTTTTACCTGGCGGTGCAATTTAGCAACATGTCACATTTATTTATTTTTTTTTTTTTATCAGTCCCTATAAAACAAATATACAAAGAATTTTTAATGTAGACAAACTAATATCTCTTCTATAATTCTTTTTAATATTCTACATTAAAATTTTTAACTATTTGGAAAATAGTTGTTGTCCTCAGTAGAGAACTGGGAAATTTGAAGTACATCTGAATATATATATATATATATTTTTTTTTTTTGGTTGAATTTCGCGACTTTTTTATTTTTTAGTTTTCTGATCGGTCTATGTTTAATGTCCAAAAATAGAATACTACTGTTTTTTATTGTATTCGTTTTCTGAGTGGTCCATGTTTAATGTCCAAGAATGGAATACTTCTGTTGTGACGATGACAAAAAAAGTAATAAATTCTTTAAAAATAATAATAATAATTTGAAAATAAATTGTGATAAATATTTCAAACAACTTTCATTTAAAAGTGAATTTTTTTTCTCAAAGCAACGGTATAAAAATTTAAAATGTGTGATGTTTAGAAGTATAAAAGTTTGTAATTCCGAAAATTGTAAAACTGAAATTTCATTTAAAATTTGTTTATGATGGATCCAGGAATATTAATGTTTAGTCCATGTCGTAGGTAATATGAGGCGTTCAGAAGTCAGTCTTATTAATTCCATCAAATAAAAAAGCACATTTTAAACAGTTAAAGTTGTATATGTATAAACTGCTGTTTTTTTTTTATCATTGGTCAAGGAATATTAATCTTTAATGCATGGCGTACGTAATATATGACTCGTTATGATCATCATAAAAATGATGTTTATTATTATTATTAATTTAAATTTGTAATTTATTTATAAGTCTTTAAAATTTTAGCCTTTGAAAATATCAATTTCCAAATAGTCGTTGTAATTTGTTAAATTACAATTTTGTTATTTTATATTTTATTTTTTAATGCATAATTTTGATAAAATTTTAAAATTGTTTTTTGACTTGCACCCACTGCGCGCAACATTTCTCAAAAGCTAATAAAGCAATTTGCATGAAACTTGATAAATATATTCATTTTAGGCTAAAGAATAACTTATACTTGAAATTTAATACTATAAGTGCATTGATTATTTATAATTGGCAATTTATTACTATATTTTTTTTCAAAATATTATAATTTAACTTTAATATTTAAATATATAAATAATTTGCTTTCATCTGAAGTGTAAGTTCAAGATATATCCGTTTTACATCATTTTCAATTATTTGTGGGGGGGGGGGGAGGTCTTGAACCAATATTTTTGCTGCAGTCTTGAGCGCAGTGGATGCATAAATAATAATAATAATAATTTTTTAAAATCAAAATTAAGCATTAAAAAAATAAAATAAAATTTTAATTACAAGTAATATTTATCACCACTTTATTTTAAGCATGCTACAGAAAGCTACGATGAAGAAATTATTTTCAAAATAGTAGTAGGAGTAATAACAATTTCCCTATACAATGCAATTCTTGGTTTTTCGAACACCACTCTTTTTTTAACATTTCTCTTGCAAATTTTGAAGACACCTATTTGGAAGGTTATTTTTGTTGCAAATGCTTTAAAAACATCTAAAAATTTTCTTTAACCCATTAGTGCCTAGCGTCCCATTTTTGGGACAGTTTTAAAAAATTCAAGTAAACGCATTTCACACCAGTAAAAAAGGTGTTTAAATAAATACCTTCTTTCTCGAGACAAAGTCCTCTATAAATTAAGATAAAAGTTATTCTTGCTTTAAAAGTGGTGGGAAAATGCAAAATTTTAACGAAGAAAATAATTCAGGCAGTAATGGGTTAATACTGATATTACGGAAAAACTTTCTAGTAGGAGCCCTATGCATTAAATACCTGTTCAAACAATGACTAATTACTAAAAGAGCTATAGTAATAACTAAGCATCATTGTAAAGTGATCAACTTATACGATTTTGGCTTATTCCCTAGAGAAAAAATGCTTTAAAACTTTGCCGAAATATCGATTATGAAATTAAAAGAAAAAATAATGTAATCCAAATAGTTACACGGTCCTATTCTGATATAAATTACATACCTTGTTGCTCGAACATTCTTTAGAATTTCCAAAGTAATTTCGAAAGGGTTGTTTTTTAACCGTCTTATCAACTTTTCAATATCTCTAGACCTTTTTCTCCTCATAGACACGACAATAATTGCCTATTATTAATAATAATTTATTCAATGTGCATTCCGCTTTTGATCAGTAGCACATTAAACCTGTTGCATCAGTTTTTATTTTATTTATTTATTTTTCTCTTTTTTTCCGCAGGTTTGCCATTTTGATTTACAAGCTTTGCCTTGAGGATTTACAATTTTACACAGATATTCTGTACGCTATATTTTAAAGTTATATCTTATACCAAAGATTTTAAAACATTTTAGCTTGACGGCGTTCTTTTAGTTAAGAGATTAAGGGTTACACCCCCCCCCCCACACACACACACACACTTTTACATATTCAAAAAAAATTTTGTTGTTTAAAATATATTTTGTATCATATCGTATTGAATCAGTTAGAAATCAATATTGAAAATGAAAGATGACTTTGGAGAACTAGAATGCGCCCCAGGTAGTAAACAATAAAACTTTAAATACGCTTTTTTTTTTTTCTTTACCCTTTTTTTTTTTTTTTTTTTTTTTTAAGAACCGTATTTTTAAAATCAGTGAACGTTCTAAATGAGCCAATTTTCAGTCAAACATCTCTCTCTCTCTCTCTCTCTCTCTCTTCTTTTTCTTTTTTTAATCATCATTTATTTTCGCAGTGAAATACATGGAATATTTTAGAAATATTGATATATTGATGCTTTTCTGTGTAATTTTAAGAAATGAAAATTATCATAAATACCGGCTTATAATCATCAGATCCAACAATTCTGCTGGGACCCAGAAATTTTATTCAGTAATTGAAGACAAATATTTACCGCGATCTAAAATATTACATTTTATCTTTAAAAATTTCTGGGTCGAAGTATGATTGTTTTAACCATGATTTATACGCCAGAAAATATGGTTTGTTTCAAAATTAACATTTTATTTTTGACTGAGGCTATTTCACAATTTTTTTAACGCAACTTATCTCACTAGATTGTGGATTGAAAAAATTTCTTGTACAATGTCAAATCTACGTTGAGTTATCGTGTCAACAACTCTACCCTCTTTTTCAAGAAGCTTGGGTCATGCACCTCCCAGGCGCAATTTTTAAGTAATTTTTAAAAAGTCGTTTTTATTATAAAGGTATAATAATTGAGTGTAAATGAATTTTTATAAAAACTTTGCATTTCTTAAAAAAAGAAAAAAAATCCCAAAAAGTCGCAGAATTCAAGGCTTGAGATTGCGTTATCCCTTAAGAATTTCGGCAACACACCATTATTTTCGTAATTAAAATAAACACAACTTAAGCATACTTCTGGTTTACTAGAATAGAACAGTGTTGCCAGGCGACTACTTTTTTTAATTAAAATTTTCGTGCTTGGACCACTTTTTTTAAATGGTAAAATACTGTTTGCGTCTGTCTGAATCTAATATGGTATTAAATAGTACGAATTTCACACTTTCAAAAACGTGGTGCCAATCAAGAAATCTGAATTTTTAAAACGTAGCCCACTGGCAACACTGGAACAGAAAAGTATGAAAATATTCGAAAGATGAAACTTGCATTTTACGATTAACAATTATAAAAAAGTAATTGTATTTTAGACATTTAGAAATGGAAGCATTAAACATTAACCAAGCATCTTAACCACCTCTTACAATGGCGTTGGAAATTTCCGAAAATCATGTTGTTATTTTGCTAAATGTAGGAACAATTAAATATATCAGGATGCGTCAGATGCCCACCCACAATAATTTAGCTTATGAGTAACACAACTTTAACATAATTTATTCGTTAATTAAGCTAGTAATCACTAGGGGACCGCTATTCAGGTTTCATGCAGGTACTGGAATTTCCAGTCCAGAAAAGTGTTCGGAACTAGTATTTTCTTATAAAAAATGTATTCTTAAAGAAGGCTAAATCCTGCGCATTTAAACTATTTTTTTCCATTAAAAAATACTGATGTATCACTTGAAAAACAACGGCACCATTGCAAACCACGCTTTAAGTGCCTACATGAGTGTCGATATATGCACAAGATGCATGCTCAATATGAACATTTTGTCCAATCTTTAGCATACCACTATCCAGAACTTGAAAATATCTTCCCAAATGATAAACAAAAGTTTCAAACATCCCAAATGAGAAACAAAAGTTTCAAGACATCAAACATTTGCTTGGTAAAAAGGCATAGGCTCCCCAAGGCGATTTCTCCAAAATAGTCTCAAGTAATCAAATTTTAATTAATATATGTCGTCACTCTTATAGAGAAATCCTATTACTACCTACATCCTATTATTAACTAAACTAACAGAATCGAATTGTTTATACAATATTGCATTTCAGATTCAGCTTGGTGGGGAGGGTTGCCAATTGGTTTGAGCTCAACTTTTGTGTCTCTTAGTAACTTTTTACATCGTGAACGCTTTCAACCAAGTTATTTTGAGAGACTCTCATAAGATACCTAATGGTAAAAATATAAAAAAGGGCTCATCTATCATTCCATAATTCTGGGTTTGGATTTTTCCTGAATAGTTTTTCTTGTATTTTGGATAGAAATATTTATAAATATGTACAAAGCTGCCATGTCTCCGGCTATTTGGATACCAGTATTTTAATACAGAAAATTTCATTTTACTTAATTGGCAATGAGTGATTTAAAAGAACAAGATTTTCTCTAATATAATAGCGGTGTGCAAAAATCCAGAGACGGCAGCACTGCATATATCCTTTAAGGCCCTACATCAGTAACGCTCCGAGATAGAACGGCTAATGTTATTTCAATGGAAGAAATTTATCCCTTTCCTTCCTTTGCATTTTACTCAAATTTAATAATTTTTGTTGTTTTGAAAACCTGTAGGTTTAAACTATGCACGTCATTTCGAAATTTTATTTCTTTTTTCAATTTTAAGGCGATACAAGTATGTTATTTTATAATCTTTAAAATTCACATTTAATGTCTTATTACGAAAAATCTGTTTGACATTTTAAAATTTGGTAAAACAGCATGCAGAGTTTAATTATTTAGCTTTCAGAAAATGTTTTTTATTTTGATTTTTAAGAAAATATAATCTATGCTATTTGTATAAAAAGTTGAAACATTTTGATTTAAAAAGTTGAAAAGGCCGTAAAACTCCACCTCCAAAAGGGAAACACCCTAAAACCCATTAGCGTGTAAGGTGATAAGAGTTTACTCTACGGGGGGTCTTGCAGGGAAGCGGGTGAAATTTCTTGCCTCTGGCTATTAGTAAAACGCTGTTTGTTACTTGTAGGCTAAGAAGCAAAATAAAAAAAAATCCTTCATGATATTTCACGCAAGAAATTGGATCAGAAATGATGTAAATAGATGTTGATTTCAAAAAGTTTGTTTAACTAGTCATGCAATCTCAAATGTACTTTAAAAGCATTATTCATTTCGAATAAAAACACATTTACAATTTTTATTATTTTTCTTTCATATATTTGAAGTTTAATTTCAAAAAAGATTCTTTAATTGCACCGAAAGATCTCAGCTATCCCATGACAAAAAAATCATTTGAAAATATTAAAATGTAGAAGAGATATTTTTATAAATTTCTACTTTTGGATTTCACTTGACTGAAGTAGCTTTTTTAAAATTCCCCTAAACAAAGTCGAAAAAGTACAAAACGGTCTTTGTACCAAAAGATCTCAGCTATCCCATGACAAAAAAAAAAAAAAAAAAAAAAAAACATTTAAAAATATTAAAATGTAGAAGAGATATTTTTATAAATTTCTACCAACGGATTTCACTTGACTGAAGTAGCCTCATCAAAACACATTTAAACAAAATCAAAAAAGTACAAAACGGTCTTTGCACCGAAAGATCTCAGCTATCCAAAGCCAAAAAATCATTTAAAAATATTAAAATGCAGGAGAGATATTTTTATAAATTTCTAGCAATGGATTTCACTTGACTGAAGTAGCTTTTTTAAAATTCTCCTAAAGTCGAAAAAGTACAAAACGGTCTTTGTATCAAAAGATCTCAGCTATCCCATGACAAAAAAAAAAAAAAAAAAAAAAAAAACAAAAAAAAATGTAGAAGAGATATTTTTATAAATTTCTACCAATGGATTTCACTTGACTGAAGTAGCCTCATCAAAACACCTGTAAACAAAATAAAAAAAATATAAAACGGTCTTTGCACCGAAAGATCTCAGCTATCCAATGACAAAAAAATCATTTAAAAATATTAAAACATAGGAGAGATATTTTTATAAATTTCTACCAATGGATTTCGCTTGACTGAAGTAGCTTTTTTAAGATTCCCCTAAACAAAGTCGAAAAAGAATAAAACGTTCTTTGTACCGAAAGATCTCAGCTATCCAATTACAAAAAAATCATTTAAAAATATTAAAATATAGAGGAGATATTTTTATAAATTTCTACCATTGGATTTCACTTGACTGAAGTAGTTTTTTTAAAATTCCCATAAACAAAGTCGAAAAAGTACAAAACTTTGTACCGAAAGATCTCAGATATCCCATGACAAAAAAATCATTTAAAAATATTAAAATGTAGGAGAGATATTTTTATAAATTTCTACCAATGGATTTCACTTGACTGAAGTAGCTTTTTTAAAATTTCCCTAAACAAAGTCGAAAAAGAACAAAACGGTCTTTGTACCGAAAAATATCAGCTATTCCATGACAAAAAATCATTTAAAAATATTAAAATGTAGAAGAGATATTTTTATAAATTTCTACAATTGTATTTCACTTGACTGAAATAGCTTTTTTAAAATTCCCCTAAACAAAGACGAAAAAGTACAAAACGGTCTTTGTACCGAAAGATCTGAGACATCGAATGCCAAAAATTATTTAAAAATCTTTAAAAGTAAAAAGACATATTTATAAAATTCTACTATAGGATTTTGCTTGAAAGAAGTGGCTTCTTTAAAACACCTGTAAACAAAATCAAAAAAAGTACAAAACAGTCTTTGTTCCGAAAGATCACAGCTATCCAATGCCAAAAAAATCATTTAAAAATATTAAAATGTAGAAGAGATATTTTTATAAATTCCTACCATTGGATTTCACTTGACTGAAGTAGCTTTTTTAAAATTCCCTTAAACTAAGTCGAAAAAGTACAAAACGGTCTTTGTACCGAAAGATCTGAGATATCGAATGCCAAAAAATAATTTAAAAATATTAAAATGTAGAAGAGATATTTTTATAAATTCCTACCATTCGATTTCACTTGCCTAAAGTATCTTTTTTAAAACATCTGTAAACAAAATTAAAAAAGTATAAGACGGTATTTGTACCGAAAGATCTAAGCTATCCAATGACAAAAAAAAAAAAAAAAAAAGTATAAAAAAAAAATCATTTAAAAATATTAAAATGTAGAAGATATATTTTTATAAATTTCTAGCAATGGATTTCACTTGACTGAAGTAGCCTCATCAAAACACCTGTAAAAAAAATAAATAAAAAAAAAGTATAAAACGGTCTTTTCACCGATAGATCTCAGCTATCCAATGCCAAAAAATCATTTAAAAATATTAAAATGTAGGAGAGATATTTTTATAAATTTCTACCAATGGATTTCACTTGACTGAAGTAGCTTTTTTAAAATTTCCCTAAACAAAGTCGAAAAAAAACAAAACGGTCTTTGTACCGAAAGATCTCAGCTATCGAATTACAAAAAAATCATTTAAAATTATTAAAATGTAGAGGAGATATTTTTATAAATTTCTACCATTGGATTTCACTTGACTGAAGTAGCTTTTTTAAAATTTCCCTAAACAAAGTTGAAAAAGTACAAAACGATCTTTGTATCGAAAGATCTCAGCTATTCCATGACAAAAAAATCATTTAAAAATATTAAAATGTAGGAGAGATATTTTTATAAATTTCTGCCATTTAATTTCACTTGACTGAAGTAGCTTTTTTAAAATTTCCCTAAAGAAAGTCGAAAAAGTACAAAACGATCTTTGTACCGAAAGATATCAACTATCCAATGATAAAAAAATCATTTAAAAATATTAAAATGTAGAGGAGATTTTTTTTATAAATTACTACCATTGGATTTCACTTGACTGAAGTAACTTTTTTTAAATTTCCCTAAACGAAGTCGAAAAAGTACAAAACGATTTTTGTACCGAAAGATATCAGCTATCCAATGATAAAAAAATCATTTAAAAATATTAAAATGTAGGAGAGCTTTTTTTATAAATTTCTACTTTTGGATTTCACTTGACTGAAGTAGCTTTTTTAAAATTTCCCTAAACAAAGTCGAAAAAGAACAAAACGGTCTTTGTACCGAAAAATATCAGCTATTCCATGACAAAAAATCATTTAAAAATATTAAAATGTAGAAGAGATATTTTTATAAATTTCTACAATTGTATTTCACTTGACTGAAATAGCTTTTTTAAAATTCCCCTAAACAAAGACGAAAAAGTACAAAACGGTCTTTGTACCGAAAGATCTGAGACATCGAATGCCAAAAATTATTTAAAAATCTTTAAAAGTAAAAAGACATATTTATAAAATTCTACTATAGGATTTTGCTTGAAAGAAGTGGCTTCTTTAAAACACCTGTAAACAAAATCAAAAAAGTACAAAACAGTCTTTGTTCCGAAAGATCACAGCTATCCAATGCCAAAAAAATCATTTAAAAATATTAAAATGTAGAAGAGATATTTTTATAAATTCCTACCATTGGATTTCACTTGACTGAAGTAGCTTTTTTAAAATTTCCTTAAACTAAGTCGAAAAAGTACAAAACGGTCTTTGTACCGAAAGATCTGAGATATCGAATGCCAAAAAATAATTTAAAAATATTAAAATGTAGAAGAGATATTTTTATAAATTCCTACCATTCGATTTCACTTGCCTAAAGTATCTTTTTTAAAACATCTGTAAACAAAATTAAAAAAGTATAAGACGGTATTTGTACCGAAAGATCTAAGCTATCCAATGACAAAAAAAAAAAAAAAAAAAGTATAAAAAAAAAATCATTTAAAAATATTAAAATGTAGAAGATATATTTTTATAAATTTCTAGCAATGGATTTCACTTGACTGAAGTAGCCTCATCAAAACACCTGTAAAAAAAATAAATAAAAAAAAAGTATAAAACGGTCTTTTCACCGATAGATCTCAGCTATCCAATGCCAAAAAATCATTTAAAAATATTAAAATGTAGGAGAGATATTTTTATAAATTTCTACCAATGGATTTCACTTGACTGAAGTAGCTTTTTTAAAATTTCCCTAAACAAAGTCGAAAAAAAACAAAACGGTCTTTGTACCGAAAGATCTCAGCTATCGAATTACAAAAAAATCATTTAAAATTATTAAAATGTAGAGGAGATATTTTTATAAATTTCTACCATTGGATTTCACTTGACTGAAGTAGCTTTTTTAAAATTTCCCTAAACAAAGTTGAAAAAGTACAAAACGATCTTTGTATCGAAAGATCTCAGCTATTCCATGACAAAAAAATCATTTAAAAATATTAAAATGTAGGAGAGATATTTTTATAAATTTCTGCCATTTAATTTCACTTGACTGAAGTAGCTTTTTTAAAATTTCCCTAAAGAAAGTCGAAAAAGTACAAAACGATCTTTGTACCGAAAGATATCAACTATCCAATGATAAAAAAATCATTTAAAAATATTAAAATGTAGAGGAGATTTTTTTTATAAATTACTACCATTGGATTTCACTTGACTGAAGTAACTTTTTTTAAATTTCCCTAAACGAAGTCGAAAAAGTACAAAACGATTTTTGTACCGAAAGATATCAGCTATCCAATGGTAAAAAAATCATTTAAAAATATTAAAATGTAGGAGAGCTTTTTTTATAAATTTCTACTTTTGGATTTCACTTGACTGAAGTAGCTTTTTTAAAATTTCCCTAAACAAAGTCGAAAAAGAACAAAACGGTCTTTGTACCGAAAAATATCAGCTATTCCATGACAAAAAATCATTTAAAAATATTAAAATGTAGAAGAGATATTTTTATAAATTTCTACAATTGTATTTCACTTGACTGAAATAGCTTTTTTAAAATTCCCCTAAACAAAGACGAAAAAGTACAAAACGGTCTTTGTACCGAAAGATCTGAGACATCGAATGCCAAAAATTATTTAAAAATCTTTAAAAGTAAAAAGACATATTTATAAAATTCTACTATAGGATTTTGCTTGAAAGAAGTGGCTTCTTTAAAACACCTGTAAACAAAATCAAAAAAGTACAAAACAGTCTTTGTTCCGAAAGATCACAGCTATCCAATGCCAAAAAAATCATTTAAAAATATTAAAATGTAGAAGAGATATTTTTATAAATTCCTACCATTGGATTTCACTTGACTGAAGTAGCTTTTTTAAAATTTCCTTAAACTAAGTCGAAAAAGTACAAAACGGTCTTTGTACCGAAAGATCTGAGATATCGAATGCCAAAAAATAATTTAAAAATATTAAAATGTAGAAGAGATATTTTTATAAATTCCTACCATTCGATTTCACTTGCCTAAAGTATCTTTTTTAAAACATCTGTAAACAAATTAAAAAAGTATAAGACGGTATTTGTACCGAAAGATCTAAGCTATCCAATGACAAAAAAAAAAAAAAAAAAAAAAAAAAAAAAAAAAGTATAAAAAAAAAATCATTTAAAAATATTAAAATGTAGAAGATATATTTTTATAAATTTCTAGCAATGGATTTCACTTGACTGAAGTAGCCTCATCAAAACACCTGTAAAAAAAAAAAAAAAAAAAAAAAAGTATAAAACGGTCTTTTCACCGATAGATCTCAGCTATCCAATGCCAAAAAATCATTTAAAAATATTAAAATGTAGGAGAGATATTTTTATAAATTTCTACCAATGGATTTCACTTGACTGAAGTAGCTTTTTTAAAATTTCCCTAAACAAAGTCGAAAAAAAACAAAACGGTCTTTGTACCGAAAGATCTCAGCTATCGAATTACAAAAAAATCATTTAAAATTATTAAAATGTAGAGGAGATATTTTTATAAATTTCTACCATTGGATTTCACTTGACTGAAGTAGCTTTTTTAAAATTTCCCTAAACAAAGTTGAAAAAGTAAAAAACGATCTTTGTATCGAAAGATCTCAGCTATTCCATGACAAAAAAATCATTTAAAAATATTAAAATGTAGGAGAGATATTTTTATAAATTTCTACCATTTAATTTCACTTGACTGAAGTAGCTTTTTTAAAATTTCCCTAAAGAAAGTCGAAAAAGTACAAAACGATCTTTGTACCGAAAGATATCAACTATCCAATGATAAAAAAATCATTTAAAAATATTAAAATGTAGAGGAGATTTTTTTTATAAATTACTACCATTGGATTTCACTTGACTGAAGTAGCTTTTTTTAAATTTCCCTAAACGAAGTTGAAAAAGTACAAAACGATTTTTGTACCGAAAGATATCAGCTATTCAATGATAAAAAAATCATTTTAAAATATTAAAATGTAGGAGAGCTTTTTTTATAAAGGGCATAGCCGGATAAGCATTGGAAACATGCCTTTCAATCAAATTTCTTGATTTTTTTCCCAGGTGTATCTGCATATCTGACAATGTATTTCCCCTATTATCAGCTTATAAATATTAATATTTTAAGAGATAAAAACGTTTTTTCGATTTTTTAAAAACCTCATTTTCCCAAAAACTACTGTACCGAATTACATGTGATTTATTGAGTTTATATAGACATTAGAGATGCATAACTGGTAAGTTTTGTATAATTTTTTGATTATAAAAAGTGTGTGAAAAAGCGATTAAAAATTTTTGAACGATAAAAATCATATCTTATAGTTGTCGGAAAATTACCATTTTCCAGTAAAAAATTCCTCATATGTGCCTATATATTATATATAAAAGCTGTAATTTTGCTTTGGGTACTACATATAAATATCTACAAAAGTATGTATAAAATAATTTAAAATTCATTTAAAGGCGTTACTTTGGGCGGAGCTATGCAACTTTGAAATCCGAAGAATCTTTGGAACAATGTCAATAGAAAATGTGTCAACTGATGTATTTTAGATTTTATTAATAGTGTAGGTCATAATTTTCAACTCAGTCCATATTATTTCGATATCGAAAACTGATGGTTTCTATCCAAGACAATATTCTGAAAAATATTTTCAATTGGAAAACAACAACACTCTTCGATATCTAAATGTTACGACAGTTACTATAATGATTTTTATTCGAACATCGTCACCACATTTAATGAAGAGTAATATGAGTAAGTAGTTCAGTTTTTTTTTTCATTGCAGCGCAAATCCTATCCGGATTTGGAGCCTCATGCACTCTTTTAATTCTGAGATATCATCAGGATTGGGTGGTAATAGACAGTTTTTTATTAAAGATATATACTCATAACTTGTTTTTCTAATAGCAGATTTCTAAAGCTATTTTATCCGAAGATAATTATTAACGAAGGGTTCACAATGTGAGTTAAAAGAAAAAACAGAAAGCTGACAGCACTGGATGATATTTTGTATTAAAAAATATATTTCTACAATTTTGAACCTTTTTATGTTTGATGAGATAAAAAATGCTTTTTTAAATAAATATAGTGCAAAAAAGCAGTGGAAAAATTAACAGAAGATAAAATATTGTAAAGACACAGCTAATTTTATGCGAATATATTATAATCTTATATGTAAATACATAGTCGATTTCAGTGCTTTAAGCCTCACTGTCAAAAACGGTGATTTTTATGAGGAAAAAAACAGCTGACACTTGATAATGTATTACATTATTTTATACATAAAAAGTAAAATATTCTTTTTCTGTAACCACGAGTTTTTTCAAGAAACTTCCTTAACAAACACATTTCGAATTATCATTCTTATATCACATCAAAAGAAATAGAAATCATTCACTACATTGAATTTCTTTCTGATCGCGGCGGTAACCATTACTTAGACATAAACGTTTAACATGATGGTAATCAGGGCCCATCGCTGGGTTAAAAAGCTTGAAACTACTAACTATAATTTTTCTTTATAAAAACTGATGAAAGCCATTTTCATTTAAATTGGCTGTGATCACTGTTGTTACATTTCGATATCGAAGAATGTAGTTAGTTTCTGTGACAAAAATATTCTTCCTTGTTTTTGTGTGTGACACCAACAAAAAATTTTGTTATCGAAACAGAAAACGTCAGAGTCGAGAATGATGCTCATGCGTTCATTAAATTTAAAATACACCAATTCTGTAAGTATACATTCCAAAGATTCTTCAGATTTCAAAGTTGCGTAACTCCGCCCAAAGTAACGCCTTTAATTGAATTTTAATTAATTTTATACATACTTTTGTAAATATTTGTATGTAGTACCCAACGCAAACTTACAAATTTTATATATAATATATGGGCACATTTGAGGATTTTTATACTAGAAAATGGTAATTTTCCTACATTTATAAGATATGATATTTATCTTTCAAAAATTTTTAATCGCTTTTTGACACACTTTTTATTATCAGAAAATTATGCAAAACCTACCAGTTATGCATCTTTAATGACTATATAAACTCAATAAATCACATGTAATTCAGTACAGTAGTTTTTGAGAAAATGAGGTTTTTAAAAAATCGAAAAAACATTTTTATCTCGTAAAATATCAATATTTATAAGCTAATAATCGAGGAAATAGATTATGAGATATGTAGATACACCTGGGGAAAAAATCAAGAAATTTGATTGAAAGGCATTTTTTAATGCTTATCCGGCTATGCCCTTTCTACTTTTGGATTTCACTTGACTGAAGTAGCTTTTTTAAAATTCCCCTAAACAAAGTCGAAAAAGTACAAAACGGTCTTTGTGCCAAAAGATCTCAGCTATCCCATGACAAAAAAAAAAAAAAAAAATAAATAAAAAAAAAATAAAAATATTAAAATGTAGAAGAGATATTTTAATAAATTTCTACCAACGGATTTCACTTGACTGAAGTAGCCTCATCAAAACACATTTAAACAAAATCAAAAAAGTACAAAACGGTCTTTGCACCGAAAGATCTCAGCTATCCAAAGCCAAAAAATCATTTAAAAATATTAAAATGCAGGAGATATATTTTTATAAATTTCTAGCAATGGATTTCACTTGACTGAAGTAGCTTTTTTAAAATTCTCCTAAAGTCGAAAAAGTACAAAACGGTCTTTGTATCAAAAGATCTCAGCTATCCCATGAAAAAAAAAATGTAGAAGAGATATTTTTATAAATTTCTACCAATGGATTTCACTTGACTGAAGTAGCCTCATCAAAACACCTGTAAACAAAATAAAAAAATACAAAACGGTCTTTGCACCGAAAGATCTCAGCTATCCAATGACAAAAAAATCATTTAAAAATATTAAAACGTAGGAGAGATATTTTTATAAATTTCTACCAATGGATTTCGCTTGACTGAAGTAGCTTTTTTAAAATTCCCCTAAACAAAGTCGAAAAAGAATAAAACGTTCTTTGTACCGAAAGCTCTCAGCTATCCAATTACAAAAAAATCATTTAAAAATATTAAAATATAGAGGAGATATTTTTATAAATTTCTACCATTGGATTTCACTTGACTGAAGTAGTTTTTTTAAAATTCCCATAAACAAAGTCGAAAAAGTACAAAACTTTGTACCGAAAGATCTCAGATATCCCATGACAAAAAAATCATTTAAAAATATTAAAATGTAGGAGAGATATTTTTATAAATTACTACCAATGGATTTCGCTTGACTGAAGTAGCTTTTTTAAAATTCCCCTAAACAAAGTCGAAAAAGAATAAAACGTTCTTTATACCGAAAGATCTCAGCTATCCAATTACAAAAAAATCATTTAAAAATATTAAAATATAGAGGAGATATTTTTATAAATTTCTACAATTGTATTTCACTTGACTGAAATAGCTTTTTTAAAATTCCCCTAAACAAAGACGAAAAAGTACAAAACGGTCTTTGTACCGAAAGATCTGAGACATCGAATGCCAAAAAAGTATTTAAAAATCTTTAAAAGTAAAAAGACATATTTATAAAATTCTACTATAGGATTTTACTTGAAAGAAGTAGCTTCTTTAAAACACCTGTAAACAAAATCAAAAAAAGTACAAAACAGTCTTTGTTCCGAAAGATCACAGCTATCCAATGCCAAAAAAATCATTTAAAAATATTAAAATGTAGAAGAGATATTTTTATAAATTCCTACCACTGGATTTCACTTGACTGAAGTAGCTTTTTTAAAATTCCCTTAAACAAAGTCGAAAAAGTACAAAACGATCTTTGTACCGAAAGATATCAACTATCCAATGATAAAAAAATCATTTAAAAATATTAAAATGTAGAGGAGATTTTTTTTATAAATTACTACCATTGGATTTCACTTGACTGAAGTAGCTTTTTTTAAATTTCCCTAAACGAAGTCGAAAAAGTACAAAACGATTTTTGTACCGAAAGATATCAGCTATCCAATGATAAAAAAATCATTTAAAAATATTAAAATGTAGGAGAGCTTTTTTTATAAATTTCTACTTTTGGATTTCACTTGACTGAAGTAGCTTTTTTAAAATTCCCCTAAACAAAGTCGAAAAAGTACAAAACGGTCTTTGTGCCAAAAGATCTCAGCTATCCCATGACAAAAAAAAAAAAAAAAAAAAAAAAAAAAAACATTTAAAAATATTAAAATGTAGAAGAGATATTTTAATAAATTTCTACCAACGGATTTCACTTGACTGAAGTAGCCTCATCAAAACACATTTAAACAAAATCAAAAAAGTACAAAACGGTCTTTGCACCGAAAGAACTCAGCTATCCAAAGCCAAAAAATCATTTAAAAATATTAAAATGCAGGAGAGATATTTTTATAAATTTCTAGCAATGGATTTCACTTGACTGAAGTAGCTTTTTTAAAATTCTCCTAAAGTCGAAAAAGTACAAAACGGTCTTTGTATCAAAAGATCTCAGCTATCCCATGAAAAAAAAAATGTAGAAGAGATATTTTTATAATTTTCTACCAATGGATTTCACTTGACTGAAGTAGCCTCATCAAAACACCTGTAAACAAAATAAAAAAAATACAAAACGGTCTTTGCACCGAAAGATCTCAGCTATCCAATGACAAAAAAATCATTTAAAAATATTAAAACGTAGGAGAGATATTTTTATAAATTTCTACCAATGGATTTCGCTTGACTGAAGTAGCTTTTTTAAAATTCCCCTAAACAAAGTCGAAAAAGAATAAAACGTTCTTTGTACCGAAAGATCTCAGCTATCCAATTACAAAAAAATCATTTAAAAATATTAAAATATAGAGGAGATATTTTTATAAATTTCTACCATTGGATTTCACTTGACTGAAGTAGTTTTTTTTAAATTCCCATAAACAATGTCGAAAAAATACAAAACTTTGTACCGAAAGATCTCAGATATCCCATGACAAAAAAATCATTTAAAAATATTAAAATGTAGGAGAGATATTTTTATAAATTTCTACCAATGGATTTCGCTTGACTGAAGTAGCTTTTTTAAAATTCCCCTAAACAAAGTCGAAAAAGAATAAAACGTTCTTTGTACCGAAAGATCTCAGCTATTCAATTACAAAAAAATCATTTAAAAATATTAAAATATAGAGGAGATATTTTTATAAATTTCTACCATTGGATTTCACTTGACTGAAGTAGTTTTTTAAAATTCCCATAAACAAAGTCGAAAAAGTACAAAACTTTGTACCGAAAGATCTCAGATATCCCATGACAAAAAAATCATTTAAAAATATTAAAATGTAGGAGAGATATTTTTATAAATTTCTACCAATGGATTTCACTTGACTGAAGTAGCTTTTTTAAAATTCCCCTAAACAAAGACGAAAAAGTACAAAACGGTTTTTGTACCGAAAAATATCAGCTATTCCATGACAAAAAATCATTTAAAAATATTAAAATGTAGAAGAGATATTTTTATAAATTTCTACAATTGTATTTCACTTGACTGAAATAGCTTTTTTAAAATTCCCCTAAACAAAGACGAAAAAGTACAAAACGGTCTTTGTACCGAAAGATCTGAGACATCGAATGCCAAAAAATTATTTAAAAATCTTTAAAAGTAAAAAGACATATTTATAAAATTCTACTATAGGATTTTGCTTGAAAGAAGTAGCTTCTTTAAAACACCTGTAAACAAAATCAAAAAAAGTACAAAACAGTCTTTGTTCCGAAAGATCACAGCTATCCAATGCCAAAAAAATCATTTAAAAATATTAAAATGTAGAAGAGATATTTTTATAAATTCCTACCATTGGATTTCACTTGACTGAAGTAGCTTTTTTAAAATTCCCTTAAACTAAGTCGAAAAAGTACAAAACGGTCTTTGTACCGAAAGATCTGAGATATCGAATGCCAAAAAATAATTTAAAAATATTAAAATGTAGAAGAGATATTTTTATAAATTCCTACCATTCGATTTCACTTGCCTAAAGTATCTTTTTTAAAACATCTGTAAACAAAATTAAAAAAGTATAAGACGGTATTTGTACCGAAAGATCTAAGCTATCCAATGACAAAAAAAAAAAAAAAAAAAAAAAAAAAAAAAAAAAAAAGTATAAAAAAAAATCATTTAAAAATATTAAAATGTAGAAGATATATTTTTATAAATTTCTAGCAATGGATTTCACTTGACTGAAGTAGCCTCATCAAAACACCTGTAAAAAAAAATAAAAAAAAAGTATAAAACGGTCTTTTCACCGATAGATCTCAGCTATCCAATGCCAAAAAATCATTTAAAAATATTAAAATGTAGGAGAGATATTTTTATAAATTTCTACCAATGGATTTCACTTGACTGAAGTAGCTTTTTTAAAATTTCCCTAAACAAAGTCGAAAAAAAACAAAACGGTCTTTGTACCGAAAGATCTCAGCTATCGAATTACAAAAAAATCATTTAAAATTATTAAAATGTAGAGGAGATATTTTTATAAATTTCTACCATTGGATTTCACTTGACTGAAGTAGCTTTTTTAAAATTTCCCTAAACAAAGTTGAAAAAGTACAAAACGATCTTTGTATCGAAAGATCTCAGCTATTCCATGACAAAAAAATCATTTAAAAATATTAAAATGTAGGAGAGATATTTTTATAAATTTCTACCATTTAATTTCACTTGACTGAAGTAGCTTTTTTAAAATTTCCCTAAAAAAAGTCGAAAAAGTACAAAACGATCTTTGTACCGAAAGATATCAACTATCCAATGATAAAAAAATCATTTAAAAATATTAAAATGTAGAGGAGATTTTTTTTATAAATTACTACCATTGGATTTCACTTGACTGAAGTAGCTTTTTTTAAATTTCCCTAAACGAAGTTGAAAAAGTACAAAACGATTTTTGTACCGAAAGATATCAGCTATTCAATGATAAAAAAATCATTTAAAAATATTAAAATGTAGGAGAGCTTTTTTTATAAAGGGCATAGCCGGATAAGCATTGGAAACATGCCTTTCAATCAAATTTCTTGATTTTTTTCCCAGGTGTATCTGCATATCTGACAATGTATTTCCCCTATTATCAGCTTATAAATATTAATATTTTAAGAGATAAAAACGTTTTTTCGATTTTTTAAAAACCTCATTTTCCCAAAAACTACTGTACCGAATTACATGTGATTTATTGAGTTTATATAGACATTAGAGATGCATAACTGGTAAGTTTTGTATAATTTTTTGATTATAAAAAGTGTGTGAAAAAGCGATTAAAAATTTTTGAACGATAAAAATCATATCTTATAGTTGTCGGAAAATTACCATTTTCCAGTAAAAAATTCCTCATATGTGCCTATATATTATAAATAAAAGCTGTAATTTTGCTTTGGGTACTACATATAAATATCTACAAAAGTATGTATAAAATAATTTAAAATTCATTTAAAGGCGTTACTTTGGGCGGAGCTATGCAACTTTGAAATCCGAAGAATCTTTGGAACAATGTCAATAGAAAATGTGTCAACTGATGTATTATAGATTTTATTAATAGTGTAGGTCATAATTTTCAACTCAGTCCATATTATTTCGATATCGAAAACTGATGGTTTCTATCCAAGACTATATTCTGAAAAATATTTTCAATTGGAAAACAACAACACTCTTCGATATCTAAATGTTACGACAGTTACTATAATGATTTTTATTCGAACATCGTCACCACATTTAATGAAGAGTAATATGAGTAAGTAGTTCAGTTTTTTTTTCATTGCAGCGCAAATCCTATCTGGATTTGGAGCCAGTGTTGCCAGATGGGCTACTTTTTTTAAATTCAGATTCTTCACTGGCACCACTTTTTGTTGGCACACACAAAACGGTCTTTGTACCGAAAGATCTGAGACACCGAATGCCAAAAAATTATTTAAAAATCTTTAAAAGTAAAAAGACATATTTATAAAATTCTACTATAGGATTTTACTTGAAAGAAGTAGCTTCTTTAAAACACCTGTAAACAAAATCAAAAAAAGTACAAAACAGTCTTTGTTCCGAAAGATCACAGCTATCCAATGCCAAAAAAATCATTTAAAAATATTAAAATGTAGAAGAGATATTTTTATAAATTCCTACCACTGGATTTCACTTGACTGAAGTAGCTTTTTTAAAATTCCCTTAAACAAAGTCGAAAAAGTACAAAACGATCTTTGTACCGAAAGATATCAACTATCCAATGATAAAAAAATCATTTAAAAATATTAAAATGTAGAGGAGATTTTTTTTATAAATTACTACCATTGGATTTCACTTGACTGAAGTAGCTTTTTTTAAATTTCCCTAAACGAAGTCGAAAAAGTACAAAACGATTTTTGTGCCAAAAGATCTCAGCTATCCCATGACAAAAAAAAAAAAAAAAAAAAAAAAAAAAAAAAAAAACATTTAAAAATATTAAAATGTAGAAGAGATATTTTAATAAATTTCTACCAACGGATTTCACTTGACTGAAGTAGCCTCATCAAAACACATTTAAACAAAATCAAAAAAGTACAAAACGGTCTTTGCACCGAAAGATCTCAGCTATCCAAAGCCAAAAAATCATTTAAAAATATTAAAATGCAGGAGAGATATTTTTATAAATTTCTAGCAATGGATTTCACTTGACTGAAGTAGCTTTTTTAAAATTCTCCTAAAGTCGAAAAAGTACAAAACGGTCTTTGTATCAAAAGATCTCAGCTATCCCATGAAAAAAAAAAATGTAGAAGAGATATTTTTATAATTTTCTACCAATGGATTTCACTTGACTGAAGTAGCCTCATCAAAACACCTGTAAACAAAATAAAAAAAATACAAAACGGTCTTTGCACCGAAAGATCTCAGCTATCCAATGACAAAAAAATCATTTAAAAATATTAAAACGTAGGAGAGATATTTTTATAAATTTCTACCAATGGATTTCGCTTGACTGAAGTAGCTTTTTTAAAATTCCCCTAAACAAAGTCGAAAAAGAATAAAACGTTCTTTGTACCGAAAGATCTCAGCTATCCAATTACAAAAAAATCATTTAAAAATATTAAAATATAGAGGAGATATTTTTATAAATTTCTACCATTGGATTTCACTTGACTGGAGTAGTTTTTTTTAAATTCCCATAAACAATGTCGAAAAAGTACAAAACTTTGTACCGAAAGATCTCAGATATCCCATGACAAAAAAATCATTTAAAAATATTAAAATGTAGGAGAGATATTTTTATAAATTTCTACCAATGGATTTCGCTTGACTGAAGTAGCTTTTTTAAAATTCCCCTAAACAAAGTCGAAAAAGAATAAAACGTTCTTTGTACCGAAAGATCTCAGCTATTCAATTACAAAAAAATCATTTAAAAATATTAAAATATAGAGGAGATATTTTTATAAATTTCTACCATTGGATTTCACTTGACTGAAGTAGTTTTTTAAAATTCCCATAAACAAAGTCGAAAAAGTTCAAAACTTTGTACCGAAAGATCTCAGATATCCCATGACAAAAAAATCATTTAAAAATATTAAAATGTAGGAGAGATATTTTTATAAATTTCTACCAATGGATTTCACTTGACTGAAGTAGCTTTTTTAAAATTCCCCTAAACAAAGACGAAAAAGTACAAAACGGTTTTTGTACCGAAAAATATCAGCTATTCCATGACAAAAAATCATTTAAAAATATTAAAATGTAGAAGAGATATTTTTATAAATTTCTACAATTGTATTTCACTTGACTGAAATAGCTTTTTTAAAATTCCCCTAAACAAAGACGAAAAAGTACAAAACGGTCTTTGTACCGAAAGATCTGAGACATCGAATGCCAAAAAATTATTTAAAAATCTTTAAAAGTAAAAAGACATATTTATAAAATTCTACTATAGGATTTTGCTTGAAAGAAGTAGCTTCTTTAAAACACCTGTAAACAAAATCAAAAAAAGTACAAAACAGTCTTTGTTCCGAAAGATCACAGCTATCCAATGCCAAAAAAATCATTTAAAAATATTAAAATGTAGAAGAGATATTTTTATAAATTCCTACCATTGGATTTCACTTGACTGAAGTAGCTTTTTTAAAATTCCCTTAAACTAAGTCGAAAAAGTACAAAACGGTCTTTGTACCGAAAGATCTGAGATATCGAATGCCAAAAAATAATTTAAAAATATTAAAATGTAGAAGAGATATTTTTATAAATTCCTACCATTCGATTTCACTTGCCTAAAGTATCTTTTTTAAAACATCTGTAAACAAAATTAAAAAAGTATAAGACGGTATTTGTACCGAAAGATCTAAGCTATCCAATGAAAAAAAAAGTCATTTAAAAATATTAAAATGTAGACGATATATTTTTATAAATTTCTAGCAATGGATTTCACTTGACTGAAGTAGCCTCATCAAAACACCTGTAAAAAAAAAAAAATAAAAAAAGTATAAAACGGTCTTTTCACCGATAGATCTCAGCTATCCAATGCCAAAAAATCATTTAAAAATATTGAAATGTAGGAGAGATATTTTTATAAATTTCTACCAATGGATTTCACTTGACTGAAGTAGCTTTTTTAAAATTTCCCTAAACAAAGTTGAAAAAGTACAAAACGATCTTTGTATCGAAAGATCTCAGCTATTCCATGACAAAAAATCATTTAAAAATATTAAAATGTAGGAGAGATATTTTTATAAATTTCTACCATTTAATTTCACTTGACTGAAGTAACTTTTTTAAAATTTCCCTAAAGAAAGTCTAAAAAGTACAAAACGATCTTTGTACCGAAAGATATCAACTATCCAATGATAAAAAAATCATTTAAAAATATTAAAATGTAGAGGAGATGTTTTTTTATAGATTACTACCATTGGATTTCACTTGACTGAAGTAGCTTTTTTAAAATTTCCCTAAACAAAGTTGAAAAAGTACAAAACGATCTTTGTATCGAAAGATCTCAGCTATTCCATGACAAAAAATCATTTAAAAATATTAAAATGTAGGAGAGATATTTTTATAAATTTCTACCATTTAATTTCACTTGACTGAAGTAACTTTTTTAAAATTTCCCTAAAGAAAGTCTAAAAAGTACAAAACGATCTTTGTACCGAAAGATATCAACTATCCAATTACAAAAAAATCATTTAAAAATATTAAAATATAGAGGAGATATTTTTATAAATTTCTACCATTGGATTTCACTTGACTGAAGTAGTTTTTTAAAATTCCCATAAACAAAGTCGAAAAAGTTCAAAACTTTGTACCGAAAGATCTCAGATATCCCATGACAAAAAAATCATTTAAAAATATTAAAATGTAGGAGAGATATTTTTATAAATTTCTACCAATGGATTTCACTTGACTGAAGTAGCTTTTTTAAAATTCCCCTAAACAAAGACGAAAAAGTACAAAACGGTTTTTGTACCGAAAAATATCAGCTATTCCATGACAAAAAATCATTTAAAAATATTAAAATGTAGAAGAGATATTTTTATAAATTTCTACAATTGTATTTCACTTGACTGAAATAGCTTTTTTAAAATTCCCCTAAACAAAGACGAAAAAGTACAAAACGGTCTTTGTACCGAAAGATCTGAGACATCGAATGCCAAAAAATTATTTAAAAATCTTTAAAAGTAAAAAGACATATTTATAAAATTCTACTATAGGATTTTGCTTGAAAGAAGTAGCTTCTTTAAAACACCTGTAAACAAAATCAAAAAAAGTACAAAACAGTCTTTGTTCCGAAAGATCACAGCTATCCAATGCCAAAAAAATCATTTAAAAATATTAAAATGTAGAAGAGATATTTTTATAAATTCCTACCATTGGATTTCACTTGACTGAAGTAGCTTTTTTAAAATTCCCTTAAACTAAGTCGAAAAAGTACAAAACGGTCTTTGTACCGAAAGATCTGAGATATCGAATGCCAAAAAATAATTTAAAAATATTAAAATGTAGAAGAGATATTTTTATAAATTCCTACCATTCGATTTCACTTGCCTAAAGTATCTTTTTTAAAACATCTGTAAACAAAATTAAAAAAGTATAAGACGGTATTTGTACCGAAAGATCTAAGCTATCCAATGAAAAAAAAAGTCATTTAAAAATATTAAAATGTAGACGATATATTTTTATAAATTTCTAGCAATGGATTTCACTTGACTGAAGTAGCCTCATCAAAACACCTGTAAAAAAAAAAATAAAAAAAGTATAAAACGGTCTTTTCACCGATAGATCTCAGCTATCCAATGCCAAAAAATCATTTAAAAATATTAAAATGTAGGAGAGCTTTTTTTTATAAATTTCTACCATTGGATTTCACTTGACTGAAGTAGCTTTTTTAAAATTCCCCTGAACAAAGTCGAAAAAGTACAAAACCATCTTTGTACCGAAAGATATCAGCTATTCCATGACAAACAAATCATTTAAAATATTAAAATGTAGGAGAGCTTTTTTTATAAATTTCTATCATTGGATTTCACTCTACTGAAGTAGCTTTTTTAAAATTCCCCTGAACAAAGTCGAAAAAGTACAAAACGATCTTTGTACCGAAAAATATCAGCTATTCCATGAAAAAAAAAAAAATCATTTAAAAATATTAAAATGTAGAAGAGATATTTTTATAAATTTCTACAATTGTATTTCACTTGACTGAAATAGCTTTTTTAAAATTCCCCTAAACAAAGACGAAAAAGTACAAAACGGTCTTTGTACCGAAAGATCTGAGACATCGAATGCCAAAAAATCATTTAAAAATCTTTAAAAGTAAAAAGACATATTTATAAAATTCTACTATAGGATTTTGCTTGAATGAAGTAGCTTCTTTAAAACACCTGTAAACAAAATCAAAAAAGTACAAAACAGTCTTTGTTCTGAAAGATCACAGCTATCCAATGCAAAAAAAATTGTTTAAAAATATTAAAATGTAGAAGAGATATTTTTATAAATTTCTACCATTGGATTTCACTTGCCTGAAGTATCTTTTTTAAAACATCTGTAAACAAAATTAAAAAAGTACAAAACGGTCTTTGTACCGAAAGATCTCAGCTATCCAATTACAAAAAAATCATTTAAAAATATTAAAATATAGAGGAGATATTTTTATAAATTTCTACCATTGGATTTCACTTGCCTGAAGTATCTTTTTTAAAACATCTGTAAACAAAATTAAAAAAGTACAAAACGGTATTTGTACCGAAAGATCTAAGCTATCCAATGACAAAAAAGAAAAAAAAAAGTCATTTAAAAATATTAAAATGTAGAAGAAATTTTTTTATAAATTTCTACCACTGGATTTCACTTGACTGAAATAGCTTTTTTAAAATTCCCCTAAACAAAGTCGAAAAAGTACAAAACGGTCTTTGTACCGATAGATCTGAGATATCGAATGCCAAAAAATAATTTAAAAATATTAAAATGTAGAAGAGATATTTTTATAAATTTCTACCACTGGATTTCACTTGACTGAAGTAGATTTTTTAAAATTCCTCTAAACAAAGTCGAAAAAGTACAAAACGGTCTTTGTACCGATAGATCTGAGATATCGAATGCCAAAAAATAATTTAAAAATATTAAAATGCAGAAGAGATATTTTTATAAATTCCTACCACTGGATTTCACTTGACTGAAGTAGATTTTTAAAAATTTCCCTAAACAAAGTCGAAAAAGTACAAAACGGTCTTTGTACCGAAAGATCTCAGCTATCCAATGACAAAAATTCATTTAAAATTATTAAAATGTAGATGAGATATTTTTATAAATTTCTTCCATTGGATTTCATTTGACGGAAGTAGCTTTTTTAAAATTCCCCTAAAGAAGGTCGAAAAAGTACAAAACGATCTTTGTACAGAAATATCTGAGATATCGAATGCCAAAAAATAATTTAAAAATATAAAAATGTAGAAGAGATATTTTTATAAATTTCTTCCATTGGATTTCACTTGACTGAAGTAGCCTCTTTAAAACACCTGTAAACAAAATGAAAAAAAGTACAAAACGGTCTTTATACCGAAAAATCTCAGCTGTTCAATGCTAAAAAAATCATTTAAAAGTATTAAAATACAAACGAGATATCTTAAAAATTTCTATCTTGGAATTTCGCTCTATTGATGTAAGCCACTATAAAATACTCGTAACAAAATCGAAAAAATATAAAACGGTCTTTGCACAGTTCAATGATCTCAGCTATTCAATGCTAAAAAAAATCATTTAAAAATATTAAAATGAAGATTAGATTCTTTGGAAAATGTTTAATGTGCAATCTCTGACATAATAATCACGATCTGTTTGTTGTCTTTTAAAATTAGATATAAATGATTCAAATTCACTTGAAACTATCTAACAAAAAAGGTCAATGTCGACTTGTTTTAAAACGGATCCGAGTGTTTTGGTCAGAAATTATCTCGAAGAAACTATCCACATGCACATATCCCTCGGGCTATCAGTATTGAAAAGGTGCGAGAGTTTTTATTATTTGCTAATGACTTTTTTCTTCCGGGGGTATCTTATCCCCTTTTTTTCGCCTGGAGGTAAAGGTGGCGTGAGATGACCATTTTCTTATTAATTACAAGCTTGGAAAATATCATTGGTCTTTTAAAGTGTCAATCTTTGGGTTCGGGATACGCCTTTCTGGTGGCAACACGCATAGGTTTGTGATAGGATTTTGAGTTTCGGTTTGACTGATGCAGGCTCTTAACCCGGAAGAACTCGCGCGAACATAGTGTTTGAATAGTTTTTAGTTTGATACCAATAAATATAAATTACAATCGTTGCAGTACTTAGTTGAAGTTAATTCATAAAATTCCTGCAATAAAGAAAATTGAAGGTTACTTTTATAAAAATATTGACGACAATTATAAAAACAGTGTGCAGCCTGTGTCTGCCAAACCCGGCACGTGTTCTCCCGGGTTAAAAATACAGTAAGTCTTAACCTCCTCAGCACTGAGACAAATATCATGTAAGCCTACAAAAACTAGTTTAAAATTACTATAAGACATCTCCAAAGATGTATTGGCTTATAAATAAATGTTTATTACATGCAGACATTTATTTTAAAAGTCGTGAGGCAATTTTAACAATTCTAGAAGCATTTAAATGACGTTCTTGTGTCTTTTCCAGACAACACCAAGATTGGTGAAGTTAAGTATTTGGTAGTTAGCTTTAAGAAAATTCTGAAGCTCCACAAATTGGCACAGGATTCCAACTTAGCATTTTTTTTAAATCGTTGACTAATCCTCTACTTAATCCTTTCGAAACCGGCGTCTCTTGCACAAATTTTATTCGCTTGGTATCACTTTTTAACCTTCCTACCCTGTTCAAATTTTACTCAATCTTGATAAAAACATTTCACACCAGAATTGTTAATTAAAACATTTCAATGTATTTAATTGACTTATTTCTCAGAATCTGTTATTTAATTTTCTTTATGAAAAAGTTCTGGTTCGAATTGCATAAAACAAATTATATTCATGGGTCGATTGGACCTATTCAGGGTAGGAAGGTTAAGAAGAAATCACTTTCACAGTCACGAAAATGCTGTAATTAATTAAGGCAAATATTACTTTTTTATATTACTGGTAGCAAAAATATATTTTGCATGTACCATTTGAAAGTGCAAATAAGCACCCATGGTCCAGAACGGTTTAAACACTTAGATAAGTTAGCAAAGAAAGTATTTCACTCGTAACTACTAACTTTTACGTTATTTTCTCAACACTAAAATTTAGCAGCAAAGTTTTCCATATTTAACTGACGAACTCATCGAAAATTTCTTTTCAATTTTAGTGGTAAAGAAAAAAGCATAAAAGATGGCAGCTATAACTTCCCTTATATTAGTGGTTTTGCAAGAATAAATGACAATTTTAAATTGAAATTTTTTTTTTTATGATGCTAAAATTAATAAACGCAAAGCGAGCTTGGTAATTTTACCACTATTTCAAATTAGAACATTTCTATTTAGTATTTTGATTGCAAAATTTGTAGTCACCGCATTTAGTCACCGTACGGTCTTTCTTCCATTAAGTAAAACGAAAAATTGTGTTAAACGACACAGAATTCTACCCATCACATAAATAAAATTTATTTTCTTTCTCTTAGTATAATTTCCTTATAAACGAAGCAATATATACAATAAAACATACTGAAGTAAAGAAGAAAACCTTTCAGACAGTTCAATATGCAAATTTCAACCTCTGCCCAACCTCCCTATTTGACAAACATTGTATACATATGAAAATACAAACTCTTCTTGCCTAATCATTAATTTAAAATTTTAACATAAATGTTTTGCTGCAATTAATTATAAAATTTTACTAGCTAAATAGCAAACATCATCATTAATAATGCTCAACTGTCCGTTTTCTGTGCTGACTGAATTGTTTTGTTTCCTGTGTGACAGACGAATTGCGATATGAAAAAGTACATTTTTTTTTAATTTTTTTCTGTGTAGTTCTTTTTACGCGATTTACTCTTTAGTAGGATGATTTATTGTTTTGGCGACATATGCCAAAAGGCGTAACTGAGACCACGTGGATATAGGTTTTCTCTTTGTTATACTTTTCACTTGACCCCAAGCTAGGTGGAGGGTGTGGCTCGCCAAGCTACTGCGGACACGCCTTCTTTCAGATAGCCTGAGGACAACAGCGCCACAAACCTAGGTTGCCGTAACATAGGATTTTTATTTTATATCCGAAGATGAGACGGAACATTCAAATTGACTAGGAAATGAGAACAACATAGAAGGATAAACATCATCAAGTTCAAGAACGAATGAACCAACCGCGTGTAATTAGTAACACAGAATCCAAGATATTGCGACCTGAAGTCTACAATCTGAAATATTTTGATCGAAAACATAGTGGGAGTCATATTTTATTGAGCACTTCATAATTCGGATACATAAAATATGCTCAGGATACGCTGCAATGCCTCAATTAATTTCTCATAATAATCAAGCTGACATAAAATAAGGATTTTGATTTCATATGCGAAGATGAGATGGAACTTTCAAATTGAGTAAAAAAATGAGACCAACATAGGGTATAAATATCGTCAAGTTCAAGAACGAATACAGAAATCGCGTGAAATTAATAACACAGAATTTGGAGTACTGAAACTTGAAGTATACAACTTCAAATATTTTAGATAAAAATGTTTAGAGTGGGAGTTTATATATTTATTTATTTAATTATTGTATGTGTTATTTGAATATACAGGGATTCCACTTCGTCCGTTTTTGAGTACCACATTTTTTCAAGAAAAATCTTCCTTGGATATACTAAATACCATGATGAGGCTATGAAATATTTCCAATTACCGTAATCTCCGGCGTATAATCCGCGGATAAAATAAACATTTTAGACTTATTCAACTTATTGGATCACTGTAAATATTTGTCTTCAATGCCTAAATAAGATTTCTGGGTCCAAAAAGGATTGTTTGATCCGCGGATTATACGCCGGAAATTACGGTATCTGCCCTAATAATCGAATTGCGCTAACATAGGATTTTGATATTGCATCTGAAGATCTGATGGAAACAGGGTTGTCAGTTTGGCCTCCACTTTAATTAAAAAAAAAAAACTCTGATTCACACCAAAAAATGCATAATGTATTTTCAAATTTATTTAATGCCAGCTTTTTCTTGATTACTTAAATTAAAAATTCTTCTTCAAAAATTCCAGTCCGAAGTCGAAATTTTGGCCTAAAAATGGAAGACAAATTGACAACCCTAGATGGAACAATCAAATCGATAAGATATTTAGAACAAAATAGGGAATAAACATAATCAAGTTCAACAATGAATCTAAATGTAATGTAATTATGTCAACGAATTCAAGACACTGCAAATTCTTTTAGGCGCAATTTATTTCAAAATTTCGATAGAAAAAAAAAGATAATAATAATAACCATTGTCAGTTATAGTCCTGATATACTGTGAAATATCTAAAATAATTCGCCTTAACAATCGAATTACCTTAACAGAATTGTTACTTTATAAATAAAGATAAGACTGTGAAGTTAAATGATTAGGAAATGGAAACAAATATGGAGATGCAAACATAATCAAATTCAAGCCCTAATGAAGCAATTTCATACTGAATAACAGACTTCAAGGTATTGCAACCTCAAATTATTTCCATCAAAAAGTTTTAAAGTCGGAGTCATATTTTAATTTTACTTACTACCTTATGATGTGGGTACATCAACAAATAAAACCATTGATGTGGCATGTCCTTTTTCTGAAGAAACTGAGATTTTTCACAATACTAGAATTGTTAATGAAAGTAGAATTAAAGTCAGAAGTGTTTCAAAGCTAGTTTGTAATAATACAACGTAAAAATAAGAAAAAAAAATGTTGTTCCCCAGGAAATTAATTTTCGTGAGTACACACTTGTGCTATGTACATGTATACAAGGTGATTCTAAATACATTGTACAAACTTTAAGGGTTGATACAGGGCATTTTAATAATCATTTATTGTATTGGAATGTATGGACTCAAGTGAAAGTTGAAATACAAACACAAAGAAGGCAATTTGGCAACCCACTTTTTTCTAATTAAAAATTTCTCTTTCATGCCAGAAAATTCGTATAATATTCTTTTCTTTACTTAAGACAGATTTTTCATGGTTATGTAAAGAAAAAAATCTTCTTTGAAAATTTACGGTGTGAAATTGAAATTTTTGAATTAAACAAAATGCAAAACTGGCCATTCTGTGAAACACAGGAAATGCATGAAAAGAAATCCATAGAAAATGAGTTTTTGTTTATTAAAAAGTTCTGATTTCATACCGGAATGTTTTAAATAAACAAATGAATACTATAGTCATTTTTTGGTGGAAACGGAAACTTTTTAAATAAAAAGAGGAGGCAAAATAGCTCTATTGACACTGCTCATTTCTGGAGAACAGTTTATCCTAGAAGACTCGAGTTATATAAATTCGTGTTTTGTTTCTTTAAATAATATTCGATCCACTTGACATTTTTTCTTTTATTTCACACCACACACACATATAGTTGAACAGACACTAACATATACTATTTACATAAAAAAAGATACATATTTTTTACGGGGAAGTAAAATATTCTTCCTCGCATCGAGAATTCGAATAACTTCTACCTTTTTTTAAACAAAACATTGCGCCACAGGTGGCTTTCCCTTTGGCGACTGCACGGCGCCTTCGGGTTGATTCACACGTGATTTGCAACAGCTTGCCCCCCCATGAACCTATGGGGTTCATCATAATACATGTTGCAATACGATACATTAAATCAAATACAAATTTCAAAATATAATAAGAATATACATACTTTAAACACTTTAAGAATTCTGGACATACACTTCAACTAGAATAATAAAAGAAAAGATTACAATGCAAATTTCACTAAAAATAGTCAATTGTCATTAAGTTCCAAATTATAGAGTAATTGCACCGGCCTTCTCAAAACAGATTTTTGAGTTTTTATTTTGCAGGCCCTCACCTTGCCGTCTCTTCCAGGAAAGGTTTCTATAATTTTACCTAAACTCCAGAAATTTCTGGGTAAACTACCTTCTTTTATTAAGACAATATCGTTTATTTTAAATTGGGGAATATTAGTTTTGTTTATACTTTGGTGGGCTGATCTCAAATTTAATACTCTCCCTTCCATCGGGACCAAAACAATCTCATCAATTTTTCTCGATAATTATAAGTTTTAAGCAATTCTTTCCTGGAAGAGAAATTCGAGTCAAGGTGCAGGCGTGCTGGAGGGAGAGAAGTTATTCTTCTTCCTATTAAAAAATGTGCTGGGCACAATGGTACGGGGTCCTGGCTTTCATCACTCATGTAAGTGATGGGTCTAGAGTTTATGGTGCCTTCTATTTCAGCTACTATGGTGGACAGTTCGTTGTAATTTAACGATGTTTTGCCTAGCGTTTTTCGAAGGGCTGTTTTAACACTTCGCACCATTCGTTCATAAAAGCCACCCCACCAGGCGGCTCTTTCTACTATATATTTCCACTTTATTTTATGGGAAGCAAAAAATTCTTTCAACTCTGGATGAGCTACTAAGCTCCACAGTTTCTTAAGTTCTAGTTCAGCACGTTTAAATGTACGTGCATTGTCGGAATAAATTACGGAGCATAATCCCCGTCTAGCGATGAACCTTCTAAATGCGAGTAAGAAGGCTTGCGTAGATAAACTGTCTACCAGTTCCAAATGAACATTTCTTGTAACAGCACAGGTAAGAAGTAAAATATATTGTTTATTGTTCTTATCTTTTACGAATAAGGGACCGGCGAAGTCGCATCCTAGAATATTAAATGGTGGAGACTGTTCAATACGATCAGGTGGCAACGGAGCTACTGTCTGGTCTCCTGGATTCGCAGAAAATCGTTTGCAGACAACACATTTTTTGAGTAGATCCTTTATCGTTTTTCTAGCTTTTAGAAGCCAGAACCTTTCTCTAATTTCGACAAGCGTGTGTGTCACTGAAGAATGATACACTTTCTCATGTGCTTTCCAAATAATTAACTCAGCTAATTTAGTTTTGGGCGGCAGAATAATCGGATATTTTTCATTTTCTAGCAAGATGTTAGATTTTGAAAGTCGCCCTGAAACACGTAAGATGCCCTCAGCATCCAGAAAAGGATTTAATTTCATTAGATTAGAATCTCTTGGAAGGGGTTTTGCCTTTTCTAAACATTTAATTTCTACAAAGTATTTTTCATTTTGAATTTGTCGTATCCAATAATTTTCCGCTTCCTGGAGTTCTTCCATAGTTAAAGTGTCTCGATTATCTTGTTTATGCCTAGTCAAATTTATGAAACGCAATACATAGGCTGTTATTCTCAACAATTTATTTAAATTAGAATATCTATTAATGTCGATGATTCTTTCACGAGTTATTACCGAGTTCACGACGATTTTATCTCTGGATTCCATTTCAAAGTTAGAAGAAGAATATTTTACGTTATCAAGTTTTGGCCAAAAATTTTCGGATTTACTTAGCCAATCCGGGCCATGCCACCAGTGCTTGTTACTAGCTAATTCTTTGGAAGTGAGTCCTCTAGTGAGCATATCAGCTGGATTATCTTTACTGCTGACATGCCTCCATGCACTGGGATCAGAATTTTCTTGTATTTCTGCCACCCTATTCGCAACAAAGGGCTTCCATTTGGCAGCAAAATTTTTGATCCAGTTTAACGTAATTGTGGAGTCCGTCCAGAATACTACTTTTTGAATATTATTGAAAACTTTTTTTAGATGGTTGGCTATTCTGGCAGCTATTAATGCACCTAGAAGCTCTAATCTCGGCAAAGTGATTCTTTTTAAAGGGGCCACACGAGCTTTAGAAATTACAAAACAAGTTTTAGAAAAGCCCTCGGAAGTCTGGTATCTGAAGTAGCCCACTGCCCCGTAAGATTTTAACGAAGCATCAGAAAAAAGATGAAGTTGAACTTTATCATCTAAAATATTATCTGTGTTAAAATAATACCTGGGTATCTGAATCTTTTCTAACAGTTTTATTTCGCTATACCATTTTTCATATTTTTCTTTAAATTCTTTAGGAAGTGTGTCGTCCCATTCTAAACCGCGTTCCCATAACTCTTGAAGAAGTAATTTAATTCTAATTAAGAATGGCGATATGAATCCGATAGGATCGAATATTTTGGCAGCGCTGTGCAAAACATGTCTTTTGGTGTATTCCAAATTATCACCATCTGACATAAACGCCTTAAAATCTATTGACAGGACGTCCTTTACATTATCCCAATTAAGTCCCAGAATTTTTAATATTGAATGACTTTCGTCTGTTTCTATAACTGGGTTACCATTCTTCCATAATTCCCTTAATTCTAAAGAATTTGTATTAAACTTTCTCAAGTTCATATTCGCATCCTTAAGTATTGAGACAGCAGAAGCTGATAAATTGAAAGCTTCTTGGACTGTCGGAGCCCCATATGCCAAATCGTCCACGTATAAAAAATTATCTAACATATTATAAGCAATGGGATTAATTTCTTTGTACTTTCTAATATGTTTCTTAATTGTCGAAGCCAACACGTACGGGGAGCTCGTGACTCCAAAACAATGTCGGTTAAAATGATATAAAGTCACAGGTTTATCTATGTCACAATCATCAAAGTATAAAAAACACAAATAATTCCTGTCCTCTTTAGACACTTCTATTTGCAAGAATGCTCTAGCAATATCGCCCAAAAAAGCAATTTTATGAGACCTGAAATTTAATATTATGTCAATTAAATTAGGATTTAAATTTTCTCCAGCGAAAAGACAATCATTTAGACTTTTTTCATTATTTCTTTTACTGCTAGCATCATAAACAATTCTTAATTTCGTACTAGAAGAATCTGGTCTAAAAATAATTTGGTGTGGCATTACGTAACCAATAAAGCAATTAGTATCGCACTTTTGAATAATACCTTCACTTAATTGTTCTTTCATAATTCCGTTATATTTCTGAAATAAAGATTTATTACCCCTTAATCTCTTTTCCAGACCCACAAACCTCTGTTTCGCAACTTCGTAATTATTTGATAAACTTTGTTTGTTTATTTTAGAAGACCATAAAAGTGGGGCGATATACCTTTGATTCTCGAAAATTATTTCCCTCTGAAATTGCGTAACCACCTCATATTTTTCGTCGTTTTGAATATCAGTAGGAAAGGATAAAAAATTATCTACATCCCACAATTTTCTTAAATCATTGTCTGTTGATGTACAAATGACCTTAAAACAAGAAGCTCCATTTACATTATTGCTATGCATTCGTCCAATTAAAGTTTTTCCAAATATTGTTGGTTGAATAAATAAATATTTATTGATTTTCTCTACCCCTCCCGTGATTGTCGCAAACATATAATCACATCCCAATAATATTTGTACAGTCTTTTCATTAATAAATCTGTCAGCAAACTCATTTTCATCTAAACGGAATTTATTTATGAGCTGTGAATCAATATGCGATTTTACTTGCGTCGCACTAATTATGTCTGATACGAGCGCCTGAACTGTTATTCTTTTATACGGAGGATGACGACTAATTATAGTAATATCCACTAAATCATACTCTTGTTCTATGGCGTTACGATTCGCGAAAGTATAAACTAGCAATTTTTCTCTTTTTACTGGTTTTAGTTTTAAAGCAGTTGCTAAATTCTTTGCAATAAATGTGCGCGAAGATGCAGAATCATATAATAACCTTGTACTTAATTTCTTGGAATCACCCATTACCTGTACGCACGCCGTTTGCAAAATTGTCGAATATTTTTCTGGAAAATTTTGAGTTTTAATAACAGATGATACAACCGCTTGATTTTCTTGATTTTGTACAATTTCTGATTTTTTAGTATTCTCAACGGGACTAATTTCAGAGGATTTCTTAGCGGGGCAAAACAAATAATTATGTTGAAAACTCTTGCATAACTCACACGGTTGTATTTTTGCTTTACATAGAGATAATAGGTGGTTCTTATAAAAACATCGGTAACATCTTCCTTCTTTTTTTAACTTATAACGCTTTTGTTCATCTGTCATTTCCTTACATTTTAAACTATTATGATTCGAATTACAGAATACACAAACATTTTTTACGACCGTGTTCAGCGCAACTGAAGTGGGAAAATTACCCTTTGTTCTGGTAGGAGCATTTTTTTCCCATCGAGATTTTTCTGGACTTTTTAAGGAATTTCCTGATATAACAGTTGCCGCTTCCCTTGAATCAATCTCAAATTTTATAAATTTCATTAATTCATTAACATCCCCCGGCTTTTCGTTATCCTTTTTCCTTTGAAATTCAATTACCAAATTATGAGGTAATTGCCTTAAAATGATAGGGATTAGTAAATACCCAAAATTGTCCGTAGCTACTCCTATCGCCTGCAAATTTCTAATGCTTATTTCGCATTCATCATACAAATCTCTCAACATTTTCGTATTAGAGCATGACCTGATCGGTTCGATTTCTAATAATTTATTTATAAAACCGCTAATTAAAATTTCCGTTTTACCATATCTTTTTTCTAATAAATCTAGCGAGTGATCGTAATTACTTTCTGTTAGGGCTAATCCAGATACCGTTTTATAGGCTTCACCAGACAAAAATGATTTCAAATATATTAATTTTTCTATTTTTGTCAAATTATCATTAACATCAATAGTATTTTTAAAACTATTGATAAATTCAAGAAATGTATTAGGATCGCCTTTAAAATTCGGAATATTTAATTTTGGTAAATTTACAGTAGGCAATCGTGTACTAACATAAGGAACCGTACTAGCGTTTGACAACGAACTAGCGTTTCTCGATTCAACATCATTTTTAAATTTCTTCAAATTTGTTTTTATTTTAAATTTCGTTTCATTAATAGTATCATTAAAATCGATACTATTTTGAACTTCCGTTTCTAAATTCGTATCATCCGTGATCAATTCTTCGATTTTCAAATTAATTTCCTTTAATTCTAATTGTTTTTCCTCCAAATTTATCAAAAATTCCGAAAGCTTATCAATATGATCTTTATTTTCAAAATCAATATCTTCAATAAACGACTCGACCTTTGTTATTAGTTTAGTTAATGATGTTTTCATAACTTTACGCTTAGCCTTAAATTTTTCAAGATTCATGCTTAGAAATAAAAATTACAGTACCTTTTTTCTGCCGAGATTTCGAGCTTCTTTTCGGTAATCTTGAATTCACACTTCTGGATCGGGAATCTATGTTTAATCCATATTAGCTTTGATATTAATGTTCCATTTGCCGGGTATCGGCGCCAGTATTGACACTGCTCATTTCTGGAGAACAGTTTATCCTAGAAGACTCGAGTTATATAAATTCGTGTTTTGTTTCTTTAAATAATATTCGATCCACTTGACATTTTTTCTTTTATTTCACACCACACACACATATAGTTGAACAGACACTAACATATACTATTTACATAAAAAAAGATACATATTTTTTACGGGGAAGTAAAATATTCTTCCTCGCATCGAGAATTCGAATAACTTCTACCTTTTTTTAAACAAAACATTGCGCCACAGGTGGCTTTCCCTTTGGCGACTGCACGGCGCCTTCGGGTTGATTCACACGTGATTTGCAACAAGCTCCCTAGTGTTTGTAGCTCAATGCATCACTTGCGTCTCTACATTCCTATACAATAAATGATAGCTATAGTATCCTGTCCCAACCCTTAAAGTCTGTATCATGTATTTAAAATCACCCTGCATATGCAGATTTCTCTTTAAAATGTAACAAGGTGATTATAGATTGAAAATAGCTATTCATGGCTTTAAAAATAATGGCTGTGGTAACCCTCTATCCATGAGAAATTGAGCATGTTCTGATCTAAATCGATATATGCGATAGGCAAAATCTCAATAAAAATAAATTTTCTGTTTTACTTAAGTAGTAAATATTAGCAATATTAATTTTAATGTCACTGATTTGAAATTATCCGAAAACGTGTATAACTACTTGGAAACGGATAGCATTCGTACAACTGTTGAAAGGACCAAAAAGATACGAAACTCTGCCTAAATTCTGTAAAAATCAATAATTTTGAAGGGATTTGGGGAAATAGGGATTAACCACTTAATGGTCGCATTAAATTACGGTTTAAAAATCAAATTCATTATTGCCACCACTTTTTTGAAAATAAAAATATTCAGCTATCTAATGACAAATAAATCGATACCAAAATAAAACCAATTACACTATGTTATAAAACTGGTGCGAATCAAACAATTTTGAATAAAAGCCGTGAAACTTGCAGCCCGCGAGTGTCTCGGGCACGAAGATTAAGTGGTTAATGCGAGTAATTTAGAGCTTTTTTTAACTTCTTGTGGTATGTCTCCGAACCCACTTAATTTTAGTTCCCAAAGAAACTATTGGCACCAGAATTGTGGTTAAAAAAATTCAGTTTTTTAGATATGTGAAATATAGACCACTTTTTTTTTTTTCTTATTTAAAAAATAAAGTTGTTTTCAAATTCCGGTGTCAGTCATTAATTTCAACACTTAAGCAATAAAAAGGCTCTCTGCCGCAAAGGGATAAACAAAATTCATGAAACGAAAAGGAAAATGAAAAACATAAGAGTGTGAGACCAGGATTCGTATGCATCAGGGGATTCAAACGATTTTAGGGTGTTTAGTAACGGAAATTTTTTAATAACTGTAATTGAATTTTGAACTATAATTGTTAATTATCTTTTTTTTTTTTTTTTTTTTTTTTTTTTTTTTTGTAAGTTTACAAAAATTGCATGACTATATCACCATTTTTATATTGCTATTGCCGTAAATTAGTGTTGTTTTGTTAGTTAACTATTATTACAAGGATCGTACGGATCTTGGAATTTCCAGACCAGGAAATTCTTCGGTACCAATATTTTCTTATAGAAAATATCTCCTTAAACAACGCGAAATCTCGAACGTTTGAACTAGATCTATTTTTTTATTTAAAAAAAATCATCTGGAAAATAACGGTACCCGTACGAACACGGCATTAACCTGATTTTTTTTTCTTTATGGCAAAGTCAAAGATGATGTAAATCATTTACTTCTTTATACTATGCTATCTAAAAAGCATCTATAACCAAGAAAATCTGTAAAACACATTAAAACACACAGATGTTGATTTACTGCTTATTTACCCTCAAGCAGGGCTCCTACTTTTCAAGGAATTTTCCAGTAAAATACCAGCATATTTTACAAATAATAATAATAATAATAATAATAATAATAATAATAATAATAATAATAAAACATTAGATTTCCATAAAACCTAAGTTAATTAAGCTAAATTTTGCTTTCATTAAGAAGAGTTCTTCTATAAGGAAATTCTGGTGCCTCAGAATTTTCTGGTCTAGAAATTCCCTGTCTTGCAAAAGCCTTGTCAAATTTGTATCACTGACAACTTTAACACTAGAACCGCGGCGAAGGGTCATTTTGACCCGTATCGTATGGAGAGATGACGTTTCGAACTAGAAAACTCTTAATGAATTAAGCTAAATATAAGCAAAAACATTTTCAATAAATAATTTAAACAGTTTTAAATTATAATTCCGGTGTGAAACATTTTTATAAAACTTGAATGAATTTTCCCGCGGTTCTAGTCTTAATTTAGATAATTCGTGTAATTAATCAAACACTATCAATTTTTTAATATTTTTTATATAATTTTCAATAAAATTACTATTGAACAAAAAATTTTGGAGCCCCTTGGGCAATTGCTTTGCATGTCCTGCGGTAATAAGTCGCTAAAAACATTTCAGCATTTAGCACTCAACCAAGCAAACCAAGTACTTCTTGAGTTCTTAAAATGATAGATCAGTGACGTAACCAGGATGAATGCTCATGTGCTCTGAATACTGGTAATTTTTTTAAGTTCTTTTCGCCTTATCTAATCAGAAAATTTTCTGCTATGAATCAAGGAGATGTAAATCTTACAATATTACTGGCTCGGGTACCCATCCTGTTTATTCCAAGGTTGTTTAACCCCTTAACTGGTTCCTTTTTTACGTGCAATAAATTGAAAATATGGGTTCATACCACTTTTTTTAAGCTAAAATACTCGTAATATTTATTCTAAACATTTCTACCTTTGAATATTATGCCATTCCATTTAACCCTTTCCGGCACACTGTGCCCAGTCTGGGATACCTACTTTTAATTCCAAACTTGCAAGCGGCACCAATAATATTTTAGTAAAATTTTGCTTTTACAAAGAAAGCTTAAATTAAGGCATTCTTAATTTCTAAAAAAGTCGTTTGTAAATCCCGGTGACAGTCGATAATTTTTCATTTTACTAGCAGAATTTGCCTGTGCCGGAAAGGATTAAAAAAATTGGGGTGTCAAAAAGCTTTAAATAATGATTTAAGCAAATTCGTCTTCCCCGAACGGCGTACTGGCAAATCAGTTAACCTTTTCCGGTACACTGTGCCCAGTCCGGGATACCTAATTTTAATTCCAAACTTGCGAACGGTACCAATAATATTTTAATAAAATTTTGCTTTCACAATGGAAGCTTAAATAGGGGACGCTCAATTTCTAAAAAAGTCCTTTGGAAATTCCGGTGGCAGTCGATAACTTCTTATTTTACTAAGAGAATTTGCCCGTGCCGGAAAGGGTTAAGTGGTTAATATAAAATTAAAGCTAATTAATTTTTAAATTCATATTTCAATTAATTTTCAGCAGTGAAATTACGCTTGGAATTATTGAATTTTTAATGTGTCATTATCACTTATTAATTATTGAAAGTTAATTATTAAATACTCTGATAGAGAAGGAGATATTTTTTTCGATTCTGTATTATAGAATATTTTGCTTCAAGTGATTGACAAATGATCGAATATATAATCAGTAAAATCACACGATTATAAGAGGAAAATGTATAATAAGAGGAAATAATAGAGAATAATAGGAGGTAAAAGCCACTTGCCCAATTTGAATAACCTGGGGGTGCAAACTGTGGCATGCTGGATGCCACTGAAATTTTATATATATAAAAAAAGGTCGGCTTCTTGCGTTTTCTCTGCAGAGATTCCATGTTTAGATTGGGCAATGATTACTATAAAATTTTAGAAGCGTTCAGCGTGCAAAAGTTGGCTAATCCTAGGGTAACATGTTGCATCTCTATGCATTTTTGATTTAGATATTATGTAAAATACATAGTCCACTGTTGTCACTCATTAAGTATTTTATTATTCCTTTATTCCTTGTATACGTCTTTTCTGTTATATGTCATTTTCTTTGTCAGCCTTCAGCAACATATAAAAGATATTTCACCGTATCTTCAGTAATTGCACTGATAAAATCGATATACCAGCATTAAATAAAAATACAGAAATCTTTTATAAAAGATAACAGTCCTAGGATAATGATATAGTGATTAACTATCATTCGCAACCAATGTGGTCTGACTTGTCCTGGGAATTCCCATGTATATAATTCCTGTAGGCTGTATATGGAATTCGATACTACACTAAAGGCAATTCCCGTCCCAGTTTTTTCAAGAATGTTGAAGATAGATAAGCGCCGGAACCTGTTTATCGAAACCTACCAGAGTGGCTTGATATTATAAAAATTGTGACACGAAAAATGCAAAATGTTGGTGAGTAGAAGAGATTATAAATTTTAGCTGACTGCTCAAAAAAGTTTTAGTTTTATTATTAGCTTTGTGTTAATAAAAAAACTACAATACTAAGTTCTGCTAATGTGAAATAACTTTGGTAATAACTTTTGAATCTTCAGGATTTATTTCTTTGCTGAAATCTGTTATCCTGAAATTTTTCTAGCTTTGTACAGGTTTTGACCTGCAGTTTTTTTTTCTTTTTAACATGATGGTTGGAGATAATCAAAATACAGGGTTCGCACAGCTCTACCACTAAATTTTAAGAATATTTTCAGTGTTTCACTGCAGAAAAATTCGTAAAACCTATGAAAGAAGGTGGGGGTTGCGAATGTTATGGTTTAAACATTAAATATAAATTTTCTTATTTTTCATAGTGGTGCCAGAGTCCTTGGAAATTCCAAGGAGTGTGCGAACATTGTCAAAATACTATCTTCAAGAATTAGAGAGGCAGTTTTAAAGTTGACGCTGTAACAGCCATTTTACGAAAAATAAAAATATTAATTTTCAATTTTCTTCTTAAAATAAGCTTATAATTTATATTATATTTTTATGCTAGGTATATTTTTTTCCCTTAAAATGATTCATTTTTATTATAATTATTATTATTCTGGCGTAGTTTCGTTAAAAATCCGATAGGTAAATATAGGAGAAAAACGTTTTCCATTGCACGCATTTTCCTTTAAGTGATTCAAAATTGCAATTCATTCTTAGTGTGTGTTTTAACAACATATTAAAACCATTAAAATCTTAATATTTCAACATACATTTATCAATTGGCTTGATTTTTTAAATAGAAGATTCTTATGGCGCTTATCATATTGGATTTCCAGGAATGTAAAAACATTTAGTTTTAAAAATAAATATGTTAAGTAAGTAGAAACAAAATTTTTCGATTTTTCGAGAATTCAAAATTATACAGATATTATTGCTTGTCCCTCAAGGGGTTAAATACATATTAATTAAACCGCAAACAAGTGGAATTTTACTATTTCAGAAAAGTGGTGCCAATAAATAAATAAATAAATAAATAAATAACTGAATTTTTAAAAAGTATCCCATTGGCAACGTTATTTTCATATTGGATAGTTTGACATGGCGCCGACGATATCTGAAACATTTATACTGGATATTTATTTTTCCAATGAATATTTATTTATCATAATACAACATCATTGATTTTATATATCATTTTCCCATATTAATAAAAGAACCATCATGTATCTTGGGTGTGGCATTGTAACACCTGAAATTTCTGTAATTATGTTATATAAAATGGTTGCTGCTGTATTACTATAGATAAATATTGGTTAAACACGGTTTAAATGATTAGATTATTTTTTAACTCAATGATTCATTTGAACAATTGTAAATTTCCAAATGGGTGTAAAAAGTCTGGGCCAGGATTTAAACCATATATGTATTGGAAGAAGCCGCCAATGCTCTTCCAACTAAGCTATCCCGATTGACTATTGCGGGGTTCATCCAACTAACCTTTAATGACCACAGAATCTGATCTGATATCCGAATAAGCACAATAATGTAAATCGAAGGTTAGTTTTTGGAACTGCTGTAAACGCTACATACGTAATTATATTATACACTATCTACCAATAAGTGTTTGAAAAATTTCGATTTTTGACATTTTCTCAAACATTTAAAAATATACTTCTGAAATTCTTCTGAAACTTCAGGATTATGAAGATTATGTCTGACCTCATATTTATCAACATCCATTTGATAAGCAGGGCAATTAGGGGGCCGACAAAAAATTAAAGAATGACAGAAATATTTGGGATCGCCCTGCACATGAAAATGCACGAAACGATTTACAAAGGAGCAGTGGCGCAGCCAGAATTCGGTTCTAAGGGGGGTTTTGAGTTTCTGATAAAGGTGATTTCAGGTTATTTGAATCGCCGGTTAATAGAATCAGTACTAATTAGAATATTTACTGTATAATACTTAGACTCAAAAAGTGTCTGTGTGGCCGGAAATCATTTTTTTTTAGCATGAAGCATCTAAGAAAAGTAATTTAGTTCAAATAACCAATTTTTACTTAACTGATTCATGTAATATGCACTTTCACAATTTTAAGTAGAATTTTCGCCATTTAATTGAATCACTTTATTAAATGAAATTTGAATTAATAAAGTGGCGGATTCCGAAATGTTCCAAAACATTTAAATATTAAGTTTGGATTTCATTCATATAAGCAGCAATTATAGCGATCTTTCTCAGCTCTGAGAGAGGTTTTAACCCTAAAACCACCCCCTTGGCTGCGCCACTGCAAAGGAGGAAAAGGAAAAGAGCTTTTATTCTTTTCTATCACAGATGTCAAGATACTTATTAACAGAAATATTGTATTAGATATTGTATACATTAAATACTAATTTTTTCCTAAAAGTCAGTTAATAAAAAATGTCAATTTGTGGAGAATCCCTTATCATTCAGCCATTTTTAGAGAGCAATGTAAAAACAGCTTACTTATAATAATGATATCTTTTGAATTTTCATGATATTTGATTGGATTTTTTTTATAAGTTACTTTATAGAGTTGACTATTAAATGATGTAAAAGAATCGTTTTTATTGTTCGCGCATGCGCAGAAAAAAATTATTTCATAAAACTACTCATATTTCATAAAGTATTTAATATATTTATATTCCAATTGTGCTGTATTTTTTCTAATAGATTTTGCCAATATTTCTGAAATTT
This sequence comes from Maratus speculifer, assembly GCA_964019185.1. NCBI lineage: Eukaryota > Metazoa > Arthropoda > Arachnida > Araneae > Salticidae > Maratus > Maratus speculifer. The sequence continues at coordinate 53,379,203 of OZ025293.1, forward strand.
AAGTAAAATTTGGTCAAAAACCCTGCATGATATAAACAAAAAACATACCAGAGTTTTTGAATTTTTAAAAAAAATCACTCTTTTTCCATGAATATGCATGCTATTCTTACAAAAATCAGTGCACATGTTGTGCAGTATCCACATATTTGTATTCTGCAGCAATAAATAGTTTCGTGCATTTTTAAGTACAGGGTGATCCCAAATATTTCTGTTATTCTTTAATTTTTTGTCGGCCCTCTAATTTCCCTGCTTATCAAATGGATGTTGATAAATATGAGGTCATACATAATCTTCATAATCCTGAAGTTTCAGAAGAATCCGACAAGTATATTTTTAAATATTTGAGAAAATGTCAAAAATCGAAATTTTTCAAATACTTATTGGTAGATAGTGTATTAAGTCTTTCAGGGGTAAGGTATTTGTACTTGTAAAATGTTAAAATATTTTATTTGCACTTGTATTTACACGAAAATTTATTTTTAAAGAAGTAAAAATATATTTTCGCGCACTTATAAAAGGAAAATTTTCATTAAAAAAGTTTGCAATTTGGCAATCAGGGGTTAAAATTAAGTAAGCCATAACTGCATCGTTTAACACAATTATTCAATTGGTAAATAAATCATAGCAATTGTAAATTTCCAAATGGGTGAAAAAAGTCCGAGCCAGGATTCGAAATAGGGATGCATTGGCTCATTGAGTTGATTCGGATATCAGACCAGATACTGTGATCGTTAGCACTAAAAAAACAATGCCAGGTTATTCACTCAGTTATCAAATAGATAGATGTCGATTCGAACCAAAAAACTGTTTAAAAAATAAGTTAACCCTTTAACGGACAAAGCATTTTCATTCCTAAGATGTTGAAATAAATGATTGGCACCGGTAATTGCGAACAAATATATTTGTAAATAGGAAAAAGTGATTTTCACATACATAATAGAATGGATTTTTTATAATTAAAATTCCGGTGTCGATGTTGCATATCGGAATTAAAATTTTGTGATTTCGTAGAGAAACCAATGAACATTAAAGGGTTGCTTTAATGCTGCTTAAAATGCTGTACACAAGTAATATAAATAAAGAAATTAAAGAGTTTTAAATGAAAATTCTGACGTGAAATATTTTTATATAATTTGACTAATTCTTCCCGCAGTTCTAGTTATAGAGGTTACTTAGGTGAATTAGTCCTCCAGTATTCGCCCGGGTTGGCTCTGTTGGAAGAACATTGACAGATTCAGCCAGTACCTCCCTAGTTCGAATCCTGGCCTAGACTTTCTTTACCCACTTGGAAATTTGCAACTGTTAAGGTTTAAATGCTGAATTTAAATGTCTGGGTAATGTAGTCTTTAAGTATAAAATTAATTTAGATGCAAAAGTACCAGTCATGAAGTTGGCAAAATGTATCAATAATTTCAAATTCAGAAAAATTATGAATAGATTTTTCACAACCATAAAAACTGGTCACAATTTCACAAACCAGTAATTACCCTGTGGGAAAGTCTGGACAAGCCCTTGATTACAAAAAATAAAATCTTTGCTCATTTTTCAAGCGACATTTCAAGCAACAAAAAATAAATCCAATACGAATATATTGCGATTTTTTTTTTTTTTTTTTAATTATTATTATAAATTAATCTCATGCTAAAAGAAAACACAGCAAAAGTAGAAAAAAAATCATCTGTGAGATTTTAGTAAAAAAGTTCTGTGTAAGATTTGTTTGAAACCCTCTTCACCTTTCTTTAGCACATCATCATAGTGTGAATACTTGCTAACTTCTTACCTCGTCATAGCATTTAGGAAATATATTGTACAAATATGACCGTTATTCAAGGTTCAAATGGGGAGCGATTTAAAGCAGTAGCATAGTCAAGCCAACCAGATGAAATATAGAATTAATTACGCCATGCAGCTCTAGAAGAAATGTGACGGTCCACGGCGCGGCACAGCGACGACCCCCCGCTATGCTTATCGAGTATACCCGTAGAGAAGAATGTGTAAACGGCTGGTGATCTAAAATATCCTGATTCGGGAAGCTAGCAGCTTTATGTTTTCGTCAAGCTCAGCATGATAGCGAGTGCTCTAACCTTTTGGCGATTCCGATTCAGGTGTGAACAAGGAAAAGACAATAGTATTGATCAGTGGGAATTAACCGTATTTTATGCAAAATAGTATCGCTTTCTGCTTTCAGTCTACAATTCTCAGTTGACAATCCCCTCTATCTCTTCGCTCAAATTAAAAAAAAAAAAAAAAAAAAAAAAAAAAAAAAAGCGAGCGAAAGAAAAAAAAAAAAAGAAAAGAAAAGAAAAACCGATGGCAATTTTATCCCAGATAAATTATATAATGTCCATTTGGGCATATATCCTCTTTTCAAATAGAGTAAAACCTCTAAATAGTGGACATCTTGGAATCGCTGAGTTTGTCTGCTATTTAGAGGCAAAATCATTCAAAGATATCGAATTTATAGATGTTGGGAACTGGAAACATGTTCGTTAAATAGCAGCGCCCGATTTACGGAAGTTTTACTGTATTAAAATTTTTGTGTATTCTTAACCCATTAGTGCCTAGCGTCCCTTTTTAGGGACGGTGATAAAAAATGCAATAAAGCACTTTTCACACCAGTAAATTGAAAGATAAATAAGCACTATTTTTCACGAGACAAATACCTCAATAAATTAAAATATAAGTTATTCGTCTTTTAAAAGTGGTGGGAAACCCAAAATTTCATTTTTAATGAAGAAAATAGCTTGGGCATTAATGGGTTAATATTTCCTAACTAGTATATAGGATGCATAGGAAAGTCCCTTTAACCTGAAAATACTCGCAAACGGAGAGAGCTACAGCTATGCAAGTGTGGTAAGGTATAGTAAAATGAATATGCCTGACGTAATGCGAACGACAACAGCGTCCCTGGTGTCGAAATTTGGAAGATAGCCATTTCAAATCGAAAACTACAAGAGGTAGAGTAAAGTTTCCATTTAAAAAAAATTAGAGTTTAGTAATAAAAATTGAATGTTCATTATGTTTGAGTTTTAAAATAAAAGTTCTCCCACATTCGGATTAAAATTATCGTCTGCCATTGATTAAGTTTATGCTATGAGATTATGCTGTTTATATTAAGTAAGCGCCAACACCTTTTAAACTAAAATTTTAAATGCATTGGAAATGAGAGCTTTACCGTACAGTACATCGCCACAATCTGCAGCTGCGCACTGCTCAATTTCCGGAATGTGAATATGCAAAGTATAAACCTCGCGCATTGATTTCGGAGATTTGTAGTTATACAGAGGACGATTTACTTTATCCATGTGAACAAATGTCATTTTGTACTAATTAATTGATGCTCTTAAACTTTCTAATTTGAAATTTTGCTCCAACTCTTTTCATTTTCGATTTGCAATGGCTTTGTTCCAAATTTCGCCGCTACAGGCGTTGATGTCGTTTTTATTAAATCGGGCGTAGTCACTTTACTATGCCGTTACCTCACTTGCATAGCTGTAACTCTCTCCGTTGGCAAGTATTTTCAGGTTAAAGGGATTTTCCTATGCACCCTGTATCTGACAATTCAGACTATAATTTGCTGATGCCGATTCAGATACGAGCAAGGAGAAAACAATAATATTGCTCAGCGGAAATTAGTAGGATTTTATGAAAGTAGCATCCTGACGAGAAGTCATTATTTTATTTTTCCCTTAACCCTTGGCACTCCGTTGCGGAGACATCACCTTTCCTTGGAAAATTCGTTTTTGTCATCAGTAGTATGGGAAAATAAAATTTGTCTTATTTAATCAGAGCATTTTTGAAATTGTATACTTGAAGGAAACTTCTTTTGAAAAAGTGCTACTGACCAAATAAATTTTGTGTAAGAGACGGTGGAGTCCGAAGGATTAATATTTAACCACTTAACTGATCAATATTTATATTTAAAAAAAAACCTTTTAAAAAATACTTATTTTGTGGCATCTTTCACAGAATTTTAAATCTTTTATCACTGATTTTTCAAAACATAAATTTTTGCCTAATTGAATCAGGAAATTGCTCGAATTAAATAAATCAAAATTTACAATAAATTTTACTAATGAGAATAATAAATCATGATTGGGAAAAACACGTTAACGTATGGCGTACGGGAAAATCAGGAAATCAGTTAATTATTCAAAATCACTTGAGAATAACAATTTGTACTATATATATATATATTAATTAATCATCAGAGAAAACAAATTTTTAGTGATTTAAATTTAGAAATCTTGATTTGATTTTGACAATTCCGATTCATATGTGAACAAAAAAAAATAAGGTAATATCTTTCTGATTTAATTACCAGTTATTTATAGAAAAAAAATCACCACCTATTTCCTTTTTTAGTCTACAATTCTCAGATGACAGCCCCTCTTCCCTCAAACAGAAAGAAAAAAAATAGACGATAAATGCACCGGTCAAAGACTACAAAATACAGAGTGATACATTAGCCCCTAACAACCATGCTTTCAAGAAAACCGGATGGAATTTGGTATGTGGTTATTTTATGGGATGGGCAGGAGAAGGAGGCAAAGACAATTTAGAGAATCAAGCAAAAACCAACAATCCAACTCTCATAGTTACGGTTACAGGGACAAAGTTTTTAAAATTTCAATTGTCAACAATCATTTCTTTAATAACAAAATAATCTTCTCGATACGAAACTATAAATAGTGTTGAAAACTAATTTTAGCTATTGAAATAACGACATAAAAGAAACGCAAAAAAAAACCATTTCGTGCTTCACGTGTGCTACAAGAATATATTGTTGACATTGTTATCTACGCAAATTTCGAATTTGGTAGGTTCAACCGAACACGTCTCAATCAGTTTTTGTCTCTTCGTTATATTTAAATTCTACACATAAAAACAGCTAAGTGAATCTAACATGGAAAACTCCATCAAATGTGACATTCTGCATTATTTTCAAGCTGTGATTTATTGTTGTCCTTAGACTCCTGCATGAGATGTGTCACCAGCTGTTGAAGTTAACTTTTAAGAAAACTTAATCTGAGTAAAATTATTCGTTTTTTGACGACTATGTGAGCACAATTGTTCTTCTTTGCGTTTGTTTTCTGTCGCCATTTTCATAGCTAAACTTTTTTTTCCTTTAACATAGTCATTTATGTTTTTCACCATGAAGATAATTTTGCTATAAAACAATAATTTCTTGTTGTCATGTGAAATTTTCGAAATTTTGTCACTATAATAAAAACTATGAAATCTCGATTGCTGTTCTTTATATCATTCTTACTGACCATGGCATAGAAGAACCACATACAAAATGACATCTGAATTCCTTAACCCTTTAAGGTTAATTGGTGACCACAAAATTTTAATTCCGATATGCAACAACGACACCGGAATTTTAATTTTTAAAAATCCATTTTATTATGTATGTGAAAAAAAAATCACTTTTTCTTATTTACAAATATATTTGTTCACAATTACCGATGTCAGTCATTTATTTCAACATTTTAGCAATGAAAATGCTTTGTTCATTAAAGAATTAAATGATGTGAATACTAGTTACTAGGAGCCTATATATCGACAAAGATTTATTTTAATTTCAATCAGTCACGACTGACTCAAAATGTGAGTGCTTAATTCAAATCAAGAAATGCATATAAGACTAAATTTTGAAGATACTTCACGTGCTCAGTAAAAGCTGTAGACATAACAATTCTAGAATTTTTTAGCTTGAAACTGCAGAAGTGTCTTTGAGATAGTTCTAGTACAACAGATGATAATTTCAAAGATTGAAAAAAAGTTAAAACGAGGTATCTATACTTAAAACATATTTTAATTAGATGAAATTCGAATAATTAGAAAAAAATTTTGTGTCGCGGATGAATTAAATATATTTTATTTTATATGGAAATGAAAGTTTTGATCAGAGGTACAGATAACAAACTTGGGTTACAGGTATAATTAATTAATAATTACGAATCATTTATAAAAACGTACATCTAAGTAATAATTATGTATAGTTATGTATGTATTACTTACTTTAAAAATGTATTTCAACTTTTTTATTTTCGTTTTCAGCAGCAAATAGGAAGATTACTGGAATTCCTTTTCGGTTTCGGTTTCAATCTTAAAAAAATGTTTAGGTCGATTCTTAATTCCAATATATTTCGACATTAGAAGATAGAAAAAAAAATAAAAACGATTATTTCTATCTCAAAGTACTTTTAATTCTCTATGTTTCCTCTATCATTAAAAACAAAATCGAGGACAAATAGCGCCTTTTACTTTTTGATAACCAGCATTTGAAATATGTTGTTAGAGTTGCAAAAAATTGATTCATTCTGAAATTTAAAAGAAAAGATCCGTTTTTCTCCCAGATTTATTCTTTAAAGATTCGTGTTATTACCCAAAAAATCCTGTTTATACCCAAAAATATCGGTTTATACTAAGTTTAAATCGGATTTTTTCCAGACTTAGCAATTCTATATTTTATGGAGGTCTAAATTTTAAAAATTATTAATCCAATATTTTCTGTCTATGTTACTACATAAAAATGCCCTCTGTATAATTAAAGAAAAACAATGCAAGAAAAATAAACACCGTTAGACACATTATATCTGGTCCATATACGTAGTCTCTGTTATAGAGCTACTTAGGGTTCCAATTCAGTTTATCTTACAAGGAAGGTCTCCATTGGGGGCATACTCAGAATTTTTTGAAAAAAATACGAATTAAACTACTCATATAGGTAATAAAGGATCAGTGAAAATTAGCGGCGGAATTACATTATTAGATATGTAAAAAAATAAAATAGTTTGGAATAATTGGCGTGAAAAGCTGAAAGCGACGCGGGATTTGGCGAGCAGTGCATTTCCTCGCCAAAAGCAGACGATTTTAACGAATCTGAAAATTGATTTTAATTGACTTCACTGTTAAAAATCTGCAGCATTTACTGCAACGTCACTCCACTACTTTTATAGAATATCTCTCTTCTGACCAATGAGAATGCTCCATAGCACGGTGAATTGACCGTGTCATATACTGTTAAAAATTTGCTGCATTTTGTTGCAACGCACTCCACCGCTTGTATATAATATCTCTATTCCAACCAATGAGAAAGCTCCATTTCACGGCCAAGTAACCGTTTTCTATACAAGCAAGGGAGTGCGTCACAACAAAATGCAGCAGATTTTTAACAGCGTATTTTTCAATTTTGAACAATTTTAATCAATTTAAATTGTGTTTTAAACAATAAAATATATTAATTTCATTTTGTTATAAGTACATATAAACGTATATGACAAAATTACACTTAAAGTAAAGTAAAAATGCAAAACTAAAATTACTTAAACTAAACTTATTTAAATAAATTGAACATAGAAAGTTTTTTCTTTAAAAAGTATTCGAAGCGTAAAAGCGTATTTTTCAAAATTTCGTTTTTTCGCCAACTGGAGATAAATCGCCAAATAAACGAAATTTTTATTATTTTTTTACGGACGTTATAAGGAGGTTCCGCCGAATTTTTTTTATAAACATATATAACGATATGAGAAGAACATTCTGTAATTTTTTCAGATTTTTCTGAGTATGCCCGTATGGAGACCTTCCTTGTTAGAAGAAGAAAAAGCACGAAAACAACAACTTTCTATCAAACTATTTTTAATTCTGTCTTTTTTAGCTGTCACAAAAAACAAAAACAGTAAAGAAACTTCGGAATGATTTAATATCTTGTGAGATTTAGAATGAACACCACAAAATTCACAAATCTGGAAATATATTAATTTTATTTTACAGCCTACTTTTCAATAATCGGCAATTAATGTCTGCTATGAACGATCTATTCGAGTATAAATTTGTAGCCATTACTTTTTGTAACCGCAGCATACTGGCAAGGCAAACGCTTTAAATAATTCAGGTAAAATCTTGTGCGATAAAACCTATCTGATCAAGTTCTCAGGTTTATTCTTTTAAGATCCGTGTTATTCCCAAAAAACACTGTTTATACCCAAAAATCTCAGTTTATGCCGGGTTTAACCGCTTCCTTGTTTTGAACGTGCATCGTATGGTCAATGTGTTTTTGCAATCATGATTTATTATTCTTACCAGTAAAATTTTATTGTAAATTTTTCATTATATAATCCGAGCGTTTTTCAAATTCAATTAGGCAAAAAATTCTGTTTTGTAAAACCGGTGATAAAAGATTAATATTCTGTAAAAGACACAAAAAAGAAAAAAAACAGACATCATTTAAAAGTTTATTTTAAGAATATTGATCAGTTAAGTGGTGAAGTCGGGTTTTTTTCCAGACTTTGAAATTCTATCTGTTATGGAGGTCTAAAATTTAAAATTATCAATCCAATATAATTTCTGTATATGCTACTACATAGAAATGCCCTCTTTATAATTGAAGAAAAAGAATGAAAGAAAAATAAATACCATTAGACACATTACATCTGGTTCACATACGTAATCTCTGCTATAGAGCTTCTTAATGTTCCAATTCATTTTTATCTTAGAAGAAAAAAACCATAAAACAACAACTTTCTATGAAGCTATTTTTAATTCTGTGTCTGTTTTCGCTATCATTAAAAACAAAAACAGCTGAGAAACTTCGGAATGATTTAATACCTTAGAGATTTAGAATGAACTACACAAAATTCACAAAATATATTAATTTTATTTTACAGCCTACTTTTCAATGATCGGCAATTAATGTCTGTTATGAACGATCTACTAGCGTATAAATTTGTAGCCATTACTTTTTGTAATCGCAACATACTGGCAAGGCAAACGCTTTAAATAATTCAGGTAAAATCTTGTGCGATAAAACCTATCTGATCAATTAGAGGTGAAAAAGGAGCCATTAAAAGCTTATCTACAAAAACATTTAGAGGTTCTCTAATTTTTTACTTTTTATTTTTACAAAATGGACCAGTATTCGTGAGAGATAAAGTTGTCACGGTTTAGGACTAGACTACTCATCCTATTATCTGTTATCCAATATTCCCATTTAGAAGTTGAAGCATACCCCCAGAGGTCGAGTCATAGATCTTTAGAAGATCTTTGATCTAAAGGTCAAGTAAAGGGGGAGAAATAGATCCCTAGAATCAGTGTTCGAATTTTCTTTTCCCAATTAATCCACTTGCGTTTTTTCAATGATGCTATGCCAGAGCGTTTGCGTGCTTATGCAACTTTTGTGCAGCTGCTGCATAAAGTGCTGTACTGAAAATGAGGTAGAAAAAAGTTTCATCCTGTAGATTTATGAAAACTTGACCTAAATAATATAGACATGTATTATATTACATATGTATTATATACAATTGAACTCGATTAAAACGAACTCGGTTGCAATGAGAATCCAGTTTAAACGATCAAAATGAAAGGAAGGAATATTATTCTGTATTAATATACTGGGGGATTCAAAGATTTTATAATGGCGATTATCGCTTAAACTGCAGATGGTAGCAGTCTATTTCCAGATACAAAAAGTATAAAAATCGTGTATAGCTTTTAGTTATGCATTTTTAAAAATTTTATATATTTATTTCAATTCATTTTAACTAATTAATTAAGTATTTTTTGTTTTAATTAATTAATTTATTTTATTTATTTATTTTTGAAAGGACATATTAAAATACAAAATGTAATTTTTATACGACTCCCAATCCATGTAAATTATATTTAGAAACATTTTATGCCTCGTCTAAGAAGTAAATTTTAAAAATCCTGTTTCTTACCACCAAATTTAAGGAATAATAATGCTTTCAATTTTATGTAATTTTATTTCCAGATTTTTCAGTAATAAAAACGAAAAGATGTATCATTAACGAGACTTTTAATTTTTTTTTTTTTTTTTTTTTTTGGGGAGGGGGGTACTTCTAGGTTATCCCGTCGACCCAAAAATTACCGCCAAACTATAAGATTAAATGCCAATAATGGATGATCGTGAATGTCACATTCAATGACATTAAATGCGATTCACGTGTTTAAAATGTCATTAAGTGATTTTTATTTGGACTTTTTATTAATATTTTTATTAATATTCCATTAATTATTTGTTTTTTCGTTATTTAAAATATAAATTATGTCAACATGTATAATTTGGCTATTAGTTTGACGATTTGTATAATTTGTCGAAATTGGTTGACGGGATAACCTAGAAGTACCTTTTTTTTACTAACCCATCATACATAGTAGGGGAGACTGGGGCACATATCAACAGTACACATAAGTAGAGCTTTTTCTGATAACTGGGCTCATTTCTAGAAACAAAAACTACTGAAATATACTAAATAGAACTTCTTTTTATACATGGTACTTTTTTTTAAATCACCTTTTTACTTTTTTTAATGGCTTTGTAAATTCAAAAAAAAAAAAAAAAAAAAAAAAAAATGTTTACATGTGTCTCTCCAGCGGGTTGGTTGTGAACACACGTGGGGCACGTGGGTTATGAACGCAGGAAAAATTTATCCTTTGGTATGCTTTTTATTCTGTTATTTGTTTGTCGTCATAATCATTAGTCATATTATGTGTTAAATTCACTATAAAGAGAATATAGTATAAATATCTCTGGTTTCTGGGATATATTATTATTAGATATTACATATATTAGTATCAGATATTACAAGATTATAAAAAGAAAACATTGAGATTGGGGGTGGAGAGGGAGGATTATATGATAATGTATTGTTGCAAAAAATAAAAAATAAAGAAGTAAGTTCGAAAAAAAATAAAACTTTTAAATTTTTGTTAGGGTTTTTTGTTTAGGGGAGATTTTAGGAAGGGGACATTTACAAAGTATTTGTCGGAAATTTGCCGAAATGCGAAAGATTCTCATCCCTGTATTTGCCTTATTTACTTCTAAGTTAATGATAAAGAAGGGTTTTTTAATGATTAAAAAAAAAAACCCTGGGTTATAACCCCCCCCCCCCCCTCACACACACACGTACACAAATTTAACTTCTTTTACTTCTGAAAGAAGGGGGGGGGGGTTCTTACAATCGGAATTTTATTGTAGTTATCAGTTAAAATTTTTCGCTTTCTTAAGACATTACTTATATCTATCTTCATTCAACGATCATATACATAGCTTTTGTAGATCTCACTCCAAGCCACCATTGCAAGTTTGGAAGAAATGAAATAGAAAAATTCGCAAAGTCTGAGAAAATAAACCCTATAAGGCGGTAACCACTTCCATTGCGAAAATGTTGAAATGATTGACACCGGAATTTTATGTACAAATTTCTTTGAATATAACAAAAATATATTTTCTCCATGCATAATAAATGGAAAGTATTTATACCAGGATTCTGGTGTCGTGTGGCATTTGGGTGTTCCATGTAATTGAACATTGAAACACAAAGGGTTAAAATAATAAATTAGCTCTAAAAATACTGGAAATTTTGTGTCAAGTTTAATAAAAATATTTCACACCAGAATTTTGATTTAGATGAGTTTAATTTTATTATTTAGCGTTTTTCTTCTTTGTGTCTTTTAAACCTTTCCGATACGGGCAACCGTTAGTGAAATGAGAAATTATCGACTGACATCGGAATTTGGAAACAACTTTTGAGAAGTTAAGAACTTTTAAAGCTACAGTGGACTCCCAAAACTAATTTTTTTTAATTTTCAAAGATTTTTTTTTTAATTTCTGGAAATAATATATATATATATATATATATATATATATCTTATTTCACAATTTTTTTTAAAAAATATATTCAATACTTTTTGTGAAACAGATTTTTCTTTTTTTAAATTAACAAAAAATGGCAATATTTCAAAATGCTCCATGCGAAATTCTTTATGCGCAATTTTCCTGATTTTTTGTTTAAAATGCTCTCTATGTATGTGTTACCAAATATTACTAAGCATTTTTAGCAAATTACTTGTAAAACATTTAAAAAAATGATTTTAACTTAATTTTTTTGTATTTTCCGTTAAAAAATCATTAAAAATTTCATATAACTGAAATTTAAAAAATTTACATGCGTCTAAAAAATTTTATTTCTAGTAACATTTGTTAACACATACATAAAGAGCATTTTAAACCAAAAATCAGAAAAATTGGGCATAAAGAATTTCGCATGGAACATTTTGAAATCATGAAAACGACGAAAATATTCATTCTGAGAAAAACAGGTTTTAGTAACTACAGTAGTTATAATTGCTTAATATTTTCCTATTGACACAGTGTCAGCTGTTAAGGGATATAATATCATTTCTAGCTTATATGTAAGCGTTTTATGTTTTTATGGTAAATTCACATAAAATATGTGGCTTCGACAGTAATTCATGCAAAGGACGTGAAGTATCTGAATTTTAAAAAATCTTCTCAAAAGTAACATTTTGTATTTTCTAATGAAATTTTTTCAAATTTTACTCGAAATATTCATAGTATAAATACCTCTTATTGTACAAATTCTTGTTAAATATATTAAATATTTTTAATATTTTAAATATATTAATATTTTTTAATTTACGCTAACAAGATTAGGGCCAAAAAGCAATTCCTCTAAATATATTGTAAACAAACGCTTAAAGAAAGTTAAAAGTTACAGTTAAAGTATTGTTTTACGAAATCACAAAATTAATAATTTCAGTGCAAAATAATAACATTTTGTATGGTAAAACTAAAAACTAGGCTAAATTTTACGGATGTGAATCGGCAAAAAAGTAAACAAAGGGGCGTGGCACAATCAGCTGATTGGACAAAAATGCTTCTAGCTCCAGTAAAAATAGTCGAAATGGAAAAATTCTTTTTGTGTTCAATAGCAGGGAGTTCGTATAATATTATTATGCTAAAAATGAAAATTCGACAATTTGATGATTTTTTGCGATTTTGAAAGTTTACTGTAGCCGTAATTAAAGCTTTCACTGTAAAAGCAAAGTTTCATTTAAATACACTTACAAGTTTGGAATTAAAATTAGGTATCCCGGACTGGGCACAGTGTACCGGAAAGGGTTAAACGTATTTAGTAATAAAATCTCTGACCTGAACAGGAGCATATAGAACAAACTGGTTAGAATGTCTTCTGTGTCGTAAATACTCATACTTACTGGTCCTTAAACTGGCGATTTTTATTTCTCAATTCTAATACTGGTTATAGTCAAATATAAAAGAAAAAGAGAGTAATCATTATTTAAAAACATCAAACAGTGATTTAAGTTTATCCATCATTTATTGACTTTAGCAAATATATTAACATTAAACAATATGTGTCATTTGAATGGTATTAGTTAAAATTTTAGCAGTCAGTTAGTTGTTCCTTGACATACATAGATCAATAGCACTTTCGGGTCCATTTTTTTTTCTTTCAATATTTAGAAAAAAATACTTTTGCGTTAATAACATTAACACTAGCTATCCAAATAGATAAATTAGAGTTTAGCAAATATTTCATTGACTGAAACATTATTAGTGTTGCTGTTTTGTGTACTATTCAATTCATATTCATATGACAATACGCTAAGGAAGAGTTTTTGGAGATGTTTAGAAAATATTGTATTACAACATGGTTTAACAAGATATTTCAACTTTCTAATATTTATTACACATGATTCTTTCAGGAATGTAACCTTTATTTTAAATTTAAAAGGTAAAATATATGTTTAAAATAAAAAATCGCAAACGGGGTAAAGAGAATTAAGAAAATAATAATTGTTATTTTTATTATTAAATGCCTAAATGTTAATGAAGTCATATACTAAATGCATAGACTCATACTAACATTGCTATATATAAACAATAAAAAGTATTTGTTAAAACAAAATAATACTCAATTAAAAGACATGTACTATTAAAAGTACACGAGACCCGAAAGGCTTAACCTCTTCAGACCTGAGGTACACAAACGTGTACCTGCATTCTTTTCCTCATAAAAACTAAACTGTTCGAATTTTTTGCATTTATACTTTACTTCTATACAGCTAAATGCATTTTTGCTTTAAAACAAAATCGATAAATGTCAGCACTAATGAATATTACCTCTTAAAATAAATATTATTGATAATATTTTATATATAAATAAATAATATTTTGAAAATACCTTCAAAACATTGTGGACATGAAAATAAGAAATATTCATGATAATTTAACTTGAATATTTTACAATAAAAAAATTTGAGGATTTGCTGATCATTCACTTGTTTAAAGACCTTAATTTTGTTATTGGTTAAATTTATATTACTGATAGTTAACCTGATGTCTTAAAGGGATTAGTACTTTTATATCCATCTTTGTAAACCTAAATTACCAATCCCCTAACTGAATTCATAAAAATTAAACTACTGAATTCATAAAAATGATTCTTTCTGTCATTTATGGTGTCATTTTGATTATCCAAAAGCAATAAATCTATATTTGTAGCGTTATTTTATGCTCTGGTCTGAAGAGGTTAAAAGTCAATAGCTACCAACTCTTACACTTTTTCCTTCCATAAAAATTAAATAGAATTTTTACTATATTCAATCGGCAAACTATGGCGATTAAAAACGTAAAATTTATTAATCGAAATTGTGGTACAAAAAATCGTAAGATTTGGCAGCTTTGAAAGTCAATACATTCAACTTACCTACTTAACACGCCTTCAGTAAAAACAGAAAGTTTACCCAGTAATATTACCAAAAATAAGAATTAGATATTTTTAAGGAAGCGTCATTGTTTATGTTAATTAATCATAATCATTAATTAAGAAAAATTAGCCCAAGGTCTGAAAGGAAAACTAGATAGTAACATAGTAGCCAAAATCTCTCACTCAATTAATTGATTAATTACTTTATGAAATAAATGAAGGTAGTTCAATTCCTTGAACTCATGTCCACGAAGAGAATTAAAAATTAACTTGATTTCAACTGAATTAGAACATTAGACTGCTCAAGCATCTGAACGATATCTTTTTGAAAATCATATAATCCAAAACGTAATTTTAAAAGAATTTGAATATCATAATTATTCAATATAAATGTTTATTGAATCGATTTTCTTGGTCAGAGTTTAATATAAATGAATAAAATAATTTTAGATTTTTTTAGGTCCTTCCAAATGTATTTAATCCCTTAAGTCGTAATCGCTCGACAGTAGTTTAATACCATCAAGTGCGGTGGTTCGTTTTTGAACCACTTTATTTTAATTCCTAGATGTCTGATTTGCACCAGAATATTCGAATAAAATTTTTCTGTTTTTTAAGTATGTGAACAACAGCTTTTGTTTATTTTGAAATGAATCTGTATATAAAATCCTGTGCCAAACACTCATTTGAGATTTTTCCAAATAGAAGTACCTTGTCCCTGAAAGGTAACCATTAAAATGACTTGTTATTGATTTTTTTTTCAATTCATCGATTATAGTATGTACTAGAGGTCTGCACGGGCCGGGCCGGGCTCGGGCCTTACTTCTGAAGACTCGGGCCGGGCCGGGCCTAGTCACTAATCTTTCGGGCCGGGCCGGGCCTAGTCACTAATCTTTCGGGCCGGGCCGGGCTCGGGCCTTAATTTTTTTGCTGGACGGGCCGTGCCTAACTTTTTTTTCCGTACGAAGCCGAGACTGATTCCATTCTTCCTAGTTTTCATGGAACAAAATAATCAGTTCCTATTGAATCTTCCTATATGAAATCGTTTTCTCGACTTTTTATAAATCAGTATTATTTGGCTTTGTCCAAAAATGTTTGCAAAAAAGGCATATACTTTTAAGCCGTCATTATTCTACAATTAAACATTAAAATTTATTCCTTTTAAAGAATCGTAGATTACTCGGCGTTTTAAAATAGAATTAAACACACACACACACACACACACACACACACACACACACACACACACACACACACACACACACACACACACAAAAAAAAAAAAAAAAAAAAAAAACATGATTATGACGGATTTTTTTTTAAACTGAAAACTGAAAGTTTCTTTTAAAATGTTCATCCATGCAAAATGAATACAACAATACGGAAGAAAAAAATATATTAAACATTTACATCTGTTAAGAAAGAAATTTATTTTATTTTATTTTTTTTTTTTCGTTCCAAATCGATTTCGTCTTTGGAAATTTTACCATAAACCGCTTTTTCGACTTTTTGTCTCCCTTACAGGGAATATGGATTAATAATACTAGTGATAACTGAAACATTTACATACAACAAACAGAGATTCATTTAAAAGCGTAAATATCGCAGCCTACGGCACTTCTGCATAAATGGAGATTATAAACATGAAAAAACAAGTTGGAAATTGCACGTGAAGCGTAGCAAATGAGGTGCGTTCGTACGATAACGAAGTTTTAAAAAGATCACTCTCATGTATCAATCTCATAAAACTGTAAATAATTACAATTAAAATGCGCACCAAACAATGTTCTCCCTATACCATTATGCAATGGAATACTTTTGTGTGGCCTTGTAAATCAATAACAAATATTCTTTGTACCACAGATTACGCAAAATGTATATTATAATATCTATTTTATAGATGCATATCAGTTTTATTACGTTCGAATGTGTGTAACACCATTAAAATGCACTTGAAACATTTTCCCCCTTTAACCGTAATGTAACAAAATACTTTTGATTGTCCCTGTAATTGAACTATGCATCCGATTTTGATAAAATTTGAAATAACTCGACAAAATTTTGTAATAATTATGTATTTAAAATTTCAAACGATTAAAATGCATTTGAAACTTATTTCGCCATTGACCGTAATGTAACGGAATCCTTTTGATTGTCCCTGTAATTGATCTATGCATCCGATTTTCTTAAAATTTGAAATGACTCGACAAAATTATGTAATAATAGTATATTTTAAATTTCAAACGATTCGGTAGGGTAGTTTTTGCGTTGTTATATGCGGACGGACGGACAGACAGACGGATGGACTGAACGACAACAATAGGTGCTACGTATATACATAATTACGAACGCACCTAAAAAGACTAATATAATTTTTTTTTTGGTCAGAACTCTTCCATAAGATTAAAGATCAATGTTCTGTAGAAATTCACTTGAGCCGGGCCGGGTTCGGGCCGAATTTTAAACTTTTTTTCCGGACCGGGCCGAGCTCGGGCCGAAATTTTAACTTTCGGGCCGGGCCGGGTCGGGCCAATATTTCTTTCGTTCGGGCCGGGCTCGGGCCGAAATTTTAACTTTCGGGCCGGGCTCGGGCCTGGAAATTTCGGCCCGTGCAGACCTCTAGTATGTACATTTTAGAATGAGTTAATGATACATTACTTTATCTTGTTCCAAAAGCATTATTGGTTGCACAAAACAAAAATATTTTAACCACTTAACCCCTTGATGGGCAAGCAATTATGTCTCTGTAAAACTGAATTATCACCAGAATAATCAAAAAATTTCATTTTAAATTAAGAAAAAACAGTTTTTTAACATTTTGCCCCCAAAAATTAAAAATACAAAATTTAGTTAAGTGTTTTTGATGCGAATCTTGTTTAAATTAGGCGGGATAAAATATATCCCACCGCCCCGAAAGTGGTTAACAGATCAATATGATTGAAAAAACTTTCAAATAGTGTCTTTTTTCATGTCTTTTACAGAATTTTTTATTTTTTTTTATCAGCGATTTTTCGAAACAGAAATTTTTGGCTAATTGAATCAGAAAAATATTTGGATTAAATAATGCAAGATTTACAATAAATTTTTACTGGTGAGAATATTAAATCATGATTGGAATATGGCTGCCCGTACGTGGCACGTGCGAATCATGATTCGCAAAAACACGCTGCCCAAACGACGTACAGACAAAGCAGGAAATCGGTTAAAATAGGGATGAGAATTTTCCGCGTTTTTTCCCACCAGTGTAATCTTAGAGCAAATTTTATTTGACTCAATCGAAAAATGCTGTACTTATTACACGAAAAATATTATACTGGTATGTAAAAATGCGTAAAAATCTCATCCCTATTAAAAGGATGATTTATTTTGCCTTTGCATCTTTTAACCCCTTGCGGGGCGGTGGTTTCATAGATATACCACTTAATTTTAATTCCCAAACAATTTTAATTCCCCACATTCGCACCGGAATTTTGTTAAAGAAAATTGCGGTTTATTGAATGCGTTAAGTATAGCGTTTTCTTATTTACAAATAAAGTTGTTTTCAAATTCCGGTGTGAGTCATTAATTTCAATACTTAAGCAATGAATATGCCCTGCCCCGCAAAGGGTTAAGCTTTCTGGACGTTTAAAGATTTGGGTGGAATTTTCCTTCGGAAATATTTCTATATTTCCGTTGTAAGAACTATATTTGCACATTTTCCAACTCTACAAAATATTAAAAAAAAAAATATTTTAAATAAAAGTTTTGAATCGAATTATAAATATTTCACAAAATTTTTATAAATTCAAATTTAATTAATTAATTTCAGTTGGCAAAATTCTTGTAAAATTTATTAAATTATTTGCAGATCTTGTAATATAGTTTGAAAAATTCACGAAAAATGCTTTAAAAGATGAAATTTTCATAGATTTATAATTTAGGACATGAATGATTGACCTCTGTTTATTAATACTTGCTAATTACAATTTAATTAATCAAATATGAAGTTTCCCTATAACCTGTTATTAAGTTTACATTTTTTAAAATACTTATTACGACTCGCAAAATATTAAAAAATAAATGACGAACTAAAGAAAGAACATAAATAAAACTATTAAAAAGAAACGTGCAAGATTTATTTTAATGTAATCAAGTCCTTTACATAAATAAATAAATAAATAAAACTAATGGTCAAGGTTTTTGGACTGTTTAAATTGTTTCGTACAAGAATTTGATCCATTTAAAAAAATTGCTCTTTCTCAACTATAACAAGATGGATTGCGGTATTAAATATGCATTATCTGTATAGAAAAAAAAAATAGTGGATGGAAAACAAGATGATAGGAATTTCGTTATCATGAATTTCTCATAAACTGAAGCATGCTGAAAAAAGAAACAATTCAAGTACAAAACTAAAGTAAATGTACATTTTTTTTTTCTGGTGTTATTTCGAAACTGAATGGTAATCATTTGCAAATTGCCGTCGAAATTAACATAGTAAAACAAAACGAATAAAGAAAAGCCTTATTTGAATGGCCTAAAAATCGAATCAGAATTTTTTATTAATATTTTTTATGTGAATTGTTAGTAGCGACATAATAAGATATGTAATGAGAGACTAGTAGTAGTTAGATGGAAAACAGGTTCCAAATTTTTCTTTCTTTCTTTTGCTTTCCTTTCTGTAGTTTTTTGTTATCTTTTTTTTAAATTTATCATACACATTTCTCTTGCCTCTCACACTATAAATTGACTCAAACCCGAAAGGGCGTATGAAAATTTGTTTTTCAGGAAGAAACGAACTAATTACTCAGGATTTCTTATGTATATATTATAATCGATCTAGCTGTTCACTGTTTATGCTTTTGTTATCATTTTATTTTATTTACTGCTTCGTGGACCCAGAGATAGAAATCTGTATATTTAATGCAGAATTTTTATAGCTAAATATTTGTACAATAACAATGATTTTTTATTATTTTATCAGTTAGCAATGATTTATATTCATTGTCATATTTCCATTAATGCAAAAATGTCTAATTGAATCTGATATTTTTTTTCTTTCCTTTTCTTTTCTTTTTACTAATTTACTTCTCAGACTTACCTTTCCTCTGTCACTGTCTATCAACTAAAACCTGAAAGGGCCATAAACTTTATAATTTTAATGGTTCTGGTCATCAAATACATTTATAACTGGGCTTAGATGATGATGATATTATTAGGTATCGAGCATATTTATTACAATATGTAAAAAATCTTTTACGGTAATGATAATAATAATATAAAACACCAATTGAGAAAAAAAAAAAGAATCTGCAAATAACCTCCCACAATTGCTGGTCATGAATGGTGTAAGACAAAATAACTCGTAGGATGCAGTTTTTTTTTTTTCAATTTCAAATATATATTTTAATCAATGATTACCTACATTTTGACATTCATTGTCATCCAAAGTCTTTATTATTGTTATTATTATTTTTTTAATATAGTCTAAAATTTTCTTATAACATTATCAAACTTGTACATATGCTTAGAAATATAAACCCTTCCGATATACGATATTTAGCTATAAAATAAAATAAAATAAATATTTAAACCTGATACACAGGTGGGATACTTTAGTAGAGATGGGTGGGGGTAACTGCGGGTATTCTTTCTGTTGCAGTGCGCTACTTGATTGCTAAAGGTAAGCTAGAGATATATACTCAGCAACAATATAGATAAAAGATAACATAAGAAAAGAATCTTAGAAAAAAAAGGAGCCCTTTCTACTGTTGTGAGAGCGGAGATCTTCCTTTAAATGTCAGTTCCATTGAAAAAACATGTCTTTCAATGTCGCTGTTAGGAGGGTTTCTTAAGACTTCTACAATTCATAGTGTAAAATGATAGGTACATTTAAATGTATCGATACTTTTAAAATACCAGTATATTCTTAAGTAAATAATTCGTGTTTCTGTTGGTCAGAAAATCAATATGACCATGTACAGTGTTAACAAGTTTCCGGCTTTTTGCACACCCGTATTATCTTGGAGAAAATGTTGTACTTTAAATCCGCAGAATGGTCCAATTAAATAAAATAATATTATCCGTATTAAAATACCGGTATCCAAAAAAGACGAAGACTTCGCAGCTCTACACATATCTTCTCATGGTAGTCATGCATAACGGAAGAGAAAGCTATTGATGTGATACAGAATTTCCTAACGCATTGTTGATCGGCAGTTCTGCTGATTTAGCGTGCTTTTTTAATAAAAGTATTTACGAGAGCTTTAAAATTTAATTTTTGTTTTATTTAATATTTTGTGATTAAATAAAATAAATAATATTGCTTAAAAATTATGGGGGATGATTTAAATTAATTTAAAAAGAACGCGGTATATTAGTGACGAAATTACACACCATCGATTAACAGATTGTTAATTATATGAAAACCAAATGGGTTAAAAAAGTCCGGGCCAGGATTACAACCAAGTATAATCTCTGCTTCGAATCCTATACCGGATTTTTTCTTGCACCCACTTTAAAATTTAAAACTGCTATGATTTATTTATCAATTGAATAATTGTGTTAAAACTTAATCTAATATGTTAACTATAAGATTTAATAAATACTTATCTTCATATTCAAAGACATTTAAAGTTTTTACTATTATTAAAAATACTATAGTTAAATACAATTTAGCTTAAATTAATAGATGAACGCTCCTAATAAATAGTTACAAATCCGTCTACTTTAACGGTTGAGAAAAAAATAACGCATACTCATTTTTTGGATTTCAAAATATCTGGAGAGTGTTATTTACACATGAAAAATTAAAGGTGAAAAATCAATAGTTTTATAAGCAGTTAAGTTGTGGAAGGGCCAGAAAAAACGTTGATAGTTACATTTTTGTGAAAATTGTGTTGCTATCTGTTAGCTGCGTTTGGAAACCTTGGATCGAAGAAAAAAAATAATGTAATTCTTTAAAAAACGCAAATGAAAATAGGTTTAAAGGGGGGGGGGAGGGGTCGGGGAATGTTGATAGTGATACTCGTAAAAGAAAATACAATAAATAACTATCATCTAACAATCGCTGACTATGATCGTTTTACCTTTTACCATTCAGTTTAATTATTATTTTTTATATACTTTTTAAAATGTGCGTTTTGCTAAATTTTGTATGTTTCCTTATCTTTGATAAGGCCTAAAAGAAGATAAGATATAAAACATCCTTGTGGTGCGAAACCTTGAAAAATACATTTGCGCTTATAACAATGATAAACACAATGTTGAAAATTTTGTGATATGTTGAACCAATTTATGGTGTTCCAATAACCGCAACCATAAAATATTGAAATTTTGAACCAACTTATAGAACTAAGGTTGGTGATCCCAGCTGTTTTCTGACAGGTCCAATTTTATTTTAAGATTATTGAATTATAAAGAGTTTATTTTACAGATGTAGAAGGTCTGTTGAAGATACATTTTTAAGACGAAGGACTTTGTAAAGGTCTTGTTTGAAGATGAAAATTCTCGTGAAGGGTCCGTTTTAAGATAAACAATCTTGTAATGGGTGCTTAAAATAACACAAATTCTTCCTAAACTTTCCCTGCATTTATTTCCAACATTTCTCATCTAAAACCGAATTAAAAAAAATTTTAAATTAAAATTGTGAGGATCTTTTATTATCACTATTTTATTGTAACTGACAATTATATGTTCTTTGTACTAGTATTTTAATAAAAATGTTCAAAAACATTATTGTAGGATGTTTGCACCGAGAAATTAAATTTAACCAACTGAAAGGTTATAGAATACACCTGTCAGCTACTGACTTATAAGTAGAAGATTAATTAAGAACTTCCCGTTAAAAAAATTCCCACACTTCAAAGATACAATCCGCCGGTCACGAATATTACTAAGTAGTAAATAGTGTGCTTATCCAACATTATTTCTATGCTTCTGTTTGAGTTAACGCACTTCCCTATAGCACGCAATTCCATCTAATATATATGAAGAATACATGCTTGCGGTTAGTAATATTGCTAGGAAAGTTCTAAGGGCTTATTCTAAAAAGAAAAAAAGAAGAAAAAACCTTTGCATCTAGGTTCTTTTGATTTTAACTAAATCTCACACGGATGCACAAATAGATGGACACGGATCGTTTTGAGTTCTAGACAATTATTAGTCAGATTATAGGTAGGATTGAAAGCTTGTCATAGGAAAAATGAACACCATTTTTAGCACCACTATTGCCAAACAATAATCTTCACACTAAATTTTTATATTTGCAATAAAAATTCAGTGTGAAAGTTATTGTTATGAAATATCGGCATTGAAATTTAACCATTTAGGTTCCATTTTTGCAACAACAGTTCAACCCTTCTTATAGAAAATTTCTGAGGATGTTTTTTTTTACGAAACTAAGAATACGAATAGACTCTTATGGTACTTCTTAAAACAATTCTCACATTCAAACTGGATAATTTTTGACGCATGCCTGAATTCATTTTTATTCGAAAACACATAAAACGAACAGACTTTCTTTTTCAAATTTTGAAATCGTTTTGCATTTTTTGATAAATGCAATGGATCTTTCAGAAAATGCTAACAAAGTTGACATTTCGAACCAATTTTCGAAACGCGGTAGCCTGGGAAAGAACGTATTAAGAGAGCAATTACTTATAACTCAAGATATAATAGACTTTTTTGTATGACCGCGTTCCATACCTTCAACATGTACTCAAAAAAGGAATGCTATTTATGCACTACACTCTAAAAAATAAATGTGTAAATTGGCCAATTTTACCCATGGATATGTGTAAATTTGTAAATTTACACACCTGTCGTAAAATTTACACATTTTTTTCTCAGAAATTTACCTATTTTTATGTATATTTATCTTATGAAAGTAAGTGTGTAATTTGTTATCACTTGAAAAACTCAGAGAAGTGTGTAAATGTTGAAAAATGCCATTATTTACACGAATTTGTGATTTATTCTAATTTAAACATAATTATATGTACACAGATAAGTGTGTAATTTTTTAAAAATGCATACTTGACTTAAAATTTACACATTTTGAGGAAAAAATTACCTGTTTTATGTGCACCTAACTTGAGAAATCAAATGTGCAATATGTTATCGCTTTATAAGCTCAAACAAATGTGTAAATGTTGAAAAAGGCCTGAAATTACACAAATGGTGTGTTAGACATAATTACAAGCAGAGAATATTCGAAAAATCCGTTTTGTTTTTGTTTTCTGCCCAAAATCTGAGTTCGGCCGAAAATTCGGTTTCGTTTTCGTTTTCGGTCCAATATTTGTATTTTGCCGAAAATTCGATTTCGTTTTCGGCCCAAAATCTGAATTTCACCGAAAATTCGGTTTCGGTTTCGTTTTTGGCCCAAAATTTGAGTTTCTCCGAAAACTCGATATCGGCGGAAATGCTGTTAGAAATTCGGCTGGTCCGAAACTCAGTCGAAACTATCTGAATTCTAGAAATCTTCTTTCTTCCGTTGGAAATTTTTGACATGACTTGTTGACTGAGCTGTTTCCGCTCAGATGAGAAACTCTTTATTTAATGTTATGAATAAAGTTTATTGTTTATAATTATCGACCATAGCTGATTCATGACGTGAAATCAAATTAAACAAACATCCTCCTACATACGACGCTCTTCACGTGCTCCTGCCGCACGCTTAATAGTAATAGAAAATTTTTAGTTTCAAACCGCAGATGTTTCGATTGCTATTCCTAAAAGTTCTAACATTCTATGTTGCTGATGTATTAATTACATTTTATTTTACATGCAAATAAAAAGTTTTGTTCAAAGTAGAGATGTGCACGCATCCGGGCTTGGCTGACGATATGAATCAGAATTTTCAAATGGGCCGGTAAACAAAATAAACGGATTTGGGCCGATAAAAAAAAATATTTAGCGGTCCTACCGGCCGACATAAAAATTTAAACCAAGCCGATAAAATATTAGCTACTTTCAAAGAATTTGTTTTTTATCAGAATAAATATAAACCTGCGTCACGAGCTGATGCTTGATAAATAACATTAATGAAGAAATGTAACATGTCCACCGAAGAGACTGGCATCGGACATGGTGTCTGTTTAGATTTTTTCAGCACACTTGTGTGGTATTGAGATCAGATTTGCATTTTTTTATTACATAGTGGAGCTGGGCCGGAACTGAACGTAGCTGTTCCTAGGATGTGTGGGGCAAGCAATATGTTTTGTAAAAATATTAGTAGTGATAATGAACTTCTGTTTACGGAATCTTTGGAAATGTACCTTAAAATGTTTTTTAAGGGTGTATTCGAAAAAACGGTTTTCCATCTTCAACAGCTCGAAATTTTCCGATACAATTTCAGACACATTTTTAAAAGTAGAAACATGAAACTTGCTGAGGGGATTCTTGACGCAGACCTCCCGCTTTAGAAAAATCGGTTCGAAATGCCGTTTTTGATTGCTTTTTTTGCAATATTCTCTGCATTTATCAGAGAATCGACGATTACGGCACCTTGCGTACTTTCTAAATAAGAGAATTTGAAAGTTTGGTGCATTTGAGAGCAAAAATGAATTCAAAAATAAATCGGAAAATAAGCAGTTTGAATCGAAATACACCTTTAATTCCCTGCTCAACGTGAAACTTTGACACATATTCCGACTAATATTATTTAACAGTAAAGACTTAAAATTGACAAGCTTGACTATTAAAGGAATTTGGAATCGATAGCGTTTTCTATTTTTGATAGATAAATTATTTTTCGACAAATAAGAGTTTCTTATCGTGGCTTCAGGTTTTTCTCCTTTTCGTGATGTTGCTTTCGGAAATTCAATTCAAACGTTATCTTTTGCACGATTTTTTCAAAGCTACATTGCCTTTATCAAAAAATGGATAACGCCATTCGATTACATTATTTATTTATGAAAACACCTGTCTTATAGGTTCCAAACAGGGTCGGACTGGGTCAGTGAAAAGGGCGCAGACCTTGGATTTTCAGAGGGCGCAAGACTACAACAAATTCACGTCAATTTTATTTGCTGGTATTATATTTAGTTTAACAAGGTTTAACACATTCGCACAGAAACAAAAAGTAGTTTAAAATTATATCTCATATAGAATTATGCATCGCTATATAAAATTATATATATAATTATATATGTTTAAAGTTCCACAAAATCTACAGAATATTGCACAATTTTCTAAAATAAATCGTGATATCTTAATGTTCCAGCAATTTGAACACAGATTAGCCTGTAGTAGACTTATATCAAGGCTATCACTTTCTTATTTTATTCTTTTGTGTCATAACTTTTTCCTCCATGATTCTTATAAATTATCTCCAATTTCAAATTATTCTGCAAATTATCATATAAAAAAGACATAGGAACTAATTGATTGGTAATAATATCAACTATTAAATTCTATTTGTAAATTTTGTTTGGGGATTTTCTATGTATTAATAAATGCATGAAAGTTGATTTTTTCAAATTTTTAATTTTCCATATTTGACACCTTATTTGAATCCTTGCCAGCCAAGAAAAAGATATAGTTTAGCTAAATTTCTTAAAACTAAATACAATTACAAAACAAACAGTGTTAGAAGTTTATCAATAAATTTCGGAAAGTAAAATAAAAATATTGAAGACAAATTGCCGAAAAAAACTCAATTAGTCACCAGTAAAATTATATGATAATTTTAAATATTTAAACCCTTGATTGGTTTGGTTTGGTTTATTTTAGTCGTCCGATTATCTGCGCTAGGGATATAGGACCGGGGGGAGTGCCCTTCGTGGGGGTCTTTCTAAGGGAACCTAACCCGTATTTACGAAAGGTTCGAAGAAAACCACGAAAACTCCGAACGGTTAGGCCGACAGCCGCGATTGGGTTCGAACACAGCACTTGCCGTCTACCAGTTGAGAGGTCTGTACCTCTCGGCCACTGTATTTAAACCCTTGAGGACGAGCAATACGTATACGTGCGTTTAAAAGGCCTAAGAATCAGTGTTTATCCCAGTAAAATTTTACTGTAAAATTTGCCTTATTCAATCAGAGCATTTTTTTCGATTTAATAAGGCACAAATTTCTGTTTTTAAAAATCAGTGACTAGACATTAAAAATTTCGTAAAAGGCTCTCGTCGTCAAGGGGATAACAAACTTACATTACATTGAAGAACATCCTACAAAGAATTTATTAATAGTTTTAAGAATTAAAAAAAAAGACTTTGAATAGAGAAACGAGCTTGGATTATGTTTGAGTCTATTCAATTATTCAGTGTAAGGAATCGGATGACTTTTATGAATATACTAGAGGCCTTCGCCCGCTACTTTGGTCGGTTTAGACGGACATTAAATAGTTTAATAGTTTATTAATTACGGGCATTAAATAGTTTAATTGTTAGTATTAAATAGTTTAATACTATTAAAATGCATACCAAACAATATCTAAATGTATAAGTATGCAATGGAATACTTTTGTGTGGCCCTGTAAGTTAATAAGAAATATTATTTACACCACAGCATGTATATTTTAGTACATGCTCCATAGATGCATATCAACTTTATTATGTTCGAAAGAGTGTAAAACCATTAAAATGCACTTGAAACTTTTCCCCCATTGACCGTTATGTATCGGAATCCTTTTGTTTGTCCCTGTAATTGAACTATGGATCCGATTTTCATAAAATTTGAAATGACTCGACAAAATTATCTAATAACTATATATTTTAAGTTTCAAACGATTCGCTTGAGTAGTTTTTGAGTTGTTACATGCGGACAGACAGACGAATGGGCAACTCGGGATACGGGATTTTTTCCCTTCAAATCAAAACAAAAGCGACGTTTCTCCGTTTCCGGGATTGGAGGAGATAGAGCCACACATACATACATACGTTCGGATTTTAATAGTGTAGATAAATCAATGTTTTTCAGTTGGGTTTAAATTTATTATCCTCAAATCCGTACTTTTTCAACTCCATCAAGATTTAAGGTAATATGAATAAACAATGCCATTTCCTGGTCGTTTGGATCCAAGAAACTCAACAAAGCTATAAATGTGTGTTACAGTTTGAAAATTCAAAGTTGGTACAATTTTTTTAAATATAGATGATTTTGAAAACATAACTTATACACAACAATACCCCTTTTGTTGTTTCATGAACATTTTTTTTAATGATTATTTTTAGCGGAATTAGTTTCGGGTAACCACTTTCATTATATTTATCACAATTGATGCACTAGAAGTTGGTAGAAAAAACAAGATTTTTTTTCTGGCTGCCAAATAAAGTTGCTGCAGTGCTGCGAAGAGCTTCAATTTTTTTTAAGTATATTTCTTTAAAGTAATAAGAATTAGTTATCAGTTAAAAATGAGATAAATTTAACTTCTGTTACAATTTTACAGCAATTAATTTTGCGAATGAGATATCTTGTAGAAAGAGGCATTTTGTTTCCTTAAACAATGATTTTATTTATCCATAAAATTCTAAATTTATACTTGACTGTTAAAAGATTTCAATAAAAAATGTTCCACAAAAATTACTTTATTAGACTAAAATAATTTACTAAATTTACTTTTCTTAGCATTCACATCTCATGATTTGCAAAATTCGTACAAGTAGAGATCATGGGAAAATTTTAAATTTCGACAACTGAGAGGAATGCATCAGGGATTTTATTCCTGGAAGTTGCAGGATTTTGTAACCAACTTTTTTTTTCCGTAAAAAAACTTATCAGAATTTCTCAATATTATCATTTTATTTATTAATAGATTTTTCCTTGATTAAATTAAACATTTTTTTTATGTAAAATACATATTGGAATTTCGTTTTACTTATATCACCATGGAAAGTGTCATTAACCGAAAATTATGTTGTAGATTTGTGAATAAAAAAATATTGGCAGTTGAATTTCTCAGCTTGAAGGATTGTAATGCAAGAGTGTCATCAAGGCTGCATTCCTCGTAAAAATGAAACATTGTGTTTTCCAATTAATAACAAATCTCCAGAAAAAGTTTTTTGCTTTCTGATATTTACATTTTTTTTTCTCAAATTATTTTTACAAAACACTGTTTTAATTATAGTGCATTCATGTCCGGCTTTAAAGGGGGAGCGCGGGACGATATAGTAAAAGGTAAAAGAAAATATGCAAAATATTAGTGGAAAATCTAAAAGATGTCATTCAAAGAAGCTATTGGGTTATTCTCTGCAATAGTGCAAAAAGTGTTTCCCAGCCATATAAATGCTCTAAATTTCCTTTTATTTTTATGCATTTTTACTTTTATTAGAAGATCTAAAGTTTGTTTATTAGGGCCAGGAAGTAAAATTTAAAAATAAACAAATTTAATATTTAAAAATATAAGGTATATCATGCAAATATCATTACCTCACCTTTCCCCAACCCATACTACCATATGCTTTACTGCCTGATTTTTTCCTTACAGAAATACAAATAATTAAAAACATCCTAAGCAAAATAAAGTTCCTATTTGGTACTTCACAAAAAATAATAAAAATCACAGAGAGGAAGCTAATTTGACTACTTGTCAGTCCAGTAACATAAATTGGTAGTGTAAGTTTTTGTTAATTTTCTAGAAATTTTTTTCAATCAGAAAATCCCCCCCCCCCCTAGATTTATTAGCAGTCATTCCCTCACACAGAATGCTAAATTTTTGGTAATTTTCAAAATTTTTAATTTTATCATATATTATATCTTAAGCGTTCTTCTTTAAGGAATCAGTTTGATTTTTTCCATAATTTTGCATTTTTCATGACAATTAGTGAAAACGTCTTATTTCATCATTCCCTCACTCGTCATTCCCTCACATTTATTGTTATGAGGTAATGATAAAGTGAATGGGGAATATGTACTTTTGTTTAAAATTTATAACGGTTTCTGCTGCTACTAAAATCTTCAACAATTGACCAATTACTTGCAATTTATCCAGTTTTTATGAAAATTTACCTATGTAACATTCAAGTCAGACTGTTTGGCCAAATTTGCTGTATTGCAGAGAATAACCCTATCATTAAACATTCCAGCCCAGGGCGCCGTGGCTACTGCTCTTAAGTGCACGTGTTCTCTCTCGATCATATGCAAAGATGCCTACTTTGCTTTCCGACCAGCGCCGTGCGAAAGGGGGTCAGGCGGTCGCCGTGGGCGTGAAAATTCAGGGGTTGCCAAATTTATACTACGATCATCATTCTCGGTCCGTTATATGAAAAAAAATGGTAGGGGGCGCCAATTTGAAACTTTGCCCCGGGCGTAGAACGCCTCTGTTTCCGATCCAAAAATTGTTTCGATCTATCTGTCATTTAAAAAATACTTCTTGTGATGCCTTTCTGTTGACTGGGGATTATTCCCTAAACGAATTTTCAAAAATTAGTGCATTAGTCAAAAATGCATGGTACCGCGTGTAAAAAAAATAATATTTAAACTGTTTAAGCACTTAGGGGCGCAAAATTTCTTCTGGATGAGGGCTTCTTCTGGCTGAGTATTCTTCCTCGGCCCGATATGTCCCATCGACCCTGTATGTCGGTACGTTTATTTTCTTTATCTTATTACAAATAGCTTAATCATTTAATAGCTTAATCAATTAAATAGCTTAATCAATTAAATAGCTTAATCAATTAAATAGCTTAATCAATTAAATAGCTTAATCATTTTATAAATTAGGATCGATTCGAAAATCTGTTAATTTAGTTCTATCAAATGAAAGAATATATTTCTGATTAGAAGGGGAAAGCATGTAAATTATATAAAAACAATCGTCGGAATCGCAAAGTAAATTATATATCAAATTCCGATGTAACGAACAAAATAACTCTTAAAACCTTTGGAATAGATTTTTATACGTAAAAACTATTCGGACAAAATCAAATATTCCGCTGTAGACAACATTCCGCCGTGTAGAGAATAAAAATCATAACGGGGAACTTGAAAATTATTTTTATGTTAGATTTATATCCGTCTTATGCAGAGTAGAAAAAAAAAAAAAAAACGATTTAGAAAAAAAAATATAAACGGGATAGAATAGAACATGGAAGGGATATAAAGGGAACATTCAAAGGTCGCCGTAGCACCCTGGGTGAGGTGCGGTGTTGATCAGCCCTACTTTACCATATACAGTACTGAGCGAAAGGGGCGATCGCCCCGGGCGCGGTTATTCAATAGAGCGCCAAATTTATACTAACGACTTCATTTTTTGGCCTGCTACAAGAAAAAGTTGGCAGGGGGGGGGGGGCAAATTGACCCGGGCGCAGTTTTCTCTTCGCTGTGACCATATCCATGACCATGAAAATCCGTGACAGACGCAACGTTTTGATTGTTACATTTAATAGACAATATTAAAACAGTTTTGTTTTCATATTAAAATAAAATTTTTAGCAAAAAAAAGAAAAAAAGTTTCAATTACCTTTTTTTGAAGAGAATAATCTTTGTAAAATTGTTTAGATATATATTTAATAACAAAAATACTTTTAATAAGAACACTTTTGTTTTATAAATTAAAATCAAAACATTAAACTTTACCTCCCGTTTTTGAAATGAATGATTTTACTGCAAACTAAATAATACTATAATAACAAATGAAATCGAAGAGAAAGTGATGATCTTTGGTGCCAGACAGTCTGCATGTTCGTTGCCGCTATTAGTAACATATAAAATATACTTTAGATTTTAAAAGATTTTGATTGGATGTTGCCCTGAACAAATAAACTGTCAAGAATAAACAATGCAATTATTTTCCTTTGCAAAGGGAATAAATTCTTTTTATTGGTTTTTTAATGCTTACAAAATTATTGTTTTTTAAAAAGATATATAAAGAATATTTTTAACCATGTTGTAGTTATTCTAGTATTTGTCATATTTTTATTTTTTTGTTTTATTTTATTTACTTATTTATTTTTTATTTTTTGTCTTTTTTAAATTATTAACTTCACGTAGATGAGGGCGCATATTTACTTGACCGAGGACGCACCGGCCCACGGGCCGGTGGGCCGGTGGGCCAGTCCGAGCCTGGTTCCAAAAAAATATGAGTTCATAAATGTGTCAAAAAGTAGTTCTTTGGGTTTTAAAAATAGCCTTAGTAAAAGAAAGATAAATATTTTCCCAAATCTTCTATTTATAAAAGAGTTTTAAAAATTATGCTTTTAGCATTCATTTTTTTTCTTTTATTCAAAGCAATATTAATTTTTTTATGAATTTTTGTTTGAATGTTGAAACGTCCAAGAAATCTAAGTAATCGTTACTGTTGTATTGTGTATTTTCCATCGTAATTTTAAAATATACGTTAAATTTATCCCATAGATATGTATGCAGTACACTGTAAACTTAAACTCCAGTAAAAAAACGGAAAAGGTGCTGGCAGCAGAGTTGCCGTATCTGATCCGTTAAATCATAGAAATTCTTTTTCATTACTTTTCCGTTTCCTGAAGTGTTCCGTTTGAGACTGGAGATTGTCCGTTTTCGAAACCGGAGCATTTCCGTTTTCGAAACTGGAGCGTTTCCGTTTTTGAAACGGGAGCATTTACGTTTTTGAAAGTGGAGCGCCTCCGTTTTCGAAACTGGAGAGTTTCCGTTTTCGAAACTGGAGCGTTTCCGTTTCCGAAACTGGAGCGTTTCCGTTTCCGAAACTGGAGCGTTTCCGCTTTCGAAACTGGAGCGTTTCCGCTCTCGAAACTGGAGGGATTCCATTTTCGAAACTGAAGTATTCCAACTGGGAAACTGAAGTACTCAAATTGGGAAACTGAAATACTCCAACTGAGAAACTGAAACGCTATGATTTAGAAACAGAATATTGTTTTTCAGACTAAAATTTTCCATTTCAGAAAGAAATTTCAAATTAACGCATGATTAGTTTCCGTTGTACTAATTTATATTTTCAAATTTTACCTTACTGATCAAAACTTATTGGCATGTAATTAGATTCGTATTTATGTCGGTAAATATTTTTTTGTGACTAATTTTTTCGGTGTATTTTTTTAATTTTTTTTTTTTTTTTTTTTTTTTTTTTTTTTTTTGTTGAAGTATTTCAAAAATAATGACTGCATGTGTTAAAGTATTAAGGAAACACATCAAACAATATCAATTATAATAATGAGGCCTTGTATATTTACATTGTACAGGGCCTGATTTCTGAAAAGGTCAGCCTTAGGCCCATTGCTGATGGAGAACCAAAATAATTTAGAAAAGAATTCTTAAAAATGCTTTTTTCTGCAATTTGCTTAAAAATTTTGTACTCCTTGGTTATCCAGTCGACCAATTTTGCCAAATTATACAAATCGTCCAACTATTATTCAAATTAATCAAATTGATGCAATTTTTTTTTATATAACAAGAGTACAAATAAATTAGTAGAACATAAATTTAAAAAAATGTCGAATCAAAAATCCCTTGACGACGGAACAAATAAGTGCATTGTGTTTAATGCAAGTGAATGCGAAATTTACGGTAATCCATTATTGGCATTTAATCTTGGCATTAAATTTTTTGCCGACAGGATTACCAAGTGGTATTAAATATTTTAAATTAACTTGAAAACTGCATCGCATTATCTAAAAGCTTCGAAACATACTCTGAATAAACTTAAGAATTTTTCCAAAGAATTTTTCGTATTACAAACTGGCATTTTGGCATTTCTCCTTATTGATCGAAACTTATTGGCCTATAATAGATTACAGGTAATTTATGTCAGTAATTATTTGTAACTAACTCTTCCTGTATGCTTTTCTTAAGGAAAACCTTTTGTTTTAGTTTTCAAAATATTTTGATAAACTGGATGTGTTAAAATTAAAATGCAGAGAAAAAGGAATGCAATATCAATTTTACTATAGACGTTCTTTGGTTTAATCTTAAAGATAAAATAGACATTACAGATTGTATTTATGTACATATTTACTCAAAAACTAACTATTTTACTTTTTTGGCAATATTTAAATTGGAGAAAAAAATGTGCATATATATCAACTGTTTTCCATTTTCACACATTCTGACATCCCTGGTGATTTCTGGTTTAAAATCAACTCTGCAGAATTACAATTACTTGCTACCGAAAGTTTTAAATATGTTAACTGTCTTTTTTTGTGTTTATATATAATGTATTGAACTGGATACAAGTATTTTCTTTGCTGTGTTGTCAAGTTTTAAACCATAAAAATCAGGAAGTAAAAAAAAGTCAGAAACTTCAAAAGTATTCATTAATAATTCTTTATTAATATATAAAATATTAACAAAATAAAATAATACATGATGATCACATTAAAAAAGAAATCTACAGTTTTCAGTGTAATGCTATAATTCTTTCATTCTAACAAATAGAATTCTTTGTATAAGATTTTGCATTTGAGAGTGAAAATTGAAAATGTATTCAGAGAAACAATCATGAAGTTTAAAAAAGATATATATGATTGTTGATAACTTCTATCACATCAAATAGTTCTAATAAACACAGTGACAATAAATAAGACTGAGAAAAATTGGGTTAAAAAATTAAGAGGAATAAATATGCAAAAAATCAGAACACTAAATAAAACAATAATTGTTGCATCCCAAATTAAAATGACTTTCAAAATATCCAAGTCCATTTACTAACTATATAATTGGCTTGGTAATCTTACTAATTCTTCTTCCTTCCATCCTAGGTGCTTTGATACCTTTATTTGAGTTAATAGTGGCAAAGATTCTGGAAAATGAAAATAGAAAATTTAGTAATAAAAGACATTTATAAAGTTAAAAGATTTAACATGGTATATTATAAAAAAAATACCACACTTTCCTTTTATTTTACAATACTTTTTTTATATAAAAAAGTTGCAGGAAATACGAGAAAAAAAGTTCTAAGATAACTTACAGCAATTTATGGCCTTACATAGGATAATTTTAACAATATCATGGTTTTTAAACAGACATGAGAACGATCGATACCAAAGAAAAAAATATTTGATGCCTTTTCGTTCTCCCCCCTCCCCCTTCGGCTTAGAAATTCATCCTGGCCATAAGCCGAAAGCTGGTCCCCAGGATGGGCGTCTACTTCTACTACTGCCCTTTCGTTATGGTGTCCGGGGAACGTGTTCCCTCTGCCCCCTCCCTTTAGCATCGATCCAGAGAACTATAACAAATACCTTAACTTCCACCATTATAAAGGGTTGTAATCCACAAAATCTGATTTAAAAAAAAATACTGACTGGTTCAGATTTTCTTCATACTTAAATACATTAGGCATCACTAAAGTAGAACACACAAAGCTATAGGGGAGACTGGGGTACATGTGAACAGTACACATAAATGTAGCTTTTTCTCATAAATGGATTAATTTCTATAAACAAAAACTACTCAATATATTAAACAGAGCAATTTTGTATACGGTATTTTTTTTAAAATCGCTTTTATAGTTTCTTTCTTTTGATAGTTTTATAAATTAAAAATAATTGTTTCACAACTGTCCTACTATTGGGGTGACGAAAAAAGAGAATTTATAACGAAAAAATATCTATAAATTTCGCTAGTTTATGGGTGATATGTTTAAGCACTGCATTATAAAATTGAAATAAGTAGATTTATGAAAGAGAGGGAGGATTAGATGATTGGTTTAATTGTTAAAATAAAAAGAAAAATTAAAGAAGTAAATTTCAAAAAGAAAATATAAAACTTTTAAAATATTGCTTTGGGGTTTGTGTTTCTGGATTTTTTTTTTTTTTTTTTTTTTTTTGTGGGTGGGGGGGGGGGGTATTTAGATAATTCTCATCAGAAATCTAACAAAATATGAGATTCCCATCCAAGTATTTGTCTTATTTATTTCTAAATTAACGATAAAGAAGGATTTTTAATGATTGTTAAAAAAAACTCGATTATAATATCTCCCCTAAATTTAACTTCTTTCACTTTTGAAAGAGAGAAGGGGGGGGGGAGCTGCATAAAATCGTAATTTTATGATAGTTATTAGTTTAAAAATTTTACTTTCTTAAGATATTACCGATATCTATCACGTTTAAAGCATCATATATGTAACTATTTTAGAGAAAAGAAAGCAATCATTTCAAGTTTGGAAAAAAATAAATAGAAATATTTGCTTAACTGTTTAACGCGAAACTTTTTGTATTAAAAATGCATAAAACACCGTTTATTAAAATGTAGTATAACATTATTTAAGTTTATTAATTATTTTAAATTAAAATTAAACGAGATTGTTGCTCTTTATGTATCTATTGACAGATGTTTTTGTGGAAGTTTGAATGCAAAATCAAATGTTCTATGGCAAACAGTCTTCTATTGCAGGAAACTTATAGAAGCTGACATAATTTCTCATGAAGTTAACTAAAACGATCAGAATCTAAGAATGATTATTGGGGCTCATATGAATTGTTCATATTTGCCCCCAACAAATTATTTCATAAATGCTCCATTTGTCCAATACAGTTAAAATGACAAATCATTAACATTTTTCCATTTTTGAAGACTTTTTTGTATTAAAAAAATATTTATTAATATTCATAGTATATGTTAAAACACTAAAATTCAAATGATAGAATAAATAAAATTATTAGCTTACCAAGTGGGAACTAAAATTTTACTTTTGAGATCTATAAAGGGTGTTTTGCCTACCGAGGCTAAACAAAATGTCAAAGAGCTTCAATTTTTTCTTCTTTTTACCATATGTCTACAGGTGTTGTTATCATTAATATTTTTTTCAACTAAAAAATCATGTAATAACTAGTGAAAAAATGCGATGTTCACATAGCTCTATTTTACTTCAACTTGCAGAAGTTTCTCTAAATATTAATAAGTAATTACAATATTTAATATGTTTCTGCTTAGATTTCCTTACTGTGGCAAAGTTTTATAATTGTGATTCAAATCGAACTCTAAAACACTTTTCTTTACTTACATAGTATTTTACTTTTTGACAAATGTTAAGTTTTATCTTCTTTAAAGTTTTTTTATTATCTGTGGCGTAAAATTAAACTATATTAATGCACTATCATAGTATGTATTAATGTAATATGTTTATTTTCATCGCAAATTTATTTAAAACTAATGTCTGGGGAAAACGGATTTAAATAAATGATTTTTTAACTTATTTAAATCGTGATTTAAATCAAACTGATTAAAATTAACGAGTCCTGTTAAATTTATTTGAAAATAACTTTAGTAGTATACTTTTAAAATTCTGGTAATAAATACAATAAAAACACAATTCGGTAGTACTTTTCATGGGGTGTTTTGTTCCATTACTATAATTTTGATGTATTTCTGGATATGTGTGATGTATTAATGGAAAAGGAGACTGAGATTGGCTAAGTTTGTAGATTAATATAGAAAAAAAACTGGAATATGTTGATTATAACATTATTTAAAAGATAGTTTTTAAAAATTCAATAAACTTAAGCTGTTTAAGAAAAAAATTTTAGTGCTTCTGCAAAAATTAGGAAAAATGATTTTTCGGTTAGGGAGAAAAAAAGCTTTTCATGTAAAGCATAAAACACGTGTCCCACTTTTCATTAATTTTTAACTAATATTATTGATTTCAGAGACCACTGCTTTTTTAGTTGTTATAGTTTAACTTTCAATTTTTCAATTTAAATACAAATACTGATTAAATTTCATTTCATTTGGAACTTTAATACTATCACCGGAGACTTTTAAATAGGTGAATGTTAATTACAATATAATGTCTTGTACAAAATGTTTAGTACAAAAACACCATCGTATGAGTTTATTATTGTTTTTATTCATCTTTCGAACTTGCAGTCACACAAACCGCTTTACACTAGCTGCGTTGCAATTTCTGATACATCAGTTAAAGATTAAACTTACTATCTGCATATTAAATTTATAGTGTACTATTATAAAAACAAAAATATTACAAGTAAATAAAGATATAAAAGAGTTAAGTAAAACAAATTCTAAATAAAATTATCACTAACATTTCATGCTTCATGGCTGGTAAAAATTGTTAATGATAATCCAATTAAGAAAATAACATGAGAGACTATTTCATACTTGTGTTAAACTTTAAACATCCAGGGAGGAATGGGGCACATGTGAACATGGGGCAGATGTGAATGCTATTCCTATGTGAATGCTATCCCTATGGCATTTTTTCACTAGTTATTATATGATTTTTTAGTTGAAATAAAATATCAATGATGACAGTACTTGTAGACATATGGCAAAAAAATTTTGAGGCTCTTTGACATTTTATTTGTCCTCGGCAGCCAAAACCTTGTTTATAGATCTCAAAAGTAAAATCTCAGTTCCAACTTGCTAAGCAAATAACTATTTATCCTTTCATTTGAATGTTAGTGTTTTAACATATACTATGAATACTAATAAATATTTTTTGTAAAAAAAATCTTCAAAAATGAAGAACTGTTAATGATTTGTCACTTTAACTGAAATGACCATGTGGGGGACACTTGTGAACAGACTACTTCTGGCAGATATGAACAGCTCATAAGTGCCCTAATAACAATTCTGCGATTCAGTTCCTTTAGTTAACTTCATGAGAAACAATGTCAGCTTCTATATATATAATTTACCTGCAATAGAAGACTATCGTAGAATATTTGATTTTGTATTGAAACTTCCACAAAAACACCTGTCAACAGGTACGTAAAGAGCAACAATCTCGTTTACTTTCAAGTGTAATTTAAATAAATTTAATGTTTTCTAAAATGTTATAATATTATACAATATTTTAATAAACGGTTTACTATATTATTTTTTATGCATTGTTAATACAATAAGTATTGCGTTAAACAATTTTGCTAATTGTTCTATTTATTTTTTCAACCTTGAAATGAAGGCTTACTTTTGTCTCTAAAATAGCTATGTATATCATGCTTTAATGGAGATAGATATCAGTAATATCTTAAGAAAGTAACATTTTAAAACTAATAACTACCATAAAATGCCAATTATTAGCATTTTCTCCCCCCTCCTTCTCCTCTCTCTTTCAAAAGCAAAAGAAGTTAAATTTAGGGGAGAGATTATAATTGAGATTTTTTCAACAATCATTTAAAACCCTTTTTTATCATTAATTTAGAAGTAAATAACACAGATACATGAGTGAGAACCTTTCGTATTTCGTCAGATTTTTTATAAGTACTATCTAAATGCCCCTGTCTAAAATTTCCCCGAAACACAAACCACTAAGCAAAATTAAAAAGCTGTATTCTTTTTTTTATTTTAACAATAAATCAATCATTTGATTCCCCTCTCCCTCCCCCTAATCTACTTATTTTCATTTTGTAATTTAGTGTAAGCTATATTTATGTGAACTGTTCACATGTGCTCCAGACTCATAAAAAAAGAACTTTTTTTTTTTGTCAAAGAACGAAAACATTAGGATACTTTCATTTTTGGATCATCTTTCAAACCAAGTTAAACAATTATTTTTCCTTACTGATATGATAAATTAGTCATTTATTCCTAACAGAGGTCTAGGTAAAGCTGTATTCTATATATAAAATAACATCATCAGTAAGAAATGATTGTTAGTCACTAACAAAATTAATCTTGGGATAAAAGAATTACAATTTCATATTTTATAATTTTATCTTAACATTCTTTTCAAATCCTAACATTTATTCATTCCTTTCCCAGTTGTAAAATAAACGATTAACAGAACAATAAATCATTTTTATTGTTCTGTGTTTCTATTGAATTAAAGGGGGGGGGGGGGACATGCTGCAAAGAAAATATTGTTTAAGTGTTACATATATAAATCAAGTACATGCAAAACAAGTTACATTAGAAAACCATATAACTTAGAAAATCTTATCTACATATTGTGTAATCTACATATGGTACTTTAAATTTATTTTTTCAAAAGCTCCTAGCATCTTAATTTGATTTTGTGGTAACCCATCACTAAATTCTTTTCTCAATAACAAATAAATTGTATTTTTATTTATTTATTTGGATCTATCCTCCGCCTCTCAAAAAGAGATTATTTGTGCTCCAGAGAAGATTTCTGTTAAAGACTGTATAGTCATATAACTTACTTTTTTGATATAGTGATTGATTTCATTTCTTAAAATGGTTCATTACAAAAAGTCAGTCCCGTTCCTCCCCCCTTTCTCATATATATAAGAAAAAAAAAGAAAGACATAAAATAGAAAAAAAATTATAATTTAATAATTGATTACAGTAAAGTAAATTCCAAAAGTAAAATGCATTATCATTAAATAGAAGCAATATTGCATCTTGCTATACTAACAACATTTTTTCTTTAGTTGTTGTTTTTCTGAGCATACATAAAAAAATACATATTGATGTTTCTGATGGTTAAAATCACTTTAAACGTAATTTAAACTTATATCACATCAAAAAATTTTTTTGACGGCTTGAACCAAACCTTGCATGTAAGCCAAACGTGCAATATTAGAAATAAACATAACAAGATCAGAATATCTAACACTCATTTAAAATAAGTACAATTTTCATTAAAAAAAAAAATTACTAAATGAATCTGAATAACTTACCTTTTGTTACAAACGTAACGAAAGAATCCAGGTAAAAAAGATGACGAAATCGAAAAAACGTTTTATTATTCGTGTAGTTTTAAGATATATGCAGCATCTAAATGTCAGCATCAGCTAAAATGATCGCAGAAATCTTTTCTAAACATAGCTTAAACATTCATAATCAACGATAACATAAAATCAACATGGCTGTCGCCGGAGGTGTTCTGTTTTTGGTGCGTCTGTTGCCACAAACGGAAACGCTCAATTATCAAGCCAACAAAAAAGAAAAACTTCCTGGAATTCCTGGAAAACTAAGATTTTTTTTCTAAAACGGAATTTCTCAATTAAAAAAGTTAAAATTCAAAGAATAACACCTGTAAAATTCAGGACACTTTTTTACAGTGTATTCTTTAAAAGAATCTTAATTGTATGTTAAGAAAAATTTGAATTTTTTGTAGAAATTGAGTTGGGTCATTAACTGTGAAAATCTGAATGGGCCGGACCGGGTTCGGGTCGAACTTATATAATTTTTACACCGTACTGAGCTGGACCCAGGGCCTGAAAATTCCGGCCCTTGCAGACTTTTAGGTTAAAGACACAGAGATTCCGCCAACTTGGGCACAAAAGATAGATTTTTCAAACAAGGACGCTATTTCAAAGCATTCGTAAAGAGGCGAGGGAGTGGTAAAGTTTTTTCGGGAGGAAGTAGCACTTATTTATTTAAGCATACGGCTTATCTATATTTAAATCTCCATTAAACTAATAATAATTATAAATTATCAAATGGTTATTTTTTTAAAATAACAACTTACTTATAGTTAGTTTTCTAAAAAAACTTTTAAGCAATTTATTTTAATTACTTTTAATGAGAAATATTAAATAACTGAAAAAATGTGTATATTCAAAAATTAAATATTCACTATTGATTTGTTCTTCGTTATTAATTGCATTATTAATTATTAATTAATTATTAATAAATATATATGAGTATGAGTATTGATTGTCAATAGCAAAAGCAAATATAAAAGTTGTATTATTATTTATATTTTGCTTTTGCTTGAACTTGTGCACATTTATACATGTTTATGTATGTTTGTTAAAAATGTGCCTCTAATACACACATAATTAATTAATAATTATGTGTATTTATGTATGTATTAATAACTTAAAAAATGAACATTTTCGTTTTCGGCCTAAAATTGAAAGATTACTGAAATTCGATTTCGGTTTCATTTTCGGTC
Source organism: Maratus speculifer (assembly GCA_964019185.1). Lineage (NCBI taxonomy): Eukaryota > Metazoa > Arthropoda > Arachnida > Araneae > Salticidae > Maratus > Maratus speculifer. Next base: position 53,420,431 of record OZ025293.1, read on the forward strand.
TTACAGACCTGTTTCGGTCGATCCTTTTTATAAGTATATAAATCTGAAAAAAAAAAACTGAAACGAAATAAACCGAACACGAAACGAAACATTTTTTTTCACTTCAAGCAACAAACATAATTTAGTGTTTTTTGGCTAATATTCCACAATGAAATAATTTTTAAAAAAACTTCAGTAAAAACACGTATTTATATAAAACAAAAATTTAATAGACATGTAATTGAACTAAGCGCATAAATTACTAAAATATTAGAATTAAAAAAAAATGCAGCCAGCAAAATCTATGATTTCTCAACTATTGCCTCTTGGTATGATTCCTTGCATATTTTTTGGCCGAGAGGTTCTGACCTCAAACTGGTAGACGGTAGGTGCTGGGTTCGAACCCAATCGCGACCGTCGGCCTAACCGTTCGGAGTTTTCCGTGGTTTTCTTCGAGCCTTGCGTAAATACGGGTTAGGTTCCCTTAGAAAGACCCCCCACGGAGGGCATCCCACCCCATAGGGCCTATATCCCATAGCGTAGATAATCGGCCGACATAAAAACAAACAAACCTTGCTTATTTTTAGGATCAAATTTTGCATTTGCGATGGAAGATACAAAGCGTACTTTTCTAATTTAGAAATATTTTGCATTATTGTCTATTAAAATCATTTTTAACTATTCTAAATTTAAACATTGTTTAATTTGGTATGCGATCTATATCAGTATAGTTATCGTTACAATTGACAAAAAGCTTAAACTTTTTTGAAATAAATCGAAAAAAGGCATGAAAAAATGTCTTAATATAAGAAATTTTAAATTAAAAAGTCTTCACCACATAAAGAAACAAAAATAATTCACCACATAAAGAACAGAAGAAAACATCTGCCATGTGCCTAGATAAAGAACTCGAAAACTGCAGCCCATTATCAAATATAAATAAATGAATAAAAAACAACACCGTTTATTTAGTCTTTGGAATACGCGGAGAACATTTGCAGAGAACAAAAATAGCCATTTTATGCGCGTATAGCCTCAGTCTGGATTTAAAAATCTTACCAAAAAATTCGTTGGAGTCATTCCATGCGTACTTTTGATGAAATATGTATCCGAGAAATGTACAATTGCTCTGGGCATGGTTAAAAATATTTATGCCAGTGTTATTGTACTTATTATCGGAACATTTATTAGATCTACAAACATCAAGGATTACATCAGAAAAGGAAAAACGAAGTCATTGAAAAATAGGTATGAAGAAATATTTTCCCTGTTTGCTTTTCTTTGAATTATAACTATTTTATTAAAATAAATAACTGTCTTTCGACAACTAAAATCAGATGATAAAAATCAATTATTTAAATTACTTCTTTTAAAAATAAGATTTGTTTACCTGTAGACTATCAATCGTTAAAATCGCATATTTTCTGAAATTTTAAAATTATGTGGAAAAATATTGTAACCACAGTTTATCATAATTAGCAAATATTTAAAGGTATTTAAATTACTGAATAAAAAACTTCCTTTTAAAATAAAATTGTTTTCAAATTTAATTTTTAAATTTTGCATTAAATAATGACATGAAAATACTTTTATAAGGGAAAGTTGGTATTCTTTCCAGTTTTAAATTTGTAAATTTATAGTATTGATGTGAAGCATATACTTTTCTGCTTATTGTAAATATGAAAAATTATTACTATTTGCTATTTATTCTTTTATTTATTTATTTTTGTATATATTCTTAAAATGATGCCTTTCTAGCATCCGAATAAATATTTGAAATTTAAACATCTAGTAGCATTTGAAATAATTCTTTGATTTAAAAATTGTCTGTTTCAGCATGCTTATCATAATGTTTGCTATAAAGTTAACCAGTTTTCATAGTTTTACATGCTATAGATTTCTCAATTCTATTTCTACTGATATCAAATGAAAATTAACGGATTTTGATTCATGGTTTTTCATTTACGATTTTTAGATTGAAGCAATTAAAAATCGTTTTTAATTCATTGAAAACATTCATAAACTACAAACAAAATAAACAAAAATAAAAATGTTAATTAAATTAATTTCATTACCCTGTTTATAGTTTAAAGAATGCAAAAAATACTGTATAATACAAGAGATTAGATTTTTACGTTAGAGTACGTTTTAAAATTCAGTATGCACTTTTAAATTTAATTAGTTTTTTGCATATTACTCTGTTTATACATATATATATATATATACAGAGTGTATATATATATATATATATATATATATATATATATATATATATATATATATATATATATATATTTATATATATATACACTCTGTATATATATATATATACAGAGTAATATGCAAAAAACTAATTAAATTTAAAAGTGCATACTGAATTTTAAAACGTACTCTCTAGCATTTATTAAGCAAAGATAACTGTAATCTATACAATAATGCAAAATACTGTAATCAATTCCTTTTGTTTGTCCCTGTAAATTAGTGAAAAATGCTATGAATACTCTGTTTTAACGTGATCTGAGTTATATCAGCTTCAATATATTTGAAATAGCAAAACGTCATTAAAATACTCTCAAAACGATTTTCCACATGTACTATAATTTAATCGAATTCTTTTGAGTGTCCCTGTAAATGAAATATTAATCATACATACTTAATATGCAATACGAAACATGCTTTCGTGACCTTAAATAAGCTTTATCAATTGCGTGATAATTATAGGAGTTAGAGCATCGACAGACGGACTGGCAAACCGAATGCATAAGCACTTTTCAACATTTTTGGAGAGTGCTAAAAAAGAACATAAAAATATCACATTATAGGGAAACTAGAGTAGATGCGGTGCTGTGTAATATATACAATTAATGATCAATTTTTTTTTCTTTTAAATTGAATATTAAGATATATTATTGGTTTAAATGTATAATGTTCAAATTATTGCTTTAAATGTGTAATTTCATAAATATTTATGTAATTTTTGCAACCTGTTATTAAACTTATTTTTTAATAATAATAAAAATGTTTTTAAGTATTATTTTACTACTTGTAAATTCTGACGTAAAGTGAATTTATCCAAATGATACCTTTTAAAAGTTTTTATTCATGTTTTTTTGTGATTTTTATTAGGGAGATAATTAAAAATTACTTTTTAATACATTGAAGACTTTTTTATGCGTATTACATTCAAAAACTATTGATAGCAAAAAAAAAAAAAAAAAAAAAAAAAAAAAAAAAAATTAAATGTGTAATTTGATATCCGTAGAAATAATACAATACACGAGTAGACAGAAAAAGTCAAAAGTTTCAAAATATCAAATTACAGAAACAGAAAGATTTGCTAGTTTCCATTTTTTATTTTATTTTAATAGTATGAAAAATTATTGTACATTTTAGAATCGAAATAGTTTGAATTTTTTTAGATGCATTGCATTATAATCGTATATTTTATTCATTGTAATTAGTATCATACAATTAATGTAGATAAAATATAATTATTTAATATCGGTTTTACTTTTTATCTTTTAATATTTTTCATAGCTGTTGTGTAATAAATGATAACTAGTGACTTAAGGTTCAAAATGCACATTAAATTGCTAAATTAATTTCATTTTTGTCAATAGTAAATTAATAATCTTTGAATTCAAGCAATTAATAATCTTTATTATTTAAATAATACAAAAAGTATTATGTATAATTCAGTGGATTATATTTTTATATAAATTTTACTTTGATAATACTTTGCACATTTAAGCAGAAATATTTCTTTAGTAATTTTAACTCTTAAAAAATACTGTTACAAATATTGCTCTTAAAATTTACGTAGTTTGATTTAATATATATATATTACTTTTAACACAGTTGTTATAATTGGTAAGTAAATCACACGCCTAGCGAATTTTTCCAGCAGAATTAAAAAGTGTATAGGTGTGGGTTCGAATCGGGAGACTTTTGTGAGAGTTGCCGATGCTCTACCAGTTGAGCTACTATCCTGGATAAATCTGGTAGACACAAATCAGCCAAAGAACTAGAGTTACATACTAAGTATAGCTAACTAATACCAGACTGACAACATGAATTAAAGATCTGTGATTCGAATCCTGCCCTGGCCGCTTTTTCACCCATTTGGTAAAATTACATTAAAGAAAAATTTTTCTTGAACGTTATTGGTTAGAAGTAGTAACTATCTGTAGTGCTTTACATGTGTTCTGATAACTTTGGAAGTTAAAGTGAGCAAAAGTTTTCAAAGAGAATACAAAAATACATTTAACACACACAAAAAATTGTAATAATTTATTAAAAAAGAAATAAATTGTGTAGTTTTATTTTACATGGCAACAAGTGAAAAGAAAAATATAGTATTTCGTCCTTTATAAATACAATTAAATTTATGCCATTTTAAGAATATGGAGAAAAAATGTACATATATTTCTAAAAGAGAAAGTTATGAATTTATTAAACACAACACAAGTTGTTACAATTGTAAGGTTGTGTGAAGAAATTTTAATTTTTAACTTAATTTAGAAGACAGTCTCTACGCTGTCTATATTCAAATTATACATCCCTGTTCCTAAATTACAATTCGGATTACAAAACATTTCTAACACAAAGGTAATAGATTATAATTTGAGCCGACCCTGTTTCTTGTAAATTAAGTGTATGATGATTTGCGGTCTTGCTTTAAGTCTATAAATCTGGTAGAAAGAAAAGACATGTCAAGCATATGAGTTTGGATTTAATGCAATTGTATTTTGCGATCATAAAAGCATTTTTTTTTTTCAATTCACACATCAAAGCATAACATAATATAAAGCTATGTACACAAAACGTTGTGTATTTTAAATATTACACAAAAATACGTGCTTTGCATGTTGCGCATACATATGTGTAAAAACAGAATATTACATACAAATCTGTGTATTCTGTATATAACACAAACATATGTGTAATTTGCATATGACACAGCATTATGTGTATTTTCTTATTACACAAAAACATATGTAAAAACAGAATATTACACAGATATGTGTGTAAAAATAGTACTCAGAAATACGTGTATTTTAGTGCAATTCACCCATTAAAGTGTGTATTTTAAGAGTTATCAGATAACTTTTACAAATTTGGACTTATCATCAAATTACTCATTAAAATGTGTATTTTCGAATTTACACATTAGGCGTGTATTTTGTCAATTTACACACAAATTTACACATGTAGACATGTCGTTTTTGTAGCATCGATTTACACATTTTTGTGTGTAAATTTACACATTTTTTTTTAGAGTGTAGATTTAAAAGACGATTTTATTTATTGCTGCTATCCCCCAACCTAGCACCGTATTTTCCAGCGTAAAATCCGCGGATCAAACAATTTTTTTTTGGAGCCAGAAATCTTATTTAGTGATAGAAGATTAATATTTACGACGATCTGATAAGTTACATTTCTTTTTAAACAAATTCTGGACGAAAAGTATTTGCTTGATCCTCGGATTGTACAAAAGAAATTATGGTAATTAACATAAATTACACTGATAAACAAATTTAGACGAATTTTCGATTTCTCTATATACGTTGGGTGTTTCTTATAGATTTCAAGCTGCTCAAAACGAATATGTTTGTAAAAATTTTCTATCACCCTCCAATTTTGAGAAATTTCATTAATACGTTTGGAGGATGTAGGCATCGTATAGGCATTGTAATTATATTATATTATTCTCTTTCATGTATCTGATTCACACAAACATTCCTTTTTCTTATTACAACGATAGAAGATACAGCAAGAGAGTAGAAACAGATGTCCCCTTAATAAATTTTATGTTAGCGACCTTGAACAGACAGCTCTAGCCACCCCCACAGTATTTGACTTTAACGCAAATCCCTGACAGTGGAAACTTATTTTTCGAGGCAAATATATTACTATTTCTTTGTTCTGTAAGACTTTTTAATTAAATTTTGATTATAATTATCGTATTTTCCTCTGCAATATCTAAAACATGTCTAGAGGATGCGTTAATGAACCCGATTCTTTTTGCTGTGTGTGCGGGGAGTTAACTTTGAAAAAGCATCGATGCGCCTATCATATGTACTTTGGATATAAAATAGGTGAACGAGATAAGAAATGGGCACCTCGTTCTTGTTGTACATAATGTGCTACAAACCTCTGGAGGTGGATGAAAGGTACAAAAAAGTGTATATCCTTTGCTAGACCCATGATATGGCACAGGCCGAAGGATCAAATAACTGACTGCTATTAATGTATTACAAAAATTAAAGGATTCTTTGCAAGAAGTAAACATAAAATTAAGTACACGAACTTAGATTCAGCAATGTGACCAGCATTACATAATGATGATTTGCAAATACCGAAACCTCCAGAGAATTTTACATATGATGATGCAGCAGTAGAAATGGAAATCGATGAAACTGAAACTTCCTCTACATCTGATATGAACTATTCTCCTGGCATAAATGAAGAACCACACCAAATTATTAAAAAAGAATTAAATGATTTTGTGAGAGACTTAAATTTATCAAAGAAAAACTCAGAATTACTTGATCAAGATTGCAAGGTTGGAATCTCCTGAAAAACAATACAAAGATATCTATTTATCGAGATTGGTATAAGAAATATTCAAAATTTTTTAAAAGAAAAAATGATTTATGCTATTGTAATGATATAAGTGGCTTAATGTCTGCTTTAAATTTTCAATATAACTCGGAACAATGACCTGTAAGAGAGCACTCACAGATAAGACATTTACCGCTTACATAAAGTATGAAATTTCTTATTAATATCATTTCTTTTTACAAAAAATCTATATTTTTCTGAAACTTTATAAACAATGCACACTTTCAGTGTTTTAAATATTAATTTTTAGCTTTATAAATGTTTATTTAAAAGTTTGTCATTACTAAAATACCAAATGATAAATTTCATAAGGTGTATGTGTTGAATAAATACTACAAAATTAAGATTTTCAGGATTTTGAATTTTTTAAAAATCTGTGGGTGATGGAAACTTTTTAATGGCATATTCTTTCACAGCACCACCTAAAATATAAAAGTCACCACATACTTAGTTAGAAACAGAAATCTTGTTTATCAGTGTTATTAACAGAATTATAAGCAGAGGGCGATATACAAGACAACATTGTTGCAGTTTCTTAATGTTAATTGATGCTGAGATATCACAAAGGAAAAAAAGAAAAAAAAAGAAGAAGAAACATTTTAAAGATTTAAAATGTAATTGGGGATACAATTCACAAATTTGAGTCATTAGTGATTATATACGTTCCTTTCAATAATTCCGAATCCATATCACATTTCCAAAAGCGGAATTTTGCTTCATGTAATCACGAAACGGATGTAATTAAATAAAGCAAAAATTACTATTTAGAATTTTTGGTATGAATTCGGAATTTCTGAATAAAAAAGAAATTCCTGAAACACATGCTTCCGTACAAGTGGCCTTAACCCTTTGAGCTCTGGGGTGCAAATTTCTTAAAAATACCAAATGTCACATTGGCACCAGTATTTTATAAAGAAAAAAAACCTGTTAACGATATACACAGAAAAAAAAAAAAAAAAAAAAAAAAAAATGCATTAAACCTTTTTCAAGAAAATTTGGTTGAATTTTCTGGTGCCGTTGTGACATTTCTGAATTAAAATTATGTGGTAGAAAATTCTACCAGCAGAGCTCAAGGGGTTAATCCTTTAAGGCGCAGAGCGCTTCCATTGCGAAAATATTGAAATGACTGATTGACACCGGAATTTACGTACGAATTTATTTGAAAATAGAAAAAAAAAAAATTCCCGTACATAATAAATTGAAAATATTTGTATCAGAATGCTGGTGCCATTGTGCCATTTCGGAATCAAGTTGGGTGTTCCATATAATAGAACACTTAGACCAAGGTTCGCACACTTATATTTTTTAAGGAACCACTATTAATGATAAGAAAATTGATATTTAATTTTTAAGAAACAGAATTCGCAACCATCACCTTTATTATGAAATTTCGCAATATTTTTCTGCAGTGAAATACTTTGAAAATACTGTTTAAATTTTTGTGGCAAAATTGTGCGAACCCTCTGTAGACACAAAAGATTCAAATGCTATTTTTTAATTAATTATCAACAACAACAAAACATCCATCATCGAATGTATATCATTTTATCAAAGCACTTATATTTGTATGTAATATAAAACAAATACTATTATTTCTAAATACATATGGGAATCCAATATTGTAAAATAGATGTTGACAGCTTTAACTGTGACAATATACTCCTTTATTTCATGTTTAGATTTCGGCAATATATTGTCACCCAACGTCCACCCATATTTAAAGTATTTAACCTTGGCGGAAATTTTGTTACCTATGAATCTACTTGTTTATTTATAAATTCGTTTTCGATGAACCCAGCTCAAAGCCGTGCAAAATCTGTATTTACGATATAATTTCGTATTCACGCCATCAATCACCATCATTAACAAATATGCGTGCGAAATTTCACCCAAGGATGTATAAGGTATTAATTCGAAAACGCCTTTAATTAAGCTAGACGAGGAGAATTCATATATCCCCCCCTTTTTATATAAGTTATTTTCATAGGTTTCGTTAATTAATTCACTCTTTCTTCCGTTCTCCTCTTCCGCTTTAATGTCTAATTAAAAATATATATCTGGCTATCTACCTGTTAAAGTAGTAGTTTGATTGAAAATGTATGTGTACGTATATACACACACACACACACACATTTGCAGGATTCGTACGTGGCCCACTATTTTCCAAATAAAATATCATTATTTTTTAAGTGAAAAAAAAACTAGTTCAAATGCGCGAATTTTCGCATTATTTAACCCTTTCCGGCGTAGACAAATTCAGTTAGTAAAATAAGAAATCATCGACTGACACCGGAATTAAACCAATTTTTTAGTAATTAAGAATTTCTTAATTTAGGCTTTCGTTGTAAAAGCAAAATTTTATTAATATATTATTGGTGCTGTTTCCAAGTTTGGAATCAAAATTAAGGCGCCCGGACTGGGGACACAGTGCCGGAAAGGGTTAAAGAGAGATTTTCGTTAAGAAAATACTGATAGCGAAGAATTAATTGATCTGTAAATTCCAAGAGCCTGATTTGGCAATGAATTAACCCATTAGTGCCTAGCGTCCCTTTTTAGGGACGGTGATAAAAAATGCAATAAAGCACTTTTCACACCAGTAAGTTGAAAGATAAATAAGCACTATTTTTCACGAGACAAATACCTCAATAAATTAAAATATAAGTTATTCGTCTTTTAAAAGTGGTGGGAAACCCAAAATTTCATTTTTAATGAAGAAAATAGCTTGGGCATTAATGGGCTAAAATGAAATCCCGAATGTAAAAATAAGTTGTAAAGACAAATCAAAAGATGAACATGGGAAATTAAAAATCAGAAATGTATTTAAGAAAAATAGCATTTTTTAAAAAAAGATTGTATAATATTTTAAGAAAAATGTAGGCTAATTATAAGAACTTTCCTTGTTTGAATATAGATACTGAGATAACTAATGAACGGAGAAGAATGCACATTTAAAAATTGTCCTTTTGGTACTTGGAGGAATAAACTATGTGAAAATAAATGTTGTACAATTTAGTACAAAAATAGTCGACAAGGAAAAATTTGCTCTGATATTATCGAAAGCAATCAGATATTTCCTTTAAATGCTAGTAAAATGGATTATTCAAACTGTTTTGTGCATAGTAATAGCAGTAAAATTTTCATTGAAAATTCATCGAGAACGTTAACAGGAATTATTGATTTGAACGACTGGTATGCTTTTATATTTTCCGCTCAAAAGTGCAGCAAGGTTTTAAAACAAATATTTGCTACTCTCCATGCATTGGAATTTCTAAAAGTAAAATATAATTCGATTCCTTTCATGAGTTCTAGCTACAAATACCTCAAAACGAATAAAAACTATTCGGATGTGGCAATCCCAAAACTTTCTTCTACATCATGCATGTTAATACTTCAAAATCCTCTACCACAGTGGCAAAAATAAATGACAATCTATGCTCATCGTGAGAACTCCAAAGGCATGTACCAAAACATAAACAGTAATAATATTTATCAATCTATACCTAAATCTGAAGTTTCATGAAAATTTGCGAATTAATTCTTGATGTAGAGCTATTTAGGAATCGGGAAAAATTCAGCATAACAGCGCTACTTGTTGGGCGATTGACACCAAAATGTAAACATAACTAGCTCACATTTCTCTCTAAATTACGAAATTTGTAGAATATGTTCTACCATGGGAATTAGAGAGTTAAACATTTGTCAAATTAATCTTTCTAATATGACACTTCTGCAACTCAAATAGTGTAAACATATTCCGTATTTTTTATCTTTATTACAGGGCTGCCACAGACGACTATTTTTATACTCTGTTTTTACCTGTATTTTTCTAACATAAATGTTGAAGCACATTTCTCTTCAAAGTGTATACTCTATTTTCAGAAAGTGATGCCAGTAAGAATTAAAAAATAGTCCCTTGTGGCAGTCTTATTATTAGTAAAATTTGAAGTTGCGAGTAAAAGTTTGTTTAAGTTTAAAAGGTTACGTTAAAGCTAATAAGTTCTAAGTAATATGAAAATAAGCTAATATTAGTTAAGATAATTTTACCTGGTATTAATTGAATTACTTGTGCTGTAACTATTTGTATAAAACACGAAAAGTAATTTCTTCTTATTGCTTTTCATCAGATTTATCTTATTTGGCCATAGAATAAACACGATATATGAGAAATATGTGTTATTTTTAATTTTGATAATTTTGCACTACTCTATACTTTTGCAACAACAGAGTTAACCCATTAACGCGAGAATTATTTTCTTTGATAAAATTAAAATTTTGGATTTCCAACTAATAAAAAAATTTCACATTTATCAAGGAAATTGTCTCGTGAAAGAAAGTATATCTTTCCCTTCATATTTACTGGTGTGAAAAACTTTCTTGCTACTAAGTCTTGCGATCTAAAAATATGCCAATCCTTTATCTACCGTATTATTAAGTCATGAAAATTTTACATTCTAAAGCATTTTACGCAAATTGTTTAAACTAAATTAAGTGATTTACATAATCATTTAATGATAATTTGAAGGATTTTAGAAGGATTGAAGGATTTAGAAGGATAAATTAAATTTAAATTTACAGGGATTTTGTGCAATTTTTATAACTCCACTCAAATCTTTTATTTTTAATTATTTTCTTAGTATTTTGTAGAACTGTAAAATGTGCAAAAATGATGTTCTTACACTATAAAATAGAGATATTTCCGCATTGAAAAATCCCCATCCCCCTCACTCAGCGCCAAGAAAGCTGTAAAGATGCAAAGAAATCATCCTTTTAAAAATATTTTTGCTTTGTATAACCAAAACGTTTTAGGAACAAGATAAATTAATGTATCTGTAACTCATTCTAAACAGTATTACAACTAACTGACGTATGAAAAGAATTTTATAATAAGTTATTTTAATGGTACTTAGAAGTGACCGTCTGAAGATAAAGGGTTAACCGCTTCTCTGATTTCCCCGTCACGTCATACGGGTAATGTGTTTTTGCCAATCGTGATTTGTCCTTACGTAATACGGCAAATGATTTCAAATCATGAATTATTATTCTCAGCAGTAAATTTCTATTGTAAATTTTGCATTATTTAATCCGAGCATTTTTCTGATTCAATTAGTGAAAAATTTCTGGTTTGAAAAACCGATGATAAAGGATTAAAAATTCTGTAAAAGACGCAAAAAATACCCATTATTTAAAAGGTTTTTTTTTTTTTTCAAAAATATTGATCATTTAAGTAGTTAATGGATTAAACAAGCTTTACAATTCCAGTATCACGATATTATTTTCTTTTTATTTTATTTTGAAATGATAAAATTGCACAGGTGGAAAAGGGAACACTTTACAGATGTATCTCCTAGCGATGTTTCACATCGATATTGCTGACAGGCATCCATCAAAGAATCATTAGATAGCATTTGGATAATCATTGTAGTGACATCTGTAATTTTATTTTGGTTTCCATTATCAGCTAAGTCGCTGAAAAACTGTTGAAAAAAAAAACGAAAACGAAGCGTTAAAAATGCGCTATGACAATTTTACAAATAATATTCATTAAAGGCATATTAAAATGCAATGCATGTTACTTTCGATAATTCAGGCCACTCAGTGAATGTTTAAGGACATTTGCACTGCCTACTCTTTACTACCGACCTGCTAAGAAACCGCCGACGCAAACCAGGTGTGAAAATTTCTTCTCACTCTGTTCCACTTTGTCTACTTGGTGTGCACATTAATGATGTATTAAAGGTCGGATGAGATGGATTGTTTATTGAACAAGTGTCGTTCCTGTCAAAAAAGTGTGAAGTGTCTTGACTGGGTTATACACCGGTTTAAACAATTTTTATCTTAAGTTTGGAGTTAAGTGCTTTGTGACCCTTAGAGAGACACAGGAGGATTCATTATTGAAAGCTATAAACTATGTTATTTAGACGAGGTCAGCTGTTGCCCTCAATTTTTAATGAAAGAAAAGCTTTTAAATGCTGTTTCAGAAAATTATCAAAGAGTAGTAGGTTTTGAGAATGTTGCGTTTTTGACAGATGAAACTGTAGATGAAACACTTATTCTACGGTGTTCGTACTCAATTTTTTCTTTTCCCCATCTCCTTTTTTAACAAAACGAAACATTCTTCAACATTCATGAAGTAAATTTTATACATAAATATATGAAATTTGTAGACATTAGCATTGTGAACTAACAAAAGAGCCAATACCATTATCAAATTTCTGGAAAATACTGTACATCTTAAGTTACAATAAGCTGCGGCATGTTTCTAGAATGTCTCGTCATAAACACTGGCTTAGAACATCATCATTGGCAATGTTCTTTTAAAGATCCATTACTGTTATAGAAAATGTCAATTCTATTCCTTTGCATTTAAATGAAAACATCTGTAAATTGAATGTATTTATGATTCCAAATGACGTCACAAATATGTCAAAATGTGGCAGAAAAATCAGTTTTCAATGTAAATCCTTTGAGATCAGCCATAATCCTCTCACTGCATAATTGTTTTTTCAATAAAGGTTGAAAAATTTCGTTTAACCTTTTCAACTCGGACTTCTTTTTCACAAATTTTATTCAGTGGATACCGCTTTTTGCAAAAGAATTTTTCTTCAAGTACACAATTTCAAATATACTCGAATTAGATAAAACTTACATTTTTCCTTTTGTTAATACTACCAAAAGCAAATCATGCAAAGAGAGCGCGTCAAGTCAGACAAAATATTTTTTATCTTCTATCACGGATTTTTGAAAGTAGAAATTTTTAATCGATAAAATACCCTGATTAAACAACACAAAAATTTACACTAAAAAAAAATAACTGGCGGGACAATCAAAGCGAGTTAATTAGATAGAAAAAATGCGTCTCCGCGGAAATCGCGGTTTGCGCAAATTTTGCTATATTCGCTTTGTCTGTGGAAATCGCGTTATGCGCAGAAAGTGGGTTAAATAAAGAGTTTATGAATGCTTAGTACTACTTTGGAATAATGCATGAATTTTAGCATTAGATCAATTCATTTGTGAGAGCAATTTTTTTATCAGTACAATTAAACCTTATTTTCCGCATCTTTTTCCACAAATGTAATTTTCTTTGAAAAATTTTTTTTCTGACAGATAATTATTATACGCAATTTTAACTTGTAATACCCGTTACACATTTTAAATAATGTTTCACAAATATTAAATGTTTCCTTTTTTTACCGAATCCTGTCATTTTAATTAAAATTTCCATGTTATTTTTATCAGTATTCAGGCTTAATGACCCTTGAAATAAAGACACACCTTGAATTCAATAAGTTTCACCTCGAGTATACTACAATATAAGTCAAACAAACGCTATATTTCACATTGGAATTTTCCTATTTAATATTTAAGTCTCAGTATTTGTAAACGCCTGATTTCACCCTAAAATTTGTAATATTTTTCTGCCATGAAATAATGCAAAAAATCTGTTAAGGAATTCTAGAAAATATGTTGCGGAGCGTATAAAATGGCATATTATTCTATACAGTGTAAAAATGAAAATAACTGAATTACAGCTGATCGTTGTCGTATCATAAAAAAAACCATGGTGTTTCTGTTATTACTAGAACATAAATAAGCTTGAAAGTACTAGGCTTTCGCGAAATCCTCTACCTACCGCTTCTTTTAATTTCTAATAATTTTTTGCAAAACGTCTGTTTTTCTTTTTTACTCCAATAATTGAGACTTATCTCAATTGATCAGGAGTGGTTCTAATATTTACCCTTTGTCTCATAATCTGACTTTTTAATAAATTTGCACACTCAGTCAACATTTTCTTACTATAATCGAACACGGATATAGCAAGAATGAATTTACGTTAAAAGTTCATTAGGATAGAATTTTAGTTATAACAAAATTTAAGATCTTGGATTAAGAAATTTTATAAAAACGGATTTTTAACCACTTAACTGATCTGCCCGTTCGTCGCACAGTGGGGTATTTGACAAATCTGGGCGGCCAAAAATTTTTTTTTGCTTTAAACTAATTTAAACGGTTCAAAAACGTTTATGTAATAAATATTGTTTATTATTTTAAAAATCATTGATGTTTTACAACTCTGTACTGGTTTTATTGAACAAAATTAGTACTATAAAATAAATGATAATTATGATAAATAGCATTATTAGTGTGATAAGTAGATGTATTATTGGAGTATTATTGATGTAGTAGTAGTGAGGCATGTAATAGGTTTTGCCAGATAGTTTTGTTGTTTATGTTGCAAATTAATTGAATTGGAACTAATAAGCTCTGAAATATGGAAAGAGGAAGAGGAATCACTCTCAAATTTTTGTTTTTATTGTTTTTGTTGCGATCCATCACTGCCCCATTTACATATAAGAATTAATGCACATTTTTCCTCTTTATTTAAATTTCCCAAAAATTCTGTCAAATAAATGAATAATCGTGTCACTGTTAAATTAAGTTATTTTTAAGTATTGATTTATTCGAAAGTTTCGGTAATTTTAAAAAACTGCTTTTCTGGATAGCAATGAATTTCAGCTTGTTGTAGAAAACTGTAGCGCGGGTATACATTTTATTTATCTTGTCTTATAATTTCATATTGGTTCCTGGAAAGATTAGTTTCGACAAATAATGATAATGTTTGAAAAAGAGGATATTTCTGTTTTCTTTTCTGTTTGCTGAGTTCTCAAATATGCTTTTTTATATTTGAATGCTTGCTTTTGTGATTATGTTAATTCTTTTGGCACATGTTCAGCACCTATCTTCTCTGAAATTTCTAGTTTTAATTGAACGGCATGTGTAAGTACTTCCACATCTGTTGATCTCCTCAAACTTCCAAACATTCTCCGCTTTGTCCTATCATTGGATTCAGTGAAAGTTTTTGCTGTCGTCACTGATCCATTTATTTTACTTGAAATTTCTACTGTACCGTTAAGCCAGTCCTTATAATTTTTCATAAAAATATCTAATTTGTGAAGGGCTGCGATCCATTTGCTCTTGAATTTACCCTTAAATTGGGAAAAAATGTGCTTGAAATTTTTTAATTCATCATCATCAAAAGTATTATTAAGAAGGCAATTTTCAAGAAGATTCAGTCTATCATTTACATTTGATGGTTTTGCTTTTGCATAATGTTAAAAAATTCATTTCTAGTCATTACTTTAACATTCGAAGACCCTAAATTAAAATAAATAAGAAATGTAGAAAAGAGAATGTATAATAAATATATTCAAGTTAGCAGGGCCGTAGCAAGGTGTTTTGAGGCCCCCCCCCCCACGAAACAAATTTTGGCCCCCCCCCCACGAAACAAATTTTGCCCCCCCCCCCCACGAAACAAATTTTGCCTCCCCCCCCCCACTTTAAACTGAGTTTTTTGAGAAATATTTAAAGTTATATATTGAAGTTTCTATATGAGTTTCAAATTATAATAATGTAATGAACAAATTTAATAGTTAGCATAAGTATTTTAAATCATTATTAAAATTATTATAATTTTCATAACTTTGCGAAAATACGAAATACATATGCATTGCTTAAAGATCAATTAATAACGTTAAAATAAATTTTGTCTAAAACAATTTTACAAATAAGCTAAATGATGCTAAAATTTTATTATAAAGTATAGGAATTAAATAGATTATATAAACACATAATTCCTGCAGTTTGCTATTTAAAGGGCTATTTCAGTTACACGAAAAGACCCATTCGCTAATGCATGGAAGAATGGAATAGACTGTAGAATCCCATGCCTACATATATGTAGGCATGGGATTCTTCCACGGAATTGCGATTTTCCTGCATTTTTTGTCATTTTCCAATTTTTTTATTTTTCATATCTTCAAAGAATTGCCGATAAAACACGACTTTCGCAAAAGATTGTGAAAAAAGCGTGATCTTAATTAAAAAAAATCGCGGAATAAAAAACGATTTTCGTCGAAAAATCCCCCAAAAACGTTATTTTTGGTCAAAATATAGCAAAGAAAACGTTATTATCGTCAAAAGGTAGCAAAAAAATGCTATTTTTGTCAAAATACCGCGAAAAAAAACGCGATTTTGTCAAAATAACGCTAGAAAAACGCGATTTTCGTGCAAAAAATCTTGAAAAAACACGATTTTCGGCATAAGATCGTAAGAAAAACAAGATTTTTGACAAAAGAGCGCAATAAAAACTACGTTTTCGCCAAAAAAAAGGGAAAAAAAGAGATTTCCGCTAAAAATTGCCGAGGAAAACACATTTTTCGTCAAAAGATCGCGAGAAAAACGCGGTTTTTGCCAAAAGATCAAGAAAAAAATGCTATCTTCATAAAAAAAAATCTCGGAATAAAAAACGAATTTCGTCGAAAGATTCCGAAATAAATAGAGTTTTCGTCAAAAGATCGCGAAAAAACACTATTTTCGTCAAAAGGTCGCGAAAAAATGCTATTTTACGAAATAAATACGAAAACAGCGAGAGAAACGCGGTTTTCGTCAAAATAACGCCAGAAAAACGCGAGTATCATAAAAAAATCTCCAGAAAAACGCGATTTTCATCATAAAGCAGCAAGGAAAACACTACTTTCGTCAAAAGATCGCAATAAATATATGATTTTCGTCAAAAGGTCGCGAAAAAAATGCTTTTTTTTTATCAAAATACCGCGAGAGAAACGCGGTTTTCGTCTAAATAACGCTAGAAAAGTTCGATTTTCATAAAAAAAATCTCGAGAAAAACGCGATTTTCATCATAAGACCGCAAGAAAAACACTACTTTCGTCAAAAAATCGCAATAAAAATACGATTTTCGTCAAAAGATTGGAAGAAAAACACGATTTTCGTCAAAAGATAGCAATAAAAACACGATTTTCATTAAAAGATCGCGAAAAGATCGCAATTTTCCCCAAAAAGATTGCGAAAAAAATGCGAATTTTCATCAAAAGAATTGCAATTAAAACGTGATTTTCGTCAAAAGATCGCGGAAAATGCAAATTCCGTCAAACGATTGCAGAAAAATGCAAATCTCGTCAAAGAATCGCAGAAAATTTGTTCCAATAGTAATGTTTTTAACAAACAACTTTTTTTCGCAGCTGAGTGGCAAATTAAAACATTAATTTGCCATGTTTGAATAACTAATGTTTTAGGTGAAAATATGTTAAAATTTAAATTGGACAACTAGATGTGTAAAAAATTGCATCAGAAGTATGAACTTAAAATAGAAACTTTTATTTAATAACTACTTATAATATTTACATAAATGTATTCACTTTGACCATATTTCACACCCAAATAAAAAGTAAATAATATAAAACAGGATTCAAACAAAAATACTGACAATTTTGTTGCGAATAAAGTAACCTTCTTAATTGTCTATACGTGCGCTATTTAAAATAATTTCTCATTTTCCGGTTCACGCGTTTTTTTTTATAACTTTTTGGACAGATAGCATTGTGCAGTTAATGTGAAGAATGACCTATCTCCTAAGAGCATAATATTCAGATGCTTCAAAAGAAAATACCCTTTTGTCGCTAGCAACTCTATACACAAAAACTCATGGCCAAAAAGAGAGGGGGGAAAATCGAGTAAGAAAATAAGGATTTCCAGTTTCTTCATTTTTGAAATCTAAACAAGGTTTTTGATAAAAACAGGGCCCAGTTAAGGATATGGGGGCCCCGGAGTAAACATCATTCTGTAGCCCTCCCCTCCCCCCCCTTCTAGTTATCTGTAGATTTTTTTGTGAATAATGCAGAAGTGGCAAGTACAAAAAATAAATAAATAAATAAATAAATAAAAATAATAATAATAAAACATATTGTATGCAGGTATAAATTTTGGTACTCGATACGGCTCACATATATATTAGAGACCCGTAGAGATATATCACTATATATTAGAGATACCAAAAATTTGGTCACAACTTTAATTAAGAATATTAATTTGATAATTATAGAAAAAAATATAAATTGGTTGACACAAATATTTCTTTGCAAATTTTTACTTTGCTTACCTACGTACATTACAAGATGTCTAAAAATTGGTCATAATTGATTATTTTAACTTACCACGTTAGGAGGAAACATTAATAAAAAATTTCTTTAAAAAGCTATACGATACTATGTTGTTATAATTAGGGCCTGACTAAGTAAGGCCCATGCTGGGCAACTGCATCGGACGTCGGGTCTCCCGATTGAGGGTCCCCCCTCCCCAAGGGCAAAAAGAATTTTTTTGTTATGGCTAATTAATAAAAAAGGCCAAAAGTCACCAAAATTCTTTATTTATCGGTTTAATTTAATCTTTATGGGGTTCTTTTCTCTGCTTTCGAACCTCATGCCCCCCTCCCCCTTCTCCCCTCAGTGTAACAGTTACAGCACAAGTGTATTTACATTTTAATGGTTCACATTTATCCTTATATTTCCATAACCGAAGAAAAAATGTATTCAATAGTTTCTTAAAGTTACCTCTTTTGTGCTATTCTGTATACAAATGCGAATAGTACTTGGTACGAAATTTACATATACAAACAATTAGTATAAAGTTTAGTTTTAGACACTTCTTTTAATTCAAGAAAAAAATCCAAAAAGTAGAAAGGGGGCCTCCCAGAATTACGTTTACCCCAGGACCCCTCACAATCTAAGTCGGGCCCCTGGGCCCTGGTTGTAATAAAATTTTAATCATTTGTTTTCTAATGATATAGTTCGTTTTCTGCGTATGTGAAGGGAATACTAGAAACAGCGAGGAAAAGGGGCACCACACTCCTTTTCTAAATCTTTGAAAACTTATGAATTTTGACCCCTTTTGGCACATTTTAAGCATTTGGCACCCTTTAATGGAAATCCTAATTATTGGGGGCCCCCTTAAAAAGAGGCACGTGGGGGAACTGCCCCGCATGCCCCTGGATAAGAAAATGTGGATTTGAAAAAGTAAAAACATTATTTAAAAGAAGTATTTTCTTAAATTTTCACTACAAATAAACTTCGGTAAAAAGGTCGATAGAATCGATTAGGGCCCCCTGGCTTCGTCGCCCCCCCCCCCCAAATGGGGGGTATGGGGGGCGGTCGCTACGGCCTTGCAAGTTAGATAGATAACATTATTTTAATGTCTTATATATTTTTTTAAATCTTGCAATCGTTAACTAATTTTTAACAAAAACTTATGTAAAATTGATGCGACTTATCTTTTAGACAAAAAAAAGTTAACAATAAGCAATAAATTCCTTTCATTTTCTGAAAAGTGCTTTAAAAAGATAAAAGGGAATGAATACATTATTTTAACGCATTTTTTTTTTTTTTTTTCAAATTAATGTAAATTCATTTCAATAAGATTGACTGAAAAGTAAACAAATATGATCACTTTATGATCACTTTCATTTTGAATATAAACATCTTCAAATACCCCACAGTGCGTCGTATGGGCAAGAAGAGTTTATTTGATGCATCAGTTAAAACTTTTTGAAACCACTCATTTTTTAATTACAATTTCATCCTACTTAATGGCAGAAATGTTTAGACTAAATGTTACGAAAGTTTTAATTTTCAAAAAGTGGTGTTTAACGCACATTTTCAACTTATTAAATATAAAAAAAAATCAGTTAAGTGATTAAAAGTTTCTGATATATTACCCTTATAAAGATAGCATATTTGTTACATTGACAAACTGTTGACAATGGGCTACTTTAGAAAAAAAAAAAAAATCAGATTTCTTAATTGACACCACTTTTTTGAACTGTTGAAATTCGCCTTATTTAATGATATGCTGAATTATGCGAAGATAAATGGAATTTTACTTTTTCAAAAAAGGGGGGAGGCGATGAAGAAATCTGAATTAAAAAATATAGCCTACTGACAAAACTGCGTTGACATATTGTTAACTTTCTAACTGTATCTTGATCATTTAAATTTCTAAATTTTCAAATCTAAACTTAGAAGTAGAGATAATACGACGAAAATGCGGAAGAAATCACATATCAGAATATTTATTACTTTTTCTTTTCTTTTCTTTCTTTTTTATTTTGGAAAAAAAAATTCTTTAAAGAAAAACTTTCTTGTCAATTTCATATTTTATATATTTCAATTAATTAAATTCACTGAATTCGGCAATTAAATAAATATAAATTAAATACTAAAGCACTCTTTGTAAAGAACTCATAGAATTAAGATTGCCGGAAAACAAAATTCTAATAGCTTCTTTATGCCAATATTTTAACAAAAGTGTAGACTTACATTATTTGAGACACTTTGTTTAGGAATCTTAAGAAAAAACGGAAATATTTTGGTGAGTTAGAAAATAGTTTTGCCCATTAACTTCGAGTTTTGTTTATTTGACCTGTATTTTTTATAACATCAACCATTTACTTTCATTTTGCTCGTTAAAATCAAGTTTTTCAAGTTCAATTTTTGTGATGCTTAAACGTATAATTTATGTGAAAAGAATTCAATGGAACATCAAATATAGAATTCTTATGATATGAATAGACTGTCGTTTAATTTGGTTTACATTCATCTAAGCAAGGTTATCATTTTTTTTTTTTTTTTTTTTTTTTTTTTTTTTAATTAGGGTTCAAACGCTTCAAGGATTTTCAAGCACCTACCAGAATTTTCGTTAAGAAATGTTTGCCTAATTTAATTTTTAAAATATCTATCTTCAGCTAAAACGACCAGTTTACGAAATTTCTGGTGCTAAGGCACTTAAAATGCCTTGAATCCTTTTATGCGTACGAACCCTGTGAATATGTGCTTCTCATATCGTCGGTATCATGCCAAGCTATTCAATGCAAAAACAGCGTTGCCAGTGAGCTACTTTTTTCAAATTCAGATTTCTTGATTAGCACCACTTTTGTAAATTGGCAAAATTTCCATTGTTTTTGTCTTAATAAATATGCCATTAAATAAGGTTAAACAAGGCGAATTTTACTGTTTCAAAAAAGTTGTACCAATCAAGAAATCTGAATTTTAAAAAGTAGCCCATTGGCAACACTGGTACAATTTTCATATTGGATAATTTGACATGGTACCGACGATATCACCAAATTAAATGTACAGCATTCAGCGAAAACTCATGCTTTGCATACCAAATAAAGTGATATCATGTTATTCAATTTTTGCTGGAGGGGAAGGAGCTGACAAAAGCCTATTTGCTACATTCGATGTAATTTATTGTTTTATTTAAACCCTTGAATCGAATTGATATATATAGAAGTAAGTTTTGTGATTGTCAAAGCATTCAAGTTGTTTAATTATTTTTAACTTTAAATAAAAACTAAACGTGTGTGTAAGATAACTTGCACGTTTAAAAAAAAAAAAAAAAAACAATAGTTATATGATTCTAATATTATATATAATTTCAAGGCACTCAACCTTTAGTGTCGGAGTAGCCAAGTACCTTTCTTTTTGGATACCCCTTATCATCTTAGAGAAAATGCTATTGTTTTAAATCAATCAAATGTTTCAACTCAATAAAAGAACATTTTATGTATTAAAATACTAGTATCCAAAAAGCAGGACACTTGGCAGCTCTGTTAATATTATATGTTTTTTGAGGAGGGAAAATCCTTTAATAATGAATGTAAGTGAAATGTTTTAAACTACATTTAGTTAAAGTAATATTTATATATTAATGTATATTACAAAAAATGTATTAATTTTTATTTTATAAATATATAGATTTAACAATAAATTCTAATTTTGTCTTTTTTTTTTTTTTCAGGTAAGACAATTTCTCTATTAATCAACAGGCTTTGAGTAAGTTTGTTATTAGTTTCTTTCTTTCGCCTATACTTAACATAAAAAACATACTCTTAGTTGCCAACTTGTATGCTTTTTTCTTACCAGTAAAATTTAATTAAAACCTTTACCCTATTTCATCGCTGAAATCTGTGATTAAATATGGCAAAAGCTTAGTAGTAAGAAAAATGTGTAAAAGTTGGCAACTATGAATATTTTGCTTCATGGAGTTGTAATACAAACCTAGACAGGATTAAGACAGGTTCTCTTTTCTGGCTTTGAGTAAGTTTGTTTTTATTTTTCTTACGTTATAATTTTGCTTGTATTTAAAGTGAAAAAAGAAAACTTTCCACTTTAAAACAAGCCAATAGTAAGGCAATTTCTCTTTTACTGAGCAGGCATTAAGTAAGTTTGTCATTATTTTTGCTATAATTTTGCGTGTATTTCAACTAAAAAACATATTTTCTTTGTAAAACTACAGAACAAGCAATGGTAAGGTAACCTTTATTATTATTATTATCATTATTATTATTATTAAAGATTGCATTAATTTGTCATTATTTTTCCTGTATCATAATTATATTTGTACTTAAAATGAGAAATACTTCATAGCTTGCAAATGTATAACAATCAACTAATTTCATATTTTAAAATATTGTATATAAAAAAGATACTAGAACGAAGAAAAGATTATATTCTCAATTAGTTTCTATCAAGTCCTATAATTGTGGTGTTTCCTGTGGTATCATTTGGAATTGAGCAATATTCGGGGGGAGGGGGGGGTATTAAACTATTTTCAGGTTTTCAAAATTTTGAAAAAAAAATTACCACGGAGAAATTTTATTTCAATTTCCAAATTCATTTTCAGTATACTATTATCCATAGCTGCCAATATTTACGCTTATTTCTTACCACTAAAATTTAAAAGAAATTTCCCTATTAAATTTTAGTTGTACGAAAAAAAAGCGTAAAAATTGACATGCCTTATTCTAGGCTGTATTTATGGAAGGATCTAAAATATATTGTCAAAATGGGTGTTACAGTTTAAAAGTCTAAGTTGGTATATTTTTAAATATCTACATGGCTGCTTTACTAGTTCCACTGTAGTTTGGTAGAATTTTTTGGCCTATTTTATCGCAGATTTGGATGATTATATATTATCGTTTACTATTACAGTTTAGTGGTAAAAAAGTAAGCTGTTTAGTGGTAAACAGCATTAAGGTTGTGAGTTATGTATCTGGACGATCCCTATTTCAAAATTTGCACTGATACTCGTAAATCAGGCACATTTCAAAGTCTAACGGAACTTCTTGAAACTCTCTCCGACAATTTGGCAATAAAAATTACATAAAGCTTTTTTTTTTGGCAAATGTACATACCGAAAATTAATTTTTTTCCTCTTTTAACTGCTTGTATAATGTAATTTGGTAGATTATTTTTTGCCAAGATAGAGTTTTTTTCCTAGAAACGACCTTAAGAATCGACACTTTTTAGACATGTTAATTGACCTGTCGTTATCTTGTGGTCGATCTAAAGGTAAAGTTTGTGCTAAAAGTTTTCTTTTTTCCTTACCTGTTAACCTTGATGGCCAAAAGTTGTACGCGAAAATTGGGTGACTGATTTTAAGTAGTTTTAAAAGAATTTTCCAATAATAAAAATCTGATATTCGAATCTTTATCCTTGAATTGACGGGTGAAAAGTTTATTTTACTCTGTTATTTAAATTACTTTAATTATTTATATAGGTCGGAAATTAATTAATATTTAAATGACTTTTATAAGTTGTTCCATTATTTTGTTGTTAAATAAACTTGCGTGTTTTATTAGATGTCTATGTATTTGTCGAAGAACCACGGACATTGAGGTTAAAACATGTAGTTTTCTTTTCCAAATAAATGAGAACGAGGAAAATAATTTCACCTTGTATTTTTATGATTCGAACGTTGAACTTATTAATCAATAGTGCATTTTTATTATCATTATTTTTTATCTCCCCGAAATATTCTAGTTATGGCTTTCAGTATTAATTCTAATGATGATAAAAACTTAATAAATTTAATATAAAGCTTTTAGTTTCTGGTTTGTTTACATCACGGTCAAAACTCACTTTTGATTTTTTTATTTTGGGTACTAGTATTTTAAAATGGTAGCTATTGCTTTATTTAAGAGCTCCTCTGTTTTGCCCGTAAGAAGGATTTGCTTGATTCATCACTTAAAGCTTATTGACACCACTAACTCCTTTTTTTTATGTATACAATTTCATACTAATTAATTGCAGAAATATTTAGACTAAATATTACGAATATTTTAGCTTTAAAAAAGTTGTGTTAACCCATTTTTTCAATTTATTGCACGTAAAAAAAAGAATCAGTTAAGTGGTTAAAAAAATAAGTTCATCATACCTTTCTAGACAATGGTCGTTATCATCCGTATCAGTTGGTCCGATACCCATTGATAAAACAATCTGATCATAAGCGGAGAAAATTCGGTGGTCCATGGACAGAAACCAAAACTTGTTAAGTTTTTCATTTTTTGACAAAGAAATTCTGGATTAAATAATGTAACAATTATCAATGAGGATTTGTGGCTCCCTAGTTTCCCAGTATTGAGATAATACTGTACTTAATTATGCGGAGTGAAAAATATTGCTGATGTAAAATTACACATTAATTATTAACGCAACTAAGATTTTTGTTGTGAAATTAAGTATTTATTTTACATTAACTATCCCTAATTTCAACTGGATGCCATATAAATTAATTAGCTACTAAAAATCGTTAAGTTGTTTAATTAAATACTATTACAAATAATTACTGATATTTAGACCGTGTGATGTTAAATATATTGCTTATGTCCATTTCTTTAATTTCCAGGCGTTACAACTCTGCTATAATTTGAATGACATACGAAATTTTAGTTCCATTAGAAGCTCACATAAGCAAAATATAGTTACATATTTATGACAACTTATGATGAAAAATATATAGAATAGCAATTGGTCACATATGTATTTTGAAAAATTATTTTGCAGTGAATCCTTTAACTTTTAAATATCTATACTTGTGAAAGAGTAATTGGATATTGGGATTATAAATGTACATAAGATTCATATAATAATTTTACGAATATTGGTTAATTTTTTTAAAAACTACAGAATTGGCAATAACCAATCCTCCTCGTGGTTTTCGGGATGCAGAGCAACACTATTGAAAAAAAAATTCCTTATTCAATGACACAAATTTGGCGTTAAATAAAAGGAATGTTTTTATTTTGAGGTAGTGGTGACAAACGATTTTCAGGCAAAAAAGTTGAGCACCAATGATTTACAATAACAATATATTTATAGAAATATCATTGCATACAAATTAATTACAAAAAGAATTTAAGTATTATGAACATTATTATAAATCATTTGCAGGATTCGTTCTGTTCATGCTATTTTCCATGTAAAATATCAGCATTTTTATAATAACCATTTCAGGGGCAAAGTACTTACATTCGCAAAAGGTTAAAATGAGTGAGTGGCACCAGAAATTGCAAAAATTTTATTTCAAAATAAGCAAAAGCTTCTATTTATGTAAGTAATAAAAGGAAAATTTATATTCCAATATTGTGGTGCCAATGAAATATTTAGGAATTAAAATTAGGTGGCCCAAAAATAGACTACCGCCATCGAAGGGGTTAAAAATCTAGTTTAAATGCACGAAATTTCGCCAGATTCAATTAAATTCTTTCAATAAGGAAATACTGGTACTGAAGAATTTCCTGGTCTGGTAATTCCAAGACGCGTATGGACCCTGATTCTTTATACTTATTAAATTTCCTCAATATGGTTATAATTTAATGTAATTCATAAATTTAAAAAAAATGACGCGTTCTTTTAAAATCAATCACTACAATTTAAACTGTGCGTGCGTTCTTTTGAATTATCGAAATTAATTTAAAAATTTCAAGGTCGACATGAAACGAAATAAAATTGAAAAGAAAAAAAAAAAAAGAACTATGATGATTTATTCCCATTGATTCAAAAGGAAAAGAAAAAAAAGCATTAGATCTTTTTTTAATAAACGTTTTCCCAGAGCAGGAATTCCCAATAAGTGTTTGACCGTGTTTTCCTTTAAAAATACTCTAAATGTAACCCCTCCCTCTCCGTTATACACACATTTATAATAGTAGGAATACGAAATCGAGTAAATTGATGCCAATACAGGGTTCGCACAATTTTACCACTTGAATTTTACAGTACTTTCAAACTGTATTACTGCAGAAAAATATTGCGAAAGTTGAGAATAAAGGTGATGGTTGTCAATTGTGTTTCTTAAAAACTAAATATAAATTTTCCTATCATTAATAGTGGTGCCAGAGTCCTTAAAAAATATAAGGAGTGTGCGAACCCTGCAATAGGTTTAGGTGATTAATGACGTTTTACGTACTACTAAATACATAGTCGTGAAAATTTTTCAAAACTCAAAGTTCGATAACTGCTGAAGTGTTGCCAGTCGAGCACGTTTATTATTATTATGTATTTTAAAAAGAAAATAGAATTCGCCTTATTTAAAGAGAGATTATGTAAAGTCGATATTACTATTTTTAGAAAAACGGTGTCAATCACGCATCTCAATTTTAAAAAGAAAGAAAGAAAGAAAAGGAAAAAAACGCCTACTGGCAACACTGAACTGCAGATTCCTAGAAATTACTTATTTATAATGAGTTATCGTTTTTTAATTTTGTAATTCAAACTGAAAATATGATCCAATTTTTAATTTCATATTTTTCGTTTTACAAAAATTAATATGATAAGCTCTTTATAGCCTTGTGTTGAGCCGAAGTTACTTGCCTGTGTCCACTTTGAAATTTGTTAAACCTTTTATATGTGCTACTCCCATTATAGATCACGGCAAACGATGTTCACTGCATCAGCTTAATTTTTCCCGCCATTTTTTTAACTATGATGATTGATTCCCATTGATTGAAAAGCAAAAGAAAAAGAAAAAAAAAACTTTAGGTCGTTTTACAAACGCTTACCTAGAGTGTTCGTGTCTAAGCAAAAGCTCGATTTTGTGAACCCACTTAGATCAGTCACAGATATCTCTTTTTTAACAATTTCCTCGACTAGACCTGTCGCGGAGCATTAGACAACTTTCGCAATGACCTGGGGGTGCTATGATCTCGGGAGAGTGAAAAGAAAAAAGAAAAAAGATGAATCAAATAACAGTTTTAAAAAGGCAGAGCGGAAGTGTCTGCATGCTGATTTTGCAATTTTTTACTTCACTTGATGTTATATATTATGACATGGTGTATGAACGCTATTTCAGACGTTGATAAAAAAGAAAACGGAGCATCAAGTCTATTTCATCACTTAAATTTGTTGGTATCTTTAATGATTCATGTGCACAAATGCTTCTTTAACTTTTTCGTCAAACTTCGTATAAGTTTTGACGGGAGACATGAAATATTCTCCAATTAAATGGTCTTTGAAAATTAAATCTTTTCGGACGTCTATTTTTTCTTATTTATTATTAACTGTATTTTTAAAATTCTTTATACTACCGTCTTGTACACATGCAATATACAATACATACAGTTTGATTTCAAAACGCATTTATTCATTGCTGTATTTCAACTACATTGCAACAGGGCCGTAGCCAGAAGTGAATAATATGGGGGGGCTCAAGAAAATGTAGGGGGGGCTCATGTTTTTTTTCTCTCACTCTGATGTAGAAAGATAAATTAGTGCATATTCATATTGTATGTACTATGTTTTTTAATAAACTGTTGTAATAACCTCATTTTAAGCTAAGAGAAGAATAAGCTGATGAAAAATTCGAGTGTATAACGAGTGCAAAATTAAACATCATCTTAGTTTCGTATGTGCAAATAGGAAGAGCGAGTGTTGAAACTTATTTTAGTTATAATTTAGTATTTCTACAGAACTTTGAAAAGGCCTCAAAACTAAATTAGATTTTTGGGCAGAATTTCATTTGGATTTTCAAAAAAGAAATTCATTGAGTAATCATGAAATCTTTTCTAAGAGAGGCTCAAAATGCTTTAAGGGTTAGGGGAGAGGGAGGGGGCTGAGCCAGCACATCCTTAACTACGGCCCTATCTGTCATACCAGAACTTTCTGACAGAGTAATTGAAATGCCTCTGCATTTTCGAATTAAAATTTTCTAATAACATTAAATCTGCTTTTTTAAAAAAGCACATGAAAAAGTTACTCATATATATGCATTGCTATCTTTATAGTTTGCACTCGCGTCTTAAGTAATTCATGACAGATAATTATAAAAAAAGAAGTTCATAGGTTTAAATATATAGGTTATAGAATTTTCGTCAAAAACGAATTTTCGTAAAACTGAGAATTTTGGTCGAAAACGCAAAAGAATTGGCGTTCGATCTCTAATACTTATACTGGTGAAATAAATGTATATAATAAATAAGTATATAAAAATAAGTGTATATAAATAAATGATGTCAACAAGTAAATAAAAGCTTACAGTTCACTTGTTTCGAAATAGTTGCAACCTTTAATCTTTTTTTTTAATCTGCCCTCAAGGAAGCTTAAGTTTCATTCTTTTACAATAAAAACATTAACAAAATCAAAGTTATATTTTGCATTTAAAATTATTACTGTGTTCATTCAAAAATTAAAAGCATATACATTTGAATTGGCTAGTGGCATTTTTCTTTGATTACCATTCATAAATCAAGGACTATATACGTATATATTTTAAAATTTAAACTAGAAATATTCCAATTTACAACAAAATGTTTATCATAAGATAATATTTATGATAAAATTAATTATAAGTTTGATCTATGCTAGTAATAGAAAACGCTACAGAACAAATATTTTCAGTATATAACTAATGCTGATACAATATAATATAAATAATATGTCAAAAGTAATTAAAATGCTCGCATTTCTCCTACTTAAAACGAGTTGTAATCTTCATTTCTAATCATTATCTTTTTTTAACAAAAAGAGAACTTCAATTATTGTTACATAATAAAAGCATAAACAAATTCACTCATAGATAAAGAATTTAAAAATTATTTTTATGCACAGTCAGATGTTAAAAACATTTGCAATTGAGTGTACTATTAAAAAAATTCTTTAATTTGAAATACCATGACTCAAACTTCAAACACAAAGCAAAATATGAATACTTAAAACTTTATTTTACACTAGAAGCAAAACAGGATTAAAAAATTCTTCAGAAAAAACGCTTTATAGCAAAATGCTAAAATACCAAATTGCAACGAACTGCATTTTTCATGTAACACGAAAACAAAATAATAAAAACAAACAATAGTACATGTAACAAACACACTTTTGTAACAAATGGAATTTTTTTTAAACCAATTTGAAAAAATATAATGAAGTATGCTTTAATGGATACATGAAACAATATAAAATATTTAAGTTAAATAGATATATAAATACGAATGGTTATATAAGCATTATAAATGTGAAAACTAACCTTGTAGTGTATACTAAATACATAAACTGAAAAAAGTAGATTTAAAAGGAATAAAGTAGTGTCAACAAATTGAAGTTCACCTGCTTTAAAACAATTGAAGTCTTCTATTCTTTTTCTCATTAAATTTTTTAAGGAAAACTTCCATATTGATTGTTTCTGTTCTTTCTTTTTCAAACGCAAGAAAACTCAAATCGGCCATTCTTTGATGAGACATTGTTAGTCTTTGTGGACGATTTATTCTTGTAAGGACTGAAAATGTTGATTCACATATTGCAGTACTACATCCAAAAGTTTTAACAGTTGCTAATAGTTTATAAGTGTCTTCAAATGCAACCCTATATTTAAAAAGTTCATTAAATACAATGGTGTTTGGATTTTCTTCAATGGTTCTTTTTATGAAATTCTTTACAACAATTATTTCATCTTTAGATGGAAGCTTAACATTATAATTTTCTAATATCTTCATTTTATTTAAATCCATATCAAGCTCTGCACTTGACAGTGCTAGAAGTAACTTATCGTTATTATTAAACCGCCTTTTCATTTCATTTAATACTATATCTAAAGTTTCAAAATAAATAGCTTTTAGATGTAATGTTTCATCAATATTCGAGCTAGCACCTGTAGTTTCTACAATTAAATAATCTCTGAGTTTTGTAGAAGTGATTTTTCTTCGCTTTTTTGAACATATTTCTTCTTCCTCTTCCTCAACAACAAATTCAGTGGACATCAAATTTAAAATTTCTTCGTAAATTTCATCTGACCTTAAACAAGTAAATGAATCTATTGTAGAATCTACAATTCTTAAAGAATCAGTTAAACTAGTTTCTAGCTTTTGCAATAATTGGTTTGCAGGATCTAGCGTTTCAAGAATTCTCTTCAAAAATATTAAGCAGAATTTGAAAGCTTTAGTTTTGATTATCGTTAACAAACCAGTGCTTTCTGCAATGTTTACTCCATCTTGTTTTCTGTCCAGTTTTACTTCTTCTAGAGTATTCAGAATTTTTTTATAATTGTTATACACAATTTTTTGTGTCCACTCCATCGCTGTTCTAATAAACGAACAAGGGATTGACCTTCATATTTCTTAGATATATTACCTTTTCTCAAAAAGTTGTACAGCATGGAACACTGATCAAAAAACTGTTTGGTTTCACTTACATCATTTATTGCTTTTATAATTACTAAATGAAGTCTGTGGCTGCAGCAATGTACATATGGGATATTTCTATCAAGATGTTTCTGCAATATAGCTTGGACCCCTCCTTTTTCACCGCTCATGACTGAAGCACCATCAAAACATTGACTCAAAATTTTAGAATTATCTAAATTACAATCATGAAGGATCTTTAAAGTTAAATCAGCAAATGTTTTTGCATCCAAGTCAGAACATGTTTTTATTGCGATAATTGATTCTTTTATTTTCCCGTCCTTTACGTATCTTGCTCCTAATACAACATTTTCTCTATTATTTCTATCACGCGTTCCGTCTTCCAAAATCGAAAACCAGGGAACATCAGCATTGTTAATGTCATTTGATATATCTTCTGACACTATTTCAGCAAGGATTTGTATTACATCATTTTGTATTTCAGGTGAAGTGTATTTTGCATTAATTGGCACTGATTTGATACATTCTGCAAGTTTATTGTCCTTTTTGATTGTGTATTTAAAAAGGTTTTGAAATAAACTACTTTCCTCGTGTTCATCTATATCATACGTCCCACGTAATGAAAGTTCATTTATAACTAAAAATTGTACGATTTCTGGAATAGATTGAACATAATATCGGTTTTTTTCTAGAACATCGTTACATACCAAAGATGACGCACTCAAATTCATCTTTTCACGTTCTTCTCTTTCTGTCCACATGCTCATTGATATTATATGATTATGTGACGAAGCATGCTTTTGAAACCTTCTGTCCTTGAACAATGCTTTTTTCCAATTCCGGAAACCGGCTGAGATAAATGGATTTTCTTTAGTCCCCGAATGAGGAAACTGTCGACAAGGATAACAAAATACAGCATCTCTGCTGTTGTAATATTCCAGCCACTTAAATTTTTTCATCCAATCTGGTTGAAAACTCCTGTTATCCGAATGTTTTGGGTACTCTGATAAATTTGTACTTTTTAAATTTCTATCGCCCACCTTCGATATGTCACTAGGTGCATCGGCATTCATCCTGTCTGATAAGTCACCGAAGACCGAAAGAATAACCCTCACGCCTCTTGAGTTTCTGATATCCGATTGCGTAATACGGACTAAAAATCATAAAATCACTTCCAACAACAGAGGGGGGGGGGGGGGAGATACGACACCTCATTGACTGAATGAAAACTTTGCCTCCCCGACTAAGAGCAGATTTCTATAAAATAAATTGATAATTTAAAAATTCCTTTTTTTTTTTTTTTTATTAAACCACACACACAAGAAAAAACAATTATTAACATAAATATAAAAAAATATATAATAAAAAAAAAAAGAGTCATTTACACTTCCTGGATCCTAGCCAAGCTAAATTCTACATTTGCTTAAATATATATATATATATATATATATATATATATATATATATATATATATATATATATATAAATAATGCGTTACCGGGTTTTTGGCGCCGGCTGATCATGGCGCCACACATACGTCACCCATGTATATTGGCAGTAGAAGACAGTAATACCAATAATAATTAGATAGGATGCACGTTACAAAATACCAACGATTTAAATTTACAAATCTATAAATAACTCATTCACCTCGCCGACAAATGGAGGGGGGGGGGTTTAAGATAATAAATATTTCTGTTGATAATTTGCCAAACCAAACTGTTGATTGTTAAAAGGAAAAATATTTTTTATGATCATAATTAAGTACTTTTTTTCCATTTCAGAAAAGATTGCTCAACTTGAAATGGAAATCGATAAATAATGAACGTTGATGACTAGATTCAAATGTTTGTTTTATTTCTGCTAAACATAAACCGAATAATCTAGATAAATTTTTGAAGTATATACAAATTTATATTGATTGCAAAACATCATAATGTACGATTATAGACATTCAAAAGATTTGCACAGGCCGGGTTCGGGCCGATTTCTCATTTTGATTTTTTAAACAGTTTTATTTAGTTACCTTGGAATCTTTTTCAGGGGGGGCTCAAAAATTTTTTGGGGGGGCTGAGCCGCCCCTGGCACCCCCCTAGCTACGGGCCTGCATTGCAACCAGTATATTTTATTTATTAACCCATTAACGCCCGAATTATTTTCTTCGCCAAAATTTAAATTTTGTATTTCCCACCACTTTTAAAAGCAAATTAACTTTTATCTAAATTTTTCAAGGATTCTGTCTCGTGAAATAAGGTATACATTTTTCTTCCTCTTTACTAGTGGGAAAACCGCTTTCTTGCTGTTTTTGTAACCGTCCTCAAATGAGGACGCTGGGCGTTAATGGGTTAAATAAGCATGCATTATACGATGGTATATGAGTGCTGCTACATAGTTTGATAAAAAAGAAATATAATATCAAACACATTTCATTGATTTTCAGTCCATGTGCATAAATGTATTTTTAACTTTTACTTTACCTAACTTTGTATACAGTGGCGCAGCCAGAATTCGGCTCTGGGGGGGCGGATAGAGATACTTCAGGGATGATTCTGGTAGAATTTTTTTTTCGGAAATTGGTGGGGGGGATTCCGCGAGTTCCCCCCCTCCTTTAAGAGGGTTTATCCGCGATCTTCAGATAAAATGGGCGTTTTCCCGCGACCTTCAGACGAAATCAACGATTTATTTGCGATATTTTAGCAAAATCGGCGATTTATTGCGATCTTTCGTCAAAATCGGCGTTTTTCTGCGATTTTTTGACGAAATCGGTGTTTTTCTGCGACCTCTAGACGAAATCAGCGATTTATCTGCGATAATTTAGCAAAATTGGCGATTTATTGCAATCTTCTGTCGAAATCGGCGGTTTTTCCGCGATCTTTTGACGAAATCTGTGTTTTTCCACTGTGTTTTTTTTATGAAATCGGTGTTTTTTTTCGACGATCTTTAGACAAAATTTGCAATTTTACGCGATCTTTTCTTGAAAACGTCGTTTTATCCCCGCGGTCTTTCGACGAAATCGGCATTTTTCCTTGATCTTTTGATGAAAGCGGCCTTTTTTTTTCAATGATCTTTTGACAAAATATTTTTAAGCAATCTTTAATCGAAAACGGCGTTTTTCCCCCGATTTTTTAACGAAATCGTCATTAGACGAAATCGACGTTTTCCCCGCGGTCTTCAGACGAAATCAGCGTTTCATCTGCGATATTTGGTAAAATTGCCGTTTTCTCCGCGATCCGCACAGGAAATTCGCGTTTTTCGGCGATCTTTTGACAAAGTTCGTTGACAAAAACATTGACGAAATTGTCGTTTTTTCACGAAATATTAACGAAATGTGTGCTTTTTCGGCGATCCTTTCATGAAATTTGCATTTTTCCGCGATTGTTTTATCTTCGCGCAAAAACGTACAAGTTGGCAACTGTGAGAATCGTCTTCTGAAAGATCTTATAGAAAAATGAAGAACATTTCTCAGTTACATAGCTTTTTAATCATGATATCTACTTGCCTGAATCTAGGAAAAAGAGTTATCGGAAAAAAGTGACAAACTACAAAAGTGGAAAAAAAATGACACGGAAAAAAGGTTACCGGAAAAAAGGGACAAGATAAAAATGTTACCGGAAAAAAGTGACAAGGAATTGATTTTGGGGATTTATTGGCTAAATATGAAAGGGGGGGAAAGGTCGGGGGTCGGCTTTTAATTTAAGTGAATGTTTTTTTCTTGCTGAATTAACTGCGTTGATTCAATTTTTGGATATAAGTTCATATTGAAAAGATGCTGGCCTGATTAGTTTTGGGAATGGAAGATTACCCCCTCCCCTCCGCCCTAAATAAGGTAAATGGTTTTTAAGCAGAATTATCCAACATGTTATTTCAAACAATTTTGGATATAGGTTCTTTCTGACGAGGCTTATATATAATATTGTGGTGTCGCGCCGTGAGTTTTTTTTTACTAAGTTGGTTTATTTGTTAAGTTCATCAATAACACATTTTTAATTCCTCAAGTTCTTTATTAGAACCATAGACCAATTGTTAAAAAAATAAATAAAACGGCATTACAACTACATAGGAGCCTCACTCCAATATTACATTTCGCTTAGCACATCTAAGCCATCTTACATCAATGTACTTTCTTGTACATTACCAGCACATGTCTCTCTTCCAACTACTTTCCTTCCCTCTCGATGCGCAATAATCCCAGTGTCCCTCTCAGCTCATAGCCGCTAAACCAGTGCAATTATTTTCTAGGCATATCCCCTGAGGTCAATAGCACCTGTTCTTAACAGCTTTTGAATGAAGATACTTTCAACTATGCATACCTTTACAGAATAAGACTTCGCTATCTATCTTCTGCCACGATTAAAGTTGTCAGTACGTCGTCCCAGTCTATAATGCCTGAAGAATTTTGGGAGATGAATGGTTAAGTATAGAGGGTGCATGGGGGGTAACCTCTCTTAAATTAAATAAATAGCTTTTTATGCAGAATTATCCGATTTGCTTCAAATTTTGAATGTTGGTTCATTAAGATAAAGGGTATCCCTGATTAGTTATGGGGTTCTTTTGCTAATTAAAAAAGGGGGCCGCGATTCCCCCCCCCTTAAATTATATAAATTATTTTTTATGCACAATTATCCGATGTATTTCAAATTTTGGCTATAGGTTCTTTCTCATAAAGTGAATCCCTGAATAGTTTTAAGTGTTTGTTTATATATCCTCAATAACTGTTTGCATTTAAAATTGTGATTTATGTTGCTGCATAGCATTTTTCCGTATTTTATAAATATCGTAACAAAGAAAAAAATATCCTGTTTTTTTTTTTTTAATTTAAATCTGTTTTTATTTTTTAAGCGTTCAAACCTGAAGACCTATCAAGAACTACAGGTTTTTAAACAATTAACTTTCTAATTACTAACAAAAGATAGTCATAAAAAAAACTATTTTTATTACTACAAATTAATGAATTCACTAGTTCATTCGTTCGTGACATACAATATAGTTTGTACATAAAAGTTTCCTACCATACATTTTTTTAATGTTTTATATTATATTTTGTTATGCGTGATATGGGACATTAATTAGTAAAAATCCAGTTTTAAATGATAAATATTTGGCGTAAAGTAAAATAACAATTATAACAAATGATTTAGTATATTACTTTTTTCAAAAATAAAAAATAAATAAATAAACCAGTTTTAAATGCAAAATGAATGGAAATTAATCATTATAAGAAAAAAGGTAAAATGTGTTATAATGTTTTCTGACATAATAGTTGTCAATCATTAAATTAAAAAATAACGAAAAATTGTTTTTATTTGTTATTTGCGTTCAATTGCATTTAACTCGCTTTTTTATGTTACTTGAATATTTTTGTGGCAAACCTTTACAAGAAAATCCCCTGATCGACAAATTTCCTAAGAGTCTAGCCGCCCGCGATATCTACCGGACATCCCCCTCCGTCGAATGGGAAAAGCAAGCTTCTTTCCTCAAAAGAGTTTCCTGAAGGGACTGCTGCATCCCTCCCTATTTTAACTACATTCATTAGCTTGTACGTCTTACCATAAGGAAACTACATCCAAAATTTGAAGCAAATCGGATAATTCTGCGTAAAAAGCCATTTATATAATTTAAGTGGGGTTATCTCCAATTCCCCCTCTATATTTAGCCATTAAGCCCTTAAAACTATTTAGGGATCCACTTTATGA
The DNA here is from genome assembly GCA_964019185.1 of Maratus speculifer. NCBI lineage: Eukaryota > Metazoa > Arthropoda > Arachnida > Araneae > Salticidae > Maratus > Maratus speculifer. The sequence continues at coordinate 53,456,987 of OZ025293.1, forward strand.
GAAAAAACCTATATCAAAATTTGAAATACATCGGATAATTATGCATAAAAAACAATTTATCTAATTTAAGGGGCGGGATAATCGTCCGTATCCCTATTTATAATAAGCAAAAGAACCTCATAACTAATCCGAAATACGCTTTATCATAAAGAAGCTACATCCAAAATTTGAAGCAAATCGGATAATTCTGCATAAAAGCTATTTATTTAAGGGAAGTTATCCTCTGTTTTTGCCTTTATACTTAGCCCTTATTTATTAATTTAGGTTAAATTCTTAAACCTATTCAGGGATTCATCTTATCAGAAAGAACCTATATTTAAGATTTGAAATACATCGGATAAAATAACGATTTGCATAAAACCGATTTATCGAATTTGAGGGAGAAATAATTGCTTGCCCACCCCCTTTATAATAAGGAAAAGAACCCCGTAACTAATCAGAGATACGTTTTGTCATAATGAACCTATGTCCAAAATTCGAAGCAAATCGGATAACTCTGCGTGAAAAGCCATTTATTTAATTTAAGAAGGATTATCCCTCGTCCACTCTCCCCTTTATACTTACTCATTAAACTCTTAAAACTATTCAGGGATTCACCTTATCAGAAAGAATCTCTAACTAAAATTTGAAATACATCGGATAATTTTGCATAAAAACCGATCTATCTAATTTGTGGGGGGGGGGGGGGAGCGGGTTAATTGACCATCCTCCCTTTATAATAAGCAAAAGAACCCTATAACTAATCAGAGATACGTCTTATCATAATGAATCTATGTCCGAAATTCCAAGCGAATCGGATAAATCTGCTTAAAAAACTATTGATTTAATTTGAGAGGTTATGGATGGGGGGGGGAAGATATCATATGTCCAAAAACTGAACCAAAACAGTTAATTCAGCGCGAAAAACCCATTTACCTAAATTAAGAGCCTCCCCCTAACCCCCCCCCCCCTAAATACTTAAGGCTCCGCTGCACTGAAACTCACCGATCGCGAAATCCCATGTTAACCTATGGGAAAACTTCTAAGCGCGATTACTCATTACCTAATATAATTATTAAAATACTGTTTTCACCGTCAGAAAGTGGACGTCAGATGCCGATGATGTGCGTTTTTAAAAATTGTCTACGCAAATTTTAAGTATCTTTAAAAGGATGATAAATTTTAATCAAATGGAAATTTCAAAGTTTATAGGGATTTTTTATATACTTAAAATTTGCGTAGACAATTTTTAAAAAAGCACATCATCGGCATCTGACGTCCACTTTCTGACGGTGAAAACAGTATTTTAATAATTATATTAGGTAATGAGTAATCGCGCTTAGAAGTTTTCCCATAGGCTAACATGGGATTTCGCGATCGGGAAGTTTCAGTGCAGCGGAGCCTTAACCTATGAATCCCCAAAATCAATAATGAATTCCCAAAATCAATAATAATTTCCCAAAATCAATTCTATATCCCTTTTTTCCGGTAAATTTTTTCGCTTTTGTAGTCATGTCACTTTTTTCCGATAACTGTTTTTCAGGTAACTTTTTTTCCGTTTACCCACTTGCCTATTTCGGGCGTTTTTTAAATAAGAATTAATATTAATTAAAAAAATTGTCTGAAAGTAGTCCCTTTAAAGTAGTAGTAAGTAGAAAGTAATTAGAAATTTGGCGCCCGCTAAATCTCTCCGCCAGCGGCCCTCCCCTCCCCCTTTCGCACGGCGCTGTTAATATCTTTCCAGAAACATAAATATAAACGAATTATATACTTTCCCAACATACCTGGATTTCAAGAATGCTTGAAGGAATTCGAAAGATTAAAAAAAATGATCTCTTATATCCATCTTTTTCATAATTTTCTTCTCTGAAGAGGATTTAATATCCTCCATAGCGAAACGCACAACAAAGGAAACCTTAGCACTACAGCAACTAACAACAGAATGTTTGTGGAATTAAGTCTATCCTTCAAAGCAGGCGAGCATGTGTTTTTGCGTTTTTCCTGGAATTCGAGAGTGCAGTCCCATTTCCAAAAAAAGAGCAAGAAACAAATGCAACTAATTAAGACCCCCTCCCCCCCCCCCTGTGGTGCAGTACTGAAAAACCCAAGACGGTATTGGCAGCGACAGGAAATGACCATTCCTTTTAGCCTTCGGCTGATTTCCAATAGTACAAATGAATGTCGACCTTTTCCGAAATTTTTGAGTGACCAGTTTTCGATACTGATACTGTATGTGCTTTCCCTATTTTTCAAAGAAAATACATTACTGCCGCTTAAACGAGTCAAATTTTTAAGTAAAATTTGATTCAATAAAGCGGCAGATTTCGAAAACAAAACAAATAAAATTCTAACTTTAGTTTTGTTTTTTATGATTCGGTTCATAAAAGTGGAAATTTTTGTATTTTTGTCATGGCTCTGGGGGGGGGGGTTAACCCCCAACCCCCCCCCCCTCGCTGCGCCACTGTTGTATAACATTCTGCACCAGACCAGACATGAAATTCATTTAAATGTTTTTTTGAAAATCGGATCACATTTTTATTTTCATTTATTATTTTTAACCACATAACTGATCAATATTTTTGAAAAAAAACTTTCAAATAATGCCTATTTTTTCGTCTTTTATAGAATTTTTAATCTTTAATCACCAATTTATCAAAACACAAATTTTTGCCTAATTGAATCAGAAAGATGGTCGATTTAAATCATGCAAAATTTACAACAAAAATTTACTGGTTAGAATAATACATCATGATTTGAAATAATTACCCGAGCCATGTACGGGCAAATCATGATTGGCAAAAACACATTGCCCGTATGACGTGACGGGGAAATCAGGGAAGCGGTAAACCCTTTATTTACCGACGGTACTTATAAGTTCCATTAAAATAACTTTTACTTACTTTAACTTTTACTTTAAAATAACTTTTTTTTTTAATTTAGATAAAATTATGAAAAATTTTGTACCCGCCAGAAATTTCGTGCCCAGGTTGCAGGCCAAGGTGCCTTTGTGATAATCGAAGCCCAAGGTTTTTAAAATTGATAGGTTGGCTCTTAACTTTTCCTCCAATCAGAGGGCTTCCGCTTCTCTACGTCACAAAAATCCACAGTCGGGCTTCATCCCATGCTAATACGTGATAAACAGTTGGATTACTATGCAATTTTAAGCGAAAATAAATGTCAATACTTTTTTTACTAGGGTAAAGAAGTGACAGACCTTAGTTTTAAAACTACTTAGAAGAAAATTAATTAGTTTTAAAATTTTTACAGTGACGCAGGGGATAAAATTAAAATATTTTTGAAAATAAGAGGAAAAACATTTATAGCTGCATTATAATTCTTATTCTCTCTTTCTTATTTTGTTATTATGATACATTATTTTTTACTTATAAGTGGTCTATTTCTAATTTTTATACATATTTATTAATTTTGTAAAATAGTAGTTTGAATTCATTTAATTAAAATATATGTTTCAATATGGAATTTCTACAACTTAGAAAAACAAAATAATAATTTTTTAGAATTATATTTATAAAAACTAATAAGTTTTAAAGTATTTTTAAGTAATAAAAAACATTAAAAAATATTTTTAACGTATGCAATTATTATCTTTTTTAGCATATTAATAAAGTCAACAATTCGGAATGAAAAACAAAACAAATGTGCAGTTGTTTTTATCTTTTTCTGCTTCCTTTTTTAGCCCTCTCAATATATATTAAGAACATCCATTTTTTTGTTAATATATAGTCATAATTTAAAAATAATAAAATAATTAAGAGTTACTATAATTAAGAGAACTAGTTAATAATTAAGAGAACTAGTTAATAATTAAGAGAACTAGTTTCAAATTCAAATCTTTGTGTATTTTTCTTCAAATCTAAAAGAAATATTTCGGACAGACAGATAAAAACAAAGAAAATATATGTTACGTCCGAAGGAACAAGGGTACTTTCTGGTTCCCTGGATTCTTGTGACGTATGATCCTGCATAGCAACGAGAGTGGGCGGGATCGAGTCCTTAGTAATGAGCCAACCTATCTATTTTAAAAACATTGATCGAGGCCAGCGAGCATCACGTGACCCCAGTGGTCTGTAAAAAAAAAAAATACGCGTAAAGCACCGCGGTAGCCTTTTTTTTTTATTAGCCTTGATATGGGCGCGAGTGACGCGTTCAGGTGCAAAAAAGTGCCAAATTGGCCCTTTTTTGTGCTTCAAAATATCTCATTCACACTAGATAATATCTATACTATTCTTCTCTTTATTTAAGATAGACATTTCATGAATATTTTAAGAAAAAAATTCTTCTTTAAAAATTTCCTGTTAAAATCGAAATTTTTAAATTAAAAAAAAACTGCAAAACTTGAAAATCTATCAAACACAGTAAATACAGGGTGTTTCTAAACTCATGGTACAAACTTTAAGGGGTGATAGTACACATCAAGACAAACAATATTAAATAGGAAAGTAAGGGTACCAAACGTCTTCCGAAGGAGATAGGCGCCATTAAAATTTAGGATCCAAAAATTGAAATGATTATAAAAAACAGAAAAAATGGTTGATTCGTTTGCGGTTTTCACTAAAACTATTCTTTATGTCAGTATTGTCTTGAAAATAAATTATAAAGATAAATTTCAAAAAATGCCAATAGAGGGCGCTTTAGACTTTGGAGTAACAAACAACTATTTTTTACCGTTATTTTTTACATCTCATTAAATTTTTTTAGAAGCTTAAACATAAACATTTTGAGCTCAAAATCTAAATCGTTGGGAGTGGTTAAGTAGCACAAACTGAACTGTGGGGGAAGGTTCAAATTTCAAATGATTATAAAAAACGGAAATATTGGTCAATTGATTTGCGATTTTCACTAGAATTATTTTTTATGTCAGTATTATCTTGAAAATAAATTATACAGATAAAATTCAAAAAATGCCGATAGATGGCGCTTTAGACTTTGGAGTAACGTACAACTATTTTTTACCGTTATTTTTTGCATCTCATAAATTTTTTTAGAAGCTTAGACATATATTTAAATTTTGAGACGAAAATCGGAATTGTTGGGAGTGGTTAAGTAGCGCAAACTGAACTGTGTTCAATGGGGATGGGAAGCTTCAAATTTCAAATTATGTTGAAAAACGGAAAAATTGGTCGGTTTTCGCTAAAACTATTCTTTATGTCAATATTTCCTTGAAAATAAATTTTAAAGATAAATTTCAAAAAATTCCGTTAGAGGGCGCCTTAAACTCTAGAGTAACCAACAACTATTTTTAACCGTTATTTTTTGTATCTAATTAAATGCTTGCAAAAGCTTAGACTTAAATTTTGTGTTCAAATTCTAAATCGATGGGACGGGTTAAGAAGCGCAAACTGAGCTGTGTTCAGGAGTTGAAATGTTACCCCTCGAGCACAGTTCAATTTTCCGCTACTGAATTACTCACAACGATGCAGGTTTTGAACTCAAATTTTAAGTTTGAACTTTTACAAAAATTTAATAAGATTAAAAAAAAAAAAGCGGTTAAAAATAGTTGTTGGTTATTCTAATGTTTAAGGCGCCCTCTATCGGTACTTTTTGAAATTTATCTTTATAATTTATTTTCAATACAATACTGACATAAAGAATAGTTTTAGTGAAAATCGCAAATGAATCAACCAATTTTTCTGTTTTTTATAATCATTTGAATTTTTGGATCCTAAACTTTAATGGCCCCTATCTCCTTCGGAAGACGTTTGGGACCCTTAGTTTCCTATTTAATATTGTTTGTCTTGATGTGTACTATCACCCCTTAAAGTTTGTACCATGAGTTTAGAAACACCCTGTATATGGATTTGCTTTTTTTATTATTATTATTCAAAAATTTGGATTTCATACCCGAAATTATCAAAGATTTTTTTTTCTTGTAATTGTGAAATGTCAGTTTAAAATTATTTTAAAACAAGAAGAAGACTATAGAAATTTTCTGATGTGAATAAGAAATTTCGAAGTAAAAAAAATCAAATTGGTCCCCTAGTGTTCGCACCTCAACGAGTCACTTGCGCCCATTCATTCCTATACAATAAATAATTTTTACTTGTGTCCTGTACCAACTTTTAAAATATATGGCATGAGTTTAAAATCACGTTGTATATTATAACATGGCGTATGAACGTTGTTATAGGCGCTGATATAAAAACAAAATAGACTATCAAGTCAGTTTAGTCGTTTGAATTTGTAAGTATCTTTAATGATTCATGTGCTTCTTTAAAGCTTTTTATGTAACTTCATGTAACTTATGACGTCAGAGATAAAATGCTCTCTTCTTAAATATTCTTTAAAATTTAATCTAATATTTTTATTCTGATTTATTGTTATTTTATTTATTATTACTTGCTTCATTATTATTTGATTTTTATTTGTTTATTTAAATCCTTTATATCACACATGCAACACGCATCGTTATTAAATCAACGTGAACGTCAAAATAAGGTGAAATATTGTCCTCAGTAAGATCATCATTATTCTTTTGCACAGCTGCCAACTTTCAACAAATCTTCCTTAACACTTGGATTAGTTTGATCCAGGTTAACGTCATTTCAAACCAAAAAATATATTTCATGAATCTTTATTTAATTTTAAGATTGTTAGTGGAATATACTTAATTTCATTTCTTTGAAAAATTTCTGGTTCGAAACTCATTAAACCAGGGTCAAATTTTAACGCACGTACTACGGATAATCTATGTCAGGTTGGCACCTATGCTTTTGATCTCGGTTGACGACTGGCGACTACTTTTATATTAAATTGCATAGTTGCCATCTTTTATGCTTATCTCTAACCACTAAAATTTAAATGAAATTTTTGATTTATTGAATCAGTGAGTTCATCATTTAAATATAGAAATTTTACTGATAAATTTTATTGGTAAGGAAAAAAGCGTAAAAGTTGGCAGCTACACTATTGTATCACAATTGACAACAAAATTTCTTTAACAAAATTAACGAGCAGAATCTTCTGGTGCGAATTGATTTCTCCGACACGACACGACTTTCCGATAGACCAAATAGTTCATTTTTCTGGAAAACATCTTAATCGAGCAAATAAGAGTGTATTTATTAAACTACAACACATTGCTCAGTGATGCACAAAACAAGAATTTTAATATACACTTGTACAATTAAAATAAAATAAAAATATCAACGTTTCGTGCCGTCTTCTGCGGGAGTCTTCAGGAAAATATGATAAATGAAGGACTAAGTTTACATCTTGATCGAGAGATAATATTATCTCTGGAGTTAAATTTTATGGTGCAACTGTCCTATATATATTTATCTTAATCGAAGTCCATAGCGGAGATTTTTTTCAAAAAGCGATGCTGATATAGTATAAAAAATAGTCCACAGGGACATATGTTTCATTATCGATTTATTTATAGGAAATATGTCAAAACAAAAACCATCGCTATTCGTTAACACTAGAACGCCCGAAAGGAGTCTATTCGACTCCAACCATGTAATTAAATTTCATTTAGAGCCAGAATCTTTTTCTTGAAATAAGTTAAATTTCAAACACGCAGATTTACGTTAAATAAATCAATTAAATAATTTCGAATAAAAATTCTGGTGTGAAATATTATTATGAAACTTCAGTAAAATTTCCGGGCGTTCTAGTGTTAAATTGTCATCAGTTAAGTCATTGATCGGTATATTTCGTCTAGAAGTATTTATTTAATTTATCTTTCTTCATTTATAATTTTTTATAACGCTGGAGGGTATTTGGATCGAACGATAATTTCAAACCAGCACATACACACATTGAATTGGGAAAACGGCAGATTTTTTAAAATCAAGTTTAAATTTAAGTTACTTCAATCAATACAAGAATTTTTTCAGGCTTTCATTCACGTAAGAATAGTTGACTGATCCAGACGTACGCCATTATTCTTTCTTAACTAACCATCAAACGTATTATTACTAGGCTATATATATATGGTGAAGCTATTTAAAGACACGCATTTTTTCTGTTTTGATCATTTGAATCTCATATTAAAATATTTGGCCAAAGAAAGACATTATTGCGTGTGAACAAGCGGAAATTCCTAATTTATTAACTCAACAAAGCATAATTAAACACGATTTCTACTTTAAGCATAATTTTAATACAGAATATGAAACTACCACATAAGCTTACCTCAGAATATATCTTCAAAATCTCTATGATAATGAATGATATACATCGAAATGGGAAAGTTTTTAAAGAAAATGTTTTAAATGCAGTTAAATGTATTGCTTTATATTCAAGAAATTCGTGCGATTTTTACATAACCTGTATATATACAATGCTTGCATTAAGTTTTTTATTCCAAGAACACTGTCGCATTTATGAGTCGTCACATTTAGCACAATGACCGTAATTAATAATCAAGGTATAATAATTAACAATGTCATCTTAAAGCCCCTGTCCTTCGCTCGAGGAAACGCTCGCGAGCTAATGCTATTCTTATGGGAAAGCATTTTTCTAATAACTCTTTCGCATTTTGAAATTTTTGAATAATTTTTTTTGCATTGGATAGCTGTTGTGCATGTCGTCAGCGCACTTTTCTTACTTTTTCAATTTTGGTTTTTTTACAAAGTTAGTTTCACTTTCAAAACCGGTTTCGAAACTAAAAGTGCTTTTTAAAAAATATATCTGCAACCAAAATCGAAAAAGTAAAAAAAGTGCGCTGTCGGCATACGCCTCAGCTATCCAATGCAAAAAAAATTATTCAAAAATGTCAAAATGCAAAAGAGTTATTAGAAAAATGCTTCCCCATAGGAATAGCATTAGCTCGCGAGCGTTTCCACGAGCGAGGACGGGGGCCTTACACATGTGCCGAAAATATTAATGTGCTATTCTACTGTTCCCCAAATATAGGGTCGCCACCCGCAACAGTCCTCAAAAACAAAATGCCGGACTGCTTAAAAAAAGTCTAAAAAGAGTAATGTTTCCTGTTTGGGATCTTGTTTTCCGAAGAAAATAAAGAAAATTATAAATATTTGTAAGGATTAGGAAGGTTAATCCACTACTTATTCCTTTTTACACTAAAGCAACAAAAACTATACAGAACAATTAGGAAATTATCTAATTCTCAAATTAGATATAATAAATATTGTAATAAACAATATGTAAAGTACCGGGTGATCCAGAAGTTTCGGGAGTTTTGAAAAGTTAATAATTAGGAAACTATGTATAATGCCAAGGTTCTGTTTTCAGATATATGCTCAGAAACATATGGGATTTTTGTTTAGAATGATTTTTTTTAAATATATATAGTTACCATTTTTAGCAACAGGTGGCGTTGTTGTGTAAGACTGAATGTACCTATACCATGCGTTATATAGACACATGAGTTCAGTTCATTGCGAAACTTCTTTTCTATGATAGTGATGAGATTTCGTTTTAAGGGTGGTTTATGTTCAAACATTTTTTGTAAGGTAAATGAAATTGCATTATAAGGGAAATTTGATACAAAATTTCATGAGCAACTGCAGTGTTTAGACATTGTCTAGACTGTTTAGACACATCTTTGCATGTCGCATTGTTTTCATATCGTACAATACGTCAAGTTAAAACTGCAAAAGAATCGATGGCCATTGCAAATGTGAAATGCTATGGTAAGCAAGGTTTGAGAAAAAGGCTCATTGGAAGATCGTAATAGAAACAAGAGATCCCAAATGTCTGTTACAATCATAAATTAGATAGGATTCTATGCCAATACTCTGTAGAAATCACCAGTTCATGGTGAGTACAGTAAACTTGTGATATCAAGATGAACTGAAATTTCTTCTGTAATTTCTTTCTGCTCTGAGGATACTGTGCACGCTGTTTTGCATCGACTCACGGCGGTACTTATAAGCCATGAGCGTCATGATTAAACTTTGTAACCCTTGGACACTAATTCGTTCTTTTAAATGAGCTGTATCATACTAATAAAACAATACTATCAATTTTAGCGCCACCTGTTGTCAAAAAATGCAACTAACATAATATGTTTTTTCATCGAAAAAACAAATCCCACAAGTTTCTCAGCATTTCTGTGAAAACCGCACATTTCTATTGTTTATGGTTTTCTAATTATTAGCATTTCAAAAGTCCCGAGACTTCTGGATCACCCGGTACATTAAAATTCTTAAAATCAATTCACATTTTTGTTTGGCGTTTGTTATGACTTATTATATGCGCAAATATTTAGCCTAGGATGGGGAGGTATTATCTTATGTGGGGGCTTGCTTAACCTTTTGAGCTCTGATGGTTGAATTTTCTCCCACTTAACTGTAATTCCGAAATGTCACAATGGCACCGGAATATTCGACCAAATTTAGTTGATAAAAGTATAATGCATTTTTTCGTATATATCCTAAACCGAATATTTTCTTTTCACAATACTGGTGCCAATGTGACATTTGGAATTTTGAAGAAATTTACCCACCAGAGCTCAAAGGGTTAAGAGCCTAACCAATATTTATGAAAAGTTTGAAGAAAACCGCGGAATATCCCAAATGATTAAGCCGAGGACCACGACATTGATTCTAACAATTATTTCCAAATAACTACTTTCGAATTAAAGAAAGTTGATTGTAAATTAAAGAACAACAGCTTACATTGGCCCCGGCAAGAGAGGCAGGAAAAGGCCGGTGTCAGTTTTTAGATGAAATTCATTTAAATATTCTTTCCCCTTTTGATGACTTAATACAGTAGTATAATTTATTTTACGGCAAATGACAAAATATTTAAACATTAAAAAAATTAATTAAAATTTTTCGTTGGTAGTATGATGTGTGTGGAGGGGGGGTGGGGGGTGGGTCAGACTCTTAAACTTCACCTTGAAGATACATTTAATTCTTCTTTTCTTTTTACTTTCATGTGTTTTTGTGAACATTTTCAATTATCCACTTTTAAAAATATAGTACACATTTATTTTTAAGAATTAGATATTTCCTAATTGTTCTGTATTGTTTTTTAAGCTCATGTCTTTAAAACTTTTATCAAACGAGGAATTCTGACGAAAAAAATCTTATTTTAAAAATAGCTGTCTGCTAATTTTTACACTTTTCAAATACCATTAAAATTAAATAGAATTCATTACCGTCGATTTTGGCGATTGAATGAAGCTCAAATCACTGATGAATATTAGAGGTAAGAAAAAAGCATAAAAGTTGGCGGCTATGTTTTAGCTGAAATTGTGTTCACATTTTCCATTTTAAATAATAATAGTAATAATAATAAAACGTGCTCTTGATTGGAGGCTAATACAGATCCGCTTATGAATCTTTACCTTACCTAAATTTATTTTTTTCGAAGCCTATGACAGTTTGATTTTTCAAAACTAAATTAACAAAAAAGACCAAACTTATGTCCAAAGTACTGTCATTTATCAAATATACGTTGGCTTACATGTGAAAAAAAAATGTTTCGAACCTCAAACAACATAATAAATGCATGTGAATTGAAATAAATTTGTTCTTAAGGGTTGTTCATGAAATACTCTTTTACAATACTTTTCATTATTTATTGGTACTTTTACATCCAAAGAATCGTGAGTTCATCTTCCTATAGAAAGATGAACAATGCCAGGACCCTTCTAAAAGCATTTTTACTCTCACGAAAAGAGAAAAATAAAAATGAAAAGTTTTTCCTTTGCGGTTTGTACGCTCGATGTCCTCATTCAATATAATTTTTTTAAGTAAAACAAAGTCCATCAAAATAGCATGCTTTCTCTCCATTTTGTAGTTCGCACGCTAGCTTCCAATTCAATAAATACCACTCGAAACCTGTTCCAAATACTGACGTTCGCGGTGGCTGAGAATCCCTTTTTAAACAACTTCCAAACCGCCCGCCCAGATATGTCAGAAAGAAAGAAAATCGAAGCAAATATTGCTGATGAGAGAAATATTTCACAGTGAATTCTTTATATTGTCAATCATTTTTTCCTAATTGTAGGTTTCACTCAATTTTTAACACAAATTCATTATTTTAACTTATTTAAAAATTTCGTCTTGCATCATTAAAAGGGAAAATTCAAATAATGATAATACAAAAATTTGTACTTTGTCGTGATCTTCAGAAAATTCTAATTTAACCTCTTCGCTACTGGCGATTATTGCAGTATTTTTAATTATTACTGAATTATTTCTTCTCTCGTTTGACTTCTGAGCGAGATTTTTGTTTTATTTTCATTAGCTCGAATCTTAGAATTCGAAACACATTATTCTTATATCGAAATTTCATTTATATTGGAGTATCATTAATAAAATGGGACAAAACTGATGTACCCATTTGGGTACTCTGGGACTGAAGAGGTTAATTTAGTAGGCTAGTTCCATATGTATAGTAAACTCTTAACCCCTTGAAGGGCGGTGGGATAAAATATATCCCATTTAATTTTAATTGCAAAATGTCACATTCACATCAGAATTTTGAAGTGAAAATTTTAATTATATGACGTACGTGAAGAAAAGCTTTTAATTATTTACAAATAAATTGGTTATTAAATTCTGGTGCCAATTAGTCCTTTCAGCCGTTTCAGAATACAAGTGCTTTGCCCTCAAAGGGTTAAAATTCGCGAGTTTTGCTTGTATTTGCTCGCGAAATAGAAAATGCAGAATCTTTCAACATTCACACCACTTTTTAAAAAGAAAAATCTTTTACATATGGGTTGGCAACACTTGCAAGGCAAGTATAATATAAAATGTATACATTTTTTTTAATAGTGGTTCGAACAGAACATAGACATAGCACTTGGCAGTCGCGGTTTTGACATTCGTGGAACCCAACCCTCGCGAATTATTAAAGGATTACTGTACTTGTAATGTAAGTAACAAGCTACAATTTTTAGCGACTAGTAATATTATTACGGTAAAGCTTGACTTTTCTATCTGAGTTATTTTGCATAGGATAGCTTAGGACGGCTAGTTTTTAACTTTTCGATTTTGGTTTTATATATATATATCTATATCTATATCTATCTATCTATCTATCTATCTATCTATATATATATATAATCGAGTAGTTTCAATTTCAGAGCCGGTTTAAACCGGTTCCGAAAATTAAAGTAATTGTTTTAACCTGAAGCCAAAATCGAAAAAGTAAAAACTAGCCTGAAAACTAGTCGTCCTCAACTAACCTCTGAAAAACAAAATCGTTCAAAAATATTAAAATTTGTGCGAGATATTTGAAAACGACGCCCCCATAGACTTAACATCATCATCCGGGTCTTCTTGAGTGACTAGTGTGGGCTCTTCATTGAATAAGTCGAAACAAACTTTTCTTAAATAACGGTGGTCAGCAACCATAGTGGTTATCAGCTCTGTGACTTACACAAAAAAAAAAAAAAAAAAAAAAAAAAAATATGGAATTAGCAAGTATTAAAAGATTTTTTTTTTTTTTTTTAACATTATCAATTAACCTTTTCCGGTGCCGGACGCCTTCATTCCGAAAATATTGAAATAAATAAATGACATTGAAATTTACATATAAATGCATGTGAAAATACGAAGACTGTATTTTTCCTCCTATGCATTAGAAAAAGATAATATATATTCCACAATTTTTATGTTATTGTGGCATTTGAGAATCAAATTGGATGTTTCAAGCATGGAACTATAAAGAGAACGGAATTGGCGTAAACTTAAAATACTGAAGCTTCAAATGTAATCGCTTTAGTAAGGCTCATTACCAACGCGGAAAACTTCCACCAGTAAACTTAAATGGAAAGTTTCTCTTCGTTTAATTGCCTCATTGGCATAAAATTTCAATCAAAAATAATGGCAAAAACTGATATTTATTTTTACTGGTTGATGTTTACTTCTGCGGTAATAGTTCCGCCACATTATTACAACCAAGGCAACCTGCTGTCTGTGTCAGTGAAAATATTATAATGCTTGTGCAAATTGACACCAATAAATTAAAAAAAAATTATAACATATTTGTAAATGAAATTTGCCATTAATAAGGCGTTTAAATTAAACGAAAATTTCAGTTCAAATTTACTGGTGGAAGTTTTCACCTGCATTAATTAAAAATTCCCAATAAGATTTAAATAAACAGCTTTCATCTTGTATGTATACCTCCTCAGTAAATTCATTCGTAACAGCTAAACAATACACTATATGTCTTCTCCTAGTTATTCATAATTCCATTGTTCCATCTAATGGAACACTAAAACACAAAGAGCTAACGCATTGTTGATCGGTAGTGTTGCCAACTTGGTACTTTTTTATTCAAAGTAATTATCAGAAATCTTCAATAGATACTTTCAGTTTATTTAGCGGCATTCATTTCATGTTTAAATAAAACATAGATTATTACTAAAAAATTCTGGTAGATAGTTTAAATAAAATTGTGCACTCAAATAGTGGTGCGAATATGAGTCACGAGTCAACAAAGAATTAAAAAAAAAAGTATATGTTAACTTTCAGTATTGAATAGAAAAGTGAAACAAATGAATTTAAAATCTCACAAAAATAATTATTCTTAATGCTAATTTTAGTAATGTCTGCAATTTCATGCACTCAGTTACCAATCTGCGTTACAGACATATATGTGCGTCCGTTTCAGGAATTTCTTTTTTATTCAGAAATTCTGAATCCACACCCGAAATTCCCAAAGAAATTTTACTTTATGAAATCACGAAACGTTTGTTATTAGATAAAACAAACATTAAAATACAAAATTTAAGGTATAAATTGGAAACATCTAAAAGAAATTCCTGAAATGCACACGCTTCGGATGAAAATGGGTTAGTTTGAGCTTTTTAGATAGAATCTTTCTAAAAAAAAAAAAAAAAAAAAAAAAAAAAATTAAAATTAGACGTTAAGACAATTTATCTTGTATGATAAGCATACTAACTTGTATAATGCAATAAACAGCACAGTGAAAACTACATTCACATACTGATGATCATAGTGATTGAGAATTAGAGATCAACCGAAAATTAGAATTTGTTTTCGGCAAAAATGCGGCTGAAAAATCGGATTAACCGAAACTCGACCGAACCTATCTATGTTCCAAAAATCTGGTTTCTTTCTTCCGAAATTTAAACATTACTGATCGATTTCAGCTGTATCGATTGTATTAGCTATTTGATGTTATAAAGTTCGTTACTTATAACTGCATTCATGTCTAGAGTCAGTCATGACTGATGTCATGACTGACTCCAGACATAATAAAGCAAGACATAATAATACAAATTACTCCGGACATAATAATACATATTATAAAGCAAGCAATGCATACATGGCAAATTTTTCAATGCTCATTAAAATCTGCAGACTTAGCAGTAATAGAATTTTTTTAGTTTGCAACTGCAGAAGTGTTTCGTATACGCTTTCAGAAAGTTCTAGTGTAACAGACGAAATATTTACAAAAATCATTATAAAAGGTATATCGAAGTGTGTATACCTCAGGGGTGGTCAACTGTGACATGATGCACACCATTAAAATTTTATAGTAATCATTGCCTTATAAAATCATCGAAACTCTGCTATTCGAAAAGTCCACTATTTCTTTAAATAATTAATGGTATACGGGTGCCAAATTTGGTCACCCTTGTTATACCTAAAACTAAAATACTTTTTTAACCCTGTTAAGGTGTTCGGGTCTATTTCCACTCAAAAGCCATATTCAGAGTTTTTGAGTCTGTAACTTTTTTTATCACTATTATTTTAGAGAAATTGTTGCTCTCTTAAATCGCTCAAATGTTCCAATTAAATAAAAAAATATTTTCTGAATTAAAATATTGGCAGGAAACTTGCAAGCTCTGCATATTTGAAATAATATACATTTGAAATGAGCACCTAATGAAGTTTAATTAAATGAAATTCGTATAATTAAAAAGTCTTTCTTTGTCGTTGATGAATTAATTACGTTATATTTTATAGGAAAATAAAAAGTTTTGGCTGTAAGGCACAGAGAGCCAACTTGGGCCACGCTTTATTAATAATTATGTTTATTTATTAAATACGAATAATTAATTAATAATTATGTATATTTATGTATGTATTAATTATTTAAAAAAAATTACATTTTCGTTTTTGTTTTCGGCCAAAAATAGGAAGATCGCCAAAATTCGGATTTAGTTTCTATTTTGGCCTTAAAATCCTGTTTCGGTCTATCTTTACTCAGAATCCATTTTTAAACAATTTCAAAACCCCCAGAAAGAAAATGAAAGTAAAAATTATTAAAAATACAACGTGAATTGACATTTTGTCATTTATTTTCTCCTGTTTATAGATTGGGCAACATTTAATAATAATAATAACAATAATAATAATAATTCAATATTTTAATTTATTTTAAAATTTCATCTTGCACTAACAAAAAATAAAATTACATAATGTTAGTTTAAAAATTTGTTCTTTGTCGTGATTTTCAGAGTTATTTAATTTAATTTAATATTAACATATATGCACTTAGTTTTACATTATCAATTAACAGCAGGAGAGCATACTATTTTTTTAAGTATTGGACAGAAGACTGAAGCAAATAAAATTAAAAAGTCATTACAATATTTTTATGCTAATTTTAAGCATATTGAAATTTTATGCACTCGGTTAATCAAAAATATCTAGATTATAAACCTATAAAAAAATTAACTTAAAACTACACGATAAGCCAATCTCTCTTGTAGGGTTTGCACGATAACGTCTAATTTAGTAAAAGAATTGTTGAAACCTGTTCCAGATACTGATTTTCGCGGTTACAAAAGAATCAACTTTTAAATTTCCAAACCTGCCAGAAAGAAAAAAAAACAGCATGTTAAAATTGAAGTAGATATTGTTGATATGGAAAATACTTTGTCATGAATTTGTCTTCATTTTCCTTAATTATTGGTTGAACACAACCAAAACATTTTGGCAATATACAAAAGTAACGCATAATGAACTTAGTCACACTGATTAAATAAAATAAATTATAAGTAAAAAAAATAATTTAACGACAAGTTTTTTTTATAAATTACAAAAGAAGGAAAAAAATACTGAAGGACAATTGGTTGAAATAAATACCTTTTACAAAAGAAATAAATTAAATTGCGAATGATTTTTTTTTACCAGTTTTCTTTAATGAAAATGGATATACAACTTTAAATTCAGGCTCCTGGTAAGAAAAATAAATATCAACATTATCGTGGGTATTGAACCCGCATCTATTCGCACTTTGATCAGAACTAGAAAAAGGCTCCTTTACCAACCATGCCATGGTTCAATCGAATAACATCAGCCTTATCAGCCTTGTTCTCAAACAATCAATGACAATTACGTGATCACATTCGTGATGAAACTTGCGTACTCTTATGAACAAATGATTTTGGCCACCTAGGGAAGGTGCCTGAAGCAAGGTGCCTGCCGGGTTACCATGTCAATCAAAATAGCGACACTTTGTCGTCAGTTAAGTACCATGGAGAGTATGTGACATTGGCGTCTAGAAGAAAATAGCGCCAATGTGGTGCGTATATGATACAAGTGTCAAAACGACGACATGGCGAATCTCTTCTGATAGCGAGTGCATGTGCTCGAAAAAATGCTTTAAATTTCGAAGATGCGCAAAAAAGTTTAAAATTATATTTTTGTAAAATTTGTCATCGTAGTTGGCTTGGCATACATATTCAGTCTGACGGATATTATAAGACTTGCCATAAATGTATAAGAAATAATGAACTAAATATTTTTTCTGTAGCTAATAGTATGGACCCTGGTTCAAATCCCTAAATATTGAAGAGCTTAACTTTCGTTGAAGAGAAATTAATTGCCCAAGTTCATCCAGTTATTACTGTTTATCGCATTAAAGGTGGTCAGCTTGAGTATAGTGGGGAAATTATTAATTTTCATCAAAGTGTTATAGAATTTTGTACTTCATTACCTCATTCAATAGAAATTATATCACAGTATATTTTGGGTACTACTTGGTTATCCCGTTAACCAAAAATCTAACAATAAATTTCAGGATTGAATGCCAATAATGGATTATCGTAAATGTCAGGTTCTGAGACCACTTCTGCTGAAGATTGGAACTTCCGATATTTCTCTATCTTAATCTTTTGTGTATTGTATGGCTGTGTACTAGAATTTTCAAGGTAACATTCTTTCTTTGTTGAAGGGAGAATCGACAGGTAATCCTGTACAGGTGGTGTTGGGAGAAAGAGGAGATTGCTGAGAGGCTTGTTCATCTGCCAGTGATGTAGGTGAATGATGAGCAACAAGCAGCATGTTACTAATCAAGAAAGGAATGTGGAATGTGTCCAATGAATGAGCTCCAAAGGGGGTTGACATTGGGAAAACACAGTGATTTGAGAAGAGCAAAGCTTGTCTCAGATTAGTTCAGTTCGTTCCTGGGTTTCGTACCAAGAAGGTGTGTAGGACCGACGTCCTGATAGAGTGTGCTCTGTGTTGTAGAGCGGAAGCAGTGCGTATTTGGAGAGCAAAGGACACAGACGTCTTGGTGTTTAGTGCTCTGGGCCGAGAAGTGCAGGCCGAGTATACCTGTGTTGGAAGATTCGAGATTGATCTCCGATAAAGTGAATCTAACGTGCATTGAGTGTGAGGTGGAAGGTGTAACTTGAATAGTACACAGCCAACCTTTACTGTATTTAATTTAATGTTGAACCGGATCACCTACATCCGAGTTGTAATTGTATATAATTGTAAATAGCGTATTTAGTGTGTACATATATTCTAAATAAACTGTTAATTCAGTTAATTGACAGCGTCAGTGTTCATTTACACAATCCTCACAGTAGGTGACCGATATCACCTAGTAATATCGGTGGTGGCAGCTATAACTACGACGGACTTTCTTCAAAGTTGTGCGGACTGTGAGGAACGTCCGACAGTAAATGTTACATTACTTGACATTAAACATAATTCCAGTGTTTGTTATGTCATCAAATGATTTTTAATTCGATTTTTTATTTGTATTTTTATTAATGTTTTGCTAATTTATTTCTTTTTTTCGTTATTTAAAAAAATGCGTCAATTTATACAATTTGGCTAATAGTTTGACGATTTGTATTATTTGGCGAAATTGGTCGACGGGATAACCAAGTAGTACCCATTTTTGTTAGAAGACAAGATGGAAAATGTAAAAAATCTTTAAAAAAGAGCTTTTAGTTGAATTCTTTTTTAAATATATATCAAATTTTGCTTTGAAAATATATATATTTATACCAGTGTTATATCTTAAATAAAAATTTCCGAAAAAATTCTTTGTTATTTGGCTGAATTTACATTTTTAGAATTAAAATGTTCTAAAACATAAAATAGCGTTTTTGCTTAATAAAGATGCAAAAATAATAGGAACTACTTTGTAATCCTGTTAACCAATTTCGCCAAATTATACAAATCGACAAACTATTGGCCAAATTAAACAAACTGACGTAATTTTATTTTAAATAACGAAAGAACAAATAAATTAATAAAACATTAATAAGAATACAAATAAAAATTCATGTTAAAAATCACTTGATAGCATAACGAACACGTGATATGAGTTTAATGTTACGTGAATGTGACATTTTTTTATCATCGTCATTGGCATTTAATCTTTTAGTTTGACGGTACTTTTTTGGTCGACGAGTTAATCTAGTAGTACAAAATAGTATGAAAAAAAAATATTGTTACTTTCAAATAATGCTTGGCGAATCCAAACAAAGCATGGCTTTTGCTAGTATAAATATCCTTGTGATTATTTTACAAAAATATCTAAAGTGACAGATTTAAAGAGTCGGTTTTAACCCATTTTAGGCCAAGCACAGAAATTTTATAAAATGTAGCAATATTTTTATTGAAATATGCTTAAATTACATACATTAAGACACAAAAAAAAGATTCGTGCATGAAAAATAATATTTTATATAAGAAATAATATTTTATATAATAATATAAAATATTATTTCTTATAATGAATAATATGAATATGAATAATATTTTTATGACTTTTGTTTTATTCTTATTTCATATACAGAATTTGCAACTTTAATCTATTTTAAAAACATATAATTCATTTCAATTGGAATAATAATATATTTTTAAAAAGTTGAATTTGTCAAAGGCGTTTCAAATTAAAACTCTAGCGTATTTTGAAAATTTTTTAAGAGAAAGTGTTTACTCCAGTTGAATTACTAATATTTTATGGATGCCTTCAAAAGCCTTAAAAAATAGAAGAAAAATAAAATTCTTGAAAAAAATGTGTCAGAGTGTTAAAAAAAAATATTTATCGAAATGTTTCGTATACGAACCTTTGGCCGAAAATGGGTTAATCAAGGTTCGCACACTCCTTGGAATTTCCAAGGACTCTGGCACAACTAATAAAAATAAGAAAATTTACATTTAATTTTTAAACCACAACATTCGTAATCCCCACCTTCATTCACAGAATTTACGCTATTTTTCTGCAGTGAAACACTTTGGAAATATTCTTAAAATTTAGTGGTAGAACTGTGCGAACCCTGGTTTTAATGAATGCTTATTTTCTAAATTTGATATTATTGTAATATAAATCTCCTACCATCTACAAAATATACCTCCATATGTAAGTGATGAAATAGTATCGAATAGTAATTTATCTTAATTCATAATTTGGTTCATAAACTCTTTTAACATCATTTATGTTTGTATTTTCAAAAATTATTAACAGTATTAATTAATCAATTAATGCAAATATTTGACAAAAAGGTGTTACCGATTTATAAAGAAGTTTTAAGGAAAATAAAGAAGTTTTAAGGAAAAATTTTCTTTCCCAATTTCATATCATTGTAATCTATAAGGGTTGCATTCTATAAAGAAAATTTTATTGTTCCTACCACCGATTTGATAAGAATATTTTCATGAGACTTTTTTTTTTTTAATGCCAATCTTAAATAAAATCTTGATGAAGATTACTGATTAGGGGTTGTGGTAGGAACAATAAAAGTTTGCTTATAGAATGCAATCCCTGAATATACATTTTCTAATTTCTCTTCCGACACTGGGAAGGATTTGGGGGGGGGGGGGAGATATTAACACTACACGGACCACAAACAATGTTGTGAAATTTGGCGAGGGGGAGGGGTTATTCAGAAATTTCTAGCTCATTCCAGAAATTTTTGAATACAAATTTTATTTTATTTTATTCACGAAATGTTCATCAGTATAATAAATGAAAATAACTACTGTTTTTTCCCGCATATGCACCATAGCTCAGATAAGTTGTTTTCCTAGTGGAATTCTTTTAAATAAAATTCAACTTAATTTTGTTTAGCATTTATTTTACTTCATTTTTTAAATAAAATTTCCCGAATGAAAAAGTCTTAACTAAGCAATGGCGCAGACACTGGAAATTATGGTATTTAAACATTCTGTACTGAATTTAGAATTTCTTAATGACAGCTATAGAAATGACATATAAATGCGTCAGCATTTTACATAATGTTAAGAGAGGATTTTTTTTCTTAACCTGGTATATAAAAGCATTTAATATTATTTCTGACTGCGTTTTCGAAAATTATTGACAAATAACTTGAAGTTATCTAAGAGAACTAACTGAACCTCTTTCAAATTGCCTCTCAAATTTTATTTCATTTTTGTGTCTTGCATTTCTAATTGAAGGAAGTGGTTCTAAAAAAGACTTCGGCTTCACCAAATAAAAAGCCCGCGCATTCCTTTTGAACTTGAATATCTAGGGCGGGGAGCAAGTAAATAAATTGACTTCTAGGAGTTAGCTTAATATTGACCTTCTGTCTGTTGGTTTACTTACTCGGACCAACACAGCTTCTCTACGAAAACCTTAAGCATTAGGTTTGGTCGTTTCAAGTACATTCACAAGAATTTGGTTGTTTTTCCTTACTTTTTACGGTGAATGTCCGGGACCCATCGCATATCTTTGGAAAGATTTTTTCTTTTTAAAAAAAAAATACGTTGAGCAAAGATTTAGAATAGCAATTTAATTATATCATACGGGTAAACGTGAGCGTTTCGACTAATCTGGATTTTTTCTGCGAAAACTTAATAATATATGTTTGTGAACTAACCTTTAGCATTAAGAAATATTCACTGCTGCCAATTTTTCGGTTTTTGTCAAGCCAACCAATCATAATTTTCCCGAGGAAAAAATATCCAATGAAATATTTTTTGCTTATATGTGGTTATTTATTTATTTTAGTTGAGATAATTTCTGGTTTTTCGTTGATTCGGAAAAAAAGTGGTTCTCAGCTATGAATTAAGCATTCCAGTGGCATAATCAGGATGAGTGAATAACAAAATTAGTAATATTTAATGTTTGCTTCCCCTTCATTCACAGCAGAAAATTTTCTTGTTAGATAAGCTGAACAGAACTTTCAAAAATTACCAGTATTCAGAGCACTTGGTCGCCCACCCTGGTTAGGCCGCGGCATTCGATTTTATGAGAGCAGGTATTCGACACCGACCAAATGATTAAATGCAAATTCGAAACAGAAATTCTTTATAAAATGAGTCAAATATAAACCGCAAATCGCAAATTAATTTACCAAAACTTATAATTAAACAATTCAAAATTTCGATTAAATTTTAGTGGTAGGAGAAATACTTAAAAGTTGGAAGTTATATCATAAAGTAATGATTTTTTTTCTTTTGTGTGTGTGCGTGTTTAACATTTTCATGAGCGGGGGTATATTTATGAAACTACTTAATTTTAATTCCCAAACGCCACAATAGCACCAGAATTTCGGTAAAATATTTTTCATTTAATAAGTATGTAAAATATCGTCTATTTCTTATTTAAAAATAAATTATATTAATTTTTGTGTCACTCACTTATTACAAGATTTTAGAAATAAAAGTGCTTTGTCCCTAAAAAGGTTAAAGTGACTTCGGTACCTTTCATTCGGTAAAAAATGACGAAAATATCGATTTTCAAAATTTTGCTTAAATTATAGTCTATTATCCCTAGTATATTCTGATAAAGTTTCGTAAAGCTCCAAGTGTTATAAATGCAGTTTAAAGCAATTTTATTGCGCCGCTGTCCCTTTAAATGCCACAATCAAGTTCACTTAATAGTGACTTTTCTCAGTTTGTGTTTTTTAAACGAATAGGCATGTTCAAATTGATAAAACTTTCATGTATATTGTTCGTTCAATTGACTCATTTTTTATTTAGTTATTTGATTTTTAGGGTCTATTTGATAAAACTAAGTATCGGGCTTTCAATAAGGTAAAAAAAAAAAAAAAAAAAAAAAAAAAAAAAAAAGGCCATAAAAATGCAAAATAAATTTAGTGTTTACTGCAATTTTACACGTATTTCCACAGTTTTTTTCCCCCAAAACTAATTAACTTATGATAAATCCGATACTTAAAATTATACAGCACACGACAGCAAAAATTTACTTAAATTTTTCTATTACCAGGGAAATAGAACAGTTTTTTGATAAAATCATTTTCCTTCATTGAGCTCTTTTTTTTATTGTTACAAAAATATACATTAAAATGTTTAAAAAAAAAAAGGAGTTTAAAGAATACCGAGTCGCCTTAAACGAAATATAAATTCTATTTACCATAATTTCCGGCTTATAATCCGCGGATCAAACAATTCTTTTTAGACCCAGAAATCTTATTTAGTGATCGAAGCCAAATATTTACGGCGATCTAATAAGTGATATTTTTTCTTTAAAAAAATTCTGGGTCGGAAAATGATTGTTTGATCCGCGGATTATACGCCGGAAATTACGGTATTATATACTCAAAGGAAAGCACATTATAATCTACCTCAGTCATGCATATAAATTTCACTATATTTGAATTATCTTAACACCATTAAAATGCGCCGTATTCAATAATGAAACATAATTTTTGTGTTTCTGTTTCCCTGTAAAAGGACTATAAATACTACACATTTCATTTTTAATAGCGATAATGCTGTAGTAAACCTATATATATGCATAGTTATTGAAGCATTGAAAAGAAAGTGTGTTGCAGTTATTGTGCTTTCCCTTGGGCATGCAAAACGCTTCAGTTACGATATAGTTTCAATAGAGGCAAATTATGTGATATTTCAATAAATTAAACATAAAGCATAATTACCAACCTCTCATTAATTCTCCGTAATATGTGGATTTATTTGATTCAGGTTAACTTTTATCGAACCAGAAAATGTATTTGATGAATCATTATTTATTGAATTTCAATGTTCTAAATGGATATTGAATTTCAGTGTTCTGCATGGAATTTATTCACTTTCATTTCTTTAAAAAATCTTATTCGAAACGAATTAAACTGAATCAAGTTACCCACACATTACGGAAGAAGATAACGGCATCATAATGGACACAGTATGATAATGACATTCTTAAGCACAGGGTTCGTACGGTTCAGGAAATTTACCATATTACCAATATATATATTATTTCTTTATATAGAAAAAGATATCTAAGTTAAATGGGCAATATTTCGATTTCTTTTAAAAAGATATTTTCTATAGAAAAATAATGATGTCAAAACCGTTTCTGACTTGCAAAATTCCAGGATTTGTACGGACTCTGTAAACATTACTGAAGTGAACTACAACATGTTTTCTATGTAGTATAAAATAAGTAGCATTTAGAGTTCGTCTACAGGAACACACAAGAAAATTCCATTACTTTGTAATCTATAAAGTAAATGTTGTTTGTATATTTGTTTTGAAAATTTTGAAAAACTTACCTCGAAGGTTGTTTTTGTTGTGATTGTTGCAAAAACCTACCACAAAATTTTTTTGTAAAAAATATTGATAGTCAAAAACAGATTAGTAAGCGACCTAACTACAAAAGAACTGCGTTTGTGTTGCACTTTAATGATATTTCAAATCTTCAACCATAATAAATTCATATAGATCAATGAGGAACACTACAACATGTTTCTATAAGATTATCGAATTCCTTAGTTTAATCGTGCATTTACAGACACTCAAATAATTCGAGTACAGCACGGACTCTGTGCGATAATTGCCGAAAGTGCATTTTTAGCTGTATGTATTTTTAAACTTAACTAATTGCATACTATGAGATGTGTATAAATTCTAATGATCTCACACTGTAAAAAGAAACGGATGATTTTACAGAGATTGTACTGGCAATCGGGACACGCCAGTACAATTAACTGTTTTTTAACGAAAAAAATCCCGTAAATTCCAGAAATTTTTCCGTTTCCCCCCCCCCCCCCCCCAAAAAAAAAAAAAAAAAAAAAAGGAAAATTTTCTATGAGTATATTCAATGATAAAAAAAAGTACATAATCTCTATAAAAGACAATTGGGATAAACTTAAGGAGATCAAAACTATGGTTTAAAATGCGTGGTCACGGTAACACAAACAAATCTCAACCAATCTTCTTCAAACTTTGACGAATTTTGAACAACAATATTATTGAGAATAATCGTTAATTTTGATATTCTGGTTTGACGAATTTTGAACAACAATATTATTGAGAATAATCGTTAATTTTCATATTCTGGTAATATTTTCCTATTTTTTTTTTATAAACAATAAAGATTTATATTTTACCTGGATCAGATTAATACTTCCCGGTGCAGTGGCACCATCGGGACCACTTTCATTCCAATCTTACAAACGCACCAATAATATTTTAATAAAGTTATGACTTAATGTAATGCGTTTTAAATTTCAAAAACAGTTGTTGGTGGCGGCTACTTTTTCCAGTAATTTGCAGTTTAGTCCGCTATATTTTAACCCTTTAACGTTCTTTGGGTTCTCTATGAAACCACAAAATTTTAATTCCAATATGGAACTATGAAACTGGAATTTTAATTTTAAAAAATCCATTTTATTATGTATGTTAAAAATCACTTTTTTCTTATTTGCAAATATATTTGTTCGCAATTACCGGTGTCAGTCATTTATTTTAACATCTTAGTCAAGGGTACAAAAATCTAGGCACCAATAAATTGTCTCTAACTACTAAAATTTAAAAGTTTTCTTCGCTTAAAATTTAATAACATTCTTACAAGAATTTCACACGAAATGTTCGACGAAAAATAACGAAATACAGTCACAGCAAAAAAAATCTTGACGCTTGCGATTTTAGACGTTTTATTAAATATCTAAAAATGTACTTAAGGAATAACTCCGAAACTCGAGATGTATAAACAAAATAGTACAGGTTATATATTTTCAAGAAGATTTTTTTTTTTTCCAAAATCCAATAGGGGACCGCCAACAAATTGAAAAAGAACGAATATCTTTTGAATAACCCTGTCAAAACTAATGTAGTAAAAATGTTCAAACTGCAGATTATGATTAAGTGTCTTATGGTAATAAACTGTGTTCATTTTTAAGCGGATAGCATGTATACTCGTAGAGAAATTAAGGTTTTTATAAAAACGGTCCCAAATTTTGTCAAGTTTTTTGCTTATTATTTAAAGAGTTCTTAATAAAAAAACAATGTCCTTTTTAGAAAATATGAGAAACGACATTGTACATAATACCCTGTAATAAAAATTAAAAAATATTAACAACTGTATGAAAAATGAGCAGGTTTACTAAATAAATTTTCACTGCGCATGCGTCAACTCTATTAAAAATTTATTTGCATATTGTGTTAGATAAATATATAGAGCTATTTTTGTTAAAGTTTCAAAATCATAGCTTGAAAATTCTGAAAGTTATCGTTGATAGAACGAGATAAAAATCCGTTATTCCCAAAATGAAGCAAAAAGATGAGAAGATGTATCCAAATAAAGTAGTAAGTGCAATACTTTGTAGACACTAATCAATGGAATATGAATACAGCCCCTCATTTTTTGTTTCACTTTGGAAATATCGGATTTTTATCTTATTCTTTAGACGGTAATTTTCAGAATTTTCAAGCTATGATTTTGAAACTTTAACAAAAGTTGCTCTATAAATTTAGCTAACACAATATGCAACTGAAATGTTTTTATATAGAGTTGACGCATGCGCAGTGAAAATTTATTTAGTAAACTTGCTCATTTTTCATACAATTATTATTATTATTATTATTATTATTATTTTTAATTACAGTGTATAGGTACAATGTCGTTTCTTTTATTTTCAGAAAAAAAAACATTGTTTTTTATTAAGAACTCTGCAAATTATAAGCAAAAAACTTGGCGAAATTTGAGACCGTTTTTATGAAAACCTTAATTTCTCTACGAATATTCATGCTATCCACATAAAAATAAACACAGTTTATTACCATAAACCACTTAATCATCTGCAATTTGAACTCTTTTGCTGCATTAGTTTTGACAGGGTTATTCAAAAGATATTCATTCTTTTTCAATTTGTTGACTGTCCCCTATAGGATTTTGGAAAAAAATCTTCTCGAAAATATATGACCTGTACTATTTTGTTTATACATCTGGCGTTTCAGAGTCATTACTCATGTATATTTCTAAATATTTAACAAAACATCTGAAATCGCAAATGTCAAGTTTTTTTTTGCAGTGACTGTAAGTTTAGTAGTGAGAGGTTGCCTGCTGGCGCTTAGATTTTTGTACCCTTGATCTTAGCAATGAAAATGTTTTGTCCGTTAAAGGGTTAAACAATGTAGTGCTGCTTAGCGCGGTACAAAAAATAAGTATAGGTTGTCGTGAGAACCGACATTATTTCTAACGTTACTTTTTAGGAGTAAAAAAATGTACCATTTTACAAATCACGTAACCATAACTTGCTTCTTTAGTGTAAAATATGTTTTGCTCATCAATTTGCTTATCTTAAAGACAAATCTCAGCTGCATTCTATAAAAGCGCGTCGCATGAAGTCCTATATTTCCCCAACTGACACTTGCTTGTAAAATCAAGTAATAACCCACTAAAAGAACTAATTTTATTGCTCTCAACAATTGTCGATACATTCGTTATTTATACACTCTTTCCGGCACAAGCAAATTCAGTTCATAAAATGAGAAATTATAGACTGACACCGGAATTTAGAAACGACTTTTTTAGAAATTGAAAACATCTTAAATCAAGCTTTCACTGTAAAAGTTTATTAAAATATTTTTGCTGCCGTTTGCAAGTTTGGGATTAACCCCTTCACGACGGGACTGTTTACGAAATTTTCAATGTTTTGTCACCGTTTTTCAAAAACAGAAATTTCTGCTTTATTAAATCTAGAAAATGCTCCATAAGGCAAATTTTACAGTAAAATTTTACTGGTCGGGATAAACATGTATTCTTAAGCCTTTTTGCGGCACGCATATGCGTCTGTCGTCCCCAAAGAGTTAAAATTAGGTGTTCCCGGTAGAGGGCAGACTGTGCCGGAAAGGATTAATGCAGAGTTGCTTATTGTTTAGAATTGTTTTATTTAAAAATTTATTTATTGTTTGCATTTAACCGTTTCTCTGATTTGCCCACACGACATACAAACAACTTGTTTTTGCCAATCATGATTTGCCCGTACCACGTACGGACATCCAAATTCCAGTCATGATTTATTATTATCACCAGTAAATTTTCATTGTAAATTTTGAATTATTTAATTCGCGCATTTTTATGGTTCAAATATTAAAAAAATTCTGTTTTGGCCGGTGTTAAAAGATTAAAAATTCTGTAAAAGACATAAAAAAACCAAGCATTATTTCAAAGTTTTTTTTTTTCAAGATATTGATCAGTTTTGTAATTAATATTATTTTCCCCAATATTAAATCCTGCAATTCCTGTAATTTTTCAGATTACAAAATTACACAATTCAGTATAATTAACTCCCAAGAGAACTCTATACAATTAAATCCTATGAGCTCTGCTGGGCAAATTTCTTCAAATTTAATTTCAATCTTCACATGTCATAATGGCACCAAAAAAAAAAATCCACCAAATTTATTTGAAAATAATGCATTTTATCGTATACATAATAAACTGATTTTTTTGTTTGCAAAATGCTTGGTGTCAATGTGACATTTGGGTATTTTGAAGAAATTCAGCCGCCGGAGCTCAAAGGGTTAATATATTAAGAGTATATTGGAGAGTTGAGTATACAAATCTATAATTTTACATCCCAATGTAATAATTACTGTAAGAATAGTAAATAAAATAAATGTAGTGTGTGATTGTGTATAAATATATTATATATATATAGAACCATTAGATAATACTACAAATCAACATCAATTACTGTAAAAACTTGTTAATGCCAAATTATATCAAACAGAGGAGTTGTCAGAATTTGGAATAAAATTGGAAATGTGGTATTTAGCTCGTTATCAAGGGCAATGCTAAATAGCCACATTAATTGCGATTTAATTTCTGAACGGAAATCAGGATAGACCTAAAAATGATTTCCATATTGCCCGATATATATATACATATTGCGTGTATATATATATATATATATATATATATAAAATACATAAAAAATATCGAAGAATTTTGTGATCTTGAAATTTCAAGACAAGTATGACCCCTGGACTTACTTCATGATGATGTAAGATGGCTCTCAAAAGGATATTGCTTTTAACCCTTTTATCCCGAATTGTCCAACCTGGCGCCCTCGGAACACCAGAAAAATTTTATAGAAAGTTTTGCCTCATCAAATCTCCGAATATCTGCGATTAAATAAGGTCTTGATTTCTGTAATAATTTTCTGGTATCCCGCAGGTGCCGGGTTGGACAGCCTTGCTTTAACTCTTTGAGCTCTGGGGGGGGTGAATTTCTTCAAAATGTCACATTGACACCAGTATTTTATAAACAAATGATTCGAATTGGTAAATTTAGTTTAAATTTCGATGTTAATGTGACATTTGGAGATTTAAATTAAGTGGTAGAAATCACCTAACAGAGTTCAAAGAGTTAATCTCTGATGGGGAATTTCTTCAAAATACTCTTTTGCGACAGTATTTTCGAAACAAAAAATTCGGTTTATCGCATGTACGAAAAATTGCATTAATTTATTTTCAAATAAATTTGGTTGAATATTCCGGTGACATTTGGAGATTAAAATTAAGTGGGAAGAAATTTACCCACCAGATCTCAAAGAAAATTAAAATCGTTTTATTTTTGTGCATTTTAGCTTTCTATTACATGTTTTATACTTTCATTTGCTGTTTTTCTGAGTCACTTCCTCTAATAATTATATTTTAATAAGTTTTTAAAAAATCTTTGTACTTCAGCTGCTATTCCATTTCGGTTTTCATGAATGATGTATTCATTGGAAAGTTGTTTAAAAAATATAATGTCCTTTTAGGCTTTTTCCTTCTGAATAAGAAAGCTTTTTTAGGTGCGCTCTTAATTACATAAATACGTAGCACCTATAGTCGCCGTTCAATCCGTCCGTCTGTTCGCATATAACAGAGCAAAAACTACCCAACCGAATCGTTTGAAATTTAACCCTTTGAGCTCCGGTAGTCAAATTTCTTCAAAATTCCAAATGTCACTTTGGCACCAGTATTTTGCAAAGAAAAAAACCGGTTAACGATATATACGAAAAAATGCATTAAACCTTTCACAAGTAAGTTTGGTTGAATTTTCTCGTGCCGTTGTGACATTTCGGAATTAAAATAATGTGGTAGAAAATTCTACCATCAGAGCTCAAAGGGTTAAAGGATATAATTGTTGCATAATTTTGTCCAGTCATTTCAAACTTTATGAAACTGGGATGTATAGTTTAATTACAGGAACAATCAAAAGCACTCCGTTACACTATGGTCAATGGGAAAAAAGTTTCACGTACATTTTAATTATGTTATACTCATTCGAACATAATATATTTGATATGTATCTATGAAGTATATACTAAAAAATGCATTCTGCACAATCCGTGGTGCAAAGAACATTTGTTATTAATTTACAGGTCCACACAAAAGTATTCTATTTCATAATAGAATAGGGGGAAACTCTATTTGGGGCGCGTTTTAGTTATATTAAACTGTTTCATATTTGATAATATTGATATACATTGCTAAGGTGTACTACAAGTTACTTTTTGTATAATAGAAAGCAAATAGAATTTACAGGGATACACAAAAGATTTCGGCCATTATACTGTATCCAATGTACTGTATACTGTTGCATCAAGATATGAATATTTTAAAAACTTTGTTATAATACGAACGCACTTCATTTGCTACATTTGACGGTCAATTTCCAACTTGTTTTAAATAGTAACAGTTATGTTTAAGACGGTAGTTTTAGAGGCGTTTATGTGGAGCATTGTCAAAATAATGTTGAGAAACGCCAATCTAGTAAGCTGTATAATTTATGAGTATATGTAAATGTTTATTGAATTTAAAATTTATTAGTCTTGTACTTAATAATCATTGGATTTCTGCCTATATGCATAATAATCCTGAAAAATAAAATATTACCAACAACGTAATAATATTTTTATCTCCAGAAATTTTCTCAAACGTGTTCGTATACGCATGCATTAAGGGTGATTGTAGGGAATTCTTTATGTGCACTTAGCGCTATGTCTGCTTTATGTTTAGAGCTCAGCCGCAAATATGTTTTCACCAGTATCTTCCTAAAGATCTAATGGATGAAACCTTTACCATTTAGTCCGTATAAGTTGGAACAGGCAAACGTTTCCATTATTCAGTTTAGACAAACTCTCTATCATTGCTCTATACCGATTCAACTTTCAAACGAGAACGTGTTGAGTGTCTCGTCACGATACAAATTCTACTTCGAAAATTATCTTTCTTAAGTTAGGTCGAAGTGCGTGTGTGGCGTGTTTGGTAATTGTTTCGGGTACAGGTGGCGAACTTAAGTATGCTGGTGTAAATCGCTTGAAGAAGCAAGTTGAATAGAAGCTTGAAGACATTAGCTTCACTTAAGACTGGTTTGGCAGCTACCATGTAATCTTAATGCATTTGTTGCTGAGCAATGGTAAAATGAAATCGTAAGACAGTGCCTTAACCTGCTGTTTTATAGTCTACAGATATCTAGCTTTTCATAAGGGGACAAATCTTAATGTTTTGTTTTCCTCATTGAGTTCAATTTTATCTATCAGACATTCCCAAATGTACATTATTGAATGCATGATTGTGTTGCAGCGGTATCACAGTTGCGCTAAAAACGATAACCTGCTGGAAAGTACTTCTTTGATGAGACAAAACGGAATTAAAATGAGAAATTATTTTAGATTCTTTTTAAACCTCAATGAGAAAAGATAGATTTTCAAGATAAAATATCATTAGAAAATCACCGAGATGGTGTTCACTTAACATTAACACAGCTAGATGACCACCTCTTTAGATAGTAGCGAAGGCATATTAAAAGAAAGAAACAAATGGATATAACTCTTTATCTTAAAAGTATAGATAATAAAGAATGTAATAAATGCGCTAAATAAGACCATACAAAATTTTTAAGATATGAAAATGCTCTTCCTTTTAAAATCTTAATACAAATATTATAGCGCTGTGAATGGAAATAGCCAAGCTCTGTCATGCAAAAATCTAATTTCAAATATTTTCAACGAAATATCGATTTGCATGCCTAATAAACCTATGTTATATGTATGTGGTTTACCTTAGAAATCTATGCTAAAAATCGAATTTAAATTAAAAAAACAAGCTTCTAATCGATCGGTTTTTTTTACACTTATAGGTAGGGCGCGAAAATCAGGGCGCCAGCAGGCAGCCTCGAGCCACTAAATTTATTTCGTTACTTTTCGTCCAATATTTCGTGTAACGTTCTTTCAAGAATTCTATTAAATTTTAACCTAAGAAATCTTTAAATTTTAGTGGTGAGAGGCTTGCGTCTAGATTTTTGCACACCCGGGTTATAATTATGAAGATTTTAAAACAGTTACGTGATTAAAACTATAAGTGCCATGGTGGAGTTTGGTAATAAAAATTAAGTGGGACATATATATCCTACCATTTTTCAAGATGTTAAATGAAATCACAAAAGTTCAAAAAATAATCTGTTTTAGACATATTTTGTCTTGGCCGTTATGTCACCTAGTATAAATTTATTATATTCTTTTCATCTTGACCAAAAATGTTTCCGAATAAGATAGTATTCCACTATAGACAGGACAAGTTTTCACAAGTTTTACTGGATTAAAAAATTCAGAAAAAAACCTAGCATAAATACAATGTTCTTAAAATTTATTTTTTGTTTGGAAAATGATAAAATTTTTCTAACGTTTGTTGTCAGAATGAGAATACAAATAGGGTAAAAAGTGTTTCAAAAAGACACTGCTTTTGCTGAAGTTTAGAAACTATGAAAGTTTCCAATATGTGCAGGATCTTTCTGCAGTAACCGAACACTTTATAGGACCGTAATGTCCTCGAAAAAATAAGGACTAAGAATGAAACTTGCTGTAAAGCTAAACCCCACACACACACACAGTGATTTTTGGAGAGTGGATGGGTATTTCATGAATAACATTTAGTGGCTCCAAATCCTATCTTCTGTAGTTTTCTGTAAGGTTTGTCCTATTCATGGGAAAATAGGATTCATTTTCCCATAAAATCATTCATGAGAAGGTATCACCCACCTTCATTCGTGGTAAAAACCTTAGAGCAAAATTCAATCTCAGCTACGAGTCACCTGGTAATAGTTGCTGATAAAAGCCAATTTTATATCAGGGTTCGCACAGTTCTACCACTAAATTTTAAGATTTTTTTTAAGTGTTTCACTGCAGAACACTATTGTAAAATCCATGAATGAGGGTTGGGATTGCAAATTCTGTGCTTTAAAAAATAAATGTAAACTTTCTTATTTTTAATAGGGGTGACAGAGTCCTTACAAAATATAAGGAGTGTGCGAACCATGTATATGGATAAAATTGGATTACTTATGTTTTTTCTAACATTAGCATATGAAATATTCAACTTTCGACCTACACCACGTGTTTTTAGAAATGAACGCTTCTTGATTTTGTTGTTGGTCACAACGGTTTTTTGCACCTACAGCCCGTGGCGCCATCTGTTGGCGGTTATTGCAACTATTTTTATTAATATTATCTCATTCTTCTTCATCTTTCTCGAATAGTATGTGCAGCTATTTCGATTTCATTCGTGTTATTTCTTCAAGTTACAAACAGATCAGAATAGAGACGATTGTTTTATAACCACCCGGTATATGTACAATTTAGCTGCCAACTTTAATGTTGTTTTCCTACCACTAAAACTTGTTGCCCTTTAAGTATGGAAAAATTTACAATTAAATTTTAGTGGTCGGAAAAAAGCATAAAATTTGGCATCTATATGATTGCACGTGTATATATATTAGTCGCCTCCAAAAACTACTTCCGGTTTTTTTTCGTTTTTTTTTCGCAAAAGATAAACCATGGAAATTTTGATAAAGGCAATATTTTATTGAAGAACACTTGCGCCAATCTGTTTTTACAAACTCTTATCTCTCCGGTAATCTAATAACACCTTCTTTCCAAAACTTTTTTGGTTTGGTCGCAAAATACTTACCAAGGGGATTTTTTTTAATCTCATTCAAAGAGTTTATTCTTTTCTTGAACAGAATTTTTGAGAGAAAGATACAAATAGTAGTCAAACAGAGCAATATCTGGAGAGTAAGTGGAATGAATCAGAATGTCTCAATCTGATGCCAGGAGTTTATTTGTCAGTCAAAGATACATGTGGAATGAATTTGTCATAATGGAATATAATACATCATTTGTTTGCTTGTTGGGTGCTTCATGGCTATTCCTGCCTTCAGTTTGTCAAATTGCCAGTAGTAATTTTCAGTAATAATTTTCTGATTAGGTGGAAGTAGCTCTTAAGATTCAATTTCACCAAATAAAGACCAAAACATTCTTCTCTGAGAGTCCGGCTTTAGCGACAATAATGGGACATTTATCACGACAATTGCATTCCTGGTTGTTATAAAGTATTCCGTTGTGTTCTACGGGAACCAACCTTTTGATATTGAAAATGCGATCGACGAAGTTACTCGCTTACAGGCAGGGTTGGCAAGTTTCTTCCGCAGTGGAAAAAACCGGCCGGAAGAAATGGAAGAAACTGTTTTTCTTTAAGAATTTCAATTTTGTAAGATATAATAAATATCTTCTTCCTATAATCTAATCTAAATTAATTTCACTGGACCAAAGCAAATTTAATTAAGTATATATGCTAAAATTAATCAGTTTTTTAACCAAGATCGCACACAACACTTATCTAGAGATCTTCAACCATTGGCTAAATGAAAAGAAATTTTATCCAAAATACACAAAATCAGTTAAACATTATCCATTTCAATTTAACCAACATAATTTTTTATTATTTAAATTTCTGAAACTAGTAATAACTATAAATAGTAGAGATTCTTTACTAATAGTAGAATGAAACCTATTTAAATAAGAGCTTTATATTTACATCAATTTTATTAATGTAAATAATGTATAATAATTATTATATTAAATAGAGATCAATCAAAAATACAGTTTCATTTTCGGCCCAAAATCTGAGTTTTGCCATAATGTGGGCAAAAATTAGGCTAGATCGAAACACTTAGTATTCCAAAAATCTTGTTTCTTCCTTAGGACACTTTCAATATTAGTTATTGATTTGAACTGTATCAGCTCAAATGAATGTATTGCAATGAACTTCATTGTTTATAAGTCATGATTTATCAATCTTCTCATAAAAAAAATTTAGTTTAAACTGCATTAGACTTCAAATATTCTTTGAGAAAGTTCTAGAGTAACAATTGATCATTTAAAAAAAATCATTATAGAAGAAAAATCAAGATGTATATACTTAAAACTAAAATATTTTTTTATTAAATGAAATTTGTATAGTTAGAAGACCTTTCTGTGTTGTGGATAAATTATGTATTATTGCATATGAAAATAAAATTTTTCGATTATTAACAGTTTTACATAATTAATAAATACTATACATGTAATTAATTTCAACTATGTATTTATGTATGTATTCATTAGTTTAAAACATACAATTTAATTAAAATTTTTTTTGGATGTTATCATTTTCAACCGAAAAATAGGAAGGTCACCTAAATTTGGTTTTGGCCTTAAAAACCTGTTAAAATCCTCAGTATTAAAAAGAGTCATTAAAATCTTTATTTTTCTTGATATGATGCAACATAGTATAGCAAAAAAGTTTTTTAGCAGTAGAATGTTGCAATTAATTTTTGAACTTAATTTTTTTTTCAAGTCCTACACTTCAGGATATCTAAAAAGCATTTTGAGATACCCATAGATGTTTTTGGAACACTAATCTTTTAAAATCAGCATTGAAATATTCATGCTAAATGAAAAATATAAGAAATTACAAATTTATTTATTTACTGTGTTCCATAGTTTAAAATAATGTACATTTATATGAAAACATATTTTTATATGAAAAAAAAAAACAATTTGTAGGTACCGTAATTTCGGGTGTATAAGCCGCGGGTCAAACAATTCTTTTTCGACCCAGAATTTTTTAAGAAATAAATGTAACTACTTAGATCGCCGTAAATATTTGTCTTCAATCACTAAATAAGATTTCTGGGTCCAAAAAGAATTGTTTGAGCCGCGGCTTATACACCCGAAATTACGGTAGTTTCTTTTTTCTTTTTTTATAAATGGAGCAATTAATAAAAAAACCGATTCCATAATAAAAAAAAATCCCAACCTCTACAGTAGTAAAAATCCATCACCTGAAAATGTCTGCTGAACCTGAAGTTTGTTATTAAAAAATAACTTATCTTTGCAAAAATAATATTTTAAATAATTACATTTTCCAATTTAGATTTCATTTTCATGTAATTATACTGTAATTCTTTTACATAGTTAATATACTATAACTTTGAGCATTTGTTTTGGTTTCTGGGGGTTTCTTCCATTTCTTCCAGTTTCTTCCGGTTTTTTCCAGTTTCTTCCACTGTCCTGGAAGAATTAGGTTTCTTCCGGAAGAAACCCAACCCTGCTTACAGGTCATGGACAGGTCGGCCACTAGCAAATATTTTTATATTCTATTCGCTCCAACATTTTTTAAAAACACATTTTGTAACCTTTTTTTTTTTTTTTTTTTTTTTCAAATGTTATCAAAGTGTGAGTAAAAGATTTCTATTTTCAGAAAGTGGTGCTAATTGAATTAAAAAATATCACGTGAATTACAAAAGAAACTTTTGGGAAAATCTTTGACTGGATAAAGCAAACTCCTTGCGTTCGATTGAACGCACTCTTCCTGCTCTTCGGATATTGCTCTATCCGATTACTATTTGCTTTTTTTCTCTCAAAAATTCTCTTCACAAAAAAAAAAAAAAAAAAAAAAAAAATAACTGTTAAGAAATCATCCCTGTAAGTATTTTGGTGCCGAGACAAAAAATTTTTGGAAAGAAGACATTATAAGATTCCTGGAAATGTAGAAGAAGGTTCGCAGAACACAATAGCACAGATTTTCTTCAATAAAATCTCGCCGTTTTCGAAATTTAGTTGGGTTAAAAAACGGAAAAAACTTTTGTAACAATCAAATATATGTATTTTTGTGTGTACGTATGTATGTACATATAAGAAATTTCGTGAATGGTCCAGTGACCTATTCTGCCATTAGCGGTGTTATTGATCAAACATTTCGGAATTTCATTCTTCCATATAGTGAGTGCTTATAGCTTCGTGTGAGTTTAAGCTCCCTCTTAACCTGTATCATCTGAACAATCTACTCTTACATTCAGTTCATAAAATGATGATATGTTTCACTGACATCAGAATTTACAAACGAATATGTTAGAAAATAAAAACTTGTTTTCTTAAACGTTCATTGAAAAAGGGAATTTTTGTTAACCCTTTCTGGCACGGGCGAATTCTGTTAGTAAAATGAGAAATTATCGTCAGACACCGGAATTTAGAAACAACTTCTTGAGAAATTAAGAACCCCCTTAATTTAACCCCTTCGCGACGAGAGCATTTTACGAAATTTTTAATGCTTTGTCACCGGTTTTTAAGAATAGAAATTTGTGCCTTTTTAAAGCGTGAAAATGCTCCGATAGAATAAAGCAAATTTTACCGTAAAATTTTACTGGTAGGGATAAACAAGGATTCTTAAGCCTTTTTGTGGCACGTATACGTGTCGCTCGTCCCCAAGGGGTTAAGCTTTCACTGTAAAAGCAAAATTTTATTAAAATAATATTTGTGCATATGCAAGTTTGGAACTAAAATTAAGTATGCCGGACTGGTCACAATGTGCCGGAAAGGGTTAAATATACTTCGTGGCGTTTGCCATCTTGAAATTAAAATTATGTGATTCCGTCATGTGACCACCGCCCTTGAAAGATGTAATGATTTGTAATTTTATCAAATCCATCAAAAATATAGTATTTTATTTAATCCCTTGCGTCGCGGGGGTATATTTATGAAAGCCACTTAATTTTAATTTTCAAAAGCCACAACGGCACCGGAAATGGGTAAAAAAAATTTAAGGCTTATTGAATGCGCGAAATATAGCTTTTTATAATTTACAAATAAAGTCGTTTTCGAATTCCGGTGCCAGTCATTAATTTCAACACTTAACCCCTTGAGGGGGGGGGGGAAGCATTAACGTCTCTGTAATATTGA
Source organism: Maratus speculifer (assembly GCA_964019185.1). Lineage (NCBI taxonomy): Eukaryota > Metazoa > Arthropoda > Arachnida > Araneae > Salticidae > Maratus > Maratus speculifer. The sequence goes on from OZ025293.1 coordinate 53,495,394, forward strand.
ATTCTCACCGGAAAAATCGAAAAATTTTGTTTTAAAATAAGAAAAGGCAATTTTTCAACATTTTGCCGCCAAAGTTAAAAAATATAAAATTTCATTAATTATAAATAGAATTTTTCTTGTACGTCCATTAAAACATTTCAAAATTATGCATTAAAATATTTAATTGCTATAAAGGACGTCAAATACTAATGAAAACATTAAAAGATCTTAATAATTTTTACATGTTTCGATTGAATTTACTCAATCATCATCTGAAAAACAAAATACAAATAAACACAAAGATGGAAAATGACAATAAATTATTACAAATTTATAATAGTTTATTGTCATTTTCCATCTTTGTGTTTATTTGTATTTTGTCTTTCTGATGATGATTGAGTAAATTCAATCGAAACATGTAAAAATTATTAAGATCTTTTAATGTTTTTATTAGTATTTGACGTCCTTTATAGCAATTAAATATTTTAATGCATATTTTTGAAATATAAAATTTCGTTAAAAATTACTGGTTTAAAATAGGTGAGATAATATATCCCAGCGCCCCTCAAGGGATTAAGCAATGAATTTACCCTGAGCCGCAAAGGGTTCATTGAAACATTAAAAGTTTCTTCTTGCAGAGTTTTCAAGCTCCTGATTTTTGTACGATAATATTATCTTAGAAAAAAAATCTGGTTACGTTAAATCGCCAAAATGTTCCAATTAAGTAAAACAACATTTTCTGTATTAAAATGCTGGTATCTAAAAAAAGCCGAAGTCTTGCCAGGTCTGTTCTTGGAAATTAAGAGTGTAACCACAATAATATTTCTTTTAAAACAAAAAAGTATTCGAAATGCATTATTATCTATGGATGACTTTTTTTTAAAATTGGTGCTTGTCGTGGTTATTATTTGTTCATAGCAACAGGAAACTTTTAATTGGATATTCAGATGGAATGCAAAGAATTTTCTCTTGGGTAAATAATAATATGAGAAAAGCATTGTAACTTAGGCTCACATAGAACATATCAAATATTTACAAATGTGCACTCAAATCATTCGTTCATTTGCTCATTTACTTTAGATAAGTTGCAGTGTATGATTGAAATAGATTGTAATTAGAAACAATGGAAACTAACTGAATTTAATATAATCTGTAGATTGTACTGTAGTACTACTAGAAAATCTCTAGGCAGCTGGGATTCCATAAACTTTTCTAGTAACCAATACAGCTTTTTCTCAAGTAACACTACTGCATTAAACTTAGTAAACAGCACAAATACTTTCTTAGTGAGCGTACTAAGAAATCATTAGTAGACATTACAGGTGCTTTTTTTTGTTGAAATACTAAGAAATGATTAGGAGTATTACAGATACTTCTCTTGTATCTTCACTAAAAAATTCTTAGTAGCCGTTACAGGTCCTTTTTAAGTATGTTTACCAATAAATGGCTAGTAGTTTTATAGATACTTCTCTTATATCTTTACTAAGAAATTCTTAGTAGTCATTACAGGTATTTATTTAGTATATGGTTAGTAATATTACTAACCATTTCTTAGTGAAGGTACAAGAGAAGTATCTGTAATACTATTAATGATTTCTTAGTATGTTCTCTTAGGATATCTGTGTGCTGATTACTAAGTTTAATGCAGTAGTGTTACTTAAGAAGAAACTGTATAGGTTACTAGAAAAGTTTATGGAATCCCAGTTGCCTAGAAATTTCCTAGTAGTACTACAGATGTTTATTAAGAAATGGTTACTACTATTATAGATACTTCTTTTGTATCTTAACTAAGAAATTGTTAGCAGCAGTTACAGGTCTTTTTTAGCATGTATATTATGAAACCTTTAATAGAATTACAAAAACTTTTGTACAATTTTCATATTACAGCATTTATAAGAAATCATATGTATTGCTTCTAAGAAACTGTAGTAATGTTACAGCTACTTTTCTCATAATTTACACTAGAATTTTAAAGAGGTAAGCTAATACCAGTTTGGAAAATTTGAAAAAATATATATATATCTAATAATTATTAAGCCAAATACTCTGCAACAATTTTCTGTATGTCTTTCATATTTTATGCTACAAAATTTGCTAAATAATTTCAACTTTTCTTTTTTTCTTTAAATATAGAGGCACCCTTTAATTTAACTTCTATTTTTTTTTCCTGTTAAATTTTCAATATAAAGAATTAAATCTATAATAAGTGCATCTATATTTAGTATACAAATATTTTAATGTTAATTATATTTAAACTAAATTAGGTTTGTAGAATATAATATTAAAGAAATATTTCACTTACTATATTCCATATTCTTTTTAACTGCTCTAAGTAGCATTTGCAATGTAACTGCATATTCATTATTTTTTTTAAATAATCGATTACCACTACTCTGCCCTTGTAAATTCCGTAACACTTTTTAGTTATTTATAATTTAATGGTTGTTTATATATAAATGTTTGTAATAAATACATATTTCACAAATAATTTTCTTTGATTTAAATATGTATCTTGTTTTATTATCTTTTTAGTAAACTATACTTATATTTTTAGTAATTTCTTTAAAAAAGGATTTTCGCACAGAAATAGAAATAAAAACACAAATGCAGAAAAAAGTTCTACCCACCGCCCCATATTTCATTTCAAACAGCATTCTTTTATAATATGTAGACTTGAAATGTAATTTTCCTTTTGATATTGTCTTTATTTTTTTTATTTTTTTTTTGGACTTAAGTTTACAATTCCTGTCAAAAACCTCATTTCTAAGAAATCACTACTGCATATACTTAGATATTAGCTTCAAATAATAATTTTACTTGGTGCAAAATTACTTAAATTATTTTAAATTTCTGCAATAAATTAGTTTTTTTTTTTTTTTTTTTTTTTTCAAATTAAAATCAATGCTATATGTTAGTGTTCACTCCAGAAACAAAAAGGGCATGGTGCTATTCACTAAAAAAGGCACTATTGCAGCAGAAAAAGGCACTTTTGAAAAAAAAAATTATTGCTTTTGGAAGAAGGGGGAAAAAAAGGTAGGAAAATGTGTAATTTTGAAGTATGATAAATCAAGTAACATTAATTTCAAATGATTTTATAATATAAAAATAAAAAATACAATTAAATTAAAACATGATTGAATAGTTTCATGTTCTTATTCATAAAGAAATGAGAAAAAAAGGGGGGGGCACACAAATTTAGAAATACATGTATACAGAAATATTTTATTTAAAATCTTGGGTAAAACTAGTGGTGCATTTTGTAAATTTGAAAAAGGGCAGAATGATGCGCTCTTCAAAAATGGTCTAGACTGAGAGCAAAGCTGACACATATAGGCAGTGGCAAGAATTCATTTCTCTTCTTCTTCTAACCATAAACAGGGATGAGATTGACAAAAAAGTAAAAAATCTGAAATGTGCACGAACGACATATAGCAATAATGTTTATGAATTTCCAGCGGAATAAATATTATAATTGCTATTGAAATTTATATATTACATACAATTTAGCTTTAAGCAAATTAAAAAGAAACTTAGGTAGAATTAGGCAGAAATTATTTACTTACTGCAGTGAAAAGTCTATTTTACCAAGATACAGAACACTAATAAAACAAGTGACATGAATTATTTCTTAAAAAATTGAAAGGTCTGAATTTCAGACTAAAGTCTGAAGAATCTCATCCCTGCATAAAATAAAGCTAACAATGCACTAAATTATTTGAAAACTATTTCAAATTATTGATTTTTCAAGATTTTTAAAATAATTTTCTAGCACAACTCTTTAAAAACAAATTAAAATGCTTACTCTATTAGACTTATTTTAAAAAAACAGGGCTACCACAGTGAAGCAATTTTCTAAATTTTGATTATGTTCTTATGTTCTAGAATTTTTTTTTTTTTTTTGAACAATAATAATATACAATTATTTTTAAATAGTGGTAATTGAAAAAAAAATAGTTGTCAATGTCTGCCCATCATTAGCTGAAATAAAAAGTCACATATACAATAAAAAAGCAACACAATTCAGTTGGTTTGCAATATACTCTTCATTTATTGAAAGTACAAATTATATATATTAAAAGGTATATATGACTAATATTCAATAACAATACGTTTTACAAAGTTTTCTGCAGACAGTGTTCGGAGGCTGCTAAACATTGCCAGTTCTTTGGGGAAAGGAAGTAGTCACTTTACTTATCAATACATTTAATGCATCAAAATCCGCAATCTTGGTATACTTTGTATGAAGGTAACAATAAAATGGGAATTGCTCCAAACATCAGAATCTTTCCACCCGTTTTGATAATGAAAGAATGAAATTTTTCAGAGATAAAATTGATACTAGTGCAAACACAAGATAATTAATTACACTGAAGTATGCAAAAACATAATAAACAAAATAATGAAATTGAAACTGTCTTACTTCTTTTTCTGCTGCTCGAACAAAGAAAAAAAAATTATTTTGGCATAATATAAATTTCAGGTTTTATGAGCTTAATAATGTAAAATTTTTCAATTAGTATGCGTTCTGCAAATCTGACAGAAATTTAAAAAAAATGTTTGAAATCTGATTTTGCAGACTCTTAGAAAAAGGAGAAATTTATACTGTGAAAATTAACTTCTGGTATAACTAGAAATAATTTTGGAGAGGAGGGAGGGATTTAGGTATTAAAATTATTTTTACTACAAAGCATGGATGCAACTTTGAAATTTGGCTAAGACTGAAATTATTCTGAATCCCTCCCACCTACCCCCCAATGAATGCACACACATACACTTGCTTCGATGCATCACTTAAACAAAATTCAACATGTTGAAAATTATACGCGGTAAAATACCGGGTGATCCAGAAGTCCCGGGACTTTTGAAATGCTAATAATTAGAAAACCATAAACAATAGAAGTATGCGGTTTTCATAGAAATGCTGAGAAACTTGTGGGATTTGTTTTTTCGATGAAAAAAACATATTATGTTAGTTGCACTTTTTGACAGCAGGTGGCGCTAAAATTGATAGTATTGTTTTTATAGTATGATACAGCTCATTTAAAAGAACGAATTAGTGTCCAAGGATTACAAAGTTTAATCATGACGCTCATGGCTTATAAGTACCGCCGTGAGCCGATGCAAAACAGCGTGCACAGTATCCTCAGAGCGGAAAGAAATTTCAGTTCATCGTGATATCACAAGTTTACTGCGCTCACCATGAACTGGTGATTTCTACAGAGTATTGGCATAGAATCCTACCTAATTTACGATTGTAACAGACATTTGGGATCTCTTGTTTCTATTACGATCTTCCAATGAGCCTTTTTCTCAAACCTTGCTTACCATAGCATTTCACATTTGCAATGGCCATCGATTCTTTTGCAGTTTTAACTTGACATATTGTACGATATGAAAACAACGCGACATGCAAAGATGTGTCTAAACATAGTCTAGACAATGTCTGAACACTGCTGTTGCTCATGAAATTTTATATCAAATTTCCCTTACAATGCAATTTCATTTACCTTACAAAAAATGTTTGAACATAAACCATCCTTAAAACGAAATCTCATCACTATCATAGAAAAGAAGTTTCGCAATGAACTCATGTGTCTATAGGGGATTTCAACGAATGGCAGCAGTCACGTGATTTTCATGTTTTTCTCCAAAAGTGACGTCATCACCTCTAATGAAGCGGAAGATTCGGCGTTTTTCTTGGCGATTTTCTGGCAACCTCGTATATTTTTGTTGACATATTATAGATGTAAACAACAAATTATTATCACAAGTTACATGAAACATCACATACTATAATGTATTTCAGAATAATAATTAAATCAACGTGAAAAATTATGATTATCAATATTTAAAAAATATATAGTAGATAAAAAAGTTTCATAAGCAGCTGTAATAAAAAAAATTGTTTTATTGCTCTACTTATTTACTTTGGAGTAAAGAAAATTTATAATTACAAAAAATATAACGATTGATTGACATATTGCGATCGGAAAATTGCATATTTATTTAATGTTTCACTTTTAACGCTTATTGTATATTCATCTATTTATATATAAATATTATTTATATAAAATCGTATTTTAATATACCAGGCTGTAATTCGAACTAAAACGCTCCTTTTTTTAAAGATAAAATTGTATTTTAATATACTAGGCTGTAATTCCGAATCAGAACGCTTTTTCTTTTATTAACAAAAGCATGAAGGATTCGTTGTATAGATGTCATCACAACCTATTTGTGAATTTTACTTCCTTTTTAATTTCGCTTTTCTATTGAATTTTTTTCCGCATTATTATATTTAAAATTTCTGTTATTTCTTTATATTTCTGAATTAGTATTTATTAAATTTGAAAATAAACCAAATGCTAGAGTAAGATCAATGATATTGAGAAATTCAACATATTCATATTTTAATATTCATGTCAATAAAATGCCAGCATTTTAGAATTCCCTCTATAGCATTTATCACTATTCTAAAGAATTCAGCATTCTTTTAATATTAGCCTGAACAAATTGAATCTGTGCCGTAGATATTTTTCTTAAAATAAATTTGATGGTACAGTTTAAACACTAAAAAATTTTGACAGATTTCACTCAGCAAATATAATTATATAGTATTTCTTTGACCAAAGCCATGAAATTTCTGATGTAATGCTAGGGCTGTCTCAAAAAATCCTGCATCAATGATCAAGAAGGAATACCACAGTCCCAATAAAAAGAATATCATAACCATAACATTATACATAATAAAATTAATAAAGCAGACCTTTTAAAAAAATCCTTAGGAGTTCCTACTTATCATTTTTTACTGTATTTTATTAATATTAGAACAGTTCCTTGTGAAAAACTACATTTTTTTATTAGTTAGCCACAGTTTATATATTGACAAACAATGTTCTTGCCATAATCATTATATTGCATTCATCTCATTTAAAATATAAATCTTTTATTATTTCATTCAAATAAAGAGGAAGAAAAACAGAAAATAATAAGGCAAACCAAGGCATTTTATTTCAATATTAAAGCATTATTTTTATCTACATCACAAAAAATAAACACTGCATTGGCGAGGTAAAAAATACTATTGAAATGATTTGCTCTCAGTTAACATAAAAGTACTTAAAGAAAAGGTTATTATTAAGTTGAATTTACTTTTATGAAATGTGAATTGAAGTTTATATACACAGTACCTTTTATTCTCAGTACGGAGTTAAATTCCTTATACATAGATAAAGATAAGATAAAAAAAAATAAAAGAGTTATACAGAATAGCAATATTTGGCTTCATATCGCTTTGAATTTTTGGGGTTTATCCAATCATACTTTTCTAGTACATACAGCTATAACGAATCATACTTTCCATAGTTTTTTACAAAGTCTTATTATTCTTTCAGCAATGATTTTCTTTTAATAATACAGTTAGCTCCTTCACAATGTTTAATTTTTAATCTTTAACCACCGATATTTCAAAACAGAAATTTTCTGTACATAAATAGTGATAATATTCCAATTAAATAAGGTAAACTTTACAATAAAAAATAACTGGTGAGAATAATGAAGGATTCTGAGAATTTTAAATACCACATATATCAGTTGCTTGTCCCCAAGGGTTAATAATACATATGTTTATTGTACAGAACGCTCTGAGTGTGAGTAATACTTGCACTTGACTGTTATTTTCTCTTACATGGTAGTTATTAAATGAGAAAGTAAAATGATTGTGAATGTACAAAAAAAGGATATATGTACGTGTCAACGGCAGATCCAAAAGGGAGGTCACGGGCAGGCTCAGACTGGCACGCCAGCCGGTTCACCATTGTCTCAAGAAAACTTTGCACGCCTAAATTCTTAAGCTGCTCAAATATTCTTTTTCTTGTTGAACATATGTATTCTGACTAGTGCTCTAATTTTTGAGAATTTATTAAGCGAATAATCCTCAATCAACAGACAAGCAGCACAAGAGAAGTTTTTTTCCCCCCATAACAAAAAAATTTAAAAATAGATCGAAACAATTTTAGAATAGGAAACCAAAGTAATCATCAAGAGAGAAAAAATGCACTCAAGAAAAATTTTAATAGCCATGGCACCCTGGGTTAGATTTTCACCAAATAATTTACAAATTATCAATACTTTAGGTCTTGATACCTTGTTTCTTCCTCTCCCTTTAAAGTCGGACCTTGAATGCACCTATAATTAAAACCGTGCTTTATGAAAATAATTTGAGAAAAGAAAGACAAAAATATCAGATGGTAAAAAACATTTTGTTGTTGATTTGAAAACATGATCTTTGATAACGAGGAATCTAAACATGTTGACACTTTTGGACTCTGCAAGCTTTGGAATGAAACAGCGAGTGATTTTTTTTTAATTCACAAAATCTACAACATAATTTTCGGTTAGTAATATTCGCTCCATTTAATGACAAACTTTCCATGGTTAAATAACTATATGGAAATTCTAGTATGTATTTCAAATTTAAAAATGTTAAATTTAATCATGGAAAGATCTATTATTAAATAAAATGATGATTATATTGAAAAATTGTAATAGGTTTTTTAAATAATAATAAAATACGCTGGACACAAAATCCTGCAACCTCGAGGAATAAAATTCGTACATTTCTCTTAATTATCGAAATTTAAATATTTCCCTTGAACTCTAATTATCAAGGCTGATTGTGGGCTCATGAAAAAATACCTGAAATTTTAGCGAGGAAACGTTTCTGTATGGGAACAAGGGGGGAAAGACAACATATTTATAACAGGAAGGCCAAATTACATAATATATAAACTTTAATTATGTTTAGCAATCATATGAAATTGATATTTTATTTTAAGAATTGAACTATCATAAAAATTGGAATTTTGGTACTGTAAATTTACAAAATACCTGAATTCAGGTATATAACCTGAACACAATCCCCCCTAAATTATCATAAGAATTTTGCAAATCATGGGAAGAGTGTTCTGTAAATTATTTTAGTGTAGTAAAGTTAATCTTTATTAGACCATTTCTTTTTGTATAAATTTTGGGTACTTACGTATTAATGCCACCGCAGCTACAGATTTGATGGTTTTGAAGTATCGCCAATCTACACCTAAAATTTTTGCGACAAATCATAAAATAAAACACTTTCAAAATTCAAAACATATTATTTAAAAACAAAGCAGTTAGTCGGATTTCGATGGAAAATGGCCCGATATAGAGTTTAACTCCTGTATTATCGCTTCTGAAAAAAAATAAAATTGCATGTTGATCTGTTTTTGTGCAAAACAGGCATCAAAAACCAGCAAACAACAAGGCAACAAGAAATCCAAACGATAACTGTGTGCGCGTGCAAACAACATTTGATGGTTTTTAAGTATCGCCAATCTACACCTAAAATTTTTGTAACAAATCATAAAATAAAACACTTTCAAAATTCAAAACACATTATTTAAAAAAAAGCAGTTAGTCAGATTTCGGTGGAAAATGGCCCAATATAGAGTTTAACTCCTGTATTATCGCTCCTGAAAAAAAAAAAAAAAATTGCATCTTGATCTGTTTTTGTGCAAAACAGGCATCAAAAACCAGCAAACAACAAGGCAACAAGAAATCCAAACGATAACTGTGTGCACGTGCAAACGAGATTGCTCTTTATTGGCGCATCAGTGCAATTTATGCTGCGAACGCCACCGCAGCATAAATTGAGCTGTACCAAATTTTGTAATAGTGAAACATAAATTTAGCATTTTGTATATAGATAAAGTCATGATTTAAGGCAAGAACAAAATGCCTCTTGCTACAAAATATCTGACTCGCAAAAGTAATTACTGTCAGATTGTAGCAAAAGTTAAATTTATCTCATGTTTAACTGACTGATAAACAATTCTTATTAAGTTAAAAAAAATACTTTAATATATATGATGTAATTTTTAAAAAAGGTTGAACTTTTTGCAGCATTGCAAAAACTCTATTTCACGCGTAGCAAAAAAAAAAAAAAAAAAAAAAAAAATTCTTAGTTTTCAGTTACCAATTTCCAGAGCATCAATGGTGATAAGTGGAATGAAAGGGGTTATTCTGAACTAATTACACCAAAAATAATCATAAACTCTAGGAATCAGACTGAGCATAATGTTTATTAATTATTATTGTGTATAAATTATGCTTTCGAAGTAATCTACATTAAACAAATTATACAAACTTTGAATTTTCAATTAATAACGCCCATTTTTGACATTTTATTGGAGTTTCTTGGATCCAAATGGACAAGGAAATGTCATTGTATATCCATATTACCTTAAATCTTGATATAGCTGGAAGAGCATGATTTTGAGGATGATATAATTAAACCCATTTCAAAAACATTAATTTATATCTTCATGAAAGTCATCTGATTTTTATACTAAATTGACCCAAACATATTACAGGTTTCTTTCTCTATTCAAAAAAGTTTTTTTTAATTATTTAAACTATTAATAAATTTATATTAAAATCAATGTGAAATATAAAAGCAGTAATTCTTGATTACGCCCATTAATAACTATTTTGCGTGTAAAAACTATAAAAACAGCAAAAAATGTTGATTTTCTTGAAAATTTCAAAACAAATAAATCTTTTTTCCTTATAAAAGGTATCAAGTTGAAAAGCTAATAAAAAAATCAACAAAATTAAACTGTGAGTATTTTATTACGAAAATAAAGTAATTGTAAAAAAAACCCCACCATTTTTCCCTGTGTAAAAACTATAAGGACAGCAAATAAATTCAATATAGTAACCAAAGGAACTAATATTTCATATATTATGCAACCACCTCTGAAGTTTAATGATTGCAAATATTCCACCATTCCTCGACATCATTCATTTTTGCACTGTTCGGGATTGTGTTTGTGCTATTCATCCTTAATCATAAACCTGAGTTCTGATGATGAGAAAAAATGCCTTCCTTTTTGATAAACTCAACCTTCTAGATCTCACCATAAGTTATTGATGGGATTTAAAACTGGATTTCGGAGCGCCCATTGCAAGACTTCAATATTTTTCTTGTGGAACTGATGTTTTGTGCATAGGCACGTTATCTCACTGTTATAGCCGTTCTTTTTTTTTTTCCCTGCAAGAATTGTATCAACAAGTGAGAGATGGCCAGAAAGAGTTTGTACATGTGTCTTTGAATTAAATTTTGCTAAAAACATATACAAATGGCTCCACATCTTTGAACAAAAAGCAGCCCCATGTCGCAATCGATCCATCATTTAACTGATGTTTTAATAATAATAATAACTAATGTTTATCGTTCCTGTCAGCTTGTTTTGTTTTCAAATAAAGCATTTTATATCCAAACGAATTGTTTAAAAATGTGAAGAATTCATCTTTATTAAGAAAAAATTCACAGGACTCCAGTTCCTGTGTCCAGTCAAGATAAAAGTATTAAAATTATTGCGAGTTAACAACTAGATCAAAATCAGCAAGATTTATGTTACTCAATGTAATTTTTTGGTTAACCGGGCACCAGTATTAAATATATATGTGAATATATCTACATGTGTGTGTTTATGACAGTCAATTATTAAGGGAACTTAACCTATATTTAACGCAAGGAAATTGAAGGCTTGGAGAAAACCACAAAAACTTCAAATGATTGGGTTATAATATAACACCCGCCAGACAACCAGTTTCGAGAACAGAACTTCTCGGCCATTGGTGGGGCACATGCATGTGCATAAAAATTCTGTTAAAATGCATTAATTTGATGTATCTCTGATTATGAAAAATCATGTCACAAAAGGCCAGATAATATTAATACCAAACACTTTTCTATTGAAAAATATATTTACATGTGAATATTAAAAAAGTAAGAAAATATTAAAACAAATTATCATGTGCAAAAAAATTATTCAATGGAGGAAAATTAAAAGACTACTTCAGTCAACTGAATGAAATTACCCTCACAAATACTAATCCAATGGAATATTTTATTATTATTATTATTATTGTTATTATTTTACAGATATCTCATTTGTATTTCAGTATTTTTAAACAATTCTTTTTCAGTGACTAGCAGAGATTAATCTATACAAAGGGCATTTTTTACTTTTTCATTTTGTTTACAGATATTTTTAATTAGGACATTTTCATTTTCAGAACCAGTTTCAAAGGTGAAAGCATCCTCTTGAAAAAAAATCTGCAAACATAATCGAAAAAGTAAAGAAGGGCAGATGTAGAGTCAGATCATTCTCAGCTGGCCAATGCAAAAAATTAAAATGCGCACAAGATATCTTAAAAAATTTCCTCCATAAGATTAACATTAATGAGAGAGTTGATTTACAAATGTATTTTTATATTTAATTAATTACAAAACAGCTGACACAACAACAGCAAATGTGACATTGAAAACCTGAAAATAACCCAGTCAAATGGAAATGATTATTAAGTAGATTACGAAAGAGTGATACTAATCATAATAATAATATTATTTAGTCTTTTACGATTGGGTAATCTCTATAAAACAGAGCAACTAGCATTTTTTAGAATATTCATGGTTTGGGCATGGGTTGGTAAGCATACCATGTAGGATGCAAAGACTCTTAATTAAAAAAATATTATTTTTTTTTATTCTACCTAATTTCTTTTAGAATTCGGCGTCAAATTTTAGTATTAAATAAATACAATGATATATTCAATTGACTATAACTGTCTTTAGGGTCAGTACAATGCATGTATAACATAAACTTTTTGGTAATTTTAGACACCCCCTCCCCCTCCTCCGAGATCCATTCCCTCAATGATAATATTATCAGTATTTAAAAATTCTTTTTTTTATTATACATTTATTTTCCACACATTTTACTAGTTTCATTCAGAGTTGTCAAAAAACCTGTTTAAAAAAAAGACTTTTTTTGTTCTTGTTTAAACAGGTTTTTTTAAAAACCTCCTTTCTTATTACATATATATGAATATTTTTTTTATAAAAATAGACATTGTTGGATTATAAGTAGTGTAACTTTATTTTAAAATAATTTAAATCAAATAATTACAGTGAATTTATATAAAAATTTGAAAAAAATCATATTTAATTAAACAGTATTAGAAAACAGTCTTATGTTCAAAGAATAAACTGCTCTATCCAGTGAAACATTGATGCTCTGAACTCTTTATAAACAATCTTTTGATTACCAATAATAAACATTTGGGTGTAGTTTGGTAAATATATTATTTTTCATAATTATTCAAATATTAAATTTCAAATACTTCATGGGATTTTGTTTTTGGAATGATAATTTGAAGTCAACATTTGTTGTCATTAGATGCAGTAGATAAAGATTATTATTATTATGCTATAACTAGCATCCCAATCTTTGAATACTCTCTTATTTGTCTTTATATTATGATTTTAATTCTTCAAGACAATCTCCCCAATCAAGAAAAAATTTATTTACAGCATGAGCAAAATCTTAAAGATCATCATGTTATGTTATTCATTGCATCAATAATTTGCAGTTTAAAAAATATATATATATATTTATTTTATACTACATATTGAATATTTTTTATCTATTTTATTTTTGATAATTTTACATGTTTGAAGCTTTTTCTTTAGAGCAATAGATAAGTTCACTAATGTATACTGATTTTAATCCTATACATAAAAAAATTACCTAAATCTGTTAAATCTAGTGCTTATTGCTAAAATAAAGTGTTAAAAGTAGAAATTATTTATATGCAATAATTTGGAACAGTAAATTATAAAGAAAAAAGAGAAAGTGTCATTAGATTTCTTCTAAAAACACCAATTTGTTTTTCTGAGAAAAAAGCCAATTGGCTTAAACCGTGATTAAAACCAATTGGTTTAATCCGTGCCAATGCTGGTTTCATTGAAGACAAATCGATAAAAAATATCTTATTATATGCAATATACTGTTATATTTACCAAATAACATTTAAGGGAGATAACTAGTATTTGAAATTATTTAATAACAGCTTTTTGTTACAGATTGCATTCAACAGTAATATTGTCTACTTGTAGTTGGCCCATGAAAGGAAAGGGAAAAACAAAACTCCTTATGAAAAAAAAAAAAAATCTTTTTTCTACTAATAAATCCTGGAGAAGGCAGCACAGATGATAACATCATCCAGTTCACGGGTGAAAATCTACAATTAATTAAACCTCAATTTCTATATTAAAATGCAATCGGTCTGCCGAGTCATATCTTGGTGGAAAACATCTATAATCCGATTTTAGTGGTTAACTCAGAGGCTTAATAATATATTTTCCTGCTCCCAATCCTCCATGTTTTCATACTTTTGGCTGCATTAAAGCACAATGGTAAACATACAAGATAACTGCTAAAATTAAGTTTTTAGGTTTTTCCCACCAAGATAGGACTTGATAAATCAATTGTGTTTTAATATGCAAATCAATATTTAACTAATCCTAGATTTTCTCCCATGAACTCAATAAGATTGTCTGTGCTTCTGTCTCCCGGTCTATAATAAACACAAATATAATTTCAAACTTACTTTCCACATTGTTTATCTAACAGTCGATTATATGAGCATATGGCAGAACAATAGAAATGTCAAATGCTGGGGTGTTCCATGTTTTGAAATGAAATGATTTTATAATCATTTAACAGCTTTAATAACAACTTTGAATTTTCATAAAAACAGGCAAAAGACTGAAAAAAAGATGACAATTTATTAACAAAATAGTTACAAAAAAAAAAAAAAATGGAAAATTTTGATTGAATCAAAAATTTTAACAATATCTAAAGATGACTACTTCTGCACATTGAGATATCTTATGATATCATGTACCACCTTCGTCACCCCTAAAGTGATAACTCATCCCCTTATTCATGTAGCCTTTTTTTTTTTTTTTTTTTCATGGATAAATATAATGATTACAAGGAGAGATTATTTCCTTTTTTTAATGTTATCTTATCATTTTTGGATCATTTAGAGATACAGTATTCTTTCCTTAAAACAACCAAAAGTTAGAGTAATTACAATTTATAGAATTACACATAAACAATTTTATCTGGTGCTCTAATTAATGCAACCCACCAAAATTTATACAAGCACATATAATCATTGTAAGAGAGAACTTTATCAGTTTTTTTATCCAAATTTTATGATAAAGTAAAACATTTAAGCTACATGTAAATTTTTGATTACAATAAATGTTGAGGCAGTCCACACACATTTCAATATAATTACAAGATAAGGAGCCATACTTTAAAACAGTTAAAACTGAGATTCTGATAATATGACCTGCAAAAATTTTTCTTAAAGGATAAATTTTTTTTATTATTATTATTGAAATTAATTAAATTTTAGTGTAGAATAAATATAAAGCCTAAAACATTCAAACAACAATAATTTGACGTTAATTGATGTAACCCATCTTTTCAGGATGAACACTATCTTTTAATTGCTAAGCATTAATTTTTCTGAATAGACTTTTGTTGTTTTTCTGAATAGATTCCTTAGACTTTTGTGGTCTTATTGAATATTTGAAAATTTGCGATTAGATAAGACGTTTTCTTCTTAAAATTTCTTTCAAATTTATTGGCTTTTAAATGTCATGCATGATAAAGAGTACATTTTTTAAGTCTTGAAACCTGTCTAAATCTCTACGAGTATGTATAACCACTAATGAAATAGCACTGAAAAACTGGTGATAAATCACAATTAAATATAAAATAAAAGCACATGCAAATAGTCACGAATGAACATTCAAAAATCACGGTCACGAAGTTTATTTTGATCTTATCTCATTACAGACACATGTTTACATTGGCTGGTGATGGGCTGCTTAAGTTTCCAGCACATGTTTACATTGGCTGGTGATGGGCTGCTTAAGTTTCCAGCCTGAAACACATGATGTGTGTGGACTGTTTTATAGTCATTAAAACAAAGTTTTATTATTTAATATGTAATCATTATAAAGAGGGACTTGTTGTTGAAGAATATACATATAATATTATGCAGTTAAAAATATATAAATACTTCTGCCACTACCTTTAATATGGCAACTTTATAATATAATAATAATATTAATAATAATAACCATTGATGAAATTCATGTAATTAAAATGAAGAAAGCAAAAAGTAAATAAATAAGAATTACTATAATTAATATCATTAATCCAAATTTTACCATGAATTATCATTGAAGTAGAATGTAATTTCATTATCTTCCATCCTTCACTATTCTGAACTTAACAGAAAATGTCTCTCTTTATTTCCCATTTCCATAGCTAACATTAGTATACAGAAGTAGGAATAATTGAGAAAGTATTGTCAATGGTATGAAGTGAATTAGCAAACCATACAGCATAGACAATACACATTCAATCAATATGTTGGGACTTGTTGGTGATGTGATGAGCAGAAAATTACACTGAAAAGAAAAAAAAATTCCACATTTTATAAATTTGAAAGAGCACAGAACAAGATTTAATAAAACAAGATTTAAGTATTAAAAATATACCCCATGTTTACTTTAATATGACATCAAATACCATGAAAAAAATTATGCATTTTTTTCCTTTTAATTCACCTAAATAAATTGCTTTAAAGTTTACATTTATATAGTATACTACAAAATCAAAGTAGTATGATAAATTTTTTTGCGGAAAAAAATCTGCCTTTAAACCTTTTTAAGACACATAATTTTATTGATACAAAACTTTATGTTAAATTTACAACTGAGAATCTTGTTACTAAATACAATAAAGGAAAAATTACCCATTCATTGAACATTTAGGCACTATAGACAATCGTCATTAACTATTTATTTACTTTTATGATGATTTCGATCTATGTTTAAATTTGAGAAATGCAATTTTTCAACAATATTAATTACAATAAGATAAATTATATTCTACTATCATAAATAATGAAGGATTAAAAACGTACTTTAATCACACTACTACATTCTTCTTCATCGCCAAGATGTATAACAAAGTTTTGTTAATGATTTCAGGAAGTGTTAGAAAGTGCTTCATAATCTATGCTTAAGGCATGATTTTTCTTACTTGTTTAGCTTAAATGAGTTCAGAAAATTCATAAACTGTGTTATATTTATTTGGTACTTATTCCTCGATTTCATTTCATTTAAATAAAACCTTTAGCAAATAAAATACTTATTTGAGTAGAAAAAAAGGGGGGGGGGAAGAAGTTGGCAGATATATGTTTTCATATTAATAGGTCTACAAAATTGACTGTTTTAAAAGTAAAAAAACTCTAATAAAATATTTTTAAATATATATTTTCTGTGAAGGATCGTGAATATATCTTGCAGGAACTAGAAGGGAATATTGTAGTTGCGTATTGATTGAAAGGAAAAAAAAAATCAACAAGCATGTATATCACAAATATTTTTCAAAATATACATTGTCTTTTCTATAAAATATTCTAGCATATCATAATGATAAATAAGCTTTAATATAAAAATATACAAAAAGTTTACAAGTATTTAAAAAGCAGGCATGATTCTAGCACTAGAAATATTACTATTCACGTAACAGACAAAAAATTATACGAAATCTTGAACAAGAAGTAATCGGACAGAATATTAAATAGAAAACAGTTACAAAACACTTACGTGATATATTTCTTTCATTTACAATCAAGTCTAGATAGCGCAAAGATTTCTGAATTTTCTATTAAAACAAATGCTTAAGACTAACTTCAATAAAGCATTTGGCAATTAAATGAAGTGCGATAAAGCAGCCAAAATGGTAACCATACATTCACTTGAAAGATGCCAATAATATGTGCATGAAGTTGTGCAGATAGAAGATTTTGGGCGGTTCAAACGTCCTGACGTCCTGACGTCATGTTGGAATGCCCTATATAACGCATAGTATAGGTACATTCAGTCTTATACAACAGCGCCACCTGTTGCTAAAAATGGTAACTATATATATTTAAAAAAATTCATTCTAAATAAAAATCCCACATGTTTCTGAACATATATCTGAAAACAGAACCTTTGTATTATACATAGTTTCCTAATTATTAACTTTTCAAAACTCCCGAAACTTCTGGATCACCCGGTACAATTATGTTGAAAAAAATTTTTTTTTTAAAAGTGCATTTGAAACATTCATAGCCATGTCAACAGTATTTGAAAAGTTTAATTTAGACAGGGTAAAGCTAAAAACAATAAAGTTGGCAGCTATGACACATAAAATCAAGGGGAATTCTGAGTAGAAATTTTTCGTATGAAAGTCACAGCAAATTTTCTGAAAGGTTACAGTCAGACTTGAATAAAACCAAAAACTTCCTGTGCACGTAATTTTCAGTCAAAAACTTTCTGCAAATTAATTTAATGTTGGATGTAATTCGCGTTTTTTCTGTGATTAATGGTCGTAATTCATGTTTTTTATGCGATTTATGAATGTAATTTGCGTTTTTGAGTGATTTAGGAACATAATTCGCATTTTTTATGCAATTCATGAACGTAATTCACATTTGTTATGCGATTTATGGACATAATTTGTTATTTTCATGTGATTCACAGATGCAATTTGCATTTTTGAGCTTTCTGCCAACTAAATTTGCATGTTTTGAGCAATTTATGGATGTAATTTGCATTTTTTATGGGATTTATGAATGTAATTCACGTTTTTTACACGATTCATGAACGTAATTTGCGTTTTTATGCAATTTGTAAGCATAAATCGAGTTTTTTTACACGATTCATATACGTAATTTGCGCTTTCTGAAAGATTTATGGACATATAATTCGTGTTTTTCTGCGATTCATGGATGTAATTCGCATTTTTTAGCGATTTATGGACATAATTCATATTTTTTACATGATTTATGAATGTTATTTGCATTCTTTGAGAAATTTATGGACATAATTCACGTTTTTTATGCAATTCGTAGATGTAATTTATGTTTGTTACTCGATTTATGGGCGTAATTCTCTATTTTTATGAGATTCATGCCTCATGGATGTAATTTGTGTTTTTTGATCTTTCTGCCGATGAAATTCCTGTTTTTTGAACGATTTATGGGCGTAATTCGCATTTTTTATGCAATTCACAGTTTTAATGCAATTTGTGTTTCTTTAAATGATTCATAAACGTAATTCGTATTTTTATGCAGATTATGAACGTAATTAGTGTTTTTTTTACACAATTCATGGATGTAATTCTCGTTTGAGAGATTCGTGGATGTAATTCGTGTTTTTATGCTATTCATGCACGAAATTAGTGTTTTTTACGAAACCTATGCACGAAATCTGCGTTTTATATGCGATTTATGTATGGAATCTACACTTTTAGTGCGGTCTTTGGACGAAATTCGGATTTTTGACAACTTTTGAACGAAATTCACGTTTTTTGTGCGGTAATTTGTCTTTTTTACACTATTCTTAGTTCAAATGCATATTTTTTTATGCCATTCTGTCGAAATGCATGTTTTTTTACGCGATTCTTTGTTGAAATTCACGACTTTTTCGAGGTCTCTTGACAACATTCTTGTTAACAGTAAAAAATTCGTTCATAAAATATAGGGAATAATTTATTCTTTGGCACTAAAAAAGTTATAAAATAAAAATTGTTTCTTTCTTAAAATTTTCTGCGTACGGCATGTGTCTATATTATACAACTCTGGTTACAGTTTAGGAAAGGGGGTGGATACCTACCCGTCACTAACTATATGCTTTTTTTTCTATAATCTTTTAACGAAATTTGCTATCTTTTGACAAAATGTGCCACTTTTTTGCGAGTTGTCAAAATTTGTGTCTTTTTCGAGATCGATTTCGAAATTTGCATCTTTTACACAATCTTTTGATGGATTTTTTTAAAACTAAATTTGAGGAGTTTTTTTCACAATCTTTCTCTGAAATTTGGGTTTTTTTCTATGATTTTTTGACGAAATTTGCACATTTTAAAGGATTTTTTAAGAAAGTCTATTTTTTCTGCTATTTTTTGACGAAATTCTCTGCGATCATTTAATGAAAATCACATTTGCAAATCACAGTAGCAAATTTCTCCGATCAGGCACAGAAAAATCGCGAGTTTTGTCGATCAGGCATAGAAAAATCGTGAATATTGTCGGTCTTTCGCAAAAAATCGCACATTTCATTGATCAGGCAAGAGAAAATAATCAATTTTCTAGATGATGCTCGAAAAAATTGCAAATTAAATTCATCGGTTGAAAAAAAAATTGCATGTTTTTTCTCGGTTTATCGCATGGAAAAATCGCGAATCTATCGATGATGCGAGGAAAAAATGAAAATTTAGTTAATAGGCTGCGAAATAATCGTGAATTTTATCAATTTATCCTGAGAAAAAAAATCGAGAGTTTCACCTTCCCGCGTAAAAAATGCAGATTTCGTCAGTTAGTACAAATATCGCGAATTTCGCTGATCTGGCGCGAAAATGCCTATTTCTTGAATTAAAGGTGGAAAAAGTGCGCATCTCAAATTTCCTCCACTGGGAATAAAATCTCAAATTTCCTCCACTGGGAGAAGAAAAATCGCTAATTTCCTCGATCAGCTGTGGATAATCGCGAAATTTGTCGATCAAGCGAGAAAAATAGCTAATTTCGTCGAATGACTTTGTAAAAATTATGATTTTCGAATTTCATCGATCGTATGCGTAAAAATTGCGAATTTCGTTGGTCAAGCGCGGGACATTCATGAATTTTGTTGATTAGGCTCGAAAAAATTGTGAATATTATTGATCGTGCTAGGAAAAATCGCGAATTTCGTAAATCAGCTTTGTAAAAAAACGAATTTTGTTGATCATGCAAGGAAAAATCGTGATTTTCATCGATCAGCTTCGTAAAAATTTCAAATTTAGTTGATCGGGAGCGGAAAGATCTTGAATTTTTTCGATCGCCTTCGTAAAAATTGTGAATTTTGTCGATCAGGCTCGGAAAAAATACGAATTTTGCCGATTATGCGAAAAAAAGTTGCCTATTTCATCGATCAGTTTCGTTAAAATCGTGAATTTCATCGATCAGGCGAAGAAAATAACTAATTTAGTCGAACGGCTTCAGAAAAATAGTGTTTTTGTCAAACGCGAATCTTGTCGATCATGTGCGAAAAAAAAATTGCAAATTTCGTTGATTATGTGAGGAAAAATCACCAATTTCGTCAATCAGCTTTGTAAAAATAGCGAATTTTGTTGATTAAGTGCGAAAAACTCCTGCATTTTCTCAATCGGTTTCATAAGAATTGCGAATCTTGTTGATCAGGCGAGAAAATGATGCAAATTTTCTCATTCAGTTTCATAAAAATTGCAAATTTTGTCGATTGGTTTTGTAAAATGTGCAAATTTGGTGGATCAGGCGTGGAAGAATTACAAATTTCGTTAATCGGGCACAAAAAATCGGGAATTTTGTTGTTCAGGCACGAAAATTCTTATTGATCGGCTCCTTCTCTCTCTTTCGTTCATAAAGTTTACATTTTATTTCGGTACGAGCAATTTATGCTTATTTTTTAGCACTTGTAATAAAGCAAAATTTACTCTCTTGAAAAAAGTCAAAGAATATTTTTACATCTTGAAAATAAAACTTGAAACCTGTGTTATCTATACTAATAAAATCCGTGCGCCTCTGTCTGTCTGCTTGAAGCCGATTACAGTTCGCAACGCGGGCGAGTTGGAAGTTGCGAGAGGTGTCTTTCGATTGGAAAAATTCCGGGGAAGTCATTTCGGGCATTTTCAAGACCGTGGGATCAAAATTAAAAAAGTTATGAATTAAAAACCCCTTGGGAATCGGAACGAAAAATATCTCAATTCCCTACGGAGCTCCGAAGCAGAACACTGCGCTACCTTGCGGTGAAGGAATGAATTTTTCCCCTTTGGCTAAAAGAAGAAACAGCCGAAAACCTCCATTTCTACCGGCGCTAATTGCATTTTTTCCCGCATCAATTTTTTTGACTTGCCGTAGAATATTTACCGTAGTTTTCGCTAAAATATTGAACTTAGAAATAAAACAGGACTATCGAAACTTTTTTTTTTGCGCGTTTTTTTCTTAAACCATCATGCAGACAGTTTTTAAAGTAGAAAAAAACTGATTACATATTCAGCATCTGCGTAAAAATCTGCTTCTGATGAACTAAAAAATACGAAAAAATGTCTTATGGGCGCGTAGTACCCACCGTGCAAAACCAAATATTTTTAACGGGACTATGGGCGCGAAACGACCATAGCGCCGATCCACAATCTTTTTTTTTCAAGTGCACGTGGCCCACAGTGCGAAATCACATATTTTTAACGGGACCATAGCTCTTTAATTTACTTTTTTTTGTGCTTGAGGATTCGAACACCAAGACTTGCTTATTAAATGAATTTTTTTGCTTATTATATACTGCTTAATACCGAGGTTCGTTTGGAAAAAGTGGCCCAGCTAGCGGGCGTAGCTCGCTAGTCTATACTAATAAAATCCGTGCGCCTCTGTCTGTCTGTCTGCTTGAAGTCGATTACAGTTCGTAACGCGGGCGAGTTGGAAGTCGCGAGAGGTGTCTTTCGATTCGAAAAATTCCGAGAAAGTCATTTCGGGCATTTTCGAGACCGTGGGACCAAAATTTAAAAAGTTATGAATTAAAAACCGGTCGGGAATCGGAACGGAAAACGTCACATTTCCCAAACGGGGCTCAAACGGACCTCTCAGGCAGAACACTGCGCCACCTTGCGGTGATCGACCAGAACTTTTCCCCTTTGGCTAAAAGAAGAAGCAGCCGAAAACCCCTTTTTCTCCCGTGTCATTTTGTCAAAGAATGTATAAGAGAAAAATAACTGATTGGTAAAAAATGTTAAAAACGGTTTAATTAATATAAGTACAACTATTTAAGCACAGCAAGATATGTTCACTAAGAGGTAATAGTGTTGCTAATTAATATTTTGAGGATCTCAGATGTAACTGGCTATTCATATATTTATTCTGTATGTGAGTATTAATCGTTGTAGCTCATTTTCATACTTTTTCTTTTTGGTAGCATACACGAATATTGTGTAACCTAAGATTTACGCGATTAATACTAATTTCTGTTAGTACAAACGGAAAACGAGCTGCCAAAATTATTTATTAGTTATGTTGTTTGTGATATTAATGAAATTACTTATTTTCTTTTTACAGCAGTCTTTTGCAGTTTTTAATACCCAAACTTTTTTTTGCGCGTTGTTTCTTAAACCATCATACAGACAGTTTTTAAAGTAGAAAAAAACTGATTACATATTCAGAATCTGCGTAAAAGTCTGCTTCTGATGAACCAAAAAATACGAGAAAATGTATTATGGGCGCGCAGCGCCAACCGTGCAAAACCAAATATTTTTAACGGGACGATAGTGACTATGGCGCGTAGCGCCCACTGTGCGAAATCACATATTTTTAACGGGATAATGAGCGCATAACAACCATAGCTCTTTAATTTACTTTTTTTGGTGCTTGAGGATTCGAACACCAAGACTTGCATATTAAATGAAATTTTTTGCTTATTATATACTGCTTAATATCGAGGTTCGTTTTGAAAAAGTGGCCCAGCTAGCGGGCGTAGCTCGCTAGTCTATACAAATAAAATCCGTGCGCCTCTGTCTGTCTGTCTGCTTGAAGCCGATTACAGTTCGCAACGCGGGCGAGTTGGAAGTCGCGAGAGGTGTCTTTCGATTCGAAAAATTCCGGGAAAGTCATTTCGGGCATTTTCGAGACCGTGGGACCAAAATTAAAAAAGTTATGAATTAAAAACCGGTCGGGAATCGGAACGGAAAACGTCTAATTTCTCAAACGGAGCTCTGAGGCAGAACACTGTGCCACCTTGCGGTGAACGATCTGAACTTTTCCCCTTTGGCTAAAAGAAGAAGCAGTCGAAAACCTCTTTTTTCTCCCGGGAAAACGACTTTTTCTTTCGTTTCGGTTCTTTGAAAAAGGACGAATTGGTAAAAAATGTTAAACACGGTTTATTTTCATACTTTTTCTTTTTGGTAGCATACACGAATATTGTGCAACCTAAGATTTACGCGATTAATACTAATTTTTGTTAGTACAAACGGAAAACGAGCTGCCAAAATTATTTGTTAGTTATGTTGTTTGTGATATTAATGAAATTATTTTTTTTAATAGCAGTCTTTCGCAGTTTTTAATACCGAAACTTTTTTTGCGCGTTTTTTCTTAAACCATCATACAGACAGTTTTTAAAGTAGATAAAACTGATTACATATTCAGAATCTGCGTAAAAGTCTGTTTCTGATGAACCAAAAAATACGAGAAAATGTCTTATGGTCGCGCAGCGCCAACCGTGCAAAACCAAATATTTTTAACGGGACGATGGCGACCATGGCGCGTAGCGCCGGTGGGTGGTAGGCCGGTGGGCCGCCTTTGCACGGTGGGCACGTACCGCCCACTGTGCGAAATCACATATTTTTAACGGGATAATGGGCGCATAACAGCCATAGCTCTTTAATTTACTTTTTTTGTGCTTGAGGATTTGAACTCCAAGACTTGCTTATTAAATGAATTTTTTGCTTATTACATACTGCTTAATATCGAGGTTCGTTTGGAAAAAGTGGCCCAGCTAGCGGGCGTAGCTCGCTAGTCTATACTAATAAAATCCATGCGACTCTGTCTGTCTGTCTGCTTGAAGCCGATTACAGTTCGCAACGCGGGCGAGTTGGAAGTCGCGAGAGGTGTCTTTCGATTGAAACAATTCTGGGGAAGTCATTTCGGGCATTTTCGAGACCGTGGGACCAAAATTAAAAAAGTTATGAATTAAAAACCCCTTGGGAATCGGAACGGAAAATATCTCAATTCCCAAACGGAGCTCTGAAGCAGAACACTGCGCCACCTTGCGGTGAAGGACCTGAACTTTTCCCCTTTGGCTAAAAGAAGAAACTGCCGAAAACCGCTTTTTCTACCGGCGCTAATTGCGCTTTTTTCCGCATCAATTTTTTTGACTTGCCGTAGAATATTTACCGTAGTTTTCGCTAAAATATTGAACTTAGAAATAAAACAGGACTATCGAAACTTTTTTTTTTGCGCGTTTTTTCTTAAACCATCATGCAGACAGTTTTTAAAATAGAAAAAAACTGATTACATATTCAGAATCTGCGTAAAAATCTGCTTCTGATGAACTAAAAAATACGAAAAAATGTCTTAAGGGTGCGTAGTGCCCACCGTGCAAAACCAAATATTTTTAACGGGACTATGGGCGCGAAGCGACCATAGCTCCGATCCACAATCTTTTTTTTTTTTCAAGTGCACGTGGCTCACAGTGAGAAATCACATATTTTTAACGGGACCATGGCTCTTTAATTTACTTTTTTTTGTGCTTGAGGATTCGAACACCAAGACTTGCTTATTAAATAAATTTTTTTGCTTATTATATACTGCTTAATACCAAGGTTCGTTTGGAAAAAGTGGCCCAGCTAGCGGGCGTAGCTCGCTAGTATATAAACTAAAATCTGCTGATATATCCTTACCATTTGAATTAAATTTTTTGACTGGGTAAGCAAACTTAAAGGGGTAACACCTCCCCCCCTGCCATTCCCCCCTAAAATCATATTTTTTATCCGATTATAGGCCACAAATCATGATGTGGCCCTCGACCACTCAGACATATTTCTAAGTGGCCATTCACTTGAAAAGTTTGTGTACCCCTAGTTTAAGCAATGAATTTTTAAATTTCATTTCCAATTGCATATAATGCATATCTGTTGATAAAATAAATGTTTTTGGATATTATATACCGACATGGGTGCAAGTTTGAAATTTTGCCAAGACTGAAAATATTTTGACATCCCACCCTCCCATTGAGTGAGAACATTAGCACGTAACTCGTGTTTTTTCCATGACCATATGATGAAATTAGTTTCTTCCCTCGATCTTTCGATAAAATTTTCGACTTTTCCATAAAAAATTTTCCCGAAATTTGTGATTTTTCTACGATTTTAAACCGAAACTTGCAATTTTCCACCGAAATTTGCGATTTTTCTACAGTTTTCAGCAGAAATCTGCGAATTATCGATGAAATCCAAGTATTTTATACAATCTTTTGACGAAATTCACGTCTTTTTCGTGATCGTTGTACAGAAATTGCATCTTCTTCGCGATAATTTCGACAAAAATTGCGTTTTCTCTGCTATCATTTGATGAAAATCGTGGGTTTTTTGCGATCATTTCTCAGAAAGCGTGTTTTTTTTCTTGATCTTTTGGCAAAATTTGCGTCTTTTCCACGATCCTTTGATTAAATTCACATCTTTATTGCAATCCTTTGACAAAAAATGTACTTATTTTGTATTTTTTGACCGGAAATAGCGTCTTTTTTTAGATTATTCGACGGAAATAATGTCTTTTCACGATGCTTTGGCAAAATTCACATCTTTTTCACGATCCTTTGACAAAAATTGTGGAATTTTTTGCGATCATTTGATGGAAATCTCTTTTTCTCAATCCTTTGACAAAATTCACGCGATTTTGCGATTATTTGACGAAAATTGCATCTATTTAGTATTCTTTGATTAGAAATAGCATCTTTTTCGTGATTCTTCGACAGAATTGCGTTTTTTTTTTTTTTTTTTTTTTTTTTTTTTTTTTTTTTTTTTTTTTTTGACAGAAAACTCAGCTTTTTTTGCGATCATTTGACAAAGACCGTGTCTATTTCGCATTCTCTGACCGAGATGACGTCTTTTCCGCAATCTTTTAATAAGAATTGACTTTACTTCACAAGCTTTTGATAAAAATCATGCCTTTTTTCGCAATTCTTCAATAGTTTTTTGCGATCTTTCGACAGAAATAGAGTGTTTTTCGCGATCTTCGACAAGAATCGCATTTTTTCCCGCAAGCTTTTGACGGCAAAGGTGTCTTTTTTTGCAGTCCTTTGACAGAAATAGCACTTTTTTTCGCGATCATTTCATGAAAATCATGTTTTTTTTCGCGATCCTTTGATGAAAAGCGCGTGTTTTTCACTATGCACTTCCGTTCTCAGATTTTTCTGTCTTGTTTCCATTCTCGGGAATTTTTAAGAGACAGAATTTCGTCTCAGGACGGAAAAACTTGGACCCATGATTATATCTATACTAATAAAAGAACAAAACGCTCTGTCTGTGTGTGTGTCTGCGATGGCTAGCAAAATCTACAGCATGTACGAAGCTCAAAATTTTTTTGAGAGTAGCCCTAAATCTCTCCTGATGCACCTGAGCTTCAGAATTTCGAAATTCCAATTATTAACTGAGTAATTAATTAAAATCGAGAGGTCACTCTCATAAAAAATCATCTTTTTCCAATTTTTTTCTCTTTCGTTTGGTTACGGTTGGTTGGTTGTGTAAAAATTTTCGCAGAAGTAATAAGAAAGCTGAGACAGAATTAAAGAAACCCATAGAGGAATGAGATAAGTGGAAGTGAAGTAAGCCTCAAAAAAGTTTTGTAATATGAAACCATTTATCGCTCAAATTTTAATGTGCCAAACAAATAGACGTGGAAGGGATTTTGTATTATAAGACGAATTGAAAGAAATGAATTACAATGCGACAAAAAATGCGAATTTTTAAAATGGTCTTTGTTCTATTGTTATTTATTAAAATAAATGTTCGCTTTTAAAATTAAGGAAATTGGAAAATTAGCAATAATTAAATATCAAATTAATTCTTTTAAAATCATGTATGAAAACTTAAGTAATAAATATTAATCTAAAATATAGATTTCTGACTGCAGACGATTTTAATGTATTAAAAAAAGAATGTTATATTTTCAAGCAAAACGTTAAAATAATTTTCTATATTGATATTTAAAACACATATGATAAAATAATTAATAAATTTTTATCGGTGAAGCGATAGATTAGTTCTTTTTAAGAAACAGGAGCAAAAAAATACGGGTTTAAACCCGTTGTTTCAATTGACAGGCGAGTCAAAGCACGTACTTTTGATGGTACTTAATTGGACTTAATGTAGGGTTACATTTTTAGCATCACCTCCAGAGATACTTCCATTCTATTAATTTCTTTTTACTCTATGAAACAAACCAATTTGAGATTTTGACATTTCAAAAGTGACTGTTTTTTTCCCCCCCAAAGACCTTTAAAATTTAAAGACTGGCAAAATGTCAGTTTAACTTAGGATTTTTGAACACAGCTGTTACGTCAGATCGTTGGTACTTCGTACATTAGAATGTATGTATGGTTAGCTATAATGCAGTAAATATATGTATATGCATATATGAGGCTTTTTTAGCAGTTTTTTTAAATCATTGATTAAATTTGAATGCATTTTATTTAAGTTAAAATTTTATTAAGACTTTAATTTGTTTTTAAAACAAAAATGAAATGGCTGTTTGACGTACAATTGTTCGAATCGGCAGACGATTCATACACAGTAATAAATTATCAAATAGCAAATTAAATTATATATCAAAAATAGTCACTAAAAGAATAGTAGCAAAACATAATGTTTAGGCGTATTAACAGATAACCCGATCCCAAACAGAAAAAACAGACTATACTCCGATCCAAGCAAGACAAAAATTCCATGAGCATAAACCCGACCCGAACCTAAAAATTCCATTTGAAAAAAAACTATGGATTTGATATCTGACCCAGATCAAATCTGAATCCCACAAAAATATTCAAATGAAGCATATCCCAATCCGATCAAGGAAAAAAAATGTTCGTGTATATGCAACCCGACCCAACCCGAACCTAAAAATTTTCTTTGAAAAAACCCAAAAAATGACCAGAAAGAAACCTGAAATCGATAAAAGTATTCCAAAGAACTATAACCCTATAAGAGTAAGACAAAATAATTTCCGTGAACATAAACTTGATTCGAACCTAAAAAATTCCATTTGAAAAAAAAAAAAAAACCTGAAATTTTATGCAAACTACATCTGAATCCAATAAAAATATTCGAAAGAACCATAACGGGATTCGAATAAGAGAAAATAATTTCCGTGGACATGAACCCGATCCGAACCTAAAAAATTCCATTTGAAAAAAATACCTGAAATTAGAATCGAACGAAATATGAACCTGACAAAAATATTCCACAGAACCATACCCGGATCTGAACTAGACAAAAAATTTCCATGAACATGAACCCAATCCGAACCTAAAAAACTGAACTAAATCTGAATCTGATAAAAATATTCCAGAGAAGCATATCCTTATTCAAACAATGCAGAATAATTTCCGTTGACGCGCAACCCAACCTGAACCTAAAAATTCCATTAAAAAACCGAAATCTGAATTGAATGACATCTGAACCCGAAAAAATATTCCAAAGACCCAAAACCAGACCCGAGCAAGACAAAATAATTTCTCTGGATATGAATCCGACCAGAACCTTAAAAATCAATTTGAAAAAATACCTGAAATCTGAATCGAACCAAATCTGAATCCGACGAAAATATTCCAAATAATTATAACCAGATACGAACAAGACAATATAATTTCCATGGGCATAAACCCAACCCGAACCAGAAAATTTGTAAAAAAAAAAAAAAAATCCCGAAATTTGAACCAAACCTAATCTGAACCTAACAAAAATATTTCAGTGAAGTATAACCTCATTGGAACTAGGTAAAATAATTTCCATGGAAGTACAACCCGAACCGAACTTAAAAATCTCATTTGAAGGAAAAAAACTCCACGAAATCTGAATTGAACCGAATCTAAACTGAACAAAAACATTCCAAACAACCATAACTGTATCCGAAGAAGACAAAATAATTTCCATGAACATGAATCCAATCCGAACCTACAATTCGGATGTTCTACAAAACATAATGCGCTCCGTAGCGGTGGAAAGTGAAACTAAGTACTTAGCGCGAGATGGTTAAGATATTTCGTTTATAGTTAGTGTTAAATTAGAACTTGGTTACGGTTAGGTAACAGTTAGGTTGCAATTATGTTCCAGTAAGCCTTATGTTATATTTATTTTCCGGTTAGGTTACAGTTAGGTCATGGTTAAGTTACAGTTAGGTTAATGTTAAGGTTAAGTTGCGGTTAGATTGTGGTTAGATTATGGGTAGGTTATGATAAGGTGACGGCCAGGTTACATTTATGGTATATTTAAGTTACAGTTAGATTACTGTTAAGATACAGCTAGGTTACAGACAAGTTATGATTACAATACAATTAGGTTACGGCTAGGATTTTGTTCACAGAATGAACTTTACGAATGTTTGATAAAAAATATGCACCTATTTTTGTAAAATGGCTCTGAAATTATAATACTATATACTAACCTTTTAGCTAATCATCGAGAATCGATTTCATTCACGGTATAGTCGGATTTAAGAGTGATATAATTAGTTTGAAATTCAAAATATTTCACTTGGGATATCTATGTGAAAAAAGTATTTAGTTAAGTCACTTAACAGTAATTTTAAGGTTAAATATCAACAGTTTAACACGAAAATCACGCAATTGTTGGACACATATTCCCTCCTGCGTTTCCCATTACAATCATTAAGGTACTTTTGCAGCTAAATATTACTTTTTTTAACCAATTTTTGACACAGTCAGGGGGCACGTATTTAATATAATGTACACTATAAAAAAATTTACCCTTTTGCTGTATCATCAAACCTCCGCTTCTTTAGAATATCTCTCTTTTGACCTACGAGAATGCTCCATAATAGGCTGAAGTAATCATTTTCTATAAAAGCGTTGGAGTGACGATGCAGCAAAAGGGTAAAGTTTTTAATAGTGCATTTACACATATTTCGAGTTAAAGATAAAATTATAAAAATTTCAAGTTCGTTTAAGATTATTATTACGGACCCGGGCAACGCCGGGCGGGTCAGCTAGTAAGTAATATAACAATATAACATTTTAAAATACTCAAATAGTTGCAGTCAACTATGTTGAGAATTGAAATCATTTCTAATTTAAACATTATTGGTAACAGCTATATCTTATGTTCAAAGCAAAATTTGCCCTACACAGTGTAACATTGATACCTTGAAAATCTTATTAAGAAACTTTTGACTAACAATTTAATAATACATATTTGATACAATTCAATGAATATATATTATTCTGAGATTATTTTTACTATACAAAAACTTCTGGTTATTTTGTTTCTCGACATCTAAATTGAAAGATTTTCTGGAATAGGAAAGATTATCTTTAAAGAATTTAAGAGTATTAAGATATGAAGTTGAATCTTAATCTTTTCTGTTACATGCTAAATCTAATGGTAAAAAAATGTTGATTTGTCACTCATAATTAAATTCTTTGAAGATAATATTCCCTCAATCCAGAAAATTTTACAATTTGACAGAAACCTTAAAGAATATGTAGTAGACTCCCTCAAATCCACAAATTCCTGAAATCTGCACATTACAGATGTTAATGAAACTTTCAATTTAGATGTCATGACAAATTTCAGAATACTTTACTTTTATAACATTCTGTTTGTATTTTAATATGTAATTCTAAATATTATCAATATGACAAAACTCATAGTTTTTCAAAGTTTTTTTTTTTAACCTTTTTTTTTTTTTTTTTTTTTTTTTTTAACTTTTTTTTTTTTTTACTTTTTTAAAAAATAAAGATTTTGCTTTTGTTGATAAATTTATTGATAAATATTTGGTAAAAAGATTTTAATTGTGCATTAATCTAGCTTTAATTATTAACGCTGGTTAAACCTGAAATAAAACTTTCTTACTTTATGAATTTGATGCGATTTAATAGGGTATGTTTAAAAATATAAGATCATTAATTAAAGGAAAATGCACCTATCTTTATTATGCATATTTAATTAACCCTTACTTTTAATAATCTAATCATTTTTTTATGTCTGGTACAGCTCTTATTTTTAACTACTCTTCAGTTGGCACATTTAAAAAAGAAAATACAGACAAAATCTATTCAAAACAATGAAGATGAAAAATTCTATATGTTTTAAAAATGATTTTTTTTTTTTTTTTTTTTTTTTTTTTTTTTTTTTTTTTTTTTTTTAGCTGTATACCTAAATATAATCCTTAAGCAGGCACGTAGCCAGGGAGGGGGCTAAGGGGCCTGAAGCCCCTCCCGAAAGTTAAAGAAAAATTAAGCTAAATCTAATAATAGTAAAAACTGCTAAAATTTTCTTGATTTTTTTTCCTTCCATTACATTAGAACTTCGTATATTTTTTGTTATAAAGATATAAATTTATTCAGCTGAAGTTATAAACGGAATTTTCACTTTATGCACAGTGAAATTCGATACATTTTATGCATGTAACATATTATTAATTTGATTTAGAAGAAATAAGTTTAATACGTGTATGGTGTATAATTTAATTTTAGGAGTCAATTTTAAAACATTTACATTCCTGTTGTGATCTTTTTTAATTTTCTCTATACTCATTATATCACGATATAATAAACACTTAAAGTGATCAGTATTAAGAAATAGAGCCTTGTAATGTAAAATTATAAGAAACATAATGATTTAAAAAAAAAAAAAAACTTTTAATGACAAATAGCTTTTTATCTATTTTTTTAAGAAAAAAAAACTAGCAACAGGACATTTCGAAAACAAATGGTACGAAGAAAAACAGTAGGATATCAACAAACTTTCAAAGGCTCCATAGCAACTGGTGTTTCCCGGCTCTTCACTGATTAAATTTAAATTAAATTGTATGCATATGAATCTTTAATAGAAAGAGAATGTGCACAAAGTAATCTGTGTGTGGGAAAGTTTCTTTGTCTTTTGAAGAATCATCAACTGCAAATATGGATACTCCTGAGTAGGGATTTTTTGGCAGTTTTTCAGAATGCCTCCTAAAGACTTTTCTAGGAGGCAACATCTAACATTTTAAGAATCTTATTTTATGCTGAGCAGAAAATACTACTAAAATGTAATCATAATACCGGTCCTCTAACATTAGAGAAGAAATAAAAAGACAGTAGACTAAGAAATCTTTTCAGATTTATAGAAAAGCCTGGAGGTGAGGAATTTCAACGTTATAAACGCCCATATGAAATACTACTTCTTACTGTAGCCCAAACATTCAAAATGAAATAATTCAAATATTCTGGGATATAGTTACTGAAGAACTCATTACAAAAATAAACGCGATCTGTTTTGGGGTTGAATACTAATGAAACTATGGACATTTCAAGCACAGAATAATTTGCATTTTGAGTTAGATGTGTGGACTAGTATTTATAAGATGCACAAACCTCAATAATTCGGGAAATCCTTTTAGGTTCATTTAAGTAAATGATTTGTCCGCCGAAAATATAACAGAAGAAATAGTACAATGCTGTAATGAACTACGTAATGATATGTCTAAATGAGTCATACAGGCATATGACAGAGAAACTAATATAGTTGGACATGTTAGTTAGATCCAGTTAACGATTCGTCAGAAGTGTCCCAAAATCAGATACCTCCAATTTGCAAGCCATTGTTTAAACCATACATTGTCCCAAAATACATGCTGATTCCTGCCATTCAAATCTCTCTTGGATTAGTTAATGAACTGACAATTTTTTTAGAAATCACCCTAAGTTAAATTAAATCCTTCAGCAACAAATTTCATTATATATCCCAGAAAACAAAAGAAAATGGCTTCTTTGCCTTTGAAACATAAGATTTAAAGAAATAAAAACTCGCCATGAAAATACGGTTATTTTTGTCAAGGTATTAGAATGAATTTGCATTACCTTAGGAAATATTTTGGAAAACAGATGAAATATTTCTTCACCAGCTGTAGACCTTTTATGGCACTCATTGAATGGAAAAGCGTGTTTTTTTCACATACCTGTTTGTTCGTGACAAGCTTTTAAGTTTGACAAAGCCAATTTCAGCTCATCTTCATAAAAAATCTCGTGACACAATTTCGCCTTTAACTTATGCTAACGATGTCGATGTCGTAATTATTTTAGAAAACATAGAGAAAATGAAATGCGATGGAACTCTTTTGAGAGACATTTAATTCTACATCAAAACTTAGAAAAAGTCTTCTAAAATTGAAATAAAGATCCTAAGATAAAAATATAGATAGACTACACATACAAATCCCTAAATTACATCCGCTGAAGAGTAATATAGGGCCACATTCTGCATTTCCTGTGTTGAAAGTCTGTTTCAAAATTTGAATAAGAAATTTATTTTAAATGAAAACATTTTAACCGATTTTCAAATACTTTTTCAGGATATGCTTCTCCGAAATATGCAAACAAATTAGAGAATCTCTCTTAATATTTTGAACAAAAGGTGTTAATTTCGTATGAAAGTTGAATATGAAGTATGGTGCGAGAGAATCCGTAATGTTGATAGAAATACAGAGGTCCTTAAAAGTTTTAGAATATTGTAATCCAATGCATTACAGTACAATGAAACACTTGCTGACAGACTTGGCTACCATTCTGGTAAAAATAGCCAGGGCTGAAAGGTCTTTTTCAACAATGAGAAAAATAAATTTTTGCCTCGAAGTACTATAGCTGATGAGAGACTACTATTGGTGTTTATGATGGCCAGTTATCTACACGAGGAATATAGGCCCGAAGGGATGTGGTGTGCCCTCCATGGGAGTCGTGGAAAGAGATCCTAGCCCGTAACAATGCAATTAAATCCCAGATTCGAAGAAAATTATGGCAAACTCCGAACGATTAGGCTGATGGGCGAGATTGGGTTCAAACCCAACACCTACCAACAACAGATGACAGACTGAGCAGGTTTGCAATTTGCAATGATATTAATTCGTTGGGACATTACAGTGGATCCTGATAAAGTAATCAGCCTCATGACTGCGAAGAAGTCACAAAAACTGTTTCTGTAACACTAGAAAATTTATTGTACCAAAAGTGCTGCATTTATAAGTTTTGTAAGCAAAGAATTTGAAATATAAATATAATTTTTACGATTATTTATAATTTGTAGCAGTTATTTTTTCTTTGAAAAAAAAAAAATGCGTAGTTAATTTTTTCTACGGATTGACCCTTTTAAGACCTGCAACCGCAATGCAAGACACGTATACGCTAATATTAATCCAGCGTTTCAAATCCATTAAAATTGCTTGCATTTCGATATGTATTTTTTAAATTTCTTATAAAGATACA
The DNA here is from genome assembly GCA_964019185.1 of Maratus speculifer. NCBI lineage: Eukaryota > Metazoa > Arthropoda > Arachnida > Araneae > Salticidae > Maratus > Maratus speculifer. Next base: position 53,530,366 of record OZ025293.1, read on the forward strand.
CGAGGTTCATCGCAAAAATTGTTAGTTTGAATTTTTTTACTTATTTTATTTTATTTATTTATTTACGTTGCAGTTTTTTCCTCAAAAACACTTTCCGTTTTCGAACTGATACTGAAAGAGTTCTTAGAAATCAAAAATTGTAATAGAAATAAAATAATAATAATAATAAAAAAAGAATGGACAAGTATATTATACAATATTTAAATCATAGGTTAATCCTTGTTTAATTTCTTAGATACGCTTAAGATTATGACAATTACTACTGTCAGATGAAAAAAAATTTCAAGATTGAGCCCCTCCCGAAAGGAAATCCTGGCTACGGGCCTGTCCTTAAGTATTTACAGAATTAAAACCAATTAGAAATAATTTTTTAGTTAAGGGACGAGATTGAGTTTGGGAGAAAATTTTACAGAAATATTTAAAAAATTGGGCACTACTTGGTTATCCAGGCGACCAATTTCGCCAAATTATACAAATCACCAAACTAATAGCAAAATTATATATATTGACACATTTTTTATTTTAAATAACAAAAAAAAAACAAATAATTAGTAGAATATTCATAAAAATACAAATAAAAAGCATTTAATGATGTTTTAAACATCTTTATCATATTTAGTGCCATTAAAGGAGACATTCGCGGTCATCCACTTTTTTAACAATATACAATCTTCTAACAAAATTAGCACTTTTTCTGCGACCATTTGACAAAAATCATGCCTTTTTCACCATCTTAGGTCAGAAACCATGCCTTTTTCATGATCCTTTGACACCAGAAATCGTGCTTTTTCTGAAATCATTTGATGAAAATTGCTTTTTTTAATAAACATTTGACGGAAATTGTCTTTTTTGTGATCGTTTGGCAAAACTCGCGTCTTTTCCAAGATTCTTTGACTAAATTTGCGCCTTTGCGATCATTCTGATAGAAATTGCGTCTTCTCCCCAATCGTTTGATGAAAATCTTTTTTTTTTGCGATCATTTGACGGAAATCACATCTTTTTTGCAATCCTATGACAAAATTCACGTCTTCACGATCCTTTCACAAAATTCACATCTTTTTCATAATCTTTTTGACAGAAATTGTCTTTCGTGATTCTTTGACAGAAATCATGTCTGTTTCCCGATCTTTTGACACAAATAGTCTTTTCCAAGACCCTTTGACAAAATTTGTCTTTTTTATGATCCTTTCATAAAAGTCACTTTTCTCTGCAATCATTTGATGAAAATAGTATTTTTTTGCAATCATTTGATGGAAATCACATTTTTTTCGTGGTCCTTTTGCAAAATTTGCGTCTTTTGACATAATTTGAGTTTCCTCCATAATCATTTGATAAAAATCTTATTTTTTTTTAATTCATTTGGCAGATATGTCTTTTTTGAGATCTTTTGACAGCGACTGCATCTATTTTGCATTCTTTGACCGAGAGAGCATCTTTTTCACGATCTTTTGTCAGAATTAGAATCTTTCTCGCGTCCCTAGGACAGGAATCTTGTTTTTTTCTGCAAGTTTTTGACAGAAGATGTTTTTTTTTTTATTCTTTGACAGAGACCCTGTCTATTTCGCATTCTTTGACTGAGATGGTGTCTTTTTCGTGATCCTTTGACGGAAACAGTATGCTTTTCATAATTTTGCAGTGGAAATGGTTATGGATCCTTTAACAAAATTAGCATGTTTTTCGCAATCCTTCAACAACCCCCCCTTTTTAAGCTATTGCATAGCTTTTATCGCGGGCTTTCAGCGCGGCGACCGAATCCAAAAATTTTGTAACGAGAAATATCCTAACACATCCGTAACGAAACAACCTAACACTCGGCTACCGTCGTTTCACTTCGGCAGACTTCGGCATGGTATCCTTCGGTAGACTTCGGCAGACATTGACGCGGTATTTTTCAGATAGTTAGAGGATATCAAGTCTCAAACTTATATATCTTATTTCAGTTACTATAAATCTATAGTTTCAATAATAAAAATTCCTGATAGAATGTGTATAGAAAAGAATCGTCTTAAGATAAAACAAGGTAGGATAATGTAGCTTTGGTGAGTGGAGACCCGCCCAATGGTGAGGATCGAAAAATTTAAATGCTTATAACTCGCGGTCTAATTTTCGTAGCGCGGCCAAATTTTGTTTGGTAATTTATTATGAGACAGTGTTAATTTTTGGTGAAAGGAGACCCCCCCCACGGTGAGGGTCGAAAAATTTAAAATGCTTATAACTCGCGATCTAATTTTCGTAGCGCGGCCAAATTTTGTTTGGTAATTTATTATGAGAGAGTGTTAATTTTTGGTGACAGGAGCCCCCCCCCCCCCCCACACAGTGAGGATCGAAAAATTTAAAATGTTTATAACTCGCGATCAATTTTCGTAGCGCGGCCAAATTTTGTTTGGTAATTTATTATGAGACAGTGTTACTTTTGGTGACAGGAGACCCCCACGGTGAGGGTCGAAAAAGTTAAAATGCTTATAACTCGCGGTCTAATTTTCGTATCGCGGCCAAAATTTGTTTGGTAATTTATTATATGAGACAGTGTTAATTTTTGGTGAAAGGAGACCCCCCCATGCTGAGGGTCGAAAATTTTAAAATGCTTATAAATCGCATTCTAATTTTCGTAGCGCGGCCAAATTTTGTTTGGTAATTTACTATGAGACAATGTTACTTTTGGTGACAGGAGACCCCCCACGGTGAGGGTCAAAAATTTAAAATGCTTATAACTCGCGATCTAATTTTCGTAGTGCGGCCAAATTTTGTTTGGTAATTTACTATGAGACAGTGTTACTTTTGGTGACAGGAGACCCCCCCCCCCCCACGGTGAGGGTCGAAAAATTTAAAATGCTTATAACTCGCGGTCCAATTTTCGTAGCGCGGTATTTTCGTAACGTATAGTTTCAATGATAAAAATTCCTGATTAACCTGCATGTATTGTAAGATAATAAACATATTTTAAACGATATTAACTTCTCATTTGTTCAATACAAGAAAAAAAATGTTATCGGTCATCACGCTCAAAATATTTAACTTGAATTAATATCAGACAAAAAAAAACTGCATATATAAAAAGTAAATAAATAATTATAATTGCATAAGTTGATAAAAAATGCTATGCAATAGCTTTACCGCGGCAGTCCCCAAGTGCCACACGTATTTTTTACATTTTTTTTTTTTTTTTTTTTTTTTTTTTTGCAAAATTTTGACAAAAAATGCATCTTTTTTTTTTTCAATTGCTTTACAGAAATCTCTTTTTTTACGATCATTCGAATCTTCATTGCATCTTTTTTGAGAAGCGTATCTTTTCTGCGATCCGCTTCCGTCCTTGGAAATTTTTAAGACTGAAAACTTTCATCCATGTAGTTATGGCACATTTTTACAAAATTCTTTATAAAAAAAAATTTTTTTCTAAATGATATAACTTAAATTACAATTTTTATCAGTAGGGCACAGAAAAACATTGTAAATTTCACCAATTTGCTGTGAAAAAAAAGCATGAATTTCATTGATAGAGCGTAGAAAAAGAATAAATTTTGTCGATGAGGATTGGAAATTTTGTTGAATGCAGGGTTCCCAGCAAAACATGACTGGCGAATTCCCTGACCAAATCTCAAAAGATTCCCGGAATTTCCCTGACCAAATTTCAAAAAATTGTGTTACATTGGTGAGAAGATTTGGACAATTTTCTTTAATGCATGCCAAACCTTCATTGTTTCCTCTACACTAAGTGAAATTTCATTTTGAATTAAAACAGAGGAATTTAATAAAACTTTAGCAATATGACAGCCATTAAAAGCTTGTTCATATCTTGCTTTAAATTTTGTAATTCTATCTTTACCTAATGTCTTATTTTTAAAAAATTATAGCATATTATTAATAATAAGATCAAAGTTAAAATTAATTTGTAAAACATTATATAAAAAGTAAGAATTAAGATTTTAAGTTTTAAATTAAAACAACAACAATGTATTACTATGCACACATCATTCGTCTACGATTTGTGACTACAATATACAAACTAGTTATTTTGGTTTTGGAATGCTTTTTAAAAATTCATAAGCTTTAATTGAAATTTGACAGTGTAATATGGCAAGTTTTAAAACTTGTTCCTTACATGTAGTATCTGATTTTTTGGTGAACATTAATGAATTTGTTTAATTATTAACTTGTGAAACAAAAAAAGATTAAAATCATTTAGTTGCAAATATTGGCAAACAAAATATGATTTATTATTAAGCGTTTCTGTGTTTTGCCTCATCGTCTAAATTTTTTAACAAAATAACAAAGAATTAAAAAATTAGGAGGGGGACACATGGACTTAACCTGCACCTGCCACATTCTTTCTGATAGCAATCCTGGCGATACCAGAAAAAGACCTGCTACTTATTTACACCAACTTCTTATTTCTCTGCTAACTAATTTTTAGCATTTAAAAAAGAAAAATTGATTAAAATCCGCTGATTTAAATCTGTCAATTTAAATAATGCCAACCCTGATGTCAATACAATAAACATGAACAGCAGTTTCAACCCATGTTTAACGAATTAGACTCAAACAAAAATTTTGCTTGCTGACAATATTGCATTATTCAAGCATTCAAAACGTAAACAAACAGATGGGGGCAAGTCGAACTTTAAGTCTAATTTACATTATTAATATTTTTAATGACATACAATAAAATAAAACGGCGATAATTGTGATTAAAAAGTTGTTTTTATTAATTTTAAATTATATTTTGACTGAGCTATCAGGGGTAATTGTACAAAAGGCTGCAAACACGTATAGTTTGCGATATATTTGTTATTTTATAAATAGCGTGCATGAGAACATTGAGATTTCAGATAAAATTAAATAAGTAGATTAGTTTAATAAAAGATTTTTATGGTCCCAAAACATGACAAAAACTTGAACGATACAATATTTATCCCAGACTGTTAAATCTCAACTGACAATATCAAAAATTACCAGCAGATTAATTAACATTTCATTTTTAAAATTATATAATCAAAGAGAGAGAAAGAAACGAAAAAGAAAAAAAAACAGGTTTTAAACTGCATAAACTACGCACAGAATATTAGTAATACTCGCGACAATTGACAAGCAAGGTTTAAGTTAGGCCTAAAAGAAATAAGAGATTAGTGGTGAAATTAACTTTTAATAAAAATAAACTGAATATTTGTAAATGTTTCTAGATTAAATAAAATATAACTTACCTTAAAATGATGAAAATCATTTCACAAATCAAAATTCCGCTGGATCACGAAGTCACCGGCGACAGTTCAGCGTTCAGCGGTTTCGCTGGGCGGGCTAGCCAAAGATCTTAGAGGTTGGTGTGTTGACTGGTTGATTCAACACTCCGCGTCAGTTGAGTTACAGCTGTTTGATGAGCAGCTTTACTAGAAATATTTTTGTAATATTTTGCGAAGCGAATGATTACTAAAGATTATCTAGTAACTGTAATAATGTCTGTAAAGATACTTAATATATTTATGTGAAAACCCATATTTTTTTTTACAGTGTACGTGCAAAACATGAGTTTACTTCGTTGTTAAGACAAGAACAGCTATAATAATCCAGTTCATCTCTAAAGTTGTCAAGCGCTTCTTTATTTCGTTTTAAATATGGATCCGTAGTATTCATATTTTATGTAGACTTTTAGCAGAGTACAGGCGAAATTTTCTTATTGTTGTTTTTAAATAAGCTACTTCAGGGTACGTACACGTCAAGACATTCAATGGATTTTAGGTGTTTTATACCAAACAAATTCATAAAATATTGGTCGCTCTAATTGAAGATAATTTTTTCCCTACACAGTACGAATGTTAATTCACAAACATTCTGGTAAAAAGTCCGAACAATGACCTTTATGATATTTTTCCTGTTGCATTTGTATTAAAAAGGTTTATTCTTAAAAATATAGATTGGAATTACTAACAGAAACAGTAATTTGTTTTCCTATTGGTTTCAAGCATTGATTTCAACTGCTTCCCTGTTTTGCCCGTATGTCGTAGGGTCAACGTGTTTTTGCCAATCACGATTTGCTCATACCAGGTACGAGCATTCATATTCCAATCATGATTTATTATTCTCACCAGTAAAATTTTTTTGTAAATTTTGTATTATTTTATTAGTATTACTTTATTGTAAATTTCATTGTAAATATTGTATCGTTTAATCCGAGATTTTTTATGCTTTTATTAGGCAAAAATTTCTGTTTTCAAATACCGATGCTAAAAGATTGAAAATTCTGTAAAAGACATGAAAAAAATAGCCATTATTTGAAAATTTTTATCAAAAACTTGACCAGTTAAGTAGTTTAGGTGATTATGAGTATTAAAAACACTTAAAAAAATTATACAATATAAGACTTGAGAGGTGATTCTTTTATCGGATTAATTCATGTCTACACAAGAGATTTCAACATCAATTCTATTTAATTGTGACCTCATACGATACCAAAAATATTTTTTTTAAATGCTATTTGATACACTTAACCAATAATTCATTGTCTTAATTAGTGGTTTATAAATGAATGGCGGGCGTGAATTTAATATTTCATAAATAAAATATGTACCTATTATTAAAATGAACTGCATCAATTGCACTTTCTGAACTTTCTGAAGTAGGGTATTGATGAAATGCGAATAACATTGACTTTTCCTCTCTAAAAATGAGACCTGATTGTCGAATTGTATCACTAAAATGATATAATGCTCATTATCTATACTCTAACAAGAATAAACTCGTTTAACCCTTTGCGGCGCAGGGCAAATTCATTGCTTAAGTTTTGAAATTAATGACTGACGCCGGAATTTGAAAACAACTTTATTTGTAAATAAGAAAACGCTATATTTCACGCAGTCAATAAGCAGTAATTTTTTTAAACATAATTCCGGTGCCAGTGTGGCGTTTGGGAATTAAAATTAAGTGGTATATCTATGAAACCACTGCGCCGCAAGGGGTTAATCGGGTGGAGTCTCAAAACTTCGATAAAAAGACAGCCGCAATGAATGGGATAAAATGACGAGACATGATTTACTTTCGTTTAGATCGCAATTATTTTGCAAGTTAAATAAAGCCAGCGGGAAAGTTTTACATTATGTAACAATTTTAGCAGTTTCAAGATATCAATCGCGAATTATTTTTTTATCACAATTTCATTGTATTTATTTCTTCAGGTTCGTATCATTTGTTGCATTGTAATTTTTTTTATGTAAGTTTGTATGTCCGACACTACATCAGTTCTACATCAGTTTTGTACTTTCTGATCTTTCTGACCTTCCTAAACTGTGTTGCTTAAAGCAGTAAAAGTATGATTTTTGAGATTTGTTTTATGTAAAATAATTTATCAACAAACGTTCACTTGTAGCAAATTAATATACTTTTTTTTAATGATATATTTTGTCTAGTATTGAGCTAATATTACAGAAATACTTTGAAAGAAATATCAGTAATAGTTAAATATTGGATTCTGAAACTCAAATATTACAGAAAAAAATGGCTTCACTTTGAAAAAATTGATAATAAAATGACGAAATATTCCTTGTCAATACTGGCATAAAACTGGCAAAATATAAATATCCAAAGTTAAGACACTGTTTTATACCAATATCCCCTATACCAACATACAGGGTGTTTCGCTACCAGACCGACAAACTTTGAGGGATGATAGTACACATGAAGACATACATTATTAAATAGGAAACCATGGGGCGCAAACGTCTTCTGTAGGAGCTAGGGGCCATTAAATTTTGGGGTCCAAAACTTCAAACAATGATAGAAAACGGAAAAAAGGGTCGATTCATTTGCCGTTTTCACTAAAATCATTCGTTATATTACGATTTCTTTAGAAAAAAATTTTAAAGGTTACTTTCAAAAATTATCGATAGAGGGCGCTTTAGACTTTAGAGTAACGAACAACTGCTTTTTACCGTTGTTTTCTGCATGGGGTTGAAATTATTCCAAAGTTTAGACTTCAATTTAAATTTTAAGCCCAAAATCGAAAACATTGGGGTGGGTAACTTAGCGAAAATTGAACTGTGAAAAGAAGGGGAGATTTTAAGCGCTCATAAACATTAGAAAAACTAATCGATTTCGATGCGGTTTGCGTGAAAATCATTTCCTTGGTAATTATTTTATTCAAAATGACGTACAGCTTTGGTGTCCTCATTTTTTGATAGAGGGCGCTTCCGACACATATCCGACATTTTAATGGCATCACTCCTGGGTGTTTTACTACCAGACCAACTTACTTCCAGGATGTGTTAGGGACACAAAGATGACTCGGAATCACATAGGAATGTAACGTTGGCTATGCCTTTTTAGCGGGTTAAGGTTAAAGGAAGCAGAGAAGAAAGTAACAAAAACAGCAGAGAAAGACGACACGTTAATGTGACAGAAAACAGTTTATTTAAAGGTTTTACCACAAAAGGAAATTACGACAAGAAGAAGTCCGGCAAGTTTAACAGCGACGGTAGATGGCACTGCGGTAGAGGGCTTTAAACGGTAATGCATATTAACAACGATCACTTTGAAGTGATCATTAGCGAACCGACTCCAAAGGCAGCAGAATGAAGTATTTGAAAGATGAACAGCCCGATGGGGCTCCTCCACATTTTACCAATGACGTTTGCCGACACTTCAAAGTAACATCTAGGCAACGGTGGATAGGTCGTGGTGGCCTGCCGGATAGCCGGACCTTTCATATATCGACTTCTTCTGCTGGGATCAAATTAAAAGGTGGGTGTATGAGACTCTCGTACCATGAATTAAAGACCTCGCCTCTGGTATTTCTGTAGCTTGCCAGAAAGCTATCAGAGATGCCAGGAATCTTTCAAAGCATGAGGAACTCCATGCGACGCCACTGTCAAGCATGCCGAACTATTTCTGGTCGTAATTTCGAACACCTAATTTTATAAAATATTTAAATAAACTGCTTTCTGTCACATTAGCGTGTTTTCTTTCTCTGCTGTTTCTGTTGCTTTTTTTTCTTTGCTTCCTTTAACCGCAATTCGCAAACGAGACATATTCAAAGCTACATTCCTATGTAAGTCTGAATCGTCTTTGCACCCCTAACACTTCCTGGAAGTATGTTGGTCTGGTAGCAAAACACCCAGGAGTAATGCCATTGAAATTTTGGAGATGTATCGGAAGCACCCTGTATCAAAAAATGAGGACAGCAAAGCTGTACGTCATTTTGAATAAAATAATTATCAAGGGAATGATCTACACGTAAACCACAATAAAATCGATTTTTTTGTCCAATGTTTATGAGCGTTTAAAATCAGCCCCTTTGTTCACAGTTAATATTTTGCTAGTTACCCGATCCGAATGTTTCCGATTTTGAACTTAAAATTTAAGTTAAATTCTAAACGTTAGAATAATTTCAACTCCATGCAGAAAATAACGGTAAAAAGTAGTTGTTCGTTACTCTAAAGTCTAAAGCGCCCTCTATCGATATTTTTTTTAAGTAACCTTTACAATTTTTTTCTAAAGGAATCGTAATATAAAGAATGATTTTAGTGAAAACCGCAAACGAACGGACCCTTTTTTCCGTTTTCTATCATCGTTTAAAGTTTTGGACCCTAAACTTTAATGGCCCCTAGTTCCTACAGAAGACGTTTGCGCCCCATGGTTTCCTATTTAATAATGTTTGTCTTCATGTGTACTATCATCCCTTAAAGTTTGTCGGTCTGGTAGCGAAACACAAAGTACACTTCATAGTACTGTATAGTATATAAGTTACAATCAATATGGGACCAATATCGCTTTTCTGTTACAGCCTGTATACATAAAGTATTTATATTTTAATAATATTCACAATATTGTGTTTAAAAAACTAGATAAATAATTTTTTAGAGTTATTTAAAAACAATTAGGGGTAACTATTTTTTTTCTGACTTGAATCAGAAAACAGAATTTCCATTTGAAAACGAAAACAAAATAGATTGAAGTTACTCATATAATTGTTTAATCTTTGAACGAAAGATATACAAAATAATGTTTTTGGTGCGTAAAATTTCGGTTATTAAAAATAAAATTTTCTGCCAATATCTAACTGATGCATCAAAAATTTAAATAAATTCATAATGCTATTAAAGTAACCAATTCGAAAAATGGGCCTTCTGAAAAATTCGTTTAAAATCCAAAAGTTTCAATTCACAAAATACATTGTAACTCAAGTAATAGGGTAGATGTGCCAGTAATGGACCCCCTTAAGGAATTTGTCTGAATAATAATTTTTTATTAATAGGGTAACATCCCCAGTAATTGGCACCTTAAGCATTTGTCTTTAAACTTACTTCTATTTTCATTACTAAGAAATAAAATATTTACTTGCAAATATTTTTAAATCAAAGAAAGCAAATCTGTGCACCTATTTTGCCCACTAAAAGCAAAAATATTTGAAAAAAGTATTTTTATAAAAATATATTTATAAAAAGTTGCTGTAATCACCAGTAATTGGCACTTAGACTTTTACACAATTAAAGTAACCCTTTTCAACTAAACAAAACTGTTCTCAATTAAAATTTAAAATGTACTATAAATCAGATAATAATAAATTGAAATGCATGCCTTTCTTAAGCCAGAAAAGAAGCATTTGCAACAAAAATGGGTAATTTGATACAAGCCATAATTGTTTCTCTTTCCTAGGCACTATTGTCATTTAGTAGCATAAATCAAAGTTATAATCTGTAAAGTAATTGAGCATATAACTGGTATATGGTCTTGCTTTTTTAAAAGACTGGATATAAATCTTATTTTAGGACATGTTTGTAGGATGTGCCAATCACTGGTGCCTGCCAATTACTGGGGATGTTACCCTAGTTGTAATTATTGAATTCCAATTTTTTTTAATTTAAGTTATGAATTTATTATAATCAAGGATTTATAATGTGGATATAAAACAAAATATTAATGATATTATTAACTGTTTATTACATTAAAGGATTTATATTGTAAAGATATAAAACAAAGTATTTAAATTTAAAAGATTTATACGATAAAGACAATGTTTTACTGAAATCAAGTTTAGATAAAGTAAGGCATTAAAAAAAGCCTCCAATCTTCATTCATATCATTATCTAAATGATGTGCTGTGTAAATATGAAATATAAATAACAAATCTTCAATTTTATCATCCATTTCTGATAGTCCAAACTATTCAATATGTAATTTTAGAATGCATTTAAAATGATAAATGTTCTTGCACTATCCAACCATTTTCAGATAATCATATAGTCAATCATTTTAGCACAGATTGATTCCACAATTTCCCTTCAGAGATGCTTATATGGATATATTATCATCAATGGAACAATTTCACTATTTGCTGAAAAACATCCCATAACAGTGATTTTTTTTTCGTTATTCGGAACTACATAATACACATCTTTAATTGATTTTGGCCTCAAAATTTTCCCTGTTTTAAGAGCACAAAAGAAATCCAGTTTTAACGCCAATGAAAATTCTCTCTGTATGCTTTAGAATTCGGAAGAAAATATTAATAATACCATCTTCCTAATATGATTTTACATTCCTAAACCAACTTTAAACAGCCTCTTTTGTAACGGCACATCTAGATTTTGTCGAATTTTCTGCTTGTTTTTTGTACCAATTTTGGATGACGTTTTAAAAACAACTATTTATAAAGAAATTGCCTTTATTAAATTATAATAGGTAAAATTTAAGTATTAAATTTGATTATTTAGTTTTTCAGTTAAATCAAAATATTTTATCTCTACTGAAATTACACTTTTTGTATTGGTCACTTGGGTGGTCCATTACTGGAAAATCACGAAATAAGCAATCCAGTAATGGACCACCCCTCCTAAAATCTTAAAAATAAATAAAATTTTGTAAATGGCCATTGGTATATTAAATTCAATGTTTTATATTGCTAACCAAACAAAAACATTCATTTTTTACGGAAAAATAAAAAAGATATAAACTAAGTAAGTAAAGTCAGTTTTTAGCATGTTCATTAAGATTTTCAGTTAAAAACAGAAAAACTGTGAAACTTTATTTTCTGCTTCCTAATTGTTTTGACAAAAAGTGTAAAAAATTAATCCAGCTTATAAAGCATGCAAGGTGGAGTTCAGAAAAAAATAATAAAAGTTTAACTATTATTTATTATTTTTTTATAAACCAAAAAGTGCGAGGTGGCCCATTACTGGAAGGTGGTCCATTACTGGCACATTTACCCTATATGAAATAATGTTATTCACGTATCCAGAGTTGCCAAGTATTCGGCTTCTTGAACACCACTATTATTTTAGAAAAAAGGCTGTTGTTTTAACTCGTGTGAATGTTCCATTTAAATAAAAGAACATTTTCTTAATTAAAATACTAGTAACCAAAAATTTGGAAACTTCTCAGCTCTGCATATCATATATTGTTTCACAGGAAGCCTTGGCTTATAATTCTAGGTTAGCATTGCTACAAACTTTAATGTTGTTAAAGAAACATCAATTTATTTTATTTTTCTATCTAAATTTTATTTAACATTTATTTTGCTATAAAATATTAAATTAATATAGTTCAGAGGCTTCCAAATGTTTTTGTAACAATCGCCAAAAGCAGAAAGATAGTCTCCTCATGTTAGTTGTGTTCCAAATGATGCAACCATTACCTTTAATCAAAGTTTGCGTGACTACATTCACTGTTCGAAACAATATACTTAAAACCACAGAAATGAGAAATACATTCCTAATTAAAGATATTAAAAAAAGACAAAATGTTATTTCAGCTATAGTATATTCCTGCAATACATATTTTCAAAGGTATCAATTTAAAAATGTATTGAAACGAAATTCGTGACCTGTCTTAATTGTTATAGTTGTAGTCATTGAAGGTAGTTTTTTGAGATTTATGATGCTGAATATTAGTCCACTCCTCTTCAAAACATTCATTGGAAAGATCTAGTAATCTTTGTATTCAAACCCCTTCCAGAAAAGATCGCTTTGAACTAAAAGGTTACTTGTCTGCGTGAGTGTATGTCAGTTTAAAGGATGTAATCTCCTAATGGTAACATGTAATTACATTATACATGGCTTCTTAGCATGATTGTGTTAACGACCTACTGTGTTCATAATCTACGCTTTCTTCTGATAAACCAAAATATGAAGTTCGAACATATTTCATTATCAAGTCGAATGACCTCAGAAAGTGAGAGTCTTGGTTAATGAGATAATCCAATAAGGAAATGAGAACTAAATGGAAAAAGGATGTAAAAGAATGAAAAGGAGGCAGCGGGAAAAGAATGTGGCATCGGAATTTTTTTTTTATTTATTTATTAAACATTCATTTCTATTTAAAATAACTTGATTCACAGTCAGTATCTGTGTACTGAATAAGAAAAAGACTAATGTTTCTTTTTAGGTATTTTCTTTGAAAGTAAGGATGTACTTTTTTGCTCAACTCTTCGCTAGCGTTTAGGTTTGACATATTTATTATAATATAAATGGACTAAAAGTGGTTTTTTCCGTAAGTTAACTTGTCAGATGCATCTGGTGACTGTAGGTAGTGACTGTTTGAGTATTTTGAAATGCAATCTATTTGTCTCGATGACGTAATCATCAAAAGACCCTATATCACAAGAGCTTAAGTGTCCGCCAGGCTGAGGGTTCTTAGTTAACGTATTAAGCTCAGAGAAAGCATAAGTTAAAAATAATTAAAGATGTCTTAGTTTTTAGAGTTTATTTAACCTTTTCAGCAGAATGTGCTGAGCACATTCATTGCTTAAGTGTTGAAATTAATGACTGACATTGAAATTTGAAAACAACTTTATTCCTAAACAAGAAAAATGGGTGGGGGGGGCTATATTTCACGCATATAATACGGCGAAAATTTTTTTTAGCAAAATTCCGGTGCCAATATGGCGTTTCGGAATTAAAATTAAGTGGTTTCATTGATATACCACCGCCTCTCAAGGGGCTAAATCATTTACAGTTCATTTAAGATTTATGGTATCATTTACTAGGTTGATAAATAATAAAAAGACTTTTTAATGTCTTAATGTGAGTTTTTGCCGCATATAGTTTGACTAGTGCAATTTGTTAAAACTTATCGGAAAAAAAAATATTTTAATTACTTCAAAAATTAGCTATGTTAAACTTACTTTTTTCTGTACCCTTTAGAAATGAATGTATTTACATTTAATAGAAAGACGAAAACTGAGTTATATTTTGTATATGGCCTGACTGAGAAACAATTGTGTTGCTTTTTTCAAACTCTTTGCTCTGCTTTCTGTTATACTGGTACCACCACTAGTTATATGAATATTTTTTAAACGTTAACTCAATTTTATTTCCTGATTCAAAAAGCTATATTTTAAGGAAAAAACTTTTTATTTCATTATTCTATTGAACGTTCCAAATATTCATAAGTAATATTGCAGTATAAAGGAAAACAAAATAATATTATTACATAAATTTGCAAATTATCGTGCAGTTGCTTCTTTTCAAAACCAGTACTTTAGATAAGTTATTTTCGACATATTTAGCAGAAAGATTCTCCGAAAAAAATAACACAAAGATTTTTTTTTTTATTATCCTGGTATTCAAAAGTGAACAACCGTGCAATAACCGTATGATTATAAAATCGTCTTAAAAATCCCAACTCATTTCAAAAACTGCTATTGAGAATATTTAGATCACTCCAAATTTACTATTTAAAAATAAATAATTAAAACCGCATTTTATATCCTGTTTGGCAAACATTAAATGATGTTTCGCATTGATAATATATACTAAATTAAATTAATAAATTATGTAAATTAATTAATGTTTTATCAAATTATGTTTAATTAAAATATATTTTCTAGGTTTCTGCAACAGATCCAGATTGTGGTGTGAATGCAATGGTAAATTATACATTTGGCAAAGGAACTCCATATTCTCAAGATTTCTCAATACAGCAGGTTAGCGGGGATTTATGTATATCAAGACCTTTAGACCATGAAACACGAAGTTCCTATGAAATACCCATTCTGGCTACGGATAGAGGTAAATATTTGGTTCAATTGCAATATAATTCATTTCAATGTGAATTTGTAGATAATTCATTCGGCAAAAGTTTAAATAACGTGGAATTCTTTTAATTTTAATAAGCAGGGCTGCCACAGACGGCTATTTTTTAATTCTTACTTACTGGCACCACTTTCTCTAAACAGAAATCCTTAATAGACACTTTGACAACATTTACGAGAAAAATAGGATTAAAAATTTATAGTAGAAAATTACTGGTGCGGGCAGAATAATAAAAAAAAATAATCGCCTGTGGCAGATCTGTATAAGGGACTACAGAATTCGCAAATCGTGCTGATATCTCTAACCCAAATTGGATGAAAGGATATTTTTTACTGCAGCACGTGTGATGTGAGATGCAGTGACAAAAAAATATGTTCACAGTACAGGACTTTTTCAGGAAAATGCGTATTAGCAGGAATCGGACATGTAACACAAATTTTGTTGTTCTTACCAGTATCTTTTATGAATAGTCTTCCTTCAATATATTTCTATTGCACATCTTATAAAAACGTCTCTTGAAGATTATTGATAAAAGATATTAGTACAAACATAAAAAATCCTTTTATTCTCCGACTCCTGTGTTAGTGAACTGTACTCATTCGTACTGGTCGAAATTAAAAATGGCGTTTGAAGAACTAAGTGCAAGTATCAAATTCTACTAAAGTTAGGAAAAATCACCGACAGATACATTGCGCATGTTGCAGCAAACATTCGATGAGAATGCAATGTGTTCTGTGTAGGTGTTTCAAAGGTTGCCATTTCAAGCTTGTATCTGAAGTTTAGGAAATACCAATTAAGAACATCTTGTCCAAAGGCCTCCAAGCAGAGCCATTGCTAAGCCTTTTTATTGGTGGGGGAGAAGACCTTAAATTGCCAAGTCAAATTTTCATATTTACCAACTCGTTTTATAATTTTGCCAAGTTACCACATTTAGAAAATGTAATACAGTTCTTATTTGCAAAAAGTTTAATAATATTCACAATTCGAGTTGTAACTTTAGCAAATTCTATCAAAAATAAGAAATATATTACAGTTTTTATTAAAATTTTAATTAAATTTGCCAAGTGTAACAACATTTTCAAATGTTTGGGGGGGAGGCTCCCCCCTGTCCCCCCCCCTTAGCGAGGCCCCTGCCTCCAAGAAAGTTTTCAGCAATTATACCCGTGCTGGTAGATGTTCGAAACTGCAGAAGGGAAGTATTTTTAAAGGTCCTTTAAAAAGCAATCTTCATTTTTTTTTCTTGTCGTAGCAGTCTAAAAATTCCAATAGAAATATTAAATTATCGTGATTTATAGTCTCCGTAAACCACCAATCGGAATTTATGTGGTCAGATGTTCAGATTTATGCTGTGTGTGATTTTCAGGAGATCCAAGACCGTCCTATAGGCTCGCAGAGTGGGGCGAATTTCATTACATCCTTTACGCGTTCCAATATTTCATGATGCACTATAGTCATTCAGAGTAACATTTTCTATATTTTCAGATGTCACACTCTTATTTTAAAAATATTGTTGCAACTAGCGGCATCAAAGAGAAAAAATTATCCTAAATTATTGTATGACTATCAAAAATTAAGGAATAATAATGATAAAATCAATAAAAAGTGAATTTTCAATGTGTGATTCAAAGTTACCTAGCCATGTAGGGTAACTAGGGTAATTTGACATTTCTAGTATTTTCAGTAACACAAAAACACATTTATAGAAAGATTTTTTTTATTTATTTTATTTATGTATTTTATTTTATTTTATTTTATTACTCCTGCACCCCATTAGGGGTAGTTGCACCGATGTAACATACAGCCTATTTTGGAGCAAGGCTCTCATCATCTTTTCACACCATTATTTTTAAGTCTGTTCGGTACTTACTGAAATTGCGTTGAAATCGCAATTTAGAACTATTTTAAGAATGCTTTTTGCGCATTTTCACTCATTTTAAATTTTGTCTTTGTTTGGAAACGTTCTAAGAGATCATTTATATATTCTAAATAACTACCATGCTAAATTTCATATTTCTCTAGGCCCTTCAGGTACACAAAAAATCACACATTTAGAACATTTTTTGCCCTTGCGTTGAAGCTTTTTCTTAATAAAAAAAAAAAAAAAGAAAACAGACAGAAAAAAAATTAAGGTAAAAAATATAAAGAAAAAACTACCAAAAAAGTAAATTTTGTTTTGATCAAAAATGATAAAGGTATCAAATGACAAACGTCCGTCCCCGTACAGATGTTTTCCAATGTCTATTATTAGGACCCCCTGTCCTTACACACTCACCACTAAAGAAATATGTTATATATGTACAATGTACAGCCCTACAACTATGTGAAAATCATAGGAAGCAAATAATAACATTTTATTTGTCAGTTCTTGATATTATTACACAAGAAAGATGCGCAGTACGTCAAAAGAACAGTATATTTCTAAACACGAAACAAACTTTATGGGAAATAGTATGTGAGGAAATATTCTCTTAGTTCAGCGTTTTAGGCAGCCTGCATGCTTTGATGCAAGCATTACGCCAGAAATGACTGATTTGTACCACTAAATTTTTTAAGTACTTCTAGCCATATTTAATGACAAGATTTCTGAGATTAGATAAAGCAAAGAATATAATAAAATTTTTGTGGTTAAAATCAGCCATTTTTGGCGCAGTGCTTGCATCCCTGCCTGCACGAGTGTAAATGTCACATACCAACCAATGGTTTGATAGTAATGTATTTCTGCAAATGCAAACAAGGAAAGTAACGAATATTTTAGCAAGTTGCTAACATTATTTTGTTATAACTCAAAAAGCGCATCTTCAATTTTAAAGATTTGCTTTTCTTAAATGTATACTCATTGAGACTTATTCTGTAATTTTTTGGTTGATATAAGTATAAAATTACTACATTAATATATTTTTGTTTATCTTTCTATGTTAAAATTTGCGCAAAAAGGTGAAAAAATACATAATGTGAACGAACTAATACATTCTTCATTAATTGGCGTTAATTTAATTTTTTTTAATGTTTGTGCTTTTTGAGTAAAAGTATTTGAAAAATAGTAGCGCCGGTGCATACCTCCCCGATTATCTCATGGACGGTTCAATGTCAGGGACTAAAAACACTCTATATATTGTATTCTCACGGTGAGTCTACTACACATGTTATATCGAACATCGGCCATGGGAGCCATTTCGCTACACATTTTCGCAGTGATTTCAGTACATATTAATAATATCCCTTTTATCAAAAATCATTAGAATAACTTTCCTCTGAAATAATTCGTTTGATATTGTTTCGTTCTACTTTCATGTTTTTATTTTCTTTTGTAATAATCATCACAAGACAAAACCTCAATGCGATGATCCTGTTAATAGCGTTTTCAGTGTTGCGTTGCAACATCATTTAAAACGTGAATTTAAAACTAAGCCAAACCATTTTTCAACTTGACCCGAAACTAAATCAAACATTTTTAATCGTAATTATCATAGATAAAATTAGAGTAAAATAATGTAAACTTTATCTTTTTAATCATAATTTTCAATTTTTGATATATGAAAAATGTTTTATGTAATAGATCAATTGTGCAAATTTTGAACTCATTTTACTATTTCAGGTGGACTGAGTACTACAGCTATGATCAAAGTTCAAGTAATTGATGTAAATGATAACCGGCCAGTTTTTTATCCTGTGGAATACAATGTGAGTTTACCTGAAGGTGAACTCATAACAACGGCTGTTGTAATAGTTGTGGCAACTGATAATGATTCCGGAATATTTGGAGAAATATCGTATGAAATAATAACAGGAAATGATTTAGGGATGTTTCAAATCGATTACAATTCAGGTAATGAATTATTTATTTGAAATAAACACAATACAGCGTAAATTAATATTTTGTATCAAAATAAACTTATTTTACTATTCATATACAATCACATTGTGTTAAACGTATTATCATAAATACAACTTCGTTATTTTCAGTGTACTAAAAACTAGGCTATATTGATGTTATCTAATTACATAAGTCTGCAATACATCTCAGATGACATTTATCATTTTATGCACATTCCTGTAAAATAAAAACATGCTTTACAAATTCCGTCATAAATAATAAGAAAATGTAATTCTAACCAATGTATTAGGAACAGTGTATACTTTTTTCTGTATTTCAAAAAGAAAAAAAAAATGAGTTATTTCTATATTTAAGTAAACACCCCATCCTCCCTCCTATAATATTAATTTGGCGCAATGAAAATTCTAGATCAGTGAATTAGTTTAAATAGAAATTTTAATGTTTACGTGATTGGTTTAAGAGTTATTAACTATTTTATTGAAAGCTGATTATTAACTAGTTTATTGAAAGCTGATTTTAGGGATTCTTTCAAATCAAAATTTGGCATTTACAACGAGTACCCCTTATAAAAAATATTTCCAGTATTATAATAAATTGTTTTTATTGCAGCTAGGTCAAAAATACATAAAATAGCTTACTCTTTACAGTAAATGGTGAAAATCAGTAATCAAATGTTAAATATTCAGAGGGGTGTATATTTTAGGTCAACCGGAAAGTTCTGTCGTATAATGTTATTTCACGCCTACTTTTTAAAAATTCATATTTCTTTGTGAGGGAGTGACCTTTAGTCATAAAGGCACTCTAGTGTTTCTGAGATCGTGACGTCAATAATTTAACATTTTGTAGGCGTAAAAGTGACATCTATCCTCTCTTTTACTTTAACTTTCTAGAGTGTGTGTGCTCTTTCGAATTCCGCAGTTAGCTCGCGGTTATTAGTATTATGTTAATGAGAAGTATCTCAGTTTGTCGCGTATAAAAGCTTGGGTGTGAGTTTGTGGGGTGTGTGTTTCTGGCCTCAGCCAGCGTCTGTGTGTTTTCTGGCCTTAGCCAGCAGCCAGCGTCATTGGACAACGAAGTTGATGATTGTTTATTAAGGTGCTGACGATTAGAGAATAGCGACGGCCTCCAGTAAAGCGGACAGGAGTTCAGATAGTGGATTAAAGGTTCGGCCTTGGTAAGAAAGTTTAGAATCGTTCCGTTTTGATTATTTGAGAAAATAAAGAAATATCCACAGCCACGGGCTGTGAAATTAAGATTTGTTTAGTAGATCAGCCAGGAAATGGTGTCAAGTGTTAGACGGTGCCCCGGCTGAGCTAGACCGACGCCTGTGAGTATGATTTAGCTTTCCATAGTGTTCTCAGTGAGTGAAATTGTAGACTGGCTCCACTTTCCTTTAGCCCTTATCATTTTAATAAACTGTGTTAATTTAACCTAAATTCCTGAGTATGTCTGCATATAATGTGATAAATAACACCCAGCGTGAATATACCGTCACATCTTCATTTGCATCACTTTTTTGAAAGAGGAAAATTCCCATTGTTTTCACCTTAATCTGAAGCGGGAAACCTATCGGAAATTTATCATTTCAAAAAAGTGGTTCAAATAAAAAAATGTGAATTTAAAAACAATAAGCGTGAAATAACAATGTACGACAAAACATTCCGGTTGACCTAATACTATTAGTTTAAATTTCATGAAGAAAGAAGTTCAGGATAACGGAATATTTTATTTATTTATTTTTTGCTAGGTTAATCTGAGAAAATAAAGTGCATAAGGCACACATTATGATGACTTTATACTGTGTTTTCATGGCAACGATAACAAAAAGATAGATGCGAGTTTGCAAGATTTATCTATCCATTGATACATCTATCCATCATCTATCGATAAAAATCGCTAATACTAAAACAATATTTGGCAAATATTGTTTGTATTGGCTACCTCTTATCCAATAACTCACAATACCGGTATGAGCCATTGTTCCCAGCTTTCAGGCGTTTCCATTTTGCCAATATTGGAAAGAAATATTTTGTCATTTCATATTCAGTCTCAATTCGTGTAAAATTAATAAAGTCAGCATTCGTTATCTAATGACATTCTTTTAATACTACCAGATATAGCAGGTATAATGAAGTTTTTCATAATGTTGTCTTGTATAATCTTCATTACCCTCAATTTTAATTTGACGTTCATCTTAATTTTTGTCTTTTGCTTTAATCAGGGGAAATTTTTGTCACACAACGTTTGTCTACGGAACACCCTTTACATCATCTAATAATATCAGCGAAGGATGGCGGAGGTTTGGTAACTAACGCAAGAGCTCATGTTTACATCAGCGTTATTAGCTCCAAGCAGCAACCACCAATTTTTAAACAGGCTCGCTACACATTCTTTGTCCAAGAAGACGCTGCTCCTCAGTCTGTTGTTGGAACAGTTATCGCATCAAGTAGAGATCCAAGTAAGTTTGCCCATGATATAAACATCTTTTATTTCTTTTGTGTCTACCGCCTTATATCTATAACATCATGTTTGGCGGTGTTTAACAAAGTAATATCGCGGAATACCGAGGATCCCCAAAGGTATTCCAAAAAAACTGAATTCCCTTAGTGTTTTCAATGTAATAAACACGACAAGGCAATGCTTTTATGACTACAAAATAACAGTCATAAATAAAATGGGAACGGGGAGAGAAACGTTAGGTAAACGCTAAAATAATGTTACAATGAAAAATTGCCTGTAAAGGGAGGAATTCGCGAAACAGAAACATTATGCAACCTATATATTTAAAGTTAAATCTATATATATACACTGACCTATTTCTTTTCATAAATAAATACGCAATATTAGTGGCTATTTCCATGAGTACTTGTAGTGTAAGTCACAGGCTACGCTTTTTGGCTACCAGTATTATAGAACGAAAAAAAATTGATTAATTTTATTAGGACATTCTCATTAATTGAATAAGGCCAAGCAGACTTTTCGAAAATAACGGTGGCTAACAAGTATAGCAATTAATAAGTTATGTGACTTACACTACAGAACCCATGGAATTAGCCTAGTAAAAATTTATTTATATTCGGATTTTTTTTCTTTTTTTTAAACCAATGCATTCTCACCATAAGCATTAATTTACCAAATAAAATTAACGCTGCATGAAATGCAGAACAGGTAAAATACCATATAAAGGATAATTAACTACTTAACCCATTCGTGCCCAGTATCTTTTGCGTAAATTTTATTTGGTTGGCACCACTATTTTTAGAAGATTTAAGTTTAGTTCATTAATCACGAAAATGCATCATTTAAATAAAATAATTATTGCTTTTCTTTTTTACCAATGTCAAAAACAGTGCTGAATGCACCTTTTAAAACGTCCCTAAAAAGGGACGCTAGGCACTAATGGGTTAACTGATTCTCTTTTTTTATGTACATTAAAGTGAAAATATGCGGTAACACCACTTTTTTAAGCAAAAATATTTTTAACATTTAGTCTAATCATTTCTGCCATTAAATAGTATGAAATTGTATATAAAAAATTTAGTGGTGTCATTAAGCTTTAAGTGATGGATCAAGCAAACTGTTCTTGCCCGTACGACGTACGGGAAAATCAGTTAAGTGATTAATGCAGTGGTTTTTATATACCATAGCTGACAACTCTTTCGACTTTTTGGACCAGAAAATTTTAACTGAAATTTTTGCCTTATTCAATCGACGTATTACGGTGAAACGAAGAGATAAAATTTACTGTAAGTTTTTTGTGTCACAAAAAAAGCGGACAATAATGGCAGCTATGGCACACACATTTAATGTAGCACTTAAAATGCAATTTTCTAAATGCGTCGTGTCATTTTTCGATTGTACTAGTTGCAGTTTAATTTAAAAAAAATCGATTGTACTAGTTGCAGTTTAATTAAGAATTTTATGACGTTTTCCAAATGTGCCAAGTCGTTCTACGAATGCACTGTGCTAATCTCATTTTCTGCTGTTTATAAATTTGTTTTAGTTTTAAGAAACTTTAATTGATTTCACACTATAGTAAACTTTTTTATGAGAATAATTTCAGTGTTTTTCTTACTTTGTAAATGACTAAAAATAAATTATTTATTTGCAGGGGCAGGTCCTGTACGTTTCATCATATATTCAGGTGATCCAGAAGGTTTTTTTACGATAGACCCTTTATCAGGAACAATCAAAACTAAAGGAAGATTAGACCATGAAACTCATCCTTTTTTATTGTTAAACATTCAAGCAACTAGTGGACGCCCACCTGTATATGGACACACTCAGGTAACATATAACGTACTTATACTATATATATAATAAAAAATGTGTTGTGTTTAGTTCGTAGATTAAAGATTTAATACAGGGTTCGTACACTTCGGGAAATTTTCCAGGAGAAGTATCAATATTTTTAAATAGAAATATAAATCTAGGTTAAGCGCGCAAAATTTCTCATTTAATGCGGAATTTTGGTATGTGGAATTTTGATAAGAAAATATTGGTGTCGAAGAATTTCCTGGCGGAAAATTCCAAAAGGCGCACGAATCCTGTTAATATTTAAATCTAGAACAAGCATGAAACTGTGTTTATTTTTATTATAGCCATTATAAATATATTTTTCCTGAGTTTGCACAACATTATAATTTATCCCAGTTGAATACTGTCAGGTAAAGTACTTTCAGTTTCGAAACCGGTTCCGAAAGTGAAAGTGATTCCGTGATTATCTGTGACGTAAATTTACTATGAAAATGTAACTAGATATTTTGGGGCTAAAAATAGTTATATAATTTTCTTCTGCTGAAAGAATATTCTGAAAAGTATGTCGAATATTGATATCAAGCAATCTTTTTGGATATCTTGAAATTACTGTTGCCAGACGTCCTGCGTAAATAAGGTCTCCAAATGCACTGGAAGCCACTAATTTCCTGCAGTTTATTTCTTAACCTTTAACCCTTTGCGGCGCAGGGCAAATTCATTGCTTAAGTTTTGAAATTAATGACTGACGCCGGAATTTGAAAACAACTTTATTTGTAAATAAGAAAACGCTATATTTCACGCAGTCAATAAGCAGTAATTTTTTTAAACATAATTCCGGTGCCAGTGTGGCGTTTGGGAATTAAAATTAAGTGGTATATCTATGAAACCACTGCGCCGCAAGGGGTTAATCCTTTCCGCCACAGAAAAATTTCGTTCGTAAAATAATGAAATGATTGACTGAGATCGGTATTTAACAACGACTTTTTTAAAAATAAAATACTCATTAATTTAAACTTTCATTGTAAAAGAAAAATCTTATTAAAATATTCTTGGTGCCGTTTATGAATTTGGAATTAAAATTAGGTAGACCCGACGTGGTACAACTGCGCCGGAAAGGTTTAATTGCCAGTGGCGTAGCTAAGGGGGGGCAAGGGGGGCGCCCGCCTCGGGCGCCGAGGTCGAGGGGCGCCAAACCGAAAGAGTTTTAAACTGAAATTATCTCATATATTTTGACAATAAATAAAAATTGTTGTCTTTTTTTTCCGTGTGTTTGTTTGTGAATGTTTTCTTGAGCCAAATATTTTGTTATATCCAATGAAGAAATGAAAAGCTGTAAATGTTTCTAAGGATGTTTGAAGACACTTGGTACCTAAGTTAATTATGCACCTGAATTGAGGCGCACAATTATTAAATAGGGGGCGCCAAACTGAGAGGAGCTTTAAACCAAAATTATTTCAGATATTTTGACAATAAATACGAATTTTTGACCTTTTCTTTTGTTTGTGTGAATATTTTCATAAAATTCGATGATGATGGGCGAGATGGAGAGTCCATAATTGTCAATCACTGATAGAGCTTTATAACTGTCTAGCCTCTGTTTATAAATCAAAAGGCCTGTTGGCGACTTGGAATCCATTTCTGGTATCAAAAGAACAGTTTTCATTTGTATACTAGCTAATCCGACCATTGATATTTAAAAATGACCCGCGAATGATTAAAATCTCTATTCATATAAAAATTTGATAAATAATCGAATCTCTCAAAATGAAACTCTCTGACTGTAGATATTTCCAAATGACACTTGAATAATTAAATTCTCATTTAATATTTTAAAAAATCAAATCTCTCAAAATGAATCTCTACGTATGGTCTGTAAAGTAAACAAGTTGGAAATTTTACGTGAAGCGCAGCAAATGAGGTGCGTTCGTACAATATAGAAGATTTAAAAATATCCGGATCTTGCTGTTATAGTAGATAGTACTTCGAATACAGTATAGTACAGTATGGATACAGTATCGGATATAGTACTGGTCATGTCCAGGTGAAAGCCCACTGTAATCGGCAGCGCAGACCGGAGATGCTATACACGTATTTTTAACCACTAAAAATCTTCTCTCCAATTTCTCTTTAAAAATTAATCTCCAGCATGGGTTCCCGTGCCTACGGCTACGTACAGCAAACGTGCTGCGCACACGCTGGGAAATCTTTAAAAATCATAAAATGAGTAGAAAGAAAAAAAAAAAATCACAAAAATCAGCCCATGAAACCCCAGATAAAAATATCCCCAGGGGGTAGAAAGTAGAATTAAAAACTGTAAAACAATCGAAAAACAAGTTGAATGAGCAAAACCCAATTGAAATTGTATCCACAGAATCCGAGATAAGAATGCGCTCCTGCACCAGAAAATGGAGCTAAAACTTCAAGAATATCCTAAGCTAAGTTGAATGAATAAATTCCCGTTGAAATCTGGCCTATAGAATACGACCAATACAAATGGTTATTTTCTTCATTTTAACCCTTTCAGAAGCAGTGGTATGTTTATAAAACCACTTAAGGGTGTTCTTAACTGATCCGCTGAACAAGCGCAAAACGTTTTGACACATTTACAAATTCATTTTTTAACAGAAAGTTATAAAATTGGAATGCCTGACTATGGAAGCGATTTTGAATTGAACTTATTTTCCCATTTTATGATAATTAAATTACCTACCGAGTTATAAGCTATTTCGATAACCTGATCACCCGTTTTTCTCCTGCTTTTTGACCGGTTTTTTTGCTTTCATCGGGGAATGTGCTCAAAAGTGTCAACTTTCAAGGCTTGTTATGAAAAATCTATTGTGTTTTTAAAAAAACAGAAAATTGAGTGCAATTAGACAGTTTCTGAATAATAACATCTGCTATTTTCATGCATTTCCGAGCAAAAATAAATTAAAGTATGTGTCACAAAGTTGCCCTTTTTGGTTTAAGAACAACCTTAAGTTTTTTTTCTAAATACCACAGTGGCACCATAATTGTAGTGGAATTTTTTTCGATTATTTTACACTTGAAATAAGTAACAGACAAGTAACAGAGCAAGGTCACAAACTACGATTTTTTGGCTACCAGTATTTTAGAACGGATAAATGTGACTTATTTTATCAGATATACCTCATTAATTGAATAAGGCCAAGCAAATCATCCGAAAATAACGGTGGCTAACATTCATAGCTTAGTTATCAGTAATGTAACTTACACTACAAAAACTCATAGATCTACCCTTATACTATGCCTCTTTCTCTCTCTCATATCTGATCATTTTTATGCGACTGCTCATATTTATAAACCAATTTGGATGTGATTGAACGTATGTTTAAGAAAGACATGAGTGGGATTTTTTGAAAAAAAAATGTTTTAATGATTTAAAAAGTTTTTTGAACCTCCCTGAATCCATCGGTATGCCAGTTTTTTTTCTGATCATTAGAAATAATTGTAAAAATTCAAGGGTATACATCGACTGGGACGCCATGCCTCTTCACATTAATTTTATGCTAATATTTTATACTTATTTCTAGTTTTAAATTCTACTCGCAACACTATATTTTAAAAATAAATTTTGTAGTCTGCATAAGCACATGTTGCTAAAGTACAAGTAAAAGACTTAACCCCTTCGGGACGAGCGACACGTATACGTGCCACAAAAAGGCTCAAGAATCCCTGTTTATCCCAACTAGTAAAAATTTTCTGTAAAATTTGCCTTTTTTAATCGGAGCATTTTCTCGATTTGAAAAGGCACACATTTCTGTTCTCAAAAACCGGTGACAAAACATTAAAAATTTTGCAAAAGGCTCCCGTCGCGAAGGGGTTAACCATAAAAAAGTGGTGCTGACCGAATAAAGTTCGTCTAAGAGATGTTAATCTAGAAGTTTGCCTAAAATAGGCCTAATTTTTTTTTCTTTCTTGAAAAATCGTATTTTTCAAGTAAAAATCCCATTATCTCATAAAGTACTCGAGCAATTTTGATAATATTTTTTGGTAGTAAAGCATAAATATAAGATCATACACGGCAAACAGTTTATATACAAACTTTATTTAGCTTCAGAGAAAAAAAAAGGCATTGCTCTGAAATGAAAAGTTTTAGTCGCAGAAAAAAATGTCTGCATAAATCTTGAACGCATTTCAGTGAATATAGATTTCAAATTTCACATAAATCGGTCGGGTTGTTTCCGAGGAAATGCGTTTTAAAACAGTCATATTTTCTATAGGATTGCACTCCGTCTTGTCTTCCCTTAAAGGTTTATTAAAATCGCGATCAAATTCGTTGGACATCTTGATCCACCGCCCTGTTTCAAAATAACGGCAGCTGTATGATTTCAAATTAAAAAAAAAAAAAAATTGCAAAAATTATGATGCAAATTTGCTTCTCACGTAATTGTTAGGTCTTGATAGAAAGATTTAAGAAAATTTTTTGGTTTTCCTTTTATCTTAAAAAATGGATGAGTATAGCAATTTAAAATTCCAAGGTGGCTGCGTTTTGAAACAGTTTTTCTTTTTCATAATCGTCAATCGTCTTAGCAAAAGAGTTTTTGAAAATTTAATTTTAAACTTGCTATTTCCGTACGTTTAAAACAATCATATCCCTTAAGTTTTTAAATTCCCTGAATTTACTGAATTTGATTAATTTAGCATTGTCAAAAACTAGAAATCTTCTAATAATTGGGTTCCATGGATTTTAGTTTCGAGTGGTTGAATAAAATTAGCTAAATCCTTAAAAACAAGGAAGAGTTAAGATTTTTTTTTCTCCTGGTACAAGAAATTTTTTTTTAGGTTGGGGGGGAGGGGGGGGCGCAAAATTTCTTCTCGCCCCGGGCGCCAAAAAACGTAGCTACGCCACTGTTAATTGCAGCTAATTTTGCCATTAGTTTGCCTTTTCAGTCCTGAGACAAATATTAAGAGAGACTACAAAAACCTGTTTAAAATTACTTTAAAACCTCCAAAGGTCATCAGCCTATATATCAATGCTTTGTGATATGCATGCATTTATTAAAAACCTCTAGAAGTAATTTTAACAATTCTAGAAGCATTTAAATTCATTTAAAGGTAGATTTTTATTGTCTCCTATAAGCGACATCAGGACTGATGAGGTTATGGAAAAGAAAATTACTTTAAAATACTGGTGTCCAGAGCATTTAGAGCCCTGGTTTACACGGGACACATGAAAACACTACTTGAAACATAGAAAATAATTAATCTCTTGAACTCTATGACATACGCTGCGTTCATCGTACTATTTTGGTCACTTCCGATAATGATGTACGTAGATCCTGATATCTGGCTGACTTTTAAATTACACATTCCGACATCTCACCAGAATGTTATAACTTTTATTTTTGCTTTACAAGATCATTGATTAATCATAATTTAAATAAAAGAAAATTACCAGGGTAAATATAAAAGATTTTTTTAAGTCCCCCCCATGCAGCAACACTGGTGGCTAGTGACATACATTCACTAACAGCTCTAGAATACAAGGGGTTAAAGTACATTTTTTCCGCAGAAAGAAAATATGGTAAGTTATGGAAAATCAACAATATGTTTTACAAAAATTTAATATTTTCACAATATCTATCTTACATTATTGCGAACATAAAGCCAGTAATTGGAATATTTATGCAACATTGTGTAAATGTTGGTTTCAGTGGCGTAGCTAAGGGGGGGCAAGGGGGGCGTCCGCCCCGGGCGCCGAGGCCTAGGGGCGCCAAATTGAGACAAATTGTTATATATCTATATTGGGGTGGGGGCGCAAAATTTCTTGCTGGCCCCGGGCGCCATAGGATAGGCCAAAACATAGCTACGCCACTGGTTGGTTTTACATTTATGTGTTATGAACATCGATTTGAAGATACTGACTTTTTTTTTTTTTTTTTTTTTTTTTTTAAGTTGTATGTTCGGTTTATAGATGTGATCAAGATTCAATACTACCATCCATTTTCAATATTTCGTATAATTGTCTAGTAGAAGCTATAATAACATTTTCCGCAAAATGTTTCATATATTACACAGTTGCATTTTCTGTCCTGTAATTTTTTTTTTTTTTTGTGTGTGTGTGTGTGTGTGTATACGAATTTAATATTAATGTAAATAAAATTATACATATGAAAATAAATGTAAATAAAATTATGATTTATAGCATTTAAGTCAATTTATTAAAATTATCATTTTCAGTTTTATTTTCATTTACCATAATTTCCGACGTATAATCCGCGGATCAAATAATTATTTTTTGTCCCAGAAATCTTATTTAGTGATTGAAGACAAATATTTACGGCGATCTAAAAAGTTACATTTCTTTTTAATAAATTTCTGGGTCGAAAAATAATTGTTTGATCCGCGGATTATACGCCGGAAATTACGGTAGCTCATCTGTACTTTTCTTTTATTGTCATGTTTCTAAAGTACAAAATAAATATCTCGACATTAAGAATTTTATTAGATATTTAACCCTTAACTACTGTTCGCGGTCTCACAGACCACTGAGATTTTCAATTTTCGGAGTTTAACCCGTAATTTTTAGTTTAACTACAGATACTGGTTAAATTTTGTTTCGTTTGTGGAGCTCTATTACTATGTCTAGAGACTTTTGAATAGTTAAATTGTATTTATAATAGTGCTGTACATAAAGTTTAATACAAAAATAGTATTCTGAGAGATAATTAACATTTTATACATCTTTAGATTAAGCGATCTGACGACCGTTCACAGTAGTTATGCGACAATTTTTGTCACAGCAGCTAAGAGTTAAAAATACGTAGTAACGTTTCTGTATTCACCCAGAAACAAAACTTAGGGTCTCTTCTACAGAGAAAGGCTTTATTCATAAAGTTATTAGAATGTTCAACTGTCGTCTTAACCCTTTAATGTGCACGTTTGCATATGTAAACAATAATGTTTCGAATTTAGTGGATTTTATAATACGGATATGTCAGTCATACTAAAAAATTAAAATAGCAATATTTGCTTTATTTGATACCAGGTATATGTACACAGTTGAACAGATATTTGTTCAACCATAAATCGAAAGCTACCGTTGAAATTTTCTGGTGCAAATTCAGATTATCTGAACTACGTATTTTTTTTTTTTTGGACGCATTCTATTATGGAAATTAAGAATCAATCTTGTCGTCAGTCTTTGATGGCTTTTAGAATAAGTTTAAAACACAATGCATAGCTGCCAAATTAACGCTCTTTTGTTACCTTTTTTTAATTTTAAGTAATAAAATTTGTGCAATTCAACCACTTAATTGATTTGCCCATACGTCGTACGGGCAAGAAATGTCTGCTTGATCCGTCAGTTAAAGCTTCTCGACACCACTAAATTTTTTTTAATTCAATTTCATATTCCTTTCCGGAACAGACAAATTATGTTCGCAAAATGATAAATTATTGACTGACACCGGAATTTACAAACGGCTTTTTAGAAATTAGCAGTTCCTTAATTTAAGCTTTTATTTTAAAAGAAAATTTTATTAGAACATGATTGGTTCCGTTTGCAAGTTCAGAATTAAAAGTAGTTGTGCCCGGAGTGGGGTCACTTTGCCGGAAAGGGTTTAACCCTTCTTTGCATAGTGGTGCAAATTTACATCACCTTTCACTTAACTTTAAAAAAATAAATTAAGTTCTTAACAACCACTATATTTATATTAAAATATTAATCCTGTAAAAATTACAAACATATGCCTCTTTATAAGGTTAAAAATCTATCTAAAAATTTCTGGTGTCTAATCCATAATATAAGAATAAAAAACACAATTATAAAAGAATAATTCATGCAGTTAAGGGTTAACCCCTTGGGGACGAGCGACACGTATACGTGCCGCAAAAAGGCTTAAGAATCCTTGTTTATCCCCACCAGTAAAATTTTCCTGTAAAATCTGCCTTATCTAATTGGAGCATTTTCTCGATTTAATAAGAGACAAATTTCTCTTTTAAAAAACCGGTGACAAAATATTAAAAATTTCGTAAAAGGCTCCCGTCGCGAAGGGGTTAAAGGCAAAAAAGAAAAAAAAATAAAGTATTTCAATGTATTTTAACACGCTCGCTGCTAACTACGAGAATATTCGTAGTTGGTAAACTGGGTTTCCTTGCCAGCTACGAGATAACTCGCTATTGATATTCTTATCTAAATCGCCGATTACGAGTATTGCCGTAGAAAATGCATACATTGTTTAGGTCTTTGCCACAGCGAAAGAGACTAAATAATACACTCGGCGTACTTAAAAAAAATCGTTTATTTCAATCTAACAATTTAAAACAATTTAAATGTTTAATATCGGAGATATGACTTGGGCATCTGTGAACAGATGCATTATCTCAGCTTTGGCAGTGAACGTGTTAACTTGTTATCCGCTGGTGTTGCGTTCACGCAACAGTCAAAATAAATGCACATATTCAAATTATTTACTGTACTACTTCTATTTTTCAATTAAAAAATTGGTGTTACTTAAAACACAAAATTTTATGATTATATGAAACGAAAATTACGGTTATAAGTTTGCGATGGCATACAATGTTCAGCTAAAAAGTTCAAAACCTTAATCTTATGTTTTAGGCGGCTAATCGGTTAACATTCTACATTTTTGTTGTCGTTGTGGTTAAACTTAAAAAGTATGTAATGCATTTTTTTTTCTTTTCAGCAATTTCTAGTAAATGATACATTGAGCCCTCATTCAAACCCAGTGGCGTAACCAGAGTAGGTACCCAAAATCAGTAATATTTTTTTGCCTCATTGCACGAAATTTTCTGGTTAGATAAGGGGAACAGAATTTTCAAAAGTTACCCGTAATCAGGGCATTTGGGCACCCACCCTGGTTGCTCCACTGCTACCTTAAAAGAAAAAAAAAAGTTTAATCATGTCTTTGCATAATTACAACATCGTAAATGAATAATAATGCATTGAAGAACTTTTAATTTATGATTTCGTATTTTCTCGTACTTAACATTGATTAAAATTACTGATGTATTTTATTTAAAATCGTTATTGTAAAAATTACTATACGACACTGATTTCCTGTTTTTATTGCAGGTAAACGTCACAATCTGGGATGTAAATGATAACGCTCCTCGTTTCGCCAGCAATTCATTGAAAATCAGTGTTCCTGAAAATGCGGATTTACAGACACCTATTTACGTAGTGCATGCGGAAGACCCAGACAGTGGGAGGAATGGCGACGTTCACTATAATCTGTTGGATAATCCTGATAATATTTTTCTTGTGAATGGAAAATCCGGGAGCATTATGCTTCAATCCCTTTTGGATTACGAAATTCGTCGTCATTATATCTTGATATTAAGTGCAACAGATTCTGGCAGTCCTCCTTTATCTTCTAATGTTACCTTGATGGTTGAAGTACAAGATGTAAACGATAATGCACCATCTTTTGAGAAAAATGATTATAAAGTAAATGTATTGGAATCCTTGCCTGTCAATTCTCAGTTTATTCAAGTCACTGCTACAGATATGGATACTGGTAATAATGCAAGGTTAACCTATAAAATTGCTTTAGATGACGAAGACGACAATTTTAAATTCGGTATCTTCCCAAACAGTGGATTTCTTTATTTGAAGGAAACATTGGATCGGGAAGTAGCTGACTCATATTCTTTGGTTATTCTTGCATCGGATAATGGAACTCCACCTCTATCTGCGTCGACTACAGTACACGTCCAAGTTTTAGACGCTAATGATAATGACCCAGAATTTGTTGAAGAAACCTTTATTTTTACAGTAATGGAGAATATTGAGCAGGGTCAACGTGTTGGAACGATATCGGCCCGCGATCGAGATCTTGGCAACAATGCATCATTACGGTACAGTCTTTTGAACACCAACGGCAGTTTTCAAATTGATCCTGTGACAGGTAAGAATAGGCTCGCAACGGGCAATTTTTCTTTTCTTTTTTTATTCATAAATAATTAGAAATTTAATGTATGGAGTGTGCCCAAAGACAACTTCACTGTTAAAAATCTGTTGCATTTTCTGCATGCACACTACATTGCTTGTATCACTGCCTCCTCTACAATGCCTTCTCGCTTATGACGTAGTGGAGGCCGTTTCCCTGACAACGATCGCGTTTTGAGTTTCGTGGCGATTGTGGAACCAATAAGGTTAGTGATTTCGCCTCCACTTCATGACGTTTCACGTTTGTCGTCCGCTCAGTGAATAGGCATTGTTGAGGGGGCAGTGCTTGTATAGAAAATGGTTACTTGGCTGCATTATGGAGCATTCTCATTGGTCGGAAAAGGGATATTATATACAAGCGGCAGAGTGAGCATGCAGCAAATGTGGCAGATTTTTAACAGCGTTTGACATGTTTAGAAAAAAAATCATGAAACTGACATACGAGAATGTGGATTAAACGAAACTACTTCTTACGAACGAAAGTATTGTCGAAAAAAGTTTATGTTCAAGGTTGGAGTAGAACAATTGAAGTTTATTCCAACAGAGCGGTAAAAGTCTAATTTCACAGGTCCCGAACCTGAATACCTTGGCTTTCCGTGCCAATACTCTACTCTTTGAGCTACCTGGACGGTATCTGGTCTAGATATTTTTTTCGCTCTATTTGAATAAAACTTAACTATGTTACTCCAATTTCGAGCATGATTTACCAAGTTGAAATAAAATTTCCCTCTCTGTGTTATGGCATATAAATATTAGTTAAAAAAATTTCCCACATATAGTACTGTTATTTTCCAAGTTGAAAAGAGCATCAAAAACCCAAACGCCAGTTACAGATAAATTTTCTACAATTTACTAACGTATTTAAACCTGTGGAATGAAATTGAGTACTGTTTGGATGTGGTTTAAGCTAAAAACGTGAAATATGATAGTAGATTGTACAAAATAAATAGTATATAACTGCGTGCCTTGGGTGTTTGATGCGTGTCTATGCATTTGATACCACAGTGCCATCTATGTACAATATTTGTTACTGTTTTTTCATTTTCTCAAACAAAACTTTCTATCATGAGTAACACTTTGTACGAGCTTCACTCTCTTATGCCAATTATTTAGTTTTTTTTATTGAATTTTAAAACTCATCAAGGACTTCTTGCTCATATTATACAATTTTCAAATAAAATAAAATCCAGATTGTTTAACAAATTTCATAAATACAGTCGAAACACGTTAACGTGAATATCATCACTTAAAAATGTGTCCATGTTAAAATTATTTCTTTTTATCAATAAATCTTTGCATTTGATTTGACAGGGATTGTGAGAACAATTCGTGTTAAAGGAAATTCTCGTTAAGGGTATTCACATTAATAAGGTTTGATTAACTTTCTTGAATCTTTTTATTATTGTAAAGTTTTATATCATTGTTCTTGCGGGTACCGTTATTTTCCAGGCGATATACCAGCATTTTTTTTTTTCAGAAAAATAAATCTAGTTCAAATGCGCGAAATTTCGCCTTTTAAGAAGACATTTTCTATAAGAAAATTCTGGTATCGAAGAATATCCTGGTCTGGAAATGCCCCTATAAACTCTGTATATCCTTTTAAAATCAATATCATAATAGTATTTGTACGCTTCAAGGGCTTTAAAAGCCTATACCCGAATTTTCGTATAGAAATATTTGACTTATTTGATGGGGGGGGGGGGGGAGTTATCCATCTTAAGATACAATGACCAGTATTTTAGAAAATTTCTGGTACTAAAACATTTAAAATTCTCTGAATCCCTTGATGCATACAAACCCTGCATAATTTAAGACACAAGTGGAGTAAGCTGTTATGTCACATTTTCCTCAAAATTTGTTTTATTAAAATATAATATAATGTCTTCAGAGATACCCGTGATTCCGAAAAGGGTTTCTTTATCTTCAGAAACCAATAGATTTCCGATATTTAAAGAAGCTTTTGTGAAACTTTTTTTTTTTCTTTTTTTGAGTAGTTTTTACGATGTATTTATTATTTTTATCAACCATTATCGACACAAAATATAAGCTTTTTGGAGGTTACCGATTTTCAAGTAAACATTTTCAGTTGTGTAACAGAATTTGTACAAGTAATTAGCTAATTAAAGGGGAGATGACAGTCCTACATATTTTAAACATCAAATTGTCCCAGTAAAAAAGGCAATGAAAATTCGATTGGAAATTATCTCTTCTTTCTATTTATCTTTAAAAAAAATAAATTTAGAGCTGGTCCTCATACTGAAATTGAAATCAAACTTCATAATTTTAACAGCATATTTCTCTTTTCAATAAATTTTATCTTACGATGATACAGAAAGTCGGTCAAGTAGTTTAGAAATTATAAAGACGTAAAATTTAGAACTTATACATTAAATTTATTTGTAATAATTGATAAACAAGTTGTAATGAGAGTAGTTTTTTAAGCATAACTCGAAAACTGCTAGGCGGAATGGAATGATATTTTAAATTCGAATATTTGAAGCTTCTAAAATAGATTTCTGTTTTTAAAAATGATTACATTACAATTAATATTTTTTATTTTATTTTATTTTTTATTTATTTATTTTATTTTTATTTAAATTTTTTTGTAAATTCATTTACAAAAGATTTTTTTTTTTTGTTAACTTTCGAAAAAAAATGATAATTTTAAGCTACAAAATTATTTACGGAAACTTTAAACCATCATAATTCCTTGGCTACTTGATCGAATGATTCCATCTTGATATCCTAAGGCAGGAGTGAAAAACTGTGGCCCGCCTAATACCAGTAAAATTTTATAGTAATCATTGCCTCATATAATCATCGAATCTCTGCGATTCAAGAAATCCACGTTTTCTTTCAAAATTTAAGGGTCTCCGGCAGGACACACTTTGCCACCCCAGTCTAAATAAGAAATAGAAATAGGAGAAGAAACAATACTAGCTTTAGGAAAGTCAAAACAATGAGTGGGACGCAATGGAAGGTTCTGGGTACTCAGAGCGCTCTCTACATACGCATGAGTTATATTTGCTGACAAGTAAAATCGGCTTCCTAACACATTTTCTACCTCCCCATGAAATTTGAAAGATAAATTTCGAATCCCCCTTGTATATATACGTCAATCACTACATTTGAACTTTTGCATGACGTGTATATATGTAAAACACGCTTAACAAGTTAATAGCAGATATTTTGAAGTAAATAAAGCGAAGATCACCCTACGAAAATTCTGGTAGTCATTTTGAATAAAATAAACCTACTAATCCATAATTATGTAACATGAGGAATGAGCTTTATTGTGACAGTTAGCGTTTTAAGTATCACTGTATAGTAGAAGATATCAAGCTGTGACCCACAAGATACCACTAAAATTGTAAAGAAAAGTCGATTTGTTCAATCGTACACTCTAAAAGGAAAAGAGTGAAAAGCTCACTATTTGAAAGAGTGAGAGATATTTTCACTCTTTCTGGAGTGACTTTTGTAAAAATACACTCCTAAAGGAGAGGAATTTTTCACTCTATAGAAAGGAGTGAATTATCTCACTCTATAATCGAGAGTGATAGAGTCACTCCACTGATGAGAGTGACTGTCTCACTCCATTATCGAGAGTGAGAAAGTCAATCCAATAATGAAAGTGAAATCCTAGCATTATAAACTTTTAAAAATTCCCGTTCATTCTTGAACCAATAAATGGAGTAAAATAATAAAATTCAGCAAAATTTGACACTCTTTAGCAGCAAATCTTTTATTAAATAAAACGAAATTTTGCTCTTTTTAACTACATTTATTTTCTATAAATA
The DNA here is from genome assembly GCA_964019185.1 of Maratus speculifer. Classification (NCBI taxonomy): domain Eukaryota; kingdom Metazoa; phylum Arthropoda; class Arachnida; order Araneae; family Salticidae; genus Maratus; species Maratus speculifer. The sequence continues at coordinate 53,567,203 of OZ025293.1, forward strand.
AAGGCTGGTATTTAACCTGAAAATTAACGGAACCCGTGCGAGCCATGGCTAATGCAAAAAGATGTTCTTTTCTCTTACCTTAGACAACATGAATCACATTAACCCTTTGAGCTCTGGAGGGCAAATTTCTTCAAAATTCCAAATGTCACTTTGGCACCCGTATTTTGCAAAGAAAAAAATTGGTTAACGCTATACACGAAAAAATGCATTAAACCTTTTTCAAGTAAATTTGGTTGAATTTTCTGGTGCCATTGGGAAATTTCGGAATTAAAATTATGTCGTAGAAAATTCTACCATCAGAGCTCAAAGGGGAACCCTCCCTTTGAGGGGCAAGCAATTGCGTTTGTGTAATTCTGAACTCCCACCAGAAATTTGGAAAAGAAATATTTCAAATTAATAAAAAGCCGTTTCGCGTCTGTTTTTCAATAAAGTTAGTAAAGCAAAATTTAATAAAACTTTTCTGGTGCAAATCTTCATTAATCATAGGTAGGATAAATGTATCCCACCGCCCCTCAAGGGGTTAAGCGTCTCGTAGGTTCAAGGAGCTAGCGTTTAATGCTCATAAAACATGTTAAAACTTTTGTCTCAGACTTTCATTTCAAATATTTTTCGTTCAGTAATAGCATAGCTGCTAACTCTTTCGATTTTTTGGCCCGGAAGAATTTAATAGATTTTTTTGCCTTATTTAGTCGGCAGATTACGGTGATTTGAAATGGTAAAATTTACTGTAAAATTTTTTCGAGCCAAAAAAGTGGAAAATTTTGGCAGCTATGGTAATAGATAGGGATAGTTCCACTTTTTGCAGATTTGAAATCCCGAGTGATTAAACCTATAATAAGTATAGTTCAGTTGGAGCCTAAAGTTATTACGCATTCCCCCCCCCCCCTAAGCAACTGCCCCTTATTTTTCGCATCCCGTAAACAATTTAAATTAGATGCTTACAAAAAATATTTTAAACACATTTAACCCTTTGCACTTGAGAGGCGATTCTTCCTTATCACTAGTGTCTCGCTTAAAGGGGTTCTCCAAATGCTTTGGAAACCAGTATTTTAAACTAATTGTCTTCGCCTTATCTAATTGCCAAATAATCTGTGATAAAAGATGGCAAAATAAAATGTAAGATATTAATGGTGTCCAAAGCATTTGGCTTCCCGATTTACGGGGGACATCTGGCAATACTAGTAGTGAGTGAGAGTCACCTCTCGAGTGCAAAGGATTCTGTTTTAAGGTATATCAAAGAAAAATACGTATGAAAGGTATGTTAGCAGAAAAGTATAAAAAGCAATTTAAATTTTCCTGAAAATGAGCGTTTAATGAAAATACGGGAAATTCTACAAACTCTTGAAGGGTTCTAAAGCTTGCATTGCTTTAATAATTAGAATTTTATCGTAATATTTCCTCCATTTCACCAATACCTTCAGAAAATTCATTCGAAAGATAATATTTCTGCATTTTTTTTTCTTCTTCAATTTTTTGTCACATATATATTTTTTTAATATGAAAATTTATCAGAACTTTTCCTATACAAATAGAGTACTTTAATATCCAAAAGTAGTGAAAGAAAATTATATTTAACGAATGTTCTAAAGTATTAACCCATTAACGCCCGAATTATTTTCTTCGCTAAAATTTAAATTTTGTATTCCCCACCACTTTTAAAAGCAAATTAAGTTTCATCTAAATTTATCAAGGATTCTGTCTCGTGAAATAAGGTACACATTTTTCTTCCTGTTTACTGGTGGGAAGACCGCTTTCTTGCTGGTTTTGTAACCGTCCTCAAACGAGGACGCTGGGCGTTAATGGGTTAATATAATACATAAAAAATATTTTGTAATTTGTTGCAGATAAAAAATAGCAATTTAAAACAAATTTTAATGATTTTTATAGTTAACCCTTTGAGCTCTGATGGTAGAATTTTCTACCACATAATTTTAATTCCGAAATGTCACAGCGACACCAGAAAATTCAACTAGATTTACTTGAAAAAGATTTAATGCATCTTTTCGTGTATATCGTTAGCCGATTTTTTTCTTTGTAAAATACTGGTGCCAAAGTGACATTTGGAATTTTGAAGAAATTTGCCCACCAGAGCTCAAAGGGTTAATGACATTTTTGTTGAAACATTCAACAATGCTATCAAGAGAAAAACTCATGATCAATGTGAAATGCATTATACTGGGAGAAAAAAATAACTTATACGGTGTTACCAAGGCTACGACTTTTTGCACACCACTATTCTTTTAGAGAAAATGTTATTATTTTAAATCGTCCAAATGTTCCAATTAAACAAAGAAACATCATCTGTACTGAAATACCGATATCCATAATGCCGGACACTGGGCAGCTCTGGTTTTTAGCTTCTTATGCATAAATCTCTTTATAAAATAGAAATTAACATGAATCTTCGAAAATATATATATATTCAGCTAAAGGTTTTAATGGCGATTTAATCAAACTTTACATTTTTTAAATTTCAGGAAAATTTAATGCACAATTCATGGAATATGATTTTTTTTTTTTTAATTTAAAGCATGTTTCTACATCGAGTGACTTTGATTAAATCTTTCTGCAGAGTCTTTCTCAATAGCAGAACAAACAAGGTGAAAAATTTTAATACGTAAATGGTATTTAATATTTGAAATTACGTTTACATGAAAATAGAAACATTACACTAATGAGTTGATGCCAACGATATACCGTGAATATTGTAATAATTGAATATGTTGTCGGGCATGTAAGTTCAGATTTTGTTATATAAACTATCTGTGCGTGCATTTTTTCGTGAAAAACGTGATAGTATCAATAGGACATAAGATTGCAATATAAATTGGTCACTTCTAGGTCTATACATTTTGCAAAAGTAGTCGATTAAATTCAACAGCTTCCACAAAAACTTGTTACATACTTTAGTAGCAAAAGGGAAAAGCACTCTTTTTAGTATCAACCAAACCAAACTTTATGGTTAATGGCTGTGTAGTTTTACTTGTGTAGAACCGCATTTTTCTTACAGAAAATATTGCCTTATTTATTCTTCAAAATTCCTTGATAAAATAAGGCGAATATTTCTGTAAGAAATTACTTGTTTCCCGCAGATCATAATTCTACAATACCAGTTTATATTGACAAATTAGCGTTATCATTCAGAATCTATAGTAAAAATGAGCCAATTTCATAATTTATCTTTTTCTTACAGGAGAAATATTCACTAAATTAACGCTCGACAGAGAGAACAGATCTAAGTATGAACTCACTGCTGAAGTTAGAGATCAAGGCTCACCTCCTCGCACTGATCATGCTGTTGTAGATATTCAAGTTCTTGATGCCAATGACAATCCACCAATATTTGTTGAGCCGGTAGAATCCATCATTGAAGTTCTAGAGGAGCAACCACTCGGTACCGAAGTAGTGCAAGTTTTTGCTGAAGATGCTGATGAGAATGAAAATGGAGCAATTACTTATGAAATTGTTCAAGGTTTGTAGATACACAAATAAATTTACATGCTCTTTTTCATAATATTTTTTAATTCAGTTTTTATGCTTTAACAATATTGCAAGTTAAATGAAGCTAATTTACATATGTATATTTTCTTCTAGGAAAAGAAACTACAGATGGCTTTATAGCTTTCACAATTGATGTAAATACAGGGGTGATAAAAACTAGAAAATTATTGGATCATGAAGAACAAAAATTATACACCTTGACAATCGTTGCCCGAGATGGTGGAATTCCGTCACATCAAAGTGAATTAAAATTACAAATTCAAATTTTAGATTTAAATGATAACCAGCCTGTTTTTCCCTCTTCAAGTTTATCATTCAAAGTAAAAGAAGGCGTTAATGTTGGTCAGGAGATTGGAGTAGTACAAGCTGTTGATGAAGATGGTGGAGAAAATGGAAGAGTAATGTATTCTATTGTAGGTGGCAACTTGTATGGTATTTTTGACATTGTCCGAACCACAGGCAGTTTATATACTATTGCCGAAGTGGATTATGAAAAAGCATCTGAGTATCACTTACAAATCAAAGCTGTTGACAATAGTGCTGTAAATCCCCATAGTAGTGTAATAAGTGTTAAAATAGAAGTTGAAGATATTAATGATTGTGCACCCGTATTCAAAAATGATCCAATTTTGTTTTCTATACCAGAAAGTACTCCTCAAGGCACACTTGTGTGGAACTTCAGTGCAACAGATTTAGACAGTGGAATCAACGGCCAAGTTACATATTACATTTCTCAGCAATCTCCCGCAAAAGTTTTTCAAATTGATCGAAAAACAGGTTCTCTAACTCTTGTAGAAGCACTGGATTATGAAACATATCAAGAATACACAATAGTGGTTACTGCATCTGACCAAGCTAGGGAACCCAAACACCGACTTTCAACAAGTGTTACTTGCAAAATCATTATTGAAGATAAAAACGATAATAGCCCAGTATTTAAGACAAGAAACAGAATTAATATTATGGAAAATGAACCTGTTAATTATCCAGTTCTTCATGTTATCGCAATTGATAAAGACTCAAGAAACAATGGAAGAGTGACGTATGTTATTTCCCATGGAAATGAAAAAGGGCATTTTTCTTTGGATTATGATACAGGTGAGATCTTTTTTGTTAAATTTGTTTTGAAATTTTTAATGATTAAAATTTTTAGAATTTTTAAAGATATTCATTTTATATTCACCTGAAATCGTTTACTTTAACCTTCCTACCCTGTTGAAATTTGACTCAAATTTGATTAAAATATTTCACACCAGAATTTTTATTTAAATCCATTTAACATACTTATTTAACTTAAATCTTTGTGTTATTTATATAATTTACTTTATGAAAAGTTTTCTGGTTTGAATCGAATGAAACGCATTATAGGACTGGGTCGATTAGACCCATGCAGGGTAGGAAGGTTAATCCTTTGCGGGGCAGAGCATATTCATTGCTTAAGTGTTGACATTAATGACTGACGCAGGAATTTTTTAAAACGACTTTATTTATAATTAAGAAAAAGCTATATTCCGCGCATTCAATAAACCGAAATTTTTTTTAACAAAATTCGGTGCCAATGTGACGTTTGGGAATTAAATTTAAGTGGTTTCATAGATATTCCATCGCCCCTCGAGGGGTTAAAACTGCTTTTGAACAATTGCAGTGGGGTTGTGCCCAAATGTTCTGAATACTGGTAATTTTTTATATTTTGTTCGGCTTATCTAGCCAGAAAATTTTCTGCTATGAATCAAGGAGAAGAAAACCTTACAATATTACTGATTTGGGGCCTGGTTATGTCTATTAGGAAAAAAAGAAATAAATTCAAGGACACTCCAATCCCAAATCATTATTGTAACCCTTCGTAGGAGGCGCAATTTGTTACGTCATAGACAGCCGATGTCATTGCTGTCAGTTGTGTTACGTTCGTTCTGAAACAAACTTGTAAATAAAATGTTGTTATTGTTTTTTAACTATCGGCTAAGTTTATTTTCCCGGCCTTTGTGATTAATTTAAGTAATATTCGTAACATTATGGCATCCCTTGCCGTGGATACGTGTTAATTAGAGCACGTTCACGTTTTTTTGCCGATAGTTTAAGTTTAAGTAAATTTTAAACATGGATTTGGAAGCTATACGACAACAAAGAAAATCAGCAAGAACGTCATTTACGAAGACTGCGAATAAACTTCAAGAATTATTAAGTGAAGACGATCCTAATTCGGAAGATGTGGAAATACAGTTTGATTCATTGCAAGAGAAATGTAAATCATTACGAACAATAGATGAAAAATTTTTAGAAGAATTACAAAAACAGAAGTGTTCGCAAGAAGATTTTGACAAAGAATATGAAGCGGCCCAAGAATACTATGATAAAATATCGCATTTCAAAATCAAATGCAAGAAGATAAAATCGAACATTAATCCAGTTAATACAAGTGATGTTTCATCTTCATCTCCAGTCGTGTCGATAATTACGAAACAAAAACTCCCTGAAATCGAACTAATTAAATTTGACGGGAACCCAAGAAATTGGCTGAGCTTTTGGACGCAATTCAGTAAAATAAATGAAGACCCTGGAATAGATGTGAGGGACAAGTTTCAATACCTTATACAGTCGACGAAACCTGACTCGCCGGCCCGACAGATTGTGGATAGTTTTCCTGCAACAGAAGCGAATTACGGTAAAGCGTTGGATTTTTTAAAAGAGCGTTTCGGTAAGGAAAATGTACTGATACAAATTTATGTACGAGAACTATTAAAACTAGTGATTACAGATAAGAAGCAAGTCAATTTATTGACACTGTATGATAAGTTACAAACTCAGTTACGTGCGTTGGAATCTCTAGGTGTAACACAAGATAAATTTTCATATATGTTACTTCCACTTATAGGTGGTGTATTTTTGTCGGCCGATTATCTACGCTATGGGATATAGGCCCTATGGGGTGGGTTGCCCTCCGTGGGGGTCTTTCTAAGGGAACTTCCACTTATAGAATCAGCCCTTCCCGACGATTTAATCAAAATATGGGAAAGGCAAAGGAACACAGGTGCTGAAACAGGTAAGACTGAATTAGATTTATTAATGATGTTTGTCAAAAATGAAGTAGATACTGAATTTCGATTAAAAATCACGCGAGATACTCTAAATTCTGAAAAACTTCCTGTTAAAAAAGGTAAGCATCCAGAAAATAAAAACAGTATTCCAACTGCTCATGAATTATTAAATGCAAATGGTAATAATTTTCAGGTAAATGCACCTAAATTTAAGAAATTTGATTGTATTTTCTGTAATAAGTTTCACAATTCAGAAAACTGTAAAGATGCTTTATCTATGAGTTTGGATTCTAAAAAAGATATTATTAAGAAAAAGAATGCTTGTTTTGTATGCTTAAAACGTTTTCACATGGCTAATTCTTGTAAATCAAAACATAGATGCCCGATTTGCAAAAATCGGCATTTTGTAATTTTGTGTCCGGATTTAACTTCTAACAAAATTGATAATATCTCGAATGGAGATAAAAGTGAAAACAAAACAAGCACTCTAAATAATTACATTAAGATTTCAGATGTAGTTTTGCAAACTTTAATTGTAAAAATTAAGAATGGTTCTAAAGAAATGTTTATTCGTGCTATCTATGATAATGGTAGTATGAAATCTTATATATCTACAGATGTTGCTCAGAGTATGAAATTTAAGTGTATTGGTGAAACTAGAATTAAGCAATCTTTATTTGGTGGTGTTGAAACTCCTGAAAATGTATATAAAAATTATTTGATTGAATTAAGTGATATAAATGATGAATATAAATGTAAATTAGAAGTATTAAGTCAGAAACGTATTTGTTCTGAAATTAAGGAAATTCCGTCTGGCCCTTGGGTAAATGAATTGAAGTTACACGGAATTAAAATAAATGATTTAGAAAATAAGAATTTAAAGGTTGATAAGGAAATAAAATTGTTAATTGGTGCAGACATTGCTGGTAAACTTTTAACTGGAAATATAGTTAATCTTAAATGTGGATTAACCGCGATAAACACGAAATTAGGATGGACTGTCATAGGAAAATTCAATTCTGGCATTAAGCCAACTTCTGAGAGCACTGCTTCTCTTATTATTTCTTCTATGTTAGTAAAAGATCAGTGCATTAGCGATCTTTGGAAATTAGATGTTTTGGGAATCACAGAACCTCCAATTAGTAAAACGAAAGCAGAATTGCAGGAGGATACGCAAAGATATTTTGAAGAAACTATTAATATAAATAGCGAGGGGCGGTATGAAGTCGCGTTGCCTTGGGTTTTGGATAACAAGCTTTTACCAAATAATAAAATAAATGCGGAAAAATCTATTTTAACCGCTAAAAGAAAATTGACAAATTCTGGAAAATTTAATGATTATTGTGATGTTTTTCAGAATTGGTTAAATCTTGGTATAATTGAAAAGACAACGACTGAAAAACTAACGGGTGTTCATTATTTGCCTCATCGGGCAGTAATAAAAGAAAATAGTACCACAAATATAAGGCCAGTATTTAACGCTAGTTCACATTTACCAGGTTTTCCCTCATTAAATGATTGTTTATCTACGGGTCCAAATCTAATTGAGATGATTCCCTCGATTCTAAACCGTTTCCGTATGAATTACGTAGGTGTTACCGCTGACATCGAAAAAGCCTTTTTGCAGATTGCTATAAGAGAAAAAGACAGAGATTTTTTGCGATTTCTATGGTTTGATAAAGAAAATCGGGAACAGGTAGAAGTTTATCGTCACAAAAGGGTAGTTTTTGGCATTACGTGCAGCCCTTATTTATTAGCCGCCACTTTATTGTATCATTTAGATAGGGTTCCAGAAAAATTAAAGAATACTGCAGACATTCTAAAAACAGCCTTTTACGTTGATAACTGCGTGACAAGTTTAAGCTCTGAAACAGAAATGAGAAAATTTTTTGTCGAAGCGAAATTAATTATGTCATTGGGTCATTTTAATTTAAGATGTTGGAAGTCTAACTTGAGTAATAAAATATTTGAGGAGGATTCCTCTACGGAAGAGGGTGTTTCCCTATTAGGTCTCATATGGCATACATCTACCGATACATTATCGTGTAAAATTGAACAGGTTTTAAATAAGTTAGAACCAATCACAAAAAGAACAGTTCTAGCCGTAGCACACCAAGTGTTTGATATTGTGGGCTATACGGCTCCGGTAATGCTAATTCCGAAACTAATTTTACAGGAAACGTGGAATTTAAAACTTAAATGGGATGATGTACTACCGGATGATTTACAAAAAAAATTTAAGTCGTGGCAACAAAACTTATGTTTACTTTCACAGATAAGTATTCCTAGATGGTTTGGACTTAAACCAATTAATCAAGATATAAGTTTACATTTATTTTGTGATGGTAGTAAGAAGGCATACGGTACGTGCGTTTTCATAAGAATCGAAAACGAAGATGGGGTTAAAATTAATCTAGTACAAGCAAGATCTAGGGTAGCCCCTTTAAAACCCATTACGATTCCTCGCTTAGAACTTTTGGCTTGTAATATTGGTTCTAGATTGTTATCTAACATAATAAAGGATCTAAATTTATCAAGGGTTGATATTTATTGTTGGACTGATTCAACAACAGCTTTGTGTTGGATTCAGCGAAATCAAAATTGGGGGACGTTCATTCAAAATCGGGTTGCAGAAATACATTCACTGACTTCCCCTCACTGGTGGCATCATATCTCAGGCTCTCTTAACCCCGCCGATTTACTTTCAAGGGGGTGTTCTGCTGAACAATTAGTTGAAAGGAAATGGTGGGAGGGACCTGATTGGTTGCACGGAAAAAAGGAAAGTTGGCCTAAATCGAATGACGAGCCAAATGAAGAATTGGTCAATTCTGAGATTCGTAAAACAGTTATAGCCACATTAATTAGTAATGATGAAAATGGTAAGTGGTATTATAAGTATTTTTCTTCATTTAAGAAAATTGTAAGAATGTTATCTTGGATTTTTAGATTTTATAACAATTTAAGAAAAGTTGACAAAAATCTTTCAAAAGATTTATCTGTACAAGAAATAGAAAGGGGGGAGAAGGCTTTAATGTTACTCATTCAAAAAGAATCTTTTAAGGGAGAAAATGATGAAAAATTAAGACAACTCAGACCAATAGTTGATTGTGACGGTCTTATAAGAGCTAGGTCAAATGTTGCTTATCGAGAAGACAAATACGATTTTAAGTTTCCTATTATATTGCCATCTGATCACCCTGTTGTAAAATTGTTGATAATGACTGTTCATAATGATTTATTACATGCTGGTACTTTATTGTTAATGTCAACTTTAAGAGAAAAATATTGGATTTTAAAATCACGAAAGACAATACGAAATTGTATTGGAAAATGTATAAAATGTCAAAAATTCAAAGCTAAAAAATGTGAGGCAATCCCAGGAATTTTACCTAATGATAGGGTCCGCGATGCTTGTGTATTTGAAGTTATAGGATGTGATTTGGCTGGACCATTGTATTTGAAAGATGGTCAAAAAGCATATATTGTACTTTTCACTTGTGCAGTTTATCGTGCCGTCCACTTGGAATTAATCACTTCTCTATCAACTGAATCCTTTTTTCAGTCTTTAAGACGTTTTATTGCACGCCGTGGACGACCTTCAACCATATATTCAGACAATGGAACAAATTTCATAGGCGCGGAGAACTTTTTGAAAACTATCGACTGGGATAGTCTCCGTTTTAAAGCTGCTGAACAAAAAATTGATTGGAAGTTTAACCCTCCTACCGCACCATGGTGGGGCGGATGGTGGGAGCGCTTGATTCGGATTGTAAAACAAATCCTAAGGAAAATATTGGGTCGTGCTTCTCTTGATTACGAGGAATTACTCACTGTATTATGTGACTGTGAAAGAGTTATTAATTCAAGACCAATTACCTATGTGTCAGAGGACATTGATGAGGACTTTTCTATAACACCAGAGAAATTTTTACATGAAACTCCACAGTCAGGTGTTCCAGATATTGACAATGTAGACAAAGTGAAATTGAGTAAAAGAGCTAAATATTTGCAACGGATAAGAGAAACTTTAAGACATAGGTTCCGTACAGAATATTTAGGACAGTTACGGCAGCAATCAATAAAATGCTATAAAAATGAATCACTTAAGGTAGGAGAAATTGTCCTACTGGAGGATACTAATAAAAAACGTTCCTACTGGAATTTAGCTCGCGTTCTGAAAGTCATACCTGGCAGAGATGGCCAAATTAGGCTTGCGCTCATAAAAACAAACAATTCTGAATTATTACGACCAGTTCAGAGATTATACAGATTGGAATTGGAAAATCCAATAAAAGAAACAAATGATGAGGTTACGCCTTTAACCACTAGTAGTGGCAGAATTATCAAGACACCTGTTAGATAAATTTTCTATTTAGAAAACTTCATTTAAATACTCATTTTACTTAATTTCACTTCACTTCTTTATTTGTATTCAAGTGTTTATTATTATTATTATTATTTTGCATATACTATATATATTGTTATTGTAATTGATAAGATTGTGTTTCAATTGTATAAGTAATTTTTTTATAAGTATTATGAATAATGTTTATTTTGTGTCTACGTAAAGGTTTTGAGTGTTTGATTTCCCACTCAAAAGGTGGGAGGATATTAGGAAAAAAAGAAATAAATTCAAGGACACTCCAATCCCAAATCATTATTGTAACCCTTCGTAGGAGGCGCAATTTGTTACGTCATAGACAGCCGATGTCATTGCTGTCAGTTGTGTTACGTTCGTTCTGAAACAAACTTGTAAATAAAATGTTGTTATTGTTTTTTAACTATCGGCTAAGTTTATTTTCCCGGCCTTTGTGATTAATTTAAGTAATATTCGTAACATGTCATTAAATTGAATTATATTAAATTTTAACTGTCCAATGCTGTAATAAACATTATATGGTATTTTCACTTATTTGGTAAAATGCCGTGTACATTGCAACGAAAATTACTTTTTTATTTCCCCCCTCTTGGTATATTTTTATTTTCTTCTATCTTTACAAGAAGAAAGTACTGAATTTGTGAAAGTTTTCGACTTCCGGATTTCAATGAATTTATAGATTTGGGGGTCAGAGATCCCGAAAGACATGTTTTTACAAAACCTGTCTGTATAAGAGATAAATTTTGGTCGCGCTCTATCTAAAGAACTAATGCATGAAACATAATAAAAGTGCTGATTAGTTTTTGGTGTAAATCGCGCAAAAGGTGGCGTTGCTATGGTGCATTTTTAACGATTTCCGCAATAACTCTTTCTCAAGAACTGATGCACGAATTTTTAACAACTTCGAATTTAGTTAGACGCTGACACAAGTTGCTAATAATTACGTTTTGGTGTAAATCATCAAACATATGATGCTGCTATGCTGCATTTTTCGTGATTTCCACAATAGCTCTATCTCAAAAATTAATATGCGGATTTTCATCAAACTTCATACTCGGTTAGACTTTGATTAACCCCTTCACGACGAGAGCCTTTTATGAAACTTTTAATGATTTGTCACCGGTTTTTAAAAACAGAAATTTGTGCCTGAAAATGCTCCGATCAATAAAGGCAAATTTTATAGTAAAATTTTACCTGTGGGAATAAACGAGGATTCTTATGCCTTTTTACGGCACGTATACGTGTCACTCGTCTCCAAGGGGTTAAGATTATTAGGATTACTGTTGTCGCTGATTAGGCTTTGGTGTAAATCACCCAACACGTGATGCTGCTGTGCTGCATTTTGCATGTGTTATACGGTTTTAGTGACAGTCTTATCTCAAAAATTAACGCGCGGAATTTCATATTTTTAGAATCCTCGTGATGGCATAGATTGCCATTTAATTTTCGTACTGTGGTAGCAAATTTTGACGAATTAACTTTCAGAAGAAATTAACTTGATAGAAGAAAGTTTTGAGATTGGCACATCCGAATTGTTTATTTTTCATTGCTGCTATGTTTATGAGATGGGAAAACAATGAGCTCTGTCCGTCGGCAAATGAGTGCTGCATATGTACAATTATGCTGGTATATATTTCATACATAATTTCACTTCGTATTAAACTTAGTTTAGACTCAGCTGCAAGTGAACTTAACCCTTTTAGGGGTAAGGTAGTTCCGTTCATCAAATGCTGAAACGAGTGTCTCACACCACAATTTAAATTTCAAAGTAATCAAGAGCTTTTTTTCACGTATTTAATAAGAGCGAAATTTTTATTCTAATATTCTGGTGTCAATGTAGCATTTAGGAATTAAAATTAAATAAATGGTCCAAAAATGAACCACCGCCCTTGAAGGGGTTAAAATACTTTTGAACTAGAGTTTGTATGCAGGTTTACTTTTCAATACCACTATTTCTGAAAAATATTTTTCACCTTATTTCATTCTCAGATTCTTCGATGAAATAAAGCGAAAATTACTTTGCAGAGAAGGGATATTTAAAAAAAAAAACAGCACTCCAACGAACATTGTGAGCTGTTAAGGATTAATATTTTTCTCCTAATTTTCAAATAACGTATTTTAATTATTAGTACATATTTTAAAATTTGTAAAAGAATGTAAATGAAATTGTTTAGTTTAATAAAAGTTTATTATTTTTTATAGGTCTGCTGTCTGTTGCTAAATCACTAGACAGAGAGAAAATTCATCATTATGAATTAAATATAACAGCAAGTGATCATGGAAGGCTTCCTAGATCATCTTTCCAAGTCCTTCACATCTATGTTGAAGATGTTAATGATAATCCTCCTCACTTCAAACAACATTTGTATCGCGCAAATGTTTCCGAAGCAGCACCTAAAGGAACGTTTGTGCTGAAAGTGGAAGCTACTGACATGGATTTAGGTAAATTTAGGCTTCATTTTCATCCAAGTGTCCAGGGTTCTCACTAGTCTGCTTTTTTTTTAAACCAGTAATTTTTCAGAATGAAATTCGTTTTAGGTTTCTGTAGCAATTAGAAGAAGAAAGCTCTTTCCGAAATGTTACTATGTAGTTTATAAATAAGATTTTTCTTTAAATAAAATTAATGTGCAAAAAACAGACCGAGTGGGAACCCTGAGTGTACAAATTGATAGCTTATTCAGAGTTCCTACAGGTATGGAAATTTCCCTGACTTAGGTTAAATAAGCACCAATATATTATCTGAGAAAAACTTGGCATTTGCAATCGCGCGAATATAATGGTCAAGTCTTTATATATATATATATAACATAAAAATACTGGTACTTTAGATGAAAGTGTTGAAACCATGTTATTAGAACTTGAATGAAGTACACATACTGAACCATCACAATATTAACCGCTTCCCTGATTAGCCCGTACCACGTACGGGAATCCATTTTCTAATCATGATTTATTTTTCTCTCCAGTAAAATTTTATTGCCAATTTTTCATTATTTAATCGGAACATTTTTAAAATTCAACTAGGCAAAAATTTCTGTTTTGAAAAACCGGCGGTAAAATATTAAAAATTCTGTAAAAGACATGAAAAAATAGGCATTATTTATTTATTTTATTTTATTTCAAAAATATTGATCAGTTAAGTCGTTAACTGATCATGAATTAATTTTAACGCGAGAACTGCCGTAGCGATGCATTGTGATCAGATGTCGAGAGATTAAATAATCATAAAAAGTACTTAGTATTTTTCGATCATATATTTTCGATTTTTTTCGATATATAACGAGTTCCGCCGTAGCGGTCACTTTGACCGCTACACAATGAAAATATTTCGATTAAGACCTTTCTAAATTATGTGGATGTCTTTCTAAAACATTGATGAGGGTGATGGATACGTGGAACTATTAAGTAAGAGGAACTGACATATCCTTAAAATAGTGAAGCTACAACTGTAACCGCTTTCGCAGAGGGTCCATTGCCACGCCAGCAAACTTTCACCAGCAAAAATAATGTAGAAAATTTCTGTTTATTTAAAAACTTAAATAAAACTTACTAGTGGAATGTTTCAATCAAAAATAATGGCAAAAATCGATATTCATTTTTGCTGGTACAGTTTAATTTGGCAGTTTTAGTTTCGTCACATTGTGACAACAATGACAAATTTCTGTCAGTATCAGTAAAACGATTATAAAAAACGGGCAAGCTGATACCCGTAAAAATAAACAGAAATTTTTTATCATGTTTGTGAAAGACATTTCCTATCAATAAGTCTCTAAAATTAAACGAAATATTCTATTTAAGCTTCCTGATGGAAGTTTTCGTATGCGATAATCATAAACTTTAGATCCAATTAACCTATTAGTGTCTGAATTATTTTCTTTGCTAAAATTCGAATTTTGCGAATTCCCACCACTTTTAAAGTAAGAATAACTTTTATCTTAATTTATCGAGGACTTCGTCTCGAGAAAGAAAGTATTTATTTATCCTCCTTTTTGCTAGTGTGAAAGGTGCTTACTTGAATTTTTTGATACTGTCCCAAAAAGGGGACGCCAGGCACTAATGGGTTAAGAAAAAAACAACTGCCATCTTATGACAGCCACCTCAGTTACTTCACTCGTAACTGATAGACAATGCATTATATGTCTCCTCCTTTTATTCATAACTCCATTGATGGATATGGTGATGTCTTTTTAAAATAAGCCCAATATGTACCACAGTGAAATAAGTTAAATGAATAAACTAAAATGTAGTAAATAAAAATTCTGATGTGCAATATTTTTTAGAACACTTGTGTAAAATTACCGACGATTCTAATAAGGCGATTCTAAAGTTTCCTACTCAACAAACGTGCAATTTTCTGACACATTTTCTCACTCATTTTTAAACATGAAAAAATAAAACTGGCATGCCTCATTATTAAAGCAATTTGGTATCAAGTAGCTGTTTCTCATTTTTTAAAATAAATAAATGATTTATCGAGTTTAAGGGGATTTTTGTCATGTGGCAACAGGCTTTTCTCCTTTCCCGTTGTGTCCGTCCGAAGATTCGGTCCAAAATGCCGAATTTGAAAGTAAGTTCTAAAAGAACTGCTTTTAGCAAAAATGTGAAAATTAGATTCGGTAAGATAGTTTCGGAATAAGCATACGTATCAGTTTCATGCATTTCCGTGCAAATAAGAAATTTAGAAATATGTCAGAAAGTAGTTCTCATAGATTTCAGAACAGCCTTATGAAGATGAAAAATATTTTTTGCAATTAAAATATATTTTAAATGGATCATTAAAATCAAATAATGTCATTTTTTTTAAATTTTACATCTACAAAATCACATGATATAATATTTGTAAGCATTAAAAAATATTTTTTATGATTCGAAAGATATTTTTATGATAATTTAATCTCTCGACATCTGATCACAATGTAAACGGTAAGACAAAAAGTTCGTTTATTGTGAGTATCGGCTGAAAATCTAGTTTACGGTGAATACTAGGTTTCGGTGAAAAAGCAGCCGAAATTTCGGTGAATACTGAAACTTTAATTGGATCTCATACGTCCTTGCGTAAAAGAACCCATGGATAGCCAATGGTGATTTTGGAAGTTTTTCATTAATTCTAAGGTTGCTTGACTATTCGAACTGTATGATCATAAAGTATACAGTAATAACAGTAACACCAATTTTTTCTAGCAATACAAAAAAATAAGGCTTGTATAACTAAAATACGTTAATGTAAGTAGAAGTTGCACAGAGTCTGAATACCAAACACTCCATAATAGTTTGTTATTTCTTTTATTTTTTATCATGTTGATACCTATATTTGTTTCTGCAAGAACAAAGAGTAGAGGAGATGGGGCACATGTGGAAAGTACATATATCACTCAGTTAATCTGATGTAAAAAAAAATAAGTAAAAAAGTACCAATAGATGTCGGTACTGGCACAACCTTTTGGTTGAAATTTCAGAACAATCAGCCATTTTGATTTTTGGTGGTTGTAATTTGTTTGTTTTAGAAGGTGTTAAGCAAAAAAGTCTTTCAAAGTTATTGAAGTAAAGATTCATTCAAGATATTTTTAAATGTAGAATACCAGCATTGTATTCTATAATAACATTAGTTAGGTTAGTTTACGAAAAGTTGTATTTCCTTATTTCAATTAAAAATATCTTATTTTTATAAGTTAAGCTTAAGTTGGTAGATGGGGCACATATGTCCTGTTCACATGTGCCATTGTAAGTGTCTTTGTAATCAACCACCTATTATTTATACCAGGGATGCCAAACTATGGCTCGCCGAAAAGCACTAATATTTTAAAGAAATTGTCGACTTCTCAATTCTCAGAGATTAGATAAAGCAGTTGTTTCTGTAAAATTTTAGTAGTATCCGGCTGGTCCTAGTTTGACGCTCTTGGTTTATACGGCTATATTTATGTCTGATAAAAATATTAAATAAATAGGACTTCACTACTTTTTGATAATAAGTTTAGAGAGTTACATTTTCATAGCTGCCAATCTTTGGCCTTTTCTTAAGTCAAAAAAATATTTTGAACTTGAAAATTCGTTTAATTAAAAGCGTCTGGTGCTAAATGAGATAGTCGTTCGAAATTTACTTAAATTCGTTTATTAAATTTCTTTGATTTTAAGAAGCCGGTGGTTGGCAGGTATGGATTTTTATTTTCTTCGATCTATGAAAGAAAAACGTATTTTAATCGAAATTGCTTTCGACGGATTTACAAGTTTTAGGCGTCTGGGATCGCGAAAAACAATTTTTACAAATTGTCTACCTGTCTGTATGTCCTCCTTAAATCATCGAAAAGTGTATGAAGTTAGAGGTCCCAGTTGAAATTGGTGATATAACGGCGGAGAGAGCGATGTGATAACGATTTTTTGAGTCATTTTCTTCATTGAATTATCAGAAAACGTGCAAAGTAATTCATAGAATTGAACCAAACTGTTTTTGTTAATAAATAAATTAAAAATTTCACATAATCCTTTGATAGTTTTTGTATTATCAGAATTTTAGTGTTCCGTGAAAATTTAATTGTGCAGTAAAGCATTGTGTGTCAGTAAAGCATTTTTAAAAACACTGGGTTACAGTGTTCAAGTAATAATCGAAAGTTTTAGCCTAAAACACTGCTATATAGTTTCCAAATCTTTCTATTTATTTTTTTATTCATAACATTGTTCCTCTCATTTCGTTTTTATCTTGGCGCAGCATGTCCCAAGAGGGACCTTGTGCCATAAAACCCAATACAACCAACCAATCTTTCTATTTATGTATACCACTATTTAAGGAGAAAAATCCATCTATTTGCAGTGTATTCAAGTAAAGTTCGCACTATTGAAAGTCTTTTTGTTGCATGGGTTCTAGTGGGTATGATGTTATTATACTTTTCCTTTCTGTGCAATAATCAAAAGTGTGGGTATCCTTATTCCTCTCAAAAAATTGAATCTCAGCCAACCAAAGTAATTTTGGGGGTTGGCTAAACATGAAACCCTATTGGTTTGGCATTTGAGTTTGGGCAAGTTTTTATATTCATGTGCATAACAATGGAACTAAAAACTGAAGAGCAATACTGGTGAACCAAAAGTCTTGCCCTGATTTTAAATACTTGTTGTGCTCAAACTATTGTAATTAGACATATGTTTGTTTGGATACATTGTAAATACTATTATATATTTTTTTTTCATAAGACCACGTACTTCAGTAAATTTCAACATGTGCCCTCTTAGTAGCTCCAGGAATGTCTAAGTAGTATTCTAGTTTCTGCCAAGTGTTTATTTACAGGTCTTTTGTCACAGTACACACAACAACTTCAGCAGCACATATTTGGAATTCACGTGATGCTTCGCGAGTTGGTTGAGTAAGGCAGGAGGCACATGTATATTTTGTCCCGGTCAACTGAATTCTTGGAAAAGATGTTTCATGCTTTTTGTACATGACCCTTTTGCGGTTTATTCATAATAGAATGAGGAGGAATGAACAAAGAGTCAGGAGATAAGAAGTTAAACCCTACTTGACGGAATGGTTCCTGTTTTGCACGTCATGAGTCGCCTTCCTGTCAAAGTGATTAAATATCAAAAACACAGCGTCGCCACAACAAACAAGCCGGGAGTTGCCGACAGTTTGTATGTCCGTGTGTCCGCACCTTAACTCATTCGCGACGGGAGCCTTTTACAAAATGTTTAATGTTTTGTCACCGGTTTTTACAAACATAAATTTGTGCCTTTTCAAATCGAGAAAATGCCCTGATCAAATAAGGCAATTTTTACAGTAAAATTCTACTGGTGGGGATAAACAAGGATTCTTAAGCCTTTTTGCGTTACGTATAAGTGTCGCTCATCCCCAAAAGGTTAAGACTCCGCTGAAACGATTGCCAAACGCATTCAACAGTTGCTACACTCATACTAGATCTGTCACTTCTGGGCAACATTGCCTATTTCTTTAAACCTGTCATACCATCGTTTTATTGATTTTGCATCAGGAGGGTTAAGTCCATGACAACGTCGAAATGTTCTCTGAACATTAATGGGCGATTTTGTTTCGTGAAACCAAAGCACACATTGAGCTTTCTCTTAAATCAATCCCATTTTGGCCGAAAATGTATTCATTGCAAAGTCCTTCCTTGAGCCATTCTTGAAGAAGCAATCGCGCCATCAACTGCATAAAACACTCCTAAAACAGACCTATCGAATGATACAAATAATGTTACATTATTATACAAACGACTAATTTGTAATGAATTATTATAACTAGGGCTATTTTTGATTCACCCTGAAATTCTGGGCACTAAAACAGCAGTCTGACTGTGACAAACAATCATTTATTTGAGTCGCGCATTCATTTGTAGTACATAAAGATTGTGTACCTATTTCCTATTTAAATGTCATATGATAATACTACTAATATATGATAAACTTAATAAAGATTTTATGTCAATATCCGTCTTTTTCTATTCTAGGAGACAATGGGAAATTGTCTTTTATGATTCCAGTTGGAGTGGCTGAAAATAAATTCACTATCAATTCCCAAACAGGCGAAATACATACTGCCGCTCTACTAGATAGAGAAGATCAAGCCTTTTATTATGTTACAGTATACGTCAGAGATGGAGCATTTCCATCAAAACACGACACAACAACTGTTAAAATTGAACTGTTAGATGTAAATGATCATGCCCCAGAATTTGGAGAAACCTGCTACACGCTTCATGTACCAGAAAACAGTGATCTGAGCGTTATTCATACTTTAGTTGCAACTGATAAAGATACTAATGCGAATGCAGAAGTCACTTATACGATAACTGGTATGAAAAATAAAAATATTTTTACTTTTTATTGCTTGTAATTTTTAATGATTTATTCTTGAGTAATGTCTTTTTGTCTATAGTAACTAATTCTTTCATTTTTTCTTCTTTATGCTCTCCTCATGTATGGATTTTTAATATGTAAGTGCTACCTAATATTATAAATAGTTCTTTTTTTTTTAAGAAAACAATAAATTAAAAAAAAAGAAAACCGTAAAAAAATTAAATAAAAATTAGAATGCAATTTCAGACACTTTCTCAACATTATTAGAGTGATTTAACAACGAGAAAAAATATATTTCCAAACGAATCAGCCGTATGAAGGGTGTGACGAAAGCTAAACGCTTAGATTCAGAATTTATAAGGGCCCCTTAACGAGAGTTTAAAACAAAAACGTTAATAAAGGATAACTGCTGAAATTTGTTCCAGGACAGCACCCACCCCTCCTCCAATTTTTACGGGTTCCTTCGAAATTAAAAGTTTTATTTATCCTTTAAAAACTGTAGGCATCCAAAACATTCTTGCGCCCAGGGCCCGCTTAAGACTTAGAAGTAGGGGAAGCCTGGCGTCAGACAGGGCCCCCCCTCCCCTATTACTCAACTATTTTTTTTATTATTAAATCCATTTTTTGTATGTTTAAATATTTTGAAATTTTATGATAAAAACTTCGAGTAAATATAACACTACTAATATTAAATTTAAACTAACTTCCTATGTTCATATGAAAAGCTTTTTTATTATACAGATAATTGCATATTACCAATTAATTTTGTCATTTATCAATGTAGAACTACAATTAAGAATATTTGGATTTCAAAATATGTTTAAAAAAAAGTTTCGCAAGGAAAAAAGTTCTTTTTTTTTTGTTTTTTTTTTACTCTGATTGTATTTTATTCTTTCTAAAAAGTAGCTTTGAAAAGTATTTGGGGGCCCTTTTGTGTTTCAGTGGGTAAGCACGGGCTTCATGGGCCTATTCGGTAAACAGGCCCTGCTTGCGCCTACGTCATTTAACCCTTTGTGGCTCAGTGTTCCATTACATGAAGCCCCACCAGTGGCTGAGAAGCTGTGCTCTCAAAGCTGGTAAACGAAAGGTGCTGGATTCGAACCCAATCGCGCTCCGTCGGCCTAACCGTTTGGAGTTTTCCCCGGTTTTCTTCTAACCTTGGGTAACCCTGCGTAAATACGGGTTAGGTTTCCTCAGAAAGACTCCCACGGAGGGCACTCCGCCTAGGGCCTATATCCCTCGTGCAGATAATCGGCCATCATGAATAACACCTAACCATTACATGAAACACCCAACTTGCTTCCGAAATGCTATAATGATACTAGAATTCTGATATAAATATTTTCCGTTTATTAGGTATGGGGAAAATAGCTTTTTTTTAAATTTCAAATAAATTTGTACGCAATTTTCGGTGTCATTTAGTCATTTCAACATTTTCGAAATGGAAGTGCTCTGCGCCTTAAAGGATTAAATGAGAAAGCCCGTTTTGATTTTTAGAGCAATTAATAACTTTTATCTAGGTCATACAGAGCAACATATCTAGGATAACAAGATTCCAGGCTAATACGGATTCTGCACTTCTAAAATCTGTCAGTTGACGAGTTGGACTCGTCGTGCGATTAAGAAAATTACAAGAATTAGATTGAAATAAATGCAATTGGTGTTAAAGCTGGTGCTTTACAACTATGAATTTAGATGTTTTCAATCTGTCCATGAATAATAACTGTTAAAATTTTATTTTTGCCTTTTTAAATTATTGTTTTTGCTATTTAATTTAAAATTTAATTCCACTTCCCTCAAAAATTTTTAACAAAAAGGATTATTTGGCATCAACGTTCTATAGATTACATTTATGTGAAATATGGGTCTCTAAGCACTGATTGCTAATCTAGCTACGGTGATAGACATCATTTATAACTAAATTATAATATGCATTTCACTGTAAAAAAAAAAAAAAAAAAAAAAAAAAAAAACGGACGATTTTACAGAGATTGTACTGGTAATCGGGACGTCAGTACAATTCCCTGTTTATTATTATTATTATTATTATTCCCGTAAATTCTTTAAAAAATTACGTTTTTTTCCTGGAAATTCTCCGTTAAAAAACAATAAATTGCACTGGTGTCCCGATTATCAGTACAATTTCCGTAAAATCGACCTTTTTTTTACAGTGTTCATAATTGTTATTTAATTGCAAGCATAAACTTTCATATTGCAATTAATATTTTAGCAAAAATTCTTTATGTTTAAATTTAACTCTAATCTAATTTCTCACAAGAGTTCAAATTGTTTTTATTTAATTATTTTTTTTTCTCTAGATGGGAATATTGGAAATAAATTCAGCATTGATCTACACACTGGTCAACTCTCTAGTCGCCCTTTAGATAGAGAACAAGTCAAGCAGTATAGACTCGTGGTAACAGCTCATGATCAAGGAGAACCACCATTAGCTGGCATGTGCAATGTTACTGTAATTGTGCTAGATCAAAATGACAACGATCCACAGTTTGATCATTCCGAATATAGTGCCACTATAATGGAAGATATAGCTATTAACTCTACAGTACTTGCTGTCAAGGCTCATGATCCAGATTGTGGTGTTAATGCCAAGATTACGTATTCGTTGAGTAATGAGACTAAGTCTTTGTTCAGAATAGACAGTTCTACAGGTGTTATAACAACAGCAGGGTGAGTATCTATTGTTTTGTATTTTTTATGAGCAATATGTAAGAAATATTTGTATACTACCCTAATAGCACAGTTACCGAATTTTCATTAAAATGTGACGATATTGTGACCACATTCAACTGTTATTCTCATTTTCATCAAATGTCATAAAAAATGAGTCGTATCCAAGTTACTGTTATGTTGATATGTCCCACTTTCACGATTGTAAATGATGACGATTGCAATTCGAGTTGCAAGTGAGTAAAAAATCGATATGGTGACTTGAGAGTCTACATTAATCAAAAGAAGAAACACTCAAGCTAAAGTTAATCCTATGGGATAGTCTTTACAGATTTTTCGCTCATATTTTAATACTTGTATCTTTTTTCTTTTACTTAGGATATTTGTGGTTGATATTTATTGTTATGCGATTGTAATTATTATTATTATTAATGGCGGATGCTTTTCACTTTTGGAACCGATTCTGAAAATTGAACTATCCTTATAAAAAAAAAAAAAAAAAAAAAAAAAAACTGTAACCAAGGTTGAAGAAGTACAAATGCACAATAAAAGTTATCAACCTTCTTACCCTATGTAAAAAATATTAAAATGCGAACGAGAAATATGTAAACAAATTTCTCGAAGGATTAACATTAACATTCTCGTTTCTTTGCGTGACAAGTTTTGTTCAGTCACGAGAGATTACCTGAGAGTCAATGTAACGAATTTAAGAAGTCACACATTTTGAATAATACTTTTTGTTACTGTGATAATTTATCAGAGCAACACCACATTGACTGTTTATGTTATCAGAACAGAATATTTTTTTTCCCGAAAATAACTATAAACACAGCTTGTCCATAAAAGAATATCCCAGTTTCAATGATATACACTGCTCAAAACAATTAAAGGATATTTGAAGTTTTATATAAAATAAAGATATAAACGAAATTTTTTTGCCGAAAATAGAAGAAGAGAATCACAAATGCAAATTTTTCTGGTTTTCAAACTGTGGAGTATGCAAATTTTGAGTTCGACGTCAAAAACGTCGCTTCAGCGGCAGCGAATGAAATTTGACTTTCAAATGGATAAAAGAGAATGAAGACAAGGATGATCGGCATTCAGTGATTGCTTTGTTTCGAAGAGTACGGTGTCTCAGCGAAGTCATTTGACAGATTCAGAAGCTTGGAGAATTGTTGGTAGGTTAGAAGGGGGCCAAACTCAAGCCGAAGTAGCGCAAGCCATTGGAGTGTCACAAAGTGTCATTTCCAGGATCTGGAACCGTTTTTTGGAGAGTGGATGTGCAGGCCGAAGACCAGCGCAAGGTCGTAGACGGGCAACAACGCCCAATGAAGATCGGTATTTAGCGTTAACAGCTCGGAGACACCGAAACATGAACGCTACTTTTCTCCAACAACACCTTCGCTCGGCTACAGGCACCACGATTTCAACTCAGACTGTCCGAAACCGGCTTCATGCTGTAGGTCTGTATGCTCGCCGACCGATGGTATGTGTTAGATTAACATCAAGGCATCGTCGCGACCGCAGGGAGTGGGCAACCGAGCCTGTCAACTGGAGGAGAAATGAATGGAGCAATATTCTGTTTTCTGACGAGTCCCGTTTTTCTGTGCATCCGGATAATAGGCGTATTTTCATCTGGAGGGTCCGTGGCAGTAGGAATAATCCTGCGTTCGTGCACGAAAGTGTCAGATTTGGCGGTGGAGGAGTGTTGGTGTATGATGGCATCTCCATTGACGGGCGCACTGACCTCTACATCATTCGAGATGGAGCTCTGACTGGTCGCCGATATAGGGATGAGATCCTCAGACCTATTGTAGTCCCTTACGCTGCAGCAATCGAAGATGACTTCATTTTAATGGACGATAACTGCAGGCCACATCGTGCAAACCTGGTGGAGGATTTCCTTTTCGAGGAAGGAATCGTTCGAATGGAATGGCCAGCGTGTTCTCCAGACATGAATCCTATCGAGCACGTTTGGGACGCTCTAGGAAGACGAGTTTCTGGCCGCCAACAACCCCCACAAACTCTCCAAGAACTGGAAAGAGCTCTTGTGGAAGAGTGGGGCAGAATACCCCAACTCGTCATTAATAGCCTCATTGAGTCCATGCCTCAAAGGTGTTCAACGTTGCTGGCCGCCCGTGGAAACCATACCCCCTACTGAAAATGATTTTCTTTGAAGAAAACACCTTTTCTTATTCTTTTTTTCTCATATGCATAAATTGTGTTTTTTTCCTTTTGTACACAAATGCGCAATAAAATGCATTTTTTTCTGCCAAACATGTGTAATTTATTCTCATATAACCTACTATGTCTTTCGACCATGTATCAATCAGCTAAAAAGTTTCCCAGATACAAAATCCACCTAAAACTGCAATATCCTTTAATTGTTTTGAGCAGTGTATTATAACAGTTTAGATTATTTACAACAAATCATAAATCAAATTGAAGTTAAACTACACTGAAAAAAAATATGCCGCCTTAACCTAGAATGAATAGTTAGTCACTTTCTGATTACCTAAACTAGAACTATAAATGATCGAACTATGTGAATAGGTTCAACAACTAAGCTGAATAGACGAAATGATTTAGCATTTCTAGTTGTTTGTTTTCTAAGGGACGAAACGACATTTAGTTGTTTCAATTGCGAGAAATTATCACTTGATTTCGGAAATGGTTTCGTAAACCAGAATTACAGTTACTAAACCAAAGATCTTGTGTTCGCATTTATTTGCAAAGATTTTTAAATAAGTTGACAACTAGAATATAGAAAAACGCTCCTGAATTCTAGTAGGAGACTAGAACTCTCTAGGAAAGGAAGATAGAATTTATAAGAATGACACGGAACTATTTTTTCTAGAGTCATAGTTTAGATTTTAGATAACAGAACTATATTTTTTTCTCAGTATAACCTAGGTTTTCATATAAATATTTAATAGTGTACCTTTAGTTATATGGCACACATCCAACCTAAAATCCAATTCTTTCTACACTTTTGTTAACAAGTCAAGAAATGTAAATAGTAGCATCATCAATTCTGACAAATCATTAGGTAGTGGCGGAACGCAGACAAGCTCTTTTATCAAACACGAAAGGGGGAAAATCGCATTGTTCTAACCAGACTTCGAGTCGATTACAGAGGACTGTAATCGATTACGATTACAATTATTTTCAATTTCTAAAAACCGATTACGATTATGTCTCTTTTTATGACAGTTGGATTACGATTACGTTTAGATTATGATTACAATTTTTTTTTGTTGGATTACGATTATGTTTAGATTACGATTACAATTTTTTTGTTGGATTACGATTACATCTAGATTACGATTACGGTTGTAATTTTTGCGGCTGCAGGTCATGTTGACAAATGTGTTGGCTTGTGTTTTAGCCATTTGTGGCTCTTATTAGGATTTACCCAATTTTTCACAAAACAGTTCTAAATATTTTTTCGGGGGAAAAAATGCATTCTTAAATATTAAGGAGTATTATATTTATGTATGTACGCAAGATAGCATAAATTTCGTCCTTTATAAAAAAGATCAATTTCTTATTAGAGTAATTAATTAGAGCATCTTATTAGAGCAATTTCTTATTAGAGTTTCTTATTAGTTTCTTATAGGCTAATATTATGATGAAATATGTTCATTTGAGTCGGGTTTCGGATTGACTAAAAATAAAATTATAGGACTCTAATTTGGTTTAAACCGAGTCGTGCAAAGTTCTATGAAGAACAACTCTTGCTTCGAACTCATTGTTTGACTATCAGTATGCAATATTCGCATTTTATAATAAATTTTATAATCACATTTTATAATTATTTCAAAACTCCACTGTTTTATGGTTGTTATTTTTTTTATTGAATTTTGATCATTTTACTTCACAAATTCACCAAGAAAAATTCAGCCTAAATCACATTTTTTTCATATACATATTATTATTCGATATTGGGAAAATACCTCTTTAAAGAATTTTGAGGTATTATTTTGAACCCTCTCATTCACATAAAACAAAATTTTCTTCTTTTTGTTAATTTCTGTGCCTATTAATATGCAGTGCATAACCTAAAAAGGCTACTTCAGTAAGGCGAAAACAGCAGTTCACTAATGTTAATCCTTTGGAAGAAATTTTTTTAATATCTTGTTCGCATTTTAATCTTTTAAAAGTTTTTTTTTTTTCTTTTTCGCATTGTTTAGCTCAGATCGATGTATATAAAGACCGTTCTTTTCTGCTTTTTGATTTTGTATGCATTCTTTTTATTATGGGTGTTTTTAAATCAAAAAGGGCAATTTTGAGACATAAGTTTTAATTTATTTTTGTTCAAAAATACATGAAACCAGCTGGTGTCAGAAACTATCTAATTGCCCTCATTTTTCTCTTTTTTTTTTTTTTTTTTTTTTGAAAATGCAATGGATATTTCAGAACAAGCCATCAAAGTTGACATTTCGAACGCTTTTTTCCGGCGAAAGCAGAAAAACCAGTCAATGAAAGGGAGAAAATCGCGAGATCACGTGACCAAAATAGCTCATAATTCGGTAGATAATTTAATTACCACAAAATGGAAGACTGAATTCGATTCGAATTCGCTTCCATAGTCAGGCCTTCCAATTTTTTATCTTTCCTTTAAAAAATGAATTTGTAAATGTGCCAAAACGTTTTGCGCTTGCTGAGCAAAGCAGTTGAGAACACCCTTAAAGATGTTCTTACTTTAGGAACCGGTTTTGAAAATGTAAACATACTAAAAAAAAACATGTAATGGAAATTGAAAGGGTAAAACAAAAATCGGTTTTCATACAGATAGATTTCAGTTGCTCAATGAGAAAAAAATTTAAAAATATTGAAATGCAAGTGATCGCAAATTTGGTATCTTTTTTTTTTTTTTTTTTTTTTACTCATAAGATAAACTTTAGCGAAGAAGTGTTTTCGGATGACTGAAGTAGCCCTTTAATAATTATATTGCTTATGGGGAAAAATTAAGAGATATAAACTAAAAAATTATACTGATATACCGCATTTTCAAATTTAATAAATTTTAAAATAAATTTCAATTACATGAACAGCGTCGTAGACATATGGAGGTGGGGAGTGGAATCCAGATGCACTGGGTACCACTAATTTTATAAAGCTTTCTTTCCCTTATCTAATCAGAGAATTTCCAGCTATTACTCAAGGTGAAAACAACTTTTCGATTTTAATGGTATGAAGAGCATGGAGTCCCCTGTCCCCTCTGGCTACGCCTCTGTACAAGAAAGTCAAATGAAAAAAAAACACATTGTCTTCTGGTAGGACAGAATTTAAGGAGAGTGGGAAGGGCAGACTATAATGTTCAATACAAGTGTCCGTAGTAAAACCATAAATAAAATAATTTTCTTTCTTTCCTTTTTTACTTTTTATCCTTCACTACTTCCACTCAAATGACCCATACCTCTGGATTGACCACATGTTGTTTTATTTTCTTAATTCCCATATCTTTGGCAAACTCAAGTCAAATACTATTTCTGTATACTATTACAGTATGCGGTATACATTCTGTTACACTTACCCCATTAAAGGCTATCTCTGTCTCTCATTATCTCTGACCTTCACCCTCCTACTTTAGGGGCAGATTAATGAGTTAAAAACGTGAACCGCACTCTTCCTTTTCCGGTACAATGTTTAGCAAACCAAGTATATTTTTATTTAGAAGATAAAGGAAGGAGGAAAAGGCGTAATCTTAGAGCGTAATCGTATATTTATGTGAGATTACGATTACATTGCAATTACTTAGGGTCCGATTATGATTAGATTATGATTATAATCGAGATGAAATCTCTTGATTATGATTACATTGCGATTATGTCGAAAACCAAAATCTATGATTACGATTACAGTGCGATTACACAGTTTTTGTAATCGATTATAATCGACTACGATTACACGATTACGATTACTCGAAGTCTGGAACGGCGTTTAAATCATCAGACCTGCAATAAAGCTTTAGGCTCAAGAGTCGCCGTTTTGCGTAGCGAGTAAATAACACAGGGATGCCACTTTTTTCAATTTTTAAGAATTCGCGATTTTCGTTAAGCGATCACGGAATAAAATAACGATTTTCGTCGAGCGATTGCGAAATAAAACAGCGATTTTCGCTAAAAGATCGCGAAATACAACAGCCTTTTTCGTTAAGCGATCGCGAAATATAACAGCGATTTTCGTTAAACAGATCGAAAAAAACGGATATTTTCATCAAACGATCGCGAAACAAAATGGTAATTTTTGTGAAACGAATCGCAATGTGAAACGGCGATTTTTGTCAAAAAAATCACGATGTAAAACGGTGATTTCCGTCACACGATCGCGAAATAAAACGGCAATTTTCGTCAAACGATCGCGAAACGAAACGGTGCTTTATGTGAAACGGCGATTTTTGTCAAAGGATCGCGATGTGGAACGATGATTTTCGTCAAACGATCATGATGTGAAAGGCGATTTTCGACAAACGATCGGTAAATAAAACGGCCATTTTCGGTAAACGATCGCGATGTAAAACAGTAATTTTTGTGAAACGATCGCAATGTGAAACGGCGATTTTCGTCAAACGATCGTGATGTGGAACGATGATTTTCGTCAAACGATCATGATGTAAAACGACGATTTTCGTCAAACGATCGCTGAATAAAACGGCGATTTTCGTCAAACGATCATGAAATAAAACAGCTATTTTCATCCCAAAAATATATCCTGTAAAATTTTGCTATTCACTCGTGGAATAATCATCGAATCTATTGCTGGATTACTTGAATTGGTTTAAAATGATGCGATACATAAAATTCCTCACTGAACCTGCTGCTGGGTTACCTTAATTGATGTAAAATGCTGTGAACTAAAGAAAAATCATTTTTACTTACTCTTATACACTGCTGGCCACCCAAATTGCAACACCAAGAAAAACAAGAGATATCACAACAAAATTTATTGTGTAGATAACATGTTGACCAAGTAACAAATGATTAAATTTACAGCATTCTATGAAGCGTGGTTCCTGCCAAAATCAGTACCCAGAGTAGCCGCCGTTGTTGGAGATCACAGCTGCCACACGCATCGGCATTGATTCAAAGAGACTTTGAATGTGTTCTTGGGGTACAGCAGACCAAGCAGCTTCCACACGTTGCCAAAGTTGATCTGGTGTGACAGCTGGGGATGAACTCTGGGTCAGTCGTTGAGCAACCATGGAGCACAAGTTTTCTATCGGCGAAAGATCCGGAGAGCGCGCCGGCCAGGGAAGCAATTCAATCTGGTGATTGACGAAGAACCCTTGGACAATGCGTGCCACGTGTGGCCGTGCATTATCCTGCTGAAATATGGCTGTTGGCAAACCCTGAAGGTAAGGAAGGACAACTGGCTCCAACAGTTCGGAGATGTAGCGCTGGCTGGTTAAAGTACCGGCAATGCGTACTAGTACTAGAGGAGTGCGAGAGAGATATCCGATACCGCCCCATACCATAATACCCGGTGCAGGACCAGTGTGACGGTGCATAATGCAGCTGTTCAGCATCCTCTTTCCACGGTGTTTCCAGACTCGAATCCGACCGTCGTGGTGTTGCATACAGAAGCGTGACTCGTCAGTAAAGAGAATTTCATTCCATTCTGTCGTCCACATCCTTCTTTCATCGCACCATTGGCGGCGGAGACGTCTGTGGTTCCGCGTCAGAGGTAGACAAAGCAACGGACGTCTTGCGGACAGACCATTCTGCTGTAAACGACGTCGAATGGTACGCGCAGACACTGGGTGATGCGTTACAGACTGAATCTGCTGTGATATGGTTCGTGATGTGACTGAGTGGTCCGTCACTGCCATGCGTACAATCTGCCTGTCATCACGTGACGTGGTGCACTGAGGTCGATGCGGTCGATCACGTCTGTCCGTCGTACCCTGTTGCACCCAACGATCACATATCCGCATCACAGTTGTTTGGTTTCGTACAACACGACGACCGATTTCCCTGAAAGATAACCCACAATCTCGGTATGCCACTATCCTTCCTCTGTCAAACTCGGATACTTGATCAAAAGATGATCGTTGTTTCCTACGAGGCATAATTTATCGTTTTTTTGAAAAAAAAAAAGCAAGAAAAACACAATTGCTGTACTTGAAACCGTCGAAATCTCCAAGCCTTAAATAGCGCTTTGAGGTGGCGCCACAGGCGCGCTTGATATGCGTCTGCGCTGAAATTCTAATCATTTGCATATCTCACCTTAGCTAATGCATGTTGTAAATTTCATATTATTTGCATGCTTCCTTCAGGGTGTTGCATTTACGATGGCCAGCAGTGTAAATTAAAAGTTTACAATAAAAATAAAAGCTGTAATTATTTAGTTTATTATAAACAATATAATTTACAAAATTCACACATAAATGCTGTGAAAAATGCCGTAAATTTTACTTTACGCATAATTTCCTTTTTTTTTTTTTTTTTTTTTTTTTGCTGTTTTCTGAGTGGCATCCCTGATAACAAAGCAGTATTCAAGCATGTGCTCATCTAAAACTGTTTCAGTTACAGTCAATCAGGGTAACTTTGGGCCAAGAGAGAAAAAAGATTAAATAGATTACATCACTTGAGTTTACGGCAAAGTTTTAGTCTCAAAATATAGATAGCAGCACTAGTGTGACTTTGGCAACTCATTGGAAATAACTCGTCTAGATTCCACCATGGCAGAATGGATCAAAGTTTCGTAAAGGAAGAGCAAAGTTACCCTTATTTGGCACAAAATCACCATGATTGACTGTACTCTTTGTTTGTGACCTTATGTTTACAGTTGATACTATTAAAATTTATGTCTGGGACATTCGTTTATGGACCGATGTTATAAAATCTTTCATCATGTATTTGTTGGGTAGATATAATTATTTATTATTTTTTCTATAGAATTTTTGACCGTGAAAAGAAAGCTTTTTATGTGTTTGAAGTCCGAGCAATTGATGGTGGACGTTATGATGCCAGGTTTGAGAAAGCTGTAGTTCAAATTACAATTGCAGATGTTAATGACAACCGACCAAAGTTTACAAAGTACCCTTTCACTGCTTTTGTTTCTGCTCATGCAAATCCTGGAATTCAACTGATTCAACTTGAAGCTGAAGATAATGATGAAGGACCCAATGGAGAAGTTTTATATAGGTAGGCTAAGTTAAAATAAATTAATTATAGCAAAAGAGTATGTACCATTTACGATAATTTTTTTATAGAACTTTATACCTTATTTTATTGCAGAAAAGTATTACAAATCCTGCAATAAAATAAGGTGGTTACGAATTCAGTGATTAAAATATTAAATAGATTTTTTTTTTTTTAATCAAAAGTAGTGATGCCGCGCTCTTTATAAATTCCAAGGCGTGTATGCACCTTCATAGTTAATTTTTTCTAAATTTAAAAAGCATATGGTTTTTAAAGTGGTCAGAGACACAAACTTTTACTTTCTTACTCTATTTTTTCTAGCGAAATATATGTTTAATGACATTTTTTTTTTCAAATGTAAATCTTTTTAAAATTATTTATTTTTATTTTATTTTATTTTAGCCATGCATAAAATATATCTTCTGAAAGAATAATGCTTTTTGTATGGATTTTTTTTTTTTCTATTTTTACATACAAAAAAGAATAAATAATGATTTTGTTTTCAGGATTTATAAAAACACTTATTTTTAAAAAGCTAATGATTAAAAATATAAATGAATCATATTTATAAATTTCTTTCTTAAAACTCAAAATCTCGAAGACACTAAATTTTAACATTCATAGAAAATTAGATATATCCATTTAAATATGATAAATCTGGAAAAAAAAAATACATATTCTCAGATAAATGCGTGTAGGTTTTAAAACAAAAGGCGCTACAACGACAGATAGTAGAACATGAAAAACAGAGATAACCTAAAATTTTTAAGAAGCCAGTGGCTCCTAAATCCAAATAATCCAGTCGTCACATTGTGAGAGAAACGCATAAAAGTAATAGCGTTTATATGGGCAAAAATTTCAGGAATTCGAAGTGAAAAATAATCTTTATATGCAGGGGCCTCGCTAAGGGGGAAGGACAGGGGGGAAGCTCCCCCCCAAACATTTGCACATGCTGTTACAGTTGGCAAATTTGCAAACTGAATTGGCAAATTAATTCAAAACTATAATACACTTCCTATTTCTGATAGATTTGACGAAAGTTATCAATATAATTAGAAATATTATTAAGTTTTTTACAAATAAAAACTATATTACATTTTCTAATTGTGATATCTTGGTAAAATTATAAAACTAATTGGCAAACGCCCAGAACTATTTATGTTTGCTTTTTTCACTGAGTTGGCAAATACTGAATTTTGACTTGGCAATTTCAGGCTCTCCCCCCAACCAATAAAAAGTCTTAGCGAGGGCCCTGTTTATATGCACAAAAGAAACACAGACTAATTACATCAAATATGCATATTTCCTTTAATCGCACATTTTTTTTAAAAAAAATTCGGATATAAATTAAGTGTAATATAAATCTTAAGATGTCTATAGTCAGAAGATAAAGTTGGGCAAGACAGAAATAAAAAATTGCATACCTATAAAAATAAACTAAGGAATCATGGCAGTGGGGAATCTTAGGAAAATATTTTTTTTCTTATTTTCATTTTGTCATATAAGAATACAAGTAAAAAAATAATGTGAATGTGTGAGATTAAGTTTCATTATAAAAATCAAAATAGAATTCAAATATTTGTTTTTGTTTTTCAGGATCACGCAAGAAAAATTATCTTATAAAAAAAAAATCTTATCACAGATTCTTACAAAGGTGATTTTGTTCCGAATTTTCCGAAAATTCGGACATAAAAAAAATATATAACGGACAAGTATCGAAAATTTTGGCAAATGGTCTCCGAAAAAATCAATCAAGTGTCAATTGTTAGCAGAAAAGTGCGTAAATTTCGTCGAAAAATCACAAAAATATCCGCAAATTTCGTAAAAATGCATATTTTGTCAACGGATAGCGGAAAACGTGGATTTTGTCGATTTTTTCTGGAAAAAAAAAGCGAATTTCATCAAAGAATCCCAATTAGCAGAGTGAAGTGTATTTTGACAATCGACACGACCCCCCTTAATCATTTCCGGCGCGGTGTAATTATGTTTGTAAAATGATAAAATGATTGGCTAACATCAGAATTTACAAAATAATTTATTAGAAAATATATATTTGCTTATTTTTGCGAACTTTATAAAAGGAGAATTTTATTTAAATATTCTGGGTTCCAGAAAACTTAAATTACCTTTTTTGTGGATAGCGCTTGCGAAATGTTTAAAGGATATCTCTTTCTTTTTTAATTGACAAAAAATTCTAAATACCGTATATACTCCTGTATAAGACGACCCTCCCCCTAATTCTTAAACAAAATTTTGAAAAAAAGAATTATTATTGTGTATAAGCCGAACCACGTTTCCAGTTGTATGTTGAAAAATAATTTGTAATCGAGAATTTAAAAAAAAAATCAAGTTGGGAATTGCACATGAAGCGTAACAAAAGGTGTGGTTTCGTAATATATCGAAGATTTAAAAATATTCAAATCTTGGTGTAATAGTATCCAGTACTTCGGATACAGTATAGTGGCCGAAATCTTTTGTGTTTTCCTGTAAATACTATCTACTTTCTATTATACAAAAAGTAACTTGTAGTAAACCTTAGCAACATATATCAATTTCATCAAATATGAAACAGTTTAATATAAGTAAAACGCGTCCCAAATAGTGTTTCCCCCTAATCCATTATGAAATGGAATAATTTTGCGTCAACCTGTAAATTAATAACAAATATTCTTTGCACCACAGATTGCACAGATTATATATTTTAGTATATTATTTATAGATGCATACCTATTTTATTATGTTTAACAGTGTAACATCATTAAAATATACTTTTAACTATTTTTTCCCATTGGGAGTAATGTAACTGTATACTTTTGATTGTCCCTGTAATTAAATTATACATCCGATTTTCATAAAAATTGAAATAACTCGACAAAATATGCAACAATTATATCTTTTTAATTTCAAACTATTCGGTTGGGTAGTTTTTGCGCTGTTATATGCAGACAGATGGACGGACTGAACGACTTTAGGTGCTACGTATTTACATAATTACGAATGTACCTAAAAATTAATCAGCACCTATTGCAGCCGTCCAGAAGAAAGCACTTCCGGAAAATTTTGGTATATTTTCACCGATCATGACCCCCAGACCCCAAAACCACCCTCCGTTCAAATGTTGACATATATATATGTATCTGATTTTTGTCATGCTGTAACTATCGTATTTATGAACCGATTTGAATGGAACTTGGTATGTACATAGAACATACAAATGTCTCGACCCAGTTCGTTGGCCAGCATCATCCGCGATCTTGTTTCAAAATTTCAGCCATTTATTTTTTTAATTTAAAATTTAAAATTAAATGCTAAAAAATTAAAAGTTGAAAAATATATTTATTTTATGTGTTAGAACTTAAAACAGCAATTCCAGAACGCTTTTTATTTCGTCTATATCTTAAAAAAGGACTGAGTTATAGCACTTTGAATTTCTACTATGGCTGACATTTTGAAACAATCTGTTTTTTGTCACGTGATAACGCGCGTATTTATGAATCGATTTGGTTGTAACTTGGTGTGTACATAGTACATGAGGTCTGGACGCATATTTCAGATGTGTATATTGGTGGGACGATTACTGTTTCTAAACCAATAGGAGAGCGTCATTATCACGGTCAAGTACACGCCCACACAGTTTGATTGACAGGAACTCGTGGACAATTGACGGTGCTAATTATAACGATAATCTGTTGCGGATGAAAGTGAGCTGACTGGTTGAATGGTTAGAGCGTCGAGCTTGAAACCGGAGGCTATGAGTTCGAGTCCATCGCGGGCCGAGAGTCCGTTGGTGATTTTTTTTTTTTATTATTATTATTGGAGGCTGTCTTTTATTAATAAATGAGACATTTAAAAAAAAATATTTCAAACCCTTTTAATATTCTAAATATCGTTCCAAAATGATTTATATATATATTAAACAAACGGGAAAAAAAGTATTCTGCGAAAATATCCGTATAAGCAAAATTCAAAATTCTTACTTTAATTTTTATTTATTTATTTATTTATTTCAGGATCAGAGGAAGTATAATTTCTAATTGAAGTAAATAAAATTCAGTCATTTTGAAAAAAAAAAAAAAAAATTCTTTCGTACCTTTAATTTTTAATTACCGAGTACAAATTCAAACAATCCGAGTACAAATAAATAATAAACACACACGATCAATTGTCCACGAGTTCCTGTCAATCAAACTGTGTGAGCGTGTACTTGACCGTGATAATGACGGTCTCCTATTGGTTTAGAAACAGTAATCGTCCCAGCAATATACACATCTGAAATATGCGGTCTGGACCGAGTTCGTTAGCCAGTTCCATCCGCCATATTGTTTTAAAATGACGGCCATTTAATTTTTTTCGAAAAATTAAAATTTAAAATTAGGTACAAAACAGTTAAAAATTGAAAAAAGATTTTTCTTTTATATATTTGACTTTAATACAAAGATCCCAGAGCATTTTTTGCTTTATCCCTATCTTAAAAAATGGTTGAGTTATAGCACTTTTAATTTCTAGTGTTGCTCACATTTTTGAAATTATCTGATTTTCATCACGTGATAACACGCGTATTTATAAACCGATTCGGATGTAATTTGATGCGTAAGTAATACATACCGATATCTGGACCGAATTCGTTGGCCAGTTCCATCCGCCATATTGTTTTAAAATGACGGCCATTTAATTTTTTTAAAAAAATTACATTTTAAAATTAGGTGAAAAAAGTAAGAAATTGCAAACAATTTTTCTTTTGTGTGTTTGACCTTGAAAGAAAGATTCCAGAGCATTTTTTATTTCATCTATATCTTGCAAAATGGCTGAGTGATAGTACTTTCAATTTCTAGTGTGGTTGACATTTTGAAAGGTTCTGGAATTTGTTACACGATAATACGTATATTTATAAACTGATTTAGATATAACTCCGTTTGTACATAGTACATACCAGTGTGTTGGCCGAGTTCACTAGCCAACTTCATCCGCCATCTTGTTTCAAAATGGCGGCCATTTAAGTTTGTCAAAAATCTTTTAAATGCATAATGATATACAAACAAAAAATTAGAAATTGAAAAAGGTTCTTTCTAAAGTGTTTGATCTTAATAATGAATTCCGCAGTATTTTTTGTTTTGTCTTTACCTTAAAAAACTCCTGCGATATAGCAATTTGAATTTCTAATGTGGGTGCATTTTTTTAAAAATCAATTTGCCCGCGACAGCACTCGTATATATTAATCGATATCGATGTGAGTATGCATGTGCACATGAATTAAGATTTCGACCAAGCTCATTGTTTGTTTTATCCATCATGTTTTTTTTAAATAGCATACACTTCATGATATCGTGGAATTTGGCGACCCTATAAATTGCTTAAAATAAAACCAGGTTGAATAAAAGATGACTAATTCCTAAAAATTTCCATTAATATTCAGTATTGACAAAAATTAGTATTCGATCTTATATAATCGGGTTCTACTAATTTGAGCTTCGTATGTTTGAATAATATAACTTAATTTAAAATGAGTAAATAAATAAATAAGGTATACGAAAGCTACATTTTCCTCCCGGTACTGCCGAAAGGACTTTTTAGAAATATTTTGTGAATCAAAAGAGAGGCATACTGTAAGAAGAGTTTACAAAAAATAAATGAGAAAATAAAAATAGTATTCATTATCTGATTAGAAATTTGAAAAATACGAATGCATTCCGTGATTAAAGATTTTAAATTTGTGAAGAGAATTGGAAATTACACTAGTGACATCCCTAAGAATTATTACAATAAGGGGCTACTTCACTCATGCGAAAACATACATTTGCTAATGTTAATCATTTGGGCCTTTTTTTTTAATATATAATTTTTATTTCAATATTTTTAAAGGGTTTTTTCATTGGATAGCTAAGGTCATACTCTACAAAGCACTTTTTTATATTTACTTTTCTCTATTTTTACAAGAAGTAAGTATTGGATAAGTGAAAATTTTTCACTTCCAGTTTTTGACGGATTTACACGTTATAGGAGTCAGAGATGTCAAAACACATGTTTTTACAAAATATCTGTCGGCGACTGTGTGTCTGTAAGTGGCACAAATTTTGTGGGAACTTTGTCTCAAGAACTAATGCACGGAATTCAATAAAAAATTATACTCAGTTAGCCCCTGATAGAAATAAGCCCCGATTAATTTTCGGTGTAAATCGCTCGTCAGATGGCGCTGCTATGCAGCAGTTTTCACGATTTCCACAATAGCTCAATCCCCTGAACTAAAGCACGGATTTTCCTCAAACTTCAGATTCAACTAATCCTTGACATGAATTGATATTTTCTACATTTTGATGTAAATCACTCAACAGATGGTGCTGCTATCCTGCATTTTTTGGTGATTTGCACAATAACTCTATCTCAAGAATTAATGTACGGATTTTCATCAAACTTCAGATTTAGTTAGTCCGTAATATGACTTGTGTTATTTACATTTTGATGTAAATCACCCGATAGGTGGAGCTGATATGCTGCATTTTTCACAATTTCTGTATCGCAAAAACTAATGCACGGATGTTCATCAAACTTCAGGTTCAGTTAGATGTTGACGTGTCGGTGCGGATTAGTTTTTGGTGAAATCACCCAACTTGTAAATGCAACCACGTTCGTCTGGAATGTCATCTTTCACTTCGATCTCAACATTCGACCTGTCTCGCAAGTTATGAAAAAATTGCACAAAATTTCCACAGAGATCGTGTTCCAATACCCAACGAAGCGTTGCGGTCCATTAGACTGTAATATAAACAGCCCTGTCGGTCGTAAAAGACCGCTTGTCATCCTAAGTCGAGATGGCGGCTTCGCACAGGGCTACACTAGATACTGGGCTTGATCATTCCTTATCACGACGTCACAAAAGGTGGCTGGCCGCTATCTGCGATTGGTACAAACAGGGCTCAAAGTGACGCACCCATCGTTTTGTACCAATCGCTGAATGGCATTCAGCCACCTTTTGTGACGTCATGAAAGGAATGAGCAAGCCCGGTATCTGGTGTTGCCTTGCTTCGCACCCGCTTCCAAAAGAAGGCGACGTGAGCCACCTTAAAGCGCATCGTTGCGGGAATTCTAAATTCAAAATTGCCTTTTTTTTTTCTCTCCTGGCAATTTTTTTTTTTTATTCATTTAGTGTTTACTTTGATTAATGTCATCCAGCCCTTGCATTTGGCACCGGTCGGTACTAATTCATCTCTTTTTATTTAATGCTATATTTTATTATTTAATCGTCGTTTTATTATTTTACTTTTAATTTATACTTCTATTTGTATTAATTGTATTACTCTGTCGGCCTTTCCCCCTTCCCCAAACGTTTGACTGATATGTCAACCATTGCCTCTACAAGAACTTAGTTAAACAAAGTTCACTCTTGCTAATCCATCTATGCATTCTTAAATCGACTCATCGAATCCAAAAAGAAGTAAACGCAAGCAGCGCAACATGTATTGGAATTAAAGAACCCTGCATTGGTCAAGTAACGCTGCTATGCTGCATTTTGCATGATTTTAGCGATAGTGAGATCTCAAAAACCAATGCACAGAATTTTTTATCATAAGTCCATGATGGGCACAGATTGCCATTTTAATTTTGCTATTGTGATAGCGAATTTCGAAGTATTCTTGAGACAGAAGAAAGTTTTGAAAATGCCACATCTGACTAGTACTCAGTGGCGCAGCCAGAAGCCAGAATTCAGTTCTGGGGGGGGGGGGAGAGTTTCTGATAAAGGTGTTTGTCGGTTATTTGAATAGCCGTTTAATAGAATCAGTACTAATTAGAATATTCACTGTATAATACTTAAATTCAAAGAGCATTTGTGTGGAAGGAAATCATCATTCTTATAGCATAATACGTCTCAAAAAAGTGATTGAGTTCAAATAACCAATTTTTTACTTAAGGGTGTTCTCAACTGCTCCACTCCACAAGCGCAAAACGTTTTGACACATTTACAAATTCATTTTTTTAACAGAAAGTTATAAAATTAGAATGCCTGACTATGGAAGCGATTTCGAATCGAACTTAATTTTCCATTTTATGATAATTAAATTACCTATCCAGTTCTAAGGTATTTTCATCACGTGATCACCCGGTTTTCTCCTGCTTTTCGAGCGGTTTTTCTGTTTTCGTCGGGAAATGTGCTCAAAACCGTCAACTTTGAAGGCTTGTTATAAAAGATCTATTGTGTTAAAAAAAAAAAAAAAAAAAAAAAAAAAAAAAACAGAGAAATGAGTGCAATTAGACAGTTTCTGAATAACAACACCTGCTAATTTCATACATTTCCAAACAAAAATAAATTAAAGCATGTGTCACAAAGTTACCCTTTTTGATTTAAGAACACCCTTAACTAATCCATGTAATATGCACTTTCACAGTTTTAAGTAGAATTTCCACTATTTAAATGAATCACTTTCAGGCGAGGATCCACGGGGGGGGGGGGGGTGTCCAACTCGTCCGATCTAAATGGTCTAAAATCGATCTGGTCCAATCCAAACTCGTGTTGAATTCAGACTTTTTTCCGGAAGGAATTTCTGCGACTTCGTCGGAGACATTCTATTGTTCCGGAAAAAACGCGAATTTTATTAAAATGTCGCTAAAAGCGCTAATTTTGTCAAAGTGTCGCGGAAAAAGAGCGAATTTCTAGAAAAGATCGCGGGAAAAGTACGAATTTTGTCAAAGGTCGCGCAAAAAAATGAATTTCGACAAAGGATCGTTAAAACATGCGAATTTTGACACAAGATCGCTGAAAGCGCGAGTTTTGTCAAAGTGTCGCGGTAAAAGCTCGAATTTCGTCAAAAGATCGAGGAAAAAGCACGAATTTTGTCAAATGTTTGCAAAAAAACGTTAATTTTGTCAAAGTATCGCGGAAAAGGAGAAAATTTCGTCAAAAGGTCGTGAAAAAGCGCTAATTTTGTCAAAGGGTTGGAAGAAAGGTATGCAAAGAATCGCGGAAAAAGTACTAATTTCGACATAGGATCGCTGAAAAAGCGCGAACTTCGACATAGGATTGCTGAAAAAGCGCTAATTTTGTCAAAGTACCGCGAAAAAGTGCGAATTTCGCCAAAAGGTCGTGGAAAAAACTCGAATTTTGACAGAGGATCGCGTAAAAAACACGAACTTCGACATTGGATCGCTGAAAAGCGCTTATTTAGACATAGGATCGCTGGAAAAGGGTGAGTTTTGTCAAAGTGTTGCGGAAAAAACTTCAATTTCGTCAAAAGGAGCGGAAAAATGAGCTTCTTTTCTCAAAGGGTTGCAAAACATTGCTAATTTTATCAAAGTATCGCAGAAAAGAGCCAATTTCGTCAAAGGATCGCGGAAAATACCCAAATTTTGACAGAGTATCGCGGGTAAAAAACGCGAGATTCGTCAAAAATGCCAAAAAATGCAAATTCCGTCAAAGAGTCGCGAAAAGAGCGCAAATTTAGTAAAAAGATCGCAGAAAAAAAAAGTATTTCGTCAGAAGATCACGGAAAAGCATTTCATTTGATCATTCATTTAATAATTACTGTACAAAGAATGATTTCATGAACAGAAATTATGACTATGTTGATTCTATGTTTCTTGGTATTGCCCCCCCCCCCCCAAAAAAAAAACGATCCCCTGGATCCGCCCCTGATCCCTTTATTAAATAACATCTAATTCAATATAATAATAACGGCGGATTCCGAAATACGACAAAACGTTTAAATATTAAGTTTGGTTTTGATTCATATAAGCGGCAATTATAGCCATCTTTCTTAGTTCTGGGAGGTGTTTTAACCCTAAAACTCTCCCCCCCCCCCCCTTGGCTGCGCCACTGCTAGTACGATTTTGCTCATAGTTTTTTATGAGGATATTTTCACTTTGATAGGCAGTTTTCAGCGCCGAAACTAGCCTTTTAGCGCCCGGGGCAAATATCTATTTTGGCGCCCCGACATATGCATTCTTTATAACAAACACACTAAAAGAATCTTAATTTGGTGCCCCCTTCACCTTCTGTTCTGTTGGCGCCCGGGGCACATGCCTCCTCTGCCCCTCTCTAGTTTCGGCACTGGCAGTTTTGAAAGTGAAAATGTCCTAAAGAAAAAAAAACTGCAACGAAAAGTAAAAAACAACAGTTGTAGAGATCAACTTTAGCTATCCAGTGCAAAAACGAAAAAAGAAAGGAAGGAGGAAAAGAAAATCATTTTAAAAGCATACAAGATATTTTTTAAATATGCCCCACAGGAATAACATTAGCGAGTGAGTGTTTTTGCATGAGTGAAGTCATTTTTAATTGGGATCACAGCTATAAATTATAAATTCTCATTTTAAAAGAGAAAAATTAATAATAATAAAAAAAAATATTTTGTTCTTTTCTTCTAGTTTTACTAGCCCTTATTTGAGTGGAAGATTTCATCTGGATACAGAAACAGGAAGTGTAACAGTAGCTGGAAGCTTATTAGCTGATGCAGGTCATGTTTTTCATTGTGAAGTTGAAGCAAAAGATAAAGGCCATCAACCAAGAATTGCTAGAGGTATGGTATACTTTTTACAATCTGTGTGTCTGACTTTTATTCCTTTTATTATGGATTTTGCAGTCATTATAAAAGTTTATTTTGCATCATACTATCCAAACTAAGTGAAATGTACGGAAACAAGTAGTGTAATGCAAATAAAATATTTATTCAAATTTTACTTACTGTTTTGGATAATGTGATGCAAAATATAAATCAATTGCCGGAAATAAATAATAAATCATCAATGCATAATATGGTTCCAGAGAGAATGTAATGTACTAGACAGTTTATTGGAAAATTAAAAGTATTGTTTGAATGTGTAAACATACTTTATAAGACAAAACAAAAATAATTGTAATTAAGAATTAAAGTAATTATTCTAAGTCATATCAAGGCATCACTCAAATTTTGATTTAAAAAATTTAAAAACCTGATATTTTGAATTTATCAGAGATGTTAATAAAAAAGCATCAGTGAATAAGTTTTATAAATCTTTTCATATTGAAAATAATATTTTCACTGTGAATATAAATTAAACAAAAAATAAAATGATAAAAGAAATATATAATTTATCTTTTTTTTTTAAACCTATCATAATATTTATTTGTGACAGTGATGTATAGTAACTAATAGCAGAGTTACCACAATTGGCGATTGATTGCCCAAAACAAATAAAAATGTGGATAAGATGAACACCTTGGTGCTAAATTGAAATCTGTCAATGATATCTTAGTAAATATGAACAGATTTTCATTTTATGTTGAACATAAAATAAA
This sequence comes from Maratus speculifer, assembly GCA_964019185.1. Classification (NCBI taxonomy): domain Eukaryota; kingdom Metazoa; phylum Arthropoda; class Arachnida; order Araneae; family Salticidae; genus Maratus; species Maratus speculifer. Next base: position 53,610,013 of record OZ025293.1, read on the forward strand.
TATCAAGCGTAAAATAAGAAAAAAAAAAAAAAAAAAGGATTGAAAATACATTGCATCAAAATATAAATGGAATTGTATTTAAATTTTTATTAATATTTTCATTTTATTATATACCTGCTACCATTTTTTTAAATCTAAATATTTTCAATAGGGGTGTTACAAATACATGTTGGAGAAAATGTTGGAACATCCAGTGGCCTCCATTTTCAAAATAACACATATGTTGTAGATATTATGGAAAATACACCATCTGGTAGAGAATTACTTCAAGTGAAAGCAGTTTCACCTCGTGGTCAATCATCTTCTATTACATATTCAATAAAAAGTGGAAATGAAGAAAATGCTGTTGATATTGATCCCAGAACAGGTAATATTTATATTTTGAAAATAAATCCAACAATTTTTTCAATGTTAAAATTAAGACAATAATATCATTAATTACATGGTGAATATTATTAACATATCACTCACCCACAAAAAAGGTGACACATCTTAATAAAAGTTAATTTTGCAGGAGAGGCAAAAGAAAATTTGCATAATTTTACTATAAGATGAAATTGCAGCACTTAGCTCAACATTCAGAAATAAAAACGTGAATAAAACCCTCAAGAATGAAAATATAGGTTGAAGTGAGAGGGTTTGATAATTTTATCGCTCCATGCAATCCACCCCTCTTCTGTGGTCACAAGGGACATATAGCATAATAAAAAGATTTTCCATATGACTACACTTACGAAATATTTTGAGTAGCAAGACACACCTATGACAGAAATATTTGTGGAATAAAATGCAAAATGAATTTTTGTGAGATGTGTCACTTTTCTTGCAAGTGAGCAATATGTATATAAAATAGTAATTTTAAGATTTTTATAGCTAAAAATCATATAATCTTAAAATTTAAAACAATAGCATAGTCAATAATTTACAATTTTTTGCATTTTTGAATTGTCGTTACTGCTACTGTTAGTGATTATAAAGAAATTTTCAGAAAATATTTTAATAGTAAATTAATATTACAGGAACTGTCACTGTCCGTAATTCTCAGTATCTTGATTATGAAGTAAATTCACAGCTAAGAATGCTTGTGGTTGCTCACAGTGATGGTAGAATGCCTCTTTATGGTTATGCATCACTTGCAATACATCTTTTGGATCAAAATGACAACCCTCCCTCTTTTTCTCAAGAAAATTATGTATCCTCTGTGTGGGAAGGAAATAACAAAGGAACATTTGTTACTCAGGTATTGTATTTCCTATAAATACTTTTTTCTATGTCCTCTATTCATATTTATTGTTTCATATTTTAGTAATTTGAAAAGTGTAATAAAATAGGCAAAAATTTTATTATTTAACTTTTTATGACTTGAAAAAAATTCATTATCAGGTAAAAATATTCCCTCTTTTTTCTTGCATAATTACAAACTCAATTTCATATTGCTGTAAAATGCATAAATAAATGTTGATTTTTATTAAAATTTAATTGTTATTAGTGTATTGAACTCCAGCCAGAGTTCCATTCAGTTAAAAAAAAAAAAAAAAAAAAAAAAAAGGTATGTATATATTTAGCATTGCCCTTGATAATGAGCTAAATACCACATTTCCAATATTATTCCAATTTTAGCCAACTCCTCTGTTTGATATAGTTTGTCATTAATGAGTTATTCCACATATTGATGTTGATTTGTAGTATTATCTAATGGTTATATATGTATATATATATATATATATACTGGCTTAAATACTTTCATATTCATATTCTAATCCTTTACTGCATGATTTTTTGAATATTTGTGAAAAAAACAAATTTTAATAGTTTAAATTTTTTATTAAACTGTGTACAAAACCCATTGAAATTATCATAATCAAAAAGGTTGCTGTAAAACGCAAAATCACTGCTGATTTCTTCAGCTCATTATCAGCTTGTCAGCTTACTAAAATTGTAGTATATAAAGTTTAACCTTATTTAATCATGGGACATTTTACAATTAAGCAATGAGACACAATTAATTTGTGAAATTACTTGTAGTAACTTGATTTTGAACCCCCTAATGAGCCATTACTGCTTTAGCTATTAACTTCTGACATGTGACTAATGTAAAATTATCACATAGATGTCCAGTTTATGCCTTTTCTTACCACTATTTTTGTAAAGAAAAAATATCTTATTTAGTCCATAATTTTGGCAAGTAAATCAGATAAATTTTTCTTTTCAGAAATAGTGATAGGAAAACATAAAACTTCATAACTATGCATTTATTGGTCTGTATTATATTCATATAAAATTCAGTAAAAAATTAAATGTTTTTACTTTTTTTTATATTTAACAAAAGAAAACAATTACTACTTTTGATTTCAGCATATTTACATAACCTATTTCTCACATACTGTTGTGCATGCTTTATAAATTTCAACAAAACTGTTGAACTGTAAGAAAATTTTGCATCACACAATGTATGATAGTAATTATTCAAATGTTTAACTCAAAACTCAAATACTAAATTACATATTTTTAATTTCAGGTAACTGCAACTGATGAAGACCAAAATGGCAATGGAATAATTTTATATCATATAATAGAAGGAAATCATGATAATGCTTTCATTATTGATCCACCATTTAGTGGAATTGTGAAAACAAACATAGTTCTTGATAGAGAAATCCGGGACACCTACTATCTAAGAATAATTGCTACAGATGATGGTTCTCCACAATTAACTGGAACCTGCACATTAAGAATTAGCATCATTGATGTGAATGATAACCAGCCTGTTTTTCCTCCTCATAGTGTTGTGAGCATCAGTGAAGGTGATTTTTGTTGTTTTTTTATGTAATATTTAATAGTCATAATATTTTGAAACATTGCAAGTTATAAAAATAATATAAACAACTAATAGACAATCATAGAAGATATATAAACTTTAAGTATATATACATTTCAATTGGAAAGGATTAGTTTTTCTGTTTACCAAAATATAATGTTATTATATAACATTGCCTAAGAAATATAACTATTATGTTATACAAAAATCTTATGTTTTTATCACTAAATTGTTTTTTAAATATTCAATAGGAGCTGAAGTGGGAACTGTAATCACAACTATCACTGCTAACGATGTTGACACCAATCCTGCTTTGATTTATAGTTTTTCTGAAGGAGGTAATCCGAACAATTTATTTAGCATTGATCGCTTCAGTGGTCGTATTACCTTAGCTCAGCCCCTGGATCATGAAAAACGGAGTCAGTATTTAATCCAAATATATGCATCAGATTCTGCTCATCTTGCTGAAACATCTCTAACTGTTCATGTTACCGATATTAATGATAATCCTCCAGTATTCAGTCAACAGCCTTATCAGGTAAGAAAAAGATGCTATTCTATAATTTTACATTATAAGAGCAAATTTCTGTTTTGTTTATTTTTTGTCTGTGTCAGAATCTTATGCACAGTGCTGTAGTTGTAAAAAAGAAAAAAAAAATATGGGAGATAACTTTTTCATGGAATAGAAGTTGATGCTACTAGATTTTTGCTAAGCCATAAGCCAATTTAAAACATTTATCTAAAAGTCAATTTTTAAAAATTAACTGTTATAATTATTATATTTTAGTTTTTATGGATATTACTAGAAATTTCTAAAAAGAATGCTAATGAGAGGTCCATTAGTTCTTGAGATAGAGAGCCCACAATTTTTTTGTCAGATATGAGTGACAGACAAATTTACAGACAGGCATTTTTCTAAAGCCATTAAATTGTATCAGGTCCTTCTAAAACATATAAATCATATGAAAACCAGAAATTGAAATTTTTCATGAAGTTATACTTTCTTCTTGTAAAGCTAAGCTGGATAGGTGTTTGTAGCCATTACTGGCTAGTTAAGTAATAAATTGGTAACAGGTTTTGTTTCAGTATTCTGTTTCCTTGCGATTTACACAAATTAGACAAACTTCTTATATACAATAATCATTGTACATTCTCCTTATAAAATCATTTGTTTTTTAGGTAACTATTCCGGAATTGGTGGAACCAGGATACAAAGTTATGACTGTGAATGCTACAGATCGAGATTCAGGAATAAATGCTCAGCTTCGTTATAGTATGAGTCTGTCCCCTTTAGATGGATTTTATATTGATGAAAATACAGGTAATTTATCTCATTGTTTGATAACTACAGCTAATACAAACGCTATTTTTAAATGCCTTTATCAAAATGATGATCAAAGCAAGATCAACACCTTAAAATACATATATATCAAACATAAGACAATCCAAGTATATAATAAATATGCATCATTTTGGGCTTGCACAAACTTATTCCTAATTCTCCAAGATACAAAAAATTTCTAGATGTAAAGTTTGCTAATGAAATCCGACGTCTCAGTCAATTAACCAAGAGGCCCTGAACACAGAATGGAAGAATGACAAGCTAGAGACAAATTACATCATATTGATGTAGTTATTGTCTTTTTCTTTTATGTTTTTTGGGTTTGGGTTAACCCAAGTTTTCAAAAGAAAGTCTAGAAGATTATTTCAAATGAATACTATATTCTAGAATATAAATGAGAATAGAAAACCTTGTAATCACTGCACTGTAAAATGATATGGCAAATGATACTTATTAAACATAATATATTAACATAAACATCCCACTTAGGAATTTTTTACTTTTAAGCTCAAATACTTCCATAAATTATGGTAAATCACCGTCATTAGTTTTGTTAAGAAAATTATAATATATGCATAAACTATCATTTTGGAGGCAGATATAAAACAATCATTTGCAAGTTATCTTCTTAATTTTTTATAGCGTCCGATATAGCCTGTGGATGTACTACACTTTTCTCTTGTCTCCTGACATTTGCAATAGGGTGTGGGAGTTATTGTACTATGATCAATAAATTAAAATTCACAACTTGAAATTGTGCTATTCTCAAGTTAATTTTTTTTTTCAGGCACAATATATACAAATAAATCATTAGCTTTTGATCCAAGGCAGCATACCATTCAACTAATAGTGTCAGCTGTAGACAAAGGTCGTCCTCCAATGACAGCGGTAGCTGCAGTACATATCCAAGTGGTTGATGTCAACAACAATGCTCCAAAATTTTCAAGCTTATCATACACGTATGTTTTAATGAAGTTATTATATGGCTCTTATCATAATATCTATATTGTATTAATGTATAAATGTAATGTATATGTGAGTGTTCAAGTGTAAAAATAACTGAGCATGCATGAAAAGTTATGCATGTTTATGCTCAAGCACAGGAAAGAAAAACTTCTAAAAATTTTTATATTTTAATGTATTTAACAATTTAACAGTTATTGTTTTAACACAATAAAAAGGCACACCACCACGTTTTATGAACTAAAATTATTCCTTATTTAATAAAAATATTTCTGCCATTAAATAAAATAAAGACTTTTATTAAAAATTAGTGGCATTCAAACGTTTTGAGTAATGGAGCAAGTTTCTTGCATATAAGATGCATGAGCAAAACTGTTAAGGGGGTTATCAAATTTTCACATCTTAAAACCTTTTAAAAAAGTTCTCAAATGTTTACTTCTCTACTCAACTACACCAATCCTTCTGGCATTACATACTCAATTTCAATCTTATTTTCCTGAAATTTTCAGGTATAATATGGAATCATTTATCCAGAAACCAGTTAATCGGAAAATCAATTATCTAAAATTATCTTTCTAATAGACTGGTGTCAGAATTTTTGGAGAAAAAAGTGCCATTCACTGCAAGCTTGACATATGCATTGCTTGAAACATTGCAAAATGCATTATATAACTTGATGTCAGCATCTAGGTTTTGAAATGGAAACATATTTTGTTACATATCAGATACTTCAATTTTTATGCAGAAAAATCTTTCTTTCCAGAGGCTTCCTATAAATTACCTTCTTTCAAAGTCTGATCCTGTTTAGATCTGATTCTTAATCTAGGTAATCTAATGAATAATTTTAAATATGAAATAATGCCACACCCACATACATTCCAAACAACTTGTCAAATGGATGTTGCTTTAATGCCCAACCAGCTATTCAGAATACATCTAACCTCAACCATTCTGGATAAATAGTTTCTGTACTGTATTAATTTTGCATAAAAAGCAATTTTTCTATAAAAATTCCACACAGCTTGAGTTACAGACAATCGTTACTATTATACACCATTTCACTCTTATGAAAAAAACAAAAAATGATGATTTTATGGTACCTGATTAAAAATGCATATAAAAATACATAAAATATGTTTATAGAAAATGATTTTACAAATGTATTAGTTTAGCTTAGTTTTCAGAAAAGCTTTAATGTCTTTTCTTTTTAGCATAGGTCTAGTACAAATTAACACCAATCTGCAACTAGTTTGATAGTATTTATTGAATTTTATTGTAAATGAAAAAATTAAGAATAGAGGTTTGTCATTTTGTTACACTCTTTTTTAACTCTTTCAAGGGAAAGTAATTGTGTTTCTGTAATGTTCATATCTTACAAGCATTATTAAAATACTTTTATTTTCGAATAAGGAAAGGCAATTTTACAGCTTTCTTTCAACCAAATTTTATAGTGTTAAGAAAAATGTCAAAATATTTTAGTACAAATCTTGATTTTATTTAAGTGTTTTCAAGGGGTTAAAGAGAAGTCTGCAATTTTAATTCCTACAAGTAACAATTTAAAACCACATGCTTTCCTTTTTTGTATCATAACATAAATAAGTGGCAGATATTTTTCTATTTCTTCCATGATTCCCAATGAAGATCTATGGATTTTCTAAAATTTGCAGCAGCCAGCCTACATATTTCAAACTTATTTGAGGTTAAATGTTTTCAAGACAGTGAGTTTTATATTTACAGAGCTCCCAACCCTGATATTTAAATACCATGATTTCTGAAAAGGAATATTTATCCTATTTAATTACAGAATTTCTGTAGTAAATAAAGATATTTCTATTAAAAAGTATGGACACTCAAACATTCAGTTGGTTGTCAGTTCTGGATATATTCTTAATTTTTTTCTTCATTGAGACATTGCAGATTGAAAATCAATACAAGTTTCAAACAATAAATAGCTAAAAAAGTTATATGAAATTCTAAAATACGACAATAATTAGAAAAGCTTAAAAAGAGTTTGAATATAAAGAAAAAGTTTAAAATTAAATAAAAAGTCATTTTGTGCAATTTTTACATATATTATCAAGTTATTTATAATGAGCATTTATTGAAGATTAAATATATACATATTTTTAATTTTGTTTTCTGAAATTCCCTTGTATTATATTTATCTTTAAAAACCTTTTAAAATAAAATCTTTGTAATAATTTTTTACAATAATTAACATGCAAATACACTGCTTGACATTGAAAATGCAACACCAAGAAGGAGTGGTCAGAAATTTATGCAAATTTCAAAGTAGGCGCATGTCACTGAGTTATACAAATGATGTGAAATGCGGAGGTCTCCGACGCACGTGATGTAAGATATAAGGGAAGGAACTTGTAGAATGGGCAATATTCGTGTCACTATTTCTGCCAGACGAATTATCGAAGAAATTTTGTTTTTGTCTCGGAGGATACGTGTATAGAAGAGAATGCCAGGCCGCCGTCAACGAAGGCATTTCCAGCAGATAGACAATTTTATGAGAGGTATGGTGATGGGACTGAGAAGGGGGGGGGTTGGTCTTTACGTCAAATCGCAGCTGATACCCACATGGATGCGAGCACGGTGCATCGGCTATGGCGAACATGGTTGGAATAAGGAAATGTGGCAAGATTGAGGGGTGCAGGTGCAGCCAGAATGACGCCAGCACGCGTGGATCGACGCATCCACCGACAAGTTGTGGTGGGACTGCAAGTCACTTGTACCTCGATTCTGCAGCATGTACAAGATACCCTGGATGTTTCCGTGTTGACCAGAACCATTTCCCGTCGATTGGTTGAACATGGCCTGCATTCACGGCATCCGTTAAGAAGACTACCATTGACTCGACAGCATAGACACCAACGTTTTGAATGGTGCCGGACTAGAATGACTTGGATGGCAGAATTTCGAAATGTCGCGTTCTCAGATGAGTCACGCTTCTGTTTATCCAGTGACAGTCGCCGCATACGTGTGTGACATCTACGTGGAGACAGATCAAATCCGGCAATAACTGTGGAACGCCCCACCACACGACAACGTGGCATAATGGTTTGGGGCGCTATTGCGTATAATTGCATGTCACCTCTAGTTCGTATTTAGGGCACTATGACGGCCCAACGATTCTTGGAAAATGTACTGCGGCCAGTGGCAATCCCCTACCTTCAGGGGCAGCCTAATGCAATTTTTCAACAGGATAATGCCCGACCACACAGTGCTCGTATGTGCCAACATGCTCTGCAAGGTATACAGATGCTTCCCTGGCCACCGTACTCTCCTGATCTGTCACCAATCGAACATGTGTGGGATGTGATTGGACGTCGTTTTGCAGACTCTGCCCCTGCCTCGTTCAGAAGATGAACTGTGGCAAATGGTTGAAAGGGAATGGAAAGCGATCCATCAGGACACCATCCACGCCCTTATTTACTTGATGCCTAGACGTGTTTCTTCGTTCATCGCAGTTCACGGTGGTCCTACATCCTACTGAGCCGACGCCGTTCTCGTTCTGTATTCTGACTATCATTTTGAAATAAAGATCACTTAATGCTCCTTGCTGTTTCTGTCTTTTCCCCAAATTTCATCACTATCTGACCATTCCTTCTTGGTGTTGCATTTTCAATGTCGAGCAGTGTATTTATAATTCATCTTATATTTTTACAGAACAAGAATTTCTGAAGATGCGCCAAGAGGCTATACAGTAATGAAAGTCTCAGCTACAGATCATGATAAATCATTTTCAAACCATAATATTGATTACAGAATAACAGAAGGCAATATAGGAGAAGTTTTTGCTATAACAGGAACTACTGGTGAGATTATACTAATGAAAGCTTTAGATCGTGAACAAGAAGCAAGTTATAAATTAAAGGTGGAGTAAATTTTTATTTTATTTATTCTGGAAACCTAAATCTTATTGTTCATTATAAATATATAAGCATATTTAAATCCATTTGCATCAAAATATGCCCAAAACTATTATACTGAATATTTCAAAATAAATGATATTACAAATGCATTTAAACATATGTAAAAATTGAAAAATTAATCCAATTTATAAACTGAACTTTAATGTATGTATAATGTCAATACCCATAATCTACAGATAATATATAAATTATCACATATATATATTACTACCTCATCAGTGGGATAGTTTTGTATGATTTGTTTCAACATCTAAGAATATATTATTCACCTACATTTTTTAACATATGTTTTGTATTGCATTTGATTAACATTTCTCATTAAAACAGTCTCATACTTACATTTATTTTCAAAGTTTTCTTATGATGATATGCTCTTATTAATAATATAACAATTGAAAGCAAAAAAAAAATCAATAATTTTTTTTAACAAATAATACAGATTTATTACTTCAGAATTAGAATGAATGCTAAATTTTTTGTTTGATTTCAGGTTGTTGCAACAGACAGGGGTAGTCCAGCTCTAAATTCCACAACTGAAGTATTTGTGAATGTAGACGATGTAAATGATAACCAGCCTGTTTTCAACCAAAGTCATTATCAAGCCTATGTGTCAGAAATGGCAGCAATAGATACAAATGTATTACAAGTGATTGCAAGAGATAAAGATGAAGGCTTACATTCCAAAATTGTGTATGATATAACATCAGGAAATGAAGATCAAAAGTTTGTTCTTAATCCAAATACAGGAATTATTACTATTAGAGAAAAACTAGACTATGATACTGTATCAGAATATAAATTTACAGTGAGAGCAACTGACAGTGACCCAGATCGCCCTCTTTCAGCTTTAGCTAGTGTGATAATCAAAGTTCAAGATGAAAATGATAATGCACCTCATTTTCCCCTTGTCATGTATAAAGAAGCCATTGACGAAAATTCTCCAATAGGTACAACAGTATTTATGGCTCATGCCATTGATGCTGATCGAGGGGTTTATGGTAAACTTAACTATTCTGTTACAGAAGGAGAAGGCAAAGAAAAATTTAGAGTTGATACAGAAACAGGTTTAATTAGTTCTTTAGTCGTCTTTGATTATGAATCAAAGAATAGGTATTTTTTCACACTTATGGCTATGGATACTGGAGGAAAATATGCAACAGTACAGGTTCAAGTAGATATTGAAAGCAGAGATGAATATCCTCCAGAGTTTACACAGAATTCTTATCATTACACTATACCAGGTGATGCACCCATTGGTTACCTTGTTGGAAATGTTCATGCCACAGATCTTGATGAAGGTATAGATGGAAGAGTAATGTATCAGCTACGAAATTCTCAATCTAATTTTGTTATCAATAGCACTACTGGAGCAATAACAGTGAAATCAATATTTCGTCGGGAAGGTTCTAACAGGTTAAGGCGAGAAATACGCAATCAAGAACTTTCTCTGTATGTTTTGGCAAGCAGTGGTCGTCCAAGCTCTCTTAGTAGCTCTGTTGTAGTTGATGTCTTGGTTGATTTTTCTTTGAATTCATCTCGTCTTAGTGCAACAGAACAAAAATTAGGAAGCAGTTTACCAGCTTGGGGTTTAGGTTTGGTTATTGCCCTTTCACTTTTAGCTTTGGTTTTACTGGGAATGATATTTTTTCTGCGAAAGAGAACTAAGAGAAACAGTAAGCCAGCTGTTGTTCAAGGATTTGATAACTCTTTTGATACGATTGATATTCACCATCCTCCCTCAAGTTCAGCAAGTATATCCCAGTTTCCACCACATTATAGTGATATATCTCATTTTGATCCTCCTGAAAGCTCACAACATGTTACAGGTGCTACATCTGAAGTATCTGATCAATCCCATTCAGCTTCAAGTGGCCGTGGATCAGCTGAGGAAGGTGAAGATGTTGAAGATGAAGAAATTCGAATGATAAATGAAGGTCCTCTTCTTCAACAACAAAAACTTCAGAGATTAGGAATGCCAGATTCTGGTCTTCATAGAGATGATGACAATATGTCAGATATATCAGTTCATAACACTCAAGAATATTTAGCAAGATTAGGTATTAACACATCACATTCAGACCAGAGAAGCATACAAGACTATAGTAAAATTTCAAACACTCACAGTGTAGAAAGCATGCATATGTTTGATGAGGAAGGTGGGGGTGAAGGAGATGGAATGGATATAAGTAACTTAATATATTCTAAATTACATGATGTAGGAACTGATGATAATGAAGCTATCATAGATGGAACGAGAGGTTTTGGATTTGGAGATGAAGGGGAACCATCTATGACTGGTTCTTTAAGTTCAATTGTTCATAGTGAAGAAGAACTTACTGGCAGCTATAACTGGGACTATTTACTTGATTGGGGACCTCAATATCAACCTCTTGCTCATGTATTTGCTGAAATAGCAAGATTAAAAGATGATAGTGTGCCATCTTCTTTTGCTTCTAGTGCTCCAAAGACACTAAATCCACAAGTTAAAACTGTGCCCCCTCCTTTAATAACCAATGTTGCACCACGTTCAATTGCTCCTGTTGCACTTAATTCTGGACATACTAGTCAGGTTGCATCTTTTCCAACTTTACCTCGCTCTCCCATTGGTCATGATAGTACTTTTTCATCCCCAGCTATGTCTCCCAGTTTTTCACCTGCTTTATCACCATTAGCTACTAGGTCTCCTTCTATATCCCCTCTGGTATCTCCAGGGGGTAGTTCTAACTCTATACAACTTTTAGGACCTAATGCATCTCATTTGACAAGACCTCAACATACTGGACATATAAATGTAGCATCCTCTGGCTCAGAGACTGAACTTCAAATCTGATAAAAAATATTTGAAGCTAATCAATAACTAGATCTATTTATTAATGATCTTATGTGTATAAATGAAGTCAAAATTATTTTCGTGACAATCAGTGATGAATGTGTTTCATTATTTAAGTTGCTGTGAGACATGGAAAAGTTTATCAAGTTCCTCATATTTCATTTATTTGGATATTAGTGACAAAACATAAAGTGTGCAAAAACTATTTTAATTTCATATTATACATGAAATGTAAGTGATAATGCCTATTTATTACCAATTTGCCTCAGATATAATGATTATAAAGATTCTGAGCAAAATGCCAAATTTAACTTATCAATTTAATACGTAAACCTCTATTTTCCTCTTATGAATGCCAAAATCATAGAACATTAAAAGTAGAGTCAAACTAAAAGTTGAACTAAAAAATCCCAAGGTGCCAACCCAAAATAAGGGTGCCAAATTAGTCTGCTTTATAACTTTAAAAAAATTCTTGGGTTACAACTTTTTAGTCTGGCACTGCTGAAATTAACTAATTTATTATTCATGTCCTTTTTTAAAGGGGGACACCAGTTTGAACCTTCAAAACAAGTCATATCTTAGAAGTTTTAAGGGGTTTCAATGATCATATGAACGGTTGGGATTTTTTTTTTCAACATATAAAATGATGTTTTGGGAATGTTTAATAATTTTTTTAATAAAAAATCATACTTAAACTTTCATATACATGCGAATGTCCATGTCAGCTGGCTGCTTATACCAAGTTTTCTGAAGCAGTAAAATTAAACAAAAAAAATTAATTAATCTTTGGTATATTAACTACAATGTAGAATAGGATTTTATATATATATATTTCTGAAAAGGAGGACAACATTTAAAAAGGAATCAATTTAGTCCAAAAATGTAAACTTAAAATGTTTGTTAAAAAGAATCATAATATAAAAAAAAATCTGCATAGCACTATAGAAAATTCAATTATAAATGTTTATAATCTTCAATTCTAAAAATTTAAAAAGTAATTGGTTGAGTGGTTATTGTGCAATCCAACCAGCCATATAAAAAATTTCACTTTGAGAAAAATGCATTTAATGTGTTTTTTAGTGACAATTTGTTATAGTGGCATATTTGTCATTAACTTTTTTCATAATATGAAAAAAAAAAAATTAGAGCTATGCACTAGACATTATGAGCTATTTTTAAAAACATCAATTGATTGAAATTTCCAACTGGTGTCTCCTTTTACTTCAAAATAAATATAGCTTATGTTATTATTTTTGTAAATCATGGAAAACAAAAGTTGTATTTCAGCTAAAAAAAAATTTATTTAATTTTTTTGTAATGGAACTCACTTTGTGGTCACTCAAAATATCTAATTCCATTATTTGTAAATTTTGTATAGGTACATGTATATAAAAGTTTATATTTGTACAATGTATATGTGTATATGTTTGTAAATTTCTTTAGATGCTAAAATTCCAAAGATGCCAAATTTCCACGTCCCTTTTGGTACTGTGACTAATGGAATATAAAAGTTTAGGGATAGGCTTCTTTCTTTTTTTTCTTTTATGCCTGAGAAAGAATCCAAATTTTTAATAGTGATTCATATGAAATAGGATAATATATGATTCTGCATTTTTCGGCTTTCATTTTTCCGTCAAGAATTATGTTTCTTTATATGTTTTGGATGCTACTCAGCAATTGATACCTGTCAAATTTAATTCTGAAAATGAACTATAAAAACCAGGCAAAATGTATTTTTGTATTATCACACATTGAAAATTAAGTAACATCTGCTTTTTTAAAACATCCTGAATGTTGAAATTCATGTGTAACAAAATTAGTAAAAGAAATAATATTAAACATATTTTCTGATACTTTATTTTGACTATTGCTGTAATATTTAAAGTAGATAAAAAAATATCTAATTAAGATTTTAAAAAAGAAACAAAAGAGAAATTTTGTAATTTATGCATTCTGAATTTGTTTAATTTATTCAAGAATAAAGTATTCATTTTACATATTAACAAAATGAACTTCTATCAATTAATTAATTAATTGATTTTTAAAACGAACTTTTATAAATTAACGGAGTTTATATTATCTTTAGTGATATATTTTTGTTATTATATTTTATGTTAAACAATTAAAAAATTTTTATGACACTGCACTTTTCTGAACTTATAGTTTGATTATATTATAGAAAGAAATTGCTTTTATTTTCTTAGTAAAAATATTAGATTTTCGTGAAAATAATCAAGACAATTTTAAATATATATTTATTAACTTATTTATATGTTACCCAGACATTATTTAAAATAATATTTTAATTATACTTCTTATGTTGTTGACTCTGATTTTTATGCTTAACTTCAAAGGGACTTTTTTTTGTATATACCTGAACTCTCATTAATAAATGTTTGACATTTTTTTATTTGTGTATTGTTTATTATTATTATTGTTATTTATATACATGAAACTAAGCAAACAAATCATAAAATAAAGTCTTCAAAAGTATTACTCCACAAACTATACATAGAAAATTATGAGAGTTAATATACATACACAAATATTATTAGAAAATTCTCTTTTAATGCACATTTTTTCAATTTTTGCACAGAAGAAAAACTATATTATGTACACATATATAGAGGGAAGAAAAGCTACTTTTTTATTGTAGTTAACTACAACTGCACTTACTTTTAATAAAAAAGTAGCAACTACAAATTATTTTTTCAAAAGTAATGTCTACTTCACTACTTACAGATTTTGACACTCAAAATGGAAGCCATGGATTTAATAACATTGTGGCCCTTTATTATATAGCATCTGCCAGGATGTTTTAAGCAAGTGCAATATGAATTAGATTATTAAAGTTAATGAGGATAATGACACAAAATATAAAAGAAAATATTTTGTGTTTGTCTCCAAAATGTTAGTTTACACATACACTAAAAAGCCAAACATTATGACCACCAACCTAATAACACATTGACCCATAAAAAAGCAGCAACTAGTCTTGGCATGGATGCCACAAGTCCTTAGATGACCAGAGATAAATTGTACCAGATGTTCAAACAGTGGTCATGAATATCTGGGATATTGCAAAATAATAATTTTTAAGCTTTGGGCTGTCATTCCATGACACCCAAAATGTGCTCCATTGGATTTGGATCTGTCAAGTTAGGCAGCCAGGACCTTAACTGGAATTCAGTAAAAGGTTCCTGGAACCAATCAAACACAATTTGAGTCCTGCGACATGAAGCATTTCCATTTTGGAAGACAGATACCATGTAAGGATGCAAATGGTCTGCACTGATGTTCAAATAGTCTGCCCTACCTCAATGACAGGTCCCAGAGATGCTCATGAGATTATTCCTTACTGGCCTGTGTATCACCTGTTATAGAATAGAGAGTAACAGTTTGCCTAGAAGACAGCATACTCTAACATGGCCACTGACGTGTTGAAAGATGAATCATGTTTCATCTGATGAGGCAACTTTCTCCCTATGATCAATAGTCCAGTCATGATATTCCTGGGTCTAACATTGGCGTATTTTGCGAAGATGCTTGGTCAACAGAGGTACATGAATGGGACATTTGCTGTGCAGTCTTGCATTCAACAGCATCAGCCGAACTGTGTGCTCCAAAAGAATTCTAGTTGGACCTGAATGTCAGTTGAACCAATCTCTGGTGCCGATTTTGCTTCACCAAGAGCAAAAGTCTCTGAAGTCCTTTTTACTTGATAATGCTAAGATGTCTAATGTAATGGTTTCTACTGGTGGTTTTACAGTAATTCATCTATTTTGTATAAGTACAGTAGAACCCCGATAATCCGGATCGGGATTTTCACTTTTTTTTCAAATTTGAGAAGCGATTGGCTAATTTCCATAACATTAACTTGTTGCATTGTCGTATTCTGTATAATAAAACAAAAAAATTTTGCCAACCGCTTCTCAAAGTTGAAAAAAAAAATGAAAAAACCGATCCGAATTATTGGGGTTCTACTGTACTAACAATGATATCACAAACAACCCAAGATATTTGTTCTGAGTTTTAGGGTGATTAAAGTCACTTAGGTCAGCAGCCTTTGTCATCACAAGCAGATGTAAGTGCAAAAATAATTCCTCGGACTCCATAGCAGCATTTATATATCATTCCCACTTGATTATGTGCCCTCTACAACATCCATGTGAGTCACTCATTTCAATAAATGGTGATGGTCATAATTTTTTGGCTAAACAGTTATCTTACAAATTTCCTACTGGAATCAAGAAGGATACATAATATACTCAAAATTCAAATACAATTATTTTTTAAAAAATCTAGAGTTGCATCACTTGATTTTCTAAACAATTTACAGAATATTGTGGGTTAAAATAAATAGTAATTTAGCAATAAATAATACTTGGATCCTAATTTTAGAACAGTGAGATCTGGGAGCTTGAAAATCAGGGGAATTTTTAATATACATGCAATACACCCACACACTATGGAATCATTGGAAAAAACTTAAATCAGATACAGAACACTTCAAAATATAAAAATGCAACATTGTTTCCATAATCTGTTTTTTAGCATGATTACAATACTTTTCTTACACTGTATGTGCACAGATAGTAAAAATGCATTTTCAGGAGCCATGAAAATAGAGCTATGAATAACAAATAAGGAAAATCATGCATTAAGCATAAATTATGAAACACTTTCCAACACTTGCTGAAAACTTTGGCAAAATTTTGTTAAAAAAGGAAAGTGTTACTGTCCTTAGCCAAATATATATTCTAATACTTTTGAAAATCCCTGTGTTTGATTTGTTGGTTGATATACAGGGTGATTCAGCTCGTCGGTGACAAACTTTAAGGATCGATAGAGCACACCTAGACGAACATTTTTGAATAGGGAATGTAGGGTCCCTGACGCGATGGTAAGGCGCTAGGCGCTTTCGAAAATTTGGGTGCCGAAATTCGAAACGTCATAAAAACTAGGGAAATGGTTAGATTTTCTTGCTTGTTGCGTCGAAATGATTCTGTTTGTTTAGACTTTCTTCAGTACCAATTTGATAAGCGTATCTCTTAAAACATGGATAGGGGGCGCTGCAGACTTTGGAGAGCTAGACAACAACTTTAAGCCCGTTATTTTGATAATTTAACACATGCTCGCCAAAGTTTATACTCTAACTTAAAGTTTGAACCCAAAAGTAGAGCCCTGCAAAAAGCGTAAGAGCCGGAATAAAATGTCAAAGTACAGGGTGGTCGAAACTCGAAGGCTCCTAAGAGATAAACAAACAGATTTCTTGACTTATGGCATGCATTTTCATGATTCTGTTTGCTGGGGCTCTCTGAAACTCAGTTGAACGGTACAAAAAGAAACATCGATAGGGGGCGCTTTGGGCAAAAAACATAATTCGTTGACATTTCGGACGCTAACTGGAAACGGGGCGCTACGATCAGTTAGAAACAAAACAAGAGAGTAATTTACTTATCATAAGAAGCTATTAAAACTGCAGTTTTTTTTTTTTTTAACAAACATAGCTGGTTTCAATCATGCACAATGCGCGCAATAAAATTTACATAAGGTGCTTTTTGCTGATTTATGCAAAAGATATCGTACCATATCGATATGCAAAAGATACGTAATGCGTAGACGACAACGCGAGATGACGTAGTTGTATGCGCAGACACGTCTTTTGAACGTGCGGCACCTACTTAAGCTTCGGGTTACTTGTCTGCAGATCGGTAGTAGGATGGAACGGTACACAAACTCTGAATTGGCTGACATGCATTTGGCGTATGGCGCTGCTGGTTGTAATGGACGAGCCGCTCAGCGGTTGTACGCCGAGCGTTACCCCAACAGGCAAATCCCCTGACATGCCTTCTTCGCTCGAGTACACCAGAGGTTGTCCACAACGGGATCTTTCGACGGAGGCAGGCCTGAACGGGAGCGATCAGTGAGCACCCCCGACAACGAAGAGGCTGTGCTTAACCTGGTTGAGGACAACCCAGGTCTTAGCACGAGAGATATCGCCAGACATGTTGGCATTTCGCAAGCAACTGCGTGGCGCATCTTACGTTCCCGGAATCTGCACCCCTACCACATCCAGCGGGTGCAGTTGCTCGGAGAGCAGGATTTTGGCCCTCGAGTGGAATTCTCAAGATGGTACTTGGCGATGAGATCCAGGGATCCCCGTTTTGTAAACAGCATTTTGTTTACGGACGAGTCCACCTTCAGCCGGGAGGGAATGTGGAACGCCCACAACAGTCATGTGTGGTGTGATGAAAATCCACATGAAACCAGAAGCCGAGCAGCCCAGGAGCGTTTCTCAGTAAATGTGTGGGCCGACATTCTGGGGGATTGCCTCATTGGCCCTTATTTGTTACCTGAACGGCTGACAGGTGGAAATTACCTGATTTTCCTGGATCAAGTGCTGCCGCAGCTTCTGGAGGAGGCGCACGTACCCGAAGGTTCGCGTCGCCAGATGTGGTTCCAGCACGATGGAGCTCCGGCCCATTACACGAACGACGTGCGTCTCCATCTAAACGCAAGGTATGGCCAGCGGTGGATCGGGCGTGGGGGTCCAGTTCACTGGCCTGCCCGATCACCAGACCTCACCTGCTTGGATTTCTTCCTTTGGGGTTACCTGAAGGCCGAGGTATACCATACACCTGTCAGCAGTGCTGAAGAACTTGTGGCGCGCATTGTGGCAGCTGCAGGGCAGATCAGAGATACTCCTGGCATTGTTGGAAACACACACTCCTCAATGCGACGGAGGTGCGAAGCCTGCATCATGGCCCAAGGTCGAAATTTCGAGCATCTTCTGTAGTGTTATTTTTTGTAAATAAATTTCCAGTATCATTGATGTTTTTGGTCTAAATTTATTCAGAAGTGTTGAGCAGAGGTAGAAAATGTGTTTTCATTATTACTAACTGATCGTAGCGCCCCGTTTCCAGTTAGCGTCCGAAATGTCAACGAATTATGTTTTTTGCCCAAAGCGCCCCCTATCGATGTTTCTTTTTGTACCGTTCAACTGAGTTTCAGAGAGCCAGGGCAGTAACCAGCGAGACATGCCAGGGGGGGCTCTGAATATTTTCTGGGGGGCTAACATTTTTTAACAATCCATATCTTAAGCAAACTAAATATAGCAAAAACTGATAAAATGGACCTGCCTATAGTGTATAGATTGTAAAACCTCTCTATAACGGAATTTTTCTATAAGGATATTAATAAATGCAAAATACTTCATGATCATCGGAAAATAAATACTTTTTTTTTTTTAATCAAAAAACTTTTTGAAAAACTACTGCAAGTTTTAAAATATTATTTTTACACAATATATTTAATAAGAAATTAAATTAAGAGAATCCGTATTTACCATGCATATTATTATATTTATTTTTGTGTACATTAATTTGACTTTTTGGTGTCTATGCAAATCCAGCCAAGTTCAATATAAGTGTCAAATAGATACATATCCAATTATCTATGAAATTTTTTCTGATTTAATATTTAGTTTAAAAATTTTAATCTTACCATTTTTGTAACATTTTATCTCACGTGTTTAAATGTATATTTTCAAGTAAGATTAGTAACTATAACTATGGTTAGTATAAAATAATGTGTTTGTATTGGCCATTGGGGGGGGGGGGGGGCAACCAAACACACAGATTTTAAAATATGGGATTCTAAGTTAGAGTTGATTGATTTAAAATTAAATTTATTTTCGCAATGTTTTTGCTGAATTCTGTTATAATTTTTAAAGGACAATTATTTTTTATCTTGGTTAGATTGGCGCCGACTCCAAAAAATCAAATTAATGTACATAAATATTAATAATACACATGGTAAATTCAATGCTCTTAATTTAATGTCTTATTAATTACAGTCGAGTCTCTATATAACGAAATCCACCGTTCCAGTAAAAAACTCGTTATATAGAGAAATTCGATATATAGAGAATGATGTTAAAAATCGTATTTAATGTGTGAAATTTAAAAAAATAGTGTTTTTGATCTTTTGAATTAAAAATTTGAAATGTTTAAAAGTAAATAATAACCTAACATTTTATTTCTTAATTATTTAAGCTGTTTCAAAAAAGAACAGACATTTATTTGAAAATTTAATTAAAATCAAATAAGGAAGACTTGCATTAATTTCAAACGAAGAAATCTGTAATTTTGTAATTTTTTGTTGTTTTGATTTTAAAGTTGTTACGCTCTCAAAAAGAAATGCTCAAATTTTAGCAAGGAATGAAAAATTGTAGTTAACATTTCCCTCCATTTGAAGGAATCTCTTATGTGTCTCTCATTGATTCCTCTCTTACATGTGTATCAATCCAATTGGCTCTGTTTTGAGAAGGATGTGGAAAGGTGTGTGGGAAATGGGATGAATTCGTTGGATTTAAAGAACAAGGAGAAAAGTAACATATAAAAAAACTCAGCACTGACGATAAATCAAAAATAAGTGATGGAAAATTGATTCCATATGATTTCGAAGCTTTTTAAAACTGAATAAATTAAGACCAATTTATAAAAAAATTCGTTATATGGAGATAGATATTTCGCTATACTGTTTTTAATGTAATCATGCGAAAAGGGGAGCGTTCCCACTAAAAATTCGTTATATAGAGAAATTCGATGTATGGAATTTCGTTATAGGGAGACTCGACTGTATTATGAAAAAAAAAAAAATACTTTGCAATAGTTTTTGAAATCTGTTTTCTTTTTGATTAAAAAAAAGTTTATTTTTTTAGTTAAAAATTAACAGGTTTTTTTGCATATGTTATGGTAGAAATTACATACTTAATGAAACTTAATTTATTATTCTTATTTTAATTTCCTGCTTTTAATATCTTTAACTAACGGCAAATCGTAATTTATTAAATTTAATTAATATTTTATTTTCTAATATTATAATTATTTATTAATATTTCATACATCAAATAATTGCAGATATTTTTGCCGTAATCTTATAATAAATTTAACCTTAATCATGTTTTTTTTTTTTTTTTTCTTAATTTTTTTATTGTTATATGACAAATTGAAAAAAAAATGTTTTCATTTAACATACAATCAAAAATAAAATAAACTAGTTGGATGTGTCAATCCCAAAACTTTCTTCTATCTCATAAATACATTTTAATATTAAAAAAAAAAAAAAAAAAAAAAAAAAAAAAAAATTGTGGTGACCCCAAAGTTACCCACTATCAAATTTCCTCGAACATTTGACCTAGCCTAAGGAGATACTGGTGTCCGAAAAGCCTAAAACGCAAAATTTAATTGATGGAATTTCGTCCATTAGTTCTTGAGATATAGTTATAACAAAAAATTTGCAAAACGTAGCACAGCAACACCATATTTTGGACAATTTATGCCAAAACGTAAAAAAGCGTCTAATTATGTTATGGTGTAAAAGAATCTGAAATTTGATGAAATTCTGTGTGTTAGTTCTTGATATATAGCTAGTTTTAAAAAAAACCGTGTAAAATATAGCACAGCAGCACCATCAGTTGAAGGATTTATAACAAAACGTAATCATCGTGTAATTATGTTATATGTCATTTTGTAACAAAATCTGAAGTTTGATGAAATTCTGTGAGTTGGTTGTTGGGATATAGCTATCGGAAAAATCGTGCAAAATGCCGCATAGCTGCACCACCTGTTGCAAAGTTAATACCAAAATGTAATCAGCATCTAATTATGTTATATATTCTAGTGTAACAGAATCTAAAATTTCATGAAGTTCTCTGCATTAGTTCTTGAGATATAGCTATCGCAAAAATAGTGCAAAATGTAGCATAGCAGCGCCACCTATAGGGCAGTTCACACCAAAACCTTATCAGCGGCTATGTATCTCAAGGTATCGCGGAATCTGAAGTTTGGTGAAATTCTGTGCATTAGTTCTTGCGATATAGCTATCATGAAAATCATGAAAAACGTAACATAGCAGCGCCACCTGCTGGCCAATTTACACCAAAACTTAATCAGCGTCTATGTATATCAAGAGGTCACAGAATCTGAAGTTTGGTGAAGTTCTGTGCATTAGTTCTTGAGATATAGCAATCTTGAAAATCACGAAAAACGTAGTATAGCAGCGCCATCTGCAGGCCAATTTTCACCAAAAACCAATAGGCACTAATTCATATCAAGGTCTAACTGAATATAAAATTTTATTAACTTTCGAGCATTAGTTCTTGAGATAGAGCGCCCACAAATTTTTTGTCACATACAGACAGACTCACAGACAGACTGACAGACTCACAGACTGACAGACACACTCACAGACTGACTGACAGACTCACAGACAGACATTTTCTAAAAATAGTCAAAACGTGTTCAGGACCTTCTAAAACGTATAAATCCGTCGAAAACCGGAAGTCGAAAATTTTCATGAATCCAATACTTTCTTCTTGTAAAGATAGAAGAAAGTAAAAAGAACTAAAAATAAAATAAAATAAACTTTTTTTTTATGTACACCCTTGTAACCCATAACAGGAAACAATTACTGGCTTTTTTTATTCGACATGTATAAATTGACATTTTTTATCTTTTTAATTTTCAAACGGTCTAGTTTCCAAGTGATATTTCATCGTTAACTAAATCTACTGATAAGTACGTATTGTCAACAAGCAAACCATTAAAATTTAGAAACATGGGTTTTTAATGACTATGTCTTAGTCAAGATTTTGAACATCGCTTGACTAATTATCGGTCAACTTGAACACCATGTGTCCATTTCCATTCATTCTGCGTAAGATCGTTGCTTTGGAAATATAACGATGTACTAACACATGTGGTGACCAGTTACTGCATCTGGACTTAATTTTTTTCAGGAGAAAGAAATGTTCCTTTAAAATTCATTTCGAGAAATGCATTATACCGCTAGCAAGATAACAGAAAACAACTAATCTAATAAGGTTCCGAATGCAAAATTCTTGGCGTATTCCCATTTTATTCAAGACAGTTAAAAAATCTAAAAAATTTCTCTTACTTTTTTTTTTTTTTTTTTTTTTGAGAAAAGTTAAAATATGGATTTTGTTTAAAAAAAAAAAAAAAAAAAAAGTAGAAAGTAAAGAAATTGTTAGAGGGGGCTCTAGAGGACGCTAGGGGGGGCTCAGCCCCACCTGCCCCCCGTCTTGTTACGGGCCTGCAGAGAGCCCCAGCAAACAGAATCATGAAAATGCATGCCATAAGTCAAGAAATCTGTTTGTTTATCTCTTAGGAGCCTTCGAGTTTCGACCACCCTGTACTTTGACATTTTATTCCGGCTCTTACGCTTTTTGCAGGGCTCTACTTTTGGGTTCAAACTTTAAGTTAGAGTATAAACTTTGGCGAGCATGTGTTAAATTATCAAAATAACGGGCTTAAAGTTGTTGTCTAGCTCTCCAAAGTCTGCAGCTCCCCCTATCCATGTTTTAAGAGATACGCTTATCAAATTGGTACTGAAGAAAGTCTAAACAAACAGAATCATTTCGACGCAACAAGCAAGAAAATCTAACCATTTCCCTAGTTTTTATGACGTTTCGAATTTCGGCACCCAAATTTTCGAAAGCGCCTAGCGCCTTACCATCGCGTCAGGGACCCTACATTCCCTATTCAAAAATGTTCGTCTAGGTGTGCTCTATCGATCCTTAAAGTTTGTCACCGACGAGCTGAATCACCCTGTACATACTATATAATGGGGAGATTTAGTTTAGCAAAAAAATGCATAACAGTTTGAAATTTCTCTTTGAGCAATTTATACTAATAGATGGAAACATACTTGTATACTTTTGTTCAGCTCTGTAGTTTAGCTTGTACCTTTATTATACGTCTGTATTTAGTTAAAATTTAGTTCAGACTAAAACACTTTTAAGACTAATGGAAATCACATTTCAGAAATTATCATCCATAGGCGACCATGTATTCAATTCTTTGTGTGGCCCTTTATATCATTTTATCTATATTCTACAAACATTTCTTAGTAAATTGAATGCAGTTCAGCATAAAAATACAGAACTTATTTAAAAATAACATATATAAATATATGCTCATATTCAGTAACCTTTACAAGCTCTTTTGTATAGATTTGTATATCAGCTATAGCATTTATACATACCATATAATATACATAAATTTAGTGAAACTTAAAAGCACATATCATAATTAAAAAATATTTTACCCATCTATCAGCCATCATCGATAGTATACAATACTTTGAATAGAATATGCTATTTGAAATCTTTTGTATGTCCCTGTAAATGCTGTGCACTTTGTATTATCCATGAAATAACTTATATTAAGCCTCAGCAACATGTATCAATTTAATTATACATGAAATAGTTTAATATAATTAAATGTCACAAACAATTCCCCGTGTATAAATACATTTATTATATTAAAAATTACCTTATGTTTTAATACTTCTGAAATTTTTGTGTTACTTAAAACCCCTTAATTAAAATTTGAAGCTTTATTTTGTTGAAATTAATTTGTAAATTGTTCTTTAAAACTATAAACATAATGATAAAAACAAAGTATTCTTTCGTTCAGAAATGATAAAATAAAAATACATATTCGGATAATAAAAAAGCCGGATAAATAAATGCCAATTTCAAAACAACATTATCTGCCGATTTCGAATGGATGTGAAAGATGGGGTTTATAAACAATTTAATTAAAAATATTTCTGCTAAATAAGTACTAATCGGGTAGTTCCTGTTCTTATAGATCACTTACTCTCATTGTTTTTATAATTTACTTAATTAGTGAAGAATAAATTGGGTTAATAATAAAGAGATTTCTCCTATGTCTAACATTGAAAAAGCGGACTATTTTTTCTCTCTTGCCTACTATGCTTCTCCGGGTTGTAATTCGGCTAGCAGACGACTGACCGCAGAGTCGGACCTCCTGTTATATGTCAAGCTCAGTGACGATAGGAAACTTTCTCGATTCAAATCTATTTCGCCTTACACAGTTTACTGTATTTAAAATCCTGAAGAGTTGTCGTTAAATTTGCGAAACGTCTTCTTAAAAAAAAATTCCATTAAATATTAAAATACATAAAAATATATCCGGGCTGTAAGAATGTATCGTTAAATAAACATAATTTTTAAATCCAGATACATCAAATAGACGTTTATTTTACTATATCTGTAAAAAGATTCCTTATCTTTCTCCCTTTTTTTCTGAGGAATTTCAAGGACACATCAGTGACCTAGCAGTTTTTCGCTGAGTCACTCACCCCTCTCCCCCGTTCCCGTCTTTGTCAATTATCTCTGTCATTCCTTATTCCAACTTCACACCTGATGCTAGCTGGCACGCTGGTGCTGCAGTCTTTATCTCTGAGGATATTTACACATAAAATATTGTAAGTCTTTTCAATTTTTGTCTATTCATTAAAGATTTTTAACTCTAAAATATTTCTGCATCATTTTATTGTATTTGTTTTTATATTAGAACCGTATTAATACGTATTTTGGTTTTCGCAAACGCACAATAACATTTATTTAATATTTATTAAATTTAGTTTTCTTCAAAATTTCATTTAGTTTGTATCATTAAATGTATTTTTTTTTACACGAAATGTTTTACTGTTGGAATTATATAAATTGATTTTAAATATTGTGAATTTTCGATGTTACTTTCTTAACATTTTAGTTTACTTAAAATTAATTGTTTCCATAAGTTTTTTTTTTTTTTTTTTTTTTTTTAATAATACATATATATATATATACAACTTTCAAAGAAAAGGATTTTTTCCCCCTTTCTAAGTGCGGATAATAATTTCTCCTTGGTGAAAATGCCATTAAAACCAATAACTAAATAATTTTAATGCACTAAAGAAATAGAGTAAAGATAAAACGCAATATTAATTACTCGAAATACTTTTCTGAGAAAAGATTATAATTATTTTGCTCAATTTTGAAAGGAAAATCTAATATTATCTGATATAAACAAACTAAAAATGTGCACAAGAACGAGAGACAGTTATATATATATATATATGTATATATATAAAAAAAAAAAAAAAAAAAAAAAAAGGTTCGTGACTTATATAAACATCAAACTCTATTTTTATTTATTTTAAATAGCTGTGTTTTTTTTTTTTTTTTTTTTCATAAATTGAAAATGATGCAAAAATAATTGTGATTTAATGTATTTTAATGAATAGACATCAAATATTAACAGACTTAACAATAAGAGAAACTAAACACCACATACATATATAAAATAGATTTATTTTAATATAAAATACATAATAAATCATATTAAGAATATATGTTATTTAGGCGTAAGTTCAAAATGTGTTGAATAAAAAATAATTGTTGAATAATAGCTTGAATGACAAATGTTTCTTCATGAAAAATAAATATAGAAATAATAATTTAGGTTCATTTTTCAAAAATGTATAAATTTATTTATCTTGAGCTTTTTATAAATATTATGCTTGGCATACTGATTTTATTTTTCAAATTGTATATGAAAAGCAACTGTTTATAAATGGCATTATTTATACCTATATATTTTTTTAATGCATAATAGAATAAATAAACAAATTATTAAGTTCAATATGCCAAGTATTGTATTTTGGAAAAATTCAAGAAAAGTAAATTTATATATACATATATTTATTGTACCTAAATTATTCTTAATATATTTATTTTTTATGCAGAAGCATTTAATCATTCAAGCAATTCTTCAATAAATATTTTTTATTCAACAAATTTTGAATTTATGCTTAAATAATTTTTATAGCAAGGCAGTGGCAGGCTTTTGGAGAGTAGAAATCATTAAAGGCTCTTTTGTGGGCAGCTTTTGGCTAAATTTAATTCTTACAAAACACAAATGGCATGGCTAGGGCAAACTTCTGGCTAGCTTTGATTGTTAATGGCCTTTAAAAGAATAACTGTGGCCAGTTTGAGGCTGTCTGATATTTTGTTAAAAAGTTAATGGCACACTTGTGGCCGCGTTCTGGCCGGCATGACAGTTTTTTGACGGAGCCGTTACGGCAAAGAACGGCGGGCCGTCACCAAACACTTTGGGCCAACGTTAACGACACCTTTATAGTTCTCGCAAGAAAAATTGGCAATTCAAGGTCGAATGTCCCCCTTCACGATGGTCACTCTCGGCCCTTATCTTAAGATAGTAACTATGGTAACAGTCATGTGACCGACTGACCGCTCTTCTTTTTCCTCACGCCTTTTGAGCGATACAGTGGATCAGTCGTTTTTTGTTTGACTAAGGTGCTTTCTTTAATTTTCTCTCCTTTTTGCTTTCTTTTAATTATGACAACCAGTCCTGATATTAGAAAGCAGTCGAAGAAGATTATTTATAATGTACACAACTATTTAAAAGAGCTCGTTGCTTCCAATCCTGATGCAAAAATCAAAGATGTGTTTTTCTTACTCAGGTTTTAATGTATGAAAGATTTCATACATTAAAATTCTATTCTATTTCAATTTGCTAATTTAAAAAAAAAAAAAAAAAAAAAAAAAAGTTAATATTTACCCATTTCCTCGAGATATTTCGGGGTAAGTAATGCTGAATGTAACATGGATTTTAATGATACCCCCCCCCCTTCCCACTCCAAAGAGCAGGAGTTATTTGAGACACGTATTAAAATTATTATAAAGAATAATTTTGCATCAAACCATTTGAAGTGGCGCGAATTGGTTGAACCATATTTACACTTCTCCCCCCCCCCTTTTTATTTATTTTTGTTTTAAGGATGATGGTCAAGGAGAGCTCAAATTACTGGATTCAAATCTAAATGTATTGCTCCCTAAATTCATAAAACATTTTCATCCTTAAAAATTTAACACGCGAAAATTTTTCTCACTCAGATTTCTATAAATGAAGGAGATACAGTCGAGACTCTATATAACGAAATCCATCGTTTCAGTAAAAAATTCGTTATATAGAGAATTTCGATGCATAGAAAATAATGTTAAAAATCGCATTTAATGTGTAAATTTTGAGCAAATATTATTTTTGATGTTTTTAATTGAGAAATTGAAATGTTTAAAAATAAATATTAACCTAACATTTTATTTCTTAATTATTTGAAGCAGCAGTTTCAAAAAAGAGAACAGACATTTATTTGAAAGCTTAATGAAAATCAAATAAGGAAGACTTGCATTAATTTCAGACGAAAAAAATCGGTAATTTTTGCTGTTTTGATTTTAAAATTGTTACGCTCTCAAAAAAATGCTCAAATTTTAGCAAGGAGTGAAAAATTGTAGTTAACATTTTCCCCCGTTTGAAGGCCTCTGTTATGTGCCTCTCATTGATTCTTCTCTAATATGGCTTCTAATAGACTCTGTTTAGGGAAGGATGTTGAAAGATGTGTGGGAGGTGGGATGAATTCGTTGGATTTAAAAAACAAGGAGAGAAGTAATATTAGAAAAAATTCAGCGCTGAACGATAAATAAAAATTAGTCATGGAAAATTGATTCGAAGCTTTTATAAAACTGAATAAATTAAGATCAATTTATGAAAAAATTCGTTATATGGAGATAGATATTTCGCTATATAGAGACTGTTTTTAATGTAATCATACGAAAAGGGAACCGTTCCTACGAAAAATTCGTTATATAGAGAAATTCGATGTATAGTGTTTCGATGTATGGAGACTCGACTGTATTTTAATTTACTTGTATTTTGCTTCTTATTCAAATTTTAATTGATTTCATTCTTTTATTATATGCAAAATATTTTTCAGAAAATGCTGTGAATTTGCTATTTTATATCCAGGGATGTAGTGGAGGGTATACGGGAGTCCGGATGCCTTCCGGATTTTTTAAAGTTCCGTATACCCTCTGTTTCACAAATAAAGCATTTGCGTATATCCTATCTATGAACATTCATGATGTAGCGCATACCTTCTACTTATACCGTATACTCTCTGCTTTTTTAACGATTACAACTCTGTTTATATTGATAATTTGGTCATGACTGAGATGATAATCAGATAGCAACACAGTATAATGTAATTTATAAATAAATAACATGCATATTATATATATATATATATATATATATATATATATATATATATAGAACCATTAGATAATACTACAAATCAACATCAATTACTGTGATGATTTTCCAATGATTTTCATTTTTTTCCCCTGAGAGAAAATGACATATTTGATTAACAGAATTCAATGATAAATGAATACTAAAATTTACCAGTTAAATTATTCGTATTATTTTGAAATTTTGTCAACGCATTTGTCAGATTTTAAAAATTATTACTGTAAATTTTGGAGATTTTTTATAAATGTGTTCCAATAATATGAACTAATTTGTTTTAGAGATTTACTTATTTCAAATGTATTTATTTCATTTTCTTTATTTCCTTTTAATGCTTGCTAAGCAACCATTCATCTTAATCCTTATCCTTATAATGTTATAAATTTGAAAGCGTGTACGAAAATTTAAATGAAGTCAACATCAAAACTTATGAATTAATTAATGTCTTTGTAACTTTGCGTATAAATATAGCATAGCCTAGGAAAAAAACATAGGCTATGTTTTATTAATTTTATTCAAATATTTTCCTTAATAATTTAATTAGAAATTATTAATTGAAATTAAAAAAATAATAGCATCATTAATCTGTCGTCGAAAAATCTACCCATATTTCTTGCTATAAATAGACTCACAAAACAAATGTTTTAAAATTAGCAAAACTACAGCTTTTTCTGAATGTAAGAAAATCCAGTTGGTGTGCGGGAAAAAGAGTCTTCGAATACCGCATAACTCATACTCTTGCACGGGTAAATTTGTTTAGCGGAAGTGCAGTGGGAAAAAAGGGACAAGGGACTGGCTTCCTCCGATGCCATGGCAACGAAGGGAAAATAGAAAGAGGAACATTCGGCCTTGAGAAGCCGTTTTTTCTTGCATAGACTATAGTGGCCCACAAGTTATGTGTTAGTTGGGTTACAGCCTATGGGGAAAAATCGTTTCAAAGGAATTTTAAAGATGTTATACCCTGTCAAACATATTAAAATATGCATTCTATAAAATATAAGGTGAAAATGTAGCTATTATTCATTTACAGGGCCACACAAAAGAATTCCATTAGATAATGGTAAAGGGGAAATTGTGTGTGACATATTTTAAATATATTAAGCTTTTTCATGTATAATAAAATTGATATATGTCACTGAAGCTTAATATAAATTATACGCTACTGTCTTGCATAATATGAAGTACATAGCATTTACAGGGCCATACAAAAGATTTCAAATAGTATATTCTTTCCGAAGTACCGTATATGTGTCCGATGATGGCTGATGGAGGGATGAAATGCATTTTTATTATGATATGCGCGTTTATGTTTTGCTAAATATATGCACATTATATGGTGTTTATAAAAGTTATAGTTGATATACAGGGCTACCCAAAAGAGCTCACCAACGTTACTGAATATGAGCGTAAATTATTTAAACGTGGTTCTTAAATAAGCTACACATTTTTATGCTGAGCTTCATTCAATTTACTGAGAAATATTTGCAGAATATAGATAAAAGAATATACAGGGCCACACAAAGAATTCGGTACATGGACGCGTATGAATAATGATTTGTGAGAATGTGATTTCAGTCGTTTTAAAAGTGTTTTAGTTTACAATAAATTTTAGCCTAATGCTGATGTGTAATAAAGGTACAATGTAAACTACAGGGCTGAACAAAAGTATTCAAGTTTCCATCTAATAGTATGAATTACTGAAAAAGAAATGTCAAGCTACTGGGTATTTTCTTGCTAAACTAAATTTTCCCATTATATCAACTGACATATCAAATACAGGGCTATTCAAAAGTACTGGAATACATATTTGGGTATATTTGGCTATACACTATTATTATGCTAAATAACAAAGTTTTGTTAAAGATTTCATTAAGTGTTGGAAAGTGCTTCATAATCTATGCTTAACGCATGATTTTTCATATTTGTTAAGTTTTTATTCGATTTTCATAAAATTTGAAATAACTAGACAAAAATCTACTACAAT
Organism: Maratus speculifer; assembly: GCA_964019185.1. Classification (NCBI taxonomy): domain Eukaryota; kingdom Metazoa; phylum Arthropoda; class Arachnida; order Araneae; family Salticidae; genus Maratus; species Maratus speculifer. The sequence continues at coordinate 53,640,882 of OZ025293.1, forward strand.
TATATGCAGATAGACAGGCAGACCAGACCATGACAATAGGTGCTACATATTTATATAATTATAAAACTTTCTCATAGAATATAATGTAATGGAATACTTTTGAGCATCTTGTTAAATGAACTATGAATGCTACAGCTACATTATTTTCAATACTGAACATGTCATAGCAAATTTCAATTACATATATCAATTACAGAGCATTCCGACTATATTAATACACAATGAAGTTCAGACAAAAAGACAGACAAACCAAATTCATAAACGCTTTTAACTATGGTGGAAACTATTAAAAATACATAATGTGTTGAAATTTGACTTTCAGCAATTTATACCAATAGTTGGAAGCATACTTGAATACTTTTATATATAGCCTTGTATTTTACATACTATCTTTGCATACATAGCTAAAATTTAAGACTGAAACATGCTTAAAACTACTGGAATCACATTTCTAGAGATTACCATCCATAAGCATGCCTGCCCATGCCTGTATTCCTGCAAACAGTGAAAAATTAGCAAAATTTTCATTTTGCTAATAATGATAAGTCTATCTGGATTTCAGCATACTCCACAAAGCACTATACTTAAGGTATAGACAGTGCCTAGACTAAAGTATGGAAATCTGCTATCCAAACAGAAACAATGCTAAATATTTAAATCCTTCAAATGTGCAATGATTCTGAAATCCAAAGAATCTATCGCAGTGACATGTATGGGATCTTTTCAAATTTCAGCATTCAGAGTAAAAATCATCTTGTAGCCTTAGAAAACAGTCTGCAGATGTTGCTGTGATCAACTCTTTTGATTTCAACACCATTGGACATTTAAAGATTCAATATTTAGCAATTTTTTAAGTATTACTCTTTCCACACTATTTATTCTAGATAATCATAGTTATAATTATACAAAAGAGCTGAACATTACAGTTAAATAAAATAGTAATTAACATATCAACTTATAATTTTGTATAAAATATAATAAATATATTCATATAAATGTGCAGCTTGAGTACTTTATGTCAATCTAAGGTTATTTAATACAGTTCTATACTTTTTTTGATTGGTTAAAACCAATTTTGCCGAGTTTTAAAAGGTTGAAACCAATTTTCAACACTGCCCTAGTTAAAACTGTTTTTCCTGATTAAATCTACAAAACACTGAGAGGAGGTAAAAGAAATAAATAAGAAAAAAATGAAAATTTTGTTGATTTTTCTCTTTCATACTGAAAAGGATAAAATGCTGTTCAAGTAAAAAAAAAAAAAAAAAAAAAAAAAAAAAAAAAAAAAAAAAAAAAAACTGTGACTATATGAAAAGATAAATAAACAAAATGTCAATACCAAAAGCAACATAAAATTTAAAAAATAGTAAGTCACATATGAGGGCTGTTTGGTAAAGAATGATCATTTTTTTTTTTAATAGCAAATTTTTTATTGCACATCAATTTTCTTTTGTGCTCTATTGTTAGCTTAATGTGTAATGAATAAAGGCAATTGTTTTGTTCATTAATTTCCAGTAGTCCATCAGTGGCAGCCATGAAAGTTCAGCTACACTCAGTATCGCCTATGGCAATGCAGGCAACATGTAATGAGCAACTATGGCCATTCCTGCAGGAAATTTTGCTTTCGCCTATAGAAATCAACAGACAAAGTATATTATTACATTCGAGGATTTATCTCATGTTCATGTAACATCATCTTCAATTTTGAATAATCTCCACACGAATGTCCTGTTGTACGAACATGAGGAGCATCAAAATTCAAGGCTAAAACACACATCTCTTGTTTATTTTTCTGTTACTAACATGTGGGTGGCACAGCATTATAACTACAATAATTTTAACAGTTCTCATGTCTAACAACCTTCAATGATAATAGTAGCGACAGTCAATAAAAACCTTGTGTGGGAAACTCAATCATTAAAATACAACATTTAAACACACAAAAAATTAAAAAATCTGAACATACGTGTACCTTTTGCGAGTACTAGGGACTCACTTCCTCAGTGTTAAAAACGGTAAAATGTATAAAATCAAAACCCCCCAAACTGCCAGAAAGTCGGAAACCCAAATGAAAGTAAACACAGAACCAAAAATACCATCAAGCTTCAGAAACCAATAGAATCAAACCAGAAATGAAGTATCATGACATAACAAATCTAACCAGAAAGTTGAGATATACAGCACGCTAGATAAATCATTAACTAAGGAGTTTTCTAATTTATTGATATGGAGTGCTTCAAAAAAGTCTAAATCAAGAGGAGTGGTGCATTTTTGGATAATCATGGCTGAAGTAAAATTGAAATTATGACCCTCCCAACAATGAGAAGCAATAGAGGAATTTTTCAATTCTTTTCTCTTTACATAGCCTATGTGTTCTTTGACTCTTTTTTTGGAGTTTATGTGTGGTTTGTCCAATATAGTCCAAACCACACTGACATTGTATATTGTTAATACCCCAATAATCCAGAGGAGGAATTTGATCTTTTAATTGTGAAAATGTTAATTTATTGACAGGTTTGAATACCACTTTAAAATCATGATGTCTTAAAATATTAGCAACTTTAAAGCTAATGCTATGATGAAACGGTAAAATAATTAGATTAGAATAAGAAACTGGTGTAGCCGAAGAATTAAGATTATTGACATAACTATGAGAAATTAATCTGTTAATGTATGATAAACTGAAACCGTGATCTATGGCAACTGATCTAATGTAATTTAACTCTTCACTGAGAGAATTATTATCTGAACAAATTACATGAGCTCTATATTTGCATATACTCACGCTTGTGTATACTTGCGTTTGCGTATACTAGCATTTGCATATACTGTATACTCGTGTTTACCATAAACCCCTTGTCATCACACTCCCCCCTCATTTTAATTTCTGTCAATTCCCTTCTCAAAATGCTTCTGCTATTATTTCTTTATTTAAATAATAGTGCTCACTTAATTTATTCAGATAATAATTCTCTCATTGAAGAGTTAAATTACATTAGATCAGTTGCTATAAATCATGGTTTCAGTTTATCATACATTAACAGATTACTTTCTCATAGTTTTAATAAATATGTCAACAATCTTGATTCTTTTGCTACACCAGTTTCTTATTTTAATCTAATTCTTTTACCATTTCATCACAGCATTAGCTTTAAGGTTGCTAATATTTTAAGACATCATGATTTTAAAATGGTATTCAAACCTGTCAAATTAACATTTTCACAATTAAAAGAGCAAATTCATCCTCTGTATTATTGGGGTATTTACAATATACAATGTCAGTGTGGTTTGTCCTATATTAGACAAACCAAATATAAACTCCAAAAAAGAGTCAAAGAACACATAGGCTATGTAAAGAATTGAAAAATTCTTCTATTGCTTCTCATTATTGGAAGGAGGGTCATAATTTCAATTTTACTTCAGCCACGATTATCCAAAAATGCACTACTCCACTTGATTTAGACTTTTTTGAAGCACTCCATATCAATAAATTAGAAAACTCCTTGGTTAATGGTTTATCTAGTGTGCCATACATCTCAACTTTCTGGTTAGATTTGTTATGTCACGATACTTCATTTTCGGTTTGATTCTATTGGTTGCTGAAGCTTGATGGTATTTTTGGTTCTGTGTTTACTATCATTTGGGTTTCCGAATTTCTGGCAGTTTGGGGGATTTTGATTTTAAACATTTTACCATTTTTAACACTGAAGAAGTGAGTCCCCAGTACTCGCAAAACATGTACATATGTTCAGATCTTTTAATTATTGTGTGTTTAAACATTGTATTATTGAGTAGTGATAATATTATGTTGAATTCTGTAATCTCAATTACAGAAGTTCCATGTCCATCTTCTTTTAAGATGATTGTCTTTCTATTTCTTAAACATCTCAAAGCATTATTTAGCTGTGTTAGAGTGAAGAACAGATTCTTCATAAATCTACTATAGCATGCTCTTCGACTGACAATTTCTTATGGTGAAAGCAAAATTTCTAGCAGGCAAGACCATACTTGCTCACTGTGTGTTGTCTCAATCATTTCTGTGGGTGATACTGAAACTATCTGAACTTTTATGGCTGACATACTACTGGAACTACTGGACACCACTGACATACTAGAGGTCTGCACGGGAAGGCAGAAATGTTTTGAATTTTCTAACGGGCCAGGCCGGCAGAATTAGAATAGTTTTTTCAACGGGCCAGGCCGGCCTGACAAACAAAATAAACAGGCCAGCAAAAAAATTGAACGGGCCATACGGGACGGGAACGGCTGATAAAAAAATTTTCTGAAGATTTGAACCAAAACGATAAAATATGACCTATTTTCAACGAAAATGGTTTTAACGAGAATAAATTAAAATGTGAGTCATAAGCCAGACTAGTTTGACAGCATCAATATAAAAATGTAACTTGTACAGTGTAGAGATAGGCATCGGACAGTTACACTGTGTGTAACGTGTTTTAATATTTTTTAGCTGACTCGTGCCGGGCTGAGATCAAGCTTGCATTATTTTTCTACATATAGACTTGCCGGACTGGAACAAGACTTAATTGTTCTCAAGATCTGTAGGACAGACAACATGATTTGTAAAATTATTAACAGCGATAAAGAACTTATGTTAGCTTAATCTTTGGATATATACTTCTTGGTGGTTTTTAAATTAATTTCTCAATAAAGTGAAAGTTTCACACATTTTCAGATTAATTTTTAATTGTAAATATATAAAAGTGATAAGCCAGACTATTAAAGGGATTTGGAATCGAATGGCGTTTTTCATTTTTGGTAAATAAAATACTTGTATAACCTTGTTGAGATACAGTAGTTTCCCAAATGGTTGCAGGTTTTTCGTCCTTCCCCGCTTCTGGAAATCTATTCAAAATGCTAACTATGACAATATTTTATTTGCTTGCAGTATTCTTAAATTGCTTGTATCAAAAAATGGATAACACCTTTCGATTATAAAGTTTCTGAATAAAGACACTTGTTTATCTTATGTGTTTCTGAGAAAAAAATTAATTTAGAAATGTATGAGAAAGAAGCTTCTTTGAATTAACGAATGAATTTCTTTATTATTTTTTATTAAATTATTTTATTTTTTATTAAAATCTTTAATAAAATGATTTAGAAATGTTTTTATAAATCTTTTATTAAACAGCTTCAAAAGTTATGATGTTTTTAACTTTCTTTTATTCTAAGCCATATTAATTTTTTAAGAATTTCTATTTGAATGTTGAAAGTCTAAGAATCTAAGTAATCATTAATGTTGCTAATGTGTATTTCCTGTAAAATATAATTTAAAATCATTCCATAGATATGTATGCAGTATTCTTTAAAGGAATCTTATTATATGATAAAAATCTGAATTTTGTAGAAATCGTAACAAGCCGGGCCAGGCCTATTTTCACTGATTTCTGTACGGGCCGGGCCTAAAATCTAAAAATGTAAACAGGCCGGACCAGGCCAGGCCCAGAAATTCCAGTCCGTGCAGACCTCTATGATATACTACTAGAAATAACTGACCAAAAAATTATCCTGTATTCATTACACATCAAGTTAACCACTTTGCTGTCTGCCCTGAGATAAGTCGGGGGTAAAAGCACTGCTTCCCCATACCCATCGCCGGTGAAGTGGTTAACAATGGAACATAAAAGTAAATTTCAGTGCAATAAAGTATCTGCTAATAAAAAAGTTATGATCATTCTTTATTAAAGCGTCTTCATATAATATGTTAAGTAGCAATAATATGCAAGACAACCATAAAGTTTTAAAAATGAAAACAAGAAAATTTTATTTTAAAACTTTATTTTGAACTATACATAAAATTATCATGAAATATTTTCAACTGGTTCATTTCTACATATCACAGATAATCGGCGATCTCTTTTAACTCGCTTTCCTTTAAAATATGATATACTATCTTCTAAAATTTCATGGGTGAATTTATATCTTGCAACACTTCTGAAAAGCAATTAAAAATACTTAGATAAATATATATTTCCACACACAAAAGAACAAAATACAGAGAAGCAATACAATAAATACAGGGTGTCCCAGAACTTCGCATACAAACTTTGAGGGGTGGTAAAGAACATCATTTGGAACCATAATTACATAGGAAAGCATGGGCGGAAACGTTTTGTTAATCCTTTCACAGCCAGTGAAAATGTGCATGAAACTACAAAATTTTTAATACAATATGAACATATACACCAGAATTTTAATATGATTTTTCCATTAATTATGTATGTGAAATGTCTGGCTTTTCTTCTTTGCAAATACATTTTTCCGCAATTTCTGATGTCATTCATATTTTTCCACACTTTAGCAATGTTCGTGAGAAGTTAAAAGAAACACAATACGCAGTTATGACACAATGCGGAAAGCAGTTTAGAATGCTTTATTACACAGAAAAAATTACAAGAAATAATTTAAGTTAAATTAGAAATTATGTTTCTTTAAAATCAAGTATCTTAGTAGCTATTAGAAATTGCTAAAATGTGTAAAAATATGAATGACATCAGAAATTGCTGAAAAATGTATTTGCAAAGAAGAAAAAAATACATTTCACATACATAATAATTTGAAAAATCATTAAAATTCTGGTGTCAATGTTCATTTTGTATTAAAAATTTTGTTTCATATACATTTTCACCTGGCTGTGAAAGGGTTATTAAGACACTTCCACCCATGCTTTCCTATGTAATTGTGGTTCCAAACGATGTTCTCTACCACCCCTCAAAGTTTGTACACGAAGTTCTGGGACACCCTGTATACCTGAAGTAGTAAAAATATTAAGCATTTGAAAAAAATATTTTGCTTTATTTTGCAAGAAATATGTTAGGTGGTATTTTGGGGTGGGGTGGGGCGAAAATGGAAGCTAAAATTTTAATATTTTATAACTGCAAATAACAAATGTAAGGCACTTTATGTATGTGGGATTAAAGAATAAAGTATCCAGCAATAAAAGATAATAAACTCAATGATTTAATGAACGTGATATCCAAAAATGAGACTCGTGTGATGATGCGTGGAAAGAACGAGGTGTTCTATAGATTTCAGCGATGGCGAGTTTGATGGATTTTTAATCCAAAGCTCAGAGAAGCTTATTTATACTGAATATTATTCAGTTCTACTATTATTTTTGAATGCTACGTATATATTTTATGTCTATTAAACCTTTTTTATCTTATCAAGAATATTAGTTTTTCTTAAATCATAAGTTAATCACTCAATATCCCACAAGTTTTGGGGGCTCGTTGCCGGGATTTGAATGATTTCACTGATTTATTTTTGAATTTGAATTTCACGATGAAAGCTATTTTGTACTAAGAAGATCTAAGTCTAAGAAGAATGTTTTGTTTTTAAACTAAAACGTATTATATGAAAAAAAAAACTGTTTGTTATATGTGTAATGATTAGAAATTATCCGTAATCAAGCCTGCAAGATAGTGCACTATATTGTTTTGTTGAAGTGTAAACAAAAATTATAATGTCTGTTCTGAATAAAGCTAGAAAGGCGGACTTGTTAACATTGTGTGATGATCTAGGTATAGTTGTGCCTCAGAGTCCAAGAATCATTGATTTGATAAAATTGGTGACGGAATCGAAGGATTATGAAGAAAATTTTGTAAAAGTTCGACTTGAAGTCATTGCCGCGGAGAGAATAGAAAAAGAAAGACTAGAAGCAGAAAAAGAAGAAAGAAGACTAGAAGCAGAAAAAGAAGAAAAAAGACTAGAAGCAGAAAAAGAAGAAAAAAGACTAGAAGCAGAAAAAGAAGAAAGACGGTTACGGTTAGAAGCAGAAAGAAGATGGAGATGGAGTACGAATTACGAAAAATTGAACTTCAAGGAAATATGACAAATACAAGTGACGGTTCGGCTGTAACTGGTTCAGGTAAGCAACCAGATTTGTCTAAATTAATGTCACACTTTGATGGGAAGGGTGATATTAGTATCTATTTAGCTCTATTCGAGAGACAGATTTCTAGGATGAATACAACAAAAGAGAATTGGGTCATGCACTTATTAAGTTTAATGCCGCTAGAAATTGCTAATGTTGTAACTAGAGAACCAGAAACATTAACAAATAACTACGATTATGTAAAAAACTTGCTGCTCAAAAGATTCAAATTGACGCCAGAAGAGTTTAGGCAAAAATTAATGTCGCATAAGAAAGAAAACTCAGCCACTTGGCGCGATCTAGCATTTGAGTTAAGGAATTATTTAGAAGAATGGATTACCGGTCTTGATGTATCCAATTTTGAAGATTTAAAAGAATTAATATTAGTAGATCAAATCAAGAGAAGGTTACCGATAGAAATGAAAGAACATTTTATCGATGATCTTCCCAAAATTAAAAATGCTGATGTATTAGTTTGTAAACTAGATGATTATGAAACAGCAAGGCATAATGTTAAAACCATGAATAGACACTCACACCACTTTGAAGATAGGAAGTCAAAAATGCACGAAAATAACAATTCAAAAACGTGGTTACCATATCAACGTTATAATACTTTAAGAAGACAAAAATTTAAAGATAATACAGATGATGTAAATGAATCTTCTTATTCAAATGAAAAGAACAGCGCACAAATTATGTGTTTCAAAAGTAAGCGTCTTGGCCACGTAATATTGTAGTTTAATAATAGGAATAATACTCAAATAAATAATGACAGCCAAAATCTGAGCCAAAACCCACGATTATCCAATCACAAAGAAATGAATTCTACAGTAATCACACAAACAAATAGCGCCAAACCTGATTGCTTGAAAAATATTGATATTAACGGTGAAAAGACACAGATCTTCTTTGACACTGGAAGTGATATCAGTTTGGTGAGTTATGAATATTATACGAAAATAGGCTCGCCAAGATTATTTTCAAATAATATCTCTTTGTCCGGCATAAATAAAATAGTTGTTTATCCAAAAGGATACATCCCATATGAATTTAATATTGATGGTTTTCTAATCAGAACAAATTTGTACATGCTAGAATCTCTTGAATATGATATTTTATTGGGATATGATGTGATTAGCAAATTAAATTTGGCGATAGACGAGAGCGGAATTAGGATCGTTGGCAAACGCAACAACATTCAAGTAGGTTACACTGAAATTCAGAAGAATTCTGATATAAAATTGAATCATGTTGCCAGAAATAGTAAAGAGAAGAAAACGTCTACGTTAGATAATTCACGTGATGCAAATATTATAGTTGCAAATGAGAAAAATGCAGGAGGTAATCACTTGATTAATTTCGCGAGAGTCATAGAAGAAAATGAAATTGATTTGAATCACGTGAGAAATTTGAAAATTAGAAAAGAAATAAATGAGAAAGAAGAAAATTTAATTAGTAAGAAAAGATTGAATGAAAGAAACGAGACATCACAAACAGGCCGAATGAATGACCTAAAAGAAAAACGCAATTTATGTGCACGCACCAATGAAAATAAAAATGAAACGAGGAAAATTGAAAAATATTATAAACGGAAAAACACGAGGGAAGAAAGGAATATTGAAGGAGTTAATGCAAACAAACAGAAATTTATCAGAAATTACAAGAAGCGTGATTACAATGATAGAGATGAAGAAATATTATTCGAGAAATAATTTTGATGGAAAACGTCACATATATGAAAATTGGAGAAACAGCAAACAGGAATATTTAGAGGTACAGCAAACAGAAAGAAAATATGAAATTTTTGAAAAAGAAAGGGCTGAACCGTGTGAAAAGGATACTTTTAAATTTAAAGGCAAAAGAAGCATAAAAACAAATTTTAATGGTCCGCGTAGAAATCTATATTTTTGGAGTAATGGTAATTATAGAAAGCAATTTAACATGAGAAAAGTACCTAACAGATACAAATTAAATGATCCCATGGTAATCCAAGAAACGCAGTATGGAACAGGACTGAAAAGGGGAAAATTCCATGGACCGAATAGCAACATTGTAGAAAAATCTCATGATCATTATGATACAAAAAGAATTGGAGACCATGGTGGACAAGATATCCACTATTGCAAAATACGTCAAGCCGTGGGGTAATGCATCTGCATAACGTTAGATGTTTTTGTTTTATTTTTACTCGTAACATTAGATGTTGTTGTTTTATATTTACTTGTTTTACCTTGAATTTGTGTGAATTTGTGTCTAAATTTTTATAAACAGCTGCCGAGGACGTCAGAAACGTCAGGATGACCGAGAATGTGGGATTAAAGAATAAAGTATCCAGCAATAAAATATAATAAACTCAATGATTTAATGAACGTGATATCCAAAATGAGACTCGTGTGATGATGCGTGGAAAGAACGAGGTGTTCTATAGATTTCAGCGATGGCGAGTTTGATGGATTTTTAATCCAAAGCTCAGAGAAGCTTATTTATACTGAATATTATTCAGTTCTACTGTTATTTTTGAATGCTACGTATATATTTTATGTCTATTAAACCTTTTTTATCTTATCAAGAATATTAGTTTTTCTTAAATCATAAGTTAATCACTCAATATCCCACAAGTATATATATATATACACTATATTGCCATTGATTATTGGACACTTGCGATTTTAGACATTGTACTAAATATCTAGAAAAATACATGAGGAATAATCTCGAAACTCTTAGTGTATAAATATAATAGTATACGTCATACATCTCCGTGAAGATTTTTTACCAAAACTCCATAGGGGACCGTCAACAAATTAAAAAATAATGAATATCTTTTGAATAACCCTGTCAAAACTAATGTAGCAAAAGCGCTCAAACTCTAGATTATGATTGAATGCCTTATTGTAATACACTGTGTTCATTTTTATGCAAATAGCATGCATACTCTCAGAGTAATTAAGGTTTTTATAAAAATGGCCCCATTTTTTTCCAAGATTTTTCCTTATAATTTTCAGAGTTCTTAATATAAAATAACATTTTTTATTTCAGAAAATATGACAAACAACATTGCACACAGTACCCTGTAATCAGAATTAAAAAATAATGAAAATTGTATACAAAATGAGTTGGTTTACTAAATAATTTTTTCCTGCGCATGCGTCAACGATATCAAAATTTCATTTGCATATTATGTTAGCTAAATGTATAGAGCAACTTTAGTAAAAGTCACAAAATCATAACTTGAAAATTCTGAAAATAATCGTCAATTGAATAAGTTTAAAATCCGTTATTCTCAAAATGAAGCAAAAACAAGAGGGGTTGTATCCATATATTCATTGATTAGTGTCAATATAGAATACACAATACAGGATGTTACGACTACTTTTGGATAAAATCCCTCATTTTTTTGCTTCATTTTGGAAACCACGGATTTTGTCCTTTTTCTATAGACGATTACTTTCAGAATTTTCAAGCTATAATTTTGAGACTTTTACAAAAGTTGCTCTATACATTTAGCTAACATAATATGCAAATGAAATTTTGATATCTTTGACGCATGCGCAGTAAAAAATTATTTAGTAAATCTACTCATTTTTCATACAATTTTTATTATTTTTTAAATCTGATTACAGGGTACTGTGTGCAATGTTGTTTGTCATATTTTCTGAAAAACATATTATTTTATATTAAGAACTCTGAAAATTATAAGGGAAAAACTTAGAAAAATTTGGGGCCATTTTTATAAAAACCTTAATTACTCTGCGAGTATGCATGCTATTTGCATAAAAATGAACACAGTGTATTGCAATAAGGCATTCAATCATAATCTAGAGTTTGAGCGCTTTTGCTACATTAGTTTTGACAGGGTTATTCAAAAGATATTCATTATTTTTTAATTTGTTGACGGTCCCCTATGGAGTTTCGGTAAAAAATCTTCACGGAGGTGTATGACGAGGTATTATATTTATACACTAAGAGTTTCGAGATGATTCCTCGTGTATTTTTCTAGATATTTAGTAAAATGTCTAAAATCGCAAGTGTCCCATAATCAATGGCAATATAGTGTATACACACTGGTAGGCAAAACTTAAGGACCACAGTTATTTTCAATAATTACAGTTAGAAACAGATCTGCAGCAGTATGTGTAAATTTGCGTGAATGCAGGATGTACTCTGTTTTATGAAATTTATGCAAATTTTGTACTTCTGTTTTTGTTGATCACGTGACAACAAAGATAAGAGATTTTAGGCAATCGGCAAATGCCGTGAGCTGTCATTAGATGCAAAAATTAAAGAAAATAGAGTGAAGAGTACATTAAAATTTTGAACATGTAGTCGAGGCATCATTTAGATACTACTACTTGAGGTAGAATAATAAGAAAGTTGGAAAAAGCATGCAAAATGAGAGATGTTGCTCGTGAATTTAACATAGTGCACAACATTGTTTCTAGGCTATGGGTGGCATTCCAAAAGAGTGGAATATGTAGTAGGCACATGGGTGGAGGTCGTCCTAGCAGTACGATGTCCCAAAAAGTTTGCTATATTGTTATTTCATTAATAAGTAACCGATGCAGCACAGCTGGTCACAATGAGCAAATCAACTTCATTCTGCCATAGTAATTAAAATATTGCAGAAAACTGTGCAACAGTTTTGTTTGAAAAAGAGTGGACTATACGCCTGAAGACTAGTTGTGTGTGTGCGTCTCTCTCTCAAGATGCCAACGTAGTGCTTATTTACAGTGATGCTGCATGCATCGCAATTAGACTGATGGCGACTGATTTAGAGTGCTCTTCACAAATGAGAATAGATTCAGTCTATTGTCTGAATGTAGACATAAACTGATATGATGCAAGATTGGTAATACTTACTATTGTGAAAATATTTTAGAAAAAAATTGGTAAAAGAAAAAGTATTATGGTGTGGGGAGGAATGTTCAATGGTCGCATGAATTTATGTGCTTGACCAAGGGTCCATGACTGGTAGTTGATGCATTGAAGACATCCTACTTCAACAAGTTCAACTTTTTGGAGGTGCTGTCAGTGAAAAGTTTCATTTTATGTATGATAACACGCCTTGTCATCGCACACAGTCTGTACAAGATTGTTTTGAGGCTGAAGCTATTTATCACATAGACTGCCCAGCATGCTCCCCTGACCTGAATCCCACTGCAAATGTATGGGATGCCTTGGGGAGACATATTGCTGCTCAAAAATTTCCTCTTGAAAACAAGGAAACCCTCATCCGTGCAGTGAAGAAGGAATGGGTCAACTTGGCACAACAGCTACTGAATCATGTTGTTCTGAGTATACCATGCCGTGTTGAAAGTTGTCTCAGATTACACAGTGGCCACAATATTTGTTGATATAACACTGAAGATTATTAATTGCGAGTATTTTGCTTTCTTTCTACAATCATGTTTTCAGACAATATTCACATTTCAGATAAAGAACCTCTGGTAATATCCTGCATACACCCTTTCAACAAAGCTTCTATATTAAATCCTGTGTAACATTCTGTTAATACTATTGTTTGATTCTTGACCCATAATCTGACGTAGATTCTCATTTACATGTACATTTCTTCTTGGTCCTTAAGTTTTGTCCACCAGTGTATATTGTGCTAAAATTATTCTATAAACAACTAACATTTATTGAAATACCATTATACATAACAAGCTTTTTCTGTTTAGTTTTAATTGCCGAGGTTTCACTTAAGCAAATGGCCCCAGATTTGATCCTGCATTTTATCAAAATTTCTATATTTACTTCTTCATTTTACTTATAGGATAATAAATGATATGGATATCACCTATATTAAAAAATAATATTTCTACGTACAAATACTTCTTGTGTGTTCTGACATTGGCATAAACATTACAGTAGACTCCCTCAAATCCGCAAACCAGAAATCTGCAATTCTCTAAAATCCGCACATATTTTATGGATGTAAACAATGAAACTTCCAATTCGGATATTGGGACAAAATTTGATTTTTTAAATTTTTTATCAATTCCATATATTTTTTAATTTGTAATTTTCTTAATAATACTCTATTCATGTCATTTTCATGCAGGAAGAATAAATTTTTTGGGGAAAAATTCAAGATATTGCTGATATCACTGGTAATCACAATCTTCTTACCAAATATATTTATACATTAAACAAGATTTTTTGGTTATTCAACCTGGTTAAACTTTAAAAAATAATCTTTATTTTATTATTTTGATGTGAATTAGTAATGTACTTTTATGAGGCAAGTTTTGTAGAATAATTTTGGAAAAATATATTTAATCTTTATAATGAATATTTAATCATACACTATTGATCATTAACTTGACCTTTGCTATTAGTACTTTAATCATTTTAAAAATTATCTAACTTTTTATTATTTTAGTTCATCACTTATTTTAATATTTTATTATATTATAAGCATTCATTATATTTCCGATTGCAGTATTAATTCCTTTCAAACTACTGGTTAAAAAATGTAAACAAAGCAGTGACCAGAAATCCGCAAAATTCTAAAATCCGCACAACCTATGGTCCCAAGCTTTGCGAATTTGAGGGAGTCTACTGTATTTTGTAAATATCTCATAAACATATAGAGGGGATTTTTTTTAAATTACAATTGTGTTTAAAATACAAGGGATGAAAAGCAAAAATAACCTAAAGACATAAGCAGGAGTCAAAACAGGAGCGAATGATCAAACACAGATTGGCAATTTCCCATGAAACTCAATTAGTAACTATTTAAGCAGAATTTTAATATTTGTTGTTTTAAAAATAAGTGGAACTGGAATAAATTCCATGAATGGTATGCTACTTAAAGACAGGATTTCTACATCATAGGATAGAGTGGGGGGGGGGGGGAGGGTAGATTATCTGAAATGCTGAATTGGATATGTAAAAGCTTGCTACTAAAGAAACCTGGAGATATATTTCTAATATATGTATGACTGTCTGTTTATAGTTATATGAACAATCTATATTAACTGCTGTGTTGGGAGATAGCAGCAATAAATAAAATAATTTTTTAAAACCCACGAAGGAGACCCCCCGGAGTGGTGCGAATTTTATCAAAGTATCATTGAAAAAATACGAATTTTGTGAAAAGACTGGGAAAATGTAAATTTGGTCAAAGAACTGTTTAACAAATGTGTATTTCTTCTAAGGATTGATGGAAAAATTCAAATTTTATAAATGGGTGGATCATGGAAAAACATTAAATTTGTCAAAGGATCATATGAAAAGAAAGTATCTCATCTGAAGATCAAGGAGAAAACAGAGTATTTTATAAAGAGATCATGAAAAAAATGCAAATTTCATAAAAAAAAAAAAAAGAATTATAATAGAATACATCATTTTGAGCATGTACAAAAAACTAAAAATAATTTTTGAACATAAAAATAAAAAAATATTCACAAAAAATTTTTTTTCTCATCTGCAATAAGCCAAAAATTTCATGTTTCGGATAAATATGATCGATTTTCTAATATATGTATAACTGTCTGTTTATATGAACAATTTATATTAACTTCTGTGTTGGGATATAGCAGTAATAAATAAAACAGTTTATTAAAACCCACTATATAAGCAATATCGACTTTTAGATATGTTGCAGATATGTAATATGGTGATACAAAGTGTTAAACAATCATAAATGTTGTTGCTTGAAACAGAAAACACTTTTTTTTAATAAAAGAGAATAACGAAGAATGGAATGTACAGGGGCGAGTGGGGTACTATGGACCCCCATTTACATACTTTTTTAAAAGTTTTTCTTTTAGATTAATTGATTGCAGCATTAAATTGATTACCTGCCTTCAAAACATGTCACTATCTTATAGAGATCCATTTTATCCTGACTGGTTGTTTTGAAAGTAAAATTTTTCATCACCATACCTTTCTTTATTAATAATTAAAGGTTATAGATGAATATGAAAAAACAACTTTTTTGTAAAGGTAAGATGCTTGTTCTTATTTAATATTAAAGTTAATATGCTTAAAAAAAAAAAAAAAAAAAAAAAAAAATCTTTAAATAACCAATTTATTAGAATGCATTAAACTTCAACATGGGTCACAGTGGTCCATCCACTGCTGGGATACAGTGGTTCACAATCTACTCTGTTTCTATAATGCAGAATTTCCAAAATAGTTAATAATTGCTTATTCTGTATAAAGAAATACTGTTTTAACCTCTTGATGGGCAGTGGTATGACTATGAAACCATTTGATTTAAATTGCCACAAGCCACATTGACACAAGCATTTTTGTAAAAAAATTTTTGGTTTGTTAGGTGCATGTAACATAGCTCTTTCTTATTTACAAATAAAGTTGTTTTCAAATTCTGGTGTCGTTCATTAATTTCAATACTTAAATACTGAAAGTGCCCAGCAGCACAAAGGGTTAAAGTAATTATTTAATTGTAAAATAAAGTAAACAACAACAACAAAAAATGTCAATTTATTTAACATAAGAAATATTTTGTTTTGTATTTATTGCTTTTAGAAATATACAATATCCTATTGACTGTAGCCTGTTATTAATAAAACAATTTCTGGCACATTCTGAAATTTTATTACTCATTTTAGACGTAACAAAAAACAAATTTGGAATCAAAATTTTATGGCTATTAATCTGCCATTTATATCAATGTTGTCGTAAAATAACCCTCAGGTCTAAAAGAATTTCAGGAAAATTCCAGGCGTATAAGTATTTTGGGATTTTATTTTCAACTTTGACTTTATCTTATTTAATAATTTTCCTTTATTTGCATTTGTTCCTGTATCTTAATATGTTGTTATTTAAAAAATATAATGATTTTTTTTTATATAATTTTTCTGTTTAGTTGCTTCAAAAAATGCTACACGCAAATTTTCAGTATTATGTTATTTTGGTGGTAAAGAAGAAATAAAGAGGATTTAAATTAATAAAAAATTAATTTTATTGTATTTTGAATATCATTTAATAGTGGACCACTGTGACCTGCTTCTCGGGCACACTGATTCATTTTAAAATTTATATACAAGTAATATTTTTAAAAAGATAATTATTTAAAATGTTTTAAAAAAAGTTCTAAGGCATGTAAAAGTGTTTAAGGAATGTTCAAGAATATTTTCAGGCAGATTGGACTTTCCATAAACTGCAAAAGTGGACCACTGTGTACTAGTCTCCCCCAGAGTTCTCGCTGTTGCTCGCCATTGCGCCAAATTGCGACTAAATTTTTCATTTGACGAGTAAACAAGCGTTTAGATTCGCCAAATTACTAGTGCTCAGTTTTTGCTTTTTATTTCTTTTCTTTATCATTTTAAAACATATGCATATATACATATTTTTAATATATTTGTAGTGGATAATTGAAATTAGATTACTAAAAATCATTGTCGCAGTTATCAAAACTTAGATTATTTCAGAACATATTGAAAAAAAAGGGGGTATATTAATGGATTAAAGATAATTTTTTTAGTGATACACAGCGAATTTATTGTGCTAATACTTTTTTTCATTTGGGGAATGTTTTTTATTATTAACTAGCTGACCCGCCCGGCGTTGCCCAGGTCCGTAATAATAATCTTAAACGAACTTGAAATTTTTATGATTTTATCTTTAACTCGAAATATGTTTAAATACACTGTTAAAAATTTGACCCTTTTGCTGCATCGTCACTCCACCACTTTTATAGAAAATGATTACTTCAGCGTATTATGGAGCATTCTCATAGGTCAAAAGAGATATATTCTATAAAAGCAGGGGAGTGATGATACAGCCAAAGGATCAAATTTTTTACAGTGTACATTATATTAAATACATGCCCCCTGACTGTGTCAAAAATCGGTTTAAAAAAACTAATATTTAGCTGCAAAAATACCCAAAATGACTGCAATGGGAAACGCAGGAGGGAATATGTGTCCGACGATTGCGTGATTTTCGTGTTAAAGTGTTGATATTTATCCTTAAAATTACTGTTAAGTGACTTAACTACTTTTTTCACATAGATATCCCAAGTGAAATATTTTGAATTTCAAACTAATTATATATCACTCTTAAATCCGACTATACCGTGAATGAAATCGATTCTCGATGATTAGCTAAAAGGTTAGTATATAGTATTATAATTTCAGAGCCATTTTACAAAAATAGGTGTATATTTTTTATCAAACATGCGTAATGTTCATTCTGTGAACAAAATCCCAACCGTAACCTAATTGTATCAGAATCATAACTTGTCTGTAACCTAGCTGTATCTTAACAGTAACCTAACTGTAACTTAAATATACCATAAATGTAACCTGGCCGTCACCTAATCATAACCTACCCATAATCTAACCACAACCTAACCGCAACTTAACTTTAACCTAACTGTAACTTAACCATGACCTAACTGTAACCTAACCGGAAAATAAATATAACAAAAGGGTCACCGGAACGTAATTGCAACCTAAATGTTACCTAACCGTAACCAAGTTCTAATTTAACACTAACTATAAACGAAATATCCTAACCATCTCACGCTAAGTAAATCACTTTCCACCGCTACGGAGCGCATTATGTTTTGTAGAACATCCGAATTTTAGGTTCGGATTGGATTTATATTCATGGAAATTATTTTGTCTTCTTCGGATACGGTTACGGTTGTTTGGAATATTTTTGTTCAGTTTAGATTCGGTTCAATTCAGATTTCGTGGGTTTTTTTTTTTTCCTTCCTTCAAATGGGATTTTTAAGTTCAGGTCGGGTTGTACTTACATGGAAATTATTTTACCTAGTTCCAATGAGGTTATACTTTACTGAAATATTTTTGTTAGGTTCAGATTAGGTTTGGTTCAAATTTCGGGATTCTTTTTTTTCTTTTTTTTTTTACAAATTTTTTGGTTTGGATTGGACTTATGTCCATGGAAATTATATCATCTTGTTTGTATCTGATTATAGTTATTTGGAATATTTTCGTCGGATTCAGATTTGGTTCGATTCAGATTTCAGGTATTTTTTTAAATTGATTTTTAAAGTTCTGGTTGGATTCATGTCCAGGGAAATTATTTTGTCTTGCTCGGATCCGATTTTGGGTCTTTGGAATATTTTTTTCGGGTTCAGATGCCGTTCAATTCAGATTTCGGCTTTTTTAATGGAATTTTTAGGTTCAGGTTGGGTTGCGCATCAACGAAAATTATTCTGCATTGTTCGAATAAGGATATGCTTCTCTGGAATATTTTTGTCAGATTCAGATTTAGTTCATTTTTTTAGGTTCGGATTGGGTTCATGTTCATGGAAATTTTTTTGTCTTGTTCAGATCCGGGTATGGTTTTGTGGAATATTTTTGTCAGGTTCATATTTGGTTCGATTCAAATTTCAGGTATTTTTTTCAAATGGAATTTTAGGTTCGGATCGGTTTCATGTCTACGGAAATTATTTTCTCTTATTCGAATCTGGTTATGGTTCTTTCGAATATTTTGATCGGATTCAGATGTAGTTTGCATAAAATTTCAGGTTTTTTTTCAAATGGAATTTTTTAGGTTCAAGTCAAGTTTATGTTCACAGAAATTATTTTGTCTTGCTCTTATCGGGTTATAGTTCTTTGGAATATTTTTATCGATTTCAGGTTTCGTTCTGGTCATTTTCCGGGTTTTTTCAAAGAAAAATTTTAGGTTCGAGTCGGGTTGCATATACACGAACATTATTTTTCCTTGATCGGATTGGGGTATGCTTCATTTGAATATTTTTGTGGGATTCAGATTTGATTCGGGTCAGATATCAAATCCATAGTTTTCTTCAAATGGAATTTTTAGGTTCGGGTCGGGTTTATGCTCATGGAATTTTTGTCTTGCTTGGATCGGAGTATGGTCTGTTTTTTTCTGGTTGGGATCGGGTTATGTGTTAATACGCCTAAACATTATATTTTGTTTCTATTCTTTTAGTGTCTATTTTTGATATGTAATTTATTTTGCTGTTTGATAATTTATTACTGTGTATGAATCGTCTGCCTATTCGAACAATTGTACGTCAAAGAGCCATTTCATTTTTGTTTTAAAAACAAATTAAAGTCTTAATAAAATTTTAACTTAAATAAATGCATTCAAATTTAATCAATGATTAAAAAAAACTGCTAAAAAAGCCTCATATATACATATATTAACTGCAACATAGCCAACCACAAATACATTCTAATGTACGAAGTACCAACGATCTGACGTAACAGCTGTGTTCAAAAATCCTAAGTTAAACTGACATTTTGCCAGTCCATGAATTTTAAAGGTATTTGGGGAAAAAAAAAATCAGTCACTTTTGAAATGTCAAAATCTCAAATTGGTTTCTTTTATAGAGTGAAAAGAAATTAATAGTGGAAGTATTATCTCTGGAGATGATGCTTAAAATGTAACCCTACATTAAGTCCAATTAAGTACCAACAAAAGCACGTGCTTTGACACACCTATCAATTGAAACAGGTTTAAACCCGTATTTTTTTTCTCTTGTTTTTTAAAAAAGAACTAATTTATCGCTTCACTGGTAAAAATTTATTAATTATTTTATCATATGTGTTTTAAATATAAATATAGAAAATTATTTTAACGTTTTGCTTGAAAATATAACATTATTTTGTTAGTACATTAAAATCATCTGCAGTCAGAAATTTATATTTTAGATTAATATTTATTTTTTAAGTTTTCATACATGATTTTAAAAGAATGTTTTCATCATTATATTTTAAATATTTATTTACATGCAATTATTAAGTCAAACATTTTTCATCTATGTTATAAAGTATTTAAAATTAAATTAATGAAGGAAACTTTTAGTTATACAATTTTTAGTTCGTATCAAATGTTTTCAATATCTTATTTAATTTTAATTTGATATTTAATTATTGTTAATTTTCCAATTTCCTTCATTCTAAAAGTGAATATTTATTCTAATAAATAATAATAGAACAAAGACCATTTTAAAAATTTGCAATTTCCTCTTGAAATATGCTTCAATTGTAATTCATTTCTTTCAATTCGTCTTATAATACAAAATCCCTTCCACGTCCTTTTGTTTGCCACATTAAATTTGAGCGATAAATGGTTTCATATCGCAAACCTTTTTTAAGGCTTACTTCACCTCCAGTTATCTTATTCCTCCATGGGTTTCTTTAATTCTGTCTCAGCTTTCTTATTACTTCTGCGAAAATTTTTACACAACCAACCAACCGTAAACAAACGAAAGAGAAAAAAATTGGGAAAAAGATTATTTTTTATGAGCGTGACCTCTTGATTTTAATTAATTACTCAGTTAATAATTGGAATTTTGAAATTCTGAAGCTCAGGTGCATCAGGAGAGATATTGGGGTACTCTCAAAAAAAATTTGAGCTTTGTACGTGTTGTAGATTTTGCTAGCCATCGCAGACACACAGACACACACACAGACAGACAGAACATTTTGTTCTTTTATTAGAATAGATTAGCCAAATTACTAACGTTTTTCAAATGTCAGCAAGAACACTGGTCTCCCCTAATAGTTTTCATTTCATAATAATGCTTTTTATAAACCAGTTCTGAACTTTACACTTACTTCATGACATACAATGAACGCCTGGGAAGAAACACATCAACAAACAGACTTTTCTGATTTTCCTTAGCTAATCTCATAACTGAATCTGACAACAAAGAAATTCCAGCAATAGTGTCCCCACAAAACTATGGAAAACACATTGTTCCATTTATTACAATATCAAATGCTAATTTTGATATAAAATTAAACTATCAATAAACTTTGAGCAATAAAGATAAATTAAAAGTACATTATTTTAAACAAACAAGCATACACACACACAAAATCCTGAAAATTATTAGAAAAAATACTTAAAAATAAATATCTAGAATAACTTTTTTGTATGTAACTCTTACACACATACCAGCAATAAATTAAATTTAATAAATAAAAGAACACAGTTTGTGTATAAAAAACTTTTTACCCCTTTCTGGCTGGGTTATATCTTTTTATTGCATGTTTAGGGTAAAAGATTTGGAACACTTTAAAAAAGCATATGCATTTTGTGCACTTAATTTTAAATATTAATTTTAATGCTAGCTTTATTAAAAAGGTAGCATATTTATTAAAATAATGCTACATATTATTCACGTGGAAATTAAATTTTTCTTTAATAAAATTTTAATTATAAAATATAAATTTAAAATACAGTCAATCAGGGTAATTTTGCACCAAACCAGGATAACTTTGCTCCACCTTTACAAAACTTTGATCCATTCTGCCATGATGGAATCTTGACAAATTATTTCCAATGAACTGCTAAACTCACACTAGTGCTGCTATCGATATTTTGAGATCAAAACTTTGCCATTAGCTTAAGTGATGTAGCAGATTTAATCTTTTTTCTCTCTTGTCTTAAAGTTGATTGACTGTACCATTTTCATAAATACTATGCATATAACTGCAGAGTAAAGATAAACAGTAAACTTGTAATGGTAACGAACATTTTTTTATTTTTATTCTTGTAAATTAAAAGTACTTCTTTAATAGAAATTAAAATGATAAAAGAACTTTATAAAATGTTAAACTATTTGAATAAAACAAAGAGTTTAAAACATGTTTCAAGTCATAATAAATTAGAGATTGTCAATTTTTTTCTTTCTGAAACATAGACGTAACTTTGATTCTAAGACTGTGGGGGCAAAAATCTTCAGCCCCTTTTGTAAAATTTAATCCTGTCCCTCTCCCTATTACCACATACTAGAGATGTGTCATTTGTTGAGGAACGATTCCAAAGGAACGGTTCCGGTGGTGGAACTGAACGAACGGTTCCTGTCTGTAAAAAGGATTCGTTCCTTTTCGGAACGATTCCAAAATGGAACGGTTCCTCGGACTCGTTCCGAAAAGGAACGGTTCCTTGGACTAGTTCCGAAAAGGAACGGTTCCTCGGACTAGTTCCGAAATGAAACCATTCCGAAAAGGAACGATTGATCGGACTCGTTCCGAAATGAAACCATTCCGAAAAGGAACGATTCCTCGCACTCGTTCCGAAAAGGAACGATTTTTCGGACTAGTTCTGAAATGAAACCCTTCCGAAAAGGAACGATTGATCGGACTCGTTCCGAAAAGAAATGATTCCTCGCTCGACTAGTTCCGAAATGAAACCATTCCGAAAAGGAACGATTCCTCGGACTAGTTCCGAAATGACATCATTCCAAAAAGGGACGATTCCTCGCACTCGTTCCGAAAAGGAACGATTCCTCGGACTAGTTCCGAAATGAAACCATTCCGAAAAGGAACGATTGATCGGACTCGTTCCGAAAAGGAACGATTATTCGGACTAGTTCCGGAATGAAACCATTCCGAAAAGGAACGATTCCTCGGACTAGTTCCGAAATGAATCCATTCCGAAAAGGACCGATTTTATTTTAAAATAAGATATATTTTGATTTATTAAAGCAAAGTGTATTGCCCAAATATCCTTCAAATGTGCATGAAAAAAAAATCGGGGGGGAAGGGAGACGAAGAAAAACGAAAGAAAGAGAAAAGAAATTAAAGTTGTAGGAGGGGATAAACGTTTAATAAACTACAACTGTGCATTATATCTAGAGGTCTGCACGGGCCGGAATTTTCAGGCCCGTAGGTAATTTATTTCGACCCGGTCCGTTGTAAAGCTCAAAAGTTCGGCCTGGGCCCGCCCGTTTAAATTTTTATATTTTAGGCCCGGCCCGGCCCGTACAGAAATCAGTGAAAATACGCCCGGCCCGTTTTGGCCCATTACAATTTCTACAATTTCTAAAAAAAAAATCAGACTTTTATCATATAATTAAGATTTTTTTAAAGAATACTGCATACATATCTATGGAATGATTTTACAATACATTTTACAGGAAATACACATTAACAACATTAATGATTACTTAGACTCTTAGGCTATCAACATTCGAATAAAGATTCATTAAAAATTTAATATGGCTTAGAATAAAAGAAAAAAGAAAGAAAGCTAAAAACGTCGTTACTTTTGAAGATGTTTGATAAAAGAAAATTTATAAAAATATTTCTATATCATTTTATTAAAGGTTTTAAATCCCAATTCATTCTTAAATTCAAAGAAGCTTCTTTCTGATACATTTCTAAATTCACTTTTTTCTCAGAAATGCATAAGATTAGCAGGTATCTTTATTCAAAAACTATATAATCGAGGGGCGTTATCTATTTTTTGATACAAGCAATTTAAGAATACTACAAGTAAATAAAATACTGTCATAATCATATGTCACTGCGATTTGAATAGAATTTCCGGAAGCGATAGCATGGGAAGGGAGAAAAACCTGCAATCATTTGAGAAACTATTACATCTCAAAAAGGTCATACAAAAAGGTCATACAAAGGTCATATTTACCAAAAATAAAAAACGCTATTCGATTCCAAATCCCTTCAATAATTAAGCTTATCACTTTTATACTTTTACAATTTAAAATTAATCAGAAATTAATTTAAAAACCATCAAGAAGTATATATCCGAAGATAAAGCTAACATAAGTTCTTTATCGCTGTTAATAATTTTACAAATCATGTTTTCTGCCCTACAGATCTTGAGAACAATTAAGTGTAATTCCGGTCCGGCCAGTCTATATGTAGAAAAATAATGCGAGCTTGATCTCGGACCGGCATGAGTCAGCTAAAAAAATATTAAAACGAGTTGCACACAATGTTTTATTACACCACTCTCCATTTAAATGCCACAATCCACTTCAATTAAAAAATAACTTTCCTCAGTTTTTTTTTCTTTACTATAAGCATGTTTAAAGTTATAAAACGTTTATGTATGTTTTTCAAGTGCATCACAATTCCAAAATAAAATTTAAAGTATATTTAATTTTTCCAATGCTTCGTAATGCTCCATTACGGAATTACGGATACTATAATTGTTTATCTCGTCGACCCATTTCGACATATAATCGACAAACTATTATTAAATTATGCAAATTAGCATAATTTTTACTTTAAATAACGAAATAACAAATAAATTAGTAAAAGATTAATAGTACCACACTTAAAATATGAAATTAAAAATCACTTGATCGCGTAACAAACACATGTAACGTGTTTAATGTTAAGTGAATGTGACATTTATGAAGTCATGTATTTTCGGGCGTATGAGCCGCGGCGCATACGAGTTTAAAAGTATAAAATATTGTAGGTGCGGCTCTTACGCCGGGGCGGCGGGTACGATGATTTTTTTTTATTTTTTTTTATTTTGTCAAATGATTTTGACACTTTTTTTTCGTTTAATCAACAATTATATGCTCTCAAATTGGTATCAAAACATTTGAAAACGTCTCTCAACCGCAGGTGTCCGTGATGCGTTAGTTGTTTATTTTTAAACAATCAACATTATTCAAAAATAATGTTGGTCTCACCGGTTCTCATGTTAAAAATTATTATATTTTCCCCTCATCTATTAATGATTTTACCTGTAGGATATTGGAATGTACAGCTGTCACATTTTTTTCTTCTAATGATCCTCCTTCCAGTTAGAAAATAAAACTGCCCAAAGAGAGCTCAAATCCCGGTATAGAACTCTTTTGAAATAGACTTCCTATACATAGTAAAAACTTTAGAGAGCAAGATTTTTCTTTATTTTTTTCAATAACTCACTCTTTTTTTATCCGGCAAAAATAATCCAAACTTTGAAACCGGTCGAATCAGCAAGTTTTTTTTCCCCCAAATGAGTTAATTCAGGTGATAAACAACAAAAACGGGCCTGGCGAATAATAAAAAAATAATAAAAGGCCGACTTCCGTGATAAACATTTAAAAGAAGCCAATAGAATATAAACAATTTTCAATGCATATGACTTTGCAAGAATAAGTTTAAATGTGCTACACGAGTCGATGTTAACTTGGCAACTTTAAGGGCTATTTCACCCACGTGCAAACATCGGCTAACTAATGTTAATCTCAAAGAAAAAAAAAGTGTCATTCTCATTCCATTATTTTTAAATGATATTTTTTGCTTTGGATAACGGAAGTCAATCTCCACAAAGAGTCTTTACTTTTTCGATTTTGTTTACAGGTTTTTTTATTAGTATACTTTCACTTTCGAAACTGGTTCTAAAAGTCAAAGTATACCACTAAAAACATCTGTAAACGAAATCGAAAAGGTGTCTTCTTAGGGATCAACATCTCAGATATAAAATACAAAGAAATCATTTAAGCATATTGAAATGCAAACGCATTTGAAAAAAAAAAAAAAAAAAAAAAAAAAATCCATAGGATTAACATTAGCGAGTAGATGTTTTTACTTGAGTGAAGCAGTCCGATCTATAGGGGGGGGGGGGGATCAGCTCGGTCCGGCCCATATAAAATAATAATAATTAATAAATAAAAATAACAATCCGGCACCCGGAAAATTTAAAATATCCGCATCATCCAAGTGAATTTTTTCAATAGATTAATTTTTACTATGATATGGTTAAAAATTGTTTCGTACGAAAAGTTCTGAACAAAACTACTTATTTTAACCTTTTTTTTTCCTTTTACTATGTTTATTTTTAAAGAAGTGCCTAATAAAAGCACTCAAGTAAGTATTTATAACTATAAAGCAAACGTGCAATTTTGTTATCTCTTGTTTCTGCTAATAAAAAAAAAAAAGAGAGAGAGACACTGGTTATTTAAAGTCACCTTTTCTCCTCATCCTCTTCATGACTCAATGTGCGGACATGTTGCCCTTTGACCTTGATGCGTAAGTCGGCTAATATCGCATTGCTTCCGTTTTGTTTCTTTGAATACAGTAGAAAAAAAAAGAACGAAAATAGTTTTTTTTTACGCTAAGTGGATTTGTGGATTTTTTTTTCTTTTCTTAATTTATATCTTCATAATATAATCATCGAAATAACTTAAGATGAATATAAAGTCTAAATTTGAGCAAGAAATATTTAAACTTACAAAATTTTTGTAAATGAACAAGGATAGATGCGTATGTACCAAATAAAAAATAAACTAATCTACCACAAAAGGAATCATTAAATCAATTATCAATAGTTAAAATATTAAATAAAGATATGCAGGTATATATTTATATAAAGGAATTTGTAGTGCTGTAAGCTATTTAAGAATCGATTTTTTGCCGCAGGCATGATAAACAATTGTGGATTGTATTCGCTGTGGATAATGATTTGTAGTATTATACAATGGTTATATATATATTTATTAATCAATTGTGGTTTAACATGTGTAATTTAATTTTAGCATATGTGCTGTGTTTCAATGTAATTCGTATTTTATTATTTACTTCACCAATTTACTTGATCGTCATTTCTTTACACTGAGGAAAAAGTTGCTTTTTTTTTGGGGGGGGGGGGGCATGATATTGTTTTAAAATTATTTTTTAACAGATCTCGAAAATACGGTATCGCCGTGATCCCGCTGATTCTAAAATGTTGAGGTTCAACTGTATCATATTTTCGTTAAGAGGCTACTTCAGTCAAGCGACCCGCTCGTTAATGCTAATCCTATGGGAAACATTTATAAAGATATTTCGTTTGAATTTAAATATTTTTAAATGATTTTTGCATTGATTAACTCTGATAGATTTGTAGAAAGAACATTTTTCGCTTTTTGCTTACAGGTATTTTTCAATGAGGGCACTTTCATTTTGGGAGTCGGTTTCGAAAGTGAAAACAATCTTCAAAATCGAAAAAGTATAAAACGATCTGCATATAGATGGACTTGAACTATCCAATGCCCAAAAATCATTTAAAAATATTGAAATGCAAACACGATATCTTTATAAATTTCATCCATAGGATTAGCATTAAGGAGGTCTTTGTGTGTGACTGAAATAATATCTTAACTTAAAAAAAAAAAAAAAAAAAATCCTACACTAAAATTAATTTGAAAAAGTCTTTGATCGAAAATCTGACGGATTTTTGCTGGAAAGAACTAGAACTTTGTGGTGTTAATAGTGTTATTTATGACGGCCGATTATCTGCAGGAGGGATATAGGCCCTAGGATAAGTGCCCTCCGTGGGGGGTCTTTCTAAGGGAACCTAAACCGCATTTACACAAGGATGACCAAGATTCGAAGAAAAGTTTAGAACTTTGTGGAAAGAACTAGAAGTCTGTGGAAAGAGCACTTAGAATTGAACGCTACTAGGAAAAGATGCTAGGGAGGAAGCTAGCATCCTGCTGCGCTCCTCTCATTGGCGCAAGTAATTGCGCCTATTTCCGATTGGATTTTAATTGCGTACTACAAACACGTTTTTTTTTTCTTTTTAGCTGAGAATTATTTTACGGTACTGTTCTGCTCTTTTTGTCTGACGCTCTTATTTAAGCAATTTATTTTTTTTTTCAAGTGAAAATGGCTCCCAAAAAGTTAAAAAGTTACACCGCCGCTTTCAAGCTTGCTGTGGTTGATAAGGCAGAGCTAATAGGTAATCGTGCTGCAGGACGAGAATATGGAGTTGATGAGCGTTGCGTAAGGAGATGGAGAGCTGAAAAATCTATTTTGAAGGAAATGCCAAAATCTAAGAGGGCACGAAGAAGTGGCGTTGTTGTTTGGCCAAATCTGGAGAGAAATTTAGCCAAGTGGGTAAAGGAGCAAAGGGAAAAAGGAATGCCCGTTTCAACTGTTCAGATACGGTTTCAAGCGAGGATTATGGCATCGAACATGGGATTTACAAATTTTAAAGGTAGTCCCAACTGGTGCTTTAGGTTCATGTCGAGAAATAATTTGTCTGTAAGAACCAGGACAACTGTGGGACAAGAACTGCCTGCAGATTGGGAAAAGACAAAAGCATCTTTTTTAAAGTATGTCGCTGAAAAAATCAAGGAAAACAACTTTTCAACAGCACAGATTATTAATATGGATGAAGTTCCATTAACTTTTGATTGCCCCCCCAGTAGAACTGTTAACACCATTGGGGAAAAAACAATCGGCATCGTAACAACTGGTAATGAGCGAACCTCATTTACCTGTGTTTTAGCTTGCGCTGCGAATGGAGACAAATTAAAACCACTAATTATTTTCAAGCGCAAAACTATGCCTAAGGCAAATTTTCCTTCCGACGTCGTAATACGGTGTAACGAAAAGGGATGGATGTCGGAGGAAATCATGTATGAGTGGCTGGCGGAAGTGTGGAGGAAAAGAAAAAATTCTTTTTTTCAGCCTAGTGGGCTTCTTATTATGGACTCAATGAGTGCCCACAAAGGTGATTCCGTAAAAACTGCTTTGAAAAAAGTCTCAGCCGAGCCAGCAATAATCCCTGGCGGATTAACTAAAGTTTTACAGCCTCTTGACTTGGCTGTGAATAAATCTTTCAAGTCCAAAGTAAGAAAACTGTGGGAAAAATGGATGATGGAAGGGCTACATTCATTTACAAATTCTGGAAAAATGCGCAAAGCCACTTACGAAGAAGTAGCGTCGTGGGTTTCATCGGCATGGAAAGACATTAGTGCTAAAACTATTATGTCGGGCTTCAAAGCAGCCAATATAATGGAAAATACAGTTAGTGATGATTCATCTGAATCTGATGATAGTGAAGATGAAAATTGTGACGTATTAACTGATAAACAATTTTTAGAACTATTTAATTCCGACAGTGAAAATTCCGATTTTGATGGATTTGAAGATTTTTAAACATGTTGATAAAATCTTGTATATATTTTTTTCTATATTTTCACTTCATTCCAATAATAATTTTTCATATTTTAAAGATATTTTGAAGTAGTGTTCTCTTATTATATGTAATCCAATATTTTTTTAGAAAATTTTATAAATATTACAAAAAATTGAAATCTTAATATTAAAATTACATACCTGCTATTTATAACGGATCAGTGATAGGAAACGTTATTAAATTGAAAAACAAATACATAATAATAATAAATCAACAGTCAAGGGAAAAATGATTCTGCAATATTTACAGGTAAGATTATAATATTATAAATAAGTTTCTGATATTTATTATATTTTTCTCTGTTTGTTATTGATCCAGTGACAAAATGTTGCTTTTTTGCAGTAATCTGAGGAGTTAACATAAACTAGTATGCATTTAAAAAATATTTTCTTATAGCAATACGCTTTATTACATCACATTTTTCAGTAATATTTTTACTACAGTTTTTAAGGCATTTGCATACATTAAATCTAAGTGTCTTTCGTCCAATGATTTTTTTCTTCAACAGCTTATTTTATTTATTTTATTTTTTTCGTCAGTGTCTCTATACGATATTTCTTTACATTTTAAATATATTTTTTAGGCACTTAAGTGAAAAAAAAATTTTTTTTTTTAACTGTTCAAGTGAAAATATTTTATATACTGTAACAGTCTCTAAAATCTGGAAACCTCAAATACAGATAGCATAAATGATCATCAAATGTTTTATATTTATATAGTTCAGTTATCCTATCTTATCGACAGATGGCAGCACCAAAAATGTATTTAACTTTTTAGTATAATCTAGATTATATTCTGCATTTTGCCGACAGATGGCCGTACCAATCATTTCTTCTAATTCATTTCCAAGTTTATTTATCTTGATATAGTAAAATAAGAAAACAAAGAAATATCAACAGAAAAATTCATAAACAGTTTATATAAAATATTAGGCCTGGAACAAAGGAATTTTATTACAGAGATTGAGCTAATATCATTGTAATTGGGGAAAAAGTAATGACCAGTAGGCCTAAATTAAAGCAACTAAATACTAACATATAAATAAAATCGTAATCGTGAAAATGCTCTGTGTATATTTAATTTTAATAAGATTAAATGCTTGGCTTTGCTGTTAAATAACTTAATGTGCCATTTATGATTTTTTTTTTATAAATATGTGATTTTTTTTCTTTTTTAATGATGATTTTCAATAATTTTTACTTACATTTTAAAGTTGTTTTTTGAAGATCACTAAAATTCGGAAATAACTAAAAGCCGCGTCTACGAACGATTTCGGAATTTAGAGATTTATACTGTATAAATATCAGCAGCTTGGGTGCGGCGCTTACGATGGTGCGGCGCTTACGTCGATGTACTTTTTTTTTTTTAACAGATTGTCATTGGTGCGGCGCTTACGGTGGGTGCGGCGGGTATTCCCGAAAATACGGTATTGGCATTTAATCTTACAGTTTAGAAATAGTTTTCTGATCGACGGGATAATACCGAATTGCGTAAAAGAAGCATCCTAATAACTCCAAAAATTATAGTTATGTTAACTAACAGTTTACTGCGTTGGTTTAAGTGTCTCATTTTCAATTAAAATATGCCTTTGAATTGAAATTTGAATGAAATGAATGATCATGAAAAATCGAAGAATGTGGAAAATATTAATACAATTATTCCGGCAAATAATTATCCGAGTGACTTTAATGTTTATACAAAATTTATGTTTTTCATTGTATTTTTCACCCACTCTTTAAGATAAAAAAATTCGAAAATTTCTATAAATTTTCATCAGAACGAATATTTTAAGAGTCCTAAAAAATAGTTCCGGATAATGGAGTTTACTGATATTCAATAGGCTTCTTCTCATTACTACATATTAAATACACACAAAATTTTAAGTATCTATCTCAATTTGTTCGAGAGATAGGGTATTTACAGACAAACGGACAGACACGCGCACAGACAGACGGATTAAATAAACAATTATGCTAACAATTTACTGCATTGGATTAAGTGCTTCATTTCCAATTAAAATAAATCTTTGAATTGAAATTTCAATGAAATACAGGGTCGTGAAAAGTCGTAGAATTTGGAAAATATGATTACGAATATCTCAATAATATCTGTCATCTGAACGAATATTTCGAGAGTCCGATAGAAACACTTCCGGATAATCGAGGTTACTTCATATTAAGTACATAGCAAATTTAAGTCTCTATCTCAATTTGTTCGGAAGATTTACAGACAGACGGCATATTTTTTTTTTTAAAATTATGTTTTTCGTAATCTTCACTATCCGTCAATTTCTTTTTTCGATTTTCAAAACCATTGCAAGACTTACCATATACCACATATGATGAGAAAGTAAAAATTACCG
Organism: Maratus speculifer; assembly: GCA_964019185.1. Taxonomy (NCBI): domain Eukaryota; kingdom Metazoa; phylum Arthropoda; class Arachnida; order Araneae; family Salticidae; genus Maratus; species Maratus speculifer. Next base: position 53,672,777 of record OZ025293.1, read on the forward strand.
GAATCCTAATAATCTGCAATACTAACAATTGTAGCGTTCCCCCCTCCCCATATTGACTCCAATCTGCATATTTAGATTTCATATATTATTTGCAAAAGCATTTTTTTTTTTAGCAAAATAAAAATTTTAAACATATTTATCAGCATATATTTATTTGTCAACTATTCCACTTTTTACTTATTACTTCTTCCGATAGAAGTATTTTCTAATTTTAATGTAATTAATCGCAGAATTCTGGTATTAAATATGGTAAGATTTATGATTCAGAAATAGCATTAACACACACACACACACACAAAAAAAAAAAAAAAAAAAAAAAAAAAAATTAGTCACATAGCTATGCATTTTTATAAAAAAATGCTTGAAATTCACTGAAATTAATATTTATATGCTGTAGAACGGAACAACATTTTTCAATTTTCTTTAAAAAGGTGCATATCTTAAACTATAATAGATTCCTTCCGCTTATCAATCTTTTGTAACGAGTCCAAAAACTAAAAAACAAAATAAAAAAATTGACACCGCTATCTGAAAAATTCGATGCTTTTATTAAAAAAAAGAGGAAACACTGCTCGATTTCTTTCTATCAGAATAATAATACATGACATTTAGATCCACTTGCAAATGAAAATGACAGAAAAGAAAGTGAAATGTGCAGAGTTAAAAAATGGGCAGTATCCATGATACAAAAAAAGCTCTATTGAACTGGGCTCCGGAGCCCTACATTTATGAGATCTGGTGAATTCGAACCAATATTCCAAAAACAGAGACGTACCTGAGCTCCGGCGCAAATTAAGCCCTGACATATTCTAAAACATTTCGGGAAAAAATTATTGTAGTTGCATTTTGTATTATTTTTGTGTTTTAAACTATTTTAATTTAGGTTTTTTTTTCCCACTATTGCATTAAAATTCTATTATTACAAATGTCTGCTAATTTAGCATATATTTTTATTTTTACGTATTATAATTCCTAACTTTCTTATTTTTTCTCCACATGTCTCAATAATATTTATTATGTATTAACAAAATCATTAGAGCAGAAAATGATTGTATAACATTAAAATTATTAAATGTTTAAGTTTCCAAAATTTTTTTGGATCATTTCTAGTTATTTGAAAAATATTTCGGTTATAGCAAATTTCTCAGATAAAACCTTAATGTAACAAGCACATAAAACAATCACTCTGTGTGAATTTCAATACACAAGCTAAAATTTTTAGCAACGTTTAAACGCATAAATAAGTACAATACCATGATACAAAAATCACATACGTCCATTTAGAGGATTCTTGGAACTCCATTTTTAGTATGGAAAAAAAAATTAAAGGATTAAAATAGAACGATGTTTTTTAGCACCGTTAAGGGGCTACTTCTGTCAAATGAAAAGACCCGCTTACTAATGCTAATCCTATGGAAAAAATTTATAAAGATAACTCGGTTGCATTTCAATATTTTTAAATGATTTTTTTTTTCATTGGATAGCTGAGATGGATCAAAATGCAGGCCGTTTTTTATTTTTTCAATTTTGATTGCAGATATTTTTATAAGGGTGCTTTCCCTTTCTAAACCGGTTCTGAAAATGAAAGTCCGCATAAAAAATATCTGTAAATATAATCGAAAAAGCAAACGACTTGAATACAGATCGATCTCAGCTATCCAATGTAAAAAATAAAAAATAAAATAAAAATATTAAAATACAGCTGAGATATCTTTATAAATTTCTTGCACAGGATTAGCATTAGCAAACGGGTCCATTTGACCTTCCTTTGAGTGAACCCATTTGATTGAAGTAGCCCCCTAACATCTGTTATAGTCCTGAGTTTTTCGGGATTATACCAGGGGTTTTCAGAGTTTTACTCGGGGCTATAACCGAGGTGCTCTTTGAATCCATTTTAATCTTTTATTTTATCTTATTTTTTACGCACTGAGGAAGGGGATCCACACAATCCTCGAAACGGCCATTGTGGGATTTTTTTTTTCTTTTCATGTCATGATACTGTACATATTTACGTGTTTAAACGTTGTTAAATGTTTTAGCTTATGTAACCTAACTTCATAAACAAAAATTATTAAAGAAATTTGGTTGTTTCTAAAATATTTTAATTACCGTCAATAAATGAAAATTTTAGAAGTAATTTACTATTCATGACAGCTATATATTATATATGTTAAATTTCTTTACTATAAAAAAAATAATGTTGAATTGTTTGTTGTACTACCATTTTAGCCTTGCTCTTATTGCAACGTATCATTTTATGATTTCACTAAATCAGCAAATTTTGTGTGCTCCTATTTTTGAAATAAAATTCTTTTGAACAACATTGTATTTTGTAGTTTTTATTTTTTTACTTATTTTATGTATTTCAAAACTTATTTGTCTTAAAATATATAATTGAAGAAAATTAGTTACGTTATTGAACTAAATAGTTATAATTTCCTTTCTTACTACATAAAACCACAGTTTTAATTATGTGCAATTTCTAAATTTAAATATCCTGGATTTTCATTTGCATCCTTTTTTAGAAACTTACAATCCCATTTTCAGCTCACTAAACTTTGAATTTCAGAAACTATTTCTTTAATGGATTTTTATATTATAGTAGGTAGTAACAGCTAAAATTTTATAATTTTAGGTGTAGGCATTTCGGTTTCGGCTCCGCATTGATGATTCAGTTAGGAAGCACACTGTTATATACATACTAAGGCTGTCATATGCACTCCATTTAACCAATTATGTCTCTCCAAATCGATAAATATTGAATTTGATTATGTAAAAGATTCTATTCATATTTAGCCTTAACCCTTGAGGACGAGCGACATGTATACGTGCCACAAAAAAGCCTAAGAATCCTTGTTTATTTCCACCAGTAAAATTTTACTGCAAAAGTAGCTTTATTTAATCGGAGCATTTTCTCGATTTCATAAGGCACAAATTTCTGTTTTTAAAAAAAGATGACAATACATTAAAAATTTCATAAAATACTCCCGTCACGAAGGGGTTAAGGGTGTATTCCAATCCAAACTGCTTATTGTCTGATTTATTCTTAAATTCATTTTTGCTCTCAAACGTTTCAAACTGGCAATTCTCTTTCTTAGAAAGTACACAATGCGCCGTCCTTGTCCTTGTCCTTTTTTTTTTTTTTTTTTTTTTTTTTTTTTTTTTTACAATTGCAAAAAAACTGTTGTCAAAGTTGGCGTTTTGAACTGAATTTCCTGAAGAGGGAGATCTGCGAACGAAAAAAATGGTCATTCTGAGAAAATAATTGTTTATAAATCAAATTCTAACGAATTGAGCGAAAAAAAAAGAAATCACGCGGCTTCTTATACATCTCTTTAAAAATCACCTCAGCAAGTTTCACGTATCTACCTTTAACCCTTTCCGGCACGGGCAAAATCTGTTAGTAAAATAAGAAAATGTTGACTGACACCGGAATTGACAAACGATTTTTTTTAGATATTTTGAATTCCTTAATTTAAACCTTTGTTGCAAAAGCAAAATTTTACTAAAATGTTATTGGTGCCGTTTGCAAGTTTGGAATTAAAATTAGGTATCCCAGACCGGGCACAGTGTGCCGGGAAGGGTTAAAAATGTGTCTGAAACTCTATCGGATATTTTCGAGCTGTTGAATGTGGAAAAATATTTTTTTCAAATACACCCTTAATTCCTAAATAGATGGACTTCTAGGAATTTTCTCGAAATGTTCAGACTCCGAAATTCCCAATTCCTGAGGAATCGTACTGAAATGGATCAACTTGGAAAACGGCCGGTTACGAAGGCCGATATATAAGTTAAAGATTACGTTAGGGTGAATTTTGAAGAGGAAACAAATCATAGACCCCGATATCAAATATTAGATCAATAAAGAAATTTCCTACGCAAAAATAATAAAATAAAGAGAGGGTCATTTGACGACAGATTTTGGAGGGGAAAGCAATGATTACATTGAAAATCTAATAGACTGCCGCAACAGCCTGATGACCAAAACCAAAGCTACAGTAAAATTTCATGGATAAACTATAGTGATAAATGAAAGGTCAACCAAATGCAAAATTTCAAGAGGAATTATGCTTAATACAATAAATCATAAAGTCAGGGAATACTTATATTATGGGGATTAGAAATAACTATGCTAATTAATAGCGCACACAGATGAATAAAAAGAACTCTTAAAAACAAAATGAACTGTCCAAAATATTTAAAAATTAAAGCAAACGATAAGAAATGATATGAAAAAAAATGAATACGTAAGAAAATAAGTTAGTTATAAATAATAAATATTAGGGATTGCATGTCGCTCGGAGATCTGTTATCCCTGTTTCCGGATTCGTTCTCTTTTTTCGTAAAATAGTTTCGGACGCGTTTTTTTCCCTTGGAACCTTTTTTAAAAAAATCCATCCTATTTTACCGGATTCGTTCCTTTTTATCTCAAAGTCGTTCCTTTTTTTCGCGGATTCGTTCCATTTTTATCGGATTCGTTCCTTTTTTCTTGAAATCGTCCTTTTTTCTCAAATTCGTTCCTTTTTCTCAAAATCGTTCCTTTGTCGGAATCATTCCTTTTTTTTGAAATCGTCCTTTTTTTTCGAATTTATTCCCTTTTCTCAAAACCGTTCCTTTGTCGGAATCGTTCCCTTTTTTATGGATTCGTTCCTTTTTTTCTTGAAATCGTTCCTTTGTCGGAATCGTTCCTTTTTTCGGAACGAGTCAAAAGAACTCGTTCCTTTTTTTCGGAACGATTCTAATAGGAACGAGTCCAAAGAACTCGTTCCTTTTGGTGAACGGTTCCGGCTGGAACGGTTCCTTAAAAGGAACGATATTGCCCATCTCTACCACATACACACACACGTAAATTAAATACTTATAAAATCCTTAATGTTAAAAAAAATAATAATAATAAAAATATGGAAAAGTCATAGATGAAACTTTTACGTTTTTAAAGAAATATTTAAAAGTATTGAGAGCATGACGTTATTGCTTATGCCTGATGCAATGATCAATTAGAGAAAGTTGAAACAAACAAAGCATTTCAAAAATATGCATTAAAATATTTAATTGCTATAAAGGATGTCAAATACTAATAAAACATTAAAAGATCTTAATAATTTTTACATGTTTCGATTGAATTTACTCAATCATCATCAGAAAAACAAAATACAAATAAACACAAAGATGGAAAATAACAATAAACTATTACAAATGAAATTTAAAGATTTTAAAACTAAAAATCATGTGCGTTATATTTTAATTATGTATCATGTTGCTTAATTTTTAAATTATTTAACAATTCAATCCAAATATTTGGGATTTGAAATGACAAGGAATCATTGCAGACCATTGAGCTTCTGACGTAAATTTCAATACTCTCTCCAATAAAAAGTTGCAAATAAAAATCTGACCTATAAATTAATCTACTTTCATTAAACAAAATATCTATGTTTTCTATTTGATTTAGCCTTGATAATGCAATGATAATGATAATATCAAGTTAAAATAGTTAATAAATTAATTAAAAAGTTTAACAAAATGAACAATGCAGTTTTTGAAAATTAAACCGACAATGAAAACAACATGAAAAGGGTTGTTATAAATTATTATCCAAATTTCTTCGAGTCTGCTAAAACACAATTAAAAAAGTTTGATTTAAATTTAATTGCTAGACCCCCTCCAAAATTAAAATCAATTTTAACAACTAGAATTGACCCCATTGATAAATTTGACCAATCAGGTGTTTATATCATTCCATTTCTTAAAGAAAGTGGTTATAAGAATTATTATATTGGCATGACTCAAAGAAAATTCAAAGTAAGATGTAAGGAACACATTGCAGACATAAAATTTAATAGAGGTAAAACCGCATTATCAAGGCTAAATCAAATAGGAAACATAGATATTTTGTTTAATGAAAGTAGATTAATTTATAGGTCAGATTTTTATTTGCAACTTTTTATTAGAGAGAGTATTGAAATTTATGTCAGAAGCTCAATGGTCTGCAATGATTCCTTGTCATTTCAAATCCCAAATATTTGGATTGAATTGTTAAATAATTTAAAAATTAAGCAACGTGATACATAATTAAAATATAACGCACATGATTTTTATTTTTAAAATTTTTAAATTTCATTTGTAATAGTTTATTTTCATTTTCCATCTTTGTGTTTATTTGTATTTTGTTTTTCTGATGATGATTGAATAAATTCAATCGAAACATGTAAAAATTATTAAGATCTTTTAATGTTTTATTAGTATTTGACGTCCTTTATAACAATTAAATATTTTAATGCATATTTTTGAAATGTTTTAATGGACGTATAAGAAAACTTCTATTTATAATTAATAAACTTAAAGCAGTTTTCAAGTTCCCTGCTCAACAAATGAGGGACTTTCTAACACATTTAAATGTAAAAGCACAGAATTGACAGCTTTCCTGTCGAAATGACTGAGTTAAAATCAAATTGAGTTTCCCAATTTTTGATAAAAGAATTACTTATCAAATTATAAGTGACTTTAGTTATGTGACAATAGATTTTCTTCATTATTTAGCTGGTTTCTCTTTTTTTGCAGAAATTTGGTTAAAAACGCCGTCCTTGACAGTATTTATTGAACGATTCTTTGCATTTATCAAACAATGGAAAGGACTTTTGACTACATAATTTTTTAATAACACTTGCTTCCAATTTAATGTATCAAAGTTTTTTCTATGAATTTCAGAACAACCTTAATAAAAGTTTGTAAAAGCCTTGATGTTTCGAAGATTTTGTTTTAATTGTGGTGGTGATGATGAGACAAGTGGTTAAGATAAATATGTTTAAAGCTTTCATTCCGATTTCAACAAATTTCAACAGTTTTTAATAAAAACTCGAGCTAACGTTCTTATGGCAATGACTCAGAAATTTTGCTGTGATGTATTTTAAGCCATACAGAATAATATTACCTTAAAAATTAAAAATTGATATCGTACTTTAGCTTAAAAAATTTTTAACATAACCTTTTCACAATGTCTCAAATGAAGTAAAACAAGAACAAAATTTTGTACATCAGTTATAAATTATGAAACATTTCCCAACAATATTAAATTACTGTTAAGAAATTGCATTTTCACATACAGTGAAATCAGATATCTAAATAAACAGTTTAATCTACTAAGCACAGCCATTAATTTCCAGGACTGAAGTAACTATATGAAAATTAGAAATCATCAGAACATGGTAATGCTTATATTTCTAAGGTCATTTATCTGTGTATGTCCAACTGCATCAGCACCCTTCAGTACAGCTGGACGATGTCTAGAAATAAATATCATTATAAATCGGCATTTTTATATCATGATATTCCAATATATTGTTATTGCAACATATGAACAAAGATGTAAAATATAAGTAATGTATGAAATGGAACAAAGTGGTAAAATTGGTAGAACTTGCAGAAAGATAAACCTCTTTTTTTCGAAATGCTAATTTGGAGAAGGTTCTGTAATTATGTTGCCAAGTTTTGCAGCTATTAGAACAACATCAATCTTGTCCATTCAAGGTCGCATTAATTAAAAATCATACATGGATATGCTAGCTGAAAATGTGTTGCCTGTTATCACAGTTGGTGATTATTTGTTTTGAATAAATATTGAAATTTTATGTGTCTCGTGCATTATGTCCATGGTTCACAGCCAATTTTGTCCAACCTCTTGGACTGGCCCCCAAAACTCCCTGATTTAAACTGCATAGAGAATCTGTGAAGCATTATAGCTATAAATATGGCACACAATAGGCAAATATAGACAATTTTATATCATTTATCTAATTAGTGTTGAAAAAAATTTCTAAACAAATTTAAACTGGACTTTCTGAGTGAATGACTGCTCTGTTAATAAGGGTCATTAAAGAAAACGGTGATTTTGTAGAATATTAATTTATTTCCAGAAATATTTCATTATATCCTTATAATTTTTTCCATGTTTCACATCATATATTTCTATTCATCGTAGTTTTATAAATTTTATTGTAATTGAATTTCATACTAATAGGTTCCTAATCTTTGTTAAGAGTAATAAATAATGTTTGATTGTGTGTTCAGTTGATAATTACTTTAACACATATTACTCATTTTCAATGTGTCCTTATAATTTTTTCCATGGCTGTATTCTGGGATAAACACTAAATATGTGAGAAAGATTAAAGATTTCAAATTTATATTGCACTGTTAAATTTACTCTCAACCCTTTTTTTAATGTATCTGACAAAATTATATTTCTACTAAGTTTGCGAATGATAGCAAATTTGCAGCAAAAAATATGCTCCAACTTTAAACAATGAGTACTCGGCCAATTTTAATTGTAGAAAAGCTGAACTTTTTTTTACTTTCTTCTATCTGCAATAGAAGAAAGTATTGTAATCGAAATTTTTTTCAACTTCCGGTTTTCGAAGGATTTACACGTTTTAGGAGTCAGAGATTACAAAAAACATGTTTTTACAAAATGTCTGTCTGTCCGTGTGTGTGTCTGTGTGTGTGTCTGTATGTCACCACTCTACCATCAAAAAGTGTATGAAGTTATGCATAGAATTGAACCAAATTTTTTGTGAATGTTTTTGGCTGTGGCAAGCAGGTCCTCCTTCAGTTTTGAAATATTCCGCCGGAAGGGGGCGCTGCAATCGCGATTTTTGTGCCATTTTCAATATTGTACCGACCAAAAGTATATGAAGTTATGCATCGAATTGAACCAAATTTTTTTTGTGTGTGTATGACTATGGTTAGTTGGTCCTCCCTGAATTTGAAAAAAATCCGCCGGAAGGGGGCGCTGCAATCGCGATTTTTGTGCCATTTTCAATATTGTACCGACCAAAAGTATATGAAGTTATGCATCGAATAGAACCAAATTTTTTGTGTATGTGTATGACTATGGCTAGTTGGTCCTCCCTGAATTTGAAAAAAATCCGCCGGAAGGGGGCGCTGCAATCGCCATTTTCAATATTGTACCGACCAAAAGTATATGAAGTTATGCATCGAATTGAACCAAATTTTTTGTGTATGTGTATGACTATGGCTAGTTAGTCCTCCCTGAATTTGAAAAAAATCCGCCGGAAGGAGGCGCTGCAATCGCGATTTATGTGCCATTTTCAATATTGTACCGCCCAAAAGTATATGAAGTTATGTATCGAATTGAACCAAATTTTTTTTGTATCTGTATGACTATGGCTAGTAGGTCCTCCCTGAATTAAAAAAAATCCGTCGAAAGGGGGCGCTGCAATCGCGATTGTTGTGCCATTTTCAATATTGTACTGACCAAAAGTACATGAAGTTATGCATCGAATTGAACGAAATTTTTTGTGTAAGTGTACGGCTATGGCTAGTTGGATCACCCTGAATCTGAAAAAAATCCGCCGGAAGGGGGCGCTGCAATACCGAATTTTATGCCATTTTCAATATTGCACCACATAAAAGTGTATGAAGTTAGTTCTAGAACTGAACTAAACATTTTGTATATGATTATTTTTTGGTAAGGCAAGTAGGTCCTCCCTGAATTTGAAAAAAAAATCTGCTTATCATTCTATTTTCCATCGGCTCGTGCAGAGACGGAAATTCGTTTTTACTTCGATTAATTGATTGGAGCAGAAATTTAAGATGAAAATCAAAGTTGGTAAAATATTGAATTAAAATTATTAAAGCATTAAAATGAGTAACTACTTTTTTTAAAAATATTAAAATGTATGTATGAGATAGAAGAAAGTTTTGGGATTGGCACATCTAACTAGTTTGTCTTAATTTCAATGTAACAGGAAAATTTTACTAAATGTAACTTATAGGACCAAGAGACCACAGAAAAATTTTAATTTCATAATTTTTTAAGAAATTTTATTGATTCAAATTGCTTTCAAAGTATTTCTTTACCTCATACAAAACTTTTTGTTGTTGGTACTGTATGTCTATGACTAATGGTTCAGAAATCAGCATTGGATACTGTTGAGAGCAGACATACTGTATGTTATGTATTTTTTTTAAAGCATTAACGTTCATTGGTTTCTCTATGAAACCACAAAATTTTAATTCCAATATGCAACAATAATACTGGAATTATAATTTTAAAAAATTCATTTTATTATGTATGTGAAAATTCCCCTTTTTCTTATTTACAAATATATTTGTTCCAATTATCGGTGTCAATCATTTATTTCAACATCTTAGCAATGAAAATGCTTTGTCCGTTAAAGGGTTAATGTATATCAATTATTATTTAAAATTATAATTTATATTTTCCACAAATTGGGGAAACTTTCTTCATATTACATTAAATAATGCTTGATACATATTCATTCATTTCCATATGAATTCCTGTTTATTAAGGGAGAAAATATATAACATATTTGAGAAATTTGAAAGGAGTTGAGCCAAAAATGGTATCATATGGGGCAGTATTTCGTATAGCTGAGACTTTTAAATTATGCAAAGCTAACATTTACTTTATTAATTTAGATGGATAGAACAGAAAACTAAAATACAAAACTGGGCTTTAACCATTAAACAGCGCAAAAAACTGGAGGAGCAAAAGGTAAGTCCCTGCTTCTGGAAAACTGTGGGAAATATGCTCCTCCTTGCCCTGTATCAAATTACATCCATGTTTTCAAATCTATTTCAACTTAAGAAGTGACAATGATCTACATAAAATCATAAAAACTGGAATAAAGTTCTTTTCCAGGTAAGCAGCATTTAAAATATAAAACTCAGTCCAATTATCTTCTAACCCCTTTTTCAACACTTCTTATCCAAGATTCAAACACAGAACATAAATCCCTGACTATCATATTAGTACGGAATAAAAGGAATGTTCATAGTATCATTGTTATACAAGGCACACAATATCAAATGCAAATAAATTATTTGTACAAGACCTGCAAATGATGTATCAAAAATTTTGATATTGTTACAGCCTGTATGCCAACTGCCTTTCATTAAAATTAAATTATTCCAAATTAAAATTCCCTCTTCATTTTTTAATTAAAACACATGCTCCTGCATTATTTTTTTTCCTTTTATTTTTCTGCCCTCTGCTCACAACCCTGTGTGTGATAAAACATTCCCCAATATTCCCATACTTAAAAATAAAGGAGTACAATCCCTGTCCCATTAAATAAATAGATAAAGATAAAAATAAATGCATGCTGCTTGTAAACAGTGTTGTGAAAAGCAACAAGTTTTTGGTACCGTGACGTTGAGCCTGTATATTGCTCAATAAATTTTGAAAATGAATTTTGCATGCATTATTATTTTATTTTAGTTATTCATTTTGTATGATATTTTTATATAGTAGGGACATGCACTGTCATTTAAGATTGTGTGTTTATTTTATGTTATATTTTGTGTAGTGGGGTTCTAAGTTTTCTGGTTAAGCAAGGCAGTTTTGAAATTGTTTATACTTTAAAATTTGGAAGTTAACTATGCCTAATAGAATAAGTGATGTAAATGATTTATGCACTTGCTGTTCATCTTTAAAAAAAAACTAATTACTCACTAGATTATTTAGAGCATGTACATTTTTTTTATGTTTATTTATTTTTTTTTTCTTCTCTCTTTTTCCTTCTTCCTTGTTCTCACCCATTTTTAGTTAGCATTTAAATCCCCCCATTTTGTGTTACTTTTTTTAATCAGAGTGTAGTTTGTCTAAAAATGGTCGACAACCAGCATTTCAAGGATTTAGCTCTAATCCAAAAAAAGAGCGGCTTGATTGAGAATGTTAGTGTTATTCCTCCATTTAGCGGAGAAGGAAATTCTTGCTCTTTTATTGACTTTTTGGAAAAATATGAACAATTATCTGAATTTTTTGGGTGGTCTGAGGAAGAAAAGAAGTTTGCCCTATTGAGCCGTTTAAATGGCAGTGCTGCTAGATTGTACAAACTACACCGAACAAAACAAACTGAGGATGTAATCAAAATCTTAAAAGAAAGGTATACCCACGAACTAACCCCGGATGTAGCCTTAACCCGTTTTTTAACCCGTCAGTAGTCGCGTGTCGGTCTTTTCGCTGCCCGTATAACTTATCTTCTCATAATTTATATCCCAATTACTAATACAAAAAAGATCTACCATGTAACTGACTTTAAAGATATATGTATCACCTTAGTGAAGTAACAGAACATCTCTGTTTTTCCTTCAATTACATTTTTAGAAACAAATTTGAAATTGATGAAAAATTCTACGGAATAATTCCCAATGGCAGTTCTTTTTTACTTTTTCCCATTACTCCAAATCTCATGATTAAAATGCACAACTTAAGAAAAATGCATATTTATATCTTTATTGAAATGTTATATTTATATATTAAGTGAAAAATATTTCTTATTTTACGTTTTTTGTATCCGAGTGGCCAGCGGCGAAAAGACCGAGCGCGACTAATGACGCTGTGAAAAAAGTCGCGACTACTCGCGGGTTAAACTTTAAGCAAACCCCCCCAGATGCCTGTCCAGGAATTCTATGATAAGGCATATGATCTTTCACTTAAGGCGTTGGTAGTAGAGGGCTTAGAACAGGATGTAGCTAATAAGAGTAGAACTGCTCTTTTGCATTCCATGCTATTAAGCAACTTAGCACCTGAAATTAGAAAAGGAGTAATTACTAAATGCCCAAAAACGCCAGAGGAAATTTTGGAATTTGCCCTCCTCGAAGAGAAGGCGTGCAAAAGTGTAAACCCTTTCTACAACTTGCAGGTTGAAAATATCAACCCTTTTTCTCCCCAGAATGTCCAACAAAATGTTGCATGTGCAGCTATTCAACCAGGCCCCTCTAATCAGTCTCAGCAGGAAGTAATTAAACTGCGAGAACAGGTGGAAGCACTCACCATTAAATTAGACCAATTATTAGAAAGTAACAACCAGCAGAGGAATTTTAACACTGCAGAAAGACATCAATACAGAGATTTAGCTTGCTACATATGTTCCCAGACTGATCATTTTGCTAGAAATTGTCCACAAAACTCTAATAGCAATAGAGGAAATTTTCAAAATTTTAGAGGGAGAGGTAGAGGCAATAACTCCCAATTTCATACTAATCGCAGGGGAGGTTACACGAATCAGAGAGGTAGATGGGATCAGAGAAGTGGTAGGAGAGGAAATGACGAAAGAAATGAAAGCTAAACTATTGAAAGTCCAAATAACAATGTAAATAACCAACCTGAGTCTTTAAACTCTACGAGGCTGGGTCAGAGATGGTCGGACCGACCCAAGAAAGGCCAAACGACTTCCATCCTGCATACACTATGTTTGTGCAGAAGTCATGTGGGCTCCCAATAAAAAATATTTACATTAACGACACTGAAATTCCTATACTCTGTGATACTGGTAGTGCAATTAATTTAATAAGTAACAATATCGTTAATTTGGGCCAAAATTTTAAAACTGAAGATTGTTACACTCCCATAATTACTGTCACAGGGCAGAAGGTCTATCTTAATAGTAAAATAAACCTAAAATTTAAATTTTCTGGAATTTTTTGTGAAGCAGATTTTTATATTGTGCCAAGTAAATTGGCCAATGAGTTTGAAGCAATTCTTGGTATGCCTTTTCTAAACAAATACAATATTTTGTTAAATTGTTCTGATAACTCGATATCGTTTAGCCCACCTGAACAAACTTTAGTCAAAACACCTGTAGAAAGTAAAACTCAGATCAGAGACTCAGTCAAGAATGGGGACAAAATTATGAGGAATATAGATACTGTAAATAATGTCCAGCAGGACTGTTACACGAAAAGTAGTGTAAATAAATTTGTAAATAGTTATAAATGTAATAATAATTGTAATAGTGTATGTAATTGTGCTCAAGTAAGTATCAATAAGTCAAAATCCTATGTACATGAAAATTCTTACACTAAGAATGCCAGAAAATGTGACAAAGAAAGTAGTACTGAAGAGGCATTTCAGGGTCTTAGTTTTAGCAATGACAATGAAATTTTTCAAGTTACAGGGTTCGCACGAACCTTAAAAGTCCTTAAAAACTCCTTATATTTCGATAGTCCTTAATAAGGATCCTTAAAGTCCTTATTTTTTATTGAAAGTCCTTATTTTTTTAACGTGAGCTTAATATTATCGCGATCCGTAAAATGTTTTAAACAAAAGACTTAAATTGTTTTCATCCATCATCATATAATTTAAACAGAAACCAGGAAATGATTTTAGCAAGAACAATTTTTCTTTTATCGAAAGTGAAAGTACTATGATCATACGCAAAATAACCTTCAGTTGTTTATAAAAGACTAAAATCTGCAAATAATCAATTTGATTTATAATACATAAGTGATGATTAACTTCCAAGGACATTGTCATCAAAAGCTTATTCATTTCAATAAACTTTAAATTACTTTTACATGATATAAACATTCAAATAATAAATTTTCATTTTCAATGTAATATAATAATAATTTTTCTTGTATTTTTCACAGATATGTATATGTAGCTGCAGTGGTGTAGTCCTGGAAAAAAAAGTGGGGGGACGCTCATAGTTTCGAACATTGGTCTCTGTCACCCATAGGATCAACTTAATTGTGAATTCCAGGGAAAATTAATTGAAAAATTAAATTTAAATTAAAAAAATTAATTTAATTTATATTTAAAAATTAATGAAATTTTAAATTAAATTTACGTTTACATTTAAAAATTAAAATTTTAGCAGAATACATATTTGTCTGCTACAGCCTGTCAAAATTGCCATTATAACCGCGACTCTTTTACAAAATTTGCATTTTCCTCGGCTCTTTGAAGAAAGCGCGCTTTTTTGGCAATGCTTTAATTTTTTTTTTTTTTTTTTTTGGTTTTTCTCCTTGGCTATATGGCAGAATACGAGTTTTTCTCGCTATTCGTTTTCAAAATTCGCGTTTTTTCGCGGTTCTTTTACAAAATTAGCGTTGCTTTAGAATGTTTTGATGAGATTCGCTTTTTCTGTATAAACCTTGGGCGAAATTTGCATTTTCCCGCTGTCCTTTGACGAAATTCGCGCTTTTTGCGATTCTTTGACGAAATTTGCGTTTTCCCGCGGTTTTTTGTGGACATTCGCATTTTTTTCGGGATGCTTTGACTAATTTTGCTTTTACTTCTCGGCTCTTTGGCGGAATTTTTTTAGCGAAATTCACGTTTTTTCCTGCGGCTCTTGGACAAAATTTCCATTTTTCCTCTGTCCGCGTCCTTTGAAGAAATTCGCATTTTTTAGCGATGTTCTGACTTAATTCGCTTTTTCTCCGCGGCTGTTTGGCGGAATAGTGTTTTTTTTTTTGCAATTTTTTTTTGTCAAAATTCCTATTTTTTACCGCGACTTTTAGAAGAAATTCGTGTGTTTTCGCCATCCTTTGACAAAATTGGTTTTTTTGCAATGTTTTGACGAGATTCACTTTTTCTCGGCAGTCTTTGGACGATATTTGTATTTGCCGCAATCCTTGTTTGAATTCTCGTTTTTTACAGAAATTCACGTTTTTCCTCGGACTTTTTTTTTTTTTTTTTTTAATTCGTGTTCTTTTAGAAATGCTTTGACTATTTTCTATTTTTTCTCGGCTCTTTGGAAGAATAGATGTTTGTCCGCTACCATCTGTCGAAACTTGCGTATTACCGCGACTCTTTTACAAAATTCTCATGTTTCCTCGGCCCTTTGAAGAAATTGTGCTTTTTTGGCAATGCTTTAATTTATTTCTTTTTACCTTCTCGGCCATATGGCGGTATATGAGTTTTTTCGCTATTCATTGTCAAAATTCGCGTTTTTCTGCGGCTCTTTGATAAAATTAGCATTGTTTTACAATTTTTTACCGAGATTCGCTTTTTCTGCGTGAACCTTGGGTGAAATTTGCATTTTCCCACTGTCCTTTGACAAAATTCATGCTTTTTGCGATCCTTTTTCCCGCGGTTCTTTGTGGAAAATCGCATTTTTTCGGGATTCTTTGACTAAATTTGCTTTTACTCCACGGCTCTTTGGCGGAATTTTTTTCGCTAACATTTTTCGAAATTCACGTTTTTTCTTGTGGCTCTTGGACAAAATTTCCATTTTTCCTCTGTCTTTTGAAAAAAAAAATCGCGTTTTTTAGCGATGTTCTGATTTAATTTGCTTTTTCTCCGTGGCTCTTTGGATTTTCTCTTGTAATATTTTGTAGAAATTAGCTTTTTCTACCGCGGCCTTTGATGCAAGTCGCGTTGTTTTGCGATGCTTTACGATATTCAATTTTTTTGTGCGACCTTAGACGAAATTAACATATTTCTGTGGCCTTTGATAGAATACGCGTTTATTCGTGGTTCTTTCATGAAATTCGCGTTTTTCCACGATTCTTTGCTAAAATTCGCACTCTTTCTACGGTATTTTGACGAAATTCTCTTTTTTTCTGCGATCTTTTATCGAAATTCAGACCAAATTTTGTAAAAGTTTATAGCAGAGGGAGGAAAGGAGAATCCCTTCCCACTGCTAATTATGTTTGGTGCAGTTTGGGTTAGCTCTGTTTTCATTTCAGGTCAATTTTAGCCTAAGTGCAGATTTCCAACAGTTGAGGTCGGGTTAATCAAACCAGGTTAACTGAAAGTTAGTTCCCCCAGCATATTACTTGAGGTTAAAAACATACCTATAATAATAAACATTGTTATACGTGTTCTGTTTTCTAAAGAGCTCGTTGTATTTTTTCAACGACCCTTGGATGAAATTCGCGTTTTTTATTGCGTTTTGGTGGAATACGTGTTCTTTTTCTTTTTTGCTATCCTTTGACGAAATCCACATTCTTTACCTTGGCTCTTCGAGAAAATTTGTTTTTTATCTGCCTTTTGACGAAAATGACGTTTTTTGCGATGTTTTTACAAATTCGCGTTTTCCGCGGATTCAGAAATTCGTGTTTTTTTTTCAACAGTGTTTTGAATAAATTCGTCCCTTTGGCAGAAACTTGCTTTTTTTTATACCCTTTTGTCGACATTCGCGTTTTTACCGCATCCTTTGTACAATATTTGCGTTTTTAGGGATGCTTCGGCGAGATTCGCTTTTTTCCCGCGACCCTTTGGCGAAATACGTGTTTTCTCTGGAGCCTTTTGACGAAGTTCGTGTTTTTTCAGCGATCATTGGGCGAAATTAGCGCTTCTTTAGCAATCATTTGACGAAATTTGCGTTTCCTTTGCGGTCGTTTGAGGAAATTCGCGTTTTCTCCAAGATCAATTGACGAAATCGGTTTTTTTTCGCGATCCTATGAAAAAAATTTACATTTTCTCATGTCCCTCTGACAAAATTCGCATTTTATCAGCGGCCTTTTCATAATATTCGGGTTTTTTCTGCGATTCTTACTCAAAATTTGAGATGTTTTCTGCGAACAATTGACGAAATTGATTTTTTTCACCTATCATTTGTCAGAAATCATGATAAATTTTGGTACTACTTGGCTATCCTGTCGACCAATTTTGCCAAATTATACAAATCGTTGTTCACCAATCGTTGTTTCGCCAAATTGCATAAATTTATATAATTTTTATAAAAAAAAAGAAAAAAACGAAGAACAAATAAATTTTGTAAAACATAATTAAGAAGTTGACTTTAAAATCACTAGATGATTACCAAACACGGGTATCTTAGTTAATGTCATGCGAATGTGACATTTGCACTCATCCATTATTGGTATGTAATCTTAATTTGGCGAAAGTTTTTTGGTCAACGAGATAAACAGTTTCAGTTTCTAAATTTTTTAAGTCCAAAATTTTGGGCTAATGACCAATTTTTTAAAAATTTCGGAAAATTTGGAACACAATCCCCCCCCCCTTTTCCAGTGGCTATGAATTTAATGTCAAAAAGGATTTAATGTGTTTCGTAAGATATAGAAAATTATGGAATTTTAAATCAGCCCCCACCCCTCCCCGAAATAAAATCTTGAGTACGCCACTGCCGAGAGCAATGCAATATTATTTCTTTGTATATCCCTGTAAATGAATGATTGAAGCTACTCAAGCTGCTTCTATATTAACCTTTCGTCGGACGCGCAAATTTCCATCACATGAGCAGGCGCGTGTTGTAAATTGTACAACGGGAGGAAAGCATTCAATTATTGCTGTATTCTTTTAATTTTACAAATAGTTTAACATAAAAATACCATATAAGTTTTCTCTGCGAACAATTTATGAAAGTATTCCGAAATACACTTAAGATTTATTTTGTTATAACATATTGAAACAGGCGTTAATTTTGTTTTAAAGAAAAAAGAAATCGAATGTTGTACTTTTTACAACGGTGCGCCCGCCGGAAGGTTAAGCGTATTGTTATACATTTCAGTGATATATATCAATTTTATTATGCTTGAAGCCATGTAACATCACTAAACAGAGTGCAAAGAATTTTCTTTCCGTATGGCGTAATTTAATGAAATAGTTCTATATAACCTCTAAGGCTTAACTTCAGCTACAAGTGCTACATACTTAATTTGCATTAAAGAATATCTACAGTAAATAGTAATAAATCATAATAATATATATAGACAGTGTGGCAATCCAAGTTTAAAACGTTTTATTTTAATTTTGTATTTTTAAGGTGCTGCATATTTTAGAGATAGCAGACATTTTTAAACAATATTGCAGTAATTCAATAAAATCTGTATGTAGAAATATATCAAATATGATGTATATTAAAAACTCCAAATTAAGTTTCTATCAGCTTTTTTACAAAATAAAGTAATGAAACTGATTATTATTTTTTTCTTTCTTCTGAGCACTTGATGTATTTTAATCTCGGGTTTGGAAAAAAAGTATGCAAATGTAAAAGAGAAACAGAAGTAAAAATATTCTTTTACGGGGGATTCAGGGGGGGGGGGGACAATACTACTCTCTCATGAATAATTCTTGGTTATCCTTTCTTTTACTGGTCAGTTACTTTAAATCCTTTAAGATAAACAAGCTTTTTTTATTTTTTGAAAATTTTGAGAGAGAAAGAAAATTTGATTAATTTAAATTTGAAATTTTAGAGGGGCAAGTCTGCTCAACCACCAATAATGACGCCCGTGTTTCTTTCCCCCCTCTTTTTTTTTTTTTTTTTTTTTTTTTTTTTATAAATTTCCCTCAGTAAAAGACATAGTTTTATAAGAAAAACCCTATTGATATTTGGCAAATATATAACCATTATCAAAAATTCAAAATATAGCAAAGAATTTAAGACATTATTGATCAAAACTCAAAAGATACTTACAATTCTGTCGGATCGGACTTTTGATCTGCAATTGTTGTCGGTGATTTCGCGTCTGTTTCTGCACGACGCGACGCTTGGAAGAAATTGTAAAAAAGTTCAGTTCTGGCTGGCTACATCATTTCATTATTAATTAAAATTATAATAGAAAATATTTATGGCAAGAAAAAAAGAAGCAACTCATAGATACTCGATGGCCTTTAAACTAGTCCAATGCTTGTATCTAATCAAGAAATAATTGTCAATAAGAACGGGAGAAGGGGGGATAATGATTCTTGGGGATTCCTTCATTGAACAGTATCAGAAGTTGTCGGTCCGCATTGATGTCCTTTTATTAATTTAAGCTTCGAACACACGTGTATTTTGCTCAAATTTAACTGCAGAAAATTCCCTTTTGCGGTTTACCGACGATAGAAAACGGGTATATTACAATGGTTCGGGATATAACTTATCTCAACCCTACTGAAGGGAAAGGTCCCTTTCCCACAGTGTGATTGAAGTTGAACTGGAAAAGTCATTGTATATCAAACACGCTGCCAGCGAACATAAAGTACGCCGATTTTTAATCGCAAAAAGTAGTTGTGTATGCTCGCACGCAGCCTTCAACACTGCGGACGCCATATACCGGCCAATTGATGACCCCTATTAACTAACGGTATGTGACAGCTATGACAATCACCCTGAATGTTTTTAAAGACTTATTTATTGACTAATGGAACCATGCTGTTGTTAATTGTCGTGTGAGTAAAAGATGACCAGACTTTCAAAGCTCGAACATCTGGATGCAGCTCGACTGCTGTGTGTCCAAGATCATTTTCGGAAGCTTGTGTGATCTTTCTGTTAGGAACAGGAAGGCAATAGTAGACTTCTAAGTAAAACTAATGTATGCCTTTGAAAAAACTAATGTTAGCGCGGTATTTCACTACTGGTAATTATAGTGAAACAGCAAGTAAACATCTTTCTTCCCAATTTCCTCCAATTTCTTTATTTGAGTGCCATTGTTAAAGAAAACTAAAATGGCTTAAAATATAAATTCTATATTTTATAAAATTGTTAATCTTTTTAATTTTTTTTAATTTTAATCACTTAATGAATTAGGAAAATCTGCGTCCCTTCGCGTCCTTAGCGTCCCCCTTGAGAAAAAAAAGTAAGGGGACGCTTGAAAGAAAGTAAAAAAGTGAGGGGACGCCGTCCCCCTGCGTCCCCCCTCGACTACACCACTGTGTAGCTGTAGAGAAAGGAGCTGTTGTCAGAGCTCCGTAAATACTAAATCAAGTTTAATATAATATTAGTTTTTCTAAATGCTCCAGTGTTTTTACTTACAGTGTGATGATTAATGTGTGATTATAACTTCATGTGTTTAAAAGTGGATACACCAAATGGATACTAAAATCTGGACGGCCTGCCCTGAGATGAAAACAAATGGAAGGTAAGTCAATCTTACCTGGCTTTTCTGTTAATAACTGTTTTTAGTCAAACTGGTGAGGAAGTTCACACGCAATTTTAAATGTTAAGCTAATTATCGCTAACAATTATGATTATGAGACTGAAATAAAAATAAAATCAGGTCAGGCAGTCCATAATTAAACAATTTAGCAAACTTAAAGAAAAAAAAACATGGACATTAGTGCATCCACCACAAGGAGCTAAAGTAATCGGATCAAAATGGACATTTAAAGCAAAATACGATGAATTTGGAAAACTAAAAAGATACAAGGCTAGGCTCGTAGCTCAGGGTTACGGACAAAAATACGGGATAGATTATGACTAAACATATGCGCCAGTGGTGTCACACACAACACTCAGAAGCTTTTTAACTGCCGCAGCATATCATAAGTTAAAAATACATCACATTGACATTAAAACAGCTTTCCTACATGGAGAACTGGAAGAAGAAGTATATATGTCTCAGCCTGAAGGATACATAGACACAAAAGAACCTTTCAAAGTGTGTAGATTGGAAAAGGCAATTTATGAGCTAAAACAAGCAGCACGAGCTTGGTATATAAAAATTACCCAATCACTTAAAGAATTAAACTTCACACAAAGCACAGCAGACACTTGCTTATTCATTCAGAAACAAGGGGAAAATAGTATTTACATCATAGTGTATGTCGATGACATACTCATTGCAGGAAATGATGACCAGATAAAAGATATAATAAATAAATTGAAAACAGAATATACTCTTGAAGATCTAGGAGAAATAAACAATTACCTCGGAATAAAAATAGAAAAAACTCAGAATGGATTCAAACTGAATCAAACTGCAAAGATAGAAGAAGTAGCAAAATATTCAACTTAACAGAATCTAAACCATACAGCATTCCAATGGAGGTAGGATTTCAGCGATTAAATGATGAATGTAAACAAATGCCAAACAACACGAAATACCGTCAAGCGATAGGTGCATTGTTATACATTGCCACGATATCAAGACCAGACATACTTGTAGCTGTAAACATTTTAAAAGGAAAAAACGAAACCCCCTCCGAATCGGACTGGAAAGGAGTGAAAAGACTTATAAGATACCTAAATTCAACAAAAAATCTAAATTTGGTAATCAGCACACAAGAACCACCTATCTTGGAAATATATAGTGATTCGGATTGGGGGGGGGTGATTTAAAGACAAGAAGGTCAACGACAGGAAATTTATTCTTACTAGGAAAAAATCCTATAATGTGGATCACGAAGAGGCAGACCTGCATTGCACAATCCTCTGTAGAAGCAGAATTTGTGGCAGCAGCTAGTGCTACGCAAGAATTAACGTGGTTATTAAAATTATTAGAAGATCTTGGCATACCACAACAATTGCCAATTACTATTTTCGAAGATAACATCTCTTGCATAAAAATGACAGAATCTGGAAAATATTCCAACAGAACCAAGCACATCGATATCAAGTATCATGTAATTAAACAGCTTAAAGAAAACGGAATAATCCAACTACATTATTGTCCAAGCAAATCAATGATTGCGCCGACATCCTTACAAAACCGGAACCCAAGCCTGAATATATAGAAAACAGAAACAAACTCAAACTACTGGATAATCTCCATTGACAGTTTCAGGGGGGGTTTGTTAAAACCATTATAATGTAAACTCTAAATGAAGATTACAGAAAACAATAAACAAAAGACTTAAATTGTTTTCATCCATCATCATATAATTTAAACAGAAACCAGGAAATGATTTTAGCAAGAACAATTTTTCTTTTATCGAAAGTGAAAGTACTATGATCATACGCAAAATAACCTTCAGTTGTTTATAAAAGACTAAAATCTGCAAATAATCAATTTGATTTATAATGTATAAGTGATGATTAACTTCCAAGGACATTGTCATCAAAAGCTTATTCATTTCAATAAACTTTAAATTACTTTTACATGATATAAACATTCAAATAATAAATTTTCATTTTCAATGTAATATAATAATAATTTTTCTTGTATTTTTCACAGATATGTATATGTAGCTGTAGAGAAAGGAGCTGTTGTCAGAGCTCCGTAAATACTAAATCAAGTTTAATATAATATTAGTTTTTCTAAATGCTCCAGTGTTTTTACTTACAGTGTGATGATTAATGTGTGATTATAACTTCATGTGTTTAAAAGTGGATACACCAAATGGATACTAAAATCTGGACGGCCTGCCCTGAGATGAAAACAAATTGAAGGTAAGTCAATCTTACCTGGCTTTTCTGTTAATAACTGTTTATAGTCAAACTGGTGAGGAAGTTCACACGCAATTTTAAATGTTAAGCTAATTATCGCTAACAATCTATTCCGCATACAGTTGCCAACTTCCACGGTTTAGCGCGCCAAAAAATGCAAATTTCGTGAAAGAATAGCCAAAAAAGCACACGTTTCGTCAATATTTCGTGGGAAAACGACGATTTCGTCGATGTTTTTGTCAATGAACTTTGTCAAAAGATCGCTGAAAAACGCGAATTTCCTGTGCGGATCTCGGAAAAACGGCAATCGCCACATAACACAGATAAAACGCTGATTTCGTCTAAAGACCGCCGAAAACGTCGATTTCGTCTATAGATTGCGGGGATAACGCCGATTTCGTTAAAAGTTCGCGGAAAAAAACGCCGTTTTCGGTAAAAGATCGCTTAAAAATATTTTGTCAAAAGATCATTGAAAAAAAAAAAAAAAAAACGCCGATTTCATCAAAAGACCGTGGGAAAACGTCGATTTCGTCTATAGATTGCGGGAATAACGCCGATTTCGTTAAAAGTTCGCGGAAAAAACGCCGTTTTCGATAAAAGATCGCTTAAAAATATTTTGTCTAAAGATCATTGAAAAAAAAAACGCCGATTTTATCAAAAGATCACGGAAAAAACGCCGATTTCGTCCAAAGATCGCGGAAAAACCACCGATTTCGACAAAAGATCGCAATAAATCGCCGATTTTGCTAAATATCGTAGATAAATCGCCGATTTCGTCTGAAGATCGCGGATAAACCCCCTTCCAGGCGAGGGGGTAACTCGGGGAATCCCCCGCTCCGCCGATTTCCGAAAATGCGATGTGAATTTCAGAAAAAAAAAATCAGCCAGAATCATCCCTGAAACATTCATAATCTGCCAAATATGGCAGCTGAAAAAAAAAAAAAAAAAAAAAAAAAAAAAAAAAAAAAAAAAAAAAGTTTCTTTGTTATAATTCTCTTATTTCTGATTAGACATTAAAGCTGCCTTTTTCGTTTCCCGATTGCGACGTAGAAACATTGTATCCACAAACACCAATTGTAACCAGTATTCACCATCTAAAATTTCCTTTTCTTTGAAAAGGGAAATGAATAACAAAGAAAAGATATTTCGCCAAATAATTGTGCCAATCTGTTCTATAATCCACTGATCTGTGTTTGATTGTGGTCTTATTATTTCACTGGATATGTGTAGCATGGTTAACAGCAACAGTGTTCCTCTGCAAGAAATAAAAGGATATTAATTGAAGATAACTTAGGTTTTATAAAGAAAAAAATATGGCTTCTTGAAAAAGAAGTATCAGAGTTAGAAAATAAGGCCAATGAATTAGCTGATAAAGCTGAATCAACTAAAAATATTAAATTATTTATAAAATCGAAAAATTGTAGAAAATCTGCAAAAGAAAAAAGGAAGAAATTTCCTTCCTAACCAAAGAAATAGATGCTAAAAAACATTTTATTATATAATTACATAATTATGTTTTATGTAAAATTTCAATCTATTACTTTAAAATTTAATGTAAGTAGTTATATGTACTGTTCTTTTTTAAGAGTATTTTAAGTATTTTTTTAACTTTAGAAGGTCCTTATTTTTCTTTTAACAAAGCCCTTACAAAGTCCTTATTTTTCGTTTAGCAAACTCTGTATGAACCCTGAGTTAAGGTTAGAAGTAATGAGCAGGAATTTAGTGATAAGATTGCAGAAAATGTAGAGACCCCTGATTTAGGTAAAATTGAGGAAAATAAGAGTAAGGTGTCACAAGATAATCATGTTTTCCATGTCATGCAGAGTGAGGAGAATTTAAATATTGAGAATGAAGTAAGTGGGGAAGGTCAATTGATTTTAGAAGGTAGTGAAGATAAAAACAATGATATAGACAAAACTATTATAGGAATTGCTGTTTTAAGCCATAAGCTTGTAATCCCACCGATGACAAAAATGGTAGCAAATGTGAAATGTACTAAAGAGTTGAGTATTTTAGAAAATGAACCGTTAATATTAGAACCCCTTGCTAGAAACTTAAACCAGGGACTTTTGATTGCCAGGTCTGTATGCACACAGCAACATGGGTTATTTATGTCATTTGCAAACTTTTCGGATAATAATATTCACTTAAATAAAGGAACTTCCATAGCTAAAATCTTAAAATGAATAGATAGTGCCAATTTAACTAACTTACTTCTTGATAATGATAATTCAACTCCTAATTGTAATTTAATTTCTGATAATTAAAATTTAGATTCTCATAATCCTAACTTAACTCTAAATAACTCTAATTTAACTTCATGTGAATGTAATTTAGCTTGTAATATCAATAGTGAGAACCAAATTCCTGACTTTGATCATGCTGATCTGGAATGGAGTTCTGAAATTAACTTAGACCATCCTGATGCCCCCCCTTAAAGCTAAAATGCAAGATTTTTTAAATAAAAACAAGGATGTGCTTGCAGCCTCAGTACTAGACCTGCCTGGGTGTGACACAATACCTCATACTGTAAATTTTACTTCTGATAAACCTGTTCGCTGTAAAGCATATAGAGTACCATACAGATTAAGAAAAGAAATGGAAGACCAACTTAATATTTTACTTGAGGCAAACATTTTAACACCGTCCATGTCTGAATATGCATCCCCAGTTATTTTGGTTGAAAAAGCAGATAAATCTTATCGATTGGCAGTAGATTTCAGAAAACTTAATAAAAATCTAGTTAAAGATGCTTTCCCTATACCCAATATTACAGAATCTGTCGATTCTTTAGTAGGATCCAAATACTTTTCAACCCTAGACTTAACTAGTGGGTTTTTTCAGCAAGTTATTAGACAAGAAAACAGACATAAAACTGCCATTATTACACATAAAGGATTATTCGAATGGACACGAAACTGTTTTGGGCTAGCAAATTCGGGCAATAGTTTTCAAAGATTAATGAATGCCATTTTAGGAGACTTAACAGATCTTGGTATTTTAACTTATATCGATGATGTAGTAATTTCATCTTCTGACATAGAATCCCACTTAAATAAACTAAATTTAGTATTCAAACATCTCTGTCAACATAAATTAAAACTTAAACCCAGTAAATGCACCTTTTTACATGACAAAATTCAATATCTTGGCTTCGAAATTCATAGCGGGCAAGTATCCCCCATTAATAAAAATATTGAAGTTATCAAAAAATTGCAACCACCTACTACCCGTAAAAGTGTCAGATCATTCATTGGAACCCTCTCATTTTACAGGCGTTTTATACCTGACTTCACAAAAAGAGCATTAAATTTAATTGATTTAACAAAGGAGACTAGCCACTTTGCCTGGATGAAAGAAGCCCAGGAAGAATTTGAGGATTTAAAGAAAGCGTTAATATCTAAACCATGCCTAGCTTTACCTGACTTTAATAAAGAATTTTATGTTTATACCGATGCGAGTGGAGAAGCATTGGATGCTGTTTTGTCACAACTAGATGAAGAAAATAACATTCATCCTGTAGTGTTTACTAGCAGACGACTCAAAGATGCAGAGACAAGATACTCTGCTGCTGAGAGAGAACTTCTCGCTCTAGTGTGGGCAACGAATCATTTTAAATGCTACTTAGATAACACCCATTTTAACATATTTACAGACCATACCCCTCTTACATTTATGTTAAAAATTCATGATCCTACATCACGTATGGCCAAATGGATTTGTACTTTATCTGATTTTGACTTTACAATTAAGTATATAAAAGGTAAATGTAATAGTGTAGCAGACTTTCTCTCTAGATTTGCTAAAATTAATGAGACACCTGAAATTAGCAATAGTAATTTTTGTATACAAGTAGAAAAAGAAACTACTTTTGTACCGCATTCAACTTTAATTGATAAAATTAGTGAGTTACAGAAAGTTGATAAAAAGTGCTGTGAAATAGCCAGGAAGTTAGACCAAAATTTAGATATCGCACCTAAATATATGAAATTTTTTTTAGAGATGACATTCTTGTGTGTGAGGATACGAGAGATTCGAATGCAATAAATAATCCAATTAAATTGGTAGTTCCAAGGGAAATGATTGAGCAAGTGTTCGCTCTAACACACGATTCTTTAGCGGCTTGTCATCAAGGCTTTAAGAAAACAATTGACCGCATCCGGGAGCACTTTTACTGGCCTGGAATGTCGGCTGATATCAGGCACCTAGTAGAATTGTGTATTAGCTGCCAACAAAAGAGAGCATATAAACCTAATCAGCAAGCACCCCTTCAACAGATGCCAACCCCCCAATTCCCTATGAATAAGGTACATTTGGATTTAATAGGTCCCCTACCAGTTACATTTTCAGGTAACACTTTTATTGTCACGTATATCAACTCGTTTACTAAATGGCCAGAAGCATATGCAGTTAGTTCAACCACATCAGACGTTATCGCAGATACGCTTGCTGATTTCATTTCGCGTTATGGCGTGCCGGTGTACATTACTACAGACAACAGGAAAAATCTGATATCCGAAGCTATTGAGCATGTCTACAAAATGTTTGGCATTAAACATATCACAACATCTGCCTTTCATCCGGCATCGAATGGGCAGATTGAGCAACAGAATAAGACGTTAAAAAACACCCTTAGTCATACAGTGAATGAGAACCAATCAGACTGGGATACTAAGCTTAAATTTGCCCTGTTAGCGATGCTATCAGCTGTGCATTCTGCTACAAAATTAACACCCACTGCAATTTTATATGGCAGAAATTTAAATTTACCATATACCTTATTTTCTCAGTCACCTAAGTTTAGTTATAATGATGCCCCATCCTTCTGTGAATTGTTGATTCCCGCCCTCCAAAAAGTATATGCCAAAGTATACGATAATTTGATTAAAGTGTCAGAAAACCAAGAAAAATACAGAGAAAAAACAGCGGTCGTTAAAGATTTAAAAGTAGGTGATAGAGTATGGCTATTTAATCCATCTATCGCTACTGGTACTACGAGAAAATTGTCAAAATTAAACAACAGACCTTTTACAATCATTGAAAAGCTTAGTGATGTCAATTTTAAAATCGCATTATTGCCAATCTTTCTAAAATTCAGGTTGTACATGTAGATTGCCTCACGTTATTCAAAGATAGATGCATTTTAAACGTAAATAAGCAGGATGGAATCACTCGTTTGAACCAAAACAACAGCCATGATCAGATGCCAACAAAAACAAGTGAATCGAATCTTCAATTCGATTTTACTGCGCGTAAGAAACGAAGTCAGCTTATAATTCGGTTTCCTCCACCCCCCGCACATACAGCAACCAACCAACCTAAAACGCAGAGTCTCCAAGCTAAAAGCAGGCGTCGAGAGGAAGACAATAACGAAACTTAATCTGCGATACAAAACGAAATGGGTAACCAAGCGACTAGCGATGTTTCCCCCACACACATTACTCCACATGAACGTGCCGGTAGAGAGGTTGGTGAAACATTTCAGGACGCACAGGGGAAAACGGAAGTAACTGCTATGGTTAATTGCGAGGCAGAAATGCAGCGAATAGGAGCGTCAAATGATTCAAGCCGTGTGAGCCATTCACGAGAACGAATTAGCTTTAGATCGAATCGAAACAGGTGGTGTTCGCTGCCATCAAATGAATATTCCTTAAGGAATAGGAATTCGCGTCCTAATTATAAACTTTAGCGTTGTTTAGTTTTACTTCTTTTTGTATTTTTACATGGGATTTGTAAATAGATTGTATGTATAGGTAATTGTAGTTATTTTAAGTACATATTGGCCCAAGATAGGGGAAACTTAGATAGTGTTCGAGCCAAAAGCTGGTTTGTTTTGATTTTGTTCCACACTTGTTTACAATGAATTTTAGCCCGTACCATATTTCCTCTCAATGGTTTTAGTAATATTACAGTATATTAAGACCGGGTGAGTGCTCCGCCCCTTGTTTATATGCATTTTTTTGAAAATTTTAGCGAATATTAATGCAAATTGTGGGGACTTAGAAAAATTTATGGTTGTGAAATTTTGAAAAGTAAGCATGATAGCAGTATATGTAATGCCTGTAAAATCTAAGTGCATCCCTTTTTATATATAATATGGTTCCAATTGTAAATAGTTCATTCTTTTAACGAATTTTTAGCATTTTATGTAACTTTACAATTTTTGGGATATCTTTGGAAAGTTGATTCTCTATTTTTGGGGCATAGGAGATATCCAATACCAGCTATGTACACCCCACATATATACTTATCTGGTTTAATTACGTTTTATATATTTTTTTTTTGTTGGTTTTGTTATTTTGTTTTGATTTTTCTAACAATCTACCCACCTTTT
Organism: Maratus speculifer; assembly: GCA_964019185.1. Classification (NCBI taxonomy): domain Eukaryota; kingdom Metazoa; phylum Arthropoda; class Arachnida; order Araneae; family Salticidae; genus Maratus; species Maratus speculifer. The sequence goes on from OZ025293.1 coordinate 53,701,937, forward strand.
TTATGTTTAATTTGGGTATATTCGGAAAATTCTTATTCCTTGTCAAAGTAATTGGTAAATTCTCGTGTGGAGTAAATATTACTTCACTTTGGGTTTTTTGTTTGTGATATTTTCTGGCCTTTAATTATTTTTTTTATTTATTTATTTATTTTTTTTTTTTTTGCTGTCTGTACAAGGGCTATTTGCTCATCGGTGGTAATACAGAGGTGCCAATATCACTCTATTTTACACGAGGAAACTTATGTAAGTGTAATTTGATGTTATGTTATAAATATCCATACATTTATGTACTTCATTATGGACGATAAACTACCTTAGACTGCTTTTCATTGTACACATGTATTATGTAATTGTTCCCACTGAATATAATCAAGTGAAAGTGCTAGTTTTTTTTTTTTTTTTTTTTTTTTTTTTTTTTTTTTTTTTGTGTGTGTGTGTACCCTCTTTATGTAATGCAAGGTGTTTTTATTTTACATGTGTATACAAAATGTTATTTTACTTATATGTGTACATATCTGTGATACCTTCAGCTAACATGATATATCTATAATGAATTTTCAGGATTTTATTGTTTAGGCCCTTTTGGCTTAGTCTTGCTCACAGGATTCAAAAATTTTGAAATTTTTTTTTATTTAAATATATTGGACAACTCTTCCTTGCATTCGACTTTTGTAAAGCCACTCTTGTAAAGGCTCCATATTTCCAGAGATGGTAACATATAGAGAAATCCCGGTGTATTAGTGTTCCTGATGGTATGGGCAGCTATGGATGTTTAATAAGTTAAGCCAGGTAAATATAGTTCAAAATCCCTTGGGATGAAAGTTGTACTTTGGCTATAGCAATAGTAACTTAGGCCCTATTTTACATTTAACTTTCGTGTGTTATACCCGAGCTTGAGCATTGCATTCCGGAGTGCATAGTTGTTGTGGTGAGTTAGTAGGGAGAAGTTGTCAACTTTTCGGGTCGTTGTTTGATCTGCTCTAGTGGATATTCTTAATTCTACTGATCAACCGGGGTACAGCATTAATTTGTCATTTCACCTTTCCATTCATTTTGGATTTACTTTTAATTTACTTTTGGTTAGGACTTTCTTCCACTTACCTTCTGGGGTCACCTAGTTAAAAAAATAAAATTCTTGTTTTTTAACCAAAACGAATAATGTTTATTTTTTTTTCAATGTGGGGGAGCTTCTTGTTACAGCCCGTATGCCAACTGCCTTTCGTTAAAATTAAATTATTCCAAATTAAAATTCCCTCTTCATTTTTTAATTAAAACACATGCTCCCGCATTATTTTTTTTTCCTTTTATTTTTCTGCCCTCTGCTCACAACCCTGTGTGTGATAAAACATTCCCCAATATTCCCATACTTAAAAGTAAAGGAGTACAATCCCTGTCCCATTAAATAAATAGATAAAGATAAAAATAAATGCATGCTGGTTGTAAACAGTGTTATGAAAAGCAACAGGTTTCCACTTAAGTAGACCACACGTACGCTCTTTGCAAACTAAGCTTGTTAAAAAATATAATAGTGTAGTTTTATAGCCTGAGAATAGGGTGGAAATGTCATTTTCAAGAATGAGAACAACAGGCTTTAAAATGTCCCCTGTCCATAAGCCTCTCTCTAAAAATGAGACCTCCATGAAAGAAAGATTTTATTGCTGTCATAAAAACGAGAAGCTGAAATGTAGCTGTTCTTTTTTCGTGGGAATTGCGGGCGCGAATTTGGCACGCACCTGGACCTTTCAGAAGGGATGTATATGCATCACGTGGGTTTGATGTTTTTAGCTAGCCTTATTTGGTAATGCAGGGGTGGATAGCTGTATGGGCCAATCAGAATCCACCGTGTGGTCGCACTAGGAAGGGATAATGTCCCTGGTGTTATTAAGGAAACCCTGTAGAAAAGGACTGATCGTAGGTGCTGGAATATAACTTAGTAGTTTAGAAAAAGATTTTTCGGTAAGAGGTGGTGAGCGTATTTGCTGGAAGTTTTCCACCCCCTCAAAAAGAGGGGAGGGGGAAGGTGAAAATGATGAGAGTGGAGTTCTCGAAAAACACAGGGCAGTACAGAAAAAAATTGAGAAGCAAGAGGTGCTTATAAAAAACTTCGGTCCCATGAAGGAAGACTTTTTCAAAATCTGCCGTGTAACAAGTCCATGGGGGGGGGGGGGTCTTAGAAAATTGTGGACTTTCCTTCACTCAGTATTAACAGACCTTGGGTCACCAATGAGTGACATTCATCGACGTTTGAAAAAAGGACATTCTGGGAAATCACTATGCCCCGTCATTTGCAGTTAGATGAGAATTTTTGACATGGAAAGAAGGAATGGGAGTAAATGAAAATATCTGAATACAGTCCTGTGCCCGGCTTTCCTGTTAGCTTTCTGAGGAACCCTTGGAAACTGTAAAGATCTGTGAATTCCCTCTATTGGTGTTTAGTAAGAATGCCTTACAAGGATTGATCAGTCAATAATCTGATTGCCCAAACTGAACTGGGGCGCGATACCGGCAAATTAGACATTGCTTACAGTTAGAATTTTCCAATGAAGTCTGGAAGCCATGCCTGTAAGAATTGTCTGCTACGTAAGGATGATTTTCGTGCAAAACCAGTCCCGAGTTTATCTCATTTGACAATTATAAATGGTATATCATTTTGGCTTGAGGTAAGAGAATTCCAGTATTCTGAGTTGTAAAGTAATTATTTATGACCTATATATATATATATGTATATTTATATCAAAAACTGTTAGTTACATAAATGTGTTGAGGATCATTGGTTGCCCTGTAAAGTAACTATTTGTTGCTTTAATCTATAGAAAGGAAATGTTAGTAATTCAATATATATGGGTGATTCTCAAAATAGGGGACAATTTATGTCTTTCGGCATACAAAAAAAATTGACAGGTTTTCTGTCATGTTTTTATATTTAGATATGTTTGTCTTAATATTATTCATTATTTGCACTCAAGAATTACTCACTTTTTAGTTAAAAACACCTTAAAATAACAGAATAAATGTTCAAAATGTCATTAGCATGGATGTCCACAGCAGCTGTGCCTTCTATATACTAGCTTTTTCAAGAGTTAATATCATGTTTATAAAATAAAACAAATGTTATTCTTTCTTTAAATTAATCAAGAAGAGGATTGATCCAATAAATTTCTTTTTAAAAATAAAATTATAATATATAAATAAAGAATTAAAGTTTGTCCTCCATATTCTATTTTCAAAACAAGGTCATACTATAACACCTGGTTATCAATCAAAATTTCATTTTCACATATGACAATAGTTTGAAAATATAAAGTTTCTCCATGGCAACAAGTAGCCATTTTATCCCAGCCTGAAAATAGAAGCATGTATTGTATTTTAAGAAAAGAAGTTGGATATTAGGGGCGTACATCAATTGTATGTCATTAGAATGGATAATAATTTTCATGTTTATTTTATAATTAAAATTTTTATTTTACTTATTTGCATAGGACTTTTGTGTTTTAAAAAGCCCCGGAAAGGACTATTGCATTGTGATTATATTATGGCTCATAATCTTATTTAAATTAAAATTTGTCATTAGAATGGACAAATATCAGTGTCATTAGCATGGTTTTTCTGTCCATGCTAAAGACTCCTATGTGCATAAATGTAACCATTGCTTGTATTGTATCTTTTATAAAGTTTAATTTTACATATAAATTTAGGTATTACATTTATTATCCCTAAAATATGCATTAAATCTGTCAGAAAATCACTAAGACAGCTTCTTACATTGTTAGTGTCAGAATGTTGCTCATGTAAACAAAGTTTGCTCTTTGGTAATGTTTTTATTCTCCTTTATATGTATATATGTAAAAATGGAAACCATTTGCTGAAAAGGAAGGTTAATAAATATAGAAAAAAATATTTAAACAGGAAGAAAATAAAAATTTCTTAATATATTTATTCCATGCAATTTGTTTTGTCATTAGCATGGCACAAAAATACTAATTATTTTTTTTTAAGTTAATTTTTAAATATTTAGCTCTGCTGACTACATGTAAAGTATACCTAATACTATATTAACAACACCTATTTTTTTCAGAAATTTTGCTAACAGTAATTTTTTTAAGATTTCACTTTTGAAATTGTCCCCTATTTTGAGAATCACCCATATATAGTATGTGTTATAGAATAAACAGGATTTTTTGTCAAACTAAATACATTCTTCCTGTTACTTTATCTTCTTTTTCTTTTTAATTATACAATGATGAAAGTTAAGTAGCTTTTGATGCAAGATCAACACTCTGTACTAATTTTAAAATTTAACTGAGCATGAATGACTTTAATTAATTAAGCATAATTCTTAATTTTCCTTTTACCCTGTTCTTGGGTAATAATTAACTAAATTTTAATCTCATAAATATTAAAAGAGCGATTCTAAAGTACATACTGGCTTGAGTAATTATGAAAAATTCCTTGAGTTTTTAAAAATGAGATAATTTTGACCCCTTTTTCTAATTTACTACAATATATTAGATTAAGAATTATCTCTGCATATATTAATTTACATATCGCTATTGAGATTGGATAAAGCTATTTAATTGAATATTAGAAATGCTCAAAGTAAGACCTTTTAATGATTTTAAATGAAATGAAATAGTTTGATGATCTATTCTAGGAATTGAAAGATTATATATATATAAAAGGGAAAGTTAAATGTGTTTCCACTATACTTTTATGGTCAAACGCCATTATTGTGTTATGGGATGTTTGCTCTTATATTATTAAATTCTTAATTTATGTTGAAAATTTATCTTTCCTTGCTCTCTGAACAATCGAGAGATTTCAGGTTTCCTGTTCTCTTTCAGAATTTTGGTTAATATCTAAAACTCTCTCTAAAGCATTAGAATGTACCTTACATCCTGTAAAACAATACTAGTAATGTTGGGATCATTGTTGAGGATTCATAGATGGTCTGAGATCTGAACAGATTGAGAATTTTGTTGTACTTCTTATTAGTTGCCTTTAATATTTGATAATTATGCAAGAATGAGGGTATTATATTTAATTTGTAAATCATCTTGATTTGTCTTGTAACTCTAATTTATTTCTTTGGTTCCTTAACTTACTCTAAGTGGTATTATGAAATTTCCTTTAAATTTGATTATTTTGCAACAACAAAATTTATATAGGTGGTAATCTAGTTCAGATCTCAATCTGTTTAATGATTAAGAAGGTAAAATAATCAAGCCAATAAATCAGCAGTATATGAAAGTGGTTGTCTACATTGTGATATATGATTATTTTTGAGTAAGATTTTGAATTGATTTAATTATTATCTGTAACAGAGATCCCAACAATATGTTCTCCTAAGAAAATTCCCCCAAATTTTTCCTAATTTCAAACTTCGCTTTCTATAGACATTTTTTCTATATAAAAATTCTTATTTCTTATGCAGTTGTTCTTATTATTGTATTTGGAATATTTGAATGAAGTTTGTTTGAAAAACTATTTTATTTGCATGCATTATTTTTATTTTGAAACTACAACACTGATTTACTAAAAAAAAAAAAAAAATATTAGAAAATGAATAAATAACTGTTCTCCAATTTCATATTTAAATTCAAATCACAACCTTGTAGGACATATGAAACTTATTTTAGAAATTATGGTGTTAAAAGAAAATAAATTAAATTAAAAAATATATTCAAAAGTTTTCATAAAATTTGAAATAAAGCTACATAATATTTACCACACAGGGTTGGCAAGTTTCTGCCGGGGTGGTTAAAACCAGAGGTAGAAACCGGTTAAAACCGGCATGGCAGAAACTGGTTTCTGCCAGTAAGTGGCAAAAACTGGCAGAAAATAAGAAACAGTACTAAATAAGAACTTTACTCAGCAATGATTCATAATTCACACTTACATTTGATATGTAAACCATTGAGCTAAAAATGAAAACATAAGATTATGAATGTTATTCAAAGTATCAAAACGTTTAAAAATGATCATATAAATGCATACCTTGCTTATTTAAAACACTAATTTTCATTCACTTGAAAAACAGAAACTTTCACAACAATAACCTGATACTGTACAAGTTTAATTATTAATATTATTGTTTACAGTTGAATTTCTGTTAATTTAAAAATAAATTTACAAAAAATTCTGATTTAATAACAAATTACTTTTCAGATTATTTTTAAATAAATAACATAATGCAATTTCTTGTGAAAATATATAAGTAAATAATTGAAGCACAAAAAATAACATAGACAAAGAGAATTTAATGAAATATCTTGTACAATTATTTTACAATATTGAAGAAACAAATTACCACTCAAATATACTATTAGTATTTTTTCCATGAAGCATTCCATAACATAGGACTAATTTTGCTAATCTTTCTGCCCCCAGATTATTTCTTAATTTGTTGAGTATAAAATATTGAGTTGTATAAAATAATTCTTTAAACATAAATTACATATGCATATGTAACAAATATATATATATATATATATCTGTTACATTACTCAATTTTTCAAAAATCATTTTTTTTTTTTAATTAAAACTATCCACAATATTTTATTTGTGTGCATATATTTATTCTGAATTATTTAAGTACTAATTATTTAAGGATGAACTACTTAATAAATTTAATATTACTAAAAAAAAAATCAGAGATTATATCACAGAATGTCTTTATGCCAGTTGTTGCCAGTTTCTGCCGGTTAATACCAGTTATAACCACTTTCTGCCACTGGCACGGCAGAAACCACTTTCTGCCGGCAAAAACCCAACCCTGTTACCACATCTGATTTGATAAAAACAAAAATTAAAATGACACAATAGAAAAGAAAATTGGAATATCTTACTCGAACACTGTCAATATGAGGCTTAATATAACCATCTTTTGATAGATCTAATACATGAACAGATCTAATCAAAGAAGATTTATCACTGAAAGCTATATTTCTTAATCGTTCAAGTACTTTACTATTTGAATCATTCCATTGTGATTTTTCAGTTTCTTTATAACTTTTGATTGCCTGCAAAATTATTTTACAAAATCAAATAATAATTTTATAAATTAATCTACATGTCAATTATAATAATTAAATAGGATGAAATAGAAAAATGTGACAGCTTTACAATGCACTGACAAAACATCATAAGCAAATAACATGTATAACAAAATACAGTAGAATCCCACAAATCCACAACCCTAAAATCGGACATAATTTACAGATGTAAACAATAAAGCATTCAGTTCAGATGTAGAAACAAAATTTGACTTTTTATTTTTATTTCAATTTCATTTTAAAAAATCAAATAATAATTTTATAAATTAATCAACATGTCAATTATAATAATTAAATAGGATGAAATAGAAAAATGTGACAGCTTTACAATACATTGACAAAACATCATAAGCATGGACTAAGGTGGCATTGCAACTTTGTGACCTTTTGTCAAAGTGTGGTTAGCACAATGCCAAGTTTAAACAAGGGTTTTGTTTTAGCTACGCTGTAAAATGTAAATATAAAACATTTCTAAATTCATCCTTTCATATTTTAAAGATGTAAAGCCTCATTCACATAATGCATAACATTGGTTATATATCATTTAAATTTCATGCCTTAAAAAATTTTCTTGGAATTATTTCTCTAAGAGCTATTCCTTTTGTCTTTTCTGATTGTAATATTTGGGGGTAGATGAAAAAACAAAGACCTACACGGATACTACAGGGATTATTTCACGTTCTTGGAGCATGTGGAGCAAACTTAATCGACAATAGGTAGACTGCATTGATATTGACATACTTAGAGCCTTTTTTCTTACAGCACTAGTGAGAAAATTTTCCAAGAACTTAACTCCATGCATAATGCTTTGCATTAGTATTGGTGGCGTAACTAAAGGAGGGGGGCCCAGGGTCCCCCCCCCCCCCACTGAAACTTGAATGAAGAACTGGCTTACTGAATCATTGATCCATCAGTAAAAATAACTAAAATGGAATCGCAAAGAATCTATTAATTATTCTATTTTAGAATTTCCTGGATAGTCTAATTTGTACAAATTTTGAAAAAAGGCATAGAAAATGTCAAGTTATCATACAAAAAGACATTAAAAATTTTATTAATACAAAAGAAAGAGAATAAACATTAATTTTAATGTTATTTTGATTCATAATTATTCAATATAAAAAAAAATGAAATGTAGTTTATCTCAACTTTTTGCAAAGAATGAAATGATAGTTCTCAAATTCGATAGCTTTCTGTTTTTGTTTTCTACTAACTTTTACAACTAAAATTTATAAACATTTTTTCAGCAAGTGTGCTTTCATATCTTTGCTTTTTGTACTAATCCTCATTGTGACTTAAATTTTGATGAGTTTCAAAATTTTTGCGACAGGTAACATGCAACAAAATAATCATCATTATTTACAACAACGTAATATATCAATTTTGAATCTTTGTTAATCTGTTATTGCAGTGCTTCTTCGTGACCTTTATTAGAACAGTTTAACTTTTTCAAATCTTCTAAGATGTTATCCTGCAAAACAGAACTATTATCGTCTTTAGAAGGAATTAGATTTTCATCATTCAATAAAATTGTCCTACATAATTTCTTAACAGTGGTGTTTTTTACTAATTTTATGCAAAATGCCCATAATAAATTGCATCTAAAACTGAGAGATTTTTACCATCCCAATTAATCCGCAACCCGTATAACCCAATCCTGCATAATAGAGAATCTATTGTATCTAAATTATTAAAGTTACTCAAAATATTTCTATTAAACATATACAGTCAATCCAATAAAGATGTGATCACAAGAGAAAAAAGTTTAAAGAAGTTTAATTAATTATGTTACTCAGATACACTACCTCAAACCAATTTTCGTAAGGGGGCAGCCTGAAAAACACCATCATAAGGTAGACTAAATCAATTACAACTCAAAAATAATGCATTTTGTCAGACGTTCCCTCTTAGCCCACACAACTTTGAAGAAAGTCCATAGTAGTTATAGCTGCCATCACCGATATTGTTAGGTGATATCGGTCACCCACTGTGAGGATTGTGTAAATGAACACCAACGCTGTCAATTAACAAAATTAATAGTTTATTCTATGTACACAATATAATACACTATTTACATATATAACTCGGATAATAAGATCTACTGTTCATTTTGTTGAGGTCCTGAAACTCTGTTTTCAAAGGTTTACTGTGTTTCGCTAAAAATTCCCTTTCAAACAGATTTTTAGTAAATCTAATATTAGGGTAATTCATAATAAGACCATATAAGGCAGGGTTCTGTTATAGATAATTGTTATTTTAACAGGATTAACTTTTCATATAACATAAATAAGTATATTTATATAAATACAGAAAGCTTGTGAAACTGGAACCTGCCTATAACGGAATTCTGTCTTAAATGGAAATGTTTCATAGTGCTATAGAAAATAATGCTATACAAATACACCTGATAAAACATAAACCTGTGTAAAATGGAATTTTACACAATAGTTATGATTTCATCTTGACAGATTTTACTATATATATACATACACACTGAAAGGAAAATTCTGGATCCCCCCCCCCCCCTCAACCGAAATAAAATCCTCGTTTTGCCACTGGTTAGTTTCAAAGTAAATTAATCGATCAAATAATGATTAAACATTAGTTTAATTAAAATTTTTGTACACTTGATAATGGAGCAAAAGATAGATATGGGAGAGTGGAGTACAGTGGACCACCCTCTTATATTTTATTCATCTTTTTTTCTTTTAGGCCAGGTCAAGCATAGCCCGACTTGGAAAACATTTTGCCTGACCTAGCACATGACTATACATTCTAATCAGAATACTAAATTCCTTTTTTATCCCACTTTTTTGCTCACCTAGAAAGAAGCTAGCCATTCTAAAATTTTATCCCTTAGTATTTCCATTAAAATATATATATATGTAATGCAACATCCTTTATGCCAGACCTTCCCCTCTACCCCTAAATTTACTTTTTAAACTGGAAACAAAAATTTCATTTCTTTCTCTCTCTTTAACAAACTTGTCCGAGATTGTTGCATTGGACATTTCTTGCTTTGTAGAAATTATCCCATACAGCTCCAAGAAGATATCTGGATTAGCTAACATTCTTAAAGCAAGCTTTCTTTGTACAATCGTCACTATACAAAATTTATTGTTAGAGTACGGGGCTGAAATCAAAGGCATTTGAAATTACAGTGATTTAGCCTACAATATGGTTTCCTTAATTTGAATTTGTTGTGCATGAATATGACAGATAGTTGCTTGTTTCATGGATACTTGGTATGATTACAATATACAGCATTAGGATTTTTTTTCTCTCTCTCTCTTTTGTTTGTTTTGGGAAGAAGGTTCTACTAAAAACCCAATATGCTCCCCATTCATTACATATTAACAAATAACAAAAATATGTGAAACCAATGGCACAAACAAAAAGTTATATGAGTTTTTCAGCATAAAGACATGTAATTACAATGAGAAATCATCATTAACAAATAGAATATCAAATTTGGTATTTATTAAATAATATAAATTATAATTATTACCATGTTATAGTACTTCAGCATGCATTTTGCTTTAAATTAATTTTATTTAACTTTTCATCTTAAAATAAAAAAATCTTCAAGGCATTAAATATCAATAAATAATAAATTAAGGGATACAAGAAAAATGCAATGATATGATTTAATTAACAATACTTCGATTTTTTAATAATATATTAATATTTCTATTACATAAAATACTATTTCTTACTTTTCTTCAAAGGGATTTACGTGCAGGTATTGATATAATATGATACAAGTAGGTTAAAAAAATTCACACTTTTGTCTACACTTTAAATAAACTTTCTACTAACATACTAATAACATTAACAGCATAACAAATTAAATCCATCATAAACACAGATTCCAAGGAGTTGGGAATACAGAGACATAGAAATTCTCTGGAAATCACTCTAGAATTTTTCAGATGGGTCAGCCCCCTATGTGAAAGTATAAAATAGATAATGGAAGGTTTGTCCCTTCAGCCTTTATCTCTTTAATAGTCACCTATTCCACAGAATTTTTTTTTAAATTGGCGTTTCTGAAATAAACCAATCATTATTTTAAATTTAAATGTTACAACATGCCAGATTTACTTTCTATTTTACAAATACAAATTTATTACTTACTGACACATTCACAAAGTCATTTTTATTCTTAAATTAAAAAATGTTACAGGTGCTTTTATTAAGGAACAGAGAAACTGAATGATGTTTTGTGCTATTTCATAAAAGTAAATCAGCTTTCAAAGTGGTCTCAAAGTTGCCATTATAAGCCAATTTTCGTAAGGGGGCAGCCTGAAAAACACCATCATAAGGTAGACTAAATCAATTACAACTCAAAAATAATGAATTTTGTCGGACGTTCACTCTTAGCCCACACAACTTTGAAGAAAGTCCATAATAGTTATAGCTGCCACCACCGATATTGTTAGGTGATATCGGTCACCCACTGTGAGGATCGTGTAAATGAACACCAATGCGGTCAATTAACAAAATTAACAGTTTATTCTATGTACACAATATAATACACTATTTACATATCTAACTCGGATATAGGTGATCCGGTTCCACATTAAATTAAATACAGTAAAAAGTTGGCTGTGTACTGTTCAAATTACACCCTCTCCCTCTCACTCTATATACATTAGATTAACTTTACCGAAGATCAATTTTGAATCTTCCGACACATGAGTTCTCAGCCTACGCTGTTCGACCCGTTCACTATACACAGGGACCTCTGTCCACCTCTGCTCTCATGGTATGAACTCCAAGTACGAATTGAATCTATCTCAGCCAAGCACTGCCCTTCTTCATTCCTGCAATTCCCCAATGTAAACCCTCCTATTCGTGGGAATCCTTTATTTTCACTTCTTCAATAGACATCCCAGAAGGTCAAACACTCCCCTCGACAATCTCCTTTTCTTTTCCCTCACCACCTGTTCATTCAGGCTTTAGACTAAGAAAGAATCTCACTTTGAAATTTCAGTACACAGCCCATATAATACATAAGATATGAAGATAACATATAACATAAATTCCAGTTCTATAGCAGATGTTTTCTCAGAACATGACACCCCCCACCTTAGCAGAAAATATGCCTTTTAGGGGCTAATTTTCCCCAAACATATAGTAATATCACAGAAGAGTTCAATAGTCTCTTTGCAGGTTTCTTCATTATGCTTATTACATAGGTATTTCCAGGTGTTAGAACATTATCGACTGACATCTCTACTGAACCTTGTACTAATATTACTATTACATAAACACTATACATGCTAATACACTATTATAAACACAAAATTTAAATATAATTACACATACACAAAAAAAAATTAAACACGTGATGATATCCCTTTAAGGTTGTCCACTATTTGGTCATTGATGCTGATGGGCTAGCAACTGACTGTTCTTCTCAGCTCTTTCTATGTAGCCTAGAAATTGCATCAGCATTCAAATGTTGCGCTTCTGGACGATGAGAAATACTCAGGTTCCAGCGTTGCAAGGCAAGAGCCCATCTAGTGAGTTTGGGGCACCTTGGGGTTGTTTCAGTGAGAAATTTTAGTGGATTATGATCCATTATGATCTCAATTTGAGATCCATAGGTACACTTTTCAAACTTTCGCAACCCAAAGAGAACACTGCAAGCCTCTTTCTCTATACTCGGCCAAGCACGCTGAGCCCCTGACAATTTCTGACTGGCAAAAGCTATCGGTTTAAACTGACCTTTTTCATCTTTTTGAGTAAGACAACATCTTACTGCCAGGCCGGAAGCATCGGCGTGAAGCTGATATTCCCGGCCTACGGTAGGTGTAGCCAAACTCGTCACTTTACATAACTCATCTTTAAGGGTATTAAATGCTTCTTCTGCCCTTTCATCCCATGGTACAGTATTTTAAACCTTCCCTTTAGTTAATTCGGTTAAAGATATATAGCAATTTCTGCATAATTTGGAATATAAGATCGGTAGAATCCCATTAATCCCAAAACAGATCTAACTTCCTTTTTAGTTTTTGGTCTTTTTAAATCCCTTATTGCTCCTATTTTCTCCTCATCAGGTGCATGCGTTCCACCCCCAATGACATGACCTAAAAGCATAGTCAATTTCTCTCCAAATTTACATTTATCCAGCCTAATTGTAAAATTTCTATTTTTAAGTTCTGCAATGACAGCCCTAACATGCTCACAATGCTCTTCCCAGGTGTCGGAGAAAATGATGACATCATCAATATATGCTTCCGCATACCTCCGATGACCTTGAAGAACCTGATTCATATCTTTCTGAAACATAGAAGCCGCCCCTGATAAACCAAAAGGCATAGTACGCCACTGATAAGTTCCATTATGCATTGTAAAAGCTGTCAAATGTTTGCACTCCTCAGCCATTTTAATCTGCCAATAACCAATCATTAAATCAATCGAAGATAAATATTTAGCTGCCACCGCAGTATACATGATTTCTTGTGAATCTTTCATCAGAAATGTTGGAACCTGCATTACTGAATTTAAAGCTCTGTGATCTATACAAAGTCTAACAGTTGTGTCTTTTTTCACCACGCAAACATTGGATGACTAATTTCAGCATTTGACACTTCGATTAGATTTAATTCTAATAACTCCTGAATCTGCCTATCCACTTCTTTATAAGCTACTGGTACACTATATAACTTTAGCTTTTTCCTTGCAATACACGGTTTCAGATCAATAAGGTGTTCCCCTACTTCCACTGGTCGTACAGGACCCAGAAATACCTCTTTATTCTCCCTCAAAATGGACTTTATCTTCGACTTGACTATTAGATAACCCTTTTATTTCGAACCTCTCTATACCTCGTTCTACCTCTTGTTCCCGGTTCAAAATAGGAATTTCCCCAACTTCTCCAAATTCCTCATCCCCTTTGAAAACAATATTAACTATATTACATTTAGCAATAAATTCTTTTATTTTATTTTGGCACACATGCTTCCTACTCCCGTTGGCTAACTCAAACGAATGCTGGTTTCATTTTTCAACGATAGTTGCCAGCCCTTGCCACTTTGAATATAACTTATTAGTTGAATTTGGGATTAAGGGTGTATTTCGATTCAAACTGCTTGTTTTCTGATTTATTTTTGAAATCACTTTTGCTCTCAAACACATGAAACTCGCAGATTCTCTTATTTAGAAAGTGCACAAGGTGCTGTAAATATCAATTCTTTGATAAGTGTACAAAATATTGCAAAAAAAGCAATCAAAAACGGCAATTTGAACCAATTTTTCCGAAGTGGGAGATAAGGGAACGAAAAAAGGGTCTTCCAGAGAAGTTAATTGCTTATAAATCAAATTCTAATGAATTGAGCGTAAAAAGACTTTACTCGGCACCTCATACGTCCCTTCAAGAATCCCCTCAGCAAGTTTCATGATTCTACTTTTAAAAATGTGTCTGAAATTGTATCGGAACATTTCGAGCTGCTGAAGGTGGAAAAGCGTTTTTTCGAATACACCCTTAACAGTATTACTTTATCGCCTCCTACTTCAAACGTTTTTTCTTTTGACCTTAAGTTATAATGATAGGCCATTCTGTTTTGTTGCACCTCGGATAATTCTGCTTCATTTGCGGCTCTTTCTAAGTGTTGGCATTTTTCAATTAAAGAGTTAAGTTTAATTTTTAAGTTGAATTAAAATCCCAATAAGTTTTTCCCCCTCTCTTTCACTCATCCTCATAATCTTTAACAAGTTATTTGAAAGTTCATTTGTTATATTTAAAGTTTATTAATGTTTGATGAAAGGATTTAAAAGTTATGACATGGATGGTTAGTAATTGAAATAAAAAGAATATTGCCCAGTTAAACTGATGGCATTGAGCTCACAGGCTACGCATACTAATTGTACATTACAGCCTTGTATTTTCGTTAATTCCGTTTGAAAAAAAATTAAGAAGGGGAAACAGCTCTCCCCTTTCTCCTTTTTTATACTTAATCATTGAACCTCCTAAATTATCAAGGACATGCTTTATCATATAAAAAATCTATATCCAAAATTTAGAGCAAATCGGATAATTCTTAATAAAAACCCATTTAGCATTTATATAATTTAAGAGGAGTTATTCCCCTCTTTTATACTTAACCATTAAACTTCCAAAACTATTCAGAGATTTGAACGAAATCTGACAACTCTGCTTGAAAAATCCATTTATACAAGTTAAGGGGAGGGGCTTTAGAACTCCCGTTCCCCCTGTTTATACTTATTCAATGAACACCTAATAACAGCCACGGACTCGCCTCATCAGAATGATCCTATATCTAAATTTTGAAGGAAAACTTAATTCTGTATGAAAATCTCATTTATATCAATTAAGGGGAGGGGCATGAGCCCCCCGTTTCCCCTGCTTATACTTATTCAATGAACACCTAATAAAAGTCACAGAATCGCCTCATCAGAATGATCCTATATCTAAATTTTGAACGAAAACTGTTAATTCTGCATGAAAATCCTGTTTATATCAATTAAGGGGAGGGACATGAGCCCCCCATTCCCCCTGTTTATACTTATTCAATGAACACCTAATAATAGTCACGGAATCGCCTCATCAGAATGATCCTATATCTAAACTTTGAACGAAAACTGTTAATTCTGCATGAAAATCCCGTTTCTATCAATTAAGGGGAGGGGCATGAGCCCCCGTTCCTCCTGTTTATACTTATTCAATGAACACCTAATAACAGTCACGAAATCGCCTCATCAGAATGATCCTATATTTAAATTTTGAATGAAAACTGTTAATTCTGCATGAAAATCCTGTTTCTATCAATTAAGGGGAGGGGCATGAGCCCCCCGTTCCCCCTCTTATACATATCGAATGAACTCCAAAAACTAATCAGGGAAGTGCCTTATCAGGATATACCTATATACAAAATTTCAAGTGGATCCGATATTTTTATCATGAGTTATCGCGTTACGGACGTACGAACGTACATACAGAACGGACGGGCACATAAGCTCTCAGGCTATGATAGCCTGTAAGCTAAAAATGTAAACAAACTTTTACTTTCAATATTTTTCAAAGTTTAAATGTTAATTATTCATACATATATATTACCTTTCTTAAATATAAAGGACTTTTTATTATATAATTAATGCAGAAATATTTACTAGATAGTTTAGTTGTGAATGAAGTAACTTCACACTTCTAGCTTGCAAACTTAATGCCATGTCAACTGTTTTGAGTTATGGTGGGTTGGTTGGTAGCCAAATACCAGAGTTAATGTTTTCTTGTTAAATTTATTTATTAAACTGTTGTTTTATTTATTTGTGACCATAACCTTTTCTTAAACTATGCTAATGTTTTGTATTAACTGTGACTTTAATGTTTTTTGCCTGTATAAATAGTGATGCAGCAGATTTAGTAGGTGTGTACTTGCTTGGCCAGCAGTATCTCCACATTTTATGTTTTGGAGTACTTAAATGTTTAATCCATTTAGGCTAAGTAAATTGAAGAATCTACAGCTCTTTAGTTATGTTTTTAATTGATTATGTTTTTATTATGAGTTCAAATAAATGAGTTTAGTTTATTACACTAGTTGTTCTTGGAATTCTAGAAAACATCTACATCTATTTAACTTAACTACAGCTGGCAAAATGAGACATTCACTTATCCTCCCCCAACACTGGTAGCAGAGCGTGGTTATTACCATGTCTCTGTTTGCCAGCTGTTTGGATATTTTTCAAGGACTGTTCCATTTTGTTCTGAATGTGTATGAAGTTGAAGATGGCTGCATATAATGAAAACACTTTTTCTTTTGGCAAGTTAAACCATGAAAATTATAAAGAATGGAAGTACAGTATTGACCTCTACCTAATAAGTCAGGACTTGCAGAATTATACATCTGATAAGAGTGTTGATGAAGAAAAGCCACCTGAAACATCAGCTGATACAGTAAAGGAGAAACTGAAGGAGGGAAAGGCTCTAGCTATTATATGCTTAAGTATTAGAGAAGATTTGAAGAGTACAGTTTATGAAGCCAAAACACCTTCGGAAGCATGGAAATTGTTGAAGGCTGTGTTTGAACCAGTTTCAAGAGCAAGAGTTGTCAGATTAAGAAGAAATTTTATCAACATAAAATATGACCCAAATGAATCCATGCATAATTATTTGAATAGAATAACTCAAGCTGCCAAAGAACTTGAACAAGCAGGAAAGAAAGTTGAAGATGACAAAGTAGCTTTCCAGATATTAGAGAATCTGCCTGACACTTTTGAAAGTTTAGTATCACAGTTATACAGATTATACGATGCCGAGTTTACTGTGAAAGGAATTCGAAGTCACTTGTTAGCAGAATATGATCGTCAGAAAAATAGAAGTTTACAAATTAGTGAAACCCTTCCTGCAAACCAAGCTTTAGTCTCAACTGAAGACTCCCGGCACAAGGAATATTCTAATAAAGATGACAGAAGACGGCGTTGTTACAGATGCGGTTTGAAAGGTCACCTAATTAGGGACTGTCATGTCAAGCCAAAAAGTAGAAAACAACACCATCAACCGTCGAGAGGAAGACAAGCCCACTTTGCAGCAGCTATGATGAGTGAGCATACAAGTCTCGAGTTTGTTTTGGACTCTGCCGCCACCGACCACTTCACCAATAAGAAAGATGTGCTCCTGAATTTCAGAAGCCTTAAAGCAAAAGCTGCCATTGCTACTGGGAGTACAGATATTCTGGGAATCGGGGACACACAGTTGGTGTTTAATACAGGTACTGTGGGTAAAACTTTATTTTTAAAGGATGTTTTCTATGCCCCAAAGATGACAAGAAACTTGATATCAGTGAGGTGCTTAGCTAGAAATGACTTTAAAATAACTTTTGATTCTAATAATGCTTATATTAGTAAAAATAGTAATGATGTATTTTTATGTGCTCTATTATGTAACAAATTTTGTACTCTTTCAGCTAATTGTAAAAGAATTAGTGTTCCAGAGGCTCAAAATACAAAATCATCTAAAATGATGATGTGGCATGCACGTTATGCTCATTTAAATTGTAAAAATTTATTAAGTTTTTCAAAATCTAAAAATGTTTATGGTCTAGAAAAACTAGAGGGTATAATTGAATCTTGTGAGGCCTGCCATTTTTCTAAAAGCAAAAGGGAAAGTTTTAGTGAATTAGAAAATGTTCAAACATCTGGTATATTGGAATTGTTACACATGGACATTTGGGGGCCGTCACCTGAACCTAGTATGGGGGGAGCAAGATTTTTTCTTAGTATAATAGATGATTATTCTAGATTTGCTTTTGTATATATTTTAAAACATAAAGATCAGGCTTTTGAATTTTTTAAGAACTTTAAGCAAATGGTTGAAAGGCACAGGTAAAAAGATTAAGAGGATTAGGATGAATAATGGTCAGGAGTTTTGTGCTGGGTATTTTAAAAATTATCTATTACGTGAGGGAATTAAGCATGAAAAGTCAAATGTGTACAGCCCTGAAATGTGTGGAATCGCAGAGAGATACAACTGGACTCTAATGGAGGGTGTTAGATCTTTAATAGTTCAGGCAAACTTACCAAAAAGTCTCTGGGCTGAGTTAGTTTATACTGTCAATTTCTTAAGAAACAGATTTCCTCATAAAAAGTTAAAAGGTAGAGCTCCTTTAAATGTTTGGCGTGGAGAAGGTTTTTCAGTTCGTCACCTTAAAGTAATTGGTAGTGATGCATATGTCCATATTCCCAACAGATATTGGTCAAAACTTAACAAAAGATCAAAGAAGGGAATACTTATTGGCTATGCCATTAATACAGTAGGGTACAGGATCTGGTATCCTGGTACAAAAACAGTTGTAGAAACTAAGCACGTCAAAATAATTGAAAAAGACTGTAGTTTTAAAAAGGTAGAAGAAAGGGGGCAAAATTTTAACGATGAATATGTAAATTTTAGATTGGTTAATGAAAATTCAGAATTAAATTAATATGAAAGTAAACCAATTGAGAAATCTATCCCTTTGCCTAAAGACTGGAAAAGACTAGAAACTGTTAGAAAGTCAGGAAAAACTGCTGGGAAAGTAGATGTATATTATTACCCTGAAAAAGATATTAGATTAAGAAGTAAAAAAGACATAGAAAAATATTGTCAGGAAAAGGGAATAAATTATAACCCATATGATTTCAGTTTTACCCCTACTTCTCCTCCACAACCTAGTTTAGATTGTTTTGTTAGTTAATTACTAACTATATTCAGTAATATTTTAAATAAAATACAACTTTATTTTCAATAATTACATGCTTAGACTTTAGCATTGAGACTAGCTTGTGCACACAGCATCATGGCAAAACATTCAACTGACAGTCTACTTGCTGCTACAGTTAATCACACAGTTACAGATAAAACATGTTACTAAATCACAGTTACATAAAATATAATAAATCACAGTTTCATAGAACATTAAATCACAGTTACATAAAATATTATAAATCACAGTTATATCTTGAATATTATAAAATCACAGTTAGATAAATTACAAATAACTGATGTCAACATATGTAACACCCCTCCTTGAAGATTTTTAATTACACATAGTCATTTAAATATTGGGGTCTTTTTACGACGCGCCCAGACCTTGTTTGCTTTTGGGATATGTTTGATTTTTGGGATAACTGAGATGTATCCGTTACTGGGGGAACATTAGTAATTACATTAGAATGGGATACGGGTTCTTTAGGCATATCAAATTCTCTTTCTATTTCAAATGGAATCTGTGATGGCCTTAAATGTACCCTATTTCTCACAAGTCTCCTACCAGAACCAATTTGAATAACATATGACCTAGGTTGTTTACATTTAGAAATTATTTGAGCAGGTTCCCATATTTTCTGATTAAAATTATATGTGCTTACAGTATCACCTGGATTAAAATGTTTTAGTACCCTAGCACTCTTATCATAGTAACGTTTTTGCTTTTCTTGTTTACCTATCATTCTCCCCTCTGCATTTTTAAATATTTCTGAGTTTAACAGTTTATTGTGTATTGGAATTTTAGTTTTTAGTCTTCGACCAAACATCAGTTGAGCAGGGGATAAGTTCAAACCCGAAATAAGCGTATTCCTAAATTCCATCATTCCAACTACCCAATCTTTATTATCTTCAAAAGCCTTTCTAAATATTGCCTTAACAATACCAACAGCTTTTTCAGCCATGCCATTACTTCTAGGGTATCTTGGACTTGCAAAATTGTAATCAAAATCCCATTCCCTGGCAAAGGTCTTATATTCCAAACTATTAAATGGATTATTGTCACTGACAACCACAGAAGGAACCCCAAATTTAGAAAAACACACTTTTAACTTATTAATAATTTCTTTTGCATTCTTACTACTTAATTTTTCTACTTCAATCCATTTTGAATAATAACATATAATAACAAGGTAATTTACATTTCCATAATATCAATACCTAACTTGTCAAATGGTCTATTAGGGATTACATGTGACAGAAGAGGCTCTTTAACATTTGCTCTTTGAAATTTTTGACAGACTTCACATTTCATTACCAAAGATTCTATGTCTTGAGACATTCCAGGCCAATACATAATATCTCTTGCCCTGTTTTTACTCTTTTCTATACCAAAATGTCCCTCATGGATTAATGACAACATTTCATTTCTAAGTGAAGATGGTACAACAATTTTAGAGTCTTTAAATAATAAACCAAATTCAATATACAAGTCACTTTTAAATTTAAAATACTGTTTAATGTTATAAGGAACTTTGCGAACATGATCAGGCCAACCCTTTTCACAATACTCATAAACTAACTTTAATTCAGGATCTAACTGAATAGAATCCTTAAATTGAGCCAACCTTCGTTCACTCATGGGAAGTTGTTTTACAGTATGAATAACATTTAACATATCAGGATCATCATTTACTTTATTTTTAAGATATGCCCTAGAAAGAGTATCTGCCAGAAACATTTCAGTACCTTTTACATATTTAATATCAAATTGATACTTTAATAATTTTAACAACATTCTTTGTAACCTGGTAGAAATTTTACACATTGGTTTATTTACAATACTAGTAAGGGGCTTATGATCAGTTTGAATAGTAAATTTTTTCCCATACACAAAATTATGATACTTTTGTACCGCAAACACAATAGCAAGCATTTCCTTCTCTATTTGAGCATAATTTTGCTCTGTTTCAGTGAGACTTCTGGAGGCATAGGATACCGGGTGACCCTCTTGTAAAGACAAGCTCCCAAACCATCTTTCGAACTATCACACTGAATAATAGCTTCCTTTGAACTACTAAATACTTTCAAAACAGTTGAGGAACTCAACAAATCCTTTATTTGTTTAAAAGCTACCTCATGCTCTGCAACCCAATTAAACTCTACTTTATCTTTTATAAAATTTCTTAAGGGAGACGTTATACTAGACACATTCGGTATAAATTTAGATACATAATTGACCATGCCCAGGAATCTTCTAACACCCACCTTATCAGTTGGAGTTTCCATACCAGTAATTGCTTTAATATGCTGCGGATCAGCTTCGATTCCCTCTTTTGAAATTATTTGACCTACATATTTAACTTCAGGAACTTTGAATTGGAATTTTTCAGGATTAAATTTAACATTACAGCTTTTTGCTCTATTCAAAACTTTTGTTAATGTTATATCATGCTCATGTTCATTTTTTCCTGCAATTATGACATCATCAAAATAAATTTCTACATTTTTAATGTCATTAAATAAGTTTAAATTCCTCTTTTGAAAAACCTCAGGAGCAGATGCAATTCCGAAAGGCATGCATAAAAATTGATATCTCCCAAATGGAGTATTGAAAGTACATAAATCTGCACTTTCTTCATCTAATGGCACTTGCCAAAACCCATCCTTTAAGTCAAGAACAGAAAACACCTCTTTCCCCTCCAACCTACGAATTAATTCTTCTGCAGTAGGGATAATGTGATGCTCTCTTTTTATCGCTTTATTGAGATTTCTAGGATCCAAACAGATTCGCAAACTCCCATCAGGTTTCTCAACAATCACAAGACTATTTACCCAGTCTGTAGGTTTGTTTACTTTTCTTATCACACCCTTAGATTCCAAATTACCCAAAGTCTCTTTAAGTTTCTTATTAAGAGCTAAAGGAACCCGCCTAGGAAGATCTATTACTCGTTTAATTTCAGGCTTTAATTCAATGTGATATGGGTCACCAGGAAATCTACCCAAACCTCTGAATACCTCACTGTATGCATTTATAACATTTTGCTTACTACTAGTTTGAATTTCATCAATTTTTCTAATAAGATTTAACATTTGACATGCTTTTAACCCTAAAATAGGCTTAGATGACACATTAACTACAATAAATTTCAATAAAACATTATCACTTTCATTTACAGTACAATGCAACAATAATTCACCCTCTGGTATTAATTTAAAATTACCATAAGAAATTAATGTAATGTTAGTCTTATTCAATGTAATATTAGTCTTATTCAATGTAATATTAGATGGAAAATTCATATTTTTATATACAGACAATGGCAACACATTAGTTTCAGCCCCTGTATCAAGTTTAAATTCAATCAAATTATTTTCAACATTAATTTTCTTTAACCACATATTATCTAAAGAATTAACACTTACCAATTCACAATCAGAACTAGAGTCCATCACTTGCTCTGACACACTGTCGATGTATAATAAATTAAAATCATCACAGTCTCTTTCTATATTGTTTACTGTTTTATAATTAGCTTTCACCACTGCTTTACACATAGCTGCAAAGTGATTCTTACCCTTGCATTTAGCACACAGTTTCTCATACGCAGGACAGTTATACTTTTTATGATCTTTTCCACACCTTGCACAGTTTTTAACACTAATAATGTTCTTTTTGAACTTTGCTGTCCCTTTGACAACTTTGTCACTGCTCTTTTTCACTTCATGAACTTGGGAAGTGGACTTTGAAGTTTCAATTTGAAGTTTACTCGTCTCTGCTGCTCTTAAAAAATCCACCGCTTTCTGTAGTGTCAAGTCAGGCTCTCTCAACAATCGCTCCAGTAAGGATTTTTCTCGAATACCCAAAACTAGTCTATCTCTGACAAGACTTTCCTCTTGATCACCAAAGCTACAAGTAGAAGACAAAGTCTTTAATTCAGTTAAATAATTGTCCACCTGCTGACCCTCATCTTGAGAACAAGAAAAAAACTTGAATCGTTCAAAGACATCATTCCTTCTTGGGATACAATAGTCTGTAAACATTTACATAACATCTTTGAATTTTTCCTTGCTTTTGTTTTCACCAGCCTTGAATGTATTAAAAATTTCTGTTCCTTCATCACCCAAGAAGTTAAGTAAAATTGCAATCTTTACTGTGTCAGCCTTGTCCACTTTCTCAGATGCTATAAGATAATTTTCAAACTTTTGAGTCCATTTTGTCCATGCCTCAGCTAGATTGTTGCAAGTGAAACTAATATCACCTGGTGGCTTGAATATTTCCATTTTTTCCTCAGGGAACACTTAGTTCATATGTTGAAATAAATAAAATGAACAAACTTTGCCAGTTTCTCACACAGAGACCACAACAATCTCAAGCCTGTTTCCAACTCAGAGATTGTCACATGGATAAACAAAGTTCAATCCCTTTGCATCAGACAAAATGCAACACATGGTTCGTTTTTTCATCCTGACACCATGTTTTGTTAGTTAATTACTAACTATATTCAGTAATATTTTAAATAAAATACAACTTTATTTTCAATAATTACATGCTTAGACTTTAGCATTGAGACTAGCTTGTGCACACAGCATCATGGCAAAACATTCAACTGACAGTCTACTTGCTGCTACAGTTAACCACACAGTTACAGATAAAACATGTTACTAAATCACAGTTACATAAAATATAATAAATCACAGTTACATAAAATATTATAAATCACAGTTATATCTTGAATATTATAAAATCACAGTTAGATAAATTACAAATAACTAATGTCAACATATGTAACATAGATAATACAGATTTAAATATGAGTGACGATGATGGGAAGAATGAACCAGAAGTACACTGTGTAGAAGTAAAAATACCATGTACTTTTAGAGAATCTGAGGAATTACCTGAAAAAGGGGAATGGAACAAAGCAATGGAAATTGAGCTTGAGACACTTAAACAGAGGAAAGTTTATGAATTAGTACCTAGGCCAGAGGGAACGAAAGTTTTGGGTACTAGGTGGATATTTACATTAAAAAAGGATGTGTCTGGAAAAGTTAAAAGGTTTAAAGCTCGCTTGGTTGCTAAAGCAATGGAAATTGAGCTTGAGACACTTAAACAGAGGAAAGTTTATGAATTAGTACCTAGGCCAGAGGGAACGAAAGTTTTGGGTACTAGGTGGATATTTACATTAAAAAAGGATGTGTCTGGAAAAGTTAAAAGGTTTAAAGCTCGCTTGGTTGCTAAAGGTTATAGACAAATGGAAGGAGTTAACTATTTTGATACCTTTTCACCTGTAATTTCTTTTTCCCTAGTTAGATTGTTTTATACTATATTGGTTGTACTTAAAGGTTGGGTAAGTCAACATCTTGATATTAAAGGTGCTTACCTCTATGCAAAATTAAATGAATTAATTTTTGTAGAACAACCAGATGGTTTTGTGGAAAAGACAAAACAGGGTTTTGTTTGGAGGCTGGACAAGGCTTTATATGGCTTGCACCAAGCTGGCCGGGAGTGTTTTTTAGAGTTAGATAATACTTTTACTGAATTGGGCTTTGATAAAATTAAGGAATCAAATTGTATTTATACATTTAAATCTGAAGTCATTGCATTGGTCTATGTAGACGACTTTGCAGTGTTTGCTAAAAATTATAAAAGATTGAATGAAGTAATAGACTTAATTAAATTAAAATTTGAGATAAAGGTATTGGGGAAAATAAAGCATTTTCTAGGTGTTGATTTTGAAGAAAGAAATGGAGAAATTTTTATGCATCAACAAAGTTATATAGAAAAGCTTGCTGAAAAATTTAATATCCCAAAAATAAAAAGAAAATTACCACTAACCCCAGGAATAGTTTTAAATGCTGCAATTGAGGGGGAGCAAACTGCAGATGTTCCATATCGTGAATTAATTGGTTGCCTTCTTTTCCTAGCATCTCGTACTAGACCAGACATACAATTTCCTGTTATAGCCCTTGCACAATTTTCAAACTGTCCATCTTTAAAACATTGGAAATATCTATGTCAAGTGCTCCAGTATGTTGTAAATACCAAAGAACAAGCAATTAACTTGTCTAGAATTTCAAAGTGCAGATTAAATGTTTACACAGATGCCAGTTGAGCATCTGACTTAGTTGATAGAAAATCCATAAGTGGTTTTATAATTTTTATAGATAATGTACCAATAATTTGGAACTCTTGCAAACAAAACTGTATAGCATTGTCCAGTATGGAAGCCGAATATGTGTCATTATCAGATTCCATAAAAGAACTATGTTGGTTATTGAGAATTATGGATAATTTTTCTGTTCTTTTGAATTTAAAAATGGATAAGCCAAATGTTTTTTGTGACAATCAGAGCACTATACATTTTTCTAGAAATAGTATTGAAAATAATAGAAAAAATACATAGATACAAGAATATATTTTGTTAAAGATAATTTAAATAAATTTAACTTAAAGTTTGTGTCAGGTTCAGCTAATGTGGCTGATTTATTTACTAAGGTTTTGCCTAGTCAAAAGTTTTTGTATTATTGCAAGTGGATATCTGGTTAAGAGATAGAGCTGGGGAAAAAGGGGGCATTATGTTGGCATTTTTCAATTAAAGAGTTAAGTTTAATTTTTATCCCAATAAGTTTTCCCCCCTCACTTTCACTCATCCTCATAATGTTTAACAAGTTGTTTGAAAGTTCATTTGTTATACAGTAGACTCCCTCAAATCCACACAGCTTGGGACCAGAGGTTGTGCGGATTTTAGAATTTTGCGGATTTCTGGTCATTTCTTTGTTTACAGTTTTTAAACAGTAATTTGATGCAATTAATAATGCAATAGGAACTATAATGAATGCTTACAATATAATAAAATACTAAAATAAGTAATAAACTAAAATAATAAAAGTTTAGATATTTTTTAAATTATTAAAGTACTAATAGCAAAGGTCAAGTTAATAATAAATAGTGTATGATTAAATATTCATTATTAAGATGAAATGTATTTTTCCAAAATTATTCAACAAAATTTGCTTTATAAAAGTACATTACTAATTCACATCAAATTTCTTAAATAAGAATTTTTTTCCCCAAATTTAGCCAGGCTTAATAACCAAAAAATCTTGATTAATGCATAAATATATATGGTAAGAAGATTGTGATTACTAGTGATATTAGAAATATCTTGAATTATTTAAAAAAAAAAAAAAAAAAAAATATTATTCCTCCATAAAAAAAACATGAACTGAGTATTATTAAGAGAATTACAAATTAAAAAATGTATGGAATTGATACAAAAGTAAAAAAAAATTATATTTTCTACCAATATCTGAATTGAAAGTTTCATTGTTTACATCCATAAAATATGTGCAGATTTTAGAGAGTTGCGGATTTCTGGTTTGCGGATTTGAGGGAGTCTACTGTATTTAAAGTTTATTAATGTTTGATGAAAAGATTTAAAAGTTATGACATGGATGGTTAGTAATTGAAAAAATGTAAACAAACTTTTTTTTTTCAAAGTTTAAATGGTATTTATTCATATATATATATATTACCTTTCTTAAATATAAAGGACTTTTTATTATATAATTAATGCAGAAATATTTACTAGGTAGTTTAGTTGTGAATGAAGTAACTTCACACTTCTAGCTTGCAAACTTAATGCCATGTCAACTGTTTTGAGTTATGGTGGGTTGGTTGGTAGCCAAATACCAGAGTTAATGTTTTCTTGTTAAACTTATTTATTAAACTATTCTTTTATTTATTTGTGACCATAACCTTTTCTTAAACTATGCTAATGTTTTGTATTAACTGTGACTTTAATGTTTTTTGCCTGTATAAATAGTGATGCAGCAAATTTAGTAGGTGTGTACTTGCCTGGCCAGCAGTATCTCCACATTTTATGTTTTGGAGTACTTAAATGTTTAAGCCATTTAGGCTAAGTAAATTGAAGAAGCTACAGTTCTTTAGTTATGTTTTAATTGATTATGTTTTTATTATGAGTTTAAATAAAAGAGTTTAGTTTATTACACTAGTTGTTCTTGGAATTCTACAAAACATTTACATCTATTTAACTTAACTACAGCTGGCAAAATGAGATATTCACTTATCCTCCCCCAACACTAAGCGTCCCCTAAGTTTATTCAAATACTCATGAATCGGCATAGTATCTAACTGTGCCCTCTTATTTTCTCCTGCCCAGGATGACTTAAGAATCGATAAAGGACCCTCCGGCACTCTACCATATAATAACTGGAAAGCTGCGATTCCCGTTGTAGAATTTGGGATTTCCCTATATGCCCATAATATAAATGGTATTTGTTCAAGCCATCTTTTCCCTTCTTCCCTAATAGTGTGATGTAACATACGTTTAAAAGTCTGATTAAAACGTTCCACAAGACAGTTAGACTGTGGGTACTGTGGGGTCGAAAATCGTGGACTAGCGCCTAACCTTTTCTCAAATTCAATCATTAAGTTGGCAGTGAAATTGGTTCCATTATCGCAGGCGATTATATTTGGAATTCCTGTCCTCATAAATATTTCAAGCAAGGCATCACACGCGGTTTTAGCAGTTAAACTTTTAATGGGGATTGCATCCGCCCATCTGGTATGTTGATCAATTAAGGTTAATATATACTGATGCCCTTGTGAACTTTTAGGATCAATAGGCCCAATTAAATCAATATTAACTACCTGAAATGGAAATTCTGGCAGCGATACTGGGGAAATGGGAGCTCTATCATTCACTTTAACCCCTCTAGTCAATTGGCACTCTAAACATGACTCACAAAATTGTTTAGTTTCTTTTGCCATCCCCTCCCAATAAAACGACAACCTGATTCTCTCTAACGTTTTCTTGGCTGCATGATGCCCTCCAAATACCGAAGTATGCGCTAATTTTAGGATTTCTTCCCTTCTTACCTTGGGTACTACTAATTGTGCTATAGTTTCACCTAACAATTTCTCTTTATGATACAACAAGCCATTTACAATATAATAATCCCCTTTATCCATTTTAGCTAATTCCCAAGCTCTCTCTAACTCTTTACATTCCAATTGGGATTTCTTAAATATATCTGAATTGCTAACAATAGGTTTATTATTTTTCTCCACTTCCATTTTTTCTGTATTCTGACTTTGTAAATTTTCCAATCTCGCTTCTATTGCGTAAATATTACAATTATAGCTACTCATGTCTTCCTTTTCACTCGAGTTATCAATAATAATTTCCGAGTTTTTTAGTTCTTGGGGCTCTAGCAATGGCTCCTCGCGGTTGAACCCTGACAACTCATTAAACACCTTGGGATGTAAAATTACCTGCTCATTAATATTACCGGTCACTGCGCAAAGTACTTCCTGATGAATTACATTAGTTTGTCCGAATTGCGGAATAGCTAACGGTAATTTAACCAACGGTGATTTAACTGCTTCACCAAATAATCCTTGTAAATAAATACTACCTGCTCCTTTTAATTTCTCTTCCGGTACCAAATCTTTATGAATAACACTAATTTCACATCTGGAATCAAAAAATCCATTTGCTGTTTGCCCATTTACACTAACTTCAATTTACTCAAGTTTATTTAATTTCTCACCAATAACATTAGTTCTCTGTTCGGCCTTTGCCAATATTCTCGCCACAATAGCTCCATTAGGTAACTCTTTGTTTCCTTTTACAACAATCTTATGTACACCAGCTTTCTGTTCTCGCCCTTTATTGCCATTATTATTTCCCTCATTACCCACTTTATTACAAAAATGTTGGTAATGCCCTCTCAAACCACATTTAAAGCATTTAGGAGCTGAAGCATCACTAGGTTTCTTAAAATCAATTTTCCTATCTGAAAAAGAATTAGTCTCATTACTCCTGTTTTGCATCCAATTACCACTAACTTTACTATCCTCCCACAGTCTCTTTTCATTGTTTACATACTTATCTTTACTTTTAAAACTTTTATACGTAACTGCATAAGACTTGTGTTTAGCATCAAAATAATTGTCACATTCTTTAGGAATTTTAGAAGCCTCTAACCATTTACCCTGCTGAGTTAACCCAATATACGATGCAGTTTCCTCATCTAATGTACTTAGTAACTTATCAGTAATTATTAACTGGTTCACCTTTTCATATGAGTCAGCACCTCTAATTTTACAATAATTTTCCCATGTTGCTATTAAACGCGATACAAATAATACATGAGTTTCATTCTGGTTTCTCTCCTAGCCTTCTTAAAATTTTCCAAACACGCCTTTGGTGTCGGCTCATGTTCTCTTAGGACTAACTCCTTTAATTCCTCATAATTCTCCATTTGTTCCCTAGTGGTATAAATTAACAAATTATCCACCTCATCTCCTAACATATTTAGTAGAATTTCGGCGTGCTGGTTTTCCGGTATGTTTTTAGTTTTGAATGCCCTTTCTAAACTGTTGAAAAATAAATTCCATCCCTCAGTCCCTTCTGGTACTTTGATAGACAGAGTTTTAACACTTTTGATTAATTTTTCTATGTTACTTTCATTATTAGATTCCCTAGACCCATTAAAGTTATTTGTCGATCTTTGTACCCTTAGCCTCTCCATTTCTAATTCATGTTCCATCCTTAATTTTTCAATCCTCTCTTCTCTTTCTAACCTTTCCTGTTTTTCTAACTTTTCGTGTTCTAACTTTTCGAGCTCTAATTTTTCCTGTTTTTCTAACTTTTCGAGCTCTAATCGTTCTGTAACAATAGTGTTAAATAATTCCATAATAACCCCCTTGTCATATCCATCACTGTCTATTATCTTTTTCCTCCGCTGAATTCTGGCATCATCTTCTGCAAATTCAACACTATTCTTCGGCTATCACCTGAAGATCCACCTTTTTTAGTTTCAATACGAAAGCCATACCTTCACCGATTGTTATTACCACCGTACAGTACAATAATATTTAAACCTACCAAATTAATATTTCCTAAATTTCTACCTTTGTACAGTTATATCTCCACTTATTATATTAAGTAATACCCTTCAGATAAACGATATATTACATTTCTAATTAACCTACTGAATAATCTAATTTTCCTCAACCATTGATATCACACAATTCACTTCCAATAAAACAAAAAGTAAAACAGTAATTTCAATTTGATTACTAAGCAATACACAATTAGATAATAACATACAATGTACATAATAATACTGATAAGTTGAAATTGAATAAAAGTATTGATGTCATTAGAAACATCCACATAAAGAAAAATTGTATAACATGCACATATAAATTTCTACAATTATCCTCACTAAAATATTTTCAAATTCAATACTGGTTCTCACACTTAAAACAAATATACTCAAGACCTTAACTTTTATTTTTCCTCACTGTGGCCTCCTTTTTTCCGAGCCTGATCAATGAATGTTGCTATATATATATATATATATATATATATATATATCTTTATACAGGGTGTCCCAAAAGGTCGTTTACAAACTTAACATGCTGATCTGTCATATCATGATGAACAATATTAAATAGGAAACTAAGGGTCCCAAATGTCTTCCAAAGGAGATATGCGCCATTAAAGTTTAGGGTCCAAAAATTCAAATGATTATAAAAAACAGAAAAATTGGTCGATTCGTTTGTGGTTTTCACTAAAACTATTCTTTATGTCAGTATTTTCTTGAAAATAAATTATAAATTTCAAAAAATGTCGATAGAGGGCGCTTTAGACTTTGGAGTAACTATAAACTAGTTTTTACCATTATTTTTTGCATTTCATTAAATTTTTTTAGAAGCTTAGACATAAACTTAAATTTTGAGCTCAAAATCTAAATCGTTGGAAGTGGTTAAATTGCACAAACTGAATTGCGGGGGGAGGTTCAAATTTCAAATGATTATAAAAAACGGAAAAATTGGTCAATTGATTTGCGATTTTCACTAAAATTATTCTTTATGTCAGTATTATCTTGAAAATAATTTATAAAGATAAAATTCAAAAAATGCCGATAGAGGGCGCTTTAGACTTTGGAGTAACGTATGACTATTTTTTTCCGTTATTTTTTGCATCTCATAAATTTTTTTAGAAGCTTAGACATAAACTTAAATTTTGAGATGAAAATCTGAATCGTTGTGAGTGGTAAAGTAGCGCAAACTGAAATGTGTTCAATGGGGGTGTGAAGCTTCAAATTTCAAATGATTATAAGAAGCAGAAAAATTGGTCGGTTTTCGCTAAAATTATTCTTTATGTCAACATTTCCTTGAAAATAAAATTGAAAGATAAATTTTAAAAAATCTATAAACTTTAGAATAACCAACACTTATTTTTAACCTTTTTTTTTTTTTTTTTTTTTTTTTTAAATCTGATTAAGTGCTTGCAAAAGTTTAGACTTAAATTTTGTGCTCAAAATCTAAATCGATAGGAGGGGTTAAGAATCGCAAACTGAACTGTGTTTAGGAGTTGAAATGTTACCTTCCTCACCCCTCGAACGCAGTTCAATTTTTGGCCGCTTAATTACTCACAACGATGCAGATTTTGAGCACAAAATTTAAGTTTGAACTTTTACAAGCATTTTATTAGATACAAAAAATAACGGTTAAAAATAGTTGTTGGTTGCTATAAAGTTTAAAGCGCCCTCTGACGGAATTTTTTGAAAGATATCTGTAAAATTTATTTTCAAGAAAATATTGATATAAAGAATAGTTTTAGCGAAAACCGCCAATTTTTCCGGTTTTTATAATCATTTGAAATTTGAACCTCCCCACCCCCATTGAACACAGTTCAGTTTGCGTTTCTTAACCACTCCCAACGATTCAAATTTTTATCTCAAAATTTAAGTTTATGTCTAAGCTTCTAAAAAAAGTTATGAAATGCAAGAAATAACGGAAAAAAAATAGTCATACGTTACTCTAAAGTCTAAAGCGCCCTCTATCGGCATTTTTTGAATTTTATCTTTATAAATTATTTTCAAGATAATACTGACATAAAGAATAATTTTAGTGAAAATCGCAAATCAATTGACCAATTTTTCAGTTTTTTATAATCATTTGAAATTTGAACCTCCCCCCGCAATTCAGTTTGAGCTACTAAACCACTTCCAACGATTTAGATTTTGAACTCAAAATTTAAGTTTATGTCTAAGCTTCTAAAAAATTTAATGAGATGCAAAAAATAATGGTAAAAACTAGTTTATCGTTACTCCAAAGTCTAAAGCGCCCTCTATCGACATTTTTTGAAATTTATCTTTATAATTTATTTTCAAGAAAATACTGACATAAAGAATAGTTTTAGTGAAAACCGCAAATGAATCGACCAATTTTTCTGTTTTTTATAATCATTTGAATTTTTGGACCCTAAACTTTAATGGCGCATATCTCCTTTGGATCACGTTTGGGACCCTTAGTTTCCTATTTAATATTGTTCATCATGATATGACAGATCAGCATGTTAAGTTTGTAAACGACCTTTTGGGACACCCTGTATATAAAAATCTTCTGTGCGTGTGTATGTAACTGAACTCCTCCTAAAAGACTGGACCAATTTTAATGAAATTTTGTGTGTGTGTTCCAGTGGATTCGAGAATGGTTTAGATTCACATTTCATCGAAATTGATTCAGTACTTTTTTAGTAATTAGGCAAAAACTAATAGCTAGTGATTTTTCGCTAATTAAAAGTGCTATATTTATAAAAGAAAGTCTCGATTTCGTATTAATCACAGCACAAAAAAATCTACCGAACCAAAAATCTTGAAAATTTAGGTAAAAATACTTCTTATAACATCAAGTGCTGCTAAGAAATGATTTTCGAAAATTCCACCCCTAAGATGAGTAGAAAAAAGAACGAACATTTAAAAATCGGCTTTTATAGTTATTTTTCAACTGATAACATATTTTGGTGCATTCTCTCATTCTGAATCGAATGGTACTAAGCAAATTCGTTTAAATCCAGTAGTTTCTGAGATAATTCACATTTTCCTAATTTGGTCATGTCTTCGGAGCGAAAACCTCAAATTTTCAATGCTTGTCTTTATATATAAAAATCTTCTGTGCGTGTGTATGTCACTGAACTCCTCCTAAACGACTGGGCCTATTTTAATGAAATTTTGTGCGTGTGTTCCAGTGGATTTGAGAATGGTTTAGATTCACATTTCATCGAATTTGATTCAGTACTTTTTTGTAATTAGGCAAAAACTAATAGTTAGTGATTTTTCGCTAATTAAAAGTGTTGAATAAGTTCGATGAACAAAGTGCGGACAGAATGTCGGAGCGGTCTAAAGCGCCAGATTTAAGCTCAGCCTCTTGAAGAAAGAAATCGCGTGTTCGAACCCCACTGCTGACAAACGTGTATGCTTTACAATAATATTTCCTGTATTATAATTTTGACTAACTGACTTCAGACAATCGTTAACTTTTAACTAAAAAGAGGAAAATAAACTTTTCTATCAAAAATTGAACCGACTCAAAAACTAATGAAGAGTAAAAAATAATTTCCTTACATAATTGTAATAAGAAATTAAATTAAGAGCGTAGTGTTTATTCTGCATATTACCATATTTACATACATTTATTTGATTTTCTGGAGTCGGTGCCAAGAAGGACAACGTCTGTCAGTGACAGGACAACGTCTGTCGAGTGCACTAGTAATTCCCTAATAACCCCCTTTTCATATCCATCATTGTCTATTATCTTTTTCCTCCGCTGAATTCTGGTATCATCTTCTACAAATTCAACACCCTATTCTTCGGCTATCACCTGAAGATCCACCTTTTTTTAGTTTCAATACGAAAGCCATACCTTCACCGATTGTTATTACCACTGTACAATACAATAATATTTAAACCTACCAAATTAATATTTCCTAAATTTCTACCTTTGTACAGTTACATCTCCACTTATTATACTAAGTAATACCCTTCAGATAAACGATATATTACATTTCTAATTAACCTACTGAATAATCTAATTTTCCTCAACCATTGATATTACACAATTCACTTCCAATAAAACAAAAAGTAAAACAGTAATTTCGATTTGATTACTAAGCAATACACAATTAGATAATAACATACAATGTACATAATAATACTGATAAGTTGAAATTGAATAAAAGTATTGATGTCATTAGAAACATCCACATAAAGAAAAATTGTATAACATGCACACATAAATTTCTAAATTATCCTCACTAAAAATATTTTCAAATTCAATACTGGTTCTCACACTTAAAACAAATATACTCAAGACCTTAACTTTTATTTTTCCTCACTGCAGCCTCCTTTTTTTTTTTCTGAGCCCTTTTTTTTTCACTACCTCTAGCCAATTAAAATTCTAAGCAAATGTTTATTGCTCGTTTTTTATCAACTCTTCAAAGTTAAAACAGTATTGCTTCATTTAAATATTACTTTAATAATAATTTAACTTTTAATAAATTGAATTATTCCTTCCAACTACTATTAACACAATGCACTAATTTTGTTTACTACCATTATTAGTAAAAAAAAATAGAGAAAATCAATATTAGCTAAAGTTATTATAACCTTTCCTTAAAACAATAGAAACTATGGTTATTAATACCTCCTACCTATCTGAACACAATTATTTAATTGCACATAAATTATTATTAATTATACAACAAAAACTAAAATTTGTTCGAGATGTCAGCAGAAGGAAATGATCAAAACACCTTACCTTATACTTTATCTGCTGGGGTACTCTTTTATTCACAGGTAGTTCCACGATGTAGCGATAATCTGGCACAAACAATACTTCTGTTGCCCGTAATAACTCTAGGGCACAACACTTTGGTTCAGTTCTCTCTAATGATGATGAGACACAACACTATACTTCAGTTTGCTATACCAATGTAGGGCACACACACACTGTACTTCTGCTCGACGCTTGACTTTTATCTCTCTAAAATTCCGCTCAACGATCTGGCATTACCACGCAAGAATTCCACTGGGAGCTCTGTCATTAACACACTGCAACACGGCTCGCTGGTTACTGGTCTCAGACGATTCTATCCTGCTGCTGCCACCAATTTGTTGGACATTCCCTCTTAGCCCGCACAACTTTGAAGAAAGTCCGTAGTAGTTATAGCTGCCACCACCGATATTATTAGGTGATATCGGTCACCCACTGTGAGGATCGTGTAAATGAACACCAATGCGGTCAATTAACAAAATTAACAGTTTATTCTATGTACACAATATAATACACTATTTACATATCTAACTCGGATATAGGTGATCCGGTTCCACATTAAATTAAATACAGTAAAAAGTGGGCTGTGTACTGTTCAAATTACACCTTCTCCCTCT
This sequence comes from Maratus speculifer, assembly GCA_964019185.1. Taxonomy (NCBI): domain Eukaryota; kingdom Metazoa; phylum Arthropoda; class Arachnida; order Araneae; family Salticidae; genus Maratus; species Maratus speculifer. Next base: position 53,737,466 of record OZ025293.1, read on the forward strand.
CACTCTATATACGTTAGATTAACTTTACCAAAGATCAATTTCGAATCTCCTGACACATGGGTTCTCAGCCTACACTGTTTGACCCGAGCACTATACACAGGGACCTCTGTCCACCTCTGCTCTCTCGGTGCGAACTCCAGGTATGAACTGAATCAGTCTCAGCCAAACACTGCCCTTCTCCATTCCTGCAATTCCCCAATGTAAACCCCCCTATTCGTGGGAATCCTTTATTTTCCTTCTTCAATAGACATCCCAGAAGGTCAAACACTCCCCTCGACAATCTTCTTTTCTTTTCCCTCACCACCTGTTCATTCAGGCTTTAGACTAAGAAAGAATGTCACCTTGAAATTTCAGTACATAGCCCATATAATACATAAGATATTAAGATAACAAATAACAAATTCCAGTTCTATAGCAGGTGTTTTCTCAGAACCTGACACATTTATTGAAAAGTGAAAAATGGTATTTGATTCCAAATCACATAAATAGTAATGCCTGTAAAATTTATGTTTTAATGTATTGACTAGATTAGAGGTGCACAACCTGTGGCCCGCGGGCCAAACTCGTACCACTAATTTTATGCAGAATAATTTTCCTTATAATAGTGACATAAACTTTGCTATTAAAGAAAACAAATGCCACTTTTCAAATATTCTGGTGGCAAACGATTTTCTAGCAAAAAGGTTGTGCATCACTAGACTAGATGGTACCCGTTAAGATTTGACGATAAACATGTTAAAAGATTAATTAGAACCTGTAAATAAAGTTTTGAAAACTTGATTTATTTCAATGTTATCTATGTGATTCCAACAGATTCAAAGCGTTTCATGGTTCTGTCAGTTTAACCTACTCAAATAATAATCTGAAGGAATTTAAGCAGAATTAAAAAAATTTTAACAGTGCTTGCTTTTTAGCAGAAGGATAACTAAAATTAATTGAACTGATATTTATTTTGGTGAATTTTCTCAGTATTTTTAAAAAATAACAATGTTTAGTATTTTCTAATTTTTAAAATCATATTGAAAAATTTTTATTAATTTTATTTTTATCAGCCTCATTTTAAATCCAGAAACTTAAAATTTCATGCTACCAAGTAACTATTTATAATATATTTGAATTATTTGAATTTTTCATAACGTTTCATACATTATTTAATTATTAAACCATGAGTATCACAAAGTAGTTTAATTTTAAGTCTTACATGACTATTTTTCGTTCACCCTGTTTTCTTTTCTTAATCATAATTTTTTCCCCGGAAAATAATTAATACTGTTACTTATATGCACACAAACATATATCTTCCTTGTAATACTCATACGAAATATAACAAAAATTGTAGATTAGTTTAATATATTTAAAAGATAATTAAATGAAAAATACTTTAGCTTAAATATTTTAGCTAAATATTTTAAGTTAAAATTGTTAAACTATTTCTAAAATATTTTAGCATACTTCACAGTTTTAAAGATTCAGATATCATTTCATAGCAGCACTGGGGGATTTAGTTAAAAATCATTTAGTATATGGTCTTAATGATGTATAACATTTATTTATTTATATAATTCAACAATATTTATAAATGAATTACTTTTTCTAAGATTCCACGCACATGACAGGAAAGTGGAAAATTGCTGCTACTACCTACCGACAAGACAATGTTTAAATATTTACATTTTTTAGAAAATTAGAATGCAATTTTGTTTAAATATTGCTAGATGTTAAATTAAATTTTACGACATTTTTACTTGTGTGTGTTGTATTTATAGTTTTTTTTTTCTTTTTTCTTTTTTTCTTTTAAAGAATGCAATTTGTAAAGATTTTCAATAATTTTATTCTTACAAATGTATCTCTAAAGCCTTGAATCAGAAATTGGCTGCTTACATCTAATAATTACTATGTTTTAATTACTTGAAATATTTTAAAAATAAAATTGCTACTTAAAAAATCATTGTTAAGTGTTAAATTTTATTTAATTCTAAAGCATCAAAATAATAATAATAACCAAAGAATAAAAATCATATAACTTCTCCTCGTAGTAAAATGTATCATTATTTTAAAAATATATATATTTTGCTGAGCGGTGGGATCGAACCCTAGTCCTCTACAAAAGCTCAGAGCTATAAATCCGTGCCTTAAACCACTGAGCTAACCAGACCTGCTTCGACCTTCCTCTAACTGGAAGGGCTAATAAGTTCAACTTCACGCATGTGTAAAGACAAATTCGAGTTGATCTTAAAGAAGTAGTCTACTGTTTTAATATATATGATATGATGGCGCAAATTGGTAAAAAATATTCATATTGTTGAGTCTGAAAAATATTGATATATATATAGAGAGAGAGAGAGAGGGAAATGTGTATTTGTTCCATGCTCTAGTTTAGAGTGAATAAATATTTATACAGTGTTTATTTTGCTAAAAAGTATGTGCAAATATAAAATATAGTTTAATGTCAATGTGTGTATATATAGTCATGGTGCAGAAAATTATGTATCAAAAAATGATTGATAACTTTTGAGCTATCACTAGGAATCAACAAAACAAGATGGAAATGTGAAATCTTCACCAAATAAGAGAAAAACTCTCCAAGTTTCATACCTGTTCAGTGCAGTCTGATGTGGATTCTATTTGAAACAGAGAATCATGGATATTATTCATTCTGTTGCACCAAATGTCCTTAACTGTGTGTGGGAAGAACTAGAATATTGTTTAAAATGTGTATAGGATAACAAATGGAGCCTGCATTTAACTGCTTGATCAGGTATAAAACTTGGAGAGTCTTTCTTTTACTTGATGAAGATTTCACATTTCCTTGTGTAGTGATTTCCTGTGACCAGTCCTGTGTTTAGATGTGTATAGGACAATGAATGGAGCCTGCATCTAACTGCTTGATCAAGTATGAAACATGGATAATCTTTCTTTTATTTGGTGAAGATTTCACATTTCCTTGTGTAGTGATTTCCTGTGGCCAGTCAAAAATTGCAGCATGACATTGTATATGCATATGTGTATGCATGTGTATAGAAAACTGCTTCTCCTCCCTCGTCCATACTTGAATTTTCCAAACCCTTCATTTATTTTATTCTAAACAATCAAAATGTGTTTTCGTTTTCTTTTCCTCCCTTTTCGTACAGTGGCGTATGTGGGAGTGCCCAAACAATTGAGAAGCTTGAAATTTGAGCCTAAAGCTAAAAAAAGGGGATATTAGTTGGGTATGCAATGTCAACAAAAGGTTACAGGGTCTGGCTCCCTGACATTAGCAAAATCATAGAAACAATAAATGTGAGGTTTGGTGACGAATCTGTGCCCAAAGACATTCACAAACAAAATGAGCATGGTCCTAGTTATTCTTTTGGAACAAACCTTTTTTTCATTTCAAAGCAGCACAACGGAAGTGATCTGGGACCCACATACATTTTAAATACTGAACCACATGAAATTGACCCTTTAATTGACATTCAACCTGATAAATTACCTTCTCCAATCACTGACACTCAAACTGTAAAACCACTCTCTCCAGTTATTAAACCCGGCACCTTAGAATCTTCAGACTCTGCCTCAGTTTACTCATCTGAGGATGAAAGTGACAAGGATGGCGAGGAGCTTACTAGAACGCTGAGAGATGCTGTCTGGTTCTGAAAGGTTGTAACAAAGCCAGATGAATCCAGAACCGATATTTATTATTATTATGAGTTGGGTGAAACAGATAGATAGGAAAATAGGACATAGAAATCAAGACTTGGAAACCAGGAATAAACTGTAGCGGGAATAAAAAAAACAGTACCAGAAATGGAAAAAGAGAAAAACTGTAAGTGATGCTTACATTAATTATTGTATGAGTAGTTAACAGTTAAGGAAAGTACTGGTGGGCTATGATAGCTGAAGTTGATCTCTAATGAGGTTATTCTTTACTTTCTTGCTTTCAGTTGCAGACTTTTTTAATAAAGGTACTTTCATTTGCAGAGCACATTTAGGGAAAAAAATAATTCAAAAATATTCAAATAATTTAAACGTGAAATTTAAAAACAACATGCCCATAAGTTTAACATTACGAAGCGGGTGTTTTTAAGTGAGAGGGGAGAATTCCCTTTAAATGTTGACATGACACATTAATAGCATTTTCTAAACAATGCATTATTTTGATAGCGGAAAAAAAGAAAAACGCTGTTCAATTTCTTGAAACCTCATGGGCAATGGCATATTCAGAGGGTGGACTGATGGGGCTGCAGCCCCTTCTGAAATTTATAGAAAATATAAAATTTACCGTATTTTCGGGTGTATAGTCCACGGCTTATACAAGAAAAAAACCTTCCAAAAAGCCGCTGCGGCTTATACACAGTGCGGGTTATACAAAGATTTTTTTTTTTTTTAATTGGAAATCGTGATTTTTTTTTACAATTGTTAAACTTTAAAAAATTTGAAAAAAACATCGAAATTTCTAGATTTTTTTCACTATGCCGCAAAATTTAGAAAGTTCTCCCATGTTTGTAAAGGCTTTTTTTAAACTGCTTAAATACAGTTATTTCTGGATTTGGAAGAACTGTCGCAGTCGCAACTATCGCCAAGTATTGCATTGACAGATGTATAATAGCCATTGTGTTTGTAGAGTACAAAATCCAAAATCCAGAACCCTTCCAATCTCAACAAATCTGAATTTAAGATCATTTTTAGTTTATTTTTCAAAAAAAATAATCTACCGACCCTGTTGCAAAGAACAAAAAAAGTGTGTGATTTACATCATTTCAGAACGATTCAGAGTAGTCGGTCTTTTTTGAAACGATTCCGAGGAATCGTTCCTTTAGAGAGTCATTTCATTTCGGAAGGAGTTCAAGGAATCGAACTTTTCCGGAGTTGTTTCATTTCAGATAGAGTCCGAGGAATCGTTCCTTTTCGGAGTTGGTACCTTACCCTGTTGCAAAGAATTAAAAAAAGTGCATGATTTATGTCATTTCAGAACGATTAAGAGCAGTCAGTCTTTTTTGAAACGATTATGAGGAATCGTTCCTTTACAGAGTCGTTTCATTTCGGAATGAGTTCTAGGAATCAAACTTTTCCGGAGTCGTTTCATTTCAGATAGAGTCCGAGGAATCTTTCCTTTTTGGAGTTGGTGCATTTCGGATCGATTCCGAGGATTTGATCCTTTTGGGAACCAATGACCTAAGATACGTATACATTTTATGTCCGAAATTTTGAATTTATCACCACTTTTTCTTTAGTATTCGGAAAAAAAAATATATCATGCTTGTTTGAAAAAAAAAATGCGCGTAAATGCCGCATCGCTTGAAATTGATGGAATCCCATCAACAGATGGTTTTCTCATCGCCTCCTATTCCCATTTATTCATTAATTCATTCACTCATAATTTATTTTAACATTTATTTATTTATTATTTCATAATAACCATATCCAATAAATATTAATTTACCTTTCAAATCCTTCCTGGCCGTTATCAACTTTATAACATCCAATAATCTATTTAACTTCAATAGCCTTTCATAATTTGTTCCACGGACTCCATCTTTAATTTCAACCTACATCGACAATAACTTATTTCCGACTAATCATATTTTTCCGTAACGATACTTTCCCCGCCAGATGGCGACTTGGAATATCGTAACAATAATCGAATCTTTCATTCGTTTTACCGAATCGATCTTTCGATTCGTACACATGTCGTCTTCTCATTGGCTCGTTTCGTGGGCGTGCTCACAAACGATGTTTTCAATCCGGCTAGCTTAGTATAAATACACGATGTTAATTTCTGTTCTTCGCCGCTTTTATCTTCCTACTAATGGAAGTAGTTCAAGTCACTGAATTGAGGCTGGTCCTCAATCTGGATGTATTGTAAGATACCTGTTTTATTTAAGTTTACTTTTAATTGTTTTAACCTGCACAATCGATGTCAACTATATGTTCAACTGTTAACATGTTCATCTGTACTAATGTGATGGAGTTCACCGTGTCAAGTCTTCTGTAATGCCAAGCCTGTTTCTCAAGTAATCAATAAATACTTTAGTTTTATTTTTGACTTTTGTTTTCTGTTAAAGAGATCGACATTAAAGTCTGCTCACATTTATTTTTAACTTCCACTACAGTGTTAGGTGCCAGCAAAAGCTCCATCTGTGCTATCTGCTTCTGTAATGAGATTTTTAGCGTATATATAAACCTCCAAAGGTTATATTACGCACATTAAGGGGTTATGGGCGGTAAGCCTAACCCTGGAAGCCATTTTGAGCAGATCGATCTCGGCAGGCAAAGGTGAAGTGTTATGTTTTGAAATATCCTGGATTACGTTTTATGATTTCTTCCTTATGAAAAACTGAAGTTTTTTTTTTGCCACACCTTATGATTTAAAGAACTTTACTGTTTAATTTAAAAGAACTTTACTCATATTTTTAAAGAACTTTGTTTATATTTTTCCAAGAACTTTATTTTGATTTCTGCTGGACTTTTATTTACAGAACTGTTCAGTTATATTTTGAAGACGTTTTTGATTTATCTTTTTGCTGAATTTTTATGATTTACAGAATGAATTAATTACATTTATATTATTTTATGCCTCAATTATGCTTTCACAATAGACTATTTCTGAGTTTTGTTGAACTTTATGACATTTTGAAATTTTTTTTGAGAAGTTTGACTTGGCTTTAACAGAGAATCGACGAAAAAGTCGGGGGGGGGGGGGCGGTAACACTTAAAATTTTTTTTTTGCTTGAAAAATTTATCCTGAATTTTTTTTTTTAAATGGCCACTAATCCTATTGATAAGTTAAGTACAAGAAATTACGCCACATGGGCGTGTGACATGAAATATTTATTGATGGAAAAAGGCCTTTGGGATATTATACAGTTAAAGCAAGAAACCCCAGTTTTAAGTGCAAGTGTTACTGCCGATATGGTCAATCAATTTACCTCCCGTGCTAACAAAGCTCTTTCTTTAATCTACTTGAACATAGAGCCTGAATTTAAGAGATTAATAGAAGATTGTCAAGAGCCTGTTGAAGCATGGAGAAGATTGCATAAAAATTTTCATCCTGACTCACGCACCCATCATATGACCTTGTTCAATGAACTTATGGAAGAAAGGATATGATATGGAGAACCTATTAACTTATTTGCTACTCGTTTAAAGAAGATTTACTCTAAAATAAAGCTCATAGATGAAAATTTTTCAGAATGTTATCTAACCTACCAATTTTTACGATTTTTACCGAGCAGTTTCGACAATCTTGTCCAACAAGTTTTATCCAAACCTGAGGCATCATTTAAGTTTGACCTTGTTGTGGACTCACTGGTGACGGAAGAGACAAGGCAGAAGTTACGTGATCGAGACAGTGCCAAACAGGTCAGCGTCTCCACTACTGCTAAAGTGAATAGGTCCTTTAAGAGCAAACCTCGTTTCAGGCAGTCTCAACAAAGAAAATGCTGGAGATGTGGGAAGTTGGGACATATCCAGGTCAACTGCTACACCAGATCACCTGATAGCCAGTATCGTCATCCTTCGCCTTGTTCCAGATCCAGACGTCCCCGTTCTTCCAGTGGATCCAGTTCCCGAGGTCGATACTTTCAACGGTCTCCCGAGAGATGCCAGACTGACTCATCATGCCCATCTGACGACTCCGACTGTGGTTCCCGAGACTCATCACCTGCTTCCAGACATTCCAGACCCAGATGCAAACTGCCAGACGACCCTCTCCTCATTTCTCCAGTTGCAGAGGCGGTGGCTCTCGCACGAAACTGTCGGATAGTTCATGTAAGTCGAATCTTTTTGTCTCACATTCTAGTATCAGTAATGTTGTAAATGATTCGGAATGGATATTCGACAGTGGTGCCAGTCACCACTTCTGTAACAATAGAAAATTATTTTCTAAATTTGAAGAGTTAAATGATGAGATGTCTGTTGCTGTTAAAAATGTATTGTTCCCTATTAGGGGTAAAGGGGAGGTCAAACTACGTTTTGGTCAAAGAATTTTTACTTTGTGTAACGTAATGTATTCAGACCAATTACGTAGAAATTTGATCTCGGGTCCCCAGTTGGACCTTAATGGTTTAACTTTTAAAGGAAACAATGGTGAGGTAAAGATCTGTCGGGGGGGCGAGTACTTATTTAGTGCATTTTTAAAAGACCGAATTTACAGGTTATATCCTAAAATTCCAGTTTCTAAGGGTAAATCAGTAAAATTTGAAACCTCTGCTGTTAAACATGCTGAGAAAATGTTAATGTGGCACAAAAAGTATGGTCATATTAGCCCTTCTTTAATTGCCCATACTAGCCGTAAGCAGGGTGTTCGTGGATTACCTAATTTAAAAGAGACTACTTTGTTTTGTGAGGCCTGTAAATTCGGCAAACTTAAAAATATTTCCCATAAGCACAGCAAAAACATTCGTTCCAATAATCCACTTGAGTTGCTGTACGCCGATTTGTGGGGTCCCTGTCGCATAGAAGGTAGAGGTGGTGAAAGGTACTTTTTATCTATTATCGACGACTTTTCCCGCCGTGTGTCAGTCTATCCCTTAAGGCTTAAATCCGACACCTTTGATGTCGTGAGAAAGCACATTTTGAGGGCTGAAAACTACTTAAACAAAAGGGTTAAAAGTTTCAGAACGGATAATGGCGGGGAATTCGATAGCATTTCTTTCAAAAATTTTTTTGAAGAAAAAGGTATCCACCACGAATTTACCAACTCGTACACCCCACAACAAAATGGGGTTGCAGAACGCTTTATGGCAACTGCGGCTGATGGAATGAGAACTTTGCTCATTGATAGTAATTTAGACCCAAAATTCTGGCCAGAGGCCCTAAAATATTTTGCCTATTCGTGGAATAGAATTTGCCCGAAACTGTTAGGAAAGACTCCATTTGAGCTTTACGGGAATAGAAAGCCGTCTGTTAGGCACTTAAAGCCTTTTGGGACCGAAGCTTATGTTAAATCGCCAAAGCAAAGGACATGGAAACTCGAAGCTCGTGCAAGAAAGGGAATCCTTGTAGGATATGCTTTCCGCACGAGGGGTTCCGGATTTGGTCATCCGGAGACAGATGAAATAGTTGAGTCCTCTAATGTTTGTTTTAACGAAAGTTCTGTTGGTCTTAAGCACAGTGTAGCTGTGCTGGGCACCGATGATTATGCCCTCTTTTCTCCCAGGGTGCAGGTTAATCGAGATGTTGCTGTTGAAGATGAACTTGAGGTCATCCCAGGTCCTTCCAGCAGTTCTCAAGATTACCCACTTGGGGAGGAGGGGGACATTGATTCGGGGTCCAGTACCAGCAGCCTTCCAACTATTCCCTTACGTGAAGATGTTAGTTGGATACGAAAGCCTGTAAAACGTAAGAAGGAAAACAGAACAGACGTTTATTACTACGAACTAGGAAAAACCAATAGGTTACGTTCCCTGAACGAGGTTCGTAAATATTGTCAGGACAACAACATTTTATTTAAACCTGAAATTTTTGATTTTAAAGGATCCAACTCCTATTGTGGCATTATTCCTATTCCCGTGGAGTCTGAAACATCAGAGAGTGAGGACGAAAGTTCAAGTGAGTCAAATTTTTCACGTATTTCAGCATGACTAGCAGTAAACTCTGATACCCCCCGTACATTTAAACAAGCGTGCAAATCTGAACAGAGCTCGATCTGGTGGGAAGCAATGATGCGAGAAATGCAGGTAATGAGAGACCGTGGGGTTTGGCATTTGGCTGAGTTACCAGCATATGTTACGCCAGTAGGTTGCCGGTGGGTTTACACGACAAAACGGGATGAGAATGGACGGATAGCCAGGCACAAGGCGAGGCTTGTTGCCCAAGGGTTCAAACAAATAAAGGACGAGTCCTATGAAGAGACTTTCAGCCCTGTTGTGAACTTTGGCGTTATCCGATTCTTTTTCTCCCTTCTTGTATCGTGTAGCGGGTGGTCACACACTCAGTGTGACGTGACCTGCGCCTACCTGTATGCACCACTGAGCGAGGATGTGTATATGCAACAACCGCCCGGATTCTCTGAACCAGGCAAAGAGCATCTATATTGCAAACTAGATCGTGCTTTGTACGGATTGCACCAGAGTGGCAGAGAATGGTTTACAGAGATACATAAAACATTATTAGACATTGGTTTTAAGAAATTATCTTCCTGTAATTGCGTATATATTTTTAATTCTAACATTTTACTACTTTTATACGTTGATGACATTGTGATCTTTGGGAAAACTAAAAAGCTTATACATAATGTTTTACTTAAACTAAAAGCTAGGTTTGATATAAAAGAACTTGGAACAACAAAAAGACTACTTGGTGTTGAATTCGAGGATACTCCGGCAGGAGTTGTAATCCACCAGAGAAGCTACATCCAAGATATATGTAATAGGTTTAATTCTTTTAAAGTTCCTGTTTCTTCATTACCTATAAGTAAAGGAATAATTTTCTCAAGATCCAGTTGTCCCGTATCTGATGCTGAAATAAAGGAAATGTCACATCTGCCCTATCGTAATTTACTGGGTTGCCTTGAATTTGTGGCTAACCGTACTCGACCTGACCTCTGCTATGCCGTGAATGTTTTAAGTCAGTTTCAAGCAAACCCTGGTATAGTCCATTGGGATGGGTTGCTACGATTGCTGGGATATTTAAAAGCAACTATGCATTACAAGCTGAAACTCTCGTGCAGATCTAATGATCTCGCAATTTTCACTGATGCTGATTTCGCGGCTAACCGGGACGACCGGACTTCGATCGGCGGTCAAATAGTCATGCTTGACAAAGCTCCTGTCGATTGGCGCACTTTTAAACAAAAGTGCGTTTCTTTATCGACTATGGAGTCTGAATTCGTCGCAATGACTGAGGCCGTCAAGAACCTAGTCTGGTTTGACCGGATACGTCGCGAATGTGTACAGGAAGGGATCATACCTGTACTAGGTAGGACAGCTGTAATGAATGCAGATAATCAAGCCGCAATCGACTTTGTTAAATCCCCAGTGGAAAATTACAAGTCAAAGCACATTGATGTAAAGCTCTTTTTTATAAGAGATCTTTTCAATAGGGGGGAATTTTTACTTAATCACGTGCGTAGCAGGTCAAACTTGGCAGATATTTTTACCAAACCATTGTCTAAATATGAAATACTTAACTTTATAAAGATTCTATTTATAAGTGATGATGTAAAATAATTTTTAAATCCATATTACATATAAATTTTTTTCATGTATTTTATAGTTTAAATTTCTTATATAACGTACCTAATTTAAGCTGGTAATTTTTTATGTAACATGTAAAGCTTTTTGTAACTGCACTATACTTTTAAAATTGTAAATTAAGTTTAAAAAGATATGTGTAGACATCTGCTATTGTTACTGTTAACTAGCCAGCATAATTATTCAACATAGATAACCAGCTATCTTGATCATTTTTTTAAAGTTTTAAATTGTTAAAATTTATTTGAATGTTAAAAATATTTTTAAAGTGATTTCTTTTTAAACAAACAGCTTTTAATTTGTAAAGAAATCTTATTTTTAAAGTGTTTGTACTTGTGTTTATACAATTTTTGTTTATATGTATATAATTTATTTCTGTTTGTTCATTCTAGGCATCTAGGGCCAACAGCCATTTTTTGTGAATGAATGCATTCCAGGTACCGGAAGATTGTCAGGAGAGTAAATGAGTCCCTAATTCATGTTAATGAATCTGAATGTTAGAATTTTTTGAAAGAGCCGTTGTGTTGTCCCTTAGGACTAGATGCCTGAAGTTCAAGTTTATAATGAAAATTTAAATTTTTTTTTTTTGCATAAATTCTCTTTTGTCAATTGTAATAAAGATTTATTTAAATATATTGTGATCAAGAAATCAACTAGAGCTGGTTGTAACATTTCCAAATTGGAAATTGTTAAATTTTCGAAATGGTACGTCATTCATTTTTTTTCTTCTTTCATACTTTAAATCTTTGAAAAGTCTCTATTTGCATCTTTTAGAGATTAACTTTCATGTTTGGCTTTTATTAGTCCAATCTAGGATATGCTAGCCTCTGTCACTGGATTGAGATTTTTCATGTGCCATTTAATTTTTGGAAAGTTAATTAATTTTGCAAATACTTTAAACTTTTCCTTATGTAAATAAAATTTAACTATTTTTCAAAAATTTTATTGTTAACTTGTTTAAATTGTTAAAGTATTCAAATTCTTCTTGTTAAAATTGTTAAATTATTTAAATATTGTTAAATTTTTTTCAAGTTCGAAGTGTTTAGGCTTCGTTTAAATTTTTCATGTTCGAAGCACTTTTTAAAAGGCTTCGTTTAAATTTTTTCTGACTTCAATTGTTGAAGTCGAGTGTCTTTTTAAATTTTTCAACTACTGTAGTTGTTTCACTTTTTGAGTTCAGAAATGAACTAGATGGAATTTCCATTCCTTAAAATTTTTTGGGGTAAATCCTGACTTGTTCTGGTTAATGAGGTACTCCTGGTTGACATGGTATTCAGACATTATTAACTAACAAAAAAAAAAAAAAATTTTTTTTTCTCAATTTTTTTTTTTTTTTTTTTTTTTTGAACTTGTGAATGTAATTGTGATATCTATGGATTTTTCAATCCTTTGCTCTTTGAGTTCAATTGAAACTCTTTATTTATAGAGGCAATGAGAGGGGGGGCATTGATGGAATCCCATCAACAGATGGTTTTCTCATCGCCTCCTATTCCCATTTATTCATTAATTCATTCACTCATAATTTATTTTAACATTTATTTATTTATTATTTCATAATAACCATATCCAATAAATATTAATTTACCTTTCAAATCCTTCCTGGCCGTTATCAACTTTATAACATCCAATAATCTATTTAACTTCAATAGCCTTTCATAATTTGTTCCACGGACTCCATCTTTAATTTCAACCTACATCGACAATAACTTATTTCCGACTAATCATATTTTTTCCGTAACGATACTTTCCCCGCCAGATGGCGACTTGGAATACCGTAACAATAATCGAATCTTTCATTCATTTTACCGAATCGATCTTTCGATTCGTACACATGTCGTCTTCTCATTGGCTCGTTTCGTGGGCGTGCTCACAAACGATGTTTTTCAATCTGGCTAGCTTAGTATAAATACACGATGTTAATTTCTGTTCTTCGCCGCTTTTATCTTCCTACTAATGGAAGTAGTTCAAGTCACTGAATTGAGGCTGGTCCTCAATCTGGATGTATTGTAAGATACCTGTTTTATTTAAGTTTACTTTTAATTGTTTTAACCTGCACAATCGATGTCAACTATATGTTCAACTGTTAACATGTTCATCTGTACTAATGTGATGGAGTTCACCATGTCAAGTCTTCTGTAATGCCAAGCCTGTTTCTCAAGTAATCAATAAATACTTTAGTTTTATTTTTGACTTTTGTTTTCTGTTAAAGAGATCGACATTAAAGTCTGCTCACATTTATTTTTAACTTCCACTACAGTGTTAGGTGCCAGCAAAAGCTCCATCTGTGCTATCTGCTTCTGTAATGAGATTTTTAGCATATATATAAATCTCCAAAGGATATATTACGCACATTAGAAATTTTATCTTAAAACCCGTAAACACTGCACCGTTTCTTCCGAAAATTACGGTACTGATAATCTTAATTTTTTAGCCCAATTACTGTAGATATTATGCATCACGAAAAAATTTGGTAAATTTGTGTTAAAAATTATGACTAATGGCTTCTAATTTCGAACCCTGGTCGAAATATACGTTCGTAAATGGTGTATAGCCCGCGGACTATACACCGATGCATCTCCGCGGGTTTTTACTGCACTGCTCGATTTAGGGGTGTGGGTTATACACAGGGTGCGGGCTATACACCCGAAAATACGGTAATTACAAAAGTTTATACAATATAATATGAAACATCACTTTAAAATTTTTTGCCATTTTTATTTTAATTTATCACTTGTAGCCAGGCACATAAGCAGGGAGAGGGCTAATTGGGTTGAAGCCTCTTCCAAAAGTTTAAAAAGATTTAGCAACATTACTACTAAATAAAAATTATGTTTTTCTTGTGTTACCTTTCATTACATTAGAATTACGTGTATATTTCATTTTAAATATATAAATTTATTCAGTTAAAATAATACCCATTTCTCATTATATCACTGATTCAAATATGTTGCTCTTTATTAGTATCTAATCTACCATTAAAATATAAATTCTTAACACAGCATTTAAATTTTATGCACAATAATATTCAATAAGTGTAGTTCCATATCATTAATCTGATTAAAAAAAAGTAAGTTTATTATGCGTTTGGCATAAAGTTTAACTTTATTAGTCAAATATAAAACATTTACTTCCATGTTTGTCTTTTGTAATTTCCTCTATACTCATAATATTACAATATAAAACTTAGAGTGGTCAGTGTCGCAATGTTATGCAGAGAAAGGAACCGAAAACTTTAATAACACATAGCAATGTAAAAACATGTGAAAAGTAATACTTTTTAAGGAAGTACCACTGAAAATGGTATTATAGCTGTAAAAGGCTTTTTATTATAAAAAAAAAAAAAAAAAAAAAAAACTAGTATTAAGAAATTTACAAAAAGAATGTTGTGAAGAAAGACGACAGGATATCGACAAACTTTCAAATGCACCATAACGGTCAGTATTCCCCGGCGCACCATTGAATAACTTTGCTTTGAATTGTTTGCACACAAAGTTTTAATAAAAAGAAAAATGCACAGAGTAATCTGTTTGTGTGGGAATGTTTCTTTGTCTTTTGTAGAATTATCAACTTCAGGGATGAATACTCCTGCGTGTAGAGATTTTTCGGCAGTTTTTTACAGTGCCTTTAAAGCGATTTCTATAAGTTGACATCTAACAATATTATTTAGTGCAGAAATATTACTTAAAGGTGATTATGATAGAGGTCCTCTAATGTTAGAGAATCGATAAAAAAAACAGTAAGCTAAGAGTTCTTTTAAGATTTAGAGCAAAGCCTACTATGAATATCTCAAGCACAGAACAGCTTGCCTTTGGTTAGATACATTGAATATTTATAAAATTCTTAAACCCCAATGATTCAGTAAAATATTTCAGGTTTCATCTAAGTAAATGACTTGTCGTCAAAGATTGCAACAGAAGGAATAATATAATGTTGTAATGAACTACGTACTGATATGTCTAAATGCAGTACATACGCATATGAGGGAGTGTCTAATAGGGATATAATGGCTGGCTATGTGAATTGGATCCAGTTTCAATAATTCGTCAGAAGTATTCCAAAAATAGGTATGTCCATTGTGCAAGCCACCCATTAAATCTAGCATTACATAACTAAATGCTGATTCTTGCCATCAGAAACTGAAACTGTTGATGAAATTACAATTTTTTTAGAAATCAGCCCTAGACATATTTAAACTTTAAAGAAACAATTTATCATATCCCCCAGAAGACAGAAAAAAATGACTTCTACGCCTTTGCTGCATCAGATTTATTGAGAAACATAAAAGTATGTATATTAACTTTTACTGAGTCATTTAAATAACTTTGTATTAGCTTAGAAAACATTTCAGAAAACACATGCAAGATTAGGAATTTTCTCATAGGCCTGTTTGCTTTTTTGATAATCCTTTCAGTCTGAGAAAGCCATTGTCAATTCTTATTCTAGAAAATTCTCATGATACAATAAAAATTACCTAATTATCATACAGAAAGATTTTTTAAAAATGCACTCGAAATCTTTAACAAGATATTTAATTCTTAATAAAACTTGGGACTAATATTCTCGAAACTGAAATAAAGATCTGAATTAACATTTAGACAAAGAATAGATGCAAGCCCTCAAATTACATCTGCTGAAGAGCATTACAGGATGATATAGTCTTTAATCTCTGAATAGAAAATCTTATTTAAAATTTGAATGATAAATTCATGCTGAACTAAGACATTGAAATAGATTTCCTTGTACTTTATCCAGGATTTGCTTCTGCAGAAAAAGCGAGCGAATTAGAAAATCTCTCTCAATATTTTGACGATAAAATGTTAATGTCGTAAATTAAAGCTGAATATGTGAGAGAATTGCCAATATTATCACAAACATAGAGATCCTGACAATTTTAGAGCACTGTAATGCAACGTATTACAAAACTATCACACTTTTTTGATACTCGTCTACAAACTCGGTAACAATAGCTATTGCTGTAAGGTCATTTTCGTCAGTGAAAAGAATTAAAGTTTTGTCTCGAAGCATTATGGTATGCGAGAGCCAGAATAGCCTTGCAATGTTTTGCATTCATTGGGATATTACAGTGGATCTTGATAAGGTAATAAGACTCCTGGCTGAGAAGTCAAAGAAACTGCTTCTGTAGCACTAGCAAATATATTGTACCAAGAGTACTACATTTGTAATTATTGTAAACAGAGAATGTGAAATTTAAATATAGTTTTTATTGTTATAAATATCTGTAGCAATTATATTTTTCTTTCAAAAAATAATCCATGTAATTAATTTCATTTACAGATTAATCATTTTATCCCCCTTGTAATGTGACATATGTGTATGCTAATATTAATCCCATGTTTTAAATCTATTGCAATTATTTGTACTAAAGGTTAAAATTCGCGGTCGCCACCGGCCACAGGGCGACTAAATGTAAAAAATTGGCGACTTTATGTTATGCACCTGATCGCCATTTTGGCGATCAATCATTTCGGAAAATTAAGAAAAAAGTCTGTCATAAATCCGAAAATTAGGATATAAAATATATCGCAAATTTTGACAAAAGGTCGCCGAAAATAAACAATTTTGCCAATCGTTCGAAGAACAATCGCTAATTTCGTCAAAGGATCGCGGAAAAAAAGCGAATTTAATCAAAAAATTTCAACAAATATGGGTAAAAAATCGCGGAATAAAAGTAAATTTCATCGAGAAATGATGAAAATACGACAAATTTCATCAAAATGTCACGAAGAAAAAGGTAGATTTCGTCAAAATATTGCGAAAAAACGGCAGATTTCGTCATAAAATCGCGTAAAAACGTCAAATTTCGTCAAAAGATCGCGAAAAAACAGCAGATTTCGCCAAAAAAATCGCGAAAATCGGCCAATTCCGTCAAAAAATCACGAAAAATCGGCTTATTTCGCCAAAAGATCGCGAAAAAACGGCAGATTTCTTCAAAAGATCACGAAAAATCGGTATATTTCGCCATAAGATCGCGAAAAACGGCGGAATTCGTTAAAAATTCGCGAAAAAACGCAGATTTGGTAAAGAAAACAATCACGAACAAACAGAATATTTCGTCAAAGAATCGCGAAAAACGGCAGATTTCGTAAAAAAAATCTCGAAAAAACGGTAATCTTTATCAATAATTGCAAGAAAAAAAAGCTAATTTCATCAAAAGATCGCGGAAAAACGGCAAATCTCGTCAAAAGATTACGGGAAAACGGCAAATCTCGTCAAAAGATCACTAAAAACCGGCATATTTCGTCAAAAGATCGCAAAAAACGGCTGATTTCGTCAAAAAATCGCGAAAAAACGGTAAATTTGGTTTTAAAAAAATCACGAAAAAACGAAATATTTCATCAAAAAAATCGCGAAAAAATGGCAGATTTCGTCAAAAAATCCTGAAAAAACGGTGTAATCCTTGTCAGTAATTGCAAAAGAAAAAGTTAATTTCATCAAAAGATCGCGAAAAACGGCTGATTTCGTCAAAAAATCGCGAAAAAACGGTAAATTTGGTAAAAAAAATAAAATAAAATAAAGAAAAAAAAATCACGATAAAACGAAATATTTCGTCAAAAAATCTCGAAAAAACGGCAGATTTCATCAAAAAATCTCGAAAAAACGGTGTAATCCTTGTCAATAATTGCAAAAAAAAAAAAAGAGCTAATTTCATCAAAATATCACGAAAAAACGGCAGATTTCGTCAAAAGATCGCAGGAAAAAGGTAGATCTCTTCAAAAAAAAATTGCGAAAAAACTGCAAATTCCTTCAAATAAAAAGAAATTTAGATTCAAAATGCAGAAAAACAATAAATTTTGTCCAAAAATCATAAGGATACGATAAATTTCGTCAAAAAATTGCGAAAAAACAGCAAATTTCTTCAAAAGACTGCGAAATCCATTGCGCAATAGTGGAAAATATTACTAAATTGATCAAGTGGTCGAAAAAAAAATCCCCATTTTCATTATCTGTATCTGTAATGGGGAAAAAAATCTAAGTTTGAATGAAGTTATGGTTTTCTTTACATATAAATTAATTATTAACTATTTAATATTCTGATTAGAATTTATACAATATTTTCTTCTTGGTGGCATCTATGATAGTAATTAGTGGCCACTAACTTGACAATAGTGGCTACTAAACATTCAGCCTCTACTGCAGGCCCGTAACCAGACGGGGGGCAGGTGGGGCTGAGCCCCCCCTAGCGTCCTCTAGAGCCCCCTCTAACAATTTCTTTTCTTTCTACTTTTTTTTTTTTTTTTTTTTTAAACAAAATCCATATTTTAACTTTTCTCAAAAAAAAAAAAAAAAAAAAAGTAAGAGAAATTTTTTAGATTTTTTAACTGTCTTGAATAAAATGGGAATACGCCAAGAATTTTGCATTCGGAACCTTATTAGATTAGTTGTTTTCTGTTATCTTGCTAGCGGTATAATGCATTTCTCGAAATGAATTTTAAAGGAACATTTCTTTCTCCTGAAAAAAATTAAGTCCAGATGCAGTAACTGGTCACCACATGTGTTAGTACATCGTTATATTTCCAAAGCAACGATCTTACGCAGAATGAATGGAAATGGACACATGGTGTTCAAGTTGACCGATAATTAGTCAAGCGATGTTCAAAATCTTGACTAAGACATAGTCATTAAAAACCCATGTTTCTAAATTTTAATGGTTTGCTTGTTGACAATACGTACTTATCAGTAGATTTAGTTAACGATGAAATATCACTTGGAAACTAGACCGTTTGAAAATTAAAAAGATAAAAAATGTCAATTTATACATGTCGAATAAAAAAAGCCAGTAATTGTTTCCTGTTATGGGTTACAAGGGTGTACATAAAAAAAAAGTTTATTTTATTTTATTTTTAGTTCTTTTTACTTTCTTCTATCTTTACAAGAAGAAAGTATTGGATTCATGAAAATTTTCGACTTCCGGTTTTCGACGGATTTATACGTTTTAGAAGGTCCTGAACACGTTTTGACTATTTTTAGAAAATGTCTGTCTGTGAGTCTGTCAGTCAGTCTGTGAGTGTGTCTGTCAGTCTGTGAGTCTGTCAGTCTGTCTGTGAGTCTGTCTGTATGTGACAAAAAATTTGTGGGTGCTCTATCTCAAGAACTAATGCTCGAAAGTTAATAAAATTTTATATTCAGTTAGACCTTGATATGAATTAGTGCCTATTGGTTTTTGGTGAAAATTGGCCTGCAGATGGCGCTGCTATACTACGTTTTTCGTGATTTTCAAGATTGCTATATCTCAAGAACTAATGCACAGAACTTCACCAAACTTCAGATTCTGTGACCTCTTGATATACATAGACGCTGATTAAGTTTTGGTGTAAATTGGCCAGCAGGTGGCGCTGCTATGTTACGTTTTTCATGATTTTCATGATAGCTATATCGCAAGAACTAATGCACAGAATTTCACCAAACTTCAGATTCCGCGATACCTTGAGATACATAGCCGCTGATAAGGTTTTGGTGTGAACTGCCCTATAGGTGGCGCTGCTATGCTACATTTTGCACTATTTTTGCGATAGCTATATCTCAAGAACTAATGCAGAGAACTTCATGAAATTTTAGATTCTGTTACACTAGAATATATAACATAATTAGATGCTGATTACATTTTGGTATTAACTTTGCAACAGGTGGTGCAGCTATGCGGCATTTTGCACGATTTTTCCGATAGCTATATCCCAACAACCAACTCACAGAATTTCATCAAACTTCAGATTTTGTTACAAAATGACATATAACATAATTACACGATGATTACGTTTTGTTATAAATCCTTCAACTGATGGTGCTGCTGTGCTATATTTTACACGGTTTTTTTTAAAACTAGCTATATATCAAGAACTAACACACAGAATTTCATCAAATTTCAGATTCTTTTACACCATAACATAATTAGACGCTTTTTTACGTTTTGGCATAAATTGTCCAAAATATGGTGTTGCTGTGCTACGTTTTGCAAATTTTTTGTTATAACTATATCTCAAGAACTAATGGACGAAATTCCATCAATTAAATTTTGCGTTTTAGGCTTTTCGGACACCAGTATCTCCTTAGGCTAGGTCAAATGTTCGAGGAAATTTGATAGTGGGTAACTTTGGGGTCACCACAATTTTTTTTTTTTTTTTTTTTTTTTTTTTTTTAATATTAAAATGTATTTATGAGATAGAAGAAAGTTTTGGGATTGACACATCCAACTAGTTTATTTTATTTTTGATTGTATGTTAAATGAAAACATTTTTTTTTCAATTTGTCATATAACAATAAAAAAATTAAGAAAAAAAAAAAAAAAAACATGATTAAGGTTAAATTTATTATAAGATTACGGCAAAAATATCTGCAATTATTTGATGTATGAAATATTAATAAATAATTATAATATTAGAAAATAAAATATTAATTAAATTTAATAAATTACGATTTGCCGTTAGTTAAAGATATTAAAAGCAGGAAATTAAAATAAGAATAATAAATTAAGTTTCATTAAGTATGTAATTTCTACCATAACATATGCAAAAAAACCTGTTAATTTTTAACTAAAAAAATAAACTTTTTTTTAATCAAAAAGAAAACAGATTTCAAAAACTATTGCAAAGTATTTTTTTTTTTCATAATACAGTCGAGTCTCCCTATAACGAAATTCCATACATCGAATTTCTCTATATAACGAATTTTTAGTGGGAACGCTCCCCTTTTCGCATGATTACATTAAAAACAGTATAGCGAAATATCTATCTCCATATAACGAATTTTTTTATAAATTGGTCTTAATTTATTCAGTTTTAAAAAGCTTCGAAATCATATGGAATCAATTTTCCATCACTTATTTTTGATTTATCGTCAGTGCTGAGTTTTTTTATATGTTACTTTTCTCCTTGTTCTTTAAATCCAACGAATTCATCCCATTTCCCACACACCTTTCCACATCCTTCTCAAAACAGAGCCAATTGGATTGATACACATGTAAGAGAGGAATCAATGAGAGACACATAAGAGATTCCTTCAAATGGAGGGAAATGTTAACTACAATTTTTCATTCCTTGCTAAAATTTGAGCATTTCTTTTTGAGAGCGTAACAACTTTAAAATCAAAACAACAAAAAATTACAAAATTACAGATTTCTTCGTTTGAAATTAATGCAAGTCTTCCTTATTTGATTTTAATTAAATTTTCAAATAAATGTCTGTTCTTTTTTGAAACAGCTTAAATAATTAAGAAATAAAATGTTAGGTTATTATTTACTTTTAAACATTTCAAATTTTTAATTCAAAAGATCAAAAACACTATTTTTTTAAATTTCACACATTAAATACGATTTTTAACATCATTCTCTATATATCGAATTTCTCTATATAACGAGTTTTTTACTGGAACGGTGGATTTCGTTATATAGAGACTCGACTGTAATTAATAAGACATTAAATTAAGAGCATTGAATTTACCATGTGTATTATTAATATTTATGTACATTAATTTGATTTTTTGGAGTCGGCGCCAATCTAACCAAGATAAAAAATAATTGTCCTTTAAAAATTATAACAGAATTCAGCAAAAACATTGCGAAAATAAATTTAATTTTAAATCAATCAACTCTAACTTAGAATCCCATATTTTAAAATCTGTGTGTTTGGTTGCCCCCCCCCCCCCCCCCAATGGCCAATACAAACACATTATTTTATACTAACCATAGTTATAGTTACTAATCTTACTTGAAAATATACATTTAAACACGTGAGATAAAATGTTACAAAAATGGTAAGATTAAAATTTTTAAACTAAATATTAAATCAGAAAAAATTTCATAGATAATTGGATATGTATCTATTTGACACTTATATTGAACTTGGCTGGATTTGCATAGACACCAAAAAGTCAAATTAATGTACACAAAAATAAATATAATAATATGCATGGTAAATACGGATTCTCTTAATTTAATTTCTTATTAAATATATTGTGTAAAAATAATATTTTAAAACTTGCAGTAGTTTTTCAAAAAGTTTTTTGATTAAAAAAAAAAAAGTATTTATTTTCCGATGATCATGAAGTATTTTGCATTTATTAATATCCTTATAGAAAAATTCCGTTATAGAGAGGTTTTACAATCTATACACTATAGGCAGGTCCATTTTATCAGTTTTTGCTATATTTAGTTTGCTTAAGATATGGATTGTTAAAAAATGTTAGCCCCCCAGAAAATATTCAGAGCCCCCCCTGGCATGTCTCGCTGGTTACGGCCCTGCGTCTACTGGCCACTGGCTACTAATACAAATATTGAATTTTAACCTTTAATTTGTACGCATTTCAAAATTTTTTTATGTTTTTCTCATTATGATCCATAAAGCTTATTTTAAACATTGTTAATTTGTGAAACTTTATTTTTGTTGCTGATATTTCCTCTAAAAACCTCTCGGTTTCAGAACTGCTTTGGAAATCGCAGATGCTCTTTAAAACTATAACTTATTTCAGAACTCTAAAAAATACGAACTAGCAATTTTTAACATGGGTATCACGTATCCTATGCAATAACATACTTTATGTTATGTCTTGTTTACTTTTTTAATTACACTTTAAATTATGCATATCATTGCTGTCAGATCAGAAAAAATTTCTAGATTGAGCGCCCTCCAAAAGAAAATCCTGGCTATGGGCCTGCTTGTAGCATAATATAAGTAATTTGATACAAAAGTTTATCAAAATGAAATGAAATCTGCTAAGATGGAATTTAAAAAGGATCAGAAAAAAATTCTGTTTTAGCCAGGTTTTCCTTAAGAAAGGTTATTTTGCAGAGACCACAAAATGACCATTTAAGCCAAGTTTCCGATATACACAGGATTTCTTTACACACCATAAAAATTATACTATTTAAGACAAAAATTGCTTAAAATGAATTTTTTTCCTGTTTGATGCAATTCCATCTTAGCAGGCTTGATTTATAATACAATAAAACTTCCCTAAAGCAACCATGTTTCATTCTAATAAAAATTGGTTGCTCCAAAGAGGTGGTTTCTTAATGGAGGTTATGTTTAAATCAAGATTTTAATTGATGAAAAAAAATGTAACAATTAATGTTGCTAAAATTTACTTTTCATATTAGGAAAATATATAAAAAAATTAAGTATCAAAACAAAAATTAATTACATAAGTTAATTACTGCCAAGTTTTAAAATGAATACATTGACATTTGCTTTGATTTTGCGATTTTATCTTTTATAACTTATTTTTAAGTACTTTTGAAGTTCAGTAAATAAATGATATATATATATACATATATGTATATATATATATATATATATTTTCTTTTTTTTTGACAGGTACAAATAATGACGATTTTATAATTTTACTTATTTCTTTGAGAATTTTGAGATTGCAGTATATGACAGGATTTATTGACCGTTATTAAATTCATTGCTTAAAAAGGCACAAAGCTGATTAAACACTTAAAAATTACCGGAATAATAATTTAAAAAAAATTTTTAACTTAGTTTAGAAGTTTGATGAATAATGCACTCTTCATTTTTGTGATAAAACTTTCTTCAAAATCAAGTGACCAAGAAAAAACAGAATTTGTTTTTTCTTCAAAAAAATTTTCGCTCATCGAGTGAATTTAAATTGGATATCTCTGAATAGAAGTAAAATTAGTATTAAACCAATAAGAATATATTTTGTTCCATGAAAATAATGTTCATTCAGGGAGATGAGAAGGAGAATGGTTGCACAGTTGGATTTTTCAGTATACGTATTACCTGCTATGGTAAAAACCTGTTTAAAGTGAAAATATTAACATTTCTTGTGATATCCTCTAAGAAGATTATTCTATATTTTAGCCCCTTCTGAAATAATAGGTCTAGATATGCCACTGCTCACAGGGGATATTTGAAATAAATGCAGATGAATATTAATCTTAATGTCACAACAGACTTTGTGTAAACAATACGCACATTTCTTTTCTAAAAATATAAACAGATTAAAAAAATATTGAACATTTATCAGAAATGGATCGTGAACAAAATATTTTTTATTTGTACAGACTCTTCAGCATTAAAAACTGTGTATATTTAGTGTTTATTTTTTTGAAACTTTAGCATGAACAAGCAAAAAATGGTACTGTTTAGTCTGAATCTAAGACAGCACTGTGTTGCACTAATTAAGTCTTGAAAAATCCATGCATAATACATTAAACCATATTTTATGGAGTTTAGCATTTTTCAACAAATGTCAAATCTTGGGTTATAAGTGATTTTTGAAACATACAGACATGTTATAGGACTGTTGCATTCTAAAATTCAGTTAAAAATGCCCACTTTGAAAAATGTCCTTTGTTTTTATTGAAAAATTGAAAATGTTTTTTGATTTCAATGCTAAAACATAAGTTTGCTGAAGCAATATTTTAATTATATTCCTTATGTTTGTATTTTCTTCATGTCAATCAATAATTTTCAAGAAATCATCTTGGTTTTCCACATATGTCTCCAAGCATTTAATAAAGTAACTGTTCCATCAATTTTTTTAGGAAGTTGAGCTATTACATCATTATAAGAATTTAGAAATACTTTAGCTACATGATGACTTCTGAAATATTTAGTAACTTATATAATTTCTTTCATAATGAGGCTAATATTTCTTGTTGTGTAAATATATCTAATTGTCTAAAACCAATTGTACCAACATGCAATTAATATTTTCTTTATGGATTTATATTATGATTTATATGCAGTCATTACATTTTAATTAAATGATAAATTGAAAAAAATATATTTTATTATTAATAGAAATGTAGAAATATAATTCTATTACATCACAACAATAATTATATATGTCAAACATATGGAAAATCAGCAGATTTTCATTTTGTCCAATTTCTTCTGGCATACTGGACTTTTTAAAAAAAACTGGACAAAATTGCAACCCTGCTCTGAAGAAACTTTAAAAATGTTATTCTGACTTTAGAAATATATTATATTTTAAGTGAAAATAATTCTCTAAAATTGCACTACATATTTTGAAGAACATTGCGATTAGAAAAAAAAGAAAATATTCTGCCACCCTTGAAAAATCTTTGCCTCACCTTGAAGTATGGTTTAGCTATGGGTCTGTTTCAGGTTAATTGATTACAACATTGAATTGATTACTTATAGCCTTCAAAACACATCGCTAGCTCAAAATGATCCATTTTATCCTGACTGGTCGTTTTTAGCTTCTAAAAGCAAAAATATTCATCATCATACTTTTCTTTATTATTATTCAATGGTTATAGATAAATAAGGGAGAAAAAAGCTCTTTTGCAAAGGTAAGATACTTGTTTTTATTTAATATTAAAGTTAATATGCTTAACAGAAAGCTTTAAGTAACATTTTATGAGATTGTATTGAACTTAAATATGGGGCACAGTGGACCAGCTACTGCTAGAGTTAATGTGATGTAGAATTTTCAAAATATTTAATAATTGCTTATTCTCTACAAAGAAATACAGTTTCAAAGTAATTATTTAACTGTAAAATAAAGTAAACAAAGAAAAATGTCAATTTATTTAACATAGGAAATATTTTGGTTTGTATTTATTGCTTTTAAAAACAATACAAATCTCTTAATGACTGTAGTCTGTTATTGCTAAAATAATTTTTGGCAGGTTTTGAAATTTTATTACTCATTTTTTATGTAACAGAAAACAAATTTGGAATCAAAACTTTATGGTTATTAATCAGTTAATATTGATGTTATTGTAAAATCACCCTCACATCTAAAAGAACTGCAAGTTCATAAGTGTTTTGAAGTTTCATTTTCAGGCCTAGAAGTAACTATCTTCAAAAATAATATAGGAAATATAGGAATTTTTTTGAAGAAAATATAGGAATTTTATAGGAAATTATATTTATACGTAAATACACCAACACATGTTTTAATACATTTATGTAGACAGAGACAGACATTAACATTGTAAAAACTATAACATAAGTAAATTATTTAAAGTTCAATCCAGACTATTTAAGAAATTTTTAACACATTTCAGGATTAAAATTCTGGTTTCAGGAGTTGAACCCCCCCCCCCCCCCTAAATAATGAATAATATTAGGGCAAACATATCTAAATATAAAAACATGACAGAAAACCTCTCAATTTTTTTTGTATGCCGAAAGACATAAATTGTCCCCTATTTTGAGAATCACCCATATATATATATAACATAATTGAAATAAAGGTTATAAATTATTTTTTTGTAATAAATTTATATGAAATGAGTTTCTATAGCAAGAACAATTCAAAGTTCTTTAAAAACCCTGAATTTTGCAGCAAATTTTAGGAAAAGTTACAGCAGAGAAGAGAAAGTAGGGAAATCCTTCCCTACATGTTTCCAATGGCATTCCCGTTTTTTTTTTTTTTTTCCCCTATAATGCTTTGATGGAATTTGCATTTCCCCTTCAATACTTAGGGGAAAATCCCACCTTTCTTGTGATCTTTTAACATAAAAGGTTTTTTTTTAATTCTTTAATAATGTATGATTTTTTTATTTGCGATCTTTAGACAAAAATCACGTTTTTTCCACGATCTATTGCTGAAAATCACATTTTTCTCACGATGTTTTGATGAAAATCGCATTTTTTCCACGATCTTTTGACGAAAATCACGTTTTTCTTGAGATCTTTTGATGGAAATTGCATTTTTTTTCGTGATCTTTTGACGAAAATGACATTTTTGCGCGATATTTTGATGAAAATAGTATTCATTCACGATCTTTATACGAAAATTGCGATCTTTAGATGAAAACTGCATATTTCTCGCAATCTTTAGACGAAAATTGCATTTTCTCGCGATCTTTTGAACAAAATATCGCTTTTTTTCACGACTTTTTCATGAAACTTGGGTTTTTCTCATGATCCTTTGATGAAAATAGTACTTATTTGTGATCTTTAGCGAAAATCACACTTTTTTGACGAAAACTGTGTTTTTCTCGCGATCTTTTGATGAGAATCGCGTTTTTCTCATGATCTTTTGACAAAATCACATTTTGCTCGCAGTCTTGATAAAAATCATGTTTTTCACGCGATCTTCTGGTGAAAATCGTTGTTTTCTATGAAAATAGCATTTATTCGCAATCTTTAGACGAAAATAGCATTTTTTCAAGACTTTTCGACGAAAATCATATTTTTTCACACGTCTTCCGATGAAATTCCCTTTTTCCGCAATTTTTTGACAAAAAAAAAAAAAAAAAAAAAAAATCGGAAAATGATAAAAAAGAGGAAAATTGTGGATCCGCAGAAGAATCTCATGCCTGGGTGAAGGGATGAAAAATATAGGAAAAAATAGGAATTTTTTTCAAATTTATAGGAACTATAGGAACGCTGCGAGGCCTGCATTTTTTTATTTTCATGATGACATTATTTTATTTAACAATGCACTTTATTTGCCATTGTTCATGCATTTTAATCTGCCATTATTTAAAAAGTATAATGATTTTTCTTTTGACTGATTTTTCTGTTTAGTTTCGTGTATGTTTTATTCGAAAAGATTCACGAATTTAATTCTGAGGCATGTAGAAATGCGTAAAGGAATGTTCAAGAATATTTTCAGGTAGATTGGATTTACCATTGAAGAGGAAAAAAAAAGTAAACTGTGAAAGTGGACCACTGTGTTGCAGTCTCCTCCAATTCAAGTTGAACAACTGATATAAGGTTTTATATTCTCACTTTCATTTTCCAACTTTAGAAATTATTTTATAATTTTGTTCATTTTTTTATCTTTTATTCAATATATATAATGCATCTCAAATAACTGAAAATGGTAGCAAAATTAAATTTGTATGTTTGCAATATTATATTTCAATAGTCAAAGATTTTATACTTAGGCGACTACAATTTTGATTGAAATTTTTCCATGTTTTTCTCAGTTATACATTGCTTGGGTGCAAGTTTGAAGTTTTGCCAGGACTGAAAATATTTTGAATCCCCCCCCCCCCGAAGAGTGAACAAATACGTACATGCATGATTCATGTTTTTTCCATGACCGTTTGACGAAAATTCGCTTTTTCCCATGATCTTTTGACAGAAATCGCATCTCTATTGTGATCCTTTGACCAAAAATTGTATTTTTGCGTTCCTTTGAGAAAAATTCGTGACTTTTTCATGATCCTTGAACAAAAATTCGCGACTTTTTCACGATTCTTTTACAAAAACACAACTTTTTTGTGATTCTTTTACAAAAATTCACGATCCTTTGACAAAATTCGCATCTTTTCCACGATCTTTTGACAAAAGTCGCGTCTTTTCCTCGCTCCTTTAGCAAAAAATAGCGTTTTTTTCATTATCATTTGATGAAAATCGCATTTTTTTTGCGATTCTTTGAAAGAGACTGCGTCATTTTCATGATCCTTCAACAGGAATCACGTTTATTTTGCTATTCTTTGGCAAAAAAATGCATCTTTTGTCAGAAATAGTGTTGTTTCTGCAATCTTTTGACAAAAATCACGTATTGTCAGCAATCTTTTGAAACAAATCGTGTCTTTTTTCATGATCTTTAGACTAAAATCGCCTTTTCCTCGATCTTTTGACAAAAATCTCATTTTTTCTGCAATTCTGACAGAAATGACTTTTTTCCACGATTTTTTGAGGAAAATTGCATCTTCCCCGTGATTCCTGGACAGAGACTGCGTCATTTTTGCAATTCTTTGATGGGAATAACGTTTTTCTTGAGATCCATCGACAAGAATCACGCTTATTATGCAATTTTTTGACGAAAAAAGCATCCTTTTGCGATCTTTTAAAAGAAATAGTGCTTTTTCTGCAATCTTTTGATAGAAATAACGCCTTTTCCGTGATCATTTGACAAAAATCACATTTTATTTATAATCATTTGACAAAAAATAGTGTCTTTTTTTTGCAATCTTTTGCAAAAAACGCGATCATTTTTCATCGGTGGAGATTTTTCCATCCCGCTTCTGTTCTCAGGAACTTTTAAAAGGCAGAATTTCGTCCTGTCGACGGAAAACTTGCACCCATGCATTGTTTTAGATCAGTCCCCTGAATGATGTATAATCAATGCTTTAGTGTATCACTGAAAAGTACAAATCTTTCCAACACACTAAACATAAATAACTATGCAAATATGCATAAAATTTGAAGAAATTAATATTCAAGTGCTTTAGAATTGAAAGGCATTTTTCATTTTTGAATAAATGTAGTATTACATGTATAATCAATTGCATCCTAATTGTTGCATCTATATAACAGTGCTCAAATCCCCAACTGTAACAGGGCAATTCTTTGAGAAACAGGACATGGGTGGTAAAAACTTAAGTAACTCAGAATTTTATCAAATCTTGGAATTTTGTAGAAAAAAGTATGCACTTTTCATTTATTAGTAAATTTTTTAAATTCATGATCTTAAAAAAAATCCAAAAAGAGAAGTTTCACAGGTATCCAGAATAACACAGTTTAGATAAATTCTCATACTAAATGTTTAAGATCACAAATACTACATAAAACATGTTAAATTTCTATTTATTTTTGGTCTGTTCATTTTTAAAGAGAATATTTTAAGAAAAAATATTGTTAAAATAAAAATATATGAGATTCTAATTACTTTAATTAATAAATTTTAATGAAGTAAATATAGGATGTAATTCCTTTACTTCAATGATGTTAAAGTTTTATTTATTTTAAGAACAATATTACTAGGAATTAACTATTCTGTTTTTTCTTAATGAGTCTATGAAAGAATAAATTAATACAAAAAAATTTGTAATATGTTTTTTAATGAGAGGTATAATTACTGGTAACGGAATTACATTGTACTTTTATTATAATGTTATTAAATTCTAGGTAGTGTGGAAAGCATATTTAAACAGATGAACATAATATTTTGTCATATTTAAGTATTTTTAATAAAATAATAATTCAATTTCATTAAATTTCATCTCTGCTTATCTAAAAGAAAAAAAAAAAGTAGCTGCACTGTGATTATTTTAATGTAAACATTAGGTTTAGTTGTGTACAGTTTTACTGAAATAAAACAAACAACTAAACTTTAGCAGTTCATGCTTACAACATTAAAAGAAGCACATAGTATGTTTTTGCAGCAAAATAATGATGTTAAAATAAGCTTTTCAAAATTTGCAACACTACGCTCTAAGCAAGTTTTGCTACAACAAGATGTCCCCCACACTACTTGCTTATGCAAGTACCATGAAAATGTAAGGCTACTGCTAATTGCTTTAGAAAAAGTTTTACCACAAATCCCAATATCTTTCAGGGAATTTTATTCTGTTCTTACTTGTAATCAGGATGATGAAAGATGTACAGTGGCTCACAAAAGTGTTCGTACACCTAGGAATTTCAATGAAATAGGGCTCTATCTATTAATTAAAATTAATATTTTAGAATGGGTATTTAAGAGTAAGATCTATAACTCATTATTAACAAAACTACATAAAATATTTTAAAAACATAGCAAAACTTTATTTTGAAAAAATCACTAATCCAAAAATAACAAAAAATTTACTTCACAAAAGTCTTCGTACACTTAAAAAAAAAAAAAATCGCTGTATATTTGTAAATATTGTAATATTTCGCTAAAGTTGTACTTAATAGGATATTATTTAGCACCCACAAAAGTTTTTCAAATACCTGGGAATAGATTTAATTAGTGTTTTTGTAATTTCTGCATGAAAGTTGATGGCTTCATCGAACATTGCTGTTTTTACTTCGCTTTTTGTTTCAATGCTGTGTTTTCGTGTTTTAACTTCCAGTTACCTCCAAATATGTTTTACTGGGTTTAAATTCAGCAATTGAGGTGATGTTTTCAGAACTTGTGAACAATTATAAAGACGCCAGAGGCGAACGTTGAGAGCCATGTGCCTTGTATCATTATCCTGATAAAAAACAAAGTTGTATCTGTTACCGATATATTGGCCTGATAATTTTAAATTGCTTTTTAAAATATTGGAACAAAGATCGTGATTTATTATGCTATCAACATATACCAAATTACCTAATCCTGATGCTGATATGCACCCTCACACAAGGACAACTCCACTGCCATGCTTAACTGTTCCAACTAAGTTCTTTGAATTAAATTCTTAATATTTTTCCATACTATTATGCACTCATTGGACAAAGAATGGCATACTAGATTTTATCTGTAATTAAAACATTAATTTAATACGATTCGGGTTTATTTATCATTGATTTTGCTAAAGAAAGCCTAAGCTTTCTGTTTTTCACATTAACAAAAAATTTTCTATGGGCAGAATACCTATATAATGCAGGTGGGCTTACCACTCGTCGAACAGTTTCAGGTAAAAATGAAGTAGAAACTGTTTCATTAAATTCTATAGCAACTTTTATAGCACTTAAACATGGATTTTTTAAGACTTATCTAATTGTAAGTATTTGATCTCATTGCGATAACTTAGATTGCCGACCTTTTCATACCTAGTTTTCAATCCATTTTTTTTCTACAAAGCCTTTTATCGCATACTTCACCATAAAATGGAATAAATTAACTAATTTTGCAATATTTCGAATTGATTTACTACTATTATGAAGAAAAAAATAACTAATTTCAAACGCTATTAGTCGTGATATTATGATTACAAACCATTTTTAATTAATAAATAGAATATTACGGACCAATTCTGCAAAATATAAAGCCAAGGGATTTTTTAAATGTCAATATAATGCAAAAATAAAGCGACAAAAAATATTTTTAATAATGAAATTATCCGAAAATGTTTCTGTGTACGAAGACTTTTGTGGCGTCTTATTTCTGTTGCATCTCCTGTTTTCATTTTTAGATTAAAAAAAATCCCTTAATGTTAAACCAAAAGGTTGTGTGCTATTTAGAATAACTTGGAGATAATATAAAAAATTTCTCGATTTCATATACGAATTTAATTTCAGGGAAATTTCTTTTTAGTACAAATTTTTAAAGTGTACGAACACTTTTGTGAGCCACTGTATGTTCCCTGAATGCAACAACTGCCCTCAACTTTCTTCTATTAAAGCTAGTGATGATTTTGAGGAAGTTAAAGATTTGACAATAGAATGGTATCATGGAAAACAGATAATACCAAAGTTCTTAAAATGGTTGAAAATGGGACTGTAAAAAGGTGCTTTGCTGAATTAGAAGAACAAATTCCAAATTTTCTGCATTACACGTACATAAAGAGGCAGGGTCGTACTGGCCCACCGGGCAACGAGGCAAATGCCCGGTGCACCCCCGTCACAGTTTTTTTTTTTTCAATGGAAGCATTTTAAGTTGTGCATTACGAAAAGCATAAAATTTCTAATATTTTCATTTGGCAAATTAAAAGTAATGACGTATTCAGCATATTTTCTGTCAAACATTTAGGGCATAGGTGGCAGCGCTGTAGTTTTAAATTTATTCTGCTTTTTGGGGAAATACAAGAGGTGAAATGCCAATTTAAACGAATAGATTTTCATTTTAATTGGTCCCATTGTCAGAGGCACCCTTGTTCAGATTTTTTTAGCGACTTTTTACAAATAACATTGTGTTTTTGTAATCATGGCGCCCTTGTTCAGATGTTTTCAGCGCCTTTTTAAAAATAACTTTAAACAAAAATAATATCGTGTTTTTGGAATTAGGGCGCCCATAGTCAGATTTTTTTCAGCGCCTCTACAAAAATAACATTTAAAAAACTAGTATCGGTTTTTGTAATCATGGCGCCCATGGTCAGGTTTTTTTTCAGTGTTTTTGTAAAAATAATTTTCAAAAAACTAATATCGAGTTTATATAATCATAGCACTCTTCGTCAGATTTTTTTCAGTGTTTATGTAAAAACAACTTAAAAAAAAATAAAAAAATAAAAAAAAATAAAAAAACTAATATCGTGTTTTGGGAAACATGGCGCACCTGGTCAGTTTTTTTTTCGGCGCCTCTACAAAAATTGCTTTTAAAAAACTAATATCGGTTTTTGTTATTGTGGTGAACTTAGTCAGCTTTTTTTCAGCGCCTCTTGCAAAAATAACTTTCAAAAAACTAATATCGTGTTTGGGAAACATGGCGCTCTTGGTCAGACTTTTTCAACACCTCTGAAAAAAAAAAGAAAAAAGAAAAAGAAAAAAAATAATATCATGTTTTTGTAATCATGGCGCCCTTGTTTATATCTTTTTCAGCAAATAACTTTTAAAAACCTAATATCGTGTTTTTGGAATCATGGCGCCCCTGGTCAGATTTTTTTCCGGCGCCTCTACAAAAATAACTTAAAAAAAACTAATATCGGTTTTTGTAATTATGGCGCCCTTGGTCAGCTTTCTTCGACGCCTCTTGTAAAAATAGCTTTCAAATAACTAATATCATGTTTTGGGAAACATGGCGCCCTTGGTCAGTCTTTTTCAACCTCTCTGTAAAAATAACCTACAAAAACTAATATCATGTTTTTGTAATCATTGAGCCCTTGTTTAGATCTTTTTCAGCGCCTCTTTAAAAATAACTTTCAAAAAATTAATATCATGTTTTTGGAATCGTGGCGCCCCTGGTCAGATTTTTTTCGGCGCCTCTACAAAAATAACCATTGAAAAACTAATAGAGGTTTTTGTAATTATAGTGCCTTTAGTCAGCTTTTTTCAGCGCCTCTTTTAAAAATAACTTTCAAAAAACTAATATCGCGTTTTGGGAAACATGGCGCCCTTGGTCAGACTTTTTCAACACCTCTGTAAAAAAAAAAAAAAAAAAAAAAAAAAAAAATCATGGTTTTGTTATTATGGCGCCCTTGTTTAGATCTTTTTCAGCGCCTCTTTAAACATAACTTTAAAAAAATTAATAGCCTGTTTTTGGAATTGTGGCGTCCTTGGACAGATTTTTTATCGGCGCCTCTACAAAAATAACTTTAAAAAAAAACTAATATCGGTTTTTGTAATCATGGCGCCCTTCGTCAACTTCTTTTCAGCGCCTCTTGTAAAAATAACTTTGAAAAAACTAATATCGTGTTTTGGGAAACATGCCGCCCTTGGTCAGACTTTTTCAACACTTCTGTAATAATAATAATAATAATAATAATATCATATTTTTGTAATCATGGCGTCTTTGTTTAGATCTTTTTCAGCGCCCCTTTAAAAACATGTTTTAAAATACTAAAATCTTGTTTTTGGAATCGTGGAGTCCCTGGTCAGATTTTTTTCGGCCCCTCTACAAAAATAATTAAAAAAAAACTAATATCGGTTTTTGTAACTATGGCCCCCTTGGTCAGCTTTTTTCAGCGCCTCTTGAAAGTATAACTTTCAAAAAACTAATATCGTGTTTTGGGAAACATGGCGCTCTTGGTCAGACTTTTTCAACACCTCTGTAAAAAAAAAAAAAAAGAACTAATATTGTTTTTGTAATCATGGCGCCCTTGTTTAGATCTTTTTCAGCGCCTCTTTAAAAATAACTTTAAAAAAACTAATATCGCTTTTTGCAATCATTGCGCCCTTCGTCAACTTTTTTTCAGAGCCTCTTGTAAAAATAATTTTCAAAATATTAATATCGTGTGTTTGTAATCATGGCGCCCGTAGTCAGATTTTTTTTCAGTGTTTCTTTAAAAATAATTTTCAAAAAACAAATATCATGTTTTTATAATCACAGCGCTCTTGGTTGGATTTTTTTCCGCGTTTATATAAAAACAACTTTTAAAAAATTAATATCGTCTTTTTTGTAATCATGGAGCCGTTGGTCAGATTTTTTTTCAGCGCCACAGAAAAATAACTTTCAAAAAATTAATGACATATTTTTGTAGAATCTAGGAAAAAAAGTGACCGGAAAAAGTTATCGGAAAAAGTGACCTAAATTACAAAAGCGGAAAAAAAGTGACACGGAAAAAAAGTGACAAGGAAAAAAAGTGACACGGAAAAAAAGGGACACGGAAAAAGTGACAAGGATTGATTTTGGGGAATTATTATTGATTTTGGGGATTCATTGGTTAAGTTTGAAAGGGGGATGGGGGGGCTCATAATTTAGGTAAATGGGTTTTTCATGCTGAATTAACTGTTTTGCTTCAATTTTTGGATATACGTTCATACTGAAAAGACGCTTGCCTGATTAGTTTTGGGAAGGGACGATTACCCCCCCCCCCCATCCGTCCTCAGTTAGATGAATGGGTTTTTATGCAGAATTATCCAACGTGTGTCAAATTTGAATATACAGGGCCTGACTAAGGCAGGGGCATGCGGGGCAATTGCCCCGGGCCCCCGGTTTGAGGGGGCCCCCCCAAGGAGAGAAAAGTTTATTGTTAAAAGAGGGCCAAATGATATAAAATAGCAAAATATTACCAAAATTCTTTTTTTTTTCAATTTTAAGGGGGCTTTTTTCTCCTACCCCCTTTGCTTCCCTGCCCCACGTTCCCTCAAAGTAATAGTTACATCATAAGAAAATTAATAGTTAAAATTATTTATCATCTGTTATTATGTATAAAGATGTGAAATATAAATACTGAAATCAGTACTTGGTACAAAATTTATGCATACATACAATAGGTTTGAATTTTAATTTTAGTCACTTGAGTATAATTCACAAACATTTTTAAGATAGAAGGGGGCCACTCTAATAATGTTTGTCCCAGGGCCCCCCACTGTCTAAGTCGGGCCCTAGGTTCTTTTCGATAAGGCTTATATATAGCATATAATGCATGAAGAGTTTTAATGGTTATATATAGAGGGAGAAAGGGGGATAACCTTTCTTAAATTAAATTAATAACTTTTTACGCATAATTATCCGATTTGCTTAGAATTTTGGACATAGATTCATTATGATAAGACGTATCTCTGATTAGTTATGGGGTTCTTCTGCTTATTATAAAGGGTGGGGGGCGAGCAATTATCTCCCCCTTTAACTAGCTAAAAAGTTTTTTATGCAGAATTACCCCATTTATTTCAAATTTTAAATATAGGTTCTTACTGATAAGGTGGATCCCTGAATAGTTTTAAGGATTTGATATCTAAGTATCGAAGGAGAATAGAATATAACCTACCTTAAATTAAATTCCTTTTTACGCAGAATTATAGGATTTGCTACAATTTTGGATTATAGATTCATTACGATAAGGCGTATCCCTGGTTACATATGGGGTTATTTTTCCAATTAAAAATTAAGGCGGGTGATTTTCCGATCCCCTTAAATTATATAAATTGTTTTTTATGTTCACTTATCCGATATATTTCATATTTTGGATATATGTTTTTTCTCATAAAGTTAGTCCCAGAATAATTTTAAGGGTTTAATGGCTAAGTATACTGTCAGGTTCTGAGACCACCTCTGCTAAAGATTGGAATTTCCGTTATTTCTCTCTCTTAATCTCTTTTATATTATACCGGCTGTGTACTAGAATTTTCAAGGTGACATTTTTTCTTTGTTGAAGTGAGAATTGACAGGTAATCCTCTACAGGTGGTGAGTGAGAAAGAGGAGATTGCAGAGAGGCGTGTTCATCCATCAGTGATGTATGTGGATGATGAGCTGACAAGCAACATGTCCCTAATCAAGAAAGGAATGTGGAATGTGTCCAATGGATAAGCCCCAAAGGGGGTTGACATT
The DNA here is from genome assembly GCA_964019185.1 of Maratus speculifer. NCBI lineage: Eukaryota > Metazoa > Arthropoda > Arachnida > Araneae > Salticidae > Maratus > Maratus speculifer. The sequence goes on from OZ025293.1 coordinate 53,774,171, forward strand.
GGGGAAACACCGTGATTTGAGAAGAGCATGTCTTATCTCAGATTAGTTCAGTTCGTATCTGGGTTCATACCTAGAGAGTAGTGTTGGACAGAGGTCCTGATAGGGTGTGCTCTGCGTTGTAGAGCAGAGGCAGTGCGTATCTGGAGAGCAAGGGACACAGACGTCCTGGTGCTCTGGGCCAGTCGTTTAGTGCTCTGGGCCGAGAAGTGCAGGCCGAGTATCCATGTGTTGGGAGATTCGAAAGTGATCTCCGATAAAGTTAATCTAACTTGCATTGAGTGTGAGGTGGAAGGTGTAATTCGAATAGTACACAGCCAACCTTTACTGTATTTAATTTAATGTTGAACCGGATCACCTATATCCGAGTTGTAATTGTATATAATGGTAAATAGCGTATTTAGTGTGTACATATATTCTAAATAAACTGTTAATTCAGTTAATTGACAGCGTCAGTGTTCATTTACACAATCCTCACAGTGGGTGACCGATATCACCTAGTAATATCGGTGGTGGCAGCTATAACTACCATAGACTTTCTTCAAAGTTGTGCGGGCTGAGAGGAACGTCCGACATATACAGTGGGGGAACGGAGGATAACCCCCCTTAAATTAATAAATGGCTTTTTATGCAGAATTATCTTATTTGATTCAAACTTTGAGTGTGCGTTCATTATGATAAGGCGAACTCCTGATTATTTGTGGGTTATCCCCCGTTCATCTCTCTATACTTAGCCATTAAACCCTTAAAACTATTCAGAGATTCACTTTATCAGGTAAAACCTATATCCAAAAGTTGAAATATGTTGGATAATTGTGAAAAAAAAATCTTATTTAAAGAGTGAGGGATTAATCACCCGCTTTCCCTTATTTAATTAGCAAAAGAATCCCATAATTAATCAGAGATACGCCTTCTTATAATGAATATACATCGAAAATTTGAAGCAAATCGGATAATTCTGCGCAAAAAGCCATTTATTTAATTTAAGGGTGTATTTCGATTCAAACTGCCTATTTTCCGATTTATTTTTAACTTCATTTTTACTCTCATATGCATCAAACTGGCAAATTGTCTTATTTAGAAAGTACACAATGTGCCGTAATTGTCAATTCTTTGATAAATGCAGAAAATATTTCGAAAAAAGCAATCAAAAATGGCATTTTGAACAGATTTTCCCCTGGCGGGAGATCTGTGAACGAAAAAAAAGGGTCATACTGAGAAGATAATTGTTTATAAATCAAATTCTAATGAATTGAGCGTAAAAATACAGCACATGGCACCTTGTACATCAGTTCAAAAATATCCTCAGCAAGTTTCATGTTTCTACTTTTGAAAATGTGTCTGAAATTGTATCGAAAAATTTCGAGCTGTTGAAGGTGGAAAAGCGTTTTTTTTAATACACCCTTAAGGGGGTTTATCCCCCGTTCTCCCTCTATACATAGCCATTAAACCCTTAAAACTATTCAGGAATTTACTTTATGAGAAAGATCCTACATCCGAAATTTGAAATAAATCGGATAAGTGTGCATATTTTTTTTTAAATCTAATTTAAGGTCGGGAGTAGTAATCACCCGCCCCCTTTTTAATTAGCAAAAGAACCCCATAAATAATCAGAAATAAGTCTTATCATAATTAACCAATGTCCAAAATTCGAAGCAAATCGGATAATTATCCGTAAAAAGCCATTAATTTAAGAAAGGTTATCCCCCGTTCCCCTTCTATACTTAACCATTAAACTCCTAAAACTCTTCAGGCACTTTATACTATATATAAGCCTTATCGAAAAGAACCTATATGCAAATTTGACACAAGTTGGATAGTTCTGCATAAAAACCCATTCATCTAATTGAGGACGGATGAAGAGGGGGGTAATCGTCCCTTTCCAAAACTAATCAGGCAAGCGTCTTTTCAGTATGAACGTATATCGAAAAATTGAAGCAAAACATTTAATTCAGCATGAAAAACCCATTTACCTAAATTATGAGCCTCCCCCCCCCATCCCCCTTTCAAACTTAACCAATGAATCCCCAAAATCAATAATAATTCCCCAAAATCAATCCTTGTCACTTTTTTTCCGTGTCACTTTTTTTTCGCTTTTGTAGTTTAGGTCACTTTTTTCTGATAACTTTTTTTCCAGTCACTTTTTTTCCGTTTACCATTTTTGTAATGCTGGCGCCCTTGATCAGGTTTTTTTTTTTTTTTTTTTTTTTCAGCTCGTCGGTAAAATGAACTTTAAAAAACTATTATTATTATTTTTTTAATAGCACCGCCCCATACATATACATAAATTGGTCCTCTTACTTCTAATAAACTGAATCTATAATTTCTTAATGATAATATGGGTTTTAATGAACTATATTATCATTAATTTCTTAAATGATAATATGGATCAGATTACGGAGAAATAAATTTTCAGGACAGTTTGCAATAGAAACTTATGTAAATTTTGCTTTTGTAAGAAAAATAGGTAATTTCTTATATATCTTTGAAAATTCGATAATTTTTAGGAAAAAAAATGCCAAAATCTAAAAACTTTTTTTTATACTGATCTGATCTGCTCAGGCCCGTATCCAGATTGGGGGCAGGGAGGGCTGAGCCCCCTCTCTCGTCCTTTAGAGCCCCCTCTAATGATTTCTTTACTATTTTTTTTTTCAACAAAATGCATATTTTAACTTTCTTCAAACAAACAAAAAAAAAAAAAAAGAAAAAAAAAAGAAAGAAAAAAGAAAAAAAAGAAAAGAAAACAAATACAGCAAGAATTTTTTTTAGATCTTTTAATTGTCTTAAATAAAATGGGAATACACCAAAAATTTTGTATTCGAAACTCTATTCGATTAGTACTTCTTTTCTGTTAACTTGCTAGCGGTATAATACAATTCTCGGAACGCATTTTAAAGGAACATTTCTTTCCCCTGAAAAAAAATTAAGTCCAGATGTACTAAGTGCCCACCACATGTGTTTGTACATCGTTATATTTTCAAAGCAATTCTCTTACACAGGATGAATGGAAATAGACACATGTTACTCGAGTTGACCGGTAATTAATCAAACTTTGGTCAAAGTCTTGACTAAAACATAGTCATTAACCCTTTGGTAGTTATAAGCGCGCACACGCGCCCAAAATATTGTTCTTGTAAATGGTTAAGAGCGTCTGTGAACGCCCAGAATCGTATGCTACTAAATGGTTATAAGCGCTCACAGACGGTCCAGTTTTTCTGTGCTGAGATGGTTAAGAGCGTGTGAACGCGGTTCTGCTTTCCCCCCATTGTTCGGACCTGGGAGTAAGGTAGGCGTATAGCTACTCCTCCTTCTTACCACTGAACAATACCCATTCTTAGGCAGATTACCTGTCAAGTAGTTTATTGTAGTTAAAAGATTTTGTGGTTTGGAGATTTCGTTGAAAAATGCTTAGAGTATGATGTTTTCGGTGAATGATAAAAAATGGCATTATATTTCAAAACAAATATTAAGGTGAATCTAAAGATTATATGTACTTGAAATGTTATAGATTCGTTCTAAGCAAATTCATCAAATAATATATTAATGCTTACTTATTTTATTTTATTCTTCTTTTCCAGAACATTATATTTCTTTATAATAAGTATTATTATTTTAAAACATTTGCATGTTTCATTTCTTTACTGCATTATTTGAAAGAATAAGTACTTATTTTCTTTTAATTTTTTTTCTGAAAAATGTTTCAGTGTTTTGCATTGAATTATATTACTAAATACTTATTTTTTTTCCTTACATCACTTTTGTTGTGTCACTTTTCTTAATATCAGGGGCGTCATTACAGAACTTTCTTTCGGAATGGAGGAGGGGGGGGGGGGGAGATTTTATAAGGATAGGTTCCTGGGTTTAATCCCCTCTCCCCTTTTGAACAGAAACGTTTATTGAATCATATTTACAAAAAAGTCAAAACTACAAGACACTGAAGAACCCTGAAAATATTCATTTTAAACAGTATTCCACCTTAGCACGTAAAATTTAACATATTGAATATAAAAAAAATTATTTTATAGACAGTTTCCTTTTTTACAGGTATCTTCAGATTTGTTAAGCCGTTCACTTTGTAATAGAGCACTGCATTACAGTAAAACTTGTGAAAATGAAACTTCTCTACAACTCAATAAAATATAAATTCTTTTTCAATAAAAGTGAAAAAAAAAAAATCAAATCTATATTATAAAGGCCAAACGTATCTGTGCGTAACGCATACGTAATTTTGCAAATGGCAACACTTTGAAATGAAATTTCCGTTTTGCAATTTTCGCTACAGCAAATTTTACGCGTCTAAACATCGCATATTTTTAATTTTTGCACCGTCGTAAAGAGAAAAAAATTTAATTTAAAATGCAGTTTGTCTGAAAGATGTATATCAATTTATTTTTGAAATATTATTTTTTTTTAAATTTTTATTACGAATTTTGTAATTGTGGCAACGGAATCACCCCCTTTTCACTTAAAATTGAAAAAAAAAAAAAAAAAAAAAAAATTAGAAAATAAAATGTGCAATATTTTCCCATGTATTTTCGTCTGTGCAATTTTCGGTACTACAAATTTTACACTTCTAAATATCGTGCATTTAAATATTTTACACCGCAGTATAGAGAAAAAAAATGTACTTTTAAATGCGATTTGTTTCAAAGCTGTATCTAAATTTATATATATAATGCCAAACTTAAATGCACCCAAAGTGTATAAATTACGTTAATGAGACACAAAAGAAATAGAGAATTAATAAATTAAATTTTTCAATTGATTACCAAATCTTTAAATTATTTGTAGAATTATTGTTTTTTATTTTATATGCAAATTCTGTACATGGAAAAAGTATTAAAACATTTAAAGGGTTTATAATTATTATTATTTAAGTAATCAATCAAAATTAATCGTTTTGCAAATTTCAATTTTTCTCTCAACCTTTCAAATGTTCATTTGCTATTCTTATAAATTTTAGTTCTTCATTATCAGCAGCATTTACAAAAAAATAAATAAATAAATAAATAAATAAATAAATAAATAAATAAAAATAAAAATTAAATAAAAATAAATAAATAAATAAATAAATATACACACACACACACATATATATATATATATATATATTCAACTACTGTGCTTAGGTAGCAAAAAATATTTTGATACATTTACAAATTCATTTTTTAACAGAATGGAATGCCTGACTGTGGAAGCGGTTTGGAATTGAACTGTATTTTCACTTTTTTGGTAAACAAATTACCTATTGAATTGCAAGTGATTTTGATTGTGTGACGAATACGTTTTTCATTCTTTCTGAGTAGTTATTCAAATTTCAAGTAGAAATTCGATTAACGCCCACTTTGACAATATTTTCTGTATGATCTATTGCGTTTGCTCCCCCCACCCCACCCCAAATAAATAAATAAAACAATTTGATTACATAGTTTCTGAACAACAGCTAGTTTCAGACAGGTTTGTGAACATTTCCCTTTTTAAAAAGGTGCTATTTCTAAGTCCTCTCCTATAAATTTTATTTTATGACGCTAACAGTTCTTTTTTTTTTTTTTTTTTTTTTTTTTTGGAAATTCCTTTAGTTTTTGGGGCTTAATTGTTGTGTGAGAGTGTAGTAGTGATGTGTAGAGTAGGCAATAGGTTTTCTTAAAATATTAATACACATAATAAACTTCTATTAATGGAATCTTTCGAAATATACCTTACGGCTGCTGTGCTCAATAGGCGCAAAATGTTTTGACACATTTACAACTTTATTTTTTAACGGAAAGATATAAAGTTGGAAGGCCTGGCTAAGGAAGCGATTTGAACTCGAGCTGATTTTTCTATTTCCTTTTATAAATGAATTACTTATTGAGTCATAAGCGATTTTTATCACGTGACAAAGACGTTTTCACCCTTCCTTGAGCGGATATTCTCCTTTCGTGCGAAAAATTGATTCAAAACTCCCAGTTTGACAGGATTTATTGCGTTTGAAAAAATAAATCGATTAGATAGTTTTTTAACAAAATCTTCTACATTTCGGAAACAAAAAAAAAAAATAAAATAAAATAAAATTTATGTTATAAAGTTGCCTTTTTGGATTTGAGAAGGGATTCTGAAATTCACTGCTGAACAATGTGAAACTTCCTGTCAGAATTTCTGAATAATTTTTAACTGTAAATGCATAAAATTCACAGGCTGTTATTGAAAGGATTTGGAATGGAATAGCGTTTTCCATTTTCGATAAATAAATTACTTGTCGAAATATGAGATTCTAGTCACGTGACTGCTTTTTTCCCCCATTCCGTGCTATCGCTTCCGATAGTTCTGGAAATTCCACTTAAAATGCTAATTTTGATAGTCTCTTTTGCGAAGTTATATCACTTAAAAAAAAGGGATAACGCCATTCTATTATATTGCTTCTGAATACAAACAGTCGATTTTATTAATTTTCGAAAAGAAATGAGCTCAGAAATGGGCTAAAAATCGGATTCTAAGTAATTATTAATGTTGTCATTATGTATTTTATGTCTTTCGTAATTTATAATAATCATAATTTTAAAATATACTGTAAAATTTTTCCATAAATATATATATATTATTCTTTAAGAATCTTAATTGTATGTTTTAAAAAATCTGAATTTTTGGTCGTTCGGGTCTGATTTTTCCTTTCCACGCGCATTGTTTGTTTTCACTGGCTTTTTTCAAGGCCGCACACGGTCTTGAAAATTCTTGCAATTTATTTTTATCTAATCTCTTTGGGTGTCATTACATCATAGAGTGCCATAATTTGCTATGTCTGCTACAATAGTGTTAAAAAGAAGACCTTAAAATGAATAATGCTTACTTAAAAGGCGATTAAATAATTAATTATAGATGTTAAAATTTAATTTTATTTAAAAATCTTAGTACTTTCAAAACTTTTCCAAACAGGTTCTTCCTCAGAGAATATTTTCTTTAATAAATACAAATATAAGATTTTGTTTTGAAAAATGAACGAGACTCGTCGCTTGAAGATTGAGTTAGTAATATTTCTACGTGAACGGTAAAAAATTATTTGATTGTAAGAGAATCAATAGAAATCTTATGCAAGAGCAATAAAGTGTGCAATGATGCCCTATCTTATAATATACCCCGTTTATGGTTTAGCATCCTAAAAATAAAATCCTGACAATTTGAGAAAATGACGTATTAAAATTTCGTGGTACAACTATCAAATAATTTTTTACCGTTCACGTGAAAATATTACTAACTCAATCTTCAAGCTACGAGTCTCGTTCATTTTTCAAAACAAAATCTTATATTTATATTTATTAAAGAAAATATTCTCTGAGGAAGAACCTGTTTGGAAAAGGTTTAAAAGTACTAAGATTTTTAAATAAAATTAAATTTTAACATCTATAATTAATTATTTAATCCCTTTTTAAGTAAGCATTATACATTTTATGTTAAAAGCAAGGCGAAAACTTCATTCCGTCATATATTTTATATGTAAGAAGTTTTATTTTCCTTGATTTTTTTTTATTATTATTTATTAGATATTTATATTGAGTTTAAATTTTATTATTTCTGTCCATATTTCTTTGGCATCTATTTTAATTATTTTGTGTAAGTTTGTTTCATGAATTTAATTTATTATTCTTATTAATGGTAGCTATTTAGCTTTAACGGAAGGGAATTTTAAGTCCAAACATGTTAATTTGATTTATTTTTCAAATTGCGAAAATACTGTAAAATGTCATGAATTCCAAATGTCCCCCTCCGCAACCCTGATAGTTTTCCCATTCTTTTTACAAAAATTTGAAATATAAGCCAATTTAAAATCATAATTTCCTGTCTACTATATAAAGGCTCACTTACTGTACTTGATTTTTTTAAACAAATTTAAATATAAAAATTATTAAAATGGTGCTATTACTATAATTAACCTATAGAAAAATAATCTAAAATTATGGAAATAACACAGATTAAAATTGCTAAGATCAAATAGTCAAAGGATATACAAACAGGTAGGCGGAAAAAATCGCAAACAATGGACAACAGAGACAAGTAGAAATAGCTATGTTTGGGTAACAAATCGGCTTAAATTTGAATTACAAAAATGTAAACCTGTATTATAATTTTGACAAGCTACCACATAAGTAGAAAGACCTTTAGAAAAAAATATTAAACTTCATTCCTATCCCTTTGTATCTGAAGAGAGAAAAGGGGTTTGTAATCTGTATCAATGAAACTTACTGCAGCTAGGAATGCAATAAATGTTGAAATACACATAAAACATCCGATTTGTCACAAAAGTTCAGTTGAAGAATTTTTTTCCTTTGTATTTTTCAGAGAACATTATATAGTCATATACAGAGAACATTATATTTCATTTTCTAGTCAATAATATACATAGTTTTTTTTTTTTCAAAACAAATGACTATGGTATATATGTGTTAGTAATACAAAATTTTGTAAACGAACTTTATTCTTCATAAATAAAGATTTTTTTTTTTTTTTTTTTTGTATATGAAAAAATTTATAGAAATAAATATTTATATACAATAAAATTATCACATCTGTATGATTAATGGAATCCTGAAGGAAAAAAAAAGTTACATAAAATTTCTAAACAATTGAATGTTTGGGATAATTATGCATTTTTTTTGCAGGAGAAAATATTTAAAAAAAATGAAAACTTATTTTTTAAATAACAAAGCATGATGGACTAATTATGCTTTTATTTTCTGCGGTCAAATAAAAAAGAACTGTTCTTTTTTTTTTTTTTTTTTAATTAAATAAAAGTCATGATGCCATCTGGCATAAAGAACGTTCCTAGATCAGAATTAAATAAATTTACAAAAAAAAAAAAAAAAAAAATATGATTGTAATACTATAGGTACTAAGATTTAAATTTTTAAGGGAAAATGTTAGATAACATTGCAAACGGAAACTGTTGAAGTAAATTTATTTCCAATCCGCATTTTTAAGTACATTTCGTATGAAAAAAATTCCTGTCGGCTTGGCCTATAGTTGGGGGTAGATTTTGAAGTTAAATACTCAGTTCAACAACCAAAAATAAAATATGATTAGAGATAAACCCAGTTTAACAACTTTATTTGCCGCTTTTGAAAAAAAAAATATTTTTATTTTATTTATTTATTTATTTTTATAGGAGTAGCTTTAATCAGAATCATCTTAAGCTAAATTCGGCTCAAATGCCCACTTTGACAGCATTTGTTTTGAAATTTATTCTGACTTTTTGAAAAAAAAAATCGACCAATACGGCACATTATATAATTCCTAAATAAGAGAAACTGTCAATTGAATGCGTTTGAGAGCAAAATTGAATTTAAAAATGAGTTTTGGTTTTTCATGCAGATTTTGTTCAAATTTAAAATAAAGGATCATTCGGATGAGGCACCTTCGTGATTCGTATTAGGTGCTCATTGGGTAAGAATAAACAGGAGGAACGAGGGTCTAATCTCCCACACTTAATTTCGAAATATAGGTTTTTCATGCAGATTTACCAGATTTCATTGAAATTTAAGACATAGGATCATTTTAATAAGGGCACCGCCATGTTTTTTTTTTTGGGAGTGCTTTAGATAAGTCTAAGAGGGGGACGGGGGCTTACCCTCCACCCTTAATTTAGATAAATGGATTTTTCATACCGAATTATCAGATTTCATTCAATTTTAGGAATAGGCTCATTCTGATGAGGCGCCTCCGTTATTAGTATTGGGGGTTCATCAGATAAGAAGAAAAAAAAGGAAAATGGGAGGTACCCTTAATTTCGATTAACCTCTCCTTTAATTTAGATTAATTTTTTTTTTTTTTTTTTCACGCAAAATTTATTGTTTTGCTTCAAAATTTGGACATAAGCTCATCCTGATAAGACGCTTCCCCGATTTGTTTTGAGAATTCATTGAATAAGTATAAATAGGGGGATTGTATGGACTACCCCTCTTAATTTAGGTAATTGGTTTTACATGCTGAATTATCCGATTTGCTTCGATTTTTGGATACAGGCTCATAGTGATAAGATGTTTCCCTGATTAGTTATGGGTTTCTTTTGTTAAGTGTAAAGTGAGATCCAAGCGATTACCCCCTTAAATTAGATAAATGGGCTTTTATGCAGAATTATCCAATTTTCTTTAAATTTTGGATGTTGGTTGTTCCTGATAGGGTGAATCTCTGAGTAATTTTAGAAGTTTAATGGTTAAGTTTAAAGGAGGAGAATAAATGGATTTCTACACAGAATTATCCGATTTGCTTCGAATTTTAGATATATGTTCTTTTTTTATTAAATAAAGCATATCCCTGATTAATTTTGTGGGTTCAATGATTAAATAAGTGTCAAAAGAATGAAATGGGGCGGGCTATTTTCTCCCTTAATTTATTTTTCAAGCGACATTATTCATTGAAATTATAAGGCTCTTATATATAATTAGGATGTGTAGCCTTAGAGATCAATGCCATCAGTTTAACTGGACAATATTATTTTTTATTATTAAGGGAACCTGCTCTTTTTCCATCAGTTGCCATTTTTCGTCCTGGTTTTTATTCATTTAAACACAAACAAAATAATGGCTAAATATAATGTATTTTCATATTGTTAATAATTTATTAAACATCATTTCTGTCATTTTATTCAATAGTACGAAAGATGTTTTATAACAGATATTGCAATAAAATTACTTTGGAGCATATTACTGCCAATGTTTTTAATATATATATATATATATATATATATATATATATATAGAGAGAGAGAGAGAGAGAGAGAGAGAGAGAGAGAGAGAGAGAGAGAGAGAGAGAGAGAGAGAGAGAGAGAGAGAGAGAGAGAGAGAGAGAGAGAGAGAGAGAGAGAGAGAGAGAGAGAGAGAGAGAGAGAGAGAGAGAGAGAGAGAGAGAGAGAGAGAGAGATAGAGAGATAGATAGAGAGATAGATAGAGAGATAGATAGATAGAGAGAGAGATATTCTAACTAGGAATTTAAAATTTCCTTAATTTTTGAAATGTTAAGTCAGAAAATCAGTTTTTATTTTCCAGTTTTCTTTCTAGAAAAAGTAAAATAAAATTTAATGATTAAGGACGAAAATGAAAACATTTTTTAGAATTTAATATAACAGTTTCATTTAAGGAGCTACATTAGTCACGAATCCTAGAGATTTCCACGAGAAATTTATAACATATCTAGGTTACATTTCAATACTTTTAAATGTTTTTACATTTAGTAGCTGGGGTTGACCTGTACGAAGACATTGCTTACTTTTTCGATTTTGAATGCCGTCTTTTTTTATGAAGATGCTTTTATTTTCAAACCAGTTCCGAAAATTAAAGTATCCTCAGTAAAAATCCGTATGTATCCATAAATAAAATAGAAAAAGTAAGAAACGGTCTTTGTATAGATCGATCTCAGTTATCCAATGAAAAAAAAACTTTTAAAAAATGTTGTAATGAATATAAACTAGACATCTTTACAAAATTCTTCCATAGGATTAGTGTTAGTGAACGGGTGTAGACTGAAGTATCCCTTAGTAATTCTTAAATGCGTGCCATCTTCAACAGTGAAATAAAATGAAAACAGTTCTTTGAAAATGCAGTTAAAAATAGATCGATACAGAGATGAAGACAATAAAAACATTCATATAAATTAAAATAATTCGCACTAGCTAGTTTATGACTATAATTATTTGTGCCTTCTGCTATATATCCCATTTACACATTTTATACAATATGTCTGTTGAATTGTGTTCTTAGAAACTTGCTACGACATTTACAATAGAATTAACCATCATTTGTTCTAAAATTAATTTATAAATCTTATATTAAAAGGAAATTTCTATTTTATAAGATATAACATTTGTGATAAATATAAATATTTGTAATAAAAACGAATTTAACATTACTATCGAATTTGGAACTTCTGCATGCGAACTGCATCCATATTTGAACATAATTAACATCTAATATATATATATAAAATTTTAAAATATATTTGATATCAAGTGAAAAAAATGTTTACAAGATTAAATTTTTGTATCCGAAGATTTCCATGTTTAAAAAGTAATTTTGTCACATTCTACTTAATGCACTTGCGTATCGATAAAACAGTATTGGAATCGTGTGCTTCTTACATTTTAAAATTACATATTTTTATCTTTGAATTTATCATTTTTAAAAACTCCTTAATCTAATGCATCTGGCATAACAAATAATATTTGAAAAATAATAAAAATAAATTCATATCTGTATTTAACTGTATCTCATATCGTATTGAAATATTTTAAATTAATTAATTTATACTTATACTGATGATACAGAGAATAATAGCTAACTTTTAAAAATCGCTTTTCGCTTATTTCAGAGCAAACAGCAAGTTATTTTTTAACAGGTGCTCCTTTGGAAGGGAATTAGTTCATGGGTAATCAATCACTCCGCAAAAATGTTGCGGACGTCTTCCCTATCCAAGAATACACAAAGGGTTTCAACGGATTATGGTTTGCTTTCAAATTCTACGAGGGGAAGGAACTTTTTACAGATGCATTGCTATGCGTTTTGTAAACTGAAGACCTTGACCATTTATACACATACAAAAGCGTACCTTCGGAACCATTTCAGGTAGTTAAAACTTCAAAGGACAAAACCGTGGAAGGGTTAAAAACCTATATTTCTAAATTTTAATGGTTTGCCTGTTGACAATACGTACTTGTCAGTGGATTTAGTTAATGGTGATAATATCAAATGGAAACTAGAATGTTTGAAAATTAGAAAGATAAAAAATGTCAATTTATACAGTGGAAAGAAAAATAATTGTTTGAAAGCCAGAATTGTTTCGTTTATAGGGGTTGGCAGGAATGTATTAGGAATGTACAAAAAAGGTTTTTTTTTTTTTTTTTGAATTTTTGTCTAATTTTTTTTCTTGTGTTCAATGAAAACATTTTTTTTTTCGATTTGTCATATAACTTTAAAAAATTTAAGTAAAAAAATCATTAAGGTTAAGTTTTTTATAAGATTACGACAAAAATATCTTCGGTTATTTGGTGTATGGTGCATTAAATTCATTTTCAAGTGTAAATCTGTTACATTTTCACACATTTGCAGAATAATTTATATTGATAAAGGCATAAAATTAGCAGATATGGTTATTCTGTCTTAAAGAATAAAACTGTGTAATTGTGTTTTATAAGCTTGTTTTTCAATCTAAAAAAGCTACTTTTTTGACATATTTGTGAAATAATTTTATTTATGAAGATATTTGAAAGTATTTAGACTGTAAGAAAGCAAACAGCATTTTACATTTTTTTGTAACAGAAAAATAATTTGTCAAAATATGTTGGCAGATTTGACGTCGGTTGATTTTCATAGCATTTAATGACGAAATACTAGTCGTCGAGTAGTAATTGACAACAACTCATGATATATGGCATTTTTAAGAAAACGGAAAACAATATTCAATTCTTAGGCGTCTGAATGTGAGAAAATAAAATTTTTAAACAAATGGAAAGAAAATCATTTCTTGAATGCATCATGAATATTCTCGTTATTGAGTGAAAGAAAAGTATTTTTTAAGATCAATCGAAACGGGAAAACACTTAATAATAAAGTCACCTTACATTTAATGGAAGTTGTTCGCATGTTTCAAAAATAAATATTTATGTCCGTGTTTTTTATTTTTATTTTATTTTATTTTTTTAAATGACATTGGACAAATTTTAGGACACTAGACACTAAAAAGTCAAATTAAAGTACATAAAAATATATATAATAATACGCATATTCTTAATTTAATTACTTATTAATTATTATGTAAAAATAATATTTTTTACTTTGCAATAGTTTTGTAAAAAGGTTTTATTTTTATAAAATATATATATATATATATATATATTGATTATCATGAAGTATTTTGCATTTAATAATTTCCTTATAAAAACGTTCCGTTATAGAGAGATTTCACTTTAGACAAGTTCCTCTATGGGCACGTCCATTTTATCAGTTTTTGCTATGTTTATTTTACTCGATATATAGATTGTTAAAAGATGTTAGCCCTCCAGAAAAATTTCAGAGCGCCCCCCCCCCCCTCCCCCCTGGCATGACTCGCAATTTTGAGTTTTGATTCAATGAAATTATTTTAAATTGTTTTATTTTAATATTTATTTTCCATTTGGAAACAATTGTATGGAGATTGTTATTCGGATATTCGGGATAATGTTTGAAAAAACTAAGTAAAGTAACCTATAGTTAAAATCAAATTTTACTTCTTATTAGTTAAAAAATGTTTAATAAATAATATTAATTCGTTAATACTCATAATATTTTAATGTCAGATTATTTTAAATTTTAAAAACTTATTTATTTACAAGAAAAAAAAAAAAAAACTTTGTGAGTCATATTATCATTTTGTCAACTTTTTACAAAATAGAGATTTTTTTAAATTAATTTGAAATTGATTTATATGTAATATGAAAAAAAGGAAATCCTATTTTAAAATAATTCCTGTAAAATAGACGCCTTTCTTATCACGATTTAGAAAATTTTCACCTTAATTAGTAATTACTTATTTGTATCCAAGAGAATGTGTTATACAAAATATAATTGAATCTTGTGAAGTAATGTTTTGAAATTTTGAGTTTTGAGCCGATTAAATTATTTTAATTTTTTATTTGGAATGCATATTGTTATTCAGATATTCGGGATAAGGTTTGAATTAAATAGCTAAATGTATTATATAGTTGAAATCATATTTTACTTTTTATTAGTTAAATAATTTTCAATAAATATTAATCCATTCCATATTCATAATATTCCATTTTTCTTGAGATTCTATGAAAATTTTTCTATAAGGCGCTTCTGAAAGAGAGTAATTTCTTTTCTTTTTTAATTTTAATTGTTTTAAAAAAAGGGAAACTTCTTAAGTCGTAATGTCATTTTATTAACTAATTTCATAATAAGGAAAAAATGTTTTTATGTGTATACATATAGCCTAAATTTAATTTGAAACTAATTTACACATTATTGAAGAAAGAAAGAAAAAACAAAGATCCCTTTTTCTAAAAAATAATTCACTTAAAATAGACGTCATTTTCATAATGATTTGGAAAAATTTTACACCATAATTAGTTTTTGTATTCTAGTGATTGCAGTATGTAAAATATTATTTAATTGTATAAAATAATGTTTTGAGCTTTTTAACTTTTGGCCAATGAAATTGTTTTAATTCGTTTTATTTATTTATTCATTTTTTTATTTGGAAATAATATTGTATAGAGCCTGATATTCAGATATTTGGAATAAAGTTTGAATTATCTAAGTAAATTTAATATTTAGTTAAAATCAAATTTTATTTCTTACTAGTTAAATAATTTTCAATAAATATTACTTCTTATTATTGAAATAATTTAAAATTAATATTAATCTATTAAATATTCATGATATTTTACATTTTTGGGGATTTGTACTGCGAAAAATTTTCTATATAGCGTGTCTGGAACAAAGTTTTTTTTTCCTTTTTTGATTTTAATAGTTTATGAGAAAAAATAAACTTTTTAAGTCACATTGTCATTTTATTAACTAAATTCATAATAAAGATTTTTTTTCTTCTTGCTTGTGTGTATTGTTTGTATTTAATTTGAAACCATTTTATATATTATTAAAAAAAAAGATGGAAAAAAAAGATCCTTCTTTTTTTTTTTTTTTTTTTTTTTTTTTTTTCTTTTTAATAATTCACATAAAATAGACATCCTTCTTACCACGATTTGGAATATTGTTAGACAATAATTATTTGTATTTTATAGATTGTATTACATATAAACTCTCTGAAAAAAAAAAAAAAAAAAAAAAAACCTCTAAATTGTCAACGCTTGTCTAATATCAAGATTTTTTTTAAGTGCAATGTTCTGCGGACAGCTATTTTTGTCTGTGTATATATACATATTATAGTTTCCCCCAGGTTTAAAAAAGGGCAGGGCGCTGCTGTTATTAATAGGGAACTTTTTTGATTTTTAAGGACACTTTTATAGAGTTGAATCTAGAATCTAGCGGTTCAAAAATTTGTGGAAAAACAGAAATTGCATCAAAGAATCGAGAAAAAAAATCCAAAAATTTAGTCAAAAAATTGAAAAAAAAGGGTAAATTTTGTTAAAAGATCGCAAGAAAACGACAAATATTGTTAAAAGATTGCGAAAAAACGGCCGATTTTGTTAAAAGATCGCAAAAACATCAGATTTTGCTAAAAAAAAATGCGAAAAAACGACAAATTTCGTGAAAGATCGCATAAAAGTTTCAAATTTCGTCAAAAAATCGCAAAAAACCGCCAATTTTGTCAAGTTTAACACGAAAAAATGCAAATTTCCAAAAAAAGGGTCGCGAAAAAAAAGCACATAGTTTTCATAAACGGGAATGAATTTACCGTTTTTCGTGAATCGTCTGACAAAATTTTCCGTTTTAATAGGTTTTTTTTGACAAAATTTTTCGTTTTCTCACTATTTTTTGAAGAAATCTGCCGTTTTTTGGGATTTTGTGACGAAATTAGCCATTTTTCGAATCGCGAATCTTGTCAAAAATTAGTCGTTATTTCGCGATTTTTGAAGATATTACGCGTCCAGTGGGACGCTTAAGAGCTACTTTTTTGTGATCCGTAGTCGATTTTTTGCACAATTTATGTGTCCGCATCATCGCTAAAGGGCTGCGTTTTTTTATATGTGGGGCAAGAAGGGCTTTTTTTTTTTTTGAATGAACGACAAGAGGGGTGCTATTTATCAAACTAAAGGGCAGGAGAGGCGAAGCGCCCCCTGAAACCTTCCAGGGGAAACTCTGTATAAATATATATGCATAATTTATATAGTATATATTTACTATATATATCTATATATGTGTGTGTAAGGATTTGCGCCCTTTTGTAAGTCGATTGGCGCCCTTGATATCCATTTTGCCACCGCCCTCTCTGTTATGTCAGTACGACCCTGTAAAGAGGAAACAGGCTGAATCTTTCCAATTTCAAAAATTAGATGTCCGACAGAATAGTTCAAATGTAGTAATCCAAGTTGATTTTGCAGAGAATTATACAACAATGAACCAAAATGAAATTCAATCATCTTATTAGTCATACAACTAAATTACTCTGTTTACTGTTTGTGCTTGGGAAGGTGAAAACGTACATTCTATGGTTATTGTATCTGATTATATGTCGCATGATAAATACGCAGTAATAATATTTTTGAAATTAATAATTCAGGAACTAGAAAATAAATATAAACAATATGATGAGGTAGTATTTTTCTCTAATGGGGCATCTAGCCAAATCAAACAAAAATATTTGTTGTGTGCAAATCATTGTGTGTACTCATCAGAAAAAAAAAAATTCACTTGGGAATTTTTTGCCACAAGCCATGGTAAGGGTGTCGTAGATGGGATTGGTGGGATGGTGAAAAGAATTGTGTCTGCAGCAGTATTGTCCAGGGAAGAGCAAGTACAAAATGCTGCAGATTTTTTTCATGTGGCTAAATCAAGATGTGAAAATACTGAGGTATTATACTGTGGAACAAAAGAAATTGAAAATAATATGCAAGAGTATAATAAAATTTGGGAAAACATTGTGCCCATTCCTAATGTTTGTAGTTTACATTTTGCTAAAGTTGTCAGTGAATATGTGCTGGAACTAAAAAAAAAAGGTCATTTTCAAGTATTTCTTCATGTCACAACTTTATTCCCAGACCTTTCTGGAAGCCTAGGCATGAACTTAACTTGCCAGTTTGTTGTGGACAGTGGGTTTTGGTAAAATATATTCCTGCTACTTCATGCAAGAAAATAGAAATTACGCACCATTACATAGGGCAAGTCAGTGGTGACCATCCCCCCCAAACCCAATGACGCACCCCCCCCCCCAAAAAAAAAATCTTCAAAGTTTAACATTAACCCTCCCCCCCCCCCCCCCTAAAACAGAAAATCAACTGTAAAATATATTCTTCTCGGGCGTATGCGCCGCACCTCCGAAAATGCATTAAAATAAAACAAATATTCATCAGAAGCGCCGCACCGCCGTATGCACCGCACTTACGAAAATACATCAAAATGTTAAAAATTGCGTTATATTCAGTGTTTTTTCGCGTTTTTTTAAACATTTGTAATATAAATCCAATTTTAAATTTAGTATATTATGTATATTTTTTACGATAAAATAAAATTTGAATTCGTGCATCCTTTTTTTCGCGATTTTTTTAATACTTTTTTTATAGTTTGTAACAAGGTTTGGAGGGTTTTATCGCGATATTAGACAAAATTTGCAGGATTTTATAGCGATATTTGACGAATTTACAGAGTTTTTTCACGATACTTGAAAAAATTTGCGTTTTTTATGGGGATAAGCAAGGAATGAATCATGATGAATTGAATGAATCATGAATATTTGAATGAATCATGAATATTTGAATGAATCATGAATTTTGATACTTGAAGAAATACTTGAAAAAATGTGCGTTTTTTTTTTAAACTGTAAATTCTGTCGAAAAAGCGCAGAAAAAAGGAGAAATTTGTAAAAAAGCATAAAAAGAATGAAATCTATTAAAAAAATTTTGACACACATTTCATCAAAGATTCATGATCCATTCATTTCATCATGATTCACACCGTTCTCATTCGCCTTTCAGAACGGTATGAATCATGATGAAATGAATACATCATGAATCTTTAATGAAATGTTTGTTTTTTTTTCGAGATTTTTTAATAGATTTCATGCTTTTTTCAAATTTCTCCTTTTTTCTGCATTTTTTCGCCTGAATTTTCGTCTTTTCTCGTTTTTACTGTTTATTTATAGATACGACATATTTGCATTTTTTCTAACAATTTTTTTTGACAATTCTTTTTGGGAATCCTTTGAGAAATTCACGACTTTCCGCCTTCTTTTGATATAATTTGTGTTTTTTAGAGATTTTTTGACATATTTCGCGTTTTTGCTGCAATCTTTCGTCGAAATGTGCACACGAATTTCGCCGAAGTATCGCTAAAAAACCCGGGGAGGCGGATACGATATATTTTTCCCTTGCAGCGATATTCATTACAGAGGTGATTCTGATCGGAATTTTTCTGTAAATTGTGAAAAGTTAATCATCAGGAGGAAAATGCGAAGCATAAAAAATATCGCGAATTTCGACAAATGATAGCCTAATTTCTGTCAATCATTCGCAGAAAAAGCAAGAATTTTATCAATGGATCGGGAGAAAAATCACCTCTGTAATGAATATTGCTGCAAGGGAAAAAAATATATCGTATCTGCCGCCCCGGCAGAAGCGCCGCAGTAAGCATAATTTTAACTTTTAAACTCGTATGCGCCGCGGCGCTTACGCCCGAAAATCGGTAATCTGCAGCACATTCAAAAGACAGCGAGTTGAGCATAGCAGAATTAATTCTTATTATTCTTATCTAGAATTTAAAGGAAGAAAACACAGGAACATTTCTGAAAATTAAATGTTGAAAAAAATTAAGAGAGATATTAACAGAATCAAGATTTACAAAAGATAGCGAGTTGAGTATAGCAGAATGAGTTCTTACTGCCTTTATCTAGAATTTAAAGAAAGAAAACAGAAGAACATTTCTGAAAATTAAATGTTAAAAAAAAATCTTGATTTTTTTTAAATATCACTTAAAATTTTCAACAGTAAAAAAAGGAAATATAAAAAATTTAAAAATCCCCCCCCCCCAAAAAAATGCACTTTTTCTCAAATTCCCCCCCAAAACTAAATTGTATGATGCATCTTGCGTCACCAAACCCCTCTCTGGGCACCCCTCGGGCAAGTACTTTAAAAACAATCCTCTCGCTTACATGTAAAGTTTTTAAAACGGAATGGGGAGGCTTTTATCTGGCCTTCTCAAGATAACTTTGATTATGTTGAACAGGAAGATGTTTTGATGACCCTTTCTGAACCACAAATGGATCATAGGGGTCATTTAGTCTTTAAAATGATCAGTTTGTAAAAAAGTACAATGCGAAGTAAATTCATATCAACATTTGCATTGTATCTTGTACTAGAAATAAAATTT
This sequence comes from Maratus speculifer, assembly GCA_964019185.1. Lineage (NCBI taxonomy): Eukaryota > Metazoa > Arthropoda > Arachnida > Araneae > Salticidae > Maratus > Maratus speculifer. The sequence continues at coordinate 53,794,171 of OZ025293.1, forward strand.
TGAATTTAAAAAGCTTGATTTTCAGAAGATGTAATTCCATTACCACTGATGTAATTCCGTTACTTCTATTTAAACTGCAATTAAAAATATTCACTGAGCATATTCTGAACAACAAATGTTTCTTAGAATATAACAAGTAGTTAATTTAACTTCATAAAACAAACAATGATAGCATGGTTAGATTCACAGGAAATTAAGTTTGACCAAACAACACTTTTATCTTTGTCTTTTTTCTGTAATTCCGTTACCGAGCATTTAAAAATTTCTAAAAAAATCTTATATTATTTGAGAACTTTTTCAAATGCACACTTCGTTTTCTGTATCTGTGTATAGTTACTATTCCTGCAAAAAATCAGAACTTTGAAAAATATTAAACAGTCTTAATTCTAATAAAAACTTATCATTTTTTTTCTGATCTGTAATTCCGTTACTAAAGAATTGGCCAACATAATTTTCTAGAACACTTTTAAAAGAAATATAAAAATCCGACTAGACTTTTTAGTATATGAATGCCTATAAATTTCGTAAAATGCACTAAAAGCATGAAAATAACTGTATGACTGTGTCAAAACGTAACAAGTTTCGATTTGCAGTAAATATACAGTGAATAAAGAAAATTTTTTATTATTATTAGTCTGAATCTATTCAGCTAAATATACAACAGCGTTAATTTTCCATAATCGTCCAAAGGCCAATGATCGTTATATTCCTACATAAAGTGAAATAACAATAAAGGTGCCGTAGAAAGGAGAAAAAAGGAAGTATTAAAATATCGGGAAAAGTTTCGATAAAATTAAATTGCTTACATCATCCCAATGATCTTTTTCATAACGTCGCCTCTTCAAAATAGGATCGATTTCCATTAAAAGCTGCTCTTCCTCTTCTACTGATATGAAATTTTCGTACAATTTAAAATGTTCTCGTAGAACATGAACAGTTTTTAAGTCTGAACTGGAAAAATAAGATGGTATACATGTATTACTGTAATTTCGCAAATGTGATGTTTGGATAAGGCGGGCGTGAATGTTGTTCAATGCTTTTACGCTTTTCTGGAATTTTAAAACCAGTTGAGAGATCAAAAACATCTTCTAACCGTGAAATACGTCTTGATAAAAACTATGGCCGTGTTCACAAGCGGCTTTTTTTGTGCGCGCGCGCTCAGAAGATTCTGCTTGGAGTAGGTGCTATCGAAGAAGAGAATTTTAAACTTATTCAATTATTATATTATTTTTATGGTTCAGAATTGGTAAATACAAATACCATATCTCTTTATCCTTTCAAAACGTGATTTTCGTAACAGAAATACATACCTGTGAGCACTCAAATAAAATTAAAAGTATTCCGGAAAAGTATCACGTGACCTATTTCATGTAATTAAGCCCGATCAGCATTTAAAATAAGCCATCCAACCCTGCTAAAAAACTGCTGGGCGATTTGGTCACGTGATTGTCCATTTTGTGCTTATCTGTTATTGGTTGCACCTTGTTTGTAAACAAAGTTGGTAGGTTGACTGATACAATTTAAATTTTTTAATAATTTTCTTTTTATTTATTTAAAAATCATTTATCAGTTGCTTTATACTTTTCGTATTAAATAATAGAATACTGTTGATTCTATTGTTGTAATTAATAGAATGCTGTTGATAAACCAAGGTTGAGATATACACACGGGGGACTAGCTAAGGGGGGGGACAGGAGGGAGCCTACCCTCCCAAAACATTCACAAATGTTGTTACACTTTGCAAATTTAAAACTTTCATGTCAAATTTAATTAAAATTTTAATAAAAATTGCAATACATTTTCTATTTTTGATAGAATTTGCAAAAGTTACAACTCTAATTGGGAATATTATTAATTTTTTTACAAATAAGAATTGTATTACATTTTCAAAGTGCGTTAACTTGGCAAAATTATAAAACGAGTTGGCGAATATAAAAATTTGACTTGACAATATTAAGGTTTTCTCCCCCACCAATAAAAAAGTCTTAGCGATGGCCCTGTATCCACATATTACAAGATTGATTTGTAATCTACAATACTGGATTGATTTCAATGGAATTTGCATTGTTAGTTAGATAATTTTTCAGAAGAAGTTTTAGTATGTATATATTTCTTATTTAATGATTGTATATTTTAATACTGTGTGGATAACAGGCCAAAATATGTCATAAAATATGAAAAACAAACGACATCCGAAATTATGTTAGTATAAGCAAAACACTTATTTATACTTTTAATAGAAAAATTATAAACATTCTAATCATATTTTATTCATTACAAAACTAGAAGGCAAACTCCAAATATTTCACTTCTTTAAAATATATGTATGCAGATATTCTTAATTTAAAAAAATGTCTATCTTTTACATTTTGCTTTTATAATATTTTCCATTTTGATTTTAACACCGTAAAATATCCACACATTCATTATATTTGCATCCTAATCTCAATAAAAACTTACTTCTAAAATTTTCAAAAAAAAAAAAAAAAAAAAAAAAGAAGAAGAAGAACATTAATAATTATTTTATGCGTATACGGATATTTTCGCAGAAAACTTTTTTTTTTTTCATTTGCTTAATATATATATAAATCACTTTGGAACGATATTAATATCGTTCTAATTATCCTTTTAATATTCTAAATTTGGAATATTAAACTTTCTCCGCAAAAATCTCATTTTCTTGTATTTAAATAAGTATTTTATTATTATAATAGAAATACATGTGCTTCTGTATTATTAATATAAAATTTACCTTTAATAAAAATGTCTTATTTATTAATAAAAAGCAACCAAAAAAAAAAAAAAAAACACACAAACCAACTTTTGGCCCGCGCAGGTTTCGAACCCGTATCGTCTGGGTTTAAGCTCAGCTCTCTGACCATTCGGCCACCAGCTCACATTCATTTGTAACAGATTATCTTTATAATTGGCACCACAAGTAATTACATCCGTGATCTGTTCTCCATCTGTTACTGAGCGAACAGTTACAGTAACTGGTAGCACAGTAGCGAGAACTGAACGCATATCCCATCAACTATAAGTACCCACTCCATGTCCGTGGCTCCTGGCATGCGCGTGCAGCGCGCAAATTGCTGAACACGGCCTCCATGGTAGACACTGTATATCGCCAAATTCTTCGCCAGTTGTTGGCGATGTCTTTAGGGTTATAGGTTTTGATCACAGGATCACATGACATTATTATTTATATTTACAAATAGTTACGCTATGGAGCTGTATGTTTTCTAAATGAGAATAAGATATGAATTTTGTTTTGAAACTAACTATCTTCATTTATATTTCCATTGTATAAATTTATAACTTTTCCCTCTAAATTTTAACTAACATTTAATAAAGTAAAATCATAAAAAGAAATACAACTTTTCTTTATATGTTATATTTTGCTCTTTATGTTTCTGACTGGTTATTTTATTCAAAATTGGCCATATATTATTTTGTAAATGCTTTAAAAAATAAAAATATATAATATTAATTTAACGAACTAAATGAAAGTTTTTCAAACATTAGTATTTTGTAATACCTTTATAAAAAATTTCTTCTAATACTCTATTTGAAAGTATGGGTCATTCCATGTCAAATCAACGAAGAAAAATACTCTTTTGAGATTGACATCAAGCAATTTTAATGAAATTCACAGGATTGTTTCTACTTATGTAATAATGCAAAAAAATATTTTTTGCAGCCTTTTTTTAGTGGGGAGGACTTCGTGAAAAAGTGGAAAACACGTAAAAAATGACATTCTGGTACTTACAAAAATATGATTTTCTCAACACCTATGATAGGTATAGAATTTATCTTGGTGTTGTTTTGAAGGTCTTTGTGTGGGCTTTCATATGACATATCACTTGACAGGATTTATTAAATTTAATATTTCAAGGTCATTGAATATTGTCTTACCTTGTCTGACCTTGAAAATATTAAAAAGTCCATTTTTGAAAAATCTGAAAAAAATATATTTTTTACTTCTTAATATGACAGACATTCTGTAAAAATTATATTGGGATTGCAATGGGATCACATAAAAATTAAATAAGAAGCAACTTACATTACAGGTAACTGTCATTTGTAGCTTTGTGTTGTGGTCATTCTAGTCCTCACTGTTTGATTGCAGTTATTCAGATGAATATTGCAATACTATATTTTGCAATTAAATGGGCTTAAATTAATTCATTTTATCTGCTTAGCATTCTGCAACTTTTGTAATATTTGTATGAAGTATTCAGTAAAAATTAAAGTAAATTTTACTCAATAAGATGATTTTTTTTTAACAACTTCTTCACAGTTATGTCAAGTGTAATGTCTCCCTTAGAACAAAACCACATGGCCCCATACGGGGAACTATCATTTCAGTGTTGCTTAAAAATAAAGATTTTCTTGTACAGAAACAACATACTTAATCTCAGAATAATTCTTACTGTACAAAACTTAAAAAAATTAAAAGATATTATTATTAAAAAAAAGTTTTACATGAAAAATATCATATGTTTATTTTAAATTTCTTGTAACAAAGAAAAAAAGTTAAACATGACTTTTCTTAAAATTGAAAATATACTAGAGCAGCGGTTCCCAAACTATGGGTTGCGACACAATGTAGGTTTGTCAAAAAATATATCTTTTATGTCATCTGTTAAAAAAGATATGATAATTTCAACAGGAAATGATATTTCAAGGGAACATCCTTAATTTCCTTCTCGATTAATATGCAAACAGAATATCCAGAAAAATTTAAATCAGTTTTGGGTTAAAATCAACACTTCATGCTTATGAAAACATGCTTTTTTTACTTTGCTGTTTTTGAAAGACAAGTACTGAGATAAACTGTGTGTTAATACATGTTCCCACATTGGTAACTACCAGTGTCATAAATCTCATTGATTATAAAGTTATGTTTTCATACTAACTAAACATATTTTCTACTATCTTGGTAGTTTGTACATTGTTTTAATTACTATTCACTTACACACATTGACATTGAGATTACCGATTCTTGTTTTTGTTGATAATGTATCTTCCGTATGAAATTTTACGCTTTTCGTAGGATAGGGTAGCCGAGATCGAACAAAAATTGCTATACTGATATACAACTTTTTCTTGAAAGGGTCACGAAATTTTTTTTTTTTAACTGAAAGGTGGGTCTCGAAATTTTTTTTCATTGAAAGGTGGGTCACGTACCAAGAAAGTTTGAGAACCGCTGTACTAGAGCCTTTTTATTTAAAAGTATTTAATGCCATTGCTTTGTTTTGAATGTGAATAAAATTTTTCAACTTAAAAAAAAGAAAGAAAAAAAGCACTGAAAAAATAAAATGGATATGGATAACAATAACTTTTCCCTAAATACTGAGACTGTTAAAAATATTGATTTGTGGACCAAAAACAGTCTCAACTTCTTAGGCATCCAAAGCCTGAAGCCCAAATTTCAGTTCCCTCTCCCCCCAACCTCCAAAAAAATATAATTTTGTTATATGTATAGATTATTTGTTGATACCAAATCAATCGGCAGATGATTTAAGTAAGGCAAGATACATTAGGAGCCTCTAATCATGGTTATACCTACCCTTCCCCCCCCCACTCCCCTAACTTACTTTCAAGCCAGGCTTTGAATTAAATATATTGGTACCCAAAAAGTCATTATTTTACAAAGTTGTTTGAAGCTGATTTAATATTTTGCTTGAATTTCTGTATACAAATTTGCTATACACAAACTAACTACACACTATGCTATACACAGACACTAAATCAAATTAAATCTAAATTATTTAAAATTATCATATAATATCAAATTTTTTAAATCAAAGTAAGATAAATAGAAGTAGTAATGTATTGTTTTCAAATGATCACTTGTAATACAAACAATTATTTTAATGCTTGTTTGGGGATTTCCAAAGCCATTTGAATACAGTTGCTTTTTTCAGCATTTATTTTTATTATTTATTTTTTTGTTTGTGATAAATAAATATATTTGCACCCCAAAAGCCTTTTTTTTCAGTCTTTCAGTTTATGCATAATTTTAAAGAAAACTGATTGTTTAACTGCTATACCTTTTTTCAAAAAATGAGATTTGAAAATTGTTTTTCTTACAAAATTCTTTTGTAAAAACAAACTTTAGACAATTTTGAAAGGTCTTAAATTAAAATATGATCATCAAACCTTTTTTTTTCTTATATCTTCATCCTTTTGTGTGCATTTTAATGCAAATTTCAACTTAATATGTTTATAAATAGTAAAACTATGATTTTTTTTTTTTCTAAAACAATGTTTTTTAAATACGGATCTTTTGAAGTGCCACTTATGCACCTTTTCTGTTTATTTTTTTTTTCACAAAAAATACTTCAGATATTGAAGTATTATTTTAGATTGTTAATAAGGGTGGTAAAAGAAACAATTACAAAAATTTTTATCAAAATCTGAGACCATGGGTTTCATGGTCTGGATGAAGTGATATGGAATGATCCAACGATATATATTTTTTAATGTGATCCCATTGCAATCCCAATATGAAATTTTTACAGAATGTCTGTCATATTAAGAAGTAAAAAAAATATTTTTTTCAGATTTTTCAAAAATGGACTTTTTAATATTTTCAAGGTCAAAGACAATATTCGATGACCTTGAAATATTAAATTTAATAAAACCTGTCAAGTGGTATGTCATAAGAAAGCCCACACAAAGACCTTCAAAACAACACCAAAATAAATTCTATACCTATCATAGGAGTTGAGAAAATTGTATTTTTGTAATTACCAGAATGTCATTTTTTACATATTTTCCACTTTTTCATGAAGCCCTCCCCCCTAAAAAAAGGCTGCAAAAAATCTACAAAAAATATTTTATTGCATTATTACATAAGTAGAAACAATCCTGAGAATTTTATAAAAATTGGAGATGGTCAGGTTGTGGGTCTCGTTGATTTGACATGGAATGACCCGTATATGTTTTTTATGTTTATTTTATTATCTTTCGATTTTTTTTTTCTTTCTTTTTTTCCTTCCGCTGTACTATGATTTTGCTGAATGGAACATGTTAAATTTTATGTATTTAATTTTGTTTATTTATGTATGTTTTTCGATTTTACAATTTTCTTTAATTTATGCAAAAAGGATTATTTAACCGAAATTTAAAAAAGGAACTTTAAACCTCCAAAACACATTTTCAATTCATTGTTCATTAATGTATAGTCCTTAAAAAATATTTAAATAAATCAACACTTAGTCATTCATTGTTTAAAATAATTTTACTAGCATTAATATGTAGACTAATTTTAGAATTCAATGTATAACTTTTAAAAAATAATTATTTTCTATTTTATTGCATACCTTGTATAAACAGCAGGATGTAATGTCATAATATAAAGTGCTATGATCCACAACGATATCCAGCGTTAGAATTCCTAAAAAAAAGTCACTGGTCCCAAGGACCAGTAAGCATGAGCATTTACTGGTCCGCAGACATCACCACTGGTCCAATACATAAAATTCTATTAAATAATTTTAACACTTAGAGTAAATTTTCTGTACTTTTTAAAGAATAAATGTGCAAGATACAAATTTAATTATAAAATAATGCTTATTTAAGTGTAGAAGATAACAAGTATCTCTATTGTTTGCATTTCTTTTAAAATGGGACAAGACAGGTTTATTGAAAAAGACATTTTTGCTGAAAAAAGGAATATTTTGGTTGAGTAAATGGGTACTTTGCTTAATGAAATGGTTCTTTCAGGAGTCACATTCACCCAGAAAGATTTGGAGCAATAAAAAACCGATTGGGAAGCAGGAAAATCAGTTTTTGGAGCAGCAACAACAATTTTGAAGCAGGAAAATTAGTTTTTAAAACAAAAATTCTCTCCCGGCATTCACTTATTTATTATTTTTTTTTTTTGTGTGTGTGTGTGTGTGTGTGTGTGTGTTTTTGTCGAAATTTCCGTTTTTTCGCGTCATTTTGACGAAATCTTACTTTTATTGACGAAATATACCGTTTTTCGCGATATTTTTTGACAAAATTTGCGTTTTCTCGCGTTTTTTTTGAAGAAATCTGCCGTTTTTTCGCGTTTTAGGATAAAATTAGCCATTTTTTTCACGAATTTTTTGACGATATTTGCCGGAAATTAGTCGTTATTTAGCGCTTTTTTAACAAAATTTCTGGTCTTTTCGTAATCTTTTGAGGAAATTTGTCGTTTTTCACGATTTTTTTGACAAATTTCGCGTTTTATCGGGATTTTCGGATAAAATTTGTTTTTTTCGCAATTTTTTGAAAAAATATGCCTTTTACTGAAATTTTTTGAAAAAAATCTGAAATTTTCCCGCAATTTTTGGAAAAAATCTGCCGTTTTTCGCGATTTTTTGGGGCGAAATTTACCGTTTTTTCGCGATCTTTCGAAGAAATCTGCCTTTTGTTTCGGGTTTTGGAATGAAATTAGCCATTTTTTCGAGAATTGTTTGAAAAATTTGCCGTAAATTAGTCGTTATTTCGCGATTTTTTAACGAAATTTGCCGTTTTTTAGCGATTCTTTTACGAAATTACGCGTAAGAGCTATTTTTTGCGTCCCATTGCCGATATTTTGAGTAATTTACGCGCTATAGCGCGTCCGCGGCACAGGCCCGTAACCAGACGGGGGGCAGGTGGGGCTGAGCCCCCCCTAGCGTCCTCTAGAGCCCCCTCTAACAATTTCTTTTCTTTCTACTTTTTTTTTTTTTTTTTTTTAAACAAAATCCATATTTTAACTTTTCTCAAAAAAAAAAAAAAAAAAAAAAAGTAAGAGAAATTTTTTAGATTTTTTAACTGTCTTGAATAAAATGGGAATACGCCAAGAATTTTGCATTCGGAACCTTATTAGATTAGTTGTTTTCTGTTATCTTGCTAGCGGTATAATGCATTTCTCGAAATGAATTTTAAAGGAACATTTCTTTCTCCTGAAAAAAATTAAGTCCAGATGCAGTAACTGGTCACCACATGTGTTAGTACATCGTTATATTTCCAAAGCAACGATCTTACGCAGAATGAATGGAAATGGACACATGGTGTTCAAGTTGACCGATAATTAGTCAAGCGATGTTCAAAATCTTGACTAAGACATAGTCATTAAAAACCCATGTTTCTAAATTTTAATGGTTTGCTTGTTGACAATACGTACTTATCAGTAGATTTAGTTAACGATGAAATATCACTTGGAAACTAGACCGTTTGAAAATTAAAAAGATAAAAAATGTCAATTTATACATGTCGAATAAAAAAAGCCAGTAATTGTTTCCTGTTATGGGTTACAAGGGTGTACATAAAAAAAAAGTTTATTTTATTTTATTTTTAGTTCTTTTTACTTTCTTCTATCTTTACAAGAAGAAAGTATTGGATTCATGAAAATTTTCGACTTCCGGTTTTCGACGGATTTATACGTTTTAGAAGGTCCTGAACACGTTTTGACTATTTTTAGAAAATGTCTGTCTGTGAGTCTGTCAGTCAGTCTGTGAGTGTGTCTGTCAGTCTGTGAGTCTGTCAGTCTGTCTGTGAGTCTGTCTGTATGTGACAAAAAATTTGTGGGCGCTCTATCTCAAGAACTAATGCTCGAAAGTTAATAAAATTTTATATTCAGTTAGACCTTGATATGAATTAGTGCCTATTGGTTTTTGGTGAAAATTGGCCTGCAGATGGCGCTGCTATACTACGTTTTTCGTGATTTTCAAGATTGCTATATCTCAAGAACTAATGCACAGAACTTCACCAAACTTCAGATTCTGTGACCTCTTGATATACATAGACGCTGATTAAGTTTTGGTGTAAATTGGCCAGCAGGTGGCGCTGCTATGTTACGTTTTTCATGATTTTCATGATAGCTATATCGCAAGAACTAATGCACAGAATTTCACCAAACTTCAGATTCCGCGATACCTTGAGATACATAGCCGCTGATAAGGTTTTGGTGTGAACTGCCCTATAGGTGGCGCTGCTATGCTACATTTTGCACTATTTTTGCGATAGCTATATCTCAAGAACTAATGCAGAGAACTTCATGAAATTTTAGATTCTGTTACACTAGAATATATAACATAATTAGACGCTGATTACATTTTGGTATTAACTTTGCAACAGGTGGTGCAGCTATGCGGCATTTTGCACGATTTTTCCGATAGCTATATCCCAACAACCAACTCACAGAATTTCATCAAACTTCAGATTTTGTTACAAAATGACATATAACATAATTACACGATGATTACGTTTTGTTATAAATCCTTCAACTGATGGTGCTGCTGTGCTATATTTTACACGGTTTTTTTTTAAACTAGCTATATATCAAGAACTAATGCACAGAATTTCATCAAACTTCAGATTCTTTTACACCATAACATAATTAGACGCTTTTTTACGTTTTGGCATAAATTGTCCAAAATATGGTGTTGCTGTGCTACGTTTTGCAAATTTTTTGTTATAACTATATCTCAAGAACTAATGGACGAAATTCCATCAATTAAATTTTGCGTTTTAGGCTTTTCGGACACCAGTATCTCCTTAGGCTAGGTCAGATGTTCGAGGAAATTTGATAGTGGGTAACTTTGGGGTCACCACGTTTTTTTTTTTTTTTTTTTTTTTTTTTTTTAATATTAAAATGTATTTATGAGATAGAAGAAAGTTTTGGGATTGACACATCCAACTAGTTTATTTTATTTTTGTTTGTATGTTAAATGAAAACATTTTTTTTTCAATTTGTCATATAACAATAAAAAAATTAAGAAAAAAAAAAAAACATGATTAAGGTTAAATTTATTATAAGATTACGGCAAAAATATCTGCAATTATTTGATGTATGAAATATTAATAAATAATTATAATATTAGAAAATAAAATATTAATTAAATTTAATAAATTACGATTTGCCGTTAGTTAAAGATATTAAAAGCAGGAAATTAAAATAAGAATAATAAATTAAGTTTCATTAAGTACGTAATTTCTACCATAACATATGCAAAAAAACCTGTTAATTTTTAACTAAAAAAATAAACTTTTTTTTAATCAAAAAGAAAACAGATTTCAAAAACTATTGCAAAGTATTTTTTTTTTTCATAACACAGTCGAGTCTCCCTATAACGAAATTCCATACATCGAATTTCTCTATATAACGAATTTTTAGTGGGAACGCTCCCCTTTTCGCATGATTACATTAAAAACAGTCTCTATATAGCGAAATATCTATCTCCATATAACGAATTTTTTTATAAATTGGTCTTAATTTATTCAGTTTTAAAAAGCTTCGAAATCATATGGAATCAATTTTCCATCACTTATTTTTGATTTATCGTCAGTGCTGAGTTTTTTTATATGTTACTTTTCTCCTTGTTCTTTAAATCCAACGAATTCATCCCATTTCCCACACACCTTTCCACATCCTTCTCAAAACAGAGCCAATTGGATTGATACACATGTAAGAGAGGAATCAATGAGAGACACATAAGAGATTCCTTCAAATGGAGGGAAATGTTAACTACAATTTTTCATTCCTTGCTAAAATTTGAGCATTTCTTTTTGAGAGCGTAACAACTTTAAAATCAAAACAACAAAAAATTACAAAATTACAGATTTTTTCGTTTGAAATTAATGCAAGTCTTCCTTATTTGATTTTAATTAAATTTTCAAATAAATGTCTGTTCTTTTTTGAAACAGCTTAAATAATTAAGAAATAAAATGTTAGGTTATTATTTACTTTTAAACATTTCAAATTTTTAATTCAAAAGATCAAAAATACTATTTTTTTAAATTTCACACATTAAATACGATTTTTAACATCATTCTCTATATATCGAATTTCTCTATATAACGAGTTTTTTACTGGAACGGTGCATTTCGTTATATAGAGACTCGACTGTAATTAATAAGACATTAAATTAAGAGCATTGAATTTACCATGTGTATTATTAATATTTATGTACATTAATTTGATTTTTTGGAGTCGGCGCCAATCTAACCAAGATAAAAAATAATTGTCCTTTAAAAAATATAACAGAATTCAGCAAAAACATTGCGAAAATAAATTTAATTTTAAATCAATCAACTCTAACTTAGAATCCCATATTTTAAAATCTGTGTGTTTGGTTGCCCCCCCCCCCCCCCCAATGGCCAATACAAACGCATTATTTTATACTAACCATAGTTATAGTTACTAATCTTACTTGAAAATATACATTTAAACACGTGAGATAAAATGTTACAAAAATGGTAAGATTAAAATTTTTAAACTAAATATTAAATCAGAAAAAATTTCATAGATAATTGGATATGTATCTATTTGACACTTATATTGAACTTGGCTGGATTTGCATAGACACCAAAAAGTCAAATTAATGTACACAAAAATAAATATAATAATATGCATGGTAAATACGGATTCTCTTAATTTAATTTCTTATTAAATATATTGTGTAAAAATAATATTTTAAAACTTGCAGTAGTTTTTCAAAAAGTTTTTGATTAAAAAAAAAAAAGTATTTATTTTCCGATGATCATGAAGTATTTTGCATTTATTAATATCCTTATAGAAAAATTCCGTTATAGAGAGGTTTTACAATCTATACACTATAGGCAGGTCCATTTTATCAGTTTTTGCTATATTTAGTTTGCTTAAGATATGGATTGTTAAAAAATGTTAGCCCCCCAGAAAATATTCAGAGCCCCCCCTGGCATGTCTCGCTGGTTACGGCCCTGCCGCGGCATCGCTGATAATAATAATAAAAAATCTTATGTGCGATCGGTTGCAGTTTTCTCAGGGCCTGAAAAAAGGAACTGGTCCTGCGGACCACTAAATTTTTCAAATTAGTGGTCCGATTGAATTATCGGTGGTCTCGGACCAGCGGACCACCAAGGATTTCGAACGCTGATATCTATGTTTTGAGCTAGTAAGTAATCGTAAGCTAGTTAAATAACGTAACTTTATAAATAACTGAAATCAATCATTCAAACAAAATATATTGTCAAATGGTCCTCATGGAATACAAGATAGCAACAAATTATATTTTGTTAAAGTATAATATTGTTACAAGGAGACTCAGGAGACATATTCTCTTTTTCAGTTTTTTAATTTTTATCTTGGAAAAAGCTAAATATTTTTTAAATGTTTTCAGTTATTATTAAAGATTCATATGTCTTTCGTATTGTAGTTTTTTTCCCCAAAAAAAACATTTTTGAAATAAAGATAAATTATTTTCTAAAAAATAAAGAAAGGATCTAGTCTCCCCAATTGTAGGGAGACTTGATCTTCTTGCAAGAGTGACTTAATCCTTAAAACAGAAGCATTAAATTGAGAAATCAAATTTATTGTTGACTAACAAAAAAAAAAAAAAAAAAAAAAAACTACATTTGATGAAAATTCCTGTTTTCCATATGAATTATTGTTATTGCGGAAATAAATTATAAGAAACATTTTCAATGCTTGAAAAATCAAATGTAAATATTAAAATTGTTGCAGCTTAAAAAATTCTACCTAGTCGATGGATTAAGTTATCTTTTGACAATGTGTCATCAGTGTCCGCAACCTAAATAAATTGATCTGAACTAAGTTCTCCTTTTCTTAGAAAATTGATTTTGCATTCAGATGAGGAAATTTTCTTTTCATTTTTTCCCATGAAAAGACTTATTTATTTCATTTCTAGAAATCGCTTATTGACAAAGTCATTTTCATCAATCTACAAATTTTGTGAATCTTCAATGTTTTCATCAGAATGTTCATCAAGTGAATCTGACTGAAATGCAGGGCCAGATTTAAGGCAGGGCATTCGGGGCATGGGCCCAGGGACCCTGCTTTTCAAGGGCCCCCTAAGTGCTGCTAAAGGTTTTCCAATTATTGTCATAATTTGATCTAGTTTTAATATCCAATGAAATTTTACATTTCATTATACATTCTATTCTGTTCATGTTGTATTTTTATAAAGTATATTTTATCTGAAACATCAATTTATTATAGTGAATATTTTCTTTTATTTTTATCACTTAAATAATATATTGTATTATTAATTCTTGTTTAATTCAGTTCCTGTTCTCGACAGATCATTTTGGAGGATATTTTTTAAATAACTGTAGCTTGGTGTTGTTGAATATTTAGTATTAGTTGTTGCATTAGGGTGATTTTCAAAAAGTGTCACATTTTACTGTCCTTTCACATTTGCATTGAAAAAAGGATAATTATCTTAAATTCAATTATTGCATCTTAACTATCATGTTTTTTTTTTTCATGATAATTTACAGCTATGTTATTGCTTATAAAAATTTAAAAAATAAAAAATAAATTATTTTGTGGTTAAAATGTCATTACCATGGGTTTTCCCAACAAGTAATTTTTCAAGTAAAAATGTAACTACATTGTAACTGAACAGATTATTATAATTTTTTTAATGAAATTGTATTTGTTTAGGTATTACTAATTAATAAAATATATTCACTTGCTTGTTTTTAAAATATTATGATTTTTAATGATTTTTTAAATTGTATCCCAAGAAAAAATGTCATTACCATGCTTTTGAGAAAAAGTTCATGTAAACATTTCTAGAGGGCAGCACATGTCTTTTTATCAAGGTGAAAATATTCTCTAGTGGCCATTTTGTTACTAGGCTTGTCTGGAGAGAGTATACAGCATTATAAATTCAGCAAAACAAGTACAGACTTCGATTATTTTGGTATGTATTTTTTTTGTATGTCATTACCATGTAGCTTCTAAAATATATTTAAATTAAGTTTTTAATCTTAATATACTTCTATTATATAAGAAATAAGAAAACATTGCATGGGCTAAAAGATCTAATAGTTATCACTTAGGCCTATTTTTTAAAAAAACATTTTGTTTGATTTGTCATTACCATGGGTGTCATTACCATGCCTACTTTTCTGTCATGGTAATGACAGTAAGCCCATGGTAATGACATGATTATATTCAAATACTAATATGACTATACAATATTTAATATGAGGATTTAATTTCTGATTTGCAACTTACAACATCAATACTGAATATCAACAAAGAAATATAGTATAAAAAATTAATTAAAAAAATTAAGAAAATCTGTATAAAAAATTAATTTGTTGTTATAATCAGATATAAACAATTTTTTATAAAACATATAGAAAACCAGTTTATACTTTTAAGTACAACAATTTTAATAAAATTTAATTTTAGTATTTTTAAATATTAAATAGTATTTTAAACACTCATTTAATATAAATTTTTCTGATAGTGAAATTTTTTATATATTTTTTAATGCATAGAAGTGTTAAGAAAAATTTTTTATAAAAAAAAAACTGTACAATTTTTGAAGTTTATTCTAATGGGTTTCTTTTTTTTATAGAAATGCCTCCTAAAAGGAAAAGAAGTGAAGATGATAAAAAAAGAGAGAAAAGGGAAGCTGAAAGAAAACGAAGAGCAAAAATTAAAGAAGATCCTGCATTAAGAGCAGAAGCTGCTAGAAAAGAACATGAACGATACCTTCAGAGGAAAGCTAAAGGTCAAATCAAATCTATAAAAGAAATGACCAAAAGAGAACAAAGAACAAAACGAAAGCAATGGCGAGAAAACACAAGAAAAAACGCCAAAAGAATACTCAACAAGATGAAATTGAAGAAAAGAATGTACCAAATTTATCTATATGTACACCTTCGGTAGGATGTTTTGAAGTAAATTCACAGAGCACTACTACAAGCAGCTGTGCTTCTAGAGGCAGAAAACGAGTAAGAAGAGATAGATCTTTAGTTATCAGAAGATGTAAGAAGCTAGAACAACAACTCAAATTTGAAAAAAGAAAATCGGAAAAGTATAGAAAGAAATATTATCGGCTTAGTAACCAAGTGCAAGAGAAATCAAACACTCCAAGATCAACAGTTAATAAATATTTGAAAACGAAGCCATCACTAAAAAATATTAGAAAAAAACTAATATTTGCAGAAGTTTTGAAATCTGAGGTACATGAGGGATATTCAGCAGCAAGATCAATTGAAGAGAAAAGAAGATTTTATAAAGTAATAAAAGGGCATATTTTAAAGAAGTATAGACAAATAAAATATTGCAAATCTTTTTTTTAAAAGAATGTTAATGTGAAACATGTAGTACAAAGAAGAAAAAAGCCAACTTTTTCCCTCTCATCTCTTGTAAGACAATTTCTTGAAAACAATGAAAATTCACGTCAATGTCCAGGAAAAAAAGACTGCATAACTCGAAATAAGATAAAGAAACAGAGGCTGGCAAATTTGCATCAAAAATTTGTGGCTGAGACAAAATTTAAAATTAGCTACACCACATTTACAAGGTTAAGGCCATTCTGGATTATTGCTCCGCATGTATCAAAGAGAGACACATGTCTTTGCATTATACATGAAAATGCTGAACTTCTTGTCAATGCTGCACATAAATTTAGAATCATCAATGAAACATCACTAACTACATTATGCAAAACTATTTGCTGCAATATCTGGAGTGAAGATTGTCTTCAACGTACCTGTTTAAACTGCAAAAGTCGAGCAATAGATTTCAATGAGGAAAACTTAGAAGATGATACTGAAATAGCATATTTGAAATGGGTTACCAAAAATATAGAAGTTGAAAATGGCAAGATAAAAAAGAAAACTGTGAAGGAAGAATTTTTTAACACGAAGAAGGAATTTGTTGAGATCTTTAAAAAAACATTATTTCAATATATGATCCATTTAAGAAACATTGCTCATCAGTATAGAGCATTAGAAGAAATAACGGAAGGTTTAACATGTGAAGACATTCTCATACACATAGACTTTAGTGAAAATTACAAATGTAAATATGGAGCAGAACCACAAGCTGTTCATTTTGGTTCATCCAGAATGAGTATAACATTCCATACTGGCATTATGTATTATTTGTGCAAAGAAAAAAATAAATTAAAAACTGAATCATTTTGCACCATCTCTAGCAATTTGCGACATGATGCTTCTGCCATTTGGGCACATTTGAAGCCAATTTTTCAGAATATCAATATCAAATTTCCACAGTTAAAAACAATTTATTTTCTCAGTGACAGTCCATCAAACCAATACAGGAACAAAAAAATATTTTACCTGCTGTCAAATGAAATTAAAAGATATGTGTCCCAAATGTGCAAAAAGTATCATGGAACTTTTCTGAAACCGGCCACGGAAAAGGAGCCCCAGATGGTATTGGTGGTGTTCTTAAACGCACTGCTGACTCGTTGACTGTTGTTTGTGCAAAAGATATCCCAAATCTAGAAAGCTTCGTACATCTTTTAAAAGAATGTCAAGGTATTGAAATTTACACAATTTCAACAAAAGATATTCTGGATGTTGATGATATTTTGCCGAAGAATTTAGTTTCTTTTAAAGGAACCATGAAAACACATGTGTGGTGCTTAGAGGATCCTGCAAAAGTATACTTTCGCTACTTGACATGTTTACAATGTGATGTCGGGATGTGCACCCATTTCTCAATTGGAAGTTGGTCTGGTGTTCCACCCAAAAAGGAATCATCATTACAGGGCAACAGGGTCGTACTGGCCCACCGGGCAACGAGGCAAATGCCCGGTGCGCCCCTCGTCACTTTTTTTTTGTTTGTTTGTTTATGGAAGCAATTTAAGTTGTGGAATCTGAAAGGCATAAAATTTCAAATATTTTCATTTGGCAAATTAAAATTAATGACGAATTTAGCATATTTCCTGTCAATCATTTAACGCCATAGGTAGCTGCTCTGCAGTTAAATATTTATTCTGCTTTTTCTGGAAATACAAACGACAGGAAAAGAGGTAAAATGCCAGTCTAAAACAAGACATTTTCATTTTAATTCGTCACATTGTCAGAGGCGCCCTTGTTTAGGTTTTTTCAGGGCCTTTAAAAATAACTTTTGAAAAACTAATATCGTGTTTTGGGAAACATGGCGCCCTTGCTTAGATTTTACCAACACCTCTGTCAACTAATTTTATGTTTTGTAATTATGGCGCCCTTTGATCTTTTTCAGCGCTCTTTAAAAATAACTTTAAAAAATCTAATATCATGTTTTTGGAATTGTGGCGCCCTTGGTCAGATTTTTTTCGGTGCCTCTATAAAAGTAACTTTTAAAAAACTAATATCGATTTTTGTAATTATGGCGCCCTTGGCCAACTTTTTCTAGCGCCTCTTGTAGAAATAACTAACAAAAAACTAATATCGTGTTTTGGGAAACATGGCGCCCTTGGTCAGACTTTTTCAACACCTTTGTAAAAATAACCTAAAAAAACTAATATCATGTTTCTGTAATCATGGCGCCATTGTTTAGATCTTTTTCAGCGCCTCTTTAAATATAACTTAAAAAACTAATATCGTGTTTTTGGAATCGTGGCGCCCCTGGAGAGATTTTTTTTTGGCGCTTCTACAAAAATAACTTTTTAAAAATTAATATTGGTTTTTGTAATTATGGCGCCCTTGCTCAGCATTTTTCAGCGCCTCTTGTAAAAATAACTTTCAAAAAAGTAATATCGTGTTTTTGGAATTGTGGTGCCCCTGGACAGGTTTTTTTCGGCGCCTCTTGTAAAAATAACTCTCAAAAACTAATATCATGTTTTTGGAAACATGGCGCCCTTGGTCAGACTTTATCAAAACTTCTGTAAAAAAAAAAAAAAAAAACTTAATATCATGTTTTTGTAATCGTGTCGCCCTTGTTTAGATCTTTTTCAGCGCCTCTTTAAAAATAACTTTTTAAAAACTCGTGTCTTTGGAATCGTGGCGCCCCTAGTCAGATTTTTTTCAGCGCCTTTACAAAAATAACTTTTAAGTAACTAATATTGGTTTTCGTAATTATCACGCCCTTGGTCAGCTTTCCTCAGCGCCTCTTGTAAAAGTAACTTTCAAAAAACTAATGTTGTGATTTAGGAAACATGGCGCCCTTGGTCAGACTTTATCAACATCTCTGTAAAAAAAAAAAAAAAAAAAAAAACCCTAAAAAAAATCTAATATTATGTTTTTGTAATCATGAAGCCCTTGTTTAGTCTTTTTCTGCACCTTTTAAAAAATAATTTAAAAAAACTAATATCGTGTTTTAGGAAACGTGGCGCCCTTGTTCGGATTCTTTTCAGCGCCTCTTTAAATATAACTTTCAAAAAACTAATGTTGTGTTTTTAGAAGTGTGGCGCCCTGGTCAGATTTTTTTCGATGTCTCTATATAAATAACTTTTAAAAAACTTATATCGATTTTTGTAATTATGGCGCTCTTGTTCAACTTTTTCTAGCGCCTCTTGTAAAAATAATTTTCAGAAAACAAATATCGTGTTTTGAGAAGCATGGCGCCCTTGGTCAGACTTTTTCAACACCTCTGTAAAAGTAACCAAAAATAAACTAATATCATGTTTTTGTAATCGTGGCGCCTTTGTTTAGATCTTTTTCAGCGCCTTTTTAAAAATAACTTTTAAAAAACTAACATCGTGTTTTTGGAATCGTGGCGCCCTTAGCCAGATTTTTATCGGCGCCTCTACAAAAATAACTTTTAAAAAACTAATACCAGTTTTTGTAATAATGGCGTCCTTCGTCATCTTTTTTTCAGTGCCTCTTGTAAAAACAATTTTCAAAATATTAATACCGTGTGTTTGTAATCATGGCGCCCATGGCAAGATTTTTTTTTCAGTGTTTCTTTAAAAATAACTTTCGAAAAACAAATATCATGTTTTTATAATCACAGCACTCTTGGTCAGATTTTTTTCCCGTGTTTTATGTAAAAACAACTTTCAAAAAACTAATATCGTCTTTTTGTAATCATAGAGCCTTTGGTCAGATTTTTTTTTTTTTTTTTTTTTTTTTTTTCCAGCGCGACAGAAAAATAACTTTCAAAAAACTATTGTCATATTTTTGTAATGGTGGCACCCTTGATCATTTTTTTCAGCTCTTCGGTAAAAAGAACTTAAAAAAATTATTATTTTGTTTCTGTAATAACATCGCCCCATACACATATATAAATTTGTGCTCCTAGTTTTCATAAACTGAAGTACTCTATAATTTCTGAATGTTAATAAATGTGTTAATGACCTGTACTATCATTAATTTCTTAAATGATATTATGCATCAGATTACGAAGAATAATTTTTCAAGAAAGTTTGCAATGGAAACTTGTGTTAATTTTGCTTTTGAAAGAAGAATAGGTTAATTTTTTATATATCTTTGAAAACTCGATAATTTTTAGCATCAAAAATGCCATTATCTAAAAACTTTTTTTTAACTGGATCTGTTCTGCTTAACCTCTCTAAAATTCAAACACCACCGCAAGTTACAAAATGAAAAATGTATATGTAATTAAAATAAATATATAAATCCTTGAAAATCATTAACGTCTTTTACAAAAGTATGGTTGAATGTAAGTAAATAGAAACGCAGGTGTGTTTGTGTTGTGTTTTCAAAGCTGTTAGTCAATGACGTGGGCGTTCCCAAGAAGACAAATTACCATTTCAGGGGGGTTTCAAGTTAACTAGATATTGATTCTGAAGATAACCACTGGTGTCTGTATTAATACCAGATGTGTCGTTTTTTATTGATCATACCGTAATCTTAGATTTCTGGAATCTTTGTATCTTTCTGGGGAAAATAGAAACAAATCAATTGATCAGCACATCCTTTGTAAATATAAGTCTGCCCATTTGAAATACTACCCTCCGAGGGAAAAGAAAGTACCGAAATCAGTCATCTATTGTATGTGTTTCTAATTTTCAACCGATAAGCCGGTACAGTATAATAAAGTGCTCCTGGGGCAGGGTGCAACGTGCTTTGTTTTTCTCGTTCCATCCAGTGTCAAAGAACAACTCCATCTTTACAATATTTGCATGTGTCCTGAATTATTTACCCATTTAGTTGTAATCCGGTCCTAGGCACCTCGATAAACCATTCGTACTGCTGCTGCTGTAATCTTAAAGCTTTTTCTTTTAAAAAGCTTGTGCTTCATACTTTTTTAATAGTGTATGATTTGTCCATAGAAAAACAGTATAAGGTACGATTACTTATTACCACTTTTTTATTATTAATATTTGTATCACTTTTACAAGATTGTTTATGTCTATATAACTATTTAAAAAGTAGGATTCAAATCAAAACTGCTGTATAATATCATTTTATTGTTAAAAAAATAAAGAAACAATTTTTTTTTTTTTTTTTTTAATAATTTACATAAATTGACATCTTTACCCCGAACTAAAATAACTTATCTCAAAATTTTTAACCTATATTTAGTATTTTAGTATATTGCATTCTTAAGAGTGTATTACATAAAATATTATTGAATTGTATAAAATAATAATTTGCATTTTTGAGTTCTTATTCAATGAAATTGTTTTAATTCGTTTTATTTTAATATTTATTTTCGATTTGAAAACAATTGTATGGAGATTGTTATTCGGATAATCAGCATAATATCTGAATTAACTAAGTAAAGTAACATATAGTTAAATTTTACTTCTTATCAGTTAAATAATTTTTAATAAATAATATTAAAATATTTTAACATAATATTTTAATGTCAGCTTATTTTATTTTTTAAAAGTTTAATTATTTACAAGAAAAAAAAAAACTTTTTAAGTCACATTATCATTTTGTCAACTTTTTAAAGTAGTTTTTTTTTTCTTTTTTACTAATTTGAAATTGATTTACATGTTATATAAAAAAAAAAAAACAAATTCTTTTTTAAAATAATTCTTGTAAAATTGATGCCATTCTTACCACGATTTAGAAATTTTTTATACCTTAATTAGTATTTGTATCCTAGAGAATGTATTATAGATAATATTATTGAATTTTATGAAATAATATTTTGAAATTTTGAGTTTTGAACTGATGAAAATGTTTTAATTTCATTTTATTTTAATATTTTATTTGGAAATAATTTTATGGATATTGTTATTCAGATATTCGGGATAAGGTTTGAATTAAATAAGTAGGGGGAACTGGGGTACATTGATACAGTTTTTTTCTAAGATTTTTTTTGGTGTCAAGAAAGTAGAAAATTCAAGTTTTTTTTCCATGAGGTGACAGCAAAACTTGTGTAGTATGTTATAAAAATGTACAATCATTGTTTTATGTAGTATTTTTGCATGTAATTTTAAAAAAATCAAAAAAAGTCATTTGTATCAATGTGCCCCATCCCCGGGGCAGATTGATACGTTTAAGAAAAATGACGACAAAATAATACCAATGCATATTTTTCATAAAAAATGAGTTAGAAAACCATTTTATATTTATTTATAAAAATTCAAATCACCCACAATTTATTTTTAAGCAATATTAAAGCAATCAAAATTAAATATATTATGACTTGATGTTCTGTCTCTTTCTTGTCTGATTGTTGGCTGTGGTAACTTTGTCATATCTAGCACTTCAACCCCAGCATTATCTTCTTTCTTATGAAAGATGAAAAAATTACCAGTTTTTCTGTTTATAAATAGGTTCATAAACAGAAAATAAAGGATAATTATGTTAAAAATTCTGTTTATAATATAAGTATCATTTTCTGTTCTGCAGTTTGTTTCTCTTACTTAACATTTCTCATGTCGAAAATACTTTTTTCTCTGGAGAATCGATATAAATTCGAGATTTGCCAGAATGCCGTCCTTTTCTTTTAATAGTTCTACTAGCACTAGATGCTGGGTAAGTTCCTACGTCTTCTGTTTTCAAAAATACTATAAAATGCTCTAATATAAAGAAATTAGAGCTATTTCACTTCAATAAAAACTAATATTAGAAATTTTTCGTGAAAAAAAAGGTTGGATTAAGGAGTGTATGGTAAAAAAAATAATAAAAGATAATGAAAATATGAACTATTAAAGGATTTAGGCTGTATCAATGTGCCCCATCATAAACTGTATCAATGTGCCCCATACAGCGATTTTGAATAAAATGAGTCTCAAATCCTACACTTCACAATATATCTAACAATAAATAATGAGGAACTGATAAAGAGTAGCAGTACTTACCAGGGAGAGTATTCATTTTTGTTGAAAATACTGGAACAGTTGTATAATAGAATTTCAATTGTACAACTCAAATTTACTTTTGAACAGCAAAAACAATAAATCACCCGTCCCATTTCATCAAACAGCTGAATCATTCCAAGATTTTCTGTATGTAGTTGAATACACTAGCATCACCTTTTGGAGCTGTTGTGAAACTTCCTGTAATGACCCTGTGAGCGGTAGAGGGGGTGTATCAATGTGCCCCATGTATCAATGTACCCCAGTTCCCCCTAAATGTAATATATAGTTGAAATCAAATTTTACTTCTTATTAATTAAATAATTTTCAATAAATATTAATCCATTCCATATTTCTTGAGATTGGTACTATGAAAAAAATTCTATAAGGCGCTTCTGAAAAAAAGTAATTTCTTTTCTTTTTTAATTTTAATTGTTTAAAAAAAAGAAAATTTCGTAAGTTATATTGTCATTTTATTAACTGGTTTCATAATAGGAATTTTTTTTAATATATGTATATATACATATATATAGTCTAATTTTAATTTGAAATTAATTTATATATTGTTGAACAAAAAAAGAAAAATAAAGATCCCTTTTTCTATAAAGTAATTCATATAAAATAGGCGTCATTTTTATAAAGATTTGGAAAATTTTTACACCATAATTAGTATTTATATCCTAGTGATTGCATTACATAAAATATTATTTAATTGTATAAAATAATGTTTTGAACTTTTTAATTTTTGGCCAATGAAATTGTTTTAATTCATTTTATTTATTAATTCACTTTTTATTTTGAAATAGTGATGTAATGGAGTCTGATATTCAGATATCCGGAATAAAGTTTAAATTAACTAAGTAAATGTAATATTTATTTAAAATCAAATTTTATTTCTTACTAGTCAAATAATTTTCAATAAATATTACTTCTTATTATTTAAATAATTTTAAATAAATATCAATTTATTAAATATTCATAATATTTTATATTTTTGGGGGATTTGTACTGTGAAAAAATTTCTATATAGTGTGTCTCGAACAAAGTATTTTTTTTCTTTTTTAATTTTAATAGTTTACAAGAAAAAAGAAACTTTTTAACTCACATTGTCATTTTATTAACTAATTTTAAGATTAATATATATATGTATATATATTGCGCGTGTGCGTGTATAGTTTGTATTCGTATTTAATTTGAAACTAATTTATATATTATTGAAGAAAAGAAAGAAAAAAAAATCCTTTCAAAAATAATAAATAATTCCCATAAAATAGACGTCCTTCTTACCACGATTTGGAATATTGTTAATCATAATTATTATTTGCATTTTAGAGATTGTATTATGTAGAAACCCTCTAAATTGGCAACGCTTGTTTAATACCAACATTTTTTTTAAGTGCAATGTTTTGCGGAAAACTTTTTTTTTTTTATGTGTGTATAAATATATATATGAATAATTTATGTAGTATGTATTTATATATACACACTTGTATATAGACAAAAACTTTCTGCGCACATAATATTGGGTAAAAAACTTTCTGTAAATTAATTTATGTTTAAAAAAATTAAATATTATGTTATTTTGGCATGGACGAAATTTGCTTTTATTATGTAATTCGCGTTTTTTAGTTCTTTATGGACGCATTTCGCTTTTTTTTATGCATTTCCACGGTCGTAATTTGCGTTTTTTGAGCGATTTATTGGTGTAATTCACGGGTTTTATGCAATTCATAAACGTAGTTCGCTATTTTTATGCGATTCAGGGATGTAATTTGCGTTTTTTGAGCAATCTGTTTACGAAATTTGCGTTTTTTGAGCGATTTACGGACATGATTCGCATTTTTTGTTATTCATGAACGTAATTCGCGCTTTTTACGCGATTTATAGACGTAATTTGCTATTTTTGTGATTCATGGACGTAATTTGCGTTTTTAGAGCGATCTGTCGACGAAATTTGCCTTTTTAAAATCTATTTATCGACGTAATTCGCATTTTTTGAGCTAATTATGGATGTAATTATCATTTTTTATGCGATTCATGACTGTAATTCGCGTTTTTTATGCGGTTCATGAACGCAATTCGCATTTTTTACGCAATTTAAAGGCGTAATTCGTTATTTTTAAGTGACTCATATAAGTAATTTGCGTTTTTGGGCGATCTGTCGCCGAAATTCTCGTGTTTTGAACAATTTGTCGACGAAATTCGTGTTTTTTGAGCGATTCATGAACGTAATTCTCGTTTTTTTATGCGATTCATGAACGTAATTCACGTTTTTACGGATGTTACAGATGTAATTCGCTATTTTTATGCCAAGCATGAACAAAATTCGCATTTTTTACGTGATGTTATAAAGGTAATTCGCTATTTTTATGCGATTCATTGTTTAATTTGCGTTTTTTTTAACAATCTGTCGACAAATTTCGCGGGGTTTTTTTATGGAAGTAATTTGTGTTTTTATGTGATTCATGAGCGTAATTTCCGTTTCACACAATTTATACACGTAATTTGTTATTTTTTAACAATTAATGGATGTAATTTGCATATTTTATGCGATGCATGCACGAAATTTGCGTTTTTTACGCCAGTTATGCAAGAATTAGCGTTTCTTATGCGATTTATGGATAGAATGTACGTTTTTAGCGCGGTCTTTGGATGAAATTCGCGTTTTTTACGCCATCTTTGGATAAAATTTACATTTTTCGCGCGGTCCTTAGTCGAAATGTTCGTTTTTACACTATTCTTTGTTGAAATGCACATTTTTTACGCGATTTTTTGTTGAAATTCGCTATTTTTTTCGACGTTTTTTGAGAAAATAATTCCAACATAAAATTGGCGGCTATTTTTATTTTTGGTACTAAAAAAAGTTACAAAAATAAAAATTGTTTCTTTCCTAAACTTTTTTGCAAAGTTCGTAAAATTTTCCGCGCACAGCGTGCTTCTATATTATACAACTTTGTATATATATAAATATGCATGTGTGTAAGGATTTGCGCCCTTTCGTAAGACGATCGGCGCCCTTGTTATCCATTTTGCCACCGCCCTCTCTGTTATGCCAGTACGACCCTGCAGGGCAAGTGGGTTGCTGTTATTTATGATAATAACTGGTATCCAGGTAAGTGTTTAAAATAAAATATTGAATTAGCTTGAAATATTTATTCAAAAATCTACTCATAATGAAATTATTATCATTAAAACTGAAGGTTTTGAACTCATTAATTAAGGGATTCTTAGCAGTACAAAAACTATCAAATTCAAAACTTGTTGATAGTGTTCATGTTTGCAAATATACAATCAAATGCTCACATGTATTTAATGTTTTGTTTACTGTGTCATTTGCTGAACAGGCTAAACCTTTCAGTTTTAATAATAATTTTATATGTCATAAGCAGTTTTTTGAATAAGTATCTTAAATATGTTTTTCTTAATTTAAATGATCGTTTAATTTATTAAAATTGTACTTATTGCAATCATCTTTCAATAGGTATTGTAGAGAATGAGACTAATGGAATGCTGGAGATCACATTTATGGATCGCTCTGGTTCACAGTTTTATTGGCCAAGAAAAGTTGACAAACAAAATGTTTTACGGAGTGACATTTTATGTATAATACAATCACCACCTATTCCTGTTTCATCACGATTGTTTATTGTTGAAAATAATACTAAAATTGACGAATTGTTTAAGAAACAATACTAAATTAATAAATTATTTTTGTATTTGTTACACTCAATAAAATATAATATTATTCATGGATATATTAACTTTTTTTATCACAAACTGTCATTACCGTGTTCACTGTGTCATTACCATATTCACTTATGTCATTACCATGTTTATTAAAATTTTAAAATTGGTTTAAAAATGTTAAATTAGTAATTTGGTCTCTGCTGATGCTTGTATATGAATTTGTATAAGGTAAAGTTTCTATTCACAAAAAATTAGAACTTTCTGAGTGTTTAAAAAAAATTCATTTTGCTATGCTGAAACTAGGACAGATTTTGAAAAAGACCCATTAGTTGTTTTATTATTTCAGATACATAGACCCTGCAACAAAAAGATAAATAGCACTGCAGTTTATTATAAAACATCTACTCATTTAAATTCCTTAATTTTGAAATAATTATTTAAAAGTAAGTTATCATATTTAATTTTGTAATGGATATTTTAAAGTCAACAAATGTTAAATTACTAATACCCTTTTTTTATTGTGTTCAGTCAATTTCTCTGTAAATATCGGTGTTAGGGGGGCCCATAAGCATCTGTGCCCAGGGCCCCCAAATTTGTAAATCAGTCCCTGTAAAATGGATAATGGACGTGGGCAGGGGTGAGGAATTTTTCCAAACTCTTACCAGCAAAGGATTTATTTCACGAGCTCGCAAGATGCAACACACACACAGTTGAAAATAGTTATGACAAAATCGCACACAATTACAGAGAAAATTCCGATTACTACAATGCATTTTCATAATTCTTTTTTCTATAATATTAAGAAATATGTATAACAGAGGTAAGATTAATATTAGATAGAACTTAGTACCATATTTATACTTTAATAATTTGGAAAGTTAAAATATCTAGATTAAAAAAGTGTTTCTGATAATGTGCCTATTACCTTACAGTTTTTCAAAAACTAAAAATGCACTCGCCTTGTGAGAAAATCCACTCGCCACTGGCGAGCAAAATGATGTATTTCTCTACCTCTGGACATGGGCTTTATAACTGTTTTCACTTTCTAAAGGTTTGGAATTTTTATTTTTAGCTTTTTTACTTTTCTTTTTTGAGATGAAATGAGTTTTTCTTGATTCCCTGTTTTTATTCAGTTGGCAATCTTGTGTTTCTTCTTTAATCTGTCTTTCAGTCTGTGTGCTAATCAAAATTTTCGAAGATCCTATTTTCTTTTCTATAGATTCTCATGTTTTGAGTAATGAAACTTTAGAAAAGGCTTGTATTTTTACCAGTGTCACTATGTTTGGTTAATTGTTATTGTATTATTTCTTGTTGGAGTTATAGGTTGATCTGTGATGAAAGATATAAAAAAAATTCTCTTCGGAAAAAAATATTCTTGTTTAAGGGATATATGCGAGTGATTTTAAATAAATTTATTGTGTTAGTTGGTGTGACTTTAGGATAAATAATTCCAATTAATTCAGCAATTTGATGAATTATTGTTCTTTGAACAGGATGATCCAGTCTCGAGTAGCCACATTAAAATAACTTTTAAGTGATTCATATACTATGTTATGTGTTACACAGAGACTGCAATATGTAAGAAATATGCTGTGGTATTGTTAACAAAATTATTCTGTTATCTTTGGTATAATTCAAACTGTCAATGGTTATATGGCTATCATTATTATCCTTTATTGACTAACACTTTACTGTTTTGATTATATTTTACATTATTTATGAAGTGCTGTAAAAATTTTAAGAAGTTAGGTGCATTCATCTACCATGTAATTACAAAACACCATATGCAGTCACATATTAACTTTATATCTTCGTCAATCTCCTATACTCAAGGTAACCATATTCTAAGCCATACCGATATTATCTAAATATAGCAATGAAGATAGGAGGTTAAAAAAATATTGCATTAAGCTTAACTTTGGAGACACTTGATCCCCAGGATCAAATCTCCCGATACAGCAGGGATCATATGTTCCCAATGTACATTTGTGGAGAAAAAGAGTTCCTAAAACAAAAGTAAAGAAACTGTTAGATTAGAATAACAGAATTTAAGCTGTAAGGAAGTTAGTAAATTACATCAATAAAGTTAAGTAATTTATTTATATTTAGCAAAAAATATGAAACAAACTACATACTAAAAAAGAAGTTTGATTGTAAGAAAACAAATTTCTTTCTTACAACAAAAATAATAACTGCCGAATGAAATTCTGTTGGCAGAACTATTGATAAGGAATCACTTTATTTAGTGTTTCCAATTGCTTTTTTCTCTGGTTTTAGACCTAGGGATCAACTCTCCCAAATCTCTCATTCATTTTCGGAAATAAAAGATTTTTTATATTTAACACTATCATGTATGTATGTACATTTCTTATTTCTTCTATATTTCTTTCTGGGCAAAGTAATATAGAAAAGATGTTTTCCATTAAAATTTTTTGAATTTTTTTTAAAAATATGCAGGTTTTTATGCCCGTAATATGTTATATGTACACACTCTGCCATGAAATTGGGAATAATGATATATAGAAAAATTATTAAACAAGAATGTATAACTAAGAATTATTTTAAAATACAAAGTATATAATAAATAATAGAAATTATTGTAAGTCTAATCCAAAATTATTTAAAAATGTATGACTGTAAAGTACCGAAAGTAAGATCCCTTCCGAACCTGAACCCCTCCCTCCTTCATATATTTTGCAAACTGTATAAATCCTGGGAAATTCATAAATTCCAAATATATCCCTTCACGCTCCTAATTTTATCTTTCTTTTTCACGAAAGCTCTAATTATATTTTAAAATTGCTAGAATTTTCTGTCTGCTAACAGGAGTTTTCTATGTTATTACTTTCAGTGTTTTATGGTAAATATAAATAATTAATATTGAAATTGTTTAATGTAAATTGGTACTACCAATTCTAAAATTATTTATTCATAATATAGAAATATAATTTTATATAAATATTTCAAAACACATAATTATATAAATATATCATATAATAGATTGTATAATACTTTGTAAAGGAAAAAGGTTTCTTATTTATGAACAAATTAATGTATTAAGTGTAATTTAATCAATAGTAATATTTATACTTCTAATATGGAGATAAATCAAATTGATCCACACATTTAAAATTCAGCTTGTAGGGTAAAGGGCAAAATTAGCACTAGCCACTGGCCACAGGACCAGTAAATGAGAAAAAGTGGCTAGTGAAAAATTAACTATCAGCGGCCACCTCCCTGCCACTTTTTTATACGGTGAGAATAAAATTTTCTTGCATTTCATCGAGGATTTTACTTTTTTTGTTCCAATATATTTATATTAACATATCTATTTATTTGGGCTATTCAGTTTTAGATTAATGCTTATAAATTTTTTACTGTTTATTATTTTTAAATGAAAAAGTGGCCATTAGTTTAAAGAAAGTGGCCACTTAAAAAAACTACTCCTACCGTCCAGTGGCCGCTAATGAAATTTCTTAATTTTGCTCTATATTGTAGGGAGAAAGAGTTCATAATAATCTAGTAGTTGGTAATTATTTGAACCACTAGTTAATGCTATTAATCTTTTTAATAAATGAAATCATTAATGCATAGCTGCCAACCTTCGTTTAAGTTTTAAAAAGAGGAGAAGAAACATGTATTGAACCATAAAATGTGTTTAATATAATTATCTGGTGTGTCTTATTTTTTGTGTGATATTTCTTAGTTTTCTCTTATTAATTCAAATTTGTGATTCAAGCTTTTTTTTTTTTTCTTTTTTTTTCAGAATTCAGGCTAGTTGATTTGATTTTCCCTGATAATGGAAATAAGAGATATGCTGGATATGGCTTATTTAAACGCCATTTACTTGACATTTACAGCATTTAGTACTGTTACAAAATGTAAAATGAAATAATATAAAATTGTGTTAGATTTAGACAAAGCATTTCAAAAGAGACGAGAATACAATAAACAATAAGAAAAAAAGCATAGAACAGGATTTTTTTAGCACTTTCCAACAAAGTTGAAAAGTGCTTATGCATTCGGTTTGTCTGTCCGTCTGGCCGGATGTCCGTCTGGCCGTCTGTCCGTCTGTCCGCGCTCTAAATCCCGTAAATATACTCGGATTGCTATGAAATTTTTATACGTTATTGATGTTTATCCTAGCACGAACCCTATTCAAAATGAAGTATCTACCATGATTAGTTTATCTACAGGGCGAATCGAAAGTTTCCCATTACATTACGGTCTATGGGGAAAAATCGTTAATATACTCGGATTGCCATGATATTTTAGGACGTTATTGAGGTTTACCCTAGCACGAACCCTATTGAAAATGAAGTATCTACCATGATTAGTTTATCTACAGGGCGAATCAAAAGTTTCCCATTACATTACGGCCTATGGGGAAAAATCGTTAATATACTCGGATTGCCATGAAATTTTAGGACGTTATTGACGTTTACCCTAGCACAAGTCCTATCGAAAATGAAGTTCCTACCATGATTAGATTATCTACAGGGCGAATCAAAAGTTTCCCATTACATATTTTAAATATATTAAGCTTTTTCATGTATAATAAAACTGATATATGTCTCTGAAGCTTAATATAAATTATACGCTACTGTATTGCATAATATGAAGTACTTAGCATTTACAGGGCCATACAAAAGATTTCAAATAGTATATTTTTTCCGAAGTACCGTATATGTGTCCGATGATGGCTGATGGAGGGATGAAATGCATTTTAATTATGATATGCGCGTTTATATTTCGCTAAATATAAGCACATTATATGGTGTGTATAAATGTTATAGTTGATATACAGGGCTACCCATAAAGAGCTCACCAACGTTACTGAATATGAACGTAAATTATTTAAACGTGGTTCTTAAATAAGCTATGCATTTTTACGCTGAGCTTCATTCAATTTACTGAGAAATGTTTGCAGAATATAGATAAAAGGATATACAGGGCCACGCAAAGAATTCGGTACATGGACGCGTATGAATGATGATTTCAGTTGTTTTAAAAGTGTTTTAGTTTACAATAAATTTTAGCCTAATGCTGACGTGTAATAAAGGTACAATGTAAACTATAGGGCTGAACAAAAGTATTCAAGTATGTTTCCATCTAATAGTATGAATTGCTGAAAAAGAAATCTCAAGCTACTGGGTATTTTCTTGCTAAGCTAAATATTCCCATTATATGAACTGACATATGAAATACAGGGCTGTTCTAATGTACTGGAATACATATTTGGGTATATTTGGCTATACACTATTATTTCCCTAAATAACAAAGTTTTGTTAAAGATTTCATTAAGTGTTGGAAAGTGCTTCATAATCTATGCTTAACGCATGATTTTTCATACTTGTTTTTTTTTACACAAGTATCAAAATTCATTCTTTCACTCACGAATAAATAAAACCTAAGAGGAAAAACAGCTGATGGCTTATAAAAATTAATATCAATAATCATTCACATTCTAATTGTTTTAAAAAATTTGATCATTATAAGATCTTTGATTCTTATAGTAACATTTTTAGATCAGCATTTTTCAATCTTTTTAAACAAATGACACATTTTACATATATTTTTTTAATTTATTTTCAAAAAGGCATATTTAATATTTAAAAATTGCCTTATTATCTCTACTTATTATTTTTAGAAAAAAATATATGTATAGAAATGAGTTGGAGTTAAATATTTTAAAATAATTTTCTATTTGATTATTTCTTTTATATTTATTTAGCAAATATATTTTAGTAATCATAGATTTAAATAACAAGCGTTTATATCCTGGTAGAATGCCTTGCAAGAATATCTAAATTGGCTATAGTTCGATCATATTTTTCCAGTACAAATTTGTTTCAAACATAAGTACATTTAATTTTATTTAACCTTTTCCTGTCCAAAATAATACACATTTTTTACCTCATGCAATTCTCACTGTAATGTCACAAGAGTATTGTGAATTTGCTGTGTTGGTGTCTGAAATCAAGAGCTTATAAACTGAAGATGATAATTTTAATACTATTATTTTCAACACAATCTAACTGATTGGTAAAGTAATCATACGAATTGAATATTTCCAACTGAGCAAAAAATTGACCGGGCTGGGAATCGAACCCAGATACTTGGCTTAAAAAGGCCAATGCTTTACCTGTTAAGCTACCTGGGCGATAGCCAGCTGGGATTTTTCACTCAGATAACCTTATTGGTCATAACATCTGGTCTGTCATTTAGACAGCTCAACAGAATAGACTGCAGGTAATGGAACTCCATATAACAAACTATAATGGAACCATATAATGGAACTCCAGTTCCATTACCTGCGGTTTATTCTGTTGAGCTGGCTAAATGACAGACCAGATGTTATGACCAATAAGGTTATTTGAGCGAAAAATCCCAGCTGGCAATCGCCCAGGTAGCTTAACAGGTAAAGCATTGGCCTTCTAAGCCAAGTATCTGGGTTCGATTCCCAGCCTGGTCAATTTTTCACTCAGTTAGAAATATTCAATTCGTATGATAATGTTAATATCGAAAAAAAAAAAGCCAAGTCAGGTTACTTTAAACTAATAACTCACTTCATACTGTTCAGATGAGATAAGATCACCATACAATCTATCCAGGGGTCTGTTCAAACTTTTTTTTTTCAGGGTCTTATTTTTGGGAAATTGTGAAGTTTTTCTTATAGTATTTGTAAAAATTCTAGTCATAATTTTGTGAATTTTAAATTATCGATGCATTCAGGTTCTATCCTTCATATATAAAAAAGGTATGTAATATGTTCTTTGGTGAGTTCAAGTATTTATTCACAGGTCAGATTTTACTTTTTAAATTATTAAATTTATGAAAAATAAATTTAAAAGTGAAAAAATTCTGTAAAAAGACTATTTAAGTGATAAATAATTTTGTGAATGGTCCTGTTTTGGGATAAAATATTTTGTGAAGGATCTGTTTGGAGATAAAAATTTTTGTGAAGAGTCCTGTTTGGGAATAAACTGTTTTATGAAGGGCTTAAAATTTTCCTAAACATATCCCTAGTGAGAAAGCCGTCTTTTGATGTTAGATGGTCAATATGCACTCATGACTGATGCTGTCAGACGCATATGTGATATCCAGGATGAAAGGCTTTATGATATGAATATTTTGTAATCTTTGGGTGTAGGGGATGATTTACTTTATGCTTCCATCTGTTGTGAAAGTTGAAACTTTGATTGCATCTGGGCACTTCGGTCACCAATGAAAAGATTCTGGATTGGTGCTGGTTAAGGTTGAACCAAGGACCTCATGAACAGTAAGCACGAATGTTAGCAGTAAACAAGAAGAAAAATCAATAGCTCTAAGCTAGTAACTTGCTCTGTACTTTTCAAATGATGTAATATTGCTACACATTCCATCCTCTGTGAGGAACAACTATAGACATCTGAAAAACGATATGCACTTGTGTAAGTGATGTTGTAGTATGCACATGTAATACATGGCATGACAGGCTTTGCTTGCTGTGGATGATTTTTGGTGTTTTCATCTATTGATTATGAGAATAAATTATTGCAGTTGCTGAAAGTTGCATGTTTGTTTGGGTTACCAATTTAGAAATTGAACTGGTGCTGCCAAGGACTTCATGAACAGCAAATTGAGAATGTTAACTTCAAGCAAAAGGCCGAGTCTAGTTGCTCTTCATTTGAAAACTACTTCAAATGAACTGAATCCCAAAAAAGTTTTGTAAATCCAAAACCTGACATTCTTCAAACTGAATTTGAAATGAAAGAGATTAATCAATATTAATAGCAGGGCTCCCACTGGCCTGTTTTTGAATACCAGTAGTTTTTAGAAAAAAAATCGTTAGGTTTCTGCAACAGTTGCAAAGGAATTGCACTTCTAGGCTGGTTTCTACAGATTTTTCTTTTTATAAAAGTGGTGTTCAAAAATAAACCGAGTAAGAAACCTGTAATAGGTAATTTTCTCATGATATTATAAATTGACCATTACAAATTATCCTACATAATGCAAGATTTTTTTTTTTTTTTTTTTTTTTTTTTTTTTTTTTTTTTTTTACTATCCAACCTACATTTTTCAACTTGACAGTATTTATCTAGACACATTTAATTTGCCAGTAAATATTATAGACTGGGAGGTGTGTGTGTATCGAACATCTCATCAAGTTGGCAGCTAAAATTTCAGGATTAGACGGAACTTGTTTAGCACATATAAATGTAACTGATCTGCCAAATCATACCTTGGACAAAGGCCCCTATAGACTTGATTTTAGTGATTGATTGGTAGATTCATTATTGTGTTTTCCTACCTCTAAAGTAATGAAAATGGAAGACTGGGAGCAGGAAAATACAATGGTAAATCTAGCAATCAACCACTAAAATCAGGTTTGCAGATGTTTTCCGAAAACGTTTGACTTGGCAGTCCAGTTACATTTTAATATGCGAATTTAGTTTTAATCAATACTGGAATTCCAGTCATGAACTCGATGAGGTGATGGTTTGTGTAGCCACCTCCTGGTCTACAAGCATGGAGATAATGGCTCCAGCAGAGTTCCTGCTTTTTTTAGTTTCTCCTTTTTTGGCCCTCTTACCTTTTTTTTCCCTGTTATTCCGTTATAAAACAGACTGCTTTACTTTCTGTGTTCACTGCTCTGCCATCATTATTAGGTTACAGGTGTGTTTCGGTTCTGAATTTTTGAAAAATGTAAAGCCTTGAGTTCGGAAAAATAAACTAAAAAATCGGTGATCTGTCCGAAAATTCGGACATTAAAAAATATTGCGAAATTTAACAAGTAATCGCTGGAAAAAAAAAAAAAAAAAGGTCACTCGTTCGAAGGTAAAAAATTGCCAAGTTAACTCACGGATCGCAGAAAAAATGCAAATTTCGTGAAAACATAGCGGATTAATTTGCCAAAGTATTGTGATAAAAAGCACGAATTTCGACAAAGGATCTTGAAAAAGACTCAAATTTCATCCAAGAATGGATAGTGTAAGAAATGTGCTGTCTTCAATTGTACAAAGAATCATGAAAAAATGCAAATTTCGACAAAAAATCTTGGAAAAAACTCTTATTTCATAGAAAAATTCTGTGGAAAGATGCGAATTTCGGCAAAAGGCTGGGGTAAAGACGCTTTTTTCGGCAAATGTTCGCGGAAAAGACGCTATTTTTGTCGCAGAATCGAGGAAAAAGCGCAAATTTCTTCAAATAATCTGATTTTCGACAAAGAAAAGCAGGAAATTAAAAAAGGCCGCGGAAAAAAATGCAATTTTATTAAAGAGCCGCGGGAAAGTGGCGAATTACGAAAAAGGTCGCAGAAAAGACGCGAATTTCGTAAACTGTTCGCTGAAAAGATGCGAATTTTGTCAAAATATCTCGGAAAAACGCGAATTTTCTTTACGGATGGGAAAGACGAAATTTTCCTAATACGGTACTGAAAATAAAAAAAATTACGTTCAAGGAGCCATAGAAAAGACGCAAAATTTGAGAAAATGCTGCGGAAAAACGCAATAGATCGTGAAAAAAGCGAGAATTTCGTCAAATGATAGCGAATAAACGCGATTTTAGTCCAAGAATCGTGAAAAAAAGCACAAATTTCGTTTAAGAATTACAAATTTCATTCAAGGATGTCAGCAGAAGCGGGAATTTTTTCAAACAATAGCGGAAAATGTGCAGATTTCGTTAAAGAATAGGGAGAAACCCGTAAACTTCATCAAAGAATCGTGAAAGTGCGAATTTCGTCAAAAAATACGTGAAAAGACGCAATTTTCATCAAAGTGCAGCCGATAAGACATGATTTTCGTCAAAGTATCGCAGAAAAAATGAGAAGATTGTTAAATATTATCGGAAAGTTGCTAATTTTGTCAAAGGACCGCGGAAAAAAACGAGAAATGTTTCAAAGAGCTTCAGAAAAACTTGTCAAAGTGCGACGGAAAAGACTCGAGTTTCGTTAAAGGGTCGTGAAAAAACACGAATTTCACCAAAGGATAACGAAAAATTGTAATTTTCATGAAAAAACGCGAATTTCGTCTAAGAATTGAAAAAAAAACCCCGCAAATAGCATTCCAAGAACTCGGAAAAAGGGCAGATTTCGTCAAAAGATTCCAGAAAAGACGTGAATTTAGTCAAATGATCTCAGAAAAACAGAAATTTTATCAAAGGCTACGAAAAAGGCGTTATTTTTGTCTTAAGTCCATGGAAAAAACGCAATTTTTGTTAAAAGTCCGTGGTAAAAATGAGATTTTCCTCAAAGGGCCGCGGAAAAGTTTTGATTTTCGCGAAAGAGCTCCAGTAAAGATGCGCATATTTTAAACCGATCGCTAAAAAAAAAACGCGAATTTCGTCAAGGGGCCTCCAAAGAAACGAAAATTTTATCATAGAATCACAGAAAAAACGCCATTTTCATCGAAGTGCCGGAGATAAGACGCGAATTTCAGAAAAAAGTTAATTTTTTCATAAGATTAGATAGGTAGAAAAGCGAAATTTCTCAAAAATCATGGAAAATATTACTTTTTCGTAATGCGGCACTGAAAATGAACGAAAATTAATTCGTCAAGGACCCGTGGAAAAGACGCGAATTTCATGAAAATGCCGAGAAAAAAGAATGGACGTGAAAAAAGCGAGAATTTCGTTAAACGATAGCGAAAAAACACGATTTTTGTCTCAAAAAATCTTGAAAAAGCTCAACTTTTATCTAAAAATTGCAAAAACAAAAGCGAATTCCATTCAAGGATCTCATAAGAAACAAGTTTCTTTAAAGAACAATCGAAAAAGTACGGATTTCGTTAAAGAATAGCTAGAAAAGCGCAAACTCCATCAATGAATCGTAAAAATGCGATTTCATTAAAAGATACCAATAAAGACGCGATTTTCGTCAAAATGTTGTGGAAAAGACGCAATTTAGTCAAAGAAAAAAAGAGAAAATATTCAAATATTCTCAGAAAGTTGCCAATTTCATCAAGGGACCGCGGAAAGAAAGACGGAAATTTTTTCAAAGAGCCACAGAAAAGACAATTTGTTTCAAAATGCGGTGTAAAATGCGCAAGTTTCATCAAAGTGTTGAAAAAAACGCAAGTTCCGTTAAAGAGCCATGAAAAAAATGTTCGTATTTTACCAAAGGATACCAAAAAACACAAATTTCGTCGAAGGATTGCGAAAAAACGCGTATTTTGTTAAAGAATCACGGAAAAAATGGAATTTCGTCAAAAGATCTCTTGAAAAAAAACAAGTTTTTCAAAGAATGTCGGAAAAGAACTAATTTTGTCAAAGGATTCCGAAAAAGACGCTAATTTGACCGAAAGGATTGCGGAAAAGACGATTTTTTCTTCTAAAAGGTAGAAAAAAAGAGACAATCTTCTCCGAAAATCTTGGGAAAAACGGAAAATTTCTCAAAGTACAATGGAAAAGACGCGATTTTCGTCAAAGGATCGCAGAAGAAACTCAAATTTCGTCAAATATCTCGGAAAGTTTCGAATTTCGTCAAAGAACCGAGGAAAACAGCGGGCATTTTTTCAAAAAGGCGCATTTTTTGTCAAAATGTCACGAAAAAACACAAATTTCGTCAAAGTATTTCGGAAAAACGCGAATTTTCTGAAATGATCACGGATATAACGGAAAATTCATGAAATAATCGCTGAAAATTCGCCAAAGAGCCATGTAAAAAAACGCGTGAAAATGCCGCGGAAAACTCTTATTTCGTCAAAGTGTTGCAGAAAACACAAGTTTCGTTAAAGGATCGTGAAAAAAGCACGAATTTTACCAAAAGATATCGAAAAAAATGTGATTTTCGTCAAGGAATCGTGAAAATGAGAAATTCGTCAAAGAATAAAAAAGCGCAAATTTCATTAAAGATCGCGAAAGCACGCACATTTCGTCAAAGGATTATGGAAAAATCGCGAATTTCGACAAAGGATAGCGAAAAATCTCAATTTTCGTCATAGGATCTCTGGAAAACCCAAATTTTATCAAAAGGTATCGAAAAAGACACGAATTTCGTCAAAGGGCTCCAAAAGAAGGGAATTTCTTGAAAAGATTCCGGAAAAGACGCGAATTATATCAAAGGGATTGCAGAAAAGATTTTTTTCAAAAGGCTCGGAAAAGAGCTGATCTCTGAAAGTTTTGGGAAAAGGCGCGAATTTTGTTTTTTACTTTTTTACTTTTACTTACTTTTTTTTGAAAGGTTAAGAATTTCGTCAAGAACCGGCAGAAAAAACGATTTTTTAAAGTGCCACGAAAATGGCGCGAATTTCGTCAAAGTAGCCCGAAAAGTTGCAAATTTTCGGAAAGGATCGTGGAAAAGACGGAATTTTCGTGAAACGGCTTCTGAAATATTATCCAAGAGCCATGGAAATGACGCGACACTTCAGAACATGCCGCAAAAAATGCATTTCGTCGAAGTATTGCAGAAAACGTGATTTTCGTCAAAGACTCGTAAAAATGCGAACCACATCAAAGTATCGAAAAATAACGCAAGTTTCGTTAAAGGATAGTGAAAAAAAAAACAAATTCTGTCAAAGTATCGCAAAAAATACGCGCTTTTCATCAAAGGATCATGGGAAAACACGAATTTCGTCAAAATATCTCAAAAAACGCAAATTTTAACAAAAGCGTTGGAAAAGACGCGAATTTGAACAAAAATATTTAAAAAAAAATAATTTTCGGCAAAAAGCTGCGGATGAGAGCCGATCTTCTCCGAAAATCTTAAGAAAAAATGCGAATTTTGTCAAAGGATATCGCATAAAAACAACGAATTTCATCAAACAATAACAGAAAAAACACGATTTTCGTAAAAGTGCGATTAAAAAATTTGAATTCGTGAAACAGCGCGGAAAAAACGCGGTTGCTTAAAAATGCAACGGAAAACGCAAATTGTTGTGGAAAAAAAAATACTAGCATACACGCTTCTTTTCTTATAATTGACTTAATTCTTAAAGAAATATTTTGTTTGTGAGTAATTTCACATATTGTATTTCAATAAATTATTTTAAATATAATGTTTTTTTCAGTATGAGTATTCTATTTTTTTAATTCCTATATATTCCCATTATTTATTCTATCTCGATTTTTTCCACTTTTTGGGGGGTGGGAGGGGGGGAGCAGCGGTGTCTGTGGTAGACGTATCGAGATTTTGTTTAAAATAACTTTAACAATTAAAAATTTTATTTCTCTTATGTCAACTATACGCCTTTGCCAAATTGGGCATATTCACTTCGTAGCAGCAGGACCGGATTCTCTGCGATGTCGTATAATTTCAGTACCGTTAGTATGGAAATCAGTAATAGAGAAAAGTGCTGTGTCCGTAGTAGCAATGATGTGATCTATATCAAAACTAATAACGACAACATTCAAAATCGAGTTTATAACCAATAATCTCGCATAATCAATATTATACTCATTAAAGAATTTTATATATACGCAGAGGCAAAGGTTATACGCTAGAGTCATCAACATTCATACACTGTTAACATTGTCTCGCCCACCGCTATTATGAAAAACAGCTACTTGACTATGTTATGCAGCATTCTCATAGATCAGAATATAGATATTCTGTAAAAGCAATGGAGTGGTTATCAGTGGCGCAGCCAGAATTCGGTTCTAAAGGTGTGTGTGTGGGGGGGGGGGGGTTGAATTTCTGATAAAAGTAATCGTCGCCGGTTACTTAAATCGACAATTAATAGAATCAGTACTAATTAGATTATTCACTGCATAATACTTAAACTCAAAGAACAACTGTGTGGCAGAAAATCATAATTTTTTTTAGCATAATGCGTCTCAGAAAAGTGATTTAGTTCAAATAACCTAATTTTACTTAACTAATCCATGTAATATGCATTTTCACAATTTTAAGTAGAATTTTTGCCATTTAATTAAATTACTTTATTAAATGAAATCTGATTCAATTAAGCGGCGGATTCCGAAATGCGCCAAAACATTTAAACATTAAGTTTGGTTTTGATTCATATAAGTGGCAATTATAGCGATCTTTCTTAGCTCTGGGGGGAGGGGGGTTAACCCCAAAACCACCCCCTTGGCTGTGCCACTGGTGGTTATGGAACAAAAGCTGCAAATTTTTAACAGTGTAGCTAAAATATATGCTACTATTTTTGAGAAACAGAGTGTATACGGAGCTTCTTAAAAATATCAAAAGATATACGGCATATACCTTCGTATACCTTCCAAAACACTTCTACTCATAGACAAATTACTACACTCTAGAATTCGACAATACTTGTTTGGAAGAGAGATACACATTAACAAACACTTAGTCCAAGAGTTGACTGCATAAAATCCAATGTCATCGAGCGCAAGAAAAAATGCTTTGTTTTATAGAAGAGTAGTAATAGGTTTGGCATTGTGTTTGCCGTACAATCGAAAGTACGAAAACCTGGTAAACTGGGTGAAGGAAAACACAATGATACACTGTTAAAAATTTTACCCATTTGCTGCAGCGTCACTCCACAGCTTTTATAGAATACCTCTTTTATGACCAATGAGAATGCTTCATAACACAGTAAAATAACCGTTTTCTATAAAAGCGGTGGAGTTACGATGCAGCAAATGGGTCAATTTTTTAACAGTGTAATCCTACGAATGAACCACTAGTGCTACACTGTTAAAAATCTGCTGCATTTTGCTGCAACGCACTCCACCACTTGTATATAATATCTCTATTCCAACCAATGAGAAAGCTCCATTTCACGGCCAAGTAATCGTTTTCTATACAAGCAGGGGAGTGCGTTGCAGCAAAATGCAGCAGATTTTTAACAGTGTACTCTCGCGATACAAGCTTCGACTGGATTTTTAGTCCATAATATGAAAAACACACATTTCAGAGTCGGTGATGCTTCACTGTTAAAAATTTGTAACTTTTGCTCCATAGTCACTCCATTGCTTTTAAAGAATACCTGTATTCTGACCAATGAGAATGCTGCATAACATAGTAAAGAAACTTTTTTCTACAACAGCGGTGGATAGACAATATTGCGAAAGCTGCAGATTTTTTAACAGTGTTGCCTGACCGATCGCGTTATGTTAACTCCAATCACATAATTATAATTCCTCCAATTTGGCAACCAATCAAAAACAACAAAACTGGTAGACAAACAAAATGATCACCCAAATGCGAACTTGTTGATAGAATATGATATCAATTAAATCTGATCATTAGATGAATTATATAAATTAACGATTATTAGCTTGGCGATAATGGCAGATTCACCAAGATGCTTGACTTGGCTCGCGATCAACGACATACAAGGCCAGTTCTTGACCTTTAACATGCACAAAGCGGATAATCTTTACACAGTGATTGGCACAAAACGATGGGCACGCTTTTTTGCACCAGTCGCTGTGTAAAGATTATTCTCTCCGAGACTAATGAAAAAGGCAGGCTCCCGCATTACCTTTCAGTTTAGATCGCTAGAGTGACTTGACACTCTAATAAGGAAAGGGCATGTTTACAAACAAACACTTCTGTCAACTAATCTACCGCTACATTTTTTGTCAAAGCGATCATTGTAGGAATCATCTTGACAACGTAGCCCAATCATATCATACCTATTTATACATTGGCAAACTTAGACCAATCAAATTCCCGGAGCTCATCCGTGCAGTGTCAGTCGTTAAAGAACGGGCAGGTTTTTCTCGCTTATCCACAGTAATTCGTCCACAGTGACGTCAGCTGCCTTTTCCTTATTAGAGCGAATAGCAAAGCATCGAAAAGATCTATTGTACGAGAAGTCAAAGTCGCTTCAAATACTAGGAATCTCTATGTTATCCTATGGCTTCAGGGAAGTCACTCGGACAGAGAGCTACTCTTATGCCGGACCATCTTTCATTCCTGGAAAGAAGCGAATCGCCCGTAACAACCAATGAAATGCTTGGAAATCTGCTTAGAAAACGGTTTTTGTCGCTTGTAATTTTTACGTGTATTAGCAATTTTAGC
Source organism: Maratus speculifer (assembly GCA_964019185.1). Classification (NCBI taxonomy): domain Eukaryota; kingdom Metazoa; phylum Arthropoda; class Arachnida; order Araneae; family Salticidae; genus Maratus; species Maratus speculifer. The sequence goes on from OZ025293.1 coordinate 53,836,723, forward strand.
GAGAGCCTTCCTTTATCTTGCGAACCTGCTTAATTTGTCTCACTCGCTATATCAAAATTTTCCAGGCGAGAATAGCGAAACCTGGAATATAGATTAGTCATATTTCGGACAAAAGTTTTTGTCCGAGCATACGCACAGAGCGTTCTTCCGCGGTAGGAAGGGGAAAGTGCTGCTCGGGACAGCGACTGAAATACATGGGAAACTGTTAAAGTGCTATTACACGCGTCGTGCTGCAGGCGTCAAATTCCTGGCGTCTCCATGTTATCCTATGGGACCAGGGGAGTTGCTTGCAAAGCGCGCGATTCTCTTGTGTCGGAGCGTCTTTGACGCCTGGAACGAAGCGACTCGCCAGTAAGAGCCAATCAAATGCGTGGAAATCCAAATGATGGTAAAGACTCTTTTCGAACAGCTAATGAAATGCTAAGAAAACGAAAAAACGCAGGCGATTTTTGTCGCTTGCAATTTTTACGTGTAATAGCACTTTTAGGGCTGGATACAGCAGAAACGGTTGTAACCGTCGCAGTCGCTGGTTACAAATCTGAAATTTGCGACCGTTACAAAAAAAGCGATACTGGAGAAACACTTGTAACGGTCACAGCTCGGTCATAAAGTTGTAACCGTATATCGATTAAGTCTAACGATAGCTTTCAATGATTGGTTGAGAAGCATTTTAATGGCGGATGATACAAATTACGGTAAACTTTTTTTTTTTTTTTCGTTTTCTTGGGAATTAAACAACAGTAAGCTCTGGTAAATTTTAATTCATCATATAATTAACATCGAGAAATTAAATTTTGAACTTTGCCGAATAGAGCATTGTGAGAGAAATGTGAAAATATACAGTGTTTTTTTTTTCTTTCTTTCTGTGTGTGCAATGTTATAACTTTATAGATATATTTCTATCATTTGCATTATCAGATTTCAAAATTAATTTTCTTTATCTTTAATTTGAATTAATAAGAAACATAAAATCTCAAAAACAACCCAAATAATTTGAGAGATTATTTAATAATCTACAAAATGAAAATTCACACTTGTTTTGTTTTGCTTACGCGATAGCTGTTAATCTAGAAAGTTAATATCAGTTTTTTCTAGTAATATATATATATATATGTTTCTTTTTGTGAAACTGATGTACAATGAAAATTTCATCTAATTGATAATCTTTATTGATATTATTAACAAAAATTTTGTTTATTAAAATAGATATTTATCTATTATTGCTTCAGCAATATTATATTCTAGAATAAGTATTAAGTATTTTAATATTATTTTAAATTTATTATGCTAGTTTATTTTTATATATACATGAAGGAATTTTATGTGTGCATTCTGAAAAATCCTTATAAATATATCTTTGTATTAGTACAAAAAATTTGCTTCCTATTATTTTTGATTTTCCATATTTAAAAAGAAAATATTCATCTTATGTAAATCTGTCTTCTCTTGTAATAAATTATAATTTATTTTGAAGAAAAATCATTTTTTCCATTTTTTTTTTTTTTTTTTTTTTTTTTTTGAAAAATTTAAAAAGAAGCTGTTTTTTTTTTTTCCTTGCTACTTCAACTTTTTTAAAAAATTTACATCTCGATATATGATTATTAAATATTACTATTTATAATATTAAATGTTATGATTTATTTACAATTATAAAACTGAAGTAATAAAAAAAAATACTTTCCTTTCTACAGTATTATTATTAATAACAATCGCCTCTTGAAAATGACAATTATTTGTATCTAATTATATAATATATTTTTATTCTTTTATATATATGTAACAAATTATTAAACAGATATCACATCTCATCATTGGTTAAAATTTAGTGAATTATTTATTTCAATGATTTATTTGAAATCAATGTTAAATACCATTAATTTATAAACTATACAAATTGATATATGTAAATATTCCCCTGTCTGTCTGTTTCTAGTTTAATTAACAAACTTTCTTTGTTAAATAAAAAACACAAATTGTTAAATTTTAGTTAAATTTACATATGGGAAAATATAACAAAATGTGCTTCAAAGTTAAAAAAAAAAAAAAAAAAAAAAAAAAAAAAAATCTGTTTTATATTATTTTAGGTTAATTTTTACGAAATAAAACCGATCCAATTTTAGAAAACTTCAAAAATAAATAAATTTGTTGATATTTCATCAAAAATCACCACACTACGTAAAATGTTGACATGTTATGTTTACTTTTCCGGAGTTGTAACCGGCTTGAGACTGCTTGCGACGGCTGTTAGGCAGTCGCAGGTTTTTATGACAACAGTTGCAACTTTGTAACGCCTTCGGCCGAAAAGCGTTTCTGTTGTATCGCGTTCGGCAGGATTTGTAACTTCGACGCGAGTTGTAACGGGAAGCGTTTCTGCTGTATCCGCTCCTTAAAGTGCTATTACACGTAAAAGTTTCAAGCAGCAAAAACCGCCTGCTTTTTATCGTTTTCTAAACATTTCATTCAGTGTTGAATTCAGGAAGTGGCCCAGGGAAACATTTCTCCCCCCTCCGGAAAACTTTAAATTTTGCATTTTTAATGGTCAAAAAGTACAATTTCCCCGGGAACTCTATAATGTCCCAACCGGAGCCATTGAAGTCCCTCCTGGAGAAAAGTATCTGAATTCAACAGGGATTTCATTGGTTGTTCGAGAAACGTCTTTTCCATCTTCAGATTTCAGGTTGAGATAGCGCCAACTTTGTTCTGCGGGCGTTGGGAGGAGAAGGAACCCTCTCTTTTCAGGCATTTGTCGTCCTTACTGTTTTGTATAAATAATGGAAAAAATTAAATAAAAATTCAGAATACGAAAATTCATAATAAATGTATGGGGATTCATAACAATATTTGGACCCCGTTTGCTGGGTTAATGTTCGTATTTGGTTTCCAGTTTAGTCAATGGGAAGCAAATTTGGCCGCTTTTGACTGCCGATTGTGTGGGTGTCTTAATCCGCGTCCACGCACACCTGTAAAAAATGCGCATTGGATGGGACCAAACTCTCTCTTCAGGAGATTGTCTAATTTGAAGTTTATTCTTTAGCAACAATGAAGTGCGGATAGTGGATACTGACCGTGGATAGAAGGGAGTGTCTAATCACAAAATCTCGCCAGCTATAGTTCCTGTAGGAAAAATCGGCTTTTCAAGACATACGTCCTTCGATACCGCAGCTACTAACATAAGATAAGGGTAGAGGCCTGACGGGCGAAGGGATAATGAAAAGAGAAGTTTGCTCTTCAAAAGCCAATTTTTCTTAAAGGGATTTTAACGGGGCAACTTTCTTCTTACTTCATGTTGCGTACGAAGCACAGAGTTAAATGTCTCTTTTCACCGTGAATTTAAATAAGCTCCAGCTATTTGGAATCCCTTGTTTGTGGCTCTCGGTAATCGAGTGATGAGACTCTTTTCTCGGTGGCACGGCGTTTAGTGCTCATTGGCTTCAGCATTCATTTCTTCTGCAGCCGCCTCCTTTTTACATCGTGTGGCATGTGTTGGCTTAATTTGATTCTAACTACGGTCTTGAGTTTTGATCTTGTACCACCTTCATTCATGCCTATTGTCTAGAGGAGCTACCTCAAACTGTCCGTTATGCATGTAGGTCTTTAAGTAGAGTGCTAATGGCATTAGGTAGTGTGGACTTCACTCATAGTACATCAGCTGCGGGTATATACCTACAGAGGCGTGACTGTTCACTGTTGCCATTTGCGGGCAAAGTTAATTGGTACCCGAGAGGTTTACTCACTTCCGTCAATGCGTAATGTCAAAGACACGATATTGTATGCAAATCTGTCTGGAGATCCGATTTGTTCCACTCTGCTTGTTTATGCATGATACCTCTCGTACTTTATACCCAAGGAATAAGGCCATATGCCCTGTATGCGTAACGCCAGTAACATATTGTATGCGGAACACAGAATTAATGTTTTTATAGTATCTGTTGTTCATGGTGAATTCGAACTGGCTTCGGCTAATATGGACACGTCACTTTGCGTACCATCCTGGTTGCAGACGTCTTCCTGAATATCGGATTGGCCAAAATATTCCGTGTGTAATAAATTACCATTGCTCATCAGGGTCTTCGAATTTCAATGTCATCTGTTGTGCACCGTAAAAAATTTGACCCTTTTGCTGCATCGTCACTCCATCGCTTTTATAGGAAACGATTACTCCGATGTATTATAGAGCACTCTCATTGGTCAAAACAGAGATACTGTATAAAAGTGATGGAGTGACGATGCAGCAAAAGGGAAAATTTTTTTACAGCGTGCTGGGCCTTGTGTTATCCCTTTTCAACTGTTTCATTTAATGGGATTGCTATCGTGATAGGTGGATTTAACAAGTGCTTTTGGGGATAAAATTGATCGCTAGCGCTACGCAATATCACTGGCACTAGATCTCCTAAAAGTGCTCTTTCACGAGGAGTCAAAGTCGCTTCAAATATCAGGGTTCTCTATATTATTCTATCTCCTATGATCTCGCCGCCTCCCTTCCGGAGCGACAGCTGGGTCCTCTCGGTGGTTATCCCTGTTATCCCATTACTCCATGGGAGTGGCTTGAAAAGCCAGCGATTCTTTTGTGCCGGAGCGTCTTTGGAACCTGGAATGAAACCTGTGGCCCGTAACAGCCAATCAAATGCTTGGAAATCTGAAGATGGAAAAGTTGTTTCTCAAACAGCCAATGAAATGCTTGAAATTTTTACGTGTAATAGCACTTTAAAAGTACTGTTACACGAAGAGTCAAAGTCGCTTCAAATTCCTGTTCCTAGTTTTAACTGTTTTCATACCTTTATTTATTGGACAAGCACAATGTCGAACCTACAAACGAACCCCTAGTGGTATTAATTTTTGGCTTATGAACCACTTCACTTCCGACAGACACATGGATCATTAGGTTCCCCTATTACTACTCTTTCATAAAATGAAGGTTTTTTCTTGTAATCGATGACATAGGTTTTTATGCTATCGGCTCTTGAACTATTAGAAATGAACGGAAGTTATTTTTAATTTATTTAACACCAATATATTGTTAGATACTGTAATTAACGCTTTATGTTTACTTTTTAAAGGAATAAATTCGATGGCAGTATAGTCTAAAAGGATGGATGTAATATTGCCATGCATTATAAAGCATTACAGATATATGCGATTTCCGCACTGTATATTTCTAGACACTGTAGCAAGGGTCTCTGAAATGTAGAAAGTTTGTTTTTTAATATTTATTTTTGTGTAGTTTGTATCCTAAGTTATATGGGTTCAAATATTTTATGAATTGCATTTTTAAATAAAATATTTTCATTTCTTTAAAAGTATGGTATTCACTTATATATTAGTACTAGATGGTTTCGCCTGTCACCGGGCCACTCCCTTTATCCGGGCCTCTAATTTATTTGTAAATCTCGAAACGGGTCCCTGCTGTTTACAGTACGTATATCAAGCGTGCTGCATACGCACTGCCGAATAATTACATCGGGTTCCGTGAATACATATTAATTCTAGCGAAAACGAACCTCGAACTGGATCCCCACTGCATACGGTACCGTATAATAGGCGTGCTGCCATAAACTGCAAGGTCATATAAAATAAAATTTTTAATCGGGGGCTTTGAATTCACATTAAATTTCGAAACGAAGGAGCCTCGAACCGGGTTCCTGCTGCCCTTGGCACCGTACAGTAGGCGTGCCGCGTACGCTCTGCAAAATTCTTCAATTCCACTGCCCAGAGCTTTCTAACGTTACATCATGTGTTTGGCCTCAGGAAATTTTAGAAATGTTGCCCCGGAGGTGCATTACAATTATAAGCTGTTACAGGCCTTTAAAATGGTATATTATATGAGGGGTATCGGCTAAATTTATAAAAAGTGCCCAAGTGGGACAAAAAGGGAAGGAGCACTCATGATTAAGTGGTCACAAGCCTTTCCAATGATATATTACATGATTGACGTCGGCAAAATTAAAAAAGTCTTCCTTTCGGGGTGCAAGGAACCGGATGTGCATAATGTGATTAAGCGGTCACGGGCCTTTCCAACGATTTATCACATACGAGGCCTCGGGAAAATTAAGAAAAGTTGGCCCCTGGGTCGGCAAATTAGAGATGAGCGACATAATGTGACTAAATGACTTTCCAACAATTTATTACATAAGAGGTGCCGGCAAAATTTAGAAACGTGCCAGTGGGGATTCGGAGGAGCATAACATGAATAAGTAGTCACAGGTTTTTCAAACAACATATTATATAAAGAGCATTGGCTAAATTTAGAAAAATGCCCACTCCCAGAAGAACAAATGGGGGAGAAACACTGGAGGTGAATATCATTATTAACCGGTCACAAGCATTTCCATTGATATATTACATGAGGGATATCGATAAAATTCAGAAGTCTGCCCTCGCGGACAAAGGCAGGAGAGGCACCGGATGAATATAACCTGATTAAGTGAACACAGGTCTTTCCAATAGCATATCACATGAGTGGTCTCAGGAAAATTTAGAAAAGTTGCCGCCTGGGACGGTAAAGTGGGGAGATGGACATAACATGATTAAGTGGTCCAACAATTTACTACACGAGGAGCGCTGGCAAAATTTAGAAAAATGCCCAGGGGGCAAAGGGGGTGCATACCATTAATAAGCGGTCATAGGTCTTTTGAACGATATATACATGAGGGACATTTGCTAAATTAAGAAAAGAACACGCTGCGCTTAGAGAGACAAAGGTGGGGAGGAGGACTGGAGATCCATATCATGATTTGGCGATCACAGGCCTTTTCAATGATATATCACAAGAGGAATGTCGGCAAAATTCAGAAGTCTGGAAGGCAAAGGGGGGAGGAAACCGGATGTACATAACATGATTAAATTGTCACAGCTCTTTCCAACGACATATCACGTGAGTGGTCTAAGGAAAATTTAGAAAAGTTGCCACCTGTGGCGCAAACTGGGAGAAGGGACATAACATGATTAAGTGGTTACAGCCTTTCCAACAATTTATTACATGAGGAATGTCGACAAATTTAGAAAAATGAGTAGGGGGACAACGGATGTGCATAACATAAATAAACGTTCACAGGCCTTTCAAACGATATATTATATGAGGGGCACTGGCTAAATCTGAAAAGTGTATACACACAGATGAACCAAAGAGAGAGGAGCACTGGAGGTGCATATCATAATTAAGTGGTCAAAGGCCTTTCCAATAATACATCACATGAGGAATGTCGACAAAATTCAGACGTTTTCCGCCCCAGGGGAAAAGAGAAGCACCAAATGTGCATAGCATGATTAAGCGGTCACAGGTCTTTTAAACGATATATTACATGAGGAACACTGGCTAAATTTAGAAAAGTGTCTGCTCCCAGAGAGACAAAGAGGGAGGAGCACTGTAGGTGAATAGCATGATTAAGAGGTCAAAGGTCTTTCCAAAGATATATCACATGTGGGATATCGAGAAAATTCAGAAAAGTCTTCCCCCTGGGGAGCCAAAGTGGGGGTAACCGAATATGCATATGATTAAGCGGTCATAGGTCTTTCCAACAACATATCACATGAGTGGTGTCAGGAAAATTTAGAAAAGGTGCCCCCTGGGACACGCAGTGGGAGGAGGGACATAACATGATTAAGTGGTTACAACTTTTCCAACAATTTATTACATGGGGGGGGGGTCGCAAAATTTAGGATAGTGCCCCGGGCGGCAACTGAGGTGCATAACATGAATAAGTGGTCACAGTCCTTTTAAATAATATATTACATTATAGGCATTGGCTAAACTTAGAAGAGTGCTTACTCGTGGAGGGAAGAAAGGCCGTGGAGCACCGGAGGTGCATATCATGATTCAGTGGTCACAGGTTTTTAGCTCACAGGCTATCATAGCCTGAGAGTTTATGTGCCCGCCCGTTCTGTATGTATGTTCGTTCGTGCGTAACGCGATAACTCATGATAAAAATATCCGATCCATTTGAAATTTTGTATATAGGTATATCCTAACAAGGCGCTTCCCTGATTAGTTTTTGGAGTTCATTCGATATGTATAAGAGGGGGAACGGGGGACTCATGCGCCTCCCCTTCATTGATATAAATTGGTTTTTCATGCAGAATTAAGTTTTCGTTCAAAATTTAGATATAAGATCATTCTGATGAGGCGATTCCGTGACTGTTATTAGGTGTTCATTGAATAAGTATAAACAGGGGGGAACGGGGGTTCTAATGCCCCTCCCCTTAATTTATATAAATGGGTTTTTCAAGCAGAATTGTCATATTTCGTTCGAATCTCTGAATAGTTTTGGAAGTTTAATGGCTAAGTATAAAAGAGGGGGATAACTCGTCTTAAATTATGTAAATGGTAAATGGGTTTTATTAAGAATTATCCGATTTGCTCTGAATTTTGGATATAGATTTTTTATATGATAAAGCATGTCCTTGATAGTTTAGGAGGTTTAATTAAGTATAAAAAGTATAATTAAGTATAAAAAAGGGGAAAGGGGAGAGCTGTTTCTCCTTCTTAATTTTTTTTCGAACGGAATTAACCCTTGAAAATATAAGGCTGTAATGTACAATTAGTATGCGTAGCCTGTGAGCTCAATGCCATCAGTTTAACTGGGCAATATTCTTTTTATTTCAATGATATATCACATTAAGGACATCAGCAAAATTTAGAAAAGTCCATCCACAGAGGGCAAAAGGGGGTGGGAGGGCACGGGATGTCCTTAATATGATTAAGTGGTCACTGACCTTTCCAACTCTCTATCACATGAGGAGTTTTGGAAAGTTTGAAAATCCCTCTACCCCTGTGGGTTCTCTCTTTTCCCCCTTAAATGGACTCCTAATTCATCTTAACCCTGCTCCTTGAAATTGTTACATTTAATAAATGATGTTTAACTAATGGATCGGTCGAAAAAACACATCTGAACTGAATTTATTCTGTGAAATGCAGCAGTTTTGCAAATTTAGTCACCTCTCCATTCTGCCCCAAATCCAATTCATACGGCTTATTTAACGTTTGTAGATGTGTTTATAAAATATTTGAAATTTTTAAATTGATTGGTTCCTTGGTTTTAACGATTTTACGAATTAAAAACAAATTTCCGATCTTTACTTAAAAAGTGAACTCAAAATTTGTACTACTTCTACGTGCTGTTTCCAGCGTCGATTTTTCGATTATGTTAGTCCTAGTAAGATAGACAGCACAAAACTTAAAGTATCAAACACAAGAAAATAAATAAAAAAAAAGAATATTGCGCAGTTAAATTGATGGCATTGAGTTCACAAGCTACGCATACTAATTTTATATTGCAGCCTTGTATTTTCAAGTGTTAATGCCTTTCGAAAAACAAATTAAGAGGGGAAATAGCTCCCCCCATTTCGTCTTTTTATACTTAATCAATGAGCCCTCTTAATTAATCAGAGAAATGCTTTATCATATAAAAAACCTATATCCAAAATTTTGAGCAAATCGGATAATTCGTCATAAAAACCCATTTATATAATTTAAGGAATTCTCCCCCACTTTTATACTTAACCATTAAACTTCCAAAATTATTCAGAGATTAGCTTATCAGAAAGAACCTACATCCAAAATTTAAAGCAAATCGGATTATTCTACACAAAAACTCATTTATCAAATTTAAGAAAGGGTAATTGCCCGTAGCCCCCTTTATACTTGACAAAAGTCTGAAGAAATTTCTGAATTTTTAGAAATCATTGCATCTAGTGAGTGATGGGGTGACATCCTTATGAAAATCGATATACATCTGGACATCCCCCGTTATTTTTATTTCACGATCTAACAACTCTAAATAATATTGGAAGAGGAATATCGTATTCATTACCTTCTATACATTCAACATCTGATTAACTTGGATGAACCCAACATGCCAGTTTGCCATAAACATTTTAAAATACTACGAATAAAATGTGGATTGAAAGATAGAAAACGCGCAGGAAGAAATCTCTCCTTCACTGATTCTGTCATCCATAATGTGTGGGGTTTTTTAATGAGGTAAATGATTGAAAAAAGTTTCTCCTTTATGTCAACTGGTACTTAAGACACTTTTGAAAAAAGTCTAGCTAAAATCTTTTCTTATCGCTTAACTTATGCGCTTATAAGATGGATTATAAAAAATGGACAATTTTCCTAAACCGTCAGGCAGTAGCGTAGCTATCTTTTTTGGCGCCCGGGGCCAGCAAGAAATTTTGCGCCCCCATTCCAATATAGATATATAACAATTTCTCTCAATTTGGCGCCCCTAGGCCTCGGCGCCCGTGGCGGACGCTCCCCTTGCCCCCCCCCCCCCCCCCTTAGCTATGCCACTGCCGTCAGGATATCCAGAGTTGAAAATTATTCAACGACGTAAAATCCGGAGTTTATTTACATTAAAATCGTATACAGAAAATTGGGACTTTGAAAAACTGACATGGTAAGCGGAATGATGTGAAAATCAGGTGTCGGGATAACGAGGTCTGACTGTATATCAAACAATGTTGAATTCAGCAGGTGGCCAAAGGATAAGAAACTTCCACACATACACACTAGAAAATTATTTGTATTTGGTAGTAGACTTAAAATACAAATTTCAACACTTATACTTCATTAATTCAGCACAGTTTTTCTAACTGGTACAAATCCCAGCCTAAGGCAGCACGTACACGCTTGCTTTGCCAGCCATTCACTGAATTCTACAAAATCTTTCATGTAGGATAATTATGCGGTTTATTCACAATAGAATGAGGTGAAATGAACAATGGATCAAATGATAAGGAGCTCAATCTAACTTGAGGCAAAAGTTCCTGCTTTACAAGACATCAGTCCTCTTTCCATAAAAGTCGTTAAAGATCAAAAATACCGTGTCGACACAATAAAGACATTTTGTCTGTCCGTGTGTCTGTAACTTAAAATTGAAAAGTAAAAGTCCGCGTTTGTGTTAAATAAAGCGTAATTACATATAAGACATTTACTAAGAATTCCATTACATGTGATCAATCTGTTGATTGTTTCAGATAGCAGACCAGATGCCATTATCAAAAGGATCAGGAATATAGTGGAAATGGAATTTTAAAAGAAACTCGTATACCCTCTGTTATGCCTCAAATAATACTTTAGTGTACATTCAAAACTTGACGTTTTTGATTTCAGCATATACTCTCTGCCTATGATCTGTACCTCCTGGTGTTTTTATGACAACAATTCTGAAAAGGATATCTGATTGAATTATGCCCATCACACTTATCCAGGATAGCTAAGACGGCAATGCATTAACAGCTTAAGAGGCCTCTTCAGTTAGGCGAAGTGTTGAACATAGGCAAGGATTCTTTTAAAAAATTCTGTTTCAACTTCAATTTCTTTAAGCAGTTATTATTCTTGCGTAGGACAGATGAAATTGATCACTTGATAGAGTCATTTTTTATTTTCTTCTATCTTTACAAGAAAGTATTGAATTCATGCAAATTTTCAACTTCTAGTTTTCAATGGACATACACGTTTTAACAAAGCTCCTGAACATGATTTGATGAGTTTTAGAAAATGTTTGTGTGTCACTCTATGAGTGTGTATGGGACAAAATTTTTCTAGGTACCCTATCTCACAAATGCATGGAGTTTGACAACACTTTAGATTCAGTTGTTGACTTCAAATTGTAATTAAAAAAAAAAATCTCAAGAAGTATTTGACTGTGGAAAAGAATATTATATTTATCAAACTACATACAAATGTTTATTATTACTAATCAAAAGATTGTTCATAAAGATTTTCAGAGTATCAATGTTTCAGTGTGTAGAGCAGTTTATTCTTTGAACATAAAACTATTTGCTAATATTATTTTAATTAAAATATGTTCTTTTTTCAATTTTCTACATAAATTCACTGTAATTATTCAATTTAAATTATTTTAAAATGAAGTTACACTATTTATAATACAACAATGTCTATTTTTCTCAATAAATATGCATGTATATGTAATAAGAAGGGATGTTTTAACAAAAAACCCTTTTTTTAGGGGGGGGGGGGTCCAAAAAGAAAAGAAACAGAATTAGGTTTTTTGGCAACTTTGTTCATAAACATAATCATTAGAAAGGGTAACTTTATCTGTTTTTTGTCCAAATCTCCTTCAAAATTTTAGAGTAATTACAATACAAGGGGGTCCTGTTGCATATATTTTTTAATAACAGATATTAACTATTTTTGCAGTCTATTTTCTCATAACGATTGGAAATAGAGTCTACTTTTAAATGATGTATATAAAATTTGCTTAGGGGAACATCTACATATTAAAATAAACCCAATATTTTTGTTTTCCAATGGCAATACCCTCTTTTAACAAAATATTTCAAATCTTTAGTTCAAACTACACCTAGACACCAAATTTCAAGCCATTTGAATGATAAGTTTTTGAATTACAAACATAAAAAATTTAGTGCTCCTAATGTTAAATTATGTTATATTTTTATTAATATCTCTTGAAATTATACTCCTAATGTGCTGATTTTTCATGTTGTACAAATATTAAAATAACCAAACATAAATATGTTGAATTTAAAATTTTTATAATTTGAATTCTGAAATTAATATTTAAAAAATTCTGAATTTCAATCCACAATATTTTTTGATGGATTTACATTTATGATGTCCTACTGTATGGAAATCCAAAACTTTCTAATTTTTCTTCTCGTTAGTTTTCAAATTATACTTAAAAATAGGCAAAATGATAGTTTAAAGGAGTCATCCGGAAGTGATTTTTTAAAAATTTCTTATGTTATCCTGTAGCATAAGGCTCAAGAGGATGAAGGAGGTTCTCTCAGTCATAAATCAAATACTAAGCTTTGATTTCGATACAGCCTCTAAAATAAGCTCATTTTAAAATGATTAATTTTCCAGAAATTAATCGTACAAATTGCATGAAAAATTTTTAAGGCTAATTGAAGGCTGTAGAATTCATTTATGCTGTCAGAATTAGGTACTGTTATTGAAAAAACTAAGATAGAGTTTGTTTTAATATGTAGATGGTCCCCAATGCAAATTTTATTTGTATCATTTTAAAGTACACTATTTTCAATCATTTAGTATCAGTAATTTTCTTTTATAATATTTTTTTGCAAAGTTAGTAGTGGGTGTTTTTTTTTTTCCATGACTGTACACTGTGCATCATGCTGACTGCTAAACTAAATCTTTGGTTGATAAGATTTTCTGAAAATTAACCACCCCTGTAAATAGTACTCAGAGTGATAATTTAACATTAGCAGATGCTTGTTATTTGTGATGTATAGAATCCTATTTTGCTTAGTTATATTGCCATACTTAAAACACACTTCAAACAAGAAATTCAATCGTATTATTTAGTCACATGTTTATTACATCTAAACTACAGTTTAGATTATTGAATTATGAACAAAAAGAGAAAATCGAAAAGAATTTGAAAGAAAAATAGATTCTAATAACCTTTTTCTATAAAATTTGACCTAAAAAAATTATATTTTCTACACACTTACTGTACGACTAATGTTGTTGAATCAGCTTACATCTTTCAAATTGTGCGAAAGTATTTCATCTGTTTATGACACATCAAGGAATTTTTATGAATTAGTTATTCATTTGCACATTTGTTGCCTAAGTACTGGTGCTGTTAAAAGAACATTTTCAGCTTTTTTTTTTTTTTTTTTTTTTTTCACTCATTTTGATATCAAAAATAAATTATCTCTGGAAAATTCCACAAATCTTTTATTTTGCTATGCCATGTTAAAAAAAGAAAAGACTAATGAAGTAATTTTATGCTGTTTGATTTTAAAAATATGTTTTTCTTTAAATATTTTACTTTAATAAAACAAAAAATTTAAATTTAAAATTTTGTTTTTGTGGTTATGTCATATATTATTGATTGATTGATTATAAATACTTTTTAAATTAAAATCTCCAAAACAAAAATTTCATTAAGGTGAAAATTTAAACATATAGTGCCATTCTAATTTTATTTTTGCACTCATCATCACTTTTTTTTTTTTTGGTCACTTTTTTCTGTTTTTGCTTAGTTTTTTCCATTGTCCTGGCAAAAACCAACCCTGTTCTTAAGTATAAAAGCTTACCCTATAGCATAAATCGAACAACAAGAATACAAGCATTACTTAAATACTAATTTCCTCATATTGAAAAAAGCCAGCTTTTGTTTTTTAACCCTTTGTCTTGTAGAATTTTACATTCATGTTTACTCATAAAATAGTTTTTAATGTAAAAAAAAAGTTGACTTTCTTATTTTTGTAAAAAGTATTCCACACCATCCAACTCTCTCCTAAATAAAATTTAAAGTTTTCTATTGTTACCCAAGCAAAAACATTCAAAATTAGCAAGAAAATAAAGAATATGCAAACTTATTAAACAAAGCTAGGTCTTAGCATCTTCATTAAGGCTTTCACTGAAAAGCAGAACTCACAAGGAAGGTCTCCATTGGGGGCATACTCAGAATTTTTTGAAAAAAATACGAATTAAACTACTCATGTAGGTAATAAAGGATCAGTGAAAATTAGCGGTGGAATTACATTATTAGATATGTAAAAAAAATAAAATAGTTTGGAATAATTGGCTTGAAAAGCTGAAAGCGACGCGGGATTTGGCGAGCAGTGCATTTCCTCGCCAAAAGCAGACGATTTTAACGAATCTGAAAATTGATTTTAATTGACTTCACTGTTAAAAATCTGCAGAATTTACTGCAACGTCACTCCACTACTTTTATAGAATATCTCTCTTCTGACCAATGAGAATGCTCCATAGCACTGTGAATTGACCGTGTCATACACTGTTAAAAATCTGCTACATTTTGTTGCAACGCACTCCACCGCTTGTATATAATATATCTATTCCAACCAATGAGAAAGCTCCATTTCACGGCCAAGTAACCGTTTTCTATAAAAGCAAGGGAGTGCGTTGCAACAAAATGCAGCAGATTTTTAACAGTGTATTTTTCAATTTGGAACAATTTTAATCAATTTAAATTGTGTTTTAAATGATAAAATATATTAATTTCATTTTGTTATAAGTACATATAAACGTATATGACAAAATTATACTTAAAGTAAAGTAAAAATGCAATACTAAAATTACTTAAACTAAACTTATTTAAATAAATTGAACATAGAAAGTTTTTTCTTTAAAAAGTATTTGAAGCGTAAAAGCGTATTTTTCAAAATTTCGTTTTTTCGCCAACCGGAGATAAATCGCCAAATAAACGAATTTATTATTTTTTTACGGACGTTATAAGGAGGTTCCGCCGAATTTTTTTTTTATAAACATATATAACTATATGAGAAGAACATTCTGTAATTTTTTCAGATTTTTCTGAGTATGCCCGTATGGAGACCTTCCTTGTTAGCTTTATTATTTTCTGCTTCCTGGCTGGTTTGATTAAAAGTGCCAACAATAAACCAGATTTATAAAATATGCAAGGAGGGGAAAAAATAATGAAATCTAAATATTTGTTAGTTTTTTTTTATGAAGCAAAAACATCAAAGTGTTCATTTCTGGCACATCCACCCTATATGTAGATATATAAACGTATGCAACATAGATATATCTGTGTTTATGTACATATAAATGTGTTTACACACACGCATAGATATGTATGTATATATAACACTTTAGTCCAGCTAATTGAAAAATATCAAATTGCTATTTCTAAATTCATAGCATTCTTATCGTCAGCAACCGTAATTATTATTTTTTAAAGGCTAAGAGTCATATCAAATTAATAGCGATATAATAATAAAAACACTAAAAGCTATGAAACTGGTGCATTTGCAATACCTGCACAATATAACATTCACATACAATTTTATCACTATTTGATTCAATTATTTTTTTTTCATCCCATGCAGTATTCTTTAACACAAATTTTTATGAAAGAAATTAGTTAGAATGATAGTTCCTTGTCAGAATCGTAGTAAAATAGTATAGTAAGCAGTACAAAAAGACAAAGATGAATGAACTGTATTCAGGGGCCTCGCTAAGGGGGGGGGGGGGGCAGGGGGGAGCCTCCCCCCCCCAAACATTCCCAAATGTTGTTACACTTGGCAAATTTCATTGAAATTTTAATAAAAACTGTAATATATTTCCTATTTTTAGATAGAAGTTGCAAAAGTTACAACTCTAATTAGGAATATTATTGAAATTTTTACAAATAAGAACTGTATTACATTTTCTAAGTGTGGTAACTTAGCAAAAATATGAAACAAGTTGGCAAATATGAAAATTTGACTTGGCAATTTAAGGTCTTCTCCCCCACCAATAAAAAGTCTTAGCGATGTCCCTGGCTGTATTCAATAATCATAAAATTTATCTTACTTAAATGTAATTAAACTTTAGCAAAACATTTCCCGTAATGTCGATTCATCCAGCAATCATCTCGTGTAGTAATTTTTATTAATCTGATTATTAAATAAAATTGATTTACCATGAATATTGTGCAAAGTTTGTTGTTTAATAACAAGCTCAAAAAACTAAATTGTGTTAATTGTATATATTTATCTAAATAATTATTAAAATAAACTTTATAAGAATTTTTTTTTTCAAATTTAACAGGCTAAATAAATAAATAACATATCATGTTTGTTAAAAAAAATAATGGATATTATCGCATTAATTAGTTTTCTTTTAAAGTTTTTAAATTAAATGTTATAACAATATTAAAACTACTCTTGTGTTAAGAAATTTTGAATAATATATATATATATATATATATATATATATATATATATATATATATATATTATATATGTATATAAGAATTTAGTACATAGGAAATTTTGTATATCTGCTAATAAGTACCAAAATCTTCGCCATACCTGTATCAGTTTTGAGTAATGAAAATCAATAATTAATTTATAGTGCAGATACATAAATATGTATAAATATGTAAAAACTATTACAATATTTAAAAAAAATTCCATTTTATAATCCCATAAATATTTTATTCTGCTTCTGCCTCAAACTATCATAACATTAAAAAAATACTAATGTCATAATTTTTAATTTAATAAAAAGCTAATTAATCTATCCCTAATAATATTCATCAAAAGAAAATTTATAAGCAAACAAGATTTAAAAATATAAAGTAGTCTCTGAATTTCAACATTCTCATATTTCAAATTTGGCAGTCATCACTTTTTAGTTGCTAAAGTTATTACTACTTAAAAAAAAAAAAAAAATTATTATACAAGGTAAATAAATCGTATTTTATGATGAGATTATCAAAAAATTGATTTTCTCTTATTCTATAAAAAAAAAAAAAAAAAAAAAAAAAGATTGAAAACACAAATATTTTATTCTATAAAAAAAAAAAAAAAAAAAAAAAAAAGATTGAAAACACAAATATTCGGTAAAATCTATATTAGCAAATAAGGTATTTTAAAATTATTTCATATAAATAAATATATATTTGTAGAAATTTGAAAAAAAAAAAAATCTCTACTCGTAGATGGCGCCACTCCTAGACTGAAACAGCTAGGATTTGTGTATTAACCGAGGTATTAACACAGGCTTTTTAAATTTAGAAATAAAAAAAAAAAACTTTATTCGATGTCAAAATAACTGAATTAAATTTATGCAAATAATTCCTCTTATATCAATGTATCCAAATCAAGGGATGAAATTTTCAAGAAAAAAATACTTATTTTATAATGATTTTATATATATATTGTCTATGGGCGCCACTGAGCTCGACATATAACGATTATATGTCGAGCTCAGTGATGGGCGCTAATATTAGCAGCTTGCATAATTTTTTTTCCCAACCAGGTTTTGCCATCCAAACTGTGTCTCGCAATCTGATTGGCCAGAGCTTTAGGCATGTATAGGGTAAGGCTTCTATATAGTTACAGGAGCCCTAGTATAGGGCATTCCAACATGACGTCAGGAACATAACCGCCCAAAATCTTCTATCTGCGCAACTTCATGCACATATTATTGGCATCTTTCAAGTGAATGTATGGTTATTATTTTGGCTGCTTTATCGCACTTCATTTAATTGCCAAATGCTTTATTGAAGTTGAAGTTAGTCTTAAGCATTTGTTTTTAATAGAAAATTCAGAAATCTATGCGCTATCTAGACTTGATTGTAAATGAAAGAAATATATCACGTAAGTGTTTTGTAACTGTTTTCTATTTAATATTCTGTCCGATTACTTCTTGTTCAATATTTCGTATAATTTTTTGTCTGTTACGTGAATAGTAATATTTCTAGTGCTAGAATCATGCCTGCTTTTTAAATACTTGTAAACTTTTTGTATATTTTTATATTAAAGCTTATTTATCATTATGATAAGTATACTAGAATATTTTATAGAAAAGACATTGTATATTTTGAAAAATATTTGTGATATAGGGTAACATCCCCAGTAATTGGAACTTTAAGAATTTGTCTTTAAACTTACTTCAATTTTCATTACAAAGAAATAAGATATTTACTTGGAAATATTTTTAAATCAAAGAATGCATATCTGTACATCTATTTTGCCCACTAAAAGCAAAAAAAAAAAAAAAAAAAAAAAAATTGAAAAAGTATTTTTATAAAAATATTTTTATAAAAAGTTGCTGAAATCACCAGTAATTGGCACCTAGAGCACCAATGTATGACACCTTGTGATCCAGTAATTGGCACAAGTTTATATTTAAAAAAAAAAAAAACTTTACATTTTGCATTGGGTTTAATCGCTTTAAATGAATTTACCATAGATGAAGATGCCATATTTCAGGTTTTTGAGAGTAAGAAATCAGCATATTAGTCTGAAATGTGAACACTTTAAAACAATACAATATACTTATATTAATACCCAGTAATTGTCATGCTGTCCCCAGTAGTTGTCATATGAAGCTTTAATGGATTCCAATTACTGATAATATTTCATATTTTCATATAAAAACAAATGATAAACAAAATTAGTCTATAACTTTAAAAGTACTTCCAAAATAAGTGGTTTAATCTCAAATTCCTTGCGAATTCCTTGTAATTAAAATAAGTGCCAATTACTTGGAACTAGCAAAATTGAAGCACCATTAATTGGCATCTATCATTAATTCAGAAATCCAAATATTTGTGTCGAAAATACTTTTACACAATTAAAGTAACTCCTTTTAAATAAACAAAACCGTTGTCAATTAAAATTTAAAATATATTATAAATCATATAATAATGAATTGAAAAGCATGCCTTGCTTAAACCAAAGAAGAAGCATTTGCAACAAAAATGGCTAATTTCATACAAGCCATAATTGTTTCTCTTTCCTAGGCACTATTGTCATCTAGTAGCATAAATCAAAGCTATAATCTTTACCATAAATGAGCATATAACTGGTATATGGTCTTGCATTTTTAAAAGACTGGATGTAAATCTTATTTTAGGACATGTTTGTAAGATGTGCCAATCACTGGTGCATGCCAATTACTGGGGGTGTTACCCTACATGCTTGTTGATATATTTTTTTTTTTCCTTTCAATCAATACGCAACTACAATATTCCCTTCTAGTTCTTGCAAGATATATTCACAATCCTTCACAGAAAATATATATTTAAAAATATTTTATTAGAGTTTTTTTACTTTTAAAACAGTCAATTTTGCAGACCTATTAATATGAAAACATATATCTGCCAACTCCCCCCCCCCTTTTTTTTTTCTACTCAAATAAGTATTTTATTTGTTAAAAGTTTTATTTAAATGAAATGAAATTGAATAGGTACCAAATAAATATAACACAGTTTATGAATTTTCTGAACTCATTTAAGCTAAACAAAAAAGAAAAATCATGCCTTAAGCATAGATTATGAAGCACTTTCTAACACTTCCTGAAATCATTAACAAAACTTTGTTATACATCTTGGCGATGAAGAAGAATGTAGTAGTGTGATTAAAGTACGTTTTTAATCCTTCATTATTTATGATAGTAGAATATAATTTATCTTATTGTAATTGTTGAAAAATTGCATTTCTCAAATTTAAACATAGATTGAAATCATCATAAAAATAAATAAATAGTTAATGACGATTGTTTATAGTGCCTAAACGTTCAATGAATGGGTAATTTTTCCTTTATTGTATTTAGTAATAAGATTCTCAGTTGTCAATTTAACATAAGGTTTTGTATCAATAAAATTATGTGTCTTAAAAAGGTTTTAAGGCAGATTTTTTTTCCACAAAAAAATTTATCATACTACTTTGATTTTGTAGTATACTATATAAATGTAAACTTTAAAGCAATTTATTTAGGTGAATTAAAAGGAAAAAAATGCATAATTTATTTCATGGTATTTGATGTCATATTAAAGTAAACATGGGGTATATTTTTAATATTTAAATCTTGTTTTATTAAATCTTGTTCTGGGCTCTTTCAAATTTATAAAATGTGGATTTTTTTTTCTTTTCCGTGTAATTTTTTGCTCATCACATCACCAACAAGTCCCAGCATATTGATTGAATGTGTATTGTCTATGCTGTATGGTTTGCTAATTCACTTCATACCATTGACAATACTTTCTCAATTATTCCTACTTCTGTATAGGCTAATTCCATGGGTTCTGTAGTGTAAGTCACATAACTTATTAATTGCTATACTTGTTAGCCACCGTTATTTTCGAAAAGTCTGCTTGGCCTTATTCAATTAATGAGAATGTCCTAATAAAATTAATCAATTTTTTTTCGTTCTATAATACTGGTAGCCAAAAAGCGTAGCCTGTGACTTACACTACAAGTACTCATGGAAATAGCCTATACTAATGTTAGCTATGGAAATTGGAAATAAAGAGAGGCATTTTCTGTTAAGTTCAGAATGGTGAAGGATGGAAGATAATGAAATTGCATTCTACTTCAATGATAATTCATGGTAAAATTTGGATTAATGATATTAATTATAATAATTCTTATTTATTTACTTTTTGCTTTCTTCATTTTAATTACATGAATTTCATCAATGGTTATTATTATTAATATTATTATTATATTATAAAGTTGCCATATTAAAGGTAGTGGCAGAAGTATTTATATATTTTTAACTGCATAATATTATATGTATATTCTTCAACAACAAGTCCCTCTTTATAATGATTACATATTAAATAATAAAACTTCGTTTTAATGACTATAAAACAGTCCACACACATCATGTGTTTCAGGCTGGAAACTTAAGCAGCCCATCACCAGCCAATGTAAACATGTGTCTGTAATGAGACAAGATCAAAATGAACTTTGTGACCGTGATTTTTGAATGTTCATTCGTGACAATTTGCATGTGCTTTTATTTTATATTTAATTGTGATTTATCACCAGTTTTTCAGTGCTATTTCATTAGTGGTTATACATACTCTTAAAGATTTAGACAGGTTTCAAGACTTAAAAAATGTACTCTTTATCATGCATGACATTTAAAAGCCAATAAATTTGAAAGAAATTTTAAGAAGAAAATGTCTTATCTAATCGCAAATTTTCAATAAGACCACAAAAGTCTAAAAAATCTATTCAGAAAAACAACAAAAGTCTATTCAGAAAAATGAATGCTTAGCAATTAAAAGATAGTGTTCATCCTGAAAAGATGGGTTACATCAATTAACGTCAAATTATTGTTGTTTGAATGTTTTAGGCATTATATTTATTCTACACTAAAATTTAATTAATTTCAATAATAATAATAAAAAAAATTTATCCTTTGTTAAGAAAAATTTTTGCAGGTCATATTATCAGAATCTCGGTTTTAACTGTTTTAAAGTATTGCCCCTTATCTTGTAATTATATTGAAATGTGTGTGGACTGCCTCAACATTTATTGTAATAAAAAATTTACATGTAGCTTAAATGTTTTATTTTATCATAAAATTTGGATAAAAAAAAAAACTGATAAAGTTCCCTCTTACAATGATTATATGTGCTTGTATAAATTTTGGTGGGTTGCATTAATTAGATCACCAGATATAATTGTTTATGTGTAATTCTATAAATTGTAATTACTCTAACTTTCGGTAGTTTTAAGAAAAGAATATCTCTAAATGATCAAAAAATGATAAGATAACATTAAAAAAAGGAAATAATCTCTCCTTGTAATCATTATATTTATCCATGGGAAAAAAAAAAAAAGGCTACATGAATAAGGGGATGAGTTATCACTTTAGGGGTGACGAAGGTGGTACATGATATCATAAGATATCTCAATGGGCAGAAGTAGTCATCTTTAGTTATTGTTAGAATTTTTGATTCAATCAAAATTTTCCATTTTTTTCGTAACTATTTTGTTAATAAATTGTCATCTTTTTTTCAGTCTTTTGCTTGTTTTTATGAAAATACAAAGTTGTTATTAAAGCTGTTAAATGATTATAAAATCATTTCATTTCAAAACATGAAACACTCCAGCATTTGACATTTCTATTGTTCTGCCATACGCTCATATAATCGACTGTTAGATAAACAATGTGGAAAGTAAGTTTGAAATAATATTTGTGTTTATTATAGACCGGGAGACAGAAGCACAGACAATCTTATTGAGTTCATGGGAGAAAATCTAGGATTAGTTAAATATTGATTTGCATATTAAAACACAATTGATTTATCAAGTCCTATCTTGGTGGGAAAAACCTAAAAACTTAATTTTAACAGTTGTATGTTTACCATTGTGCTTTAATGCAGCCAAAAGTATGAAAACATGAGGATTGGGAGCAGGAAAATATATTATTAAGCCTCTGAGTTAACCACTAAAATCGGATTATAGATGTTTTCCACCAAGATATGACTCGGCAGACCGATTGCATTTTAATATAGAAATTGAGGTTTAATTAATTCTAGATTTTCATCCATGAACTGGATGATGTTATCTGTGCTGCCGTCTCCAGGATTTATTAGTAGAAAAAAAATTTTTTTGTTTTTCATAAGGAGTTTTGTTTTTCCCTTTCCTTTCATGGGCCAACTACAAGTAGACAATATTACTGTTGAATGCATTGTGTAACAAAAAGCTGTTATTAAATAATTTCAAATACTAGTTATCTCCCTTAAATGTTATTTGGTAGATATAACAGTATATTGCATATAATAAGATATTTTTTATCGATTTGTCTTCAATGAAACCAGCATTGGCACAGATTAAACCAATTGGTTTTAATCACGGTTTAAGCCAATTGGCTTTTTTCTCAGAAAAACAAATTGGTGTTTTTAGAAGAAATCTAATGACACTTTCTCTTTTTTCTTTATAATTTACTGTTCCAAATTATTGGATATAAATAATTTCTACTTTTAACACTTTATTTTAGCAATAAGCATTAGATTTAACAGATTTAGGTAATTTTTTATGTATAGGATTAAAATCAGTATACATTAGTGAACTTATCTATTGCTCTAAAGAAAAAGCTTCAAACATGTAAAATTATCAAAAATAAGATAGATAAAAAATATTCAATATGTAGTATAAAATAAATAATTTTTTTTTTTAACTGCAAATTATTGATGCAATAAATAACATAACATGATGATCTTTAAGATTTTGCTCATGCTGTAAATAAATTTTTTCTTGATTGGGGAGATTATCTTGAAGAATTAAAATCATAATATAAAGACAAATAAGAGAGTATTCAAAGATTGGGATCCTAGTTATAGCATAATAATAATAATCTTTATCTACTGCATCTAATGACAAAAAATGTTGACTTCAAATTATCATTCCAAAAACAAAAGCCCATGAAGTATTTGAAATTTAATATTTGAATAATTATGAAAAATAATATATTTACCAAACTACACCCAAATGTTTATTATTGGTAATCAAAAGATTGTTTATAAAGAGTTCAGAGCATCAATGTTTCACTGGATAGAGCAGTTTATTCTTTGAACATAAGACTGTTTTCTAATACTGTTTAATTAAAATAAGAATTTTTTCAAATTTTTATATAAATTCACTGTAATTATTTGATTTAAATTATTTTAAAATAAAGTTACACTACTTATAATCCAACAATGTCTATTTTTATTAAAAAAAATATTCATATATATGTAATAAGAAAGGAGGTTTTAAAAAAACCTGTTTAAACAAGAACAAAAAAAAGTTTTTTTTTTAAAACAGGTTTTTTGCCAACTCTGAATGAAACTAGTAAAATGTGGAAAATAAATGTATAATAAAGAAAAGAATTTTTAAATACTGATAATGTTATCATTGAGGGCATGGATCTCGGAGGAGGGGGGGGGGGTGTCTAAAATTACCAAAAAGTTTATGTTATACATGCATTGTACTGACCCTAAAAACA
This sequence comes from Maratus speculifer, assembly GCA_964019185.1. NCBI lineage: Eukaryota > Metazoa > Arthropoda > Arachnida > Araneae > Salticidae > Maratus > Maratus speculifer. Next base: position 53,860,943 of record OZ025293.1, read on the forward strand.
GTTATAGTCAATTGAATGTATCATTGTATTTATTTAATACTAACATTTGACGACGAATTCAAAAAAGAAATTAGGTAGAATAAAAAAAAAATATTTTTTTAATTAAGACTCTTTGCATCCTACATGGTATGCTTACCAACCCATGCCCAAACCATGAATATTCTAAAAAATGCTAGTTGCTCTGTTTTATAGAGATTACCCAATCGTAAAAGACTAAATAATATTATTATGATGATTAGTATCACTCTTTCGTAATCTACTTAATAATCATTTCCATTTTACTGGGTTATTTTCAGGTTTTCAATGTCACATTTGCTGTTGTTGTGTCAGCTGTTTTGTAATTAATTAAATATAAAAATACATTTGTAAATCAACTCTCTCATTAATGTTAATCTTATGGAGGAAATTTTTAAAGATATCTTGTGCTCATTTTGATTTTTTGCATTGGCCAACTGAGAATGATCTGACTCTACATCTGCCCTTCTTTACTTTTTCGATTGTGTTTGCAGATTTTTTTTTCAAGAGGATGCTTTCACCTTTGAAATTGGTTCCGAAAATGAAAATGTCCTAATTAAAAATATCTGTAAACAAAATGAAAAAGTAAAAAATGCCCTTTATATAAATTAATCTCTGCTAGTCACTGAAAAAGAATTGTTTAAAAATACTGAAACACAAATGAGATATCTGTAAAAAAAAAAAATAATAATAATAATAATAATAATAATAAAATATTCCATTGGATTAGTATTTGTGAGGGTAATTTCATTCAGTTGACTGAAGTAGTCTTTTAATTTTCCTCCTTTGAATAATTTTTTTGCACATGATAATTTGTTTTAATATTTTCTTACTTTTTAAATATTCACATGTAAATATATTTTTCAATAGAAAAGTGTTTGGTATTAATATTATCTGGCCTTTTGTGACATGATTTTTCATAATCAGAGATACATCAAATTAATGTATTTTAACAGAATTTTTATGCACATGCATGTGCCCCACCAATGGCCGAGAAGTTCTGTTCTCGAAACTGGTTGTCTGGCAGGTGTTATATCATAACCCAATCATTTGAAGTTTTTGTAGTTTTCTTCAAGCATTAAATTTCCTTGCGTTAAATATAGATTAAGTTCCCTTAATAATTGACTGTCATAAACACACACATGTATATATATTCACATATACATATATATTTAATACTGGTGCCCGGTTAACCAAAAAATTACATTGAGTAACATAAATCTTGCTGATTTTGATCCAGTTGTTAACTCGCAATAATTTTAATACTTTTATCTTGAATGGACACAGGAACTGGAGTCCTGTGAATTTTTTCTTAATAAAGACAAATTCTTCACATTTTTAAACAGTTCGTTTGGATATAAAATGCTTTATTTGAAAACAAAACAAGCTGATAGGAAAGATAAATATTAGTTATTATTATTATTAAAACATCAGTTAAATGATGGATCGATTGCGACATGGGGCTGCTTTTTGTTCAAAGATGTGGAGCCATTTGTATATGTTTTTAGCAAAATTTAACTCAAAGACACATGACAAACTCTTTCTGGCCATCTCTCACTTATTGATACTGCAGGTGACGGTGCCCGGGCAGGGTTCGAACTGGAGATCCCACGGTCAGTAGCGAGCGTCTTATCCGCCTAGCAAAAGGGTACCTCAGTCGCTTCCTGCGAGAAACTCGTTTTACTGACCGCGCAAGATGGTCGCCACAGTACTCCAACCCCAGTGAGAAGAACGTCGCGTTGACGTTCGACGAGCGATATGCACTCGTGTTGCGCTGGAGCGTGCCAGATGCGTTGTCGTTGTCGTACTGCCGCCGATTGCACGTGTGAGCCCATCGATGATGCGCGGCGTGGCAGGCTTTGCTGCTGTGAGCGTTACACAGGCTTTGGTCGTTTGCTCTGAGCGTTACAGAGGCTTTCGTGCTGCGAGCGTTACGCAGGCTTTGGATGCTGGGGGTGTTTTTAGTGCTGCCATCTGTTGGACAAGAGCGAAGGTGGTGAAGTGTGTTCGTTTGTCCGAGGTCACCAATGCAGGTGACGGTGCCCAGGCAGGGTTCGAACCGGAGATCCCAAGGTCAGTAAGCGAGCGTCTTATCCGCCGAGCAAAAGGGTACCTCCGTCGCTTCCTGCGAGAAACTCGTTTTACTGACCGCGCAAGATGGTCGCCACAATACAATTCTTGCAGGGAAAAAAAAAGGAACGGCCATAACAGTGAGATAATGTGCCTATCCACAAAACATTAGTTCCACAAGAAAAATATTGAAGTCTTGCAATGGGCGCTCAGAAATCCAGTTTTAAATCCCATCGATAACTTATGGTGAGATCTAGAAGGTTGAGTTTATCAAAAAGGAAGGCATTTTTTCTCATCATCAGAACTCAGGTTTATGATTAAGGATGAATAGCACAAACACAATCCCGAACAGTGCAAAAATGAATGATGTCGAGGAATGGTGGAATATTTGCAATCATTAAACTTCAGAGGTAGTTGCATAATATATGAAATATTAGTTCCTTTGGTTACTATATTGAATTTATTTGCTGTCCTTATAGTTTTTTACACAGGGAAAAATGGTGAGATTTTTTTACAATTACTTTATTTTCGTAATAAAATACTCAGTTTAATTTTGTTGATTTTTTTATTAGCTTTTCAACTTGATATCTTTTATAAGGAAAAAAGATTTATTTGTTTTGAAATTTTCAAGAAAATCAACATTTTTTGCTGTTTTTATAGTTTTTACAAGCAAAGTAGTTATTAATGGGCGTAATCAAGAATTGCTGCTTTTATATTTCACATTGATTTTAATATAAATTTATTAATAGTTTAAATAATTAAAATTTTTTTTTTTTGAATAGAGAAAGAAACCTGTAATATGTTTGGGTCAATTTAGTATAAAAATCAGATGACTTTCATGAAGATATAAATTAATGTTTTTGAAATGGGTTTAATTATATCATCCTCAAAATCATGCTCTTCCAGCTGTATCAAGATTTAAGATAATATGGATATACAATGACATTTCCTGGTCCATTTGGATCCAAGAAACTCAAATAAAATGTTAAAAATGGGCGTTATTAATTGAAAATTCAAAGTTTGTATAATTTGTTTAATGTACATTACTTCGAAAGCATAATTTATACACAATAATAATTAATAAACATTATGCTCAGTCTGATTCCTAGAGTTTATGATTATTTTTGGTGTAATTAGTTCAGAATAACCCCTTTCATTCCACTTATCACCATTGATGCTCTGGAAATTGGTAACTGAAAACTAAGATTTTTTTTTTTTTTTTTTTTTTTTTGCTACGCGTGAAATAGAGTTTTTGCAATGCTGCAAAAAGTTCAACCTTCTTTAAAAATTACATCATATATATTAAAGTATTTTTTTAACTTAATAAGAATTGTTTATCAGTCAGTTAAATATGAGATAAATTTAACTTTTGTTACAATCTGACAGTAATTACTTTTGCGAGTCAGATATTTTGTAGCAAGAGGCATTTTGTTCTAGCCTTAAATCATGACTTTATCTATATACAAAATGCTAAATTTATGTTTCACTATTACAAAATTTAGTACTGCGCAATTTAAGCTGCGGTGGCATTCGCAGCATAAATTGCACTGATGCGCCAATAAAGAGCAATCTCGTTGTTTGCATATGCACACAGTTATCGTTTGGATTTCTTGTTGCCTTGTTGTTTGCTGGTTTTTGATGCCTGTTTTGCACAAAAACAGATCAAGATGCAATTTTATTTTTTTTCAGGAGCAATAATACAGGAGTTAAACTCTATATTGGGCCATTTTCCACTGAAATCTGACTAACTGCTTTGTTTTTAAATAATGTGTTTTGAATTTTGAAAGTGTTTTATTTTATGATTTGTTGCAAAAATTTTAGGTGTAGATTGGCGATACTTAAAAACCATCAAATCTGTAGCTGCGGTGGCATTAATACGGGAGTACCCAAAATTTATACAAAAAGAAATGGTCTAATAAAGATTAACTTTATTACACTAAAATAATTTACAGAACACTCTTCCCATGATTTGCAAAATTCTTATGATAATTTAGGGGTGATTGTGTTCAGGTTATATACCTGAATTCAGGTATTTTGTAAATTTACAGTACCAAAATTCCAATTTTTATGATAGTTCAATTCTTAAAATAAAATATCAATTTCATATGATTGCTAAACATAATTAAAGTTTATATATTATGTAATTTGGCCTTCCTGTTATAAATATGTTGTCTTTCCCCCATGTTCCCATACAGAAACATTTCCTCGCTAAAATTTCAGGTATTTTTTCATGAGCCCACAGTCAGCCCTGATAATTAGAGTTCAAGGGAAATATTTAAATTTCGATAATTAAGAGAAATGTACGAATTTTATTCCTCGAAGTTGCAGGATTTTGTGTCCAGCGTATTTTATTATTATTTAAAAAACCTATTACAATTTTTCAATATAATCATCATTTTATTTAATAATAGATCTTTCCATGATTAAATTTAACATTTTTAAATTTGAAATACATACTAGAATTTCCATATAGTTATTTAACCATGGAAAGTTTGTCATTAAATGGAGCGAATATTACTAATCGAAAATTATGTTGTAGATTTTGTGAATAAAAAAAAAAAAATCAGTCGCTGTTTCATTTCAAAGCTTGCAGAGCCCAAAAGTGTCAACAGGTTTAGATTCCTCGTTATCAAAGATCATGTTTTCAAATCAACAACAAAATGTTTTTTACCATCTGATATTTTTGTCTTTCTTTTCTCAAATTATTTTCATAAAGCACGGTTTTAATTATAGGTGCATTTAAGGTACGACTTTAAAGGGGGAGGAAGAAACAAGGTATCAAGACCTAAAGTATTGATAATTTGTAAATTATTTGGTGAAAATCTAACCCAGGGTGCCATGGCTATTAAAATTTTTTTGAGTGCATTTTTTCTCTCTTGATGATTACTTTGGTTTCCTATTCTAAAATTGTTTCGATCTATTTTTAATTTTTTTTGTTGCGGGGGAAAAAAGCTTATCTTGTGCTGCTTGTCTGTTGATTGAGGATTATTCGCTTAATGAATTCTCAAAAATTAGAGCACTAGTCAGAATACATATGTTCAACAAGAAAAAGAATATTTGAGCAGCTTAAGAATTTAGGCGTGCTAAGTTTTCTTGAGACAATGGTGCACCAGCTAGCTTGCCAGTCTGAGCCTGCCCGTGACCTCCCTTTTGGATCTACCGTTGACACATACATATATCCTTTTTTTGTACATTCACAGTCATTTTATTTTCTCATTTAATAACTACCATGTAAGAGAAAATAAACAGTCAAGTGCAAGTAATACTCACACTCAGAGAGTTCTGTACAATAAACATATATATTATTAACCCTTGGGGACAAGCAACTGATATATGTGGTATTTAAAATTCTCAGAATCCTTCATTATTCTCACCAGTTATTTTTTATTGTAAAGTTTACCTTATTTAATTGGAATATTATCACTATTTATGTACAGAAAATTTCTGTTTTGAAATATCGGTGGTTAAAGATTGAAAATTAAACATTGTGAAGGAGCTAACTGTATTATTAAAAGAAAATCATTGCTGAAAGAATAATAAGACTTTGTAAAAAACTATGGAAAGTAGGATTTGTTATAGCTGTATGTACTAGAAAAGTATGATTGGATAAACCATAAAAATTCAAAGCGATATGAAGCCAAATATTGCTATTCTGTATAACTCTTTTTTTTTTTTTTTTTATCTTATCTTTATCTATGTATATGGATTTTAACTCCGTACTGAGAAAAAAAGGTTCTGCGTATTTAAACTTCATTTCACATTTCATAAAAGTAAATTCAACTTAATAATAACCCAGTGGCGTAGCTATATTTTTTGGCGCCCGGCGCCAGAAAGAAATTTTGCGCCCCCACCCCAATATAGATATATAACAATTTTTCTCAATTTGGCGGCCCTAGGCCTCGGCGCCCGGGGCTGACGCCCCCCTTAGCTACGCCACTGTAATAACCTTTTCTTTAAGTACTTTTATGTTAACTGAGAGCAAATCATTTCAATAGTATTTTTTACCTCGCCAATGCAGTGTTTATTTTTTGTGATGTAGATAAAAATAATGCTTTAATATTGAAATAAAATGCCTTGGTTTGCCTTATTATTTTCTGTTTTTCTTCCTCTTTATTTGAATGAAATAATAAAAGATTTATATTTTAAATGAGATGAATGCAATATATTGATTATGGCAAGAACATTGTTTGTCAATATATAAACTATGGCTAACTAATAAAAAAATGTAGTTTTTCACAAGGAACTGTTCTAATATTAATAAAATACAGTAAAAAATGATAAGTAGGAACTCCTAAGGAATTTTTAAAAGGTCTGCTTTATTAATTTTATTATGTATAATGTTATGGTTATGATATTCTTTTTATTGGGACTGTGATATTCCTTCTTGATCATTGATGCAGGATTTTTTGAGACAGCCCTATCATTACATCAGAAATTTCATGGCTTTGGTCAAAGAAATACTATATAATTATACCGGGTGTCCAGTAAATAACTGACCCATTTTAAAATTAAATAACAAAAAAAACGGTTCGAGATAAAAATGCGCGGTTTGCGATATTGTTATTAGAATATCAATAAATTTTTAATGCGCACTTCCTTCAAATAGTTCTAATTTCGGCCAAAAGATGGCGCTGGCGGCATCAGACTGTAGAAATACAGCCTGTTTTCTTGTTCTGAAGCTGATGATCTTTCCGGCTCATTTTTCCGAGTCGAATCTGAGTCGAAATGTTGAATCGACTCTCCACTCCCATACTGCAAAAATAGGATTTGTTGATTGAAACGAGATTTAAAATAACATTTAAGATTGAACTAGGTCTATTGTAACAACCTATGTCTATTGTAACCTCCTCAGACAAATATCAGGGGGAACTACAAAAACTAGTTTAAAATTACTGTAAAACATCTCCAAAGGTGTGTCAATCTATGAATAAATATTTATGACAAGCAAACATTTGTTAAAGAAACTTAGAAATATTTTTAACAATTCTAGAAAAATTTAAATTAATTTAAAGGATGTTCTTTAGTGTTTCAAAATTCTCTTCGGAATATGTTATTTTAACCGCTTAACTGATACGCTTTTTTACGTACAATGAAATGAAAATATGGGATAAACGCCGCTTTTTTAAATCTAAAATAATCGTAATATTTAATTTAAATATTTCTTCTATTAAATAGTATGAAATTGCATTTAAAATTTTTAGTAGTGTCAGAAAGCTTTAAGTGATGAAAGAAGCACACTATTATTGCCGGTAAGTTATTGTACTGGCAAATATAAAAATATAAAAATATATTTGCGTGAATATGATTTATTACCTTTTTTAAATTATGTAGAAAAAATACCAATGTTCAATTTATTTTTCAATATTAATATTTATAAAATTGAAGTACAATAAGTAGACATTCAGTTTTATCTAAAATATCTATGGCCCCACCAGTGGGCGATAGGTTCTGACGTCTCAACTGGTAGACGGCAGTGCTGGGTTCGAACCCAATCGCGTCTGTCGGCATAACCGTTCGGAGTTTTCCGTGGTTTTCTTCGAACCTTAGATTTTCTTGTGTAAATACGGGTTAGGTGCCCTTAGAAAGACCCCCACACAGGGCATCCCACCCCTTTCTGACCTATATCCCACGTGTACATATCAAATTAAACCAAACTAAAATATCTATATGCAATTTTATGGCAAAACATTTTTACGGAAACTTTTTACTGAAATAAAGTTTCGTTTCTTTTTGTTCTAGTTTTGTTCTTTTTTTAAATATTGCATGATACAAAAGCTGTTGAAAACATTTCAGAAGCCAACGCTAATAGTGTGCTTCTTCCATCACTTAAAGCTTTCTGACACTACTAAAAATTTTAAATGCAATTTCATACTATTTAATAGAAGAAATATTTAAATTAAATATTACGATTATTTTAGATTTAAAAAAGCGGCGTTTATCCCATATTTTCATTTCATTGTACGTAAAAAATCGTATCAGTTAAGCGGTTAAAATAACATATTCCGAAGAGAGTTTTGAAAAACTAAAGAACATCCTTTAAATTAATTTAAATTTTTCTAGAATTGTTAAAAATATTTCTAAGTTTCTTTAACAAATGTTTGCTTGTCATAAATATTTATTCATAGATTGACACACCTTTGGGGATGTTTTACAGTAATTTTAAACTAGTTTTTGTAGTTCCCCCTGATATTTGTCTGAGGAGGTTACAATAGACATAGGTTGTTACAATAGACCTAGTTCAATCTTAAATGTTATTTTAAATCTCGTTTCAATCAATAAATCCTATTTCTGCAGTCTGGGAGTGGAGAGTCGATTCAACATTTCGACTCAGATTTGACTCGGAAAAATGAGCCGGAAAGATCATCAGCTTCAGAACAAGAAAACAGGCTGTATTTCTACAGTCTGATGCCGCCAGCGCCATCTTTTGGCCGAAATTAGAACTATTTGAAGGAAGTGCATATTAAAAATTTATTGATATTCTAATAACAATACCACAAACCGCGCATTTTTATCTCAAACCGTTTTTTTGTTATTTAATTTTAAAATGGGTCAGTCATTTACTGGACACCCGGTATTTGCTGAGTGAAATCTGTCAAAATTTTTTAGTGTTTAAACTGTACCATCAAATTTATTTTAAGAAAAATATCTACAGCACAGATTCAATTTGTTCAGGCTAATATTAAAAGAATGCTGAATTCTTTAGAATAGTGATAAATGCTATAGAGGGAATTCTAAAATGCTGGCATTTTATTGACATGAATATTAAAATATGAATATGTTGAATTTCTCAATATCATTGATCTTACTCTAGCATTTGGTTTATTTTCAAATTTAATAAATACTAATTCAGAAATATAAAGAAATAACAGAAAATTTAAATATAATAATGCGGAAAAAAATTCAATAGAAAAGCGAAATTAAAAAGGAAGTAAAATTCTCAAATAGGTTGTGATGACATCTACAATGAATCCTAAATGCTTTTGTTAATAAAAGAAAAAGCGTTCTGATTCGGCATTACAGCCTAGTATATTAAAATACAATTTTATCTTTTAAAAAAGGAGCGTTTTAGTTTGAATTACAGCCTGGTATATTAAAATACGATTTTATATAAATAATATTTATATATAAATAGATGAATATACAATAAGCGTTAAAAGTGAAACATTAAATAAATATGCAATTTTCCGCTCGCAATATGTCAATCAATCGTTATATTTTTTGTAATTATAAATTTTCTTTACTCCAAAGTAAATAAGTTGAGTAATAAAACAATTTTTTTTATTACAGCTGCTTCTGAAACTTTTTTATCTACTATATATTTTTTAAATATTGATAATCATAATTCTTCACGTTGATTTAATTATTATTCTGAAATACATTATCGTATGTGATGTTTCATGTAACTTGTGATAATAATTTGTTGTTTACATCTATAATATGTCAACAAAAATATACGAGGTTGCCAGAAAATCGCCAAGAAAAACGCCAAATCTCCCGGGTGATGACGTCACTTTTGGAGAGAAACATGAAAACCACGTGACTGCTGCCATTCGATGAACTGCCCTATTCGACGCTTCTTGGCGGGAATCGTGCTTGACGAAAAACACTTCTTTGTTTTAATTCAGTGGCCCAGCGAGGGGGGGGGGGATTGGGGGTTAACCCCCCCCCCCCCCAGAGCCATGACAAAAATACAGAAATTTCCATTTTTATGAACTGAATCATAAAAAAAAACTAAAGTTAGAATTTTATTTGTTTTGTTCTCAAAATCTGCCGCTTTATTGAATCAAATTTTATTTAAAAATTTGACTCGTTTAAGCGGCAGTAATGTATTTTCTTTTAAAAATGGGTAAAGTACATAGTAACGGTATCAGATTCGAAAACTGGTCACTCATTTCGGAAAAGGCCTGCATTCATTTATACTATTGGAAATCAGCCGAAGGCTAAAAGGAATGGTCATTTCCTGTCACTGCCAATGCCGTCTCGGGTTTTTCAATACTGCACCACTGGGGGGTCTTAATTAGTTACATCTGTTTCTTGCTCTTTTTTTGGAAACGGGACTGGACACTCCAATTCCAAGAAAAACACAAAAACGCATGTTTTGAAGGATAGGCATAATTTCACAAACATTCTACTGTTAGTTGCTGTAATGCTAAGGTTTCCTTTATTGTGCGTTTCGCTATGGATATTAAATCCTATTCAGAGAAAAAATTATGAAAAAGATGGATATAAGAGATCATTTTTTAAAATTTTTCGAATCCCTTCAAGCATTCTTAAAATCCAGATATGTTTGGAAAGTATATAATTCGTTTATATTTATGTCTCTGGAAAGATATTAACAGCGCCATGCGACAGGAGGGGGGGGGGGGTAGAGGGCGGTCGCAGGGATTTAGGGGGTGCCAAATTTCTAACTACTTTCTACTTACTACTATTTTAAAGGGACTACTTTCAGACAATTTTTTTAATTAATATTAATTCATATTTAAAAAACGCCCGAAATAGGCAAGTAGTTAAACGGAAAAAAAGTTACCGGAAAAACAGTTATCGGAAAAAAAGTGACATAAACTACAAAAGCGGAAAAGAAGTTACCGAAAAAAAAAGGGACAAGGAATTGATTTTGGGAATTCATTATTAATTTTTTCATTATTGTATTTAGGGGGTATCAGGGGGAGGTTCTTAGTTTAAGTAACTGGGTTTTTCGTGCTGAATTAACTGTTTTGGTTCAGTTTTTGGACATATGATAACCCCCCCCCCCCCATCCATAACTTCTCAAATTAAAGTAATAGTTTTTTTTACGCAGATTTATCCGATTCGGTTGGAATTTCGGACATAAGATCATTATGATAAGACGTATCTCTGATTAGTTATAGAGTTCTTTTGCTTATTATAAAGGGAGGATGGTCAAATACTCCCCCCCCCCCCCACACACAAATTAGATAGATCGGTTTTTAAGATCGGATCAAAATTATCCGATGTATTTCAAATTTAAGATATAGATTCTTTCTGATAAGGTGAATCCCTGAATAGTTTTAAGAGTTTAATGACTAAGTATAAAGGGGAGGGGGATGGGGGATAATCCCTCTTAAATTAAATAAAATGGCTTTTTACGCAGAATTATCCGATTTGCTTCGAATTTTGGATATAGGTTCATTATGATAAAACGTATCTCTGATTGGTTACGGGGTTCTTTTCCTTATTATAAAGGGGGGGGGGGACAAGCAATTATTTCCCCCTCAAATTAGATAAATCGGTTTTTATGCAGAATTATCTGATATATTTCAAATTTTAAATATAGGTTCTATCTGAAAAGGTGAATCCCTGAATAGTTTTAAGGGTTTAATGGCTAAGTATAAAGGCAAAAACAGAGGATAACCCCCCTCCCTTTTAAATTAAATAAATAGTTTTTAATGCAGAATTACCGATTTAAAGAATTACTATGCAAATTTTGGATGTAGGTTCTTTATGATAAGGTGTATCCCGGATTAGTTATGAGGTTCTTCTGCTAAGTATAAATAGGGAAACGGACGATTATCCCCCCCCCCCTTAAATTAGATAAATTGTTTATGCATAATTATCCGATGTATTTCAAATTTTCGATATAGATTTTTTTCTCATAAAGTGGATCTCTAAATAATTTTGAGGGCTTAATGGCTAAGTATAGAGGGGGGAACTGGGGATAACCCCACTTAAATTACATAAATGGCTTTTTACGCAGAATTATCCGATTTGCTTCAAATTTTAGATGTAGTTTCATTATGGTAAGGCGTATAAGGGTGATTCTCCATAAACAGGGTAATTTGGAAGTTGCAAAATAGAAATTTATAAACTATGACATAAATAACTTTTTTCTTCATATATAGCTTTAAAAAGTGATTTTGTATTAGAATTATCACCCATCGTTCATAACTCCTAAAATTTAATATTTTATTTATAACTTAAAAAAAACTACTTCCAGGGGAATGATGGTAGTGAGCAGGGGAATATTCTATAAAGCACTGCAGTCAATATTAATTATAGAAAAATTCATATCACTGAACATTTTTAATCAAATAAAGTAAAATAGATAATTATTTAAATTACTGTACGTAGTTTTCACAATAATGAATATATATATATATATATAAGTTTCTTTCTAACAACTGAAGAAAACTTTTCATTTCGCTTCAGAAAATAATCTGCTTTTGACCTGGGACTCATATCGTCTGGTTTGCTGTTAATTTTAAATTTCAATCTTTGGTTACGTTTTTTATATTTTTTTAATTTTCGACTTAGAGATTTTATTTGATTTTCCATTTTTACACATTTTCTATGAAGTGCACTCCTGTTGCGCATTACGCGTTTTCTTCCAGATAATTTCCGTTTCTCGATTAAAGCATTACTTGATTTTGAATTAGATAAAGGAGCGTTGAGTAAATTTGATATTGAGCTTGTGTTTAACTCTTCATAACTATCATTTGTTGACGCTTCTTCAACAGTCAAAGCTTGATGTTTAGTGAGACTTGATCGTTTTCGGTAATTTTTGGAATTATTTTTCCATTGTTTCCACTTGCTTCCTTTCTCTTGGGTAGTCATCTCTGTAGTAGGCTTTATTGCACCCTTTATCTTTTTCTTTTAGTATTTCTTTCGCTTCTTTTCTTTTTGTATTTTATATGCAGCTGGGTCATTTTTTTATCTTTTGATAGCGTTTCTGCTGTGGTTCTATTTCATTTTTTTTCTCCTCTCTAGTCAGTTTTTCTTTTACTTATGGCATCTTCCTGAAAACAAAGAGAATTTTTATAAAAAAAAATCCTTTTGTTATCAGTTTAATTTTGTTTATTTGTATTAAATTTTAGCATTAATCTTAATGAAAAGAATTATTTTTTTCCAGATTAATCATTTATATAAAGCAGGTTGCTGGTAAAGTAAAAGCTAATCTTTTTTTATTTTGTAGGCATAGACATGCTTTAATATAAACTGGTAGTTAAAAATATTTAAATTAAAAATAAAAATGAGATACATTCAAATTTAATGAAGTGTCTAAATTTAATCATACATTTAAAATAAAATTCTTAAACACACATTAATTTCTCTTTTAATTATGAAAATTAGTGTTGAATTCAGACTTTTTTCTCCGGGGGGGGGGGGTATTATAGATTTCTAGTGGGGGGAATGCACATTTTGAACATTGAAATCTTAAATTTTCCCCGGGCCAGCCTATGAATTCAATACTGATGAAAATTGAAAAATACATATTTCAGATAAGTTACATTGAATTCTCCTTGAAAAACAACTAATAAAAAAAGTTTCCGATTGAAATTAAGTAACAATAGCAATAAATGATTACCTACAGTTTCAAATTAATGCAAAATATTGTCAAATTTTATGAAATAATTGAGTAGTAATATTAACTAAATTAAACATTTTTCTTTCTTTTTTTAAATTTCCTAAATTGTAACAAACTAATATGTAAAAAATGTAGCGTCTATATTTAAAGATTACCTAAAACTAAAGTATTTCAATTTTCATATAAAAAATCATTTATAGTTATCAATATTAAGAATTTTTAATTTTTTTTAAATTTAACAACATTTAGTTTCTTTATTAATGTATTAATAGGGTTTTTAGCCAATATCTTAATAACATTTGTAAAATTTCATCATTCCCCTAACTAGAATCATTCCCCTGCTTTAAGAACAGGCAGGGGAATGATACTAGGGGAATGATGATTTGTTAGTAATACCTACCTTAGAACCACATGGGGGAACAAAAAAATTTTAAAATGATTACACATATTAAAAAACATGTATTGAAAATATAAAACTAAATAAAAAAAAAGTTTACCTTTAATTTATCCACAAAAAATTGATCCAGGGTAATGATGGCTAATAAAAATATTCGTTTTGGAACTCCACTTTTCAACATCTGCACTCACAAACAAAATGGCTACAGACTCCAAACTTTTAAGGTGTCTCTTCCAAGCAAGTAGTTAAAATTGGATCAATGCCAAGTTTGAAACCACCGGCATCTATTGGTGTTTTTTAGAACTATTTTTGTAAGTGCAGGGGAATGATGCCCAAATTGATGGACATACTTCATTGTGTTTTTTCACAGAGTTGCATTATAGTATACCTCTACATATGTACTCCTCATATAAAGGAACAAATTATGATACTATATTAATAATTACAATTTTTTAAAATCAATATTTAATAAATATTTGGTGGATTCAAAGTCTAATTCTGGGGTTGGGGACAGCCAGGGGAATGATATTTTACATACATTTATCTATATATATATTGTTTAGAATCATTTTTTAAGTAAAAGATATGAGTAGTAGATGGCAAAAAAGTAAAGCATTTAGTATTAATAAACTTTATTGGTAAAATAGTTCACAACAATTATAGAATCAAGTGGGACTTTGTTTTTTCCTATTCAATGAGAATGATCCATAAGCTAATGAATATAGTTAAAATAGGGAGGGATGCAGCAATCCATTCAGGAAACCTTTTCGGGGAAAGAAGCTTTCTTTCCCCATTCGACGGAGGGGGATGTCCGGTAGATATCGCGGGTGGCTAGTTTCTTAGGAAATTTGACGATCAGGGGATTTTCCGGTAAAGGTTTGCCGCAAAAATACTCAAGTAACATAAAAAAACAAGTTGAATGCAACTGAACGCAAATAACAAATAAAAACAATTTTTCTTTATTTTTTTAATTTAATGATTGAAAACTATTATCTCAGAAAACATTATAACACATTTTACCTTTTTTCTGATAATGATTAATTTCCATTCATTTTGCACTTAAAACTGGTTTATTTATTTTTTTTTTTATTTGTGAAAAAAGTAATATACTAAATTATTTGTTGTAATTGTCATTTTAATTTATGCCAAATACTTATCATTTACTGGATTTTTACTAATTAATGTCCCATATTACACATCACAAAATATAATATAAAACATTTTAAAAATATATGTTAGAAAATTTTAATGTACAAACTATGTTGTACGTCACGAACGAATGAACTAGTGAATTCATTAATTTGTAGTAATAAAAATAGTTTTTTATTACTAGCTTATGTTAGTAATTAGAAAGTTAATTGTTTAAAAACCTGTAGTTCTTGATAGATCTTCAGGTTTGAACGCTTAAAAAAATAAACGGATTTAAATAAAAAAAAACGATTTTAAGAAAAACAGGATATTTTTTTCTTTGTTACGATGTTTATAGAATACTGAAAAATGCTACGCAGAAACATAACTCACAGTTTTCAATTCAAACAGCTATTGAAGATATATAAACAAATCCTTAAAACTATTCAGGGATTCACTTTATGAGAAAGAAACTATAGTCAAAATTTGAAATACATCAGATAACTGTGCATAAAAAACAATTTATCTAATTTAAGGGGGGAATAATCGCGGCCCCCTTTTTATTAGCAAAAGAACCCCATAACTAATCAGGGATACCCCTTATCTTATTGAGCCTACATTCAAAATTTGAAGCAAATCGGATAATTCTGCGTAAAAAGCCATTTATTTAATTTAAGAGAGGTTATCCCCCATGCACCCTCTGTACTTAACCATTAAACTCAAAAAATTCTTCAGGCATTATATACTCTGACGACTAACTGACAACATTAATCGTGGCAGAAGATAGATAGCGAAGTCTTATTGTGAAAAGGGATGCAGGGGTGAAAATATCTTCATTCAAAAGCTGAGAAGAATAGGTGCTATTAACCTCAAGGGACATACCTAGAAAATAATTGCACTGGTCTAGTGGCAATGTGCTGGGGGGGACACTGAGATTATTGAGCACCGAGAGGTAAGGAAGGTAGTTGGAAGAGAGACATGTGCTGGTAATGTACAAGAAAATACATTGATGTAAGATGGCTTAGACGCGCTAAGCGAAATGTAATATTTGAGTGTGGTCCCTATGTAGTTGTAATGTCGTTTTATTTATTTTTTTAATAATTGATCTATGGTTCTAATAAAGAACTTAAGGAATTAAAAATGTGTTATTGATGAACTTAACAAATAAACCAACTTAGTAAAGAGAAACTCAGGGCGCAACACCACAATACTATATATAAGCCTTGTCAGAAATAACCTATATCCAAAATTTGACACACGTTGGATAATTCTGCTTAAAAAACCATTCATCTTATTTAGGGTGGAGGGGGGGGGGGTAATCGTCCGTTCCCAAAACTAATCAGGCAAGCGTCTTTTCAGTATGAACGTATATCGAAAAATTGAACCAAAACAGTTAATTCAGCATGAAAAAATCATTCACTTAAATTAAGAGCCGACCCCCGACCCTCCCCCATTTCATGCTTTGCCAATAAATCTCCAAAATCAAAAATAAATCCCCAAAATCAATTCCTTGTCACTTCTTTCCCAGTAACATGCTTATCTTGTGCCTTTTTTCCGGTAAATTTTTTTTCGTGTCATTTTTTTCCGCTTTTGTACTTTGTCACTTTTTTCCGATAAAACTTTTTCCTAGATTCAGGCAAGTAGATATCATGATTAAAAAGCTATGTAACTGAGAAATGTTCTTCATTCTTTGATAAGATCTTTCAAAAGACGATTCTCACAGTGGATGATCTGAAACGAATTTACGACGTAGTAGCAACAAAAAGGAGAAAAAATGATTGCCGTGCGATCAAAATCGCTTATTACTCGTTAACTAATATACTTATTATAAAAAAGAAAAAAATGGCGTATTTGTTTCGTCAATGTTTTTGTCAACGAACTTTGTCAAAAGATAGCCGAAAAACGCGAATTTCCTGTGCGGATCGCGGAAAAACGGCAATTTGACCAAATATCGCAGATAAAACGCTGATTTCGTCTGAAGACCGCGGGAAAACGTCGATTTCGTCTAAAGATTTCTGATATAATGCCGACTTTGTTAAAAAAGCGGAAAAAAATCGCAGTTTTCGATAAAAGATTGCTTAAAAATATTTTGTCAAAAGATCATTGAAAGAAAAGGTCGCTTTCATCAAAAGATCACGGAAAAAACGCCGATTTCGTCGAAAAACCGCAAGGATAAAGCGCCGTTTTCTAGAAAAGATCGCGTAAAATTGCAAAATTTGTCTAAAGATCGTCGAAAAAATGCCGATTTCGACAAAAGATCGCAATAAATCCCCGATTTTGCTAAAATATCGCAGATAAATTGCTGATTTCGTTTAGAGGTCGCGGAAAAATGCCGATTTCGTCAAAAGATCGCGGAAAAACGCCGCTTTCGTCAAAAGATCGCGGAAAAACCGCCGATTTTGCTAAAATATCGCAAATAAATCGCTGATTTCGTCTGAAGGTCGCAGGAAAAAGGCCATTTCGTCTGAAAATCGCGAATAAACTCCCCTCGCGGGGGAGGGGGTAACTCTCTGCAACCCCCTCCACCCTCTCCCCCCCCCGCCAATTTCCGAAAAAAAAAATTCAACCAGAATCATCCCTAAGCAACTCTATCCCCCCCAGAGCCGAATTCTGGCTGCGCCACTGTTTAATTTTTTGTTTCTTATAATGTAAGATTTTTTTTTTCACAAATTCTATGTCATCATATGAAATTAAAAAAGAATGACCCTTATCAGAGCCAATTTCGTGAAATTTCCTGATTTTTTTCTTTTTTTTTTTTTAGAATGAATCTTGGCAAGTTATGTTTATTTTTATTTTGTTCTATCTTCAATAGAAGAAAGTATTGTAATCGGAATTTTTTAGACTTCCAGTTTTTGACAGATTTGCACGTTTTAGGGATCAGAGGCTCCAAAAAACATGTTTTTAGAAAATGTCTGTCGGTCCGCGTGTTTGTGTGTATCAAGTGACGTATACAGGGGGTGGGCTGATGGGGCTCCAGCCCCCTCCGAAATTGAAACCGAAAAAAACCTGAAATATAATAAACCTAAAAAAAAGTTTATAAAGATGTAACGGAATCTGAGAAGATAGACTTTTTAGGGAGCAGAATAAATTTTCGTTTCAGGCAGGTTTTTATTAAAAAAGTATTATTTCGCAGAGATCACAAGAAAACTGTTTCAGCCGAATTTCCGTTATACACAGGCTATCTTTACAGGTCATAAAAACGTTATTATTTAAGACGAAAACCTTTTTAAAACAAAATATTTGCAGTCCCATGCGATTCAATCTTAGCAGGATCTGTAAAATTTATGGATTACCTGTTATGAAAAAATATAAAATTATAATATACAATTTAAAAAACAATCGGACAATTGCGAGTTTTACTCGCATAGAAGAGATTTCGTACTAGAAATACAACCGTGTACAAAGTTTAAACATGGTATTTTACGAAGCGCGCTTCGAAAGTAGGTCGAAAAGTTACAATACCGCCTTGGTCCGTGGCGATGTTTTCGAGAAAGGTTTCTAATTGATAATATAGCAAATTGACTATATTTGAAAATGTCTATTTTTATAACAGATAATTTTATTTCGTTATTTCAGATTAATTAGAGTTGTTGTTTTTTTCTTTTTGAGTAAAGTAACTACATTGAGAGTAGTAATTTGAGTTTGGTAAACAAAGTTATTTTTAGTACTCTGTAATGCAAGAATTTACAGTCATTCGCGCATATGTTTCAAATTTGAAACAGATTCTAATGAAATGAAGATATTGAGCTAAGGAATAAAAACTCACTATCAAAATTGAAACAGATTCTAATGAAATGAAGATACTGAGCTGAGGAATAAAAACTCACAATCATTAAAGAAATTTTTAGTATCCAACAAATATA
Organism: Maratus speculifer; assembly: GCA_964019185.1. NCBI lineage: Eukaryota > Metazoa > Arthropoda > Arachnida > Araneae > Salticidae > Maratus > Maratus speculifer. The sequence goes on from OZ025293.1 coordinate 53,879,736, forward strand.
GTAGTTTTAGACAATTATATTGGGTTGGGGAAAAAGTAAATTCGTTTTTTCCCAATAGATAGCTTTAAAGTCCCATATCTCGAGTAATACTTACTCAATTAAGTCATACTATACAGCTACGTTTGAAAGGTAACAGTTTCTAGAAAATTCTAGATATAAAGGTAGCGTCATCTGTTTAACCAGTCAAAAGTTATTGCGTTCAGAAGATCATTTTCGTCACATTTTAGTTTTTTATTTCCAAAAAGGGAAAAATTGGCGCAGGCTCATCGAAACTTGTGTGGCATTTATGGTGATCAGTACTTAAGTGAACGCCAAAGTCAGAATCGGTTTCCTCTTTTTCCTTCCGAAAATTTCGATGTTAAAGATGAACCTTTCCCTGGCCGGCCAATCCTTGAAAAATTCGATAAAATTTTAAAAACAATCCAGGTAGACTGACATATTTCTTCCCACGACATTCCACGACATTGCGAACTAAACATTAACCATAAACCACTTTTGAACCATTTACATAAAATTGGATACCAAAAGAAACTCGATACTTAGGTTCCCCATAAGCTTACAGTGAAAAATTTAATGGACAGAGTTTGCATTTGTGAATTGCTACCAGTAGCGTAGCTATGTTTTTTGGCGCCCGGGGCCAGCAAGAAATTTTGCGCCCTCATCCCAATATAGATATATAACAATTTCTCTCAATTTGGCGCCCCTAGGTCTCGGCGCCCGGGCGGACGCCCCCTCCCCCTTAGCTATGCCACTGATTGCTACTGAAACGATATGAAATTGAGCCATTTTTGAAACAAATCATTACGGGTGATGAAAAGGAAATCACGTATGTGCTAAAAAGATCGTGATCGAAGCTTCACAAATGGTGGCAAAGCTTGGATTGATGCCTACGAAAGTGATTCTGAGTGTTTGGTGGGATTGGAAAGGAATTTTCCATCATGAGCTGCTCAAAGCTGGCCAAACCATCAATTCAACTATCTTCTGTAAACAATTAATGCGATTGAAGCAAGCAATTAAAAAACCCTGTCAAAACTGATCGAAAGGAAAGGCGCTGTCTTCCATCACGACAACGCTAAACCACACGCATCTTTAGTCACTCGGCAAAAACTGAAAGAGCTTTGTTGGGAAGTTTTGATGAACCCATCATATAGTCCGCACCTGGATCTGACGGATTACCATTTGTTCCGCCCTATGCGGTACTCTCTTGAAGGTGTTAAGCTGGTTTCAAAAAAGGCTTGTGAAAATCACCTTATTCAGTCTTTTGCCCAGAACTCTAAGAAATTCTACAGTGACGGAATTATTGTTTTACCAGAAAAATGGCAAAAGGTCATCGAACAAAATAGCACATAAATTTTGATTAGTTTTGTTTTATTTATATAAATAAATTCACTTTGAAAAACACGAAAAAAAGCGAACTTACTTTTTCCCCAACCCAATATAACTGGATCTTCAACTTTTTTCAGTGAAAGGAAATGATAGGGGTTTTTAGAAGATGTTCCTTTTTTAATGAATAAATACTGTGTTATATTTCAACAACATATTCGAATTTTCTCTGGTGCTTTGTTTAGTGGAGATCCATTTTTAAATGACTAAATACTGTGTTATACTTTACAATATATTCGAGTTTTGTAAGCATTAAGTTATTTTTCTTTAAATAACATCATAAGGCCAAAAAAGGAAAAGAAAAATGTACAAATTATTTGTTTTTATTCTTCTTGAAAATAAAATAAAAAGCGATTTGAGAATCATTTTCAAAAAGGAATATATTAATTTCTTTAGTGTATTCAGAATAGCCATTCGGATGTTGTGTATAAAGATATTTGCATACAAAAAAGGAAAAAAAAACTTAGGTGTAGCACTTACGAACTAAATTTTGTTGTGCGTAAAAAAAAAAAAAAAAAAAAAAAAAAGCGGAAATTTTAAGTGGGCATTTAGGTGATTGATTATTATTTCCACAGATATTGAAAATGTTTTTTAAATATACATATTTCAGAATTACATCAAAAGCTGAGAAATGGGCAGGAGAAATTGAAATTTCAAGAGAAATTTAGACGACCGATTATTTATTTGTCATTTCAACAAAATAACTATCTAAATTAAAAAAAAAAAAAATAGTGTTGATTTCCATTTTTTCTAAAAGCATTCTCTGAAATTCCTATTTCCTCAAAATTATGCAAAGTTTAAAATCTGTAATTATTTCTTTTTAACATGATATCTCGTATTTTTTATTTTAGTACATTATTACATCTTTTACAATTCCCCAACTAATGACAATTTTATTTCCTTCTCTCCAAGCACATAATCCTTAGAGCATACAGAGTTTCATAATTATAAGAATTATTAAATTTAAAATCATTAAGCAAGGCAAAATTTATAATTTATTTGAATAATTAAAAATTCCATTAAATAAATTTATAATTAAACCAAATTATAAATTTATAGAAAATATAAAATAAAAAAAATAATATAAATTTAAAAAATGTGTTAAATTAAAAAAAAATAGCAAATTTATTAATTTTTTTCCCTTAAACTTTTTATAATATTGTTAATTTGTGGTTATAGTAAATAATCTTATATAAATCTCCTATCTTCAGAAATTTTCACTTTGTCATCTTTTAATCCACATAACCTTCCTCGCAATTCTTTAAAAAATAGCAGAATACTGTCGAAACGCAGATGATCCCCCCCCCCCTCCTCGCTTTTTCATAAGTTAATGAAAATTATTTTCTTTTCGTAATAATCATTTTTGTTATTGATTTGCCATAAGCAAAAACTCTATTGAAATTTAAAAGAATTCTTCCCTTTCTATGCCCATTTTACCTAAATTCTCTACTGTTAGGGTTTTCGCCAAGCACAATACCTTCCCGCCAACAAAAGTCTCTTTGACGCAACCAGCTCTGACCAATTAGATTACAAGATGGCAAAACCCGGTTGGGAAAAACAATTTGCTAGCAGCTTGGCCTCATGAGACCAGAGCAGACGAAATCAGAAGAAACCATTGACTTTCTCATATACGTAGACGCCAAATCCCATTGTTATCTCGGCATGGTTTCGAATCCAACATCTTTGGCGAAAAGATGCTGTTTTTTGGCGGTGATCGCTTTATTGGCAACTTTCAGATTTCACAAAGAGAAAAGAAGAAGTGCGGTCCAATTCAAGACAAACATAGCAATATGAGTTTCGGCGGGAGAGAAACCGGTTTGGCGTGCTAAATCTGCCCTCCGTCACGTGACGGAAGGCACACATGTCGGCCTACGAAAAGGTTGCTATAGAGCTCATCAGTGGTGACGTCACAACCCCAGGAATTGGTTCAAAACAAACCACAGAGTTAAAAATAAGATAGAGATGAAATATTTTGTTTTATCGTGAAGCTAAAAATTCAACCTTGAAACTGATTCAAGCAAGTTACAATTCGGCCCAAGCACTTGCGGATCGCTTTTAAAACTTCAGCAATTCAATGAATTCAGCCTTTGAACGGTATCTGATTTCATATTGAAAGACTTTTTTTTGAAGGTATATCGTGCATCTCTAACAAACTCTAAACTCTTTCGGTTTGTATTGACCCAGTTACCATGGAAATGCGGGGTTGAGTTGTCTGTGACGTCACACTGATGAGCTCTATTTTGGAGTCTAACAAGGGCACCACCAAACATGGTGCACACAGATTTTGATGATTTCAAAGTATATTGTAGGGGTCATACCACTAATTATTCAGCTGAAAGGATTCTTTCAAATGGGCCTTAGTTTTTGAGAAATTGGGGGTCAAAGTTCAGCGTATACTTCAAATACTTATTAGTACGAACGCCGTATGTGAATTCGTGGCTTCGTGGTAACGTACGAGCCTGCTAGTCAAAAGGTTGCGGGTTCGAATCAGTCCTCGGCCTTTTACTTATTTTTATGTTTTTTTACACTTCGCAAATTATAAGCAGAATTGAAAATTCTACAGCTTTGAACCTTTTGATATTTTCTGAAGAGGACAGTTTACTTTGTCAAAATTTTATTATTATTATTTTTTCAAAATATGGTGAACTGACTGCACTTCAGGGTTCAGCTAAAAGTATATTTTGCAACAAATAAATAAATTAAAATTTGTATTTAATTAAAATTTTGAAAAATTATAAGAAAATTTCAATATTTTAAAATCTTCATTACTTTAAGTATTAATATTTTTAGAATAATCAGTCACTTTTTTTCTTTTCAAATGTGTATTACACAATATTGTGTTTGGATTTTTAGATAATTTAATACTGCATTTAATATAATTTATATTACTAAAATACTTAATTCGTGATAAATATGTTTAAAAATATATTAAAAGTAAAAAAAAAAAAAAAGGTTTTATCATTATTTGTAAAAGTGGAAAAATAAGACCAATAAAAAGAAATCTTCATTTATTCTGATAATTAAGGTGGAAAGCAGACGATTAAAAAAAGTATTTTTATATGTATTATAAATTTTATCTCATTAAACAGACGATTTTCGTACTTCAGTTGAATTACGGAAAAAGTGTTTTGATTTGCTATAAAAATAGATGTAATCTGTCATTTCTTATTTGTGCAAACTTATGTTCATGTTGAACTTTGGCGATAAATGTATTTACAGAAAATTGGAAAATTGAAAACTTGGATAACTGGTAACAACTTGCATTTTAACATTACTGCATTAATATTTTATTATTTTTTCGAAGATACGCATTACTTGAATAATCTAATCCTAAAGACGTTTAAAAAATTGCACCCGAAAATTATTTTGTATTATTTATACATATACAAAAAAAGGCAAGTTTTCATTTAGAATGCTATAAAATAAAAAAGCGATAGGAAAAAAAAATCATTATTTCAGGATTGTGCTTAAATAAAAAACGCGAATAATAATTAATAAAAAAAGTTCTAGGCGTAAACTAGTTTTGTAGTTTTGTCAATAGAAATATTCGTTTAAAAATTGCAGAAAAAAAATAAATTTTCATGAAAAAATTAAAAAATGTAAATGTAATTTATTAAGAAAATATCAAAAGCTGTGGCAGTTTTGTAATAAAAATACTTAAAATTTGTAACGTGTAAAAATACAAAAATAAATAATTAAAGCTGATAACTGATTCGAACCCGCAACCTTTCGACTTGTAGGATCGTACGATACCACGACGCCACGGTTTCACATGCGGCGTTCGTACTAATAAGTATTTGAAATATACGCTGAACTTTGACCCCCAATTTCTCAAAAACCAAGGCCCATTTAAAAGAATCCTTTCAGCTGAATAATTAGTGGTATGACCCCTACAACATACTTAGAAATCATCAAAATCTGTGTGCACCATGTTTGGTGGTGCCCTTGTAAGTATCTTAAGATCATTGGAAGAAACACGTCATCACTTCCCTAGCGTGTACCGATAGCGGAACCATTGACTTTCTCATATCCGTAGACGCCAAATCCCATTGTTATCTCGGCATGGTTTCGAATCCAACATCTTTGGCGAAAAGATGCTGTTTTTTGGCGGTGATCGCTTTACTGGCAACTTTCAGATTTCACAAAGAGAAAAGAAGAAGTGCGGTCCAATTCAAGACAAACATAGCAATATGAGTTTCGGCGGGAGAAAAACCGGTTTGGCGTGCTAAATCTGCCCTCCGTCACGTGACGTAAGGCACACATGTCGGCCTACGAAAAGGTTGCTATTTTGGAGTCTAAGTATCTTAAGGTCATTGAGCGGAACAGATGTGCTAGCGTTCGGCCCCATAAACTTGGCGACTTTTTTCGCGCCAAAAAGCCGTTTCCGAAAATTATCGCCAAACTGAAAATGCGTGAGAAACCCGTTTTCAAATATAGCGATCACTTTCAAAACTCCTGAAAAAATGCATTTTTGTAAATATATAAAAAAAAATGAATAATTTACACTTAATCAGGGGGGGCTCTGCCCCCCTGATTAAGTGGTTGAATTATTTGGAGATGTTTTGGGAGAAAAAGTACTAATTAGTACTCATAAGTACCATATCATGCTACGAAAAATATTGACTTTTACCCTAAAATTAAAATAAATAATGCGACTTTTTTTAAATACACATATTTTTAATTAAAAAAATCTGTGTTTTTAAAAAAAGTCGCATTGTCATTTCAATTTTAGGGTAAAAGTCAATAATTTTCGTAGCATTATATGGTACTTATGACTACTAGTTAGTATTTTTTCTCCCAAAATTAAAATGATATTGTGACTATTTTTTTAAATGTACATGACTTTATCGAAACAAACTATAAGAAAAATATTTTGCGATAAACCTCGTAGACTTGATTAATCTCTCGTGATTGAGAAAATAGCTTGAAATTTATGATTGAATTTTTAATATGAACTCTCGAAATAACTTTGTCTGTTAAAAAAAGAAAAAAAAAAAGAGAGAGAGAGAGAGAAAGAGCGTCTAAATAACGATTTTAGGAAAATTATTGTCTAGAACGTTAAATATTTAAACAAATAAATTAACAATATTTCTTTGTTTAACAAAACAACATTTAATACATACATTTAAAATTAAATTTATTCCGAATATACGTATAATAAAATAGGTTTTTAAATTAAAAGAATGAAATGTTTGCAAGTTAAATAATAAAAGTCGATACGACCAAGAAAACATTGGATTTTTATCGTCTGAAATTGGTAAATGAAAAATGCAGCTAAAGTTGAATATTTTATTTAGTATTAAATTCTATACATTTCTAAATATTGATAAACATTATATTATCATAGGAAATACTACGGTGTATATCATTTTGTATAATTTAGCTCATCAAAAAATTAGTAAAATGTGACACTATTTCAAAATTCTGCAGTTTTATAATAAGTACTTACAAAATTTAATGAGTCATCTTTCATTACATTAAAAGCGTAATTAAAATTGAACATATTTTAATCAGCGATATTTGTATCGCATAGTTAAATGATATTTCATCTTAGTATATTTTATGTTAATATTTAGTCGTACTACACTTATTTATTCTATATTTATTTACAATATTTTAAACCTAAAACTTACACTATCTACCAAAAAGTATTTGTACACTTTCAGTTTTTGACATTTTGTCAAATATTTAAAAATATACTGGTCGGATTCTTCTGGAACTTCAGAAATATAAAGATTATGTTTCACTTTATATTTATTTACATTCATTTGTTAAGCGGGTAATTAGGGGGCCGGCAAAAAAACAAAGAATAATAGAAATATTTGGGATCGCCCTGTACATGAAAATGCACGAAACGACTTATCGCTTTAGAATACAAATATATGAATACAGTAGAATATGTACACTAATTTTTGTGATAATAGCATGTATATTTATGGCGATAGAGCGATTTTTTTGAAAAATTCAAAAAATTCTGGTATGTTTTTTGTTTATATCATGCTGGGTTTTTGACCAAATTTAACCCAAATTTCAGAAAAATTGGCAAAATGCAGTAGAAAAAATGTAGCGCAATTGGAATATAAATATATTAAATATTTTATGAAATATGAGTAGTTGTATAAAATAATTTTTATCTGCGCATGCGCGAACGAGAAAAACATTTTTTTTTACATCATTTAATAGTCAATTCTATGGAGTGACTTATAAAAAAAATCCAATCAAATATCGTGAAAATGCAAAAAGATATCATTATTTTAGTGAGATGTTTTTACTCTGCTCTCTAAAAACGGCTGAATCTTAAGGGATTCTCCACAAATTGACATTTTTTAATAACTGACTTTAAAAAAAATTAGTATTGAATTAATACAATATCTAATACAATATTGCTGCTAATAAGTACTTGACAATTGTGATAGAAAAGAAAAAGAGCTTTATTCACATTCAGGGCCAAAACTAAGAGAGGGTTGGGGGAAAAGAGCATGTGCCCCGGGCGCTAGGATGAAAGTGTCCCAAATGTACATTTTGTTTGGCGATTTTTTCCATGTCTATGTTTAGCATGATATTGTCAAAATCGTCCCATTCAAAGCATTTCTCCTATACCAAAGCATAGAAGAATCTAATGATGATGGCATAAAGATCCCGCATAAAGCAGATTTTTTTTTTCGTTTTGATTCGGTTTCACGATTTTAAGGTATCATTTTTTTTTAAACAAAGCAGACTACTTTAATCAATATTACATATTTTAAGTTTTAAAATAAGTCGGCTATTAATAAATTAGACAATTTTTCTTTGCAAATACTTTTGCAGATGCTTTGCAAAGAAGAAAAGGGAGGGGGGGGGGGGAGTTCACCAAAATTCATTGAAATATAAATATATTAAATATTTTCTAAAATGTTCTATGTCATGCAATTTCAACCAAATATAAAGCCACATTCAGAAAAATTCGCAAAATGTAGTAGAAAGAATAAGGTGCTATTGAAATATAAATATATTAAAAGTTTTCTAAAATATGAGTATTTGTATGAAATATTTTTTAATCAGCGTATGCGTGAAAGATAAAATTTATCATTTTACATAATTTAATATTCAACTCTATGGAGCTACCCATAAAAAAATCCGATCGAATTTCGTGGAAATTCAGAAAGTTATTGTGGATAGGAGTGAACTGATTTTCAATTGGTCTCTGAAAGCAGTTGAATGACGCCAGATTTTACGCAAATTGCCAAATCTCCATTTACGTTTTTTACTGGTGATTTACTTCTTTTCTTAGATAATTACCAGAACGAACCTATTTCAGGATAAAAATAATTATAAAAAATCGAAGCATTTGTGTCAAATCTACTCATTGATACATAATTGATAATGGCTCTTATGCAAATGCCGATATCTGCGATCCTGAAATACGTCAAGTTCTCCACTGTTAATTGTGGTGTCGAAAACAACACTGACATCAATCGCATGCATGATGCCAAGAAGAACAGAGCTGTCTGATTTTGAGAAAGGTGTGATCATCGGGTACCACCGAAATGGCCGATCTTTAATCGACATATCTAGCGAGCTTAATTACCCCAAAACGACTGTGGCTTATGTGATTAGAAAATGGAAGCTGAATGGTGATTGTCAGAATGTGGCCAGAGTAGGCAGACCGACGAAACTGGGAGATAGAGACCGACGGGTTCTGTCTAGAGAAATTCGGAAGAACCGCAACCAACCAATGTTACACATACGCCAAAAATTTCAACAAGCTTCAGGATGTGTTGTTTCCATGAATACCATCCGTAAGGAAGCTCATCTGCTTAATTTTTATGGCCGTGCTGCCGCCCATAAGCCTTTAATCACCAAGTCCAACCGCGCAGCTCGGTTAAGTTGGTGCAAAACACGCCAGCAATGGACTGTACAGCAATGGAAACAGGTTCTCTGGAGTGATGAATCAAGGTTCACCCTCTACCGTTCTGATGGTAGGGTCTGGGTCTGGCGTCTGCCTGGAGAACGCCTCCTACCAGAATGTATTGTGCCCACAGTTAAATTTGGCGGAGGGGGAATTATGTTCTGGGGTTGTTTTTCCTGGTTCGGACTAGGACCCTTGGTCCCAATTCATGGTAAGCTCAATGCCGATGCCTACTGTAATATACTGGACAACAGTGTACTTCCTACATTGTGGCAATACTATGGATTGGACCCATGTTACTTCCAGGATGACAACGCAAGCTGCCATGTAGCGAGGTCCAGCATGGATTGGTATGCTGATAATGGAGTGCATCGTCTCGAGTGGCCTGCCCAGAGCCCAGACCTGAACCCAATAGAGAACCTCTGGGACGAGTTGGATCGTCGAATTAAGGCGGGTGACACACGCCCAAAATCAGTAAAAGAGCTTACCTGCCTTGTGCAAACAGAGTGGAATAAAATACCATTAATTGTAATACAAGGACTAGTTGAGAGCATGCCCAGGAGAGTCGCAGCTGTAATTGCCTCTCGAGGAGGATCTACAAATTATTAAATGTGAACAGGGCCAAAACCAGTCTTTTTTTCCCGAGGCAAACGTGGATTTTGAAGGTACCCCTTTCCCCCTCCTTCGCAAAGCATATTTACAAAGAAAATTTCTTCAATTTATTAATAGCCGACTTATTTTAAAACTTAAAATATGTAATATAAAATAACGTATTCTGCTTTATTAAAATACTCCAATTTGATACTTTAAACCGAATCAAAAAAATTCTACTTTCAACAGGATCTTTAAGGCCCTTGTCCCTGCCCGCGAAGACACTGCTGAGCTAATGCTATTCCTGTGGGGAGGCATTTTTCTAATAACTCTTTCGCATTTTGAAATTTTCAATTTTTTTTTTTTTTTTTTTTTTTTTTTTTTTTTTTTTTTGGCATTGGATAGCGGAAGTTCCTCTCAAAATCGCTCCTTGACTACTTTTTCGATTTTAGTCATAGATATTTTTTATAAAGTTAGTTTCACTTTCAGAACCGCTTTTGGAAGTGAAAGAAACATTATAAAAATATCTACGCCAAAATTGAAAAAGTAATCACGGAGCGATCTTGAAAAGGACTTCCGCTATCCAATGCAAAACATATTATTTAAAAATGTCCAAATGCAAAAGAGTTAGAAAAATGCATCCCCATAGGAATAGCATTAGCTCGTGAGCATCTTCGCGGGTAGGGGCAGGGACCTTAAGCCATCATCATTAGATTTTTTTATGCTTTAGCATAGCCCAGATATAATAAATTTTAACAATATTATGCTAAACATAGCCATGAAAAAAATCGCCAAACGAAAGATAAATTGGAATTAATAATCTAGAATTTGTGGTACAGACGGAAGCGTCAGATAAAGGGATAGGGGTAGTTTTAGCACAAAGATAGGGCTCAGAAGAGCATCCCATTATTTATTTGAGCAGAAAATTTTCGGAGCAAGAGAAAAGTTATAGCGCCACAGAGAAAGAATGTGCAGCTATAATTTTGCCATAAAAATATTACGTCACTACATTGTTGGACAAGAGTTCAGTATAGAAACCGATCACAATCCTTTAGTGTTCCTGAAAAACAATGCAGGTAACAATCCCAGGTTGTTAAGATGGTCCTTATCACTGCAACCGTTCCTGTATGCCATAAAACACAGAGCGGGCAAGGATATACCGCACGTTGATTGTCTGAGCAGGGCAATAAAATGAAAAAAAGGGCTCAATTTTTTTTTCTCTCTCACATTTGTAAATAGTTTTCTTTTATTGTAGATATAAGTTTTTCTTAATGTGTTTATAGTGGCTTCAACACCTTGAAATTATTAGAGTTCTCCAAACAAAGCAAAGTCGTTAAAAGAGTTTGAAAATGTTTTTTAAAGTGTCTTTTTAGAATTGTTAAAATTTTATTTTGAGTGCAAAGAGCCACCCACTAAGGTGACGACACTAAGGTGAATAGGAGACCACACGGGTCGCACCTTTGATAGCACGCCGATGCAAAAATGAAAGCACGAAGATGATCAGAGACCAGACATATTGGCGCCATAGGCGTGTATTTTATGGTACGAATGATAAGACGATGTTAAGAATCTCTTAATGAGAAAAGATCCCTAAGGTTGATGATTGGTTCGTGACCTATAGGGGAGGCCTTGGCTGAGAAGAAAAAGAGGAAGCCAAGGTTTTGCAGGGAGGATTTTTCGGTCTCGGAGCGAGAAGAGCAGAGAACAGAGCTCGGAGCTCGGATTGTTCTCTGAGAAAAGTGGATCAGCTCGGATCGGGAGCTGTAAAGGGTGACGTCACTCAAGTGAGTCGGAGGAAGAGGACTCTCGCTAGGAGAGTGCCGGTGATAAGTCTCGTCTTCGGTGTTTAGATAACGCCGTGTTGCTGATTTGGAGAAACTTTACGTCGTTTATGAACGGAACATTCTGTTTGGTGATAAGTCTCGTCTTCGGTGTTTAGATAACGCCGTGTTGCTGATTTGGAGAAACTTTAAGTCGTTTATGAACGGAACATTCTGTTTGGTGATAAGTCTCGTCTTCGGTGTTTAGATAACGCCGCAGGGCCGGTGAGAGGGATGGGGCACAGGGGTACTATCCCTTCTAAACTACCCCTATCCCTTTATCTGACGCGTCCGTCTGTACCACAAATTCTAGATTATTAATTCCAATTTATCTTTCGTTTGGCAATTTTTTTCATGGCTATGTTTAGCATAATATTGTTAAAATTATTATATCTGGGCTATGCTAAAGCATAAAAAAATCTAATGATGATGGCTTAAGGTCCCTGCCCCTACCCGCGAAGATGCTCACGAGCTAATGCTATTCCTATGGGGATGCATTTTTCTAACTCTTTTGCATTTGGACATTTTTAAATAATATGTTTTGCATTGGATAGCGGAAGTCCTTTTCAAGATCGCTCCGTGATTACTTTTTCAATTTTGGCGTAGATATTTTTATAATGTTTCTTTCACTTCCAAAAGCGGTTCTGAAAGTGAAACTAACTTTATAAAAAATATCTATGACTCAAATCGAAAAAGTAGTCAAGGAGCGATTTTAAGAGGAACTTCCGCTATCCAATGCCCAAAAAAAAAAAAAAAAAAAAAAAAAAAAAAATTGAAAATTTCAAAATGCGAAAGAGTTATTAGAAAAATGCCTCCCCACAGGAATAGCATTAGCTCAGCAGTGTCTTCGCGGGCAGGGACAAGGGCCTTAAAGATCCTGTTGAAAGTAGAATTTTTTGATTCGGTTTAAAGTATCAAATTGGAGTATTTTAATAAAGCAGAATACGTTATTTTATATTACATATTTTAAGTTTTAAAATAAGTCGGCTATTAATAAATTGGAGAAATTTTCTTTGTAAATATGCTTTGCGAAGGAGGGGGAAAGGGGTACCTTCAAAATCCACGTTTGCCTCGGGAAAAAAAGACTGGTTTTGGCCCTGTTCACATTTAATAATTTGTAGATCCTCCTCGAGAGGCAATTACAGCTGCGACTCTCCTGGGCATGCTCTCAACTAGTCCTTGTATTACATTTAATGGTATTTTATTCCACTCTGTTTGCACAAGGCAGGTAAGCTCTTTTACTGATTTTGGGCGTGTGTCACCCGCCTTAATTCGACGATCCAACACGTCCCAGAGGTTCTCTATTGGTTTCAGGTCTGGGCTCTGGGCAGGCCACTCGAGTCGATGCACTCTATTATCAGCATACCAATCCATGCTGGACCTCGCTACATAGCAGCTTGCGTTGTCATCCTGGAAATAACATGGGTCCAATCCATAGTATTGCCACAACGTAGGAAGTACACTGTTGTCCAGTATATTACAGTAGGCATCGGCATTGAGCTTATCATGAATTGGGACCAAGGGTCCTAGTCCGAACCAGGAAAAACAACCCCAGAACATAATTCCCCCTCCGCCAAATTTAACTGTGGGCACAATACATTCTGGTAGGAGGCGTTCTCCAGGCAGACGCCAGACCCAGACCCTACCATCAGAACTGTAGAGGGTGAACCTTGATTCATCACTCCAGAGAACCTGTTTCCGTTGCTGTATAGTTCATTGCTGGCGTGTTTTGCACCAACTTAACCGAGCTGCGCGGTTGGACTTGGTGATTAAAGGCTTATGGGCGGCAGCACGGCCATAAAAATTAAGCAGATGAGCTTCCTTACGGATGGTGTTCATGGAAACAACACATCCTGAAGCTTGTTGAAATTCTTGGCGTATGTGTAACATTGGTTGGTTGCGGTTCTTCCGAATTTCTCTAGACAGAACCCGTCGGTCTCTATCGCCCAGTTTCGTCGGTCTGCCTACTCTGGCCACATTCTGACAATCACCATTCAGCTTCCATTTTCTAATCACATAAGCCACAGTCGTTTTGGGGTAATTAAGCTCGCTAGATATGTCGATTAAAGATCGGCCATTTCGGTGGTACCCGATGATCACACCTTTCTCAAAATCAGACAGCTCTGTTCTTCTTGGCATCATGCATGCGATTGAAATCAGTGTTGTTTTCGACACCGCGTTTAACAGTGGAGAACTTGACGCATTTCAGAATCGCAGATATCGGCATTTGCATAAGAGCAATTATCAATTATGTATCAATGGGTAGATTTGACACAAATGCTTCGATTTTTTATAATTATTTTTATCCTGAAATAGGTTCGTTCTGGTAATTATCTAAGAAAAGAAGTAAATCACCAGTAAAAAACGTAAATGGAGATTTGGCAATTTGCTTAAAATCTGACGTCATTCAACTGCTTTCAGAGACCAATTGAAAATCAGTTCACTCCTATCCACAATAACTTTCTGAATTTCCACGAAATTCGATCGGATTTTTTTATGGGTAGCTCCATAGAGTTGAATATTAAATTATGTAAAATGATAAATTTTATCGTTCACGCATACGCTGATTAAAAAATATTTCATACAAATACTCATATTTTAGAAAACTTTTAATATATTTATATTTCAATAGCACCTTATTCCTTCTACTACATTTTGCGAATTTTTCTGAATGTGGCTTTATATTTGGTTGAAAATATTGCATGACATAGAACATTTTAGAAAATATTTAATATATTTATATTTCAATGAATTTTGGTGAACTCCCCCCCCCTCCCTTTTCTTCTTTGCAAAGCATCTGCAAAAGTATTTGCAAAGAAAAATTGTCTAATTTATTAATAGCCGACTTATTTTAAAACTTAAAATATGTAATATTGATTAAAGTAGTCTGCTTTGTTTTAAAAAAAATGATACCTTAAAATCGTGAAACCGAATCAAAACGAAAAAAAAAAATCTGCTTTATGCGGGATCTTTATGCCATCATCATTAGATTCTTCTATGCTTTGGTATAGGAGAAATGCTTTGAATGGGACGATTTTGACAATATCATGCTAAACATAGACATGGAAAAAATCGCCAAACAAAATGTACATTTGGGACACTTTCATCCTAGCGCCCAGGGCACATGCCCTTTTCCCCCAACCCTCTCTTAGTTTTGGCCCTGAATGTGAATAAAGCTCTTTTTCTTTTCTGTCACAATTGTCAAGTACTTATTAGCAGCAATATTGTATTAGATATTGTATTAATTCAATATTAATTTTTTTTTAAGTCAGTTATTAAAAAATGTCAATTTGTGGAGAATCCCTTAAGATTCAGCCGTTTTTAGAGAGCAGAGTAAAAACATCTCACTAAAATAATGATATCTTTTTGAATTTTCACGATATTTGATTGGATTTTTTTTATAAGTCACTCCATAGAATTGACTATTAAATGATGTAAAAAAATGTTTTTCTAGTTCGCGCATGCGCAGATAAAAATTATTTTATACAACTACTCATATTTCATAAAATATTTAATATATTTATGTTCCAATTGCGCTACATTTTTTCTACTACATTTTGCCAATTTTTCTGAAATTTGCGTTAAATTTGGTCAAAAACCCAGCATGATATAAACAAAAAACATACCAGAATTTTTTGAATTTTTCAAAAAAATCGCTCTATCGCCATAAATATACATGCTATTCTCACAAAAATTAGTGTACATATTCTACTGTATTCATATATTTGTATTCTAAAGCGATAAGTCGTTTCGTGCATTTTCATGTACAGGGCGATCCCAAATATTTCTATTATTCTTTGTTTTTTTGCCGGCCCCCTAATTACCCGCTTAACAAATGAATGTAAATAAATATAAAGTGAAACATAATCTTTATATTTCTGAAGTTCCAGAAGAATCCGACCAGTATATTTTTAAATATTTGACAAAATGTCAAAAACTGAAAGTGTACAAATACTTTTTGGTAGATAGTGTAAGTTTTAGGTTTAAAATATTGTAAATAAATATAGAATAAATAAGTGTAGTACGACTAAATATTAACATAAAATATACTAAGATGAAATATCATTTAACTATGCGATACAAATATCGCTGATTAAAATATGTTCAATTTTAATTACGCTTTTAATGTAATGAAAGATGACTCATTAAATTTTGTAAGTACTTATTATAAAACTGCAGAATTTTGAAATAGTGTCACATTTTACTAATTTTTTGATGAGCTAAATTATACAAAATGATATACACCGTAGTATTTCCTATGATAATATAATGTTTATCAATATTTAGAAATGTATAGAATTTAATACTAAATAAAATATTCAACTTTAGCTGCATTTTTCATTTACCAATTTCAGACGATAAAAATCCAATGTTTTCTTGGTCGTATCGACTTTTATTATTTAACTTGCAAACATTTCATTCTTTTAATTTAAAAACCTATTTTATTATACGTATATTCGGAATAAATTTAATTTTAAATGTATGTATTAAATGTTGTTTTGTTAAACAAAGAAATATTGTTAATTTATTTGTTTAAATATTTAACGTTCTAGACAATAATTTTCCTAAAATCGTTATTTAGACGCTCTTTCTCTCTCTCTCTCTCTCTCTTTTTTTTTTTTTTTTTCTTTTTTTAACAGACAAAGTTATTTCGAGAGTTCATATTAAAAATTCAATCATA
Source organism: Maratus speculifer (assembly GCA_964019185.1). Lineage (NCBI taxonomy): Eukaryota > Metazoa > Arthropoda > Arachnida > Araneae > Salticidae > Maratus > Maratus speculifer. The sequence continues at coordinate 53,896,099 of OZ025293.1, forward strand.
AATTTCAAGCTATTTTCTCAATCACGAGAGATTAATCAAGTCTACGAGGTTTATCGCAAAATATTTTTCTTATAGTTTGTTTCGATAAAGTCATGTACATTTAAAAAAATAGTCACAATATCATTTTAATTTTGGGAGAAAAAATACTAACTAGTAGTCATAAGTACCATATAATGCTACGAAAATTATTGACTTTTACCCTAAAATTGAAATGACAATGCGACTTTTTTAAAAAACACAGATTTTTTTAATTAAAAATATGTGTATTTAAAAAAAGTCGCATTATTTATTTTAATTTTAGGGTAAAAGTCAATATTTTTCGTAGCATGATATGGTACTTATGAGTACTAATTAGTACTTTTTCTCCCAAAACAACCCCAAACAATTCAACCACTTAATCAGGGGGGCAGAGCCCCCCTGATTAAGTGTAAATTGTTCATTTTTTTTATATATTTACAAAAATGCATTTTTTCAAGAGTTTTGAAAGTGAACGTTATATTTGAAAACGGGTTTCTCACGCATTTTCAGTTTGGCGATAATTTTCGGAAACGGCTTTTTGGCGCGAAAAAAGTCGCCAAGTTTATGGGGCCGAACGCTAGCACATCTGTTCCGCTCAATGACCTTAAGATACTTAGACTCCAAAATAGCAACCTTTTCGTAGGCCGACATGTGTGCCTTACGTCACGTGACGGAGGGCAGATTTAGCACGCCAAACCGGTTTTTCTCCCGCCGAAACTCATATTGCTATGTTTGTCTTGAATTGGACCGCACTTCTTCTTTTCTCTTTGTGAAATCTGAAAGTTGTCAATAAAGCGATCACCACCAAAAAACAGCATCTTTTCGCCAAAGATGTTGGATTCGAAACCATGACGAGATAACAATGGGATTTGGCGTCTACGTATATGAGAAAGTCAATGGTTTCTTCTGATTTCGTCTGCTCTGGTCTCATGAGGCCAAGCCGAGGGGTCTCTCAATGAGAGAAATTCTGTACGAGATTACGAAATCACCTTGATTACGGCTGATTACAGCTGATTACTGTAATCACATGTGATTATACTTGATTACACTAAGATTACAGCTGATTATACTGATTACACCAAGATTATAGCTGATTATACGTGATTACACCAAGATTACAGCTGATTATACTTGATTACATGTGATTAAATTGCTAAAGGTTATCATATAAGAGTTTTAATCGATTTTACTAGCTTTTTTTACATGTTAACTTTTTAGAGTTGTCCAAAATAAGAAAATAGTATAAACCGACGTTGTTGTAGAAAATGGTGGGGGGAAATGGGGGGAATATAGACCCCTTGCACGTGACGTCACATGCTTCATCTGGCGCCCAAACATAAGGCAAATGTGGTATTTTCACATTTATAAAAATAGTAATTTGCGCTTCATTTTTTAAGTATTTAGAAAAATAATGCAAGAATAAGAAAAATCAAAATTAAACAGAAAGACCACAGTTGCTTTAAACGGCAAACGGGGAGTTATGATGGTTTGTTTGGGCTCCAGATTATGGCGTCATGTGCACCAGATAAGAGGAACAGCCGCTGTCGTGACGTCAATGCAAGGGGTCTATACACCCAACCGATGGATCCGTACAGCTCCATCCTACATTAAATCATGGATAAAATAGCAGTAAGAACTGCTAAAGTGGAATCTCAAAAAGGCCCGAATTTTTTGTTTTAGCAGGTATAATTTTAAAGGTTTTTTTTTCGTTTAATACAGGATAATCCATTATAGACAAGCTATAATTTCACATATATCCTCTAAAATTTGTAATCACTCTATAATAACCCCTTAAAAGCATATATGTACTATAGTTAAACCTAAGATATTAGAATATGTTTATGTCTGGAAAGAAAGCGTGGCATAAATAGAAGAAATTTTAAAGTTCGACGGAACTAACGCTCAGAGCCGAAACTAGAGGGGGGCAGAGGGGGCACGTGCCCCGGGCGCCGCCAGAACAGAAGCTTAAGGGGGCGCCAAATTAAGATTTTGTTTGGTGTGTTTGATATAAAGAATGCATATATGTGGGGGTGGGTGGGCGCCAAAATCCATGTTTGCCCCGTCTGCAAAAAAAGGCTAGTTTCGGCGCTAACGCTATACATTTATACCTGATAATATGAAAATCTGTACAGAGGAATTTTTATCCAGGCCTTTACGATTCCTTCTTTGCAGCGGTCCGCTTGTGAAAATCAATTTCTGTTTTAACACGTCGAGTGTCATGTCAGTCACCGGTGACTGACAGTCTATAATATGATATAAAATTAAAATATTTATATTGTTTTATGTAATTACTGAAAATGTATTAAAAATGTATATAATTTGTTTTACATTGTCAGTCACCGGTGATTGACGTGGCCTAAACGGGAAAAGTTCAGTGTCAGTCACTGTGACATTCAACTTGTTAAATATTTCCTGATCATGGAAAGATAATTAGAGGAATACTCTGATTGAAACAGGAACTTGTTTAAAATGGATTTTTCCCCGATCTCTATTAATTCCATTTTCACTAATTTTATTCTAACTAGATAAAATGTAAAACTTCATAAATGGAGAATTTGAATGGTTTACTCAATCATGCATACGAATACAGTCAAATCTGTTAAATTAAAACTGCAAAGATTGATAAAAATTTCATTTTTGCCAAGTTTTCGTCTTAGCTTGCATAATTGTATATTATTTATTTCTTTAACACTATAAAAATTTCTACTTAAGCATAGATTAGCTTATAGCCATGTCAATTTTTCAGAAGGTTTGCGGTATATATGCACATTAACCTAAATCATGTATACAAATACAGTCAATGAAGTTTGGAATTAAGGGGCTTCTTCAGTCAGCCGAAAAGACCCATTTGCATTTATAAAACTATCTTATGTTCATTCATATATATATATATATATATATATATATATATATATATATATATATATATATATATATATATTGCATTGTGTATAGTTGAGGTCAATCTGCACAAAAACCGTTTTTTACTTTTTCAATTTTGACTGCAGAATTTTTCATGAGAATGCTTTCACTTTCGGAACCAGTTCCGAAAATGAAAGTGTCCTCATTAAAAATATTTGTAAACAAAATCGAAAAAGCATTAACGGGTTTTGCACAGATCGAAATTATCTCTCCAATACAAAAATAGTCATTTAAAAATATTGAAATTCAAATGATATATCTTTAAAAATTTCATCCATAGAATTAGTATTAGCAATCGGGTCTTTTCACTTGACGAAGTAGCCTTCTAAGTTTATACAGGGCCGTAGCTAGGAGTGAACAATAGGGGGGGGGGGGGCTCATAACTTTTTTTCTTTCTCTGTGAAGCAGAAAGATAAATGAGTGCATATTCACATTGTAGGTACTATGTTCCTTATCAAACTGTTGTAATAACTTCATTTTATGCTAAGAAAAGTATAGGATGATGAAAGTTTTGAGTGTATAACTGGTGCAAAATTAAACATCATTTTAGCTTCATACATAAATAGGATGAGGGAATGCTGAAACATTTATTTTAGATACAATTTAGTATGCAAAAAGTTAGTACGTTTTGTTTTGCTAAACTGTGAAAAAAATCTCAAAACTAAATTAGATTTTTGACCAGTACTTCATTTGAAATTTCGGTACAGAAATTCATTGAGTGACCTTGGAATCTTTTTCAGGAGGAGGGGTTCAAAATATTTTTGGGGGGTTGAGCGGCCATAGTGCCCCTTTAGCTACGGCCCTGAGCTTATAAAGTATAGTCAAACCTGTCAAAGAAAAATAAAAAATATGGTATTTTTTTTTTTTTTTTGTCTTGTCAGGATTTTGTCTTAACTTGTATAACTCTGTGGTTTTTATTTCATTAAAAAAATAATAATAAATAATTTAGGGCAAGATTCAGTTGTAGACAGGTAAATTTTTCACAGGGCTAACTGTATACAACATATATCAAACTGAATCATATATACAAGTATAATCAATGAAGTTTGAAGTTAAGGGGGTACTTCAGTCGTGCGAAAAGACCAATTCGCTAAAACTAATCCTTAGGAAGAAATTTATACAAATATCTCGTTTGAATTTCAGTATTTTTAAATGATTATTTTTGCATTGGGTCAATCTGTATAAAGTTTGTATAAAGACAGTCTGTATAAAGACCGTTTTTTTACTTTTTTGATGCTGACTGCAGGTGTTTTTTTTTTTTTTTTTTTTTTTTTTCATGAAAATGCTTTCACTTTCGAAACCGGTTCCGAAAATGAAAGTCTCCTCATTAAAAAATATCTGAAAACAAAATTGAAAATGTAAGAAACGGTCTTTGTACAGATCAATATTACTTATCCACTGCAAAAAGAATCATTTAAAAAGACTAAAATTCAAACGAAATATCTTTAAAAATTTCTTCGATAGGATTTGCATTACCTACCGGTTCTTTTCGCTTGACTGAAGAAGCCTCCTAAAATTATAAAGTAGAGTCAAACATTTTAAAGCAAAAAAAAAAAAAAAAAAGATTGAAAAATGCTCGTTTTTGTCGGGTTTTCTTCTTAGCTTTCATAATTTTATGGTGTTTAATTCATTAAGACAATAGAAATTTTCCCTTTAAGGTAAAATTCCGTTATAGACAGGTTATTTTTTCACAGAGATTAATTTTTCACTGTATACAACATATATAAATCAGAATCACGCATACAAATGAATACAGCTAATGGAGTTCGAAGTTAAGGGGTTAAATACTTTTGTCATGCGAAAAGATCAATTCGCTAATGCTAATCCTGTGGAAGCAATTTATAAAAATGACTTTTTTTTTTTTTTTTTTTGATTGGATAGTTGAGGTCAATCTGTACAAAGACCGTTTTTTACTTTTTCGATTTTGCCTGTAGATATTTTTCATGAGAATGCTTTCACTTTTGAAACCTGTTCCGAAAATAAAAGTGTCCTCATTAAAAGTATCTGAAAACAAAATTGAAAATGTAAGAAACGGTCTTTGTACAGATGGATCTTACTTTTCCAATGGGAAAGGAATAGTTTAAAAATATTGAAATTCAAACGAGATATCTTTAAAAATTTCTTTCATATAACTAGCATTAGCAAATGGGCCTTTTCTCTTGATTGAAATAGTCTCCTAAACTTATAAAGTCCAATCAAAGCAAAATTAAAAGGATTGAAAGTTTTTTGTCAAATTTTCGTCTTAGCTTGCATAATTGTATGATATTTATTTCATTAAGACAATAGAAATTTTCCATTTAAAGGCAAGATTCCGTGTAGATAGGTTAACTTTTCACAGGGTTTACTGTATACAACATATGTCAATCGGAATTATGCATACAAATGCAGCCAATGAAGTTTGAAGTTAAGGGGCTATTTGAGCCACGAGAAAAGACCAATTCGCTAATGCTAATCCTATAGAAGAAATTTATAAATACATCTAGTTTGAATTTCACTATTTTCAAATGATTCTTTTTGCATTGGATAGCTGAGATCAATCTGTACAAATACCGTTTTTTGCTTTTTAGATATTGACTGCAGATTTTTTTCATAAGACTACTTTCACTTTGAAACCGGCTCAGAAAATGAAAGTTTCCTCATTAAAAATATCTGTATTCAAAATCGAATAAGTTGGAAATTGCACGTGAAGCGTAGCAAATGAGGTGCGTTCGTACGATAACGAAGTTTTAAAATATTCAGATCTTGCTGATATAGTAGAGCGTACTTTGGATACAGTATAGTGGTCGATATCTTTGTGTTCCTGTAAATATGCAGGAGTAATTTTTATTATAATTCATTAACGTATATCTTATTTATAAAATGTGAAGTAGTTTAATATAATTAAAACACGCCCCAAACAATATTTCCCCGTATAACATTATTTAGTGGAATACATTTGTGTGGCCCTGTAATTTCATAATAATATTATTTGCATCACAGATTGTACAGAATGTATTTTTTAGTACATATTTCATAGATTCATGTCAATTTTATTATGTTGAAATGAGTGTAATACCATTAAAATGCATTGAAACTTTTTTTCCCATTGATCGTAATGTAACGGAATATTTTGATTGTCCCTGTAATTGATCTATGCATCCGATTTTCAAAACATTTGAAACGACTCGACAAAATTATGTAATAAATAAACGTTTTAAATTTCAAACGATTAAAATGCATTTGAAATTTTTTTCCTTATTGACCGTAATGTAACGGAATACCTTTTGATTGTTCCTGTAATTGATCTATGCATCCCATTTTCAGAACATTTGAAATGACTCGATAAAATTATGTAATAATTATGTATTTTAAATTTCAAACGATTTGGTTGGGTAGTTTTTGCGTTGTTATATGCGGACAGACAGACAGACGGACAGACGGACGGACTGAGCGACAACAATAGGTGCTACGTATTTACATAATTACGAACGCACTTAAAAATTAAAAAACGGTCTTTGTACAGATTGATCTTACCTATCTAATGCAAAAAGAATCATTTAAAAATACTGAAATTTCTCCCATAGCATTAGCATTAGCCACCGGGCCTTTTCGCTTAACTAAGCTTATGAAGTACACTTAAATCTGTCAAAGCAAAATTAAAAAGACTAAAATTGTTTTTTGTTTTTACCAGGTTTTTGTTTTAGCCTGCAAAATTGTATAGTATTTATTTCATTAAGACAATAGAAAATTTCCATTTAAGACAAGATTCCGTTATAGACAGGTTCACTTCTTACAGGGTTTATTGTATACAACTTGTATGTATAAAGCGTCGGTGCACAATCTGCGGTACACAGGGCCCGACTTAGACAGAGGGGGGCCCTGGGGCAAACATTATAAGGGGGGGGCGCCCTTCTATCTTAAAATTTTTCGCAAATTATACTGAAGTGACTAAAACTGAAATTAATAACTATTGTATGTGTATATAAATTTCGTACCAAGTACAATTCACATCTATACTATACATAATAGTAGAAGAAAGACAACTTTAAGAAATTATAGAATATAGGTTTTTTTCGATTACAAGAATATGGGAATAAATGCGAGGCCTTAAGGAGGCATTGGATACGGAAACAGAGGGGGTAGGAGAAGAGAGACCCTTAAAATGGAAAAAAAGAAGAATTTTGGCCACTTTTGACCATTTTTTATCATTTGACATTCTTTTAATGAAAAACATATCTGTCCTTGGAGGGCCCCCTTAAGCCGAGGGGCCCGGGGCAATAGCCCCGCATGCCCCTGCCTTAGTCAGGCCCTGGTGGTACACGTATCCCAAGGAGTATGTGGCGGATTTGCTGGGTGTACATGAAAATAATAGCGGAAATTATAAAATTAATTTAAAAAAGTCGCAACAATAGTTAATAAAGTCACAAAAATGTCCGAAATGACAAATGTAATTTGTATCGATTTATTTCATGGTTATGATAAGAAGCTTACTAATTTAAAACAAGTCGGTAGATGTGATCGCAGATCATACAAGGGTTTCGTTTAATATTTCTTTCAAAACAATTTACCCTTTAATTAATAAATTAAAATTGTTAATTTATATTTATTAAATTCTTACATAGATTGTAGCACCAAAAAATTTGATCTTAAAATAATTATAAAAAGAAGTTATTTATTAAAAAAAAATTTCAAACGATATTTAAAATGGTAAATCATTAATAAATCGCAATAGTTTCTAAAGTAGAAGGAAAATTGAATTCCAAAAAATATTATGATTGTTAGTAATAAAAAAAATAATATAAACCCTTAAACTAGCAAAAAGTAAAAGTAAAATGTTGCAAAGCTTGGCATAAATTTAAGTGGGACCAAAATGATAACCAGAGGCGGCTAGTAATTTCAATAAATGGGTATTTAATAAATAAAAAAATATATATTTCACTCCGCGTGTCAAAATAGATGATAAATGTAATGTAATAAGACAAAATAAAAACAAATAAGCGCGTTTTAAAATTTGGCACCCTCCCCCCCCCCTAACTTTTTTTTTGTGACAGGCCAGAAATAATGTTGGAACGATAAATTTGGTGCCCTCTAAATTTCCGCGCCTGGGGCGACCGCCTCCTTCGCTACCCCGTCCCCCCCTATCGCGCGGCTCTGTCTTTAACAGACAGAGGATAGGACAGAGATGAACGAATAGGATTTCGTCAGATGAACAAAACCCCCAGACTCCGAGCACACGTGTATTTTTGACCAAGTTCAACTGAATTCCAGGAAATCCTTTCTTCTCTTGCCTTCTGAGGTTTACTGACAATAGAAAACGGAGATATAACAGTGATTCAGGAGATAACTATCTCAACCTTATTTAAGGGAGAGATCCATGTCCTATAGTTGGATTAAAGTTGAACTGGAAATGTCATTATACGCGAAACATGCCGTCTTCGAACTTAAAACACACCGACTTCTATCTGCAAAATGTAGTTGTGTGTGCTCGTAGCCCAAAAAAAGCATGTTCCTCAGAAATCAAAAGCCGAACAAAGGGCTACGTGGAAGAAAAAGTGTGGAAAGTGCTGGTATCATTGACGTCTAATGTATTTCTGATCCATGGCTGGTATAGATTAGGGCTCCTATAACTCAGGCTGAATCGTCAAGCATCTTGTTGCCCAGTTACCGTTTGTTGCCCATTGATTGCTATGAGGCGAGAAACGTTTGAATGACTTTATAGTTACAAAACCGTTAAAAATAGACGGTTGTTTAGCAGAAAATTATTCTGACCTGTTCAGGAATGGATTTAGAGTATTTAAATTCCATATAAATGAAAGAAAGGGGAATAATTCGTGTATAAATACTTAAAAGAATAGATCTGGATTGGAGAACTTCGCCAAATATCGCGCCAACCTAATCACTTGTATACAACAAACCGGTTCTTCGAAGCCGGTGAGTGATAAAAGAAATATACTCGCTTCACCATCAAGACGATAAGACGCCAAATCAGGCAACCGTTTTGGCAACTTAATGGAGGCGTGATTCAGCCCGATATATAGGAGCCTTAGTATAGATGAATGAAGTTGTACGTACAGCGTCATAATTCCCGTTTTCCCAGAATTGTTTCTTTTCACACCTATCTTTGCGACCCTGTCGTTGCTGAACCACTGATAAGGGCGAAAAAATAGGAAATTTATCCTCGAAATCGACGTACGGCCGACTTTTACATAAAAGTAATTGTTTCGGCGTTATTAAAAAAAAAAAAAAAAAAAAAAAAAAAAAACATTTTCCGGAAAACATTTTGTTGGAAAATACTCAGATTCATGTTCAGCGACCCAAATATCAAAACTACACCAAAACTTTCTTTTATTTCTCCTTTTTGAGCTTCAAATGCCTGTAATATATACCATATATTCTAGAAATTATCTAGAATCAAAGCGAAGCTCAAATGAACATACTTAGACACAGAAATTTTATTTAATAAATGTCTGAATTAATTTCGTCGGAGCAATGAATAACATTTGCATTAACAAATATTTTGCATTTAAATATGTTTGAGCTGTGCATTATGCATTCAAATATGAAATGTTATTATTAAGATAAAGAATCTAGCTTATTTGAATTTATTTAAATTTTATTTTCGTAGATTAAAAAATATATGTTTATTTCTTTTTCTTTCTTTCTTTCTGCTTCTTCCTCTCTCTCTCTCTCTCTCTCTCTCTCTTTTTTTTTTTTTTTTTTTTTTTTTTTTTTTTTTTTTGTGTGTGTGTATATATTTAGCTTGTTTTACATTAAAATTATTGTAAAATCCTTTACTATTCTACAAAATCATTCTTGTATAACATATGCAATTACAGAGATCGGTCTTACTCTCCATCATCATAAAAGAATATAGTAAAATATTATTAAGGAAATGCTATCTTAAAGTTTATTAAAATTATGTTATTACAGGAATATTCCAATATATATATATATATATATATATATATATATATGTGTGTGTGTGTGTGTGTGTGTGTGCGTGCGCATGTTTGTGTATGTAAAATATTATATTCATATATATACATAAGAAATTTCTATTAACGGAATAGTAATGAATAGTTTCGAGAAAAAAAGGTTGTTTTCGAATTCAAAAGAACATCACTAACTCTTGCAAAGAAATTCGCAAGCTAATGTTAAATCTGTGAGAGTGTTCATTTCAAATTTCTCGCATACGTTTTAACATTTTTAATTAGCAAAGATTGCTCTTTAATGTCTCCAGCTTGTACGTTTTCGATTTTAGTTGAAGATTTATTTTTCAGAATCAGTTCTGAAAATGACAAATAACAATAGATATAGTATATAACAATAAAACATTTAAAAGAAAGGAAGATATTTTTAAATGAACAATCCCGTAGGTTTAATATTAATGTTTTAGCTTCTTTGCGTGACTATAGTGACAAGACTATACTAGTAGTCGTAAAAATAACAGAGGAAATACGCTCTAAGCAGAGGGTATACGCTAAAGGCAGAGGGTATAACATAGAGTGTATAAGCTATAGTTTTCTTGAAAAAGAGAGGGTATACGATGTTCTTTTTAAAAATCCAGAAGGTATACGACGTATACCCTCCACTACTCCATAATACTAGTCACACGGATAAAACTCGAACGCTAATGTGAAACCTGTGGAAGAAATGTTTACGGATGTCTCGCTTATATTATAATATTTTTAAATGACTTGTTTTTCCATAGAATATTTTATTTTGATTCGAGGTCGGGTTGACAGATACCCATTATTATGTGCTGGGGCGTTTCTATTTTAATTAGTTTTTCAGATGCAAATACTTTCATTTTTATTGTAATAAAACTATTCTCATAAAAAAAAAAAAAAAAAAAAAAAAACTGCAATCAAAATTGAAACAAACGCACAACAATGGGTATCGACCTGAGGTATCTTATACAGAAGAAATCACTTAACAATATTAAAATACAAACGAGAAATCTGTAAAGATTTTCCTTAAAGGTTTAACATAAGCATTCATGTTTGTCAGAGTGACTGAAACAGATGAAAAACACTTGCAAGCTAAAGTTAAACCTTTGGGAACGTCCTTTTCAGAATTCTCACAAGAATTTTTACATTTTTTTTTTCGATATGCGATATCTAAATTGTGGATATCTAACGTTATTCCGGTTTTACTTTCTCGTTGCATTTTTTATAAGCGTTTTATTAAAAATTATTAAATATTAAAATATTAAAATTATAAAATATATTTTATTTTATATCATTTTTATTACTAAAACTATCATAAAATCTCTGAAATTTAAAACTGCCAGTGACGGAATACGGTCTTAAATGATAAATTATATATTCAAAAGAAAGAATATGAATAATTATACCTGCTATAGCATAAAAACCTACCTGAAATGGAATGCTTTTTTTCCCTTTCTATAATATTATGAATTTTATGATTCCATATTTTTAATTTAAAAATTGGTCATCTATTAGAAACTTATTAAAATTCTCTTTGTAAATTTTCTTTGTGGAGGACAGGAAGTAGGAGGGGGGGGGGGCGCCAAAATTCATGTTTGCTCCCAGAGCAAACAAGACTAGTTTTGGCGTTGACGTCAATAGCTAACGTTATGTTTTTGTACTTTTTCGAGTTTAATAACTTTTTTTTGTGTGTGCATGTGTGTGTATTCGAAGACTTTTATTTGTGGAAAACACTTTGGAACCCGGTTCAGAAATTTAAAGTAGCCTCGTATTATAACAATGCAAGAAAAATAGAAAAAATAAAAATGAACCACCACGGTAGAAATCGGACCTCCTCATAAATTGCATAACATTAAATAAATAAATACAATATTAAAATTCGTCTGATAACTATGAAAAGATTGCTCCCATGGGTTTAACATTAGCATGTAAGTGTGTTTTTGAGCTAGACTACACTAAGATTTACGAGATTACATTAGTAACGCGCAGAAACTCGAACGCAGTAAAACCTATAAGAGCGTTCTTTTTTAAATTTATCGTTTGCATTTTAATAGTTTTGAATGATTTTTTCTTTTCCTGTTTAGTTGCATGATTTTTTTTTTTTTTTAGTTATTTTTATAGTAATCGTTTTACATATAAGCGGTGGAGTAATGATGCAGCAAAAGTTTCAAATTTTTAACTGTGTAATTTCCCGAAAATTTTTTTGCTTTATCGAGAAATGAAAACCGCTAATTAATCACATTTGTTCTCGATAAGTGCACTTGCAAATGCCTTGCATCTGAAATTGAAAATGACTTCCTGAATGCGTTAAAAAGTATTAACTTTGAATTTAAGTAAAACTTTAAAGAATTCGAACGATTCACAATAATGTGCAAGGGTTGCATTTTAAAGAATTTAATATACATTTCATTTTTTAAATATGCTTAGAAATTTTCTTCGTCTAGGGGGGGGGGGGGTGTCATGACACCCGTGACCTCCCCCTTAAATTCGTCACTGCATCCCTGGAAATAAAAAGAAAAAAATAACTTTTTCGGTCTAGCCAGAGACAAAATCAACTAAATCAAGCCGATTCAATTTCTGCAAAAAAATTCCGATTCTTCGTGTAATGCAATTAAGATTCTTTAACCCTTTGCGGGGCAGAGCAAATCCATTGCTTAAGCCTTAAGTATTGAAATTAATTACTGACACCGGAATTTGAAAACAAGTTTATTCCTAAATAAAAAAACGCTATTCTTCACGCATTCAATAAACCGTAATTTTCTTTAACAAAATTCCGGTGCGAATGTGGCGCTTGGGAATTAAAATTAAGTGGTATATCTATGAAATCACCGCCCCTCAATGGGTTAAAATTTTTTCTGTCTTACACATCTTTTTTTTTCTTTCTTTTTTCTGGGAGAAGGGTAGGTATTATAATATAGTTTAGCTTATTGTGTGCTCGCATGACAGAAAAAAACACAATAGTAACAGTAGTGATTGTTTAGACATTTAAATTTTTCTACATTAAAAGTAAAGATTCATTAAAATAATTAATGCAGTTCAGAAGAAAAGAAAAAAAAATAGAGTTAAACTATCCTAATTTTTAAAGATATATAGTGAAAAGTAAATATTTATTTAAATATTTACCTAAATATCTATTTAATTAAATATTTATTTAAATATTTACCTGTAATTGGTTAAGGTTGTTCTCAAATCCAAAAGAGCTACTTTCTGACACTCGTCTGTATTCAATTTAGATTGAAAACTCATAAAATTGACAAATGTTCTTATTAAAAAAAAAAAAAAAAAAAAAAAAAAAAAAAGTAATCAATTTTTTTTTTTTTTTTTTTTTTTTTTTTTTTTTTTTTTTTTTTTTTGAAAAATGCAAAAAGATGTGTCAGAAAATACTGTCAAAGTTGCTGTCTTGAATAGAATTTACAGACGCAATAGCACTGTTAAAGAGAAAAATCTGTCGTAACTTGACAAGAATCGCTTATATTTCTGTAAGTAATTTATTATCCCCTACCCGCACACAAAAATAAATAAATAAATGAAAACACTATTCATATTTGAAATCGCTTCAAAAGTTATACCTTTACAATTAAAAAAAGTCAGAAAATGTTAGCTAGAGTACTTTTATGAAAGTCTCAAAAACATAGATGAAAATTCTGAAAAATATCGTCGATAAAATGAGCTCAAAATCAGTTATTCCCAAAATAAAGCAAAAAGATGAGAAGATGTATCATTTATTTATCCATTAATTAGTATCAATATAGCATACAGAATAATGACGTACTGCTATATTTAAATATTCTGTTTTTTTTTTTTTTTTTTTTTTTTTTGTGTGTGTGTATGTGTGTGTGTGTGTGTGTGTGTGTGTGTGTGTAATTATAATGTTTATTTGGCTGCTGCACACATTGGAAATAAAAAAAAAACTATATTTAGAAACATCGCCTCATTCTTTTGCCTCCTTTTGGGAACAACGGATTTCGAGCTTATTCTATCGATAATAATTTTCAAGCTGCGTTTTTGAGACTTTCACAAAAGTTGCTTTATACACTTAGCTAACACAATTTGCAAATTATATTTTGATTGCTTTCACGCATGCGCAGTGAAACATTATATAGTAAACCTGCTCATTTTTCATACAATTTTTATTATTTTTAATTCTGATTACAGGGTATTATGTACAACGTTTTTTGTCATATTTTCTTAAAAGAACATTTTTTACATAAAGAGCTCTTTCGGGAATTCTATTCAAAACGCTAACTTTGACAATATTTTCTTAAATTGCTTGCATCAAAAACTGGATAACGCCATTAGATTCCATAGTTTCTAAATAAAAATAAATTTTCGAAAGAGATAGGAAAAAAAAAAAAAAAAAAAGAGATTTCAGAAATTTGTTAAAAAGTAGCTTCTTTGGATTTGAAATCTTTAATAAAATGATACAGAAATATTTTTTCAAATTTATTTTTATTATACAGTTTTAAAAATTACGATGTTTTAATTTTATTTTTTTCCTTTTATTTTAAATCCACCTGTAAGACAATAGACACCAAAATGCGAGCCAAAACATAAACAAAACCAATTTAACAAGGATTAAATGAATCTGTAGTTTGGTGGAAATCCGCGAATTAAACCACCCGAGAATTCATCGGATAGAGCTGTTGCAGAAATCACAACAAATTCAATATAGAAGCGCCGCTTGTGGAGTTATTTATACCAAAATGTAAACAGTATCAATTTATGTCAAGGACTAATCGAATTTAAAGGTTGATAGTAGTCTGTGCGTTAGTTCTTGAGAAAGAACTTTTACGAAAATAGTCAAAATTGCGGCATAGTATCGTCACCCGTAGAGCGATTTACACACACACACAAACGCACACACACACACACACACAAAATAAAATAAAATAAAAATCAGCGCTAATTTATAAAAAGGACTAACTAAATATAAATTTTTATTAAATTTCGGGATTAGTTATTGAGACAGAGCGCTCGCAAAATTTGTGTCATTTACAGACACACTGACAGACTTTGGTCTTGAAAAACGTGTAAATCCGTCATAAACCGGAATTTGAAAATTTTCACGAATACAAAACTTTCTTCTTGTAAAATTAGAAGAAAATAATAAAGTATAGTTAGAACAGACCTATAATCCATTACAGGAAAATTGGATTATACAATTAAAATCAGTGTTGAATTCACACACTTTTCTCTGAGACATGGGGGGGGGGGGGGTCATAGTGTTCTGGTGAATAAATTGCAGTTTTTATTCACTGGAAACGCAAAATCTCATTTTTTTTCGTGGGAGGGGACATTTTATTCCTCAGGGGGATGCCCCCCCCTTTCCCCTGGGCCACCCTTTGAAATCAACACTGATTAAAAAAAATACGTGTGGCACTCGGGGACTGCCGCGGTAAAGCTATTGCATAGCACTTTTTATCAAGTTATGCAATTATAATTTTTTTTAATGCAGTTTTTTTTTTGTCTTTGATATTAATTTAATTGTTTTTCTTTTTCTTTGATATTAATTAAAGTTGCACTTTTTGAGCATGATGACCGAATAAGAAAACAATTTTTTTTTTAAATTGAATAAATGAGACGTCTACCAAACTAAAACGATGTTAGCCAAAGTGTTAGGTATTTTTCTCGTTACGGAATTTCTATATTCGGTCGCCGCGCTCAAAGCTCGCGATAAAAGTTATGCAACAGCTTAAATGTGCCCCCCCCGGGGGTGACACACGAGACATGCACAATATGAATAAGCAGTTGCAGACCTTTCAAATGATGTGTCACACGACTGGTGTTGTAAAGAAATTAAAAATGTGCACCCCTGGGGGGCAGAGTTGGGGGGGACACACAAGACATCCATAATATGAATAAGCAGTTGCAGACCTTTCAAATGATGTGTCACACAACTGGTGTTATAAAGAAATTAAAAATGCGCCCTCCCTGGGGGGGGGGGGGGTAGAGTGGGGGTGACACACAAGACATCCATAATATGAATAAGCAGTTGCAGACCTTTCAAATGATGCGTCACACGGCTGGTGTTGTAAAGAAATTAAAAATGTGCCCCCCTGGGGTGCAGAATGGGGGTGACACACAAGACATCCATAATATGAATAAGCAGTGGAAGACCTTTTAAATGATGTGTCACACGACTGGTGTTGCAAAGAAATTAAAAATGCGCCCTCCCTGGGAGGGTAGAGTGTGGTGTGACACACAAGACATCCATAATATGAATAAGCAGTTGCAGACCTTTCAAATGATGTGTCACACGACTGGTGTTGTAAAGAAATTAAAAATGTGCCCTCCCTGGGGGTAGAGTGGGGGGGTGACACACAAGACATCCATAATATGAATAAGCAGTGGCAGACCTTTTAAATGATGTGTCACACGACTGGTGTTGTAAAGAAATTAAAAATGTGCCCCCCAGGGGGGCAGAGTGTGGAGGGGGTGACACACAAGACATCCACAATATGAATAAGCAGTTGCAGACCTCTCAATTGATGTGCCACACGACTGGTGTTGTAAAGAAATTAAAAATGTGCCCCCCTGGGGGGCAGTCTTGCGGGTGACACACAAGACATACATAATATGAATAAGCAGTTGCAGACCTTTCAAATGATGTGTCACACGACTGGTGTTGTAAAGAAGTTAAAAATGTGCCCTCCTGGGGGGCAGAGTGTGGGGATGTGACACACAAGACATCCATAATATGAATAAGCAGTTGCAGACCTTTCAAATGATGTGTCACACGACTGGTGTTGTAAAGAAATTAAAAATATGCCCTCCCTGGGGGGCAGAGTGGGGGATGTCTCACAAGACATGCATAATATGAATAAGCAGTTGCAGACCTTTCAATTGATGTGTCACACGACTGGTGTTGTAAAGGAATTAAAAATGTGCCCCCCAAGGGGGGCAGAGCGGAGGGGGACACACAAGACATGCATAATAGGAAATTGGCAGTTTTGAGACCTTTTAAAAATATGCAACACAAGGGGTGTGGACAAAAATTTAAAAAGTTCCCCTTTGGGGGGGGGGAGTGGGGTGCGGCGCCCCAAACATGCATAATTAGAATGAGCAGTTACAGTTCTTTTAAACGATATGCCACACGATGGGTGTATATAGAAATTTAGAAAATGCCCCCTGGGGGGGCAGAGAGGGGGGTATGGCGCACCGGAGGTGCAAAATATGAATAAGCAGTTTAAGGCCTTTCCAAAGATATGTCACATGACGGGTGTTTACGAAATTTAGAAAAGTGCCCCCCTGGGGGGGATGGAGGGCGCATCAAATGCGTAAAAAATTATAAATTGCCAATTTTTTCTAGCAATATAGCACACGATACGTGTCATCAACATTTAAAAATATTCATATCAGGCAAAATTTTGAAAGATTTGCCGGTGGGGGGGAGGGGGTGCATTCACATGAATAGTCACCGGGCTTTAGAGCGATGTATCCTCGGATGTATCACACGAGTTCCCCCCCCCCCCCCCCGACAAATTAGATGGCGACAAATTGGATTTTTCTCGAGATTTTCAGTTCGAGATTATACTTGATTATACATGATTATACTAAGATTATATTGATTACAAGTGATTACACGGGATTACATTAAGATTTCTTTGATTATACCTGATTACATGGGATGACATGATTACGCAAGATTAAGGAAGATTACAGTAAGATTTCACTGATTACAGGAACGGTCGTACGAGATTACACTCCATTGAGAGACCCCTCGGGCCAAGCTGCTAGCAAATTGTTTTTCCCAACCGGGTTTTGCCATCTTGTAATCTAATTGGTCAGAGCTGGTTGCGTCAAAGAGACTTTTGTTGGCGGGAAGGTATTGTGCTTGGCGAAAATCCTAACAGTAGAGAATTTAGGTAAAATGGGCATAGAAAGGGAAGAATTCTTTTAAATTTCAATAGAGTTTTTGCTTATGGCAAATCAATGGCAAAAATGATTATTACGAAAAGAAAATAATTTTCATTAACTAATGAAAAAGCGAGGGGGGAGGATCATCTGCGTTTCGACAGTATTCTGCTATTTTTTAAAGAATTGCGAGGAAGTTTATGTGGATTAAAAGATGACAAAGTGAAAATTTCTGAAGATAGGAGATTTATATAAGATTATTTACTATAACCACAAATTAACAATATTATAAAAAGTTTAAGGGAAAAAAATTAATAAATTTGCTATTTTTTTTAATTTAACACATTTTTTAAATTTATATTATTTTTTTTATTTTATATTTTCTATAAATTTATAATTTGGTTTAATTATAAATTTATTTAATGGAATTTTTAATTATTCAAATAAATTATAAATTTTGCCTTGCTTAATGATTTTAAATTTAATAATTCTTATAATTATGAAACTCTGTATGCTCTAAGGATTATGTGCTTGGAGAGAAGGAAATAAAATTGTCATTAGTTGGGGAATTGTAAAAGATGTAATAATTTACTAAAATAAAAAATACGAGATATCATGTTAAAAAGAAATAATTACAGATTTTAAACTTTGCATAATTTTGAGGAAATAGGAATTTCAGAGAATGTTTTTAGAAAAAATGGAAATCAACACTATTTTTTTTTTAATTTAGATAGTTATTTTGTTGAAATGACAAATAAATAATCGGTCGTCTAAATTTCTCTTGAAATTTCAATTTCTCCTGCCCATTTCTCAGCTTATGATGTAATTCTGAAATATGTATATTTAAAAAACATTTTCAATATCTGTGGAAATAATAATCAATCACCTAAATGCCCACTTAAAATTTCCGCTTTTTTTTTTTTTTTTTTTTTTTTTTTTTTTTTTTTTTTTTTTACGCACAACAAAATTTAGTTCGTAAGTGGTACACCTAAGTTTTTTTTTTCCTTTTTTGTATGCAAATATCTTTATACACAACATCCGAATGGCTATTCTGAATACACTAAAGAAATTAATATATTCCTTTTTGAAAATGATTCTCAAATCGCTTTTTATTTTATTTTCAAGAAGAATAAAAACAAATAATTTGTACATTTTTTTTCCTTTTTTGGCCTTATGATGTTATTTAAAGAAAAATAACTTAATGCTTACAAAACTCGAATATATTGTAAAGTATAACACAGTATTTAGTCATTTAAAAATGGATCTCCACTAAACAAAGCACCAGAGAAAATTCGAATATGTTGTTGAAATATAACACAGTATTTATCCATTAAAAAAGGAACATCTTCTAAAAACCCCTATCATTTCCTTTCACTGAAAAAAGTTGAAGATCCAGTTATATTGGGTTGGGGAAAAAGTAAGTTCGCTTTTTTTCGTGTTTTTCAAAGTGAATTTATTTATATAAATAAAACAAAACTAATCAAAATTTATGTGCTTTTTTGTTCGATGACCTTTTGCTATTTTTCTGGTAAAACAATAATTCCGTCACTGTAGAATTTCTTAGAGTTCTGGGCAAAAGACTGAATAAGGTGATTTTCACAAGCCTTTTTTGAAACCAGCTTAAGAGCCTGCATCAGTCAAACCGAAACTCAAAATCCGATCACAAACCTATGCGTGTTGCCACCAGGAAGGCGTATCCCGAACCCAATGATTGACACCTTAAAAGACCAATGATATTTTCCAAGCTTGTAATTAATAAGAAAAAGGTCATCTCACGCCACCCTTTAACTCCAGGCGATAAAAAGGGGATAAGATACCCCAGGAAGAAAAAAGTCATTAGCAAATGCTAAAAACTCTCGCACCTTTTCAATACTGATAGCCCGAGGGATATGTGCATTTGGATAGTTTCTTCGAGATAATTTCTGACCAAAACAGTCGGATCCGTTTTAAAACAAGTCGACATTGAACTTTTTTGTTAGATAGTTTCAAGTGAAATTTATATGTAATTTTAAAAGACAACATACAGATCGTGATTATTATGTCAGAGATTGCACATTAAACATTTTCCAAAGAATCTCCTCTACATTTTAATATTTTTAAATGATTTTTTTAGCATTGAATAGCTGAGATCATTGAACTGTACAAAGACCGTTTTATATTTTTTCGATTTTGTTACGAGTATTTTATAGTGACTTACATCAATAGAGCGAAATCCCAAGATAGAAATTTTTAAGATATCTCGTTTGTATTTTAATATTTTTAAATGATTTTTTTAGCATTGAACAGCTGAGATTTTTCGGTATAAAGACCGTTTTGTACTTTTTTTTATTTTGTTTACAGGTGTTTTAAAGAGGCTACTTCAGTCAAGTGAAATCCAATGGAAGAAATTTATAAAAATATCTCTTCTACATTTTAATATTTTTAAATGATTTTTTTGTCATTGGATAGCTTAGATCTTTCTCTACAAAGACCGTTTTGTACTTTTTCGACTTTGTTTAGGGGAATTTTAAAAAAGTTACTTCAGTCAAGTGAAATCCAATGGTAGGAATTTATAAAAATATGTCTTCTACATTTTAATATTTTTAAATGAATTTTTGTCATTGGATAGCTGAGATCTTTCGGTACAAAGATCGTTTTGTACTTTTTCGACTTTGTTTAGGGAAATTTTAAAAAATCTACTTCAGTCAAGTGAAATCCAGTGGTAGGAATTTATAAAAATATCTCTTCTACATTTTAATATTTTTAAATTATTTTTTGGCATTCGATATCTCAGATCTTTCGGTACAAAGACCGTTTTGTATTTTTTCGACTTTGTTTAGGGGAATTTTAAAAAAGCTATTTCAGTCAAGTGAAATCCAATGGTAGAAATTTATAAAAATATCTCTTCTACATTTTAATATTTTTAAATGATTTTTTTGTCATTGGATAGCTTAGATCTTTCTCTACAAAGACCGTTTTGTACTTTTTCGACTTTGTTTAGGGGAATTTTAAAAAAGTTACTTCAGTCAAGTGAAATCCAATGGTAGGAATTTATAAAAATATGTCTTCTACATTTTAATATTTTTAAATGATTTTTAAGTCATGGGATGGCTGAGATCTTTCTGTACAAAGACCGTTTTTTACATTTTCGACTTTCTCTAGGGGAATTTTAAAAAAGCTACTTCAGTCAAGTGAAATCCAATGCTAGAAATTTCTAAAAGTATCTCTTCTACATTTTAATATTTTTAAATGATTTTTTTTGTCATGGGATAGCTCAGATCTTTCTCTACAAAGACCGTTTTGAACTTTTTCGACTCTGTTTAGGGGAATTTTAAAAAAGCTACTTCAGTGAAGTAAAATCCAATGGTAGAAATTTATAAAAATATCTCTTCTACATTTTAATATTCGTAAATCATTATTTGCCATTCGATATCTCAGATCTTTTGGTACAAAGACCGTTTTGTACTTTTTTGATTTTGTTTACAGTTGTTTTAAAGAGGCTACTTCAGTCAAATGAAATCCAATGGTAGAAATTTATAAATATATCTCTTCTACATTTTAATATTTTTAAATGAATTTTGTCATTGGATAGCTGAAATCTTTCGGTATAAAGACCTTTTTTTTTTTTTTTTTTTTTTTTTTTTTTTTTTTACAGCTGTTTTAATGAGGCTACTTCAGTCAAGCGAAATCCTATAGTAAAATTTTATAAATATGTCTTTTCGACATTTAAAGATTTTTAAATGATTTTTTTGTCATGGGATAGCTGAGATCTTTAGGTACAAATACCGTTTTGTATTTTATTTTATTTTATTTTTTTTTTTTTGTTTACAGGTGTTTTAAAGAGGCTACTTCAGTCAAGTGAAATCCAATGGTAGAAATTTATAAAAATATCTCTTCTACATTTTAATATTTTTAAATGATTTTTTTTTTTTTTTTTTTTTTTTTTTTTTTGTCATTGGATAGCTTAGATCTTTCTGTACAAATACCGTTTTTTACATTTTCGACTTTGTTTTGGGGAATTTTAAAAAAGCTACTTCAGTCAAGTGAAATCCAATGGAAGAAATTTATAAAAATATGTCTTCTACATTTTAATATTTTTAAATGAATTTTTGTCATTGGATAGCTGAGATCTTTCGGTACAAAGATCGTTTTGTACTTTTTCGACTTTGTTTAGGGAAATTTTAAAAAATCTACTTCAGTCAAGTGAAATCCAGTGGTAGGAATTTATAAAAATATCTCTTCTACATTTTAATATTTTTAAATTATTTTTTGGCATTCGATATCTCAGATCTTTCGGTACAAAGACCGTTTTGTATTTTTTCGACTTTGTTTAGGGGAATTTTAAAAAAGCTATTTCAGTCAAGTGAAATCCAATGGTAGAAATTTATAAAAATATCTCTTCTACATTTTAATATTTTTAAATGATTTTTTTGTCATTGGATAGCTTAGATCTTTCTCTACAAAGACCGTTTTGTACTTTTTCGACTTTGTTTAGGGGAATTTTAAAAAAGTTACTTCAGTCAAGTGAAAGCCAATGGTAGGAATTTATAAAAATATGTCTTCTACATTTTAATATTTTTAAATGATTTTTAAGTCATGGGATGGCTGAGATCTTTCTGTACAAAGACCGTTTTTTACATTTTCGACTTTCTCTAGGGGAATTTTAAAAAAGCTACTTCAGTCAAGTGAAATCCAATGCTAGAAATTTCTAAAAGTATCTCTTCTACATTTTAATATTTTTAAATGATTTTTTTTGTCATGGGATAGCTCAGATCTTTCTCTACAAAGACCGTTTTGAACTTTTTCGACTCTGTTTAGAGGAATTTTAAAAAAGCTACTTCAGTGAAGTGAAATCCAATGGTAGAAATTTATAAAAATATCTCTTCTACATTTTAATATTTTTAAATGAATTTTTGTCATTGGATAGCTGAGATTTTTCGGTACAAAGATCGTTTTGTACTTTTTCGACTTTGTTTAGGGAAATTTTAAAAAATCTACTTCAGTCAAGTGAAATCCAGTGGTAGGAATTTATAAAAATATCTCTTCTACATTTTAATATTTTTAAATTATTTTTTGGCATTCGATATCTCAGATCTTTCGGTACAAAGACCGTTTTGTATTTTTTCGACTTTGTTTAGAGGAATTTTAAAAAAGCTATTTCAGTCAAGTGAAATCCAATGGTAGGAATTTATAAAAATATGTCTTCTACATTTTAATATTTTTAAATGATTTTTAAGTCATGGGATGGCTGAGATCTTTCTGTACAAAGACCGTTTTTTACATTTTCGACTTTCTCTAGGGGAATTTTAAAAAAGCTACTTCAGTCAAGTGAAATCCAATGCTAGAAATTTCTAAAAGTATCTCTTCTACATTTTAATATTTTTAAATGATTTTTTTTGTCATGGGATAGCTCAGATCTTTCTCTACAAAGACCATTTTGAACTTTTTCGACTCTGTTTAGGGGAATTTTAAAAAAGCTACTTCAGTGAAGTGAAATCCAATGGTAGAAATTTATAAAAATATCTCTTCTACATTTTAATATTCGTAAATCATTATTTGCCATTCGATATCTCAGATCTTTTGCTACAAAGACCGTTTTGTTCTTTTTTGATTTTGTTTACAGTTGTTTTAAAGAGGCTACTTCAGTCAAATGAAATCCAATGGTAGAAATTTATAAATATATCTCTTCTACATTTTAATATTTTTAAATGAATTTTGTCATTGGATAGCTGAAATCTTTCGGTATAAAGACTTTTTTTTTTTTTTTTTTTTTTTTTTTTTTTTTTTTTTTACAGCTGTTTTAATGAGGCTACTTCAGTCAAGCGAAATCCTATAGTAAAATTTTTATAAATATGTCTTTTCGACATTTAAAGATTTTTAAATGATTTTTTTGTCATGGGATAGCTGAGATCTTTAGGTACAAATACCGTTTTGTATTTTATTTTATTTTATTTTTTTTTTTTTTTTTGTTTACAGGTGTTTTTTTTTTTTTTTTTTTTTTGTCATTGGATAGCTTAGATCTTTCTGTACAAATACCGTTTTTTACATTTTCGACTTTGTTTTGGGGAATTTTAAAAAAGCTACTTCAGTCAAGTGAAATCCAATGGAAGAAATTTATAAAAATATCTTTTCTACATTTTAATATTTTTAAATGTTTTTTTGTCATTGGATAGCTTAGATCTTTCGGTACAAAGACCGTTTTGTACTTTTTCGACTTTGTTTAGGGGAATTTTTAAAAAGCTTACTTCAGTCAAATGAAATCCAATGGTGAAAATTTATAAAAATATCTCTTCTACATTTTAATATTTTTAAATGATTTTTTTGTCATGGGATAGCTGAGATCTTTCGGTACAAATACCGTTTTGTACTTTTTTAATTTTGTTTACAGATGTTTTAAAAAAGATACTTCAGTCAAGTGAAATCGAATGGTAGGAATTTATAAAAATATCTCTTCTACATTTTAATATTTTAAATGATTTTTTGGCATTCGATAGCTTAGATCTTTCTGTACAAATACCGTTTTTTACATTTTCGACTTTGTTTTGGGGAATTTTAAAAAAGCTACTTCAGTCAAGTGAAATCCAATGGAAGAAATTTATAAAAATATCTTTTCTACATTTTAATATTTTTAAATGTTTTTTTGTCATTGGATAGCTTAGATCTTTCGGTACAAAGACCGTTTTGTACTTTTTCGACTTTATTTAGGGGAATTTTAAAAAAGCTACTTCTGTCAAGTGAATTCCAATGGTAAAAATTTATAAAAATATCTCGTCTACATTTTAATATTTTTAAATGATTCTGTTGTTATGGGATAGCTAAGATCTTACAAAGACCGTTTTGTACTTTTTGATTTTGTTTACAGGTGTTTTAAAGAGGCTACTTCAGTCAAATGAAATCCAATGGTAGGAATTTATAAAAATATCTCTTCTACATTTTAATATTTTTAAATGATTTTTTTGTCATGGGATGGCTGAGATCTTTCTGTGCAAAGACCGTTTTGTACTTTTTCGACTCTGTTTAAGGGCATTTTAAAAAAGCTACTTCAGTGAAGTGAAATCCAATGGTAAAAATTTAGAAAAATATCTCTTCTACATTTTAATATCTGTTAATTATTATTTGGCATTCGATATCTCAGATCTTTCGGTGCAAAGACCGTTTTGTACTTTTTCGACTCTGTTTAGGGGAATTTTAAAAAAGCTACTTCAGTGAAGTGAAATCCAATGGTAGAAAATTTGGAAAAAAATCTCTTCTACATTTTAATATCTGTTAATTATTATTTGGCATTCGATATCTCAGATCTTTCGGTGCAAAGACCGTTTTGTACTTTTTCGACTCTGTTTAGGGGAATTTTAAAAAAGCTACTTCAGTGAAGTGAAATCCAATGGTAAAAATTTAGAAAAATATATCTTCTACATTTTAATATCTGTTAATTATTATTTGGCATTCGATATCTCAGATCTTTCGGTGCAAAGACCGTTTTGTACTTTTTTGACTTTGTTCAAGGGAATTTTAAAAAAGCTACTTCAGTGAAGTGAAATCCAATGGTAAAAATTTTAAAAAATATCTCTTCTACATTTTAATATCTGTTAATTATTATTTGGCATTCGATATCTCAGATCTTTCGGTGCAAAGACCGTTTTGTACTTTTTCGACTCTGTTTAGGGGAATTTTAAAAAAGCTACTTCAGTGAAGTGAAATCCAATTGTAGAAATTTATAAAAATATCTCTTCTACATTTTAATATTTTTAAATGATTTTTTTGTCATGGGATGGCTGAGATCTCTCGGTGCAAAGACCGTTTTGTACTTTTTCGACTTTGTTTAAGGGAATTTTATAAAAGCTGTTTCAGTCAAGTGAAATCCAATGGTAGAAATTTATAAAAATATCTCTACTACATTTTAATATTTTTAAATGATTTTTTTGTCATTGGATAACTTAGATCTTTTTGTACAAAGACCGTTTTGTACTTTTTCGACTTTGTTTAGGGGAATTTTAAAAAAGCTACTTCAGTCAAGTGAAATCCAATGGTAGAAATTTATAAAAATATCTCTTCTACATTTTAATATTTTTAAATGATTTTTTTGGCATTTCATAGCTGCGATCTTTTGGTACAAAGACTGTTTTGTACTTTTTTGATTTTGTTTAGAGGTGTTTTAAAGAAGCTACTTCATTCAAGCAAAATCCTATAGTAGAATTTTATAAATATATCTTTTTATTTTTAAAGATTTTTAAATGATTTTTTGGCATTCGATATCTCAGGTCTTTCGGTACAAAGACCGTTTTGTACTTTTTCGACTTTGTTTAGGATAATTTTAAAAAAGCTACTTCAGTCAAGTGATCAAATGGTACCAAATCAAATGGTAGTAATAACAAAAAAAAAAAAAAAAAGAATATTTTCTACAATTTAATGTTTTTTTTTTATGGCATTGGATATCTCAGATCTTTCGCCACAAAGACTGTTTTGTACTTTTTCGACTTTGTTTAAGGGAATTTTAAAAAAGCTACTTCAGTCAAGTGAAATCCAATGGAAGAAATTTATAAAAATATCTCTTCTACATTTTAATATTTTAAAAATATTTTTTGGCATTCGATATCTCAGATCTTTCTGTACAAAGACCGTTTTGTACTTTTTCGACTTTGTTTATGGGAATTTTAAAAAAGCTATTTCAGTCAAGTGAAATCCATTGGTAGAAATTTATAAAAATATCTCTTCTACATTTTAATATTTCTAAATGATTTTTTTGTCATTGGATAGCTGAGATCTTTCGGTGCAAAGACCGTTTTGTACTTTTTTGATTTTGTTTACAGGTGTTTTAGTGAGGCTACTTCAGTCAAGTGAATTCCAATGGTAGAAATTTATAAAAATATCTCTTCTACATTTTAAAATTTTTAAATGATTTTTTTGTCATTGGATAGCTTAGATCTTTTTGTACAAAGATCGTTTTGTACTTTTTCGACTTTGTTTAGGGGAATTTTAAAAAAGCTACTTCAGTCAAGTGAAATCCAATGGTAGAAATTTATAAAAATATCTCTTCTACATTTTAATATTTTTAAATGATTTTTTTGGCATTTCATAGCTGCGATCTTTCGGTACAAAGACTGTTTTGTACTTTTTTGATTTTGTTTAGAGGTGTTTTAAAGAAGCTACTTCATTCAAGCAAAATCCTATAGTAGAATTTTATAAATATATCTTTTTATTTTTAAAGATTTTAAAATGATTTTTTGGCATTCGATATCTCAGATCTTTCGGTACAAAGACCGTTTTGTACTTTTTCGACTTTGTTTAGGATAATTTTAAAAAAGCTACTTTAGTCAAGTGAAATCAAATGGTAGTAATAACAAAAAAAAAAAAAAAAAAAAAAAAAAAAAAAGAATATCTTCTACATTTTAATGTTTTTAAATGTTTTTTTTTTTTTTTTTTTTTTTTTTATTTTTATTTTTTATTTTTTTTTGCATTGGATATCTCAGATCTTTCGGCACAAAGACTGTTTTGTACTTTTTCGACTTTGTTTAAGGGAATTTTAAAAAAGCTACTTCAGTCAAGTGAAATCCAGTGGAAGAAATTTATAAAAATATCTCTTCTACATTTTAATAGTTTTAAAATATTTTTTGTCATTCGATGTCTCAGATCTTTCGGTACAAAGACCGTTTTGTACTTTTTCGACTTTGTTTACAGGTGTTTTAAAGAGGCTACTTCAGTCAAGTGAAGTCCATTGGTAGAAATTTATAAAAATATCTCTTCTACATTTTAATATTTCTAAGTGATCTTTTTGTCATTGGATAGCTGAGATCATTCGGTACAAAGACCGTTTTGTACTTTTTTTTTAATATGTTTACAGGTGTTTTAAAGAGGCTACTTCAGTCAAGTGAAATCCATTGGTAGAAATTTATAAAAAATATCTCTTCTACATTTTAATATTTTTAAATGATTTTTTGGCATTCGATATCTCAGATCTTTCGGTACAAAGACCGTTTTGTACTTTTTCGTCTTTGTTTAGGGGAATTTTAAAAAAGCTATTTCAGTCAAGTGAAATACAATTGTAGAAATTTATAAAAAATATCTCTTCTACATTTTAATATTTTTAAATGATTTTTTGGCATTGGATAGCTGAAATTTTTCGGTACAAAGACCGTTTTGTACTTTTTTGATTTTGTTTATAGGTGTTTTAATGAGGCTACTTCAGTCAAGTGAATTCCAATGGTAGAAATTTATAAAAATATCTCTTCTACATTTTAATATTTTAAAATGATTTTTTTGTCATTGGATAGCTGAGATTTTTCGGTGTTAAGACCGTTTTGTACTTTTTTGGTTTTGTTTACAGGTGTTCAAAGAGGCTACTTCAGTCAAGCGAAATCCTTTAGTAGAAATTTATAAATATATCTTTTTTACATTTAAATATTTTTAAATGTTTTTTTGGCATTGGATATCTGAGATCTTTCGGTACAAAGACCGTTTTATATTTTTTGGATAGTGTTATGGGAGTTTTAAAGAGGCTTACTTCAATCAAGCGAAATCCTATGAAGTTTTGAAGTTCATATAAATATATATTTTCTCTTCTACATTTTAATATTTTTAAATGATTTTTTAGCATTGAATGTTAGAAATTTATAAAGATATCTCGCTACAAGTAAATATAAACTGATGATTACCTCAATCAAGTAAAATCCCATGGTAGAAATTTATAAAGATATCTTTAAGATCATTTAAAAGTCATTTGTAAAGATCATTTTAATGTAATTTTTTTTCATTATATAACTGATATCTTTCTTTACAAAGAACGTTTTATATCTTTTCGATTTTGTTACGGGTATTTTAAAGTGACTTGCTTCAATAGATCTAAATCACATTTTAGAAATTTTTAAAGATATCTCGTTTGTATTTTAACTGTCTTTAAACTTTTTTTCGGCGGGTGGGGTATTAGATATCGGAGATTTCTCTGTACAAACACCTTTTTACATTTTTTCGTATTTTTACGGGTATTTTAAAGTGGCTTACTTGAATAGAGAGAAGCCCCATTATAGAAATTTATAAAGATATTTCGTCAACATTTTAATTTTTTAAATGATTTTTTTAGCATTGAATTTCTGAGATATTTCTGTACAAATACCGCTTTATATTTTTTTCGATTTTTTACGGGTATTTTAAAGGGGCTTACTTCAATGAAGCGAAATCCTATCACAGAAATTTATAGAAATATCTCGTCTATATTTTAATAATCTTTTTTATATTGAACAGCTGAGATCTTTCTGTACAAAGGCCGTATTACAATTTTTGATTTCGATACAGGTATTTTAAAGTGACTTACTTCAGTCAAGCGAAATCCCATTGTAGAAATTTATAAAGATATCTCGCCTACATTTAAAAAAAAATATTTTTATTTTTATTTTTTTTCTCTTACATTGAATAGTTTTTACGATTTCATTTATTTTAAAGAGGCTACTGCAGTTAAACGAAACAATGCCTTCGCCTTAAAACTAATGCTATGAAAGAAATTTATAAAAGTGTATCGTCTGTGTTTTAATAGTTTTAAGTTTTCTTTTTACTTTGCCTAGTTGATATCGATTTGCACAAAGGCCATTTTCTATTTTTTCGATTTATTTTACGGGAATATATATATATAAAACTTTAATCAAACGAAACAATTTACTAGCTTATGATAATTCTTTCGACGATAATCCAACGGTCGAAATTTATAAATAAGTCTCGTCTGCATTTTAATATTTTTCCCCTTTAATAGCTCAGAGCGATCTCTTCAAAGGCCTTTTTCTACTTTTTTAATTTTCTTTACAGGACAGTTTCATTTTCGGAACCGTTTTCAAAAGTGATATTATCCTCATATTTAAAATCTACAATCAGTATCGAAAAAAGTAAAAAGCGGCCTCTGTACAAACCATCGTCAGCTATACTATGCAGAAAAAAAAAATAATAATTAAAAATTGGAATGAAAATATGGTACCTTTAAAAAAATCTTCCATAGGTTTAGTATAATTGAGTTTGTCTTTTTGCGTGACTGAAAAAACCACTATTCTAAAACTTAGATCAGTTAGACTATGACAGGCTTTGGAATATATGCGTATTATTTAGTTAAAATAGTATAAGAACTTTAAAAATCATTCGTTTATCTTTCTGAAAGGGAAAAACAAAGGAAAAACAATTTATATACAATAAAGCATAAATATATCATTTACGGATGTGAATTTTACCGCAACAGAATATATTTTCTAAAGTATTGTAAATTAGTCATAATTTTCGATAGAAGTGTCAAAATAAATATATTTCTATCTTTTAAATTAGTGTTATCCAATTTAATCATGAATTGCATAATAATTACTTTATATTTTAGAGTGGGTATACTGCAAACTTTTATTGATTAAAATAGAAATATTTATGGGCATTTCCATGAGCATTTGTCGTGTAAGTCACATTATTAGTAACTTATAAATTGTTTGCCACCGTTATTTTCGAAAGGTTTGCATGGCCTTATTCAATTAATGAAATAACTCTGGTAAATTAAATCACATTTTTTAGTTCTAAAATACTGGTTTCCAAAATCATAGTATGTGACTTACACGACATGTGCTCATGGAAATACCCTTATGAAATATTTATGAAAAGGAACATTTAAACTAATTCATTAAGAATTGTCTAAAAGAATGATAAGAAAACTTTAATACAAATGTATTTATTCGCGAATATATCTATTCATTTTTAATGTCAGAACCATTGTTATTTTCTTTCTACCCTTTCTTCTTTTCCCTTTGTCGTCTGCAGATGACAAAAAGTTAATTCTATTATTTTTTATAAATTAACGAATATTTCATTTTGATGTTGTCCGCAATTAAAGAATCTTTTTTAGAAATTAAACTTCAAATATATGGAAGAAAAATAATAAAAATGTTAAATGTGTTTTTATTCGAAATCAATAATGCTTTTAAAGTACATTTGAGATTGAATGCCTAGTTAAACAAACTTTTTGAAAACAACATGTATTTACATCATTTCTGAAATTCATTTCTGATCGAACTATCATGCATTCAGGAAAGGAAGTTTTTATTTTTTTATCCTAAACCAGCAAACAACATTTTACTAATAGCCACAGGCAAGATTTTACACCTTCGTCCCTGTAAGACTCCCTGGAGGAAAACCCATATCGTCTTTCACCCTAATTACTTTTAAGGCGTCTCCCTTTTAAAGGCGGAGTTAAACACCATTTTCCACTATTTTAAATCAAAGTATTTCAACTTTTTATACAAATAGCATAGATTAAATTTTTGTAAAAATCAAAATAAAAAACATTTTCTGAAAGCTAAATAATTAAACTCTGCATGCTGTTTTACTAAATTTTAAAATGTCAAACAGATTTTTCGTAATAAGACATTAAAGGTGAATTTTAAAGACTATAAAATAACGCACTTGTATCGCCTTAAAATTAAAAAAAGAAATAAAATTTCAGAATGACGTGCATAGTTTAAACCTACAGGTTTTCAAAACAACAAAAATTATTAAATTTGAGCAAAATGCAAAGGAATGAAAGCGATAAATTTCTTCCATTGAAATAACATTAGCCGTTCTATCTCGGAGCGTTACTGATGTAGGGCCTTAACACCTTCAAGAGAGTACCGCATAGGGCGGAACAAATGGTAATCCGTCAGATCCAGGTGCGGACTATATGATGGGTTCATGAAAACTTCCCAACAAAGCTCTTTCAGTTTTTGCCGGGTGACTAAAGATGCATGTGGTTTAGCGTTGTCGTGATGGAAGACAGCGCCTTTCCTTTCGATCAATTTTGACCGGGTTTTTTAATTGCTTGCTTCAATCGCATTAATTGTTTACAGAAGATAGTTGAATTGATGGTTTGGCCAGGTTTGAGCAGCTCATGATGGAAAATTCCTTTCCAATCCCACCAAACACTCAGAATCACTTTCGTAGGCATCAATCCGGGCTTTGCCACCATTTGTGAAGCTTCGATCACGATCTTTTTAGCACATACGTGATTCCCTTTTCATCACCCGTAATGATTTGTTTCAAAAATGGCTGAATTTCATACCGTTTCAGTAGCAATCAGTGGCGTAGCTAAGGGGGGGGGGGGCATCCGCCCCGGGCGCCGAGACCTAGGGGCGCCAAATTGAGAGAAATTGTTATATATCTATATTGGGATGGGGGCGCAAAATTTCTTGCTGGCCCCGGGCGCCAAAAAACATAGGTACGCTACTGGTAGCAATTCACAAATGAAAACTCTGTCCATTAAATTTTTCACTGTAAGCTTATGGGGAACCTAAGTATCGAGTTTCTTTTGGTATCCAATTTTATGTAAATGGTTCAAAAGTGGTTTATGGTTAATGTTTAGTTCGCAATGTCGTGGAATGTCGAGGGAAGAAATATGTCAGTCTACCTGGATTGTTTTTAAAATTTTATCGAATTTTTAAAGGATTGGCCGGCCAGGGAAAGGTTCATCTTTAACATCGAAATTTTCGGAAGGAAAAAGAGGAAACCGATTCTGACTTTGGCGTTTACTTAAGCACTGATCACCATAAATGCCACACAAGTTTCGATGAGCCTGCGCCAATTTTTCCCTTTTTGGAAGTAAAAAA
Source organism: Maratus speculifer (assembly GCA_964019185.1). Classification (NCBI taxonomy): domain Eukaryota; kingdom Metazoa; phylum Arthropoda; class Arachnida; order Araneae; family Salticidae; genus Maratus; species Maratus speculifer. The sequence continues at coordinate 53,928,392 of OZ025293.1, forward strand.
CTAAAATGTGACGAAAATGATCTTCTGAACGCAATAACTTTTGACTGGTTAAACAGATGACGCTACCTTTATATCTAGAATTTTCTAGAAACTGTTACCTTTCAAACGTAGCTGTATAGTATGACTTAATTGAGAAAGTATTACTCGAGATATGGGACTTTAAAGCTATCTATTGGGAAAAAACGAATTTACTTTTTCCCCAACCCAATATAATTGTCTAAAACTGCTATATTTGTTGGATACTAAAAATTTCTTTAATGATTGTGAGTTTTTATTCCTTAGCTCAGTATCTTCATTTCATTAGAATCTGTTTCAATTTTGATAGTGAGTTTTTATTCCTTAGCTCAATATCTTCATTTCATTAGAATCTGTTTCAAATTTGAAACATATGCGCGAATGACTGTAAATTCTTGCATTACAGAGTACTAAAAATAACTTTGTTTACCAAACTTAAATTACTACTCTCAATGTAGTTACTTTACTCAAAAAGAAAAAAACAACAACTCTAATTAATCTGAAATAACGAAATAAAATTATCTGTTATAAAAATAGACATTTTCAAATATAGTCAATTTGCTATGTTATTAATTAGAAACCTTTCTCGAAAACTTCGCCACGGACCAAGGCGGTATTGTAACTTTTCGACCTACTTTCGAAGCGCGCTTCGTAAAATACCATGTTTAAACTTTGTACACGGTTGTATTTCTAGTACGAAATCTCTTCTATGCGAGTAAAACTCGCAATTGTCCGATTGTTTTTTAAATTGTATATTATAATTGCATATTTTTTCATAACAGGTAATCCATAAATTTTACAGATCCTGCTAAGATTGAATCGCATGGGACTGCAAATATTTTGTTTTAAAAAGGTTTTCGTCTTAAATAATAACGTTTTTATGACCTGTAAAGATAGCCTGTGTATAACGGAAATTCGGCTGAAACAGTTTTCTTGTGATCTCTGCGAAATAATACTTTTTTAATAAAAACCTGCCTGAAACGAAAATTTATTCTGCTCCCTAAAAAGTCTATCTTCGCAGATTCCGTTACATCTTTATAAACTTTTTTTTAGGTTTATTATATTTCAGGTTTTTTTCGGTTTCAGTTTCGGAGGGGGCTGGAGCCCCATCAGCCCACCCCCTGTATACGTCACTTGATACACACAAACACGCGGACCGACAGACATTTTCTAAAAACATGTTTTTTGGAGCCTCTGATCCCTAAAACGTGCAAATCTGTCAAAAACTGGAAGTCTAAAAAATTTCGATTACAATACTTTCTTCTATTGAAGATAGAACAAAATAAAAATAAACATAACTTGCCAAGATTCATTCTAAAAAAAAAAAAGAAAAAAATCAGGAAATTTCACGAAATTGGCTCTGATAATTGTTATTCTTTTTTAATTTCATATGATGACATAGAATTTGTGAAAAAAAAAAAAAAAAAATCTTACATTATAAGAAACAAAAAATTAAAACAAAGAAGTGTTTTTCGTCAAGCACGATTCCCGCCAAGAAGCATCGAATTCATGCCGAAAGTTCTGGCCAATCAGATTGCGAGACACAGTTTGGATGGCAAAACCTGGTTGGGAAAAAAAATTATGCAAGCTGCTAATATTAGCGCCCATAGACAATATATATAAAAAATCATATGTTCATCCTTTGATTTGGATACATTGATATAAGATGAATTATTTGCATAAATTTAATTCAGTTATTTTGAGCTCGAATAAAGTTTTTTTTTATTTCTAAATTTAAAAAGCCTGTGTTAATACCTCGGTTAATACACAAATCCTAGCTGTTTCAGTCTAGGAGTGGCGCCATCTACGAGTAGAGATTTTTTTTTTTTTTCAAATTTCTACAAATATATATTTATTTATATGAAATAATTTTAAAATACCTTATTTGCTAGTATAGATTTTACCGAATATTTGTGTTTTCAATCGTTTATTATTATTATTATTTTTTTTTTATAGAATAAGAGAAAATCAATTTTTTGATAATCTCATCATAAAATACGATTTATTTACCTTGTATAATAATATTTTTTTTTTTTTTTTTTTTTTTTTTTTTTTTTTAAGTAGTAATAACTTTAGCAACTAAAAAGTGATGACTGCCAAATTTGAAATATGAGAATGTTGAAATTCAGAGATTACTTTATATTTTTAAATCTTGTTTGCTTATAAATTTTCTTTTGATGAATATTATTAGGGATAGATTAATTAGCTTTTTATTAAATTAAAAATTATGACATTAGTATTTTTTTAATGTTATGATAGTTTGAGGCAGAAGCAGAATAAAATATTTATGGGATTATAAAATGGAATTTTTTTAAAATATTGTAATAGTTTTTACATATTTATACATATTTATGTATCTGCACTATAAATTAATTATTGATTTTCATTACTCAAAACTGATACAGGTATGGCGAAGATTTTGGTACTTATTAGCAGATATACAAAATTTCCTATGTACTAAATTCTTATATACATATATAATATATATATATATATATATTATTCAAAATTTCTTAACACAAGAGTAGTTTTAATATTGTTATAACATTTAATTTAAAAACTTTAAAAGAAAACTAATTAATGCGATAATATCCATTATTTTTTTAACAAACATGATATGTTATTTATTTATTTAGCCTGTTATATTTGAAAAAAAAATTCTTATAAAGTTTATTTTAATAATTATTTAGATAAATATATACAATTAACACAATTTAGTTTTTTGAGCTTGTTATTAAACAACAAACTTTGCACAATATTCATGGTAAATCAATTTTATTTAATAATCAGATTAATAAAAATGCCCATTTTCTGCTAATCTTTGAAAAAATTTTAAATGATTGAAGATCATAAATATTTAGGAAAAAATATCTAAATATTTTTTTTCTAATCTTATCACATAAATAAAGTCTGTAATAATGACCTTTACTGATAATAGATGGCGCCATTCCTTTTCTCAAGTAACTATATTTTGGATCAGGATTAGATTTCGATCAGGCATTTTGACTTTTTAAAATAAATATACACAAATCTGAGCTAAAAATACATTAATTACACTTATGCATTTGATACATCTTGTATAAATATATCCAAATCAAGGGATAAAAGCTTTAGAAAAATTATATTTGGTTTTAGAATGAATTTTTAAAGCGTTGTAATAACTTGGCCTCTTATAGATTAAAAGCTAAGTGGTTGGTAGCGTATGTGCCGCTCGGCAAATAATCCAGGCAATGGTATTTAATGGAGAATCTATTATCTATTCGTAACAATAAAAAAATTTTCTGGATTAAATTTATATACAGCATAAATCCTTTAAGAACACGTTGGATCTTAATCCACCAGCTCCAAGTCCAAAGTTCTGTTTCAGTCCATAGAATGTTCAGTTTATAAACGACGTAAAGTTTCTCCAAATCAGCAACACGGCGTTATCTAAACACCGAAGACGAGATTTATCACCAAACAGAATGTTCCGTTCATAAACGACGTAAAGTTTCTCCAAATCAGCAACACGGCGTTACACGGCCGGTGACAGGTTTCACGGGACACTGGGCAGGCAAAAATTACGGGCCCCTACAAGAAAACATAAAAAAATTTGCCGCTTTTTCGAATCATCGTATAATCAAATCAGTGTTTTTTTTCTTCTTTTTTAAATTTAAGAAAATAATGTTTATTGTCTTTTATTTGAATCAATGCTATTCTCTAACTGAATCACAATCAGATTAACAAACAGGTTTAATTAAAAAGGTGATTAATAAACTTTGAATTTTGACATAAAAAGATTTACTTCAGAGTATTTTGAAATTTTACATTTCATCAGCTTGACAATTTCAATGTTTATGACACAAAATATTTGCACACAAAAACACTTAATTTTAATCAGTTGTTAAATAGTTAAAAAACGTCCCCTATAAAAAACCCTCTCCTATAAAAGTAATGCATCTGTAATGATTCGAACTACCAATTAACTAGTATGTTGAAATATACCAAATAATATTTGTGCATTTGAAATGAATGTAAAATTAATTAAAAAATTTTATTTAAAAATTCCATAAAATCGTAATTTCGAATATTTTTAAAAAGTTTTCTGCTCATATCATTATTTTAAATTTCGATTTATGAGAATTAGGATATTATTATTATTATATAAAGATAATAGCAAAATTGTTAAAACACACAATGAAAAACTTGTTTTCTTAATAGAATGCTAGACTACGAACGTTAATAATAATTTCACGACTCTGTGACATAGCAATCGCGTTCATAAGTGTTTTAGAATATTTAAATAAATTTCATATAAAAAAATTTGCTGAAAAATACCAGTATGACATCTGAATTGAGTAGGAATTGGGAATATTCGGTCAGCGCGGGAGTCCCAATAGACTAGGATGTGGGCTTGAATCTAATATTTTGAAATAAATTTTTAAGACAAATATGGCTTCAAAATCTTGATTCTACATTAAACAACGGATAAAAAAACTGAAAAAAAAATTATTAATATAATTTTAATGGAAAAGGGGAAAATAAACTGTTCCTATAAGTGGAAATCTTTGTTTTCATGATTAAGGCTCTTGAGTCGTTTTTCACGATTTTTTATGTGTGTTAACAAAAACACATTGTCAAGTGTATAAAGGAAAAAAAAATGGGAAAAAACTTTAATATTATACTTCAATTTTTATGTAAAGCGGCAAACATTATCAACAACATTTGATTTTTCACTAATCACACGCACAGTAGGTACAAGACTTCTTAAGAAGGTTTCCTGAGGCCTCCCCCCCCCCCCCCCACCAAAAAAAAAAAAAAGATGAAACATATTCCCCCTCCCCCTCGTCCCTAAGATTTTGGTGCATAGCTTTATTTAATTTTCCATTCGAGTTTCATTTTATACCTAACAACACCAGCAGATCTTCACTGGTCGGTTTTTCCAAAGCAAACAAATGAAACAAGTGAACGCATTTCTTGTCAAGTTGCACCGTTTTCGCCAACTTACATTTATGCGAGTTACGTCTGTCCCGACTTCGAATCATACAAACCTCGAATCAATTTTTTATTTCGACACAGATTAAATTCCAATTTTCAAGATTCTGTTCATGTACATAGGAAAAGGTTTGATAGTCTTATAACTTGAATTTAATCAAAGCACTATTAAATTTTAAATATTAATTCTTCGTTTAGAAAAATAAATGAATAAATAAATAAATCGTCGCAGAACGTAAAAGAATGTCAGAAACAGCATAAAATTTTTTCGATGTTTGCATGCAACAAAATTTACTGTATTGGGCTAAAAAACTGAAACTGGACCTTTTTACGTACGTTTAAAAAAATGCCTCAAAAAAGCGGAAAATTCTCGAAAAATGCACAATTTGACAAAAAAGTTTGCCATTGAATTACTTTTACTAATGTTAAAACCGCCGCAAAAAATCCTAAATAGTGCAAAATAAATAAGTAAGTAAATAAAATAAATAAGAAAGTAAATAAAATAAATAAATAATATGGAAGTCTGGTACATAATACTACATACGGTACGGTATACTACAAAGCAGGTAAACAAGAATTAAAAATACAATGTATTTTGAAAGTGATAAAGATTTTTAAAAAAAATATTCACTATAATAAAGTAGTAAATAGATGTTTCAGACAAAATATACAACTTAAAAATACAATATGAACACAATATAATGTATTGTAGAGGTCTGCACGGGCTGGGCCGGGTAGACAGAATTAAAATAATTTTTTTAACAAGCCAGGCCGGCAAAATAATTGAACGAGCCAGATTGATAAAAGGGCCGAATTGATAAAAGATATTTAGCGAGCCTACCGGCCCATTATAAAGTTTTAGCAGGAACGATGAAATGTGAGCTTTTTTCAATGAATATGGCTTTCACGAGAGTAAACATAAATGCGCATCACGAGTCGATACTAGTTTGACATCATCAATATATAAATGTAACTTATACAGCGTAAAGATCGGCATCGGACAGTTATATTGTGTGTAATCCGGGCTTAATATTTTTTTAGAAAACCAGTGACAGGCCGAAATCAGAGCTGCATTGTTTTTCTACATATAGACGAGCCGGGCAAGAGCTAGACTTAATTGTTCTCAAGATGTGTCGGGGCAAGACAAGATGATTTGTAAAATTATTAATAGCGATAAAGAACTTATGTTAACGCAATCTTTGAATATGCATATACTTCTTGGTGGTTCTTAAATTCACTTCTCAATAACGCGAAAGTTTGACACATTTTCTAACTAATTTTTAACTGTAAAAGTATAAAATTGAAAATTCTGACTATTGAAGGGATTTGGAATCGAATAGCGTTTTTCATTTTTGGTAAATAAAACACTTGTATAACCTCGTTAAGCACTTAAATAACACACACATACACACATTATATATGTATAAAACCATTAATTGTATTACAATATATGAACCATTGAATTTAATAACTTATACCACATTGAACAAGGAGGAAAAAAATAATTAATTAAAATGAATACGAATGGAATTTGTAGAACCAAAGCAGAATCTTCAGGCCCCAAATACTTTAGAACTAAAAATGAAGTGTGTGGTTTCATCTTCGTATTTGCCATGAAAAAGCAAAATAATACGAATTTGGGGCTACCAACATACATCAAACCAAAATTAAATGAAGAAAAAACATCAAAAACAAGGCACATCAAAATTACTAAATTGGATAGCAAAATGGAAAAAAGAAAAAATTAAAAATAATTATCGTCAACATGATAATAAATAAATAAATTAATAATTTAATTAAAAACGGAGTATTGTGATAGCAGAAAAAATAAATCATACACCATAGTTTATCCTATTAAGGTTTAAAACAAAATCATTTAATTTAACATAGATATATGCACATAAATTAATAATTTGAAAAGAAATTAGATGAAATTTTAGAATTAAGTTAGTTCCATATAAAATTTAGGATTCCCTGTTAGAGGTCTGGACGTGCCCGGGCTTGGCCTGTGAAATGGTTCCGAATTTTCTTACGGGCCGGGCTGATAAAAAAATCTACGGGCCTACTGGCCTGTTATAATGATTTATACAGAAACAACAAAATAGGAGCTATTTTCAATGAATATGGCTTTAACGAAAATAACTATAAATATACGTCACAAGTTAATAACAATTTAACAACATGAATACAGAATTGTAACTTGCCGAGCCGGCGAAACGGTTCCAAATTTTCTTACGGACCGGCAAAAAAATTGAACGGGCTATACGGGCTAAGCCGGGCCGATAAAAAAATTTGTGGGCCTACCGGCTCGTTATAAATATTTATACAGAAACGGCAAAATATGAGCTATTTTCAATGAATATAGCCTTAACGAAAATAAATATAAATGTGGTCGCGAGCCAATAACAGTTTGACAACATTTATACACAGAATTGTAACTTGTACAGTGTAGAGATCGTCATTGGACAGATACATTGTGTGTAACCCGCGCTTATTATTTTTTTAGCAGACTCGTGCCGGGTCGATATCAGGTTTACATAGTTTTTTTAAACATACAGACGAGCCGGGGCGGAAATAGCCCCAGTTGTTCTCAAGGTGTGTAGGGTAGACAACGTGATTTGTCAAATAACTAATAGCGATAGAGATCTTATGCTAACGTAATCTTTGGATACATACTTCATGATGGTTCTTAAATTCACTTCTCAATAACGCGAAAGTTTGACACATTTCCTGACTAATTTTTAACTGCAAAAATATGAAATTGACAAGCCTGACTATTGAAGGGCTTAGGAATCAAATAACTTTATTCGTTTTTTGTAAATAAGATACTTGTATAATCTTATTGAGATACAAGAGAATCTTGTCAAATGGTTGACGATTTTACTCCCTTCCCATGCTGTCGCTTCCGGAAAATCTATTCAAAAAGCTAACTTCGACCGTATTTTCTTAAATTGCTTGCATCAAAAAATGGATAACGCCATTCGATTACATAGTTTCTGAATAAAAACACCCACTAATCTTATACATGTCCGGGAAAAAAAAAAAAAAAAAAAAAAAAAAAAAAAAAAAAAAAAATTCAGAATTGCATCAAAAAGCAGCTCTTTTGGATTTGAGAATGAATTTGGACATGAAATATTTAATAAAATGATATAGAAATTTTTTCATAAATCTATTTTTATTATACAGCTTTAAAAGTTGCGATGTTTTAACTTTCCTTTTTTTTCTTTTACTCTAAACCATATAAACTTTTAAATGAATCTTTATTTGAATTTTGGAAATCTAAGAATCTAAGTAATCATTAATGTTGCTAATGTGTATTTCCTGTTAAATATACTGTAAAATCATTCCATAGATATGTATGCAGTATTCTTTAAAGTTATCCTAATTATATGATAAAAATCTGAATTTTTTAGAAATAGTATAAATTGTGACGGGCCGGGCCGGACAGTCCTGTTTTCACTGATTTTTGTACGGGCAGCGCCGGGCCTAGAAAAATATAAAAAGACCGGGCTGGGCCCGGGTCGAACTTTTGAGTTTTACAATGGGCTGGGCCCGTGCTGATCTTTACTTCCTATGCTCTCAATTTCGGGCCCTTTCAAAACTTTCCAAGAGAAGCATGTGTTTCTCGTGTCTAATCGGTAATCAGAGCCTGTATAAAGAGACTCGGTATCCAAGGGAATCGCAATTAGTGCGAGCCGGGCCCTAGCAATTGCATCGTTTGTCCGATAAACGCACCGGTCTTCCTGTCACCTCTGTGGTCATTATTAGATGGACCTATTGTAGTCTAGAGGCTCTTTTGCCTAACGGCATGGGCATGTCTGTGGTCAGAATAGGGTCCTTTCTAAATTTCTTAGGCAAACAGGAAGTTCCTGGCGGTTTGTAAGAAGACGAATGAACGAATTGACAGCTTTTAGATTAGTACTTACCTCATTACAAGACAAGAAGAGATAAGATCTGTTTTGTTCTATGCAGCTATTTTGTTACCAATAGTATGTCTCTAGTGAAAATCTTCTCAGACCAATTCTGGGAAACATTTTTTAGTTAACTTGTAAATTAAAAGAAAAATGTGTGCAAGTTCAGATTTGGAATAATATGAAATCTTTATATTTGTTCGGTACGGTGCGGGCCCCTCTAGCTCCCGGGCCCCTGGGCAATTGCCCCCTGTGCCCCACCCCTCTCACCGGCCCTGCGGCGTTATCTAAACACCGAAGACGAGACTTATCACCAAACAGAATGTTCCGTTCATAAACGACGTAAAGTTTCTCCAAATCAGCAACACGGCGTTATCTAAACACCGAAGACGAGACTTATCACCAAACAGAATGTTCCGTTCAAAAACGACGTAAAGTTTCTCCAAATCAGCAACACGGCGTTATCTAAACACCGAAGACGAGACTTATCACCAAACAGAATGTTCCGTTCATAAACGACGTAAAGTTTCTCCAAATCAGCAACACGGCGTTATCTAAACACCGAAGACGAGACTTATCACCGGCACTCTCCTAGTGAGAGTCCTCTTCCTCCGACTCACTTGAGTGACGTCACCCTCTACAGCTCCCGATCCGAGCTGATCCACTTTTCTCAGAGAAGAATCCGAGCTCCGAGCTCTGTTCTCTGCTCTTCTCGCTCCGAGACCGAAAAATCCTCCCTGCAAAACCTTGGCTTCCTCTTTTTCTTCTCAGCCAAGACCTCCCCTATAGGTCACGAACCAATCATCAACCTTAGGGATCTTTTCTCATTAAGAGATTCTTAACATCGTCTTATTATTCGTACCTGAAAATACACCTATGGCGCCAATATGTCTGGTCTCTGATCATCTTCGTGCTTTCATTTTTGCGTCGGCGTGCTATCAAAGGTGCGACCCGTGTGGTCTCCTATTCACCTTAGTGTCGCCCGCCTGTCTTTTCCGCTGATCGATGATGATTTAGCGATCCTTTTATATCGCCGATCTTTTCATCTTGAGAATGAAAGCCATTTTGTGTTTTCAGTTCCATAGTGAAATCTCCTTTCAGAAAAAATGTCTTTAAAAGCCTGTGATAAATCTAAATTATCACAACTACCCCCACCTCTAAGATGATTTAACGTCTGAAAGGCGTGAAATCTAAAAACCAGAACATAGTTAGCTCATTCATTTGGGTGGCTCTTTGCACTCAAAATAAAATTTTAACGATTCTAAAAAGACACTTTAAAAAACATTTTCAAACTCTTTTAACGACTTTGCTTTGTTTGGAGAACTCTAATAATTTCAAGGTGTTGAAGCCACTATAAACACATTAAGAAAAACTTATATCTACAATAAAAGAAAACTATTTACAAATGTGAGAGAGAAAAAAAAATTGAGCCCTTTTTTTCATTTTATTGCCCTGCTCAGACAATCAACGTGCGGTATATCCTTGCCCGCTCTGTGTTTTATGGCATACAGGAACGGTTGCAGTGATAAGGACCATCTTAACAACCTGGGATTGTTACCTGCATTGTTTTTCAGGAACACTAAAGGATTGTGATCGGTTTCGATACTGAACTCTTGTCCATCAATGTAGTGACGTAATATTTTTATGGCAAAAATTATAGCTGCACATTCTTTCTCTGTGGCGCTATAACTTTTCTCTTGCTCCGAAAATTTTCTGTTCAAATAAATAATGGGATGCTCTTCTGAGCCCTGTCTTTGTGTTAAAACTACCCCTATCCCTTTATCTGACGCGTCCGTCTGTACCACAAATTCTAGATTATAATTTGGCGCATATAGGATGGGTTTTTGGGTGAGTTTAGATTTTAAGGTTTCGAAAGCCTCTTTCATTTCATCGGTCCATATGATTTTTTCTTTTTTGCTTTTTCCTTTTAATGCTCGTGTGAGCGGTTCTACGATGGTCGCATAATTTTCTATATAACGGGAGTAATACCCTGCCATGCCGAGGCATCTTCTAATTTCCGTTTTATTTTTAGGGTCTGGGAGTTCCGTTATGGCGCGGATTTTCTCTTCTGCTGGTTTCCTCTTACCTTCCCCTACTATGTGTCCCAGATATTTGACCGTTTTTTGTGCGAATCTGCATTTCGAAATTTTAACGGTAAGTTTCGCCTCTTTAATTCGACTTAGTACCGTGTTTAGATGCTGAATATGGTCTTCCCAGCTATCTGAAAAAATGGCCATGTCATCTAAATATGGAAGACAAAATTCTTCCAACCCATTTAGTAATTTAGACATAAATTTGGAAAACCTATAGCTAGCGTTGGACAATCCAAACGGCATTGCCATTGGTAAGAAACTACCAAAGCTTGTGACAAAAGCATCTAATTTTTGTGCTTTTGGTGTCATGGGTATCTCCCAGTATCCTTTGGTCAGGTCTAATACAGAAATATATTTTGCCGCCGCCACCTTTTCGACCCTTTGTTCAATATTCGGAAACGGAAAAAATTCTGTTTTTGTTATTGCATTCAAACGGCGATAATCAATGCAGGGCCTTGGTTCCCTCCCCGGAGTTTCGACTAAAATCATGGGAGAATTATAATCAGACTCCCCTTCCTTAATTATATTTAATTCAAGCATGCGCTTTATCTCTTTTTTCAGTATTTCATTCTGTCTAGGAGATACCCTATACGGCCTAATTCTCACCGGTTTTTCCTCAGTTAGCTCAATATCATGAATAGTCAGGTCCGTTAAGCCCGGGTCATTCGAAAAAACTTCCCTGTATTCGTCTAATACCTGTTTTAACATTTGAATTTCACCTGCTGTGCACCGCTCGTTTAATGCACTTTGTTTGATAACTTCGTCAAAGTTATAACTATTTGAATCTGCTAACGGGAAAGCTATCTCCAATTCCTGAGATTCATCTGTCTCATTAAATTCTTTTGTCAAAATATTTATTTTACCTACCCTGGTGATATAGGGTTTTAATAGATTTACATGATAGATTTGCGATTTTTCTCTTCTCCCTGGTATGCTCACAATATAATTCGTCTCAGAAATTTTAGACTCTACTCTACCGGGGCCTATCCAACCTACAGACATTTTGTTTTTCTTGTTGGTTGCTAAAACTAACACTTCGTCTCCTGGTTGAAATTTTCGTTCTTTAGCATTTCTATCATACCACATTTTCCGTTTTTCCTAGTAATTGTCATGTTTACGACCGCTAGCTCCTGACAGCGTTTCAGTCGGTTGATAAGTTTGAAGACGTACTCAGTAACTAATTCATGCTCATCATTTTCTCCCGTCCACTGTTCGAAAAGTAAGGGTTTCCGGAGTACGGAGATTTCTCCCATGAACTAGCTCTGCTGGGCTAAAACCTGTAGAATCATGCGTTACCGTCCTAAGGGTTAAAAGCGCATGGGGCAGATTAGCTTCCCAGTCTCTACCGGTTTCCACGCATAGCACTTTTAAAAGCCTTTTTACTGACCTGTGCCATCTCTCGATAATGTTTGAGGAGGGGTGACATACACTTCAATGGTTTAGTTTTACCCCAAACCTTTTTAGGAAGGTTGTCGTTAAATTCGAAGTAAAACTCCTCCCAAGGTCCGTTTGTATGCTAGACGGGTAACCAAGTCTACAAAAAATCATGATCATCGCTTCAATGATCGTTTCCGAGAGCATATCTGGTATTGGTATTGCTTCTGGATAACGTGAATAAACACAGATTGCTGTGAGTAAATATTTATTCCCTTTTTTTTGACGTCGGCAAGGGACCTACTAGATCGCACGATAATTTTGAAAATACCTCCGAAATTATGGGAACTAATTTTAATGGGGCTTTCTTAGTTTCCCCCGCTTTTCCCACTACTTGGCAAGCATGGCATGACTTGACAAAATCCTCAATTTCCCTAATAATATTAGGCCAGAAAAAATATCTCAATATTTTATCTTTTGTTTTTGATTGGCCCATGTGAGCCGCTATACCTTCGTGACAAGCACTAAGTATCGCTTCCCTGTTCTTAGTTGGGACAACTAACTGTTTTCTTTCGAATCCGTGATGATCCGTTACTTTTCTCATTACTAAATTCGCTTTAATTTCGAAATTTGATTTCTTTTGTTTTGCTTTTTCGCGAATGTCTCGTAGTGAGGAATCCGTCTCTTGTTCGGTTATGAATTCTGCCCTTTTAATTCTCGACAAGCCGGTCCCTGAGTCTTCCCCTGCTATCGGTAAAAACTCGTTATCTGACCTTTCCGGATCTGCCTGTTCCGTGAGATCGTTTCCCCCTGCCCCTGAGTTAGTTTCGGTTTCTTGTTCGCCTCCGTCGCTCCCGGAGCTAGTTTCGCTTTTTTTCGCCTGCGCGCGCGTCATTACTGCGTTCAATGTTTTGATTTCGCGTTTTTTCTCTCGTCGATGAGCTTCTGCGTATCATTCCCTAGTATATAATAGGACATATCTACGTCTCTATCAGTTACTATAGCCTTCGTCGAGATACTTCCTATTTCGTCAATTTCAAGCGTTATATTAGCGGTGGGCAAACAGCGAACATCATTTAAGAGTGGTTGTTTTATCCACATAAATTCCCCATCTAATTGACTGTGGTTTATAAATTTACTGGAAATGACATCGACACAAGTACCAGAATCTCTTAATACCGTAATTTCCTCCCCGTTAATACGAGCCTTACTTAAATACGGCGAAAAACCTTTTTCAAATTCTTGATTTTTATTTAAATGCCCTACTGAAGCGGCGTTATTTTCCCTCTTGTGTTTTTCCGGGCACTGGGCACGATAGTGCGAAAAACTTCCGCAAATAAAACATTTGTTTGCTCTCTTTTGCTCAAAAACACGGTTTCTTTCTTTATCGGGATCCTTGTCTCTCCAATTCGTTTTAGTTTCGGCCGATTTCTCCACACGCGGTTTATCTTCGAGTCTCGGTTTTTCTGATTTTATGGGAAATTTCTCGGGTTCCAGATTTTTTTCAAAGGGCCCTTTGACTGCCTCAAACTCGTCTAAACACTTAACTAGAACTAACGGGTCTTTGAAATTTGCCCAAGAGTCAATAAAATGCTCTTTATATTCTATCGGCGTACGGCGCTTAATTTGGTCTGTTACCAATAATTTCTTTAAGTCTTCGAAATTTGAAATTTCTAGTCCGGTTAACCACCCTTCTAGATAACTATTTAACTCGAAAATAATATCCTTCCAAGGGGTGCCTGGTATCCGAGAATGCCTTGTAAATTTCTGGCGATACGCTTCAGGACTTAGCCGAAAGCGTGCGAACAAAATAGATTTCACGTGCGTGAAATCGTCGATTTTTTCTGCGGGCTCGCGCAAAATTAATTCTGCAATATCTGCCGGGAGCAGCGATAAAAGATGAGTCACAAGCTCTTCTGTTTCTATGCCTGCTCGAGAGGATTGCCGTTCAAAAAGGTTTAAAAAAAAGAGTAATATCTGACATTTCTGGATCGAATTTATGCATTAACGCTTTTAAAGGGGGTTTCTGACTCCTCTCAGATCCGCTACTTGACGTAGATTCACGTCTATTCGCATTTTGAGTTAATCTCAATTGCTCTAATTGAAATTCCCTTTCTTTCTGTTTTTCTTCGCTGTCCCGTGCCGCCCTTTCTCTTTCTGCCTCTAATTCTCGCTCGACCCTTTCTCTTTCTTTTTGCTCGACTGTTTGAGTCTCCCTATCTTGTACAATATAATTAGCCTGCGCTAAAGTAAGATCTTTATCATAATCTGCAGCTGATTCAATTTTCTGTATAATTACAGCTATTTTATCACTCTTATCTATACCAATTCCCAACTCGTCTGCTAACATTTGCAAATCGATTTTTCTACATTGCTTTAAATCAGTAATGACCGTCATTTTTAGACTGCGTTGCACTAACCGAAATTTCTATTTATTTCCTAACAACCTATAAAATTACCCTAACATATATGCAATGTTAATTTTATACATACACTTTACTACACAGTTTAAACACAGTAAATGAATGAGAAATATATACATGAAAAGTACACAATTAACCGATTCAACACTTTTTTTTTCAACCGACCACAATACCAGTACCTGTATCTATTTCTAATTTTAGAAAAATATTGCCAGTTTTAGCATTCAGATTTTTCGAAAACTACACTTCAAAAATGTAAACATAAATAATTTTAGATCAACAGGTAACAATATCCCTCTCTGTTTAGAAGCCTTTAAAGAAAACTTAAATTTATGACTAACTTCATAACATTTATGCTGCTAAAAAAATTACACTCCACTGAGTTGTACACACTCTTTTTTTTTTCAAACTTTCTAATTTGTTCCGTTTTGTCCGGAAAGAAATGCATTTAACATTTAATGTTTTTATCATTAAGAAAAGAAGGACAAAAAATTGTTTTTTTTAGCAATACTTTTTACTAATTTCTTAATTTTAGATTAAAATAATAAAAGTATAGAAACATAGTACATAAATTTCCTCACTGAATTTAATTTTGTGCAAGAATTATGAAACAGAGCCACTCAAAATTTAGAATGAGCTTACCTATTTCCGTCGTCTGCATCTCTCTTGGGGCATCTTTCCGTCGGAGGGTGTTGGGTGCTATGGGTAGGTTGCGGCTGGGTGGCCTTTCGTCGGTTAGGCGTTGTATCTTCGATTATGGCTGGGTGCCTTCGTCAGCTAGGCTCTGTGTCTCTCTTTACGGTTGGGTGCCTTCTCAGCGGGGCGCTGGATTTCTCTTAGCGGCTGGATGCCTTCCCAGCGGGGCGCTGGATTTCTCTTAGCGGCTGGATGCCTTCCCAGCGGGGCGCTGGATTTCTCTTAGCGGCTGGATGCCTTCTCAGCGGGGCGCTGGATTCTATCGATGATTAACTCTGGAAATGCACGGCGAACTATAGTCCTGGGCTAGTGGTTCCCGCTGCCACCAGCTGTAATAACTTGGCCTCTTATAGATTAAAAGCTAAGTGATTGGTAGCGTATGTGCCACTCTGCAAATAATCCAGGCAATGGTATTTAATGGAGAATCTATTATCTATTCGTAACAATAAAAAAAATTTCTGGATTAAATTTATATACAGCATAAATCCTTTAAGAACACGTAGGATCTTAATCCACCAGCTCCAAGTCCAAAGTTCTGTTTCAGTCCATAGAATGTTCAGTTTATAAACGACGTAAAGTTTCTCCAAATCAGCAACACGGCGTTATCTAAACACCGAAGACGAGACTTATCACCAAACAGAATGTTCCGTTCATAAACGACGTAAAGTTTCTCCAAATCAGCAACACGGCGTTATCTAAACACCGAAGACGAGACTTATCACCAAACAGAATGTTCCGTTCATAAACGACGTAAAGTTTCTCCAAATCAGCAACGCGGCGTTATCTAAACACAGAAGACGAGACTTATCACCAAACAGAATGTTCCGTTCATAAACGACGTAAAGATTCTCCAAATCAGCAACTCGGCGTTATCTAAACACCGAAGACGAGACTTATCACCAAACAGAATGTTCCGTTCATAAACGACGTAAAGTTTCTCCAAATCAGCAACACGGCGTTATCTAAACACCGAAGACGAGACTTATCACCGGCACTCTCCTAGCGAGAGTCCTCTTCCTCCGACTCACTTGAGTGACGTCACCCTCTACAGCTCCCGATCCGAGCTGATCCACTTTTCTCAGAGAAGAATCCGATTTCCGAGCTCTGTTCTCTGCTCTTCTCGCTCCGAGACCGAAAAATCCTCCCTGCAAAACCTTGGCTTCCTCTTTTTCTTCTCAGCCAAGACCTCCCCTATAGGTCACGAACCAATCATCAACCTTAGGGATCTTTTCTCATTAAGAGATTCTTAACATCGTCTTATCATTCGTACCTGAAAATACACGCCTATGGCGCCAATATATCTGGTCTCTGATCATCTTCGTGCTTTCATTTTTGCGTCGGCGTGCTATCAAAGGTGCGACCCGTGTGGTCTCCTATTCACCTTAGTGTCGCCCGCCTGTCTTTTCCGCTGATCGATGATGATTTAGCGATCCTTTTATATCGCCGATCTCTTCATCTTGAGAATGAAAGCCATTTTGTGTTTTCAGTTCCATAGTGAAATCTCCTTTCAGAAAAAATGTCTTTAAAAGCCTGTGATAAATCTAAATTATCACAGCGTGTCTTTAGGCGTTTAACACTAGGCGATTGATCTCATGTGACCAGAGCAGACGGCAAGAGATGAATGACGTCACACTTCGGAGCGCACAGATGGAGAACAGATCACGGATGTAATAGAGCACGCGCATGTGACGTCACGCTTCAGCTGCTCGCTTGTTTGGGTGGCAAAAACGATTCCTTTTCCACTGTAATTACCGCAGACTTCTCGTACAAATATCTTTACTTTGAGATATTAACAAACTTTACTAGAGTTATTAATGCAATTTTTTTGTAGTGTGCTGTGGCAAAACACACGAGGGGGCAGAATTATTATTTTTTGGGTGGGGCGGGGAGAAAGGAGATATTTATAGTTATTAGATATCAACGAATACGCTTTTCATTGAAATTTTGAATATTATATGGAGGATATGAGAAGAAAGGGAAACGGAAATTTCAGTAATGGGGATAATTTATATTATTAATTATTTCTCTATTGTCGTTATAGAACAACAAACAAAAAAAATATTATTTCTAAGAAAGATATACATAGATTTTAACGTCTGAATTTAAAATATTCAATTAGGAAGCACTAGACAGACTTTTATTTTATTTTATTAATAATTGTATTAAAGTCTGTCTAGTGTTTCTTAATTGAAAAAAATATTAGTAGTAGTAGTAGTATTAGTATATTTTTTACATAAAAATAAAAATAACTTAAAGATTTTAACTTTAAAACCTAAGAAATCACAATTTATGCTTCTCACTCTTTCCTACTAGCATACAAATATATTTGTATCAAAGGGGGGGGGGAGCGTAAATGATTGTAGGTTAACGATAATTAAGATTATTTTTCATGTATTAATAACACACAGGTCTGGCATTTTTTTAAATAAATATTTTTAAAAATAAATAATTTTTTAAATCAATATTTTTAAATAACTATTTTTAAATATTTGACAATCAGCAAACTGGGCGGGGGGGGGGGGGAGGGCAAAGAGAAGACTGGATGAGAATTTCAGAAACAGAGTATAAGTTATATGATTAATTATTTTTGCGACTACGGAACAATAAATTGAAAAGATTTTTTATGTAAAATAAAGATAAAAAAAACTCCTTTGTATTCCGGAAGGGGGTAGCTACATGGAGAAGCGTAAGTTCGGAATGTTAGGAAGTGATTTTAATCATTATTTATTTTTTCTTATTAGTGAGCAACAAATATATCAGTTTTCTTTTCAAATGACGAATTTCAAAGTTTTAAAATTCATTCTGCTGGAGGGGGGGGGGGGCAGAGGGAAGAAATTTTTTCGGAATAAAGGAGATGATAAAAAATCGATATATTTGTATTGATATATTTGATTATTTTTTGTCACTGGAGAGAGAAAAAAAATAGTAGAATTTTTTTTTTATAGAAATTAAAAAATAATAAAAACTTATTTGCATGATGGGAATGAGGGGGGGGCTAAGAATGGAAGCATACATATTTCGGATAAGCTGGAGATAATCTAAATTATTATTTATTTATTGTGATAAGTCAGAAATAAATGCGACAAATTTTATTTAAATAAAAGAAAGAGTTTTAAAAATATGAAACTGTATGGGGGGGCAAAGGGCGGAAAGTGTAATTTTTGACGGAAGAAACCTAATTTGCTTTATTCATTATTGATTTATTATCAGTAGAAAGCCGTAAACGGAACAGAATTTTTAAACTATATAGATCAACAATAAATGTTTAATTTTTTTTTATATATCGGGGGGGGGGGGGGCAGAGGGTGAATGAAACATTAGAAAAAGGTTAAGCCAAGCCAGACAGAACTATATTTTTCCAAAAAATAATAATGATTGGACGAAAAAGTCATGATATCGGGAAGATTGCTATGGATTTAAACGACGACAAACAAGGAACGACGAAGTTTCTGCCACCCAAACAGCGAAAATGACAGTTTACTTGCAACCGTGCCCGTGCTCTATTACCATGGAAGAAGGAATATAAACGGGAAGGAAAACGAAGCCTCTTTCCCATGAGGAGCAGGTTGATCGTCGATGCCACCGGATTTCTGTGAGGTTCACCCATATCCCAGCATTTCCTAAGGAATGGCAACTGTTTGGCGCATTTATCGCTTATTTGGCCTTTCTTACACTCGACGTCTTTTATGTGCTGATTTCTACGGCGAGAGGTAAAATACATGCCAAGTTATCGCCAATCGAAAAAAATCGCCAAGGTTGCCAGCAGTTCAGGGTCACACTTGTCCCAGAATTCTCGGCTTGCCTCGGCTCGCATCCGTTGACCGGTTTTCCTTCCCTTTTATATTCTTTGTTCCATGGTAATTACTTGTGGTGCCATTTATAAAGATAATCTGTTAGAAATGAATGTGAGCTCGCTGGTCGAAAGGTCAGAGCGCTGAGCTTGTACCCAGACGATACGGGTTCGAGACCTTCGCGGGCCAAAAGTTGGTTCGTGGTTTTTTTTTTGGTTGCTTTTTATTAATAAATAAGACATTTTTATTAAAGGTAAATTTTATATTAATAATACAGAAGCACGTGTATTTCTATTATAATAATAAGATACTTATTTAAATACGAGAAAATGAGATTTTTGCGGAGAAAGTTTTAATATTCTAATTATCCTTTTAATATTCTAAATATCGTTCCAAAGTGATTTATATATACAGGGTGTTTCGCTACCAGACCGACAAACTTTGAGGGATGATAGTAGACATGAAAGCAAACATTATTAAATAGGGAACCATGGGGCGCAAACGTCTTCTGTAGAAACTAGCGGCCATTAAAGTTTGAGGTCCAAAATTTCAAACGATGATAAAAAACGGAAAAAAGGGTCGATTCGTTTGCGGTTTTCACTAAAACATTCTTTATATCACGTTTTTCTTAGAAAAAAATTTCAAAGGTTATGTTCAAAAATTGTCGATAGAGGGCGCTTTAGACTTTAGAGTAACGAACAGTTACTTTTTACCGCTATTTTGTGTATGGGGTTGAAATTATTCTAAAGTTTAGATTTTAACTTAAATTTTAAGCCCAAAATCGGAAACATTGGGATCGGGTAACTAGCAAATATTAAACTGTGAACAGAGGGGGAAATTTTAAACGCTCATAAATATTGGACAAACAAATCGATTTTGTTGCAGTTTGCGTGTAAGTCATTAACGTGGTAATTATTTTATTCAAAATGATGTACAGCTTTGGTGGCTTCATTTTTTGATAGAGGGCGCTTCCGACACATCTCTGACATTTCAAAGGCATTATTCCTGGATGTTTTACTACCAGACCATCATACTTCCAGGAAGTGTTAGAGATACAAAGATGACTTGGAATCGCAAAGAAATGTAACGTTGGAAATGCATTTTTTGCAAGCTACGGTTAAAGGAAGCAGAGAAAAAAGTAACAGAAACAGAGAGACACGTTAGTGCGAGAAGAGCGACACGTTAATGTCACAGAAACCAGTTTATTAAAAGGTTTTACTAGAAAAGGTGTTTGAAATTACAACCAGAAGTAGTCCGGCAAGTTTGACAGCGACGGTAGATGGTGCTAAACGGTAATGCGCCTGCGCAAAGATCACTTTGAAGTGATCATTCGCGAACCGGTTCCAAAGGTAGCAGAATGAAGTATTTGAACGATGAACAGCACGATAGGGCTCCTCCACATTTTACCAATGACTTTTACCGACAGTTCAAAGTAACATATGGACAGTGGTGGATAGGTCGTGGTAGCCCGGTTCATTGGCCTGCCAGATCACCGGATCTATCATGTATGGACTTCTTTTGCTAAAGTCAAATAGAAAATTGGGTGTATGAGACTCCCGTATCATCAGTTGAAGACCTCTCAGCTGGTATTTCTGTAGCTGCCAGAAAACTATCAGAGATGCCAGGAAACTTTCAAACTGTGAGGAATTCCACGTGACGCCGCTGTCAAGCATACCGGACTACTTCTGATTGTAATTTTGAACACCATTTCTCGTAAAATCTTTAAATAAATTGTTTTCTGTCACATTAACGTGTTGTTCTTTCTCTGCTGTTTCTGTTACTTTTTTCTCTGCTTCCTTTAACCGTAACTTGCAAAAAATGCATTTCCAACGTTACATTCCTATGTGATTCCAAGTCGTCTTTGTATCCCTAACACTTCTTGGAAGTATGATGGTCTGGTAGTAAAACACGCAGGAGTAATGCCACTGAAATGTCAGAGATGTGTCGGAAGCGCCCTCTATTAAAATATGAGGGCACCAAAGCTGTACATCATTTTGAATAAAATAATTCCCAAGGGAATGACTTACACGCAAACTGCAACAAAATCGATTTGTTTGTCCAATATTTATGAGCGTTAAAAATTTCCCCCTCTGTTCACAGTTTAATTTTCGCTAGTTACCTAATTCTAGTGTTTCCGATTTTGGACTTAAAATTTAAGTTAAAGTCTAAACTTTAGATTAATTTCAACCCCTTACACAAAATAGCGGTAAAAAGTAACTGTTCGTTACTCTAAAGTCTAAAGCGCCCTCTATCGACAATTTTTGAACATAACCTTTGAAATTTTTTTCTAAGAAAAACGTGATATAAAGAATGTTTTAGTGAAAACCGCAAACGAATCGACCCTTTTTTCCGTTTTTTATCATCGTTTAAAACTTTGGACCTCAAACTTTAATGGCCGCTAGCTCCTACAGAATACGTTTGCGCCCCATGGTTCCCTATTTAATAATGTTTGTTTTCATGTCTACTATCATCCCTCAAAGTTTGTCGGTCTGGTAGCGAAACACCCTGTATATTAAGCAAATGAAAAAAAAAAGTTTTCTGCGAAAATATCCGTATACGCATAAAATAATTATTAATGTTCTTCTTTTTTTTTTTTTTTTTTTTTTTTTTTTTTTTTTTTTTTTTTTTGAAAATTTTAGAAGTAAGTTTTTATTGAGATTAGGATGCAAATATAATGCATGCGTGGATATTTTACGGTGTTAAAATCAAAATGGAAAATAGTATAAAAGCAAAATGTAAAAGATATACATTTTTTTAAATTAAGAATATCTGCATGCATATATTTTAAAGAAGTGAAATATTTGGAGTTTGCCTTCTAGTTTTGTAATGAATAAAGTATGATTAGAATGTTTATAATTTTTCTATTGAAAGTATAAATAAGTGTTTTGCTTATACTGACATAATTTCGGATGTCGTTTGTTTCTCATATTTTATGACATATTTTGGCCTGTTATCCACACGGTATTAAAATATACAATCATTAAATAAGAAATATACACATACTAAAACTTCTTCTGAAAAATTATCTAACTAACAATGCAAATTCCATTGAAATCAATCCAGTATTGTAGATTACAAATCAATCTTGTAATATATGGATACAGGGCCATCGCTAAGACTTTTTATTGGTGGGGAAGAAAACCTTAATATTGTCAAGTCAAATTTTTATATTCGCCAACTCGTTTTATAATTTTGCGAAGTTAACGCACTTTGAAAATGTAATACAGTTCTTATTTGTAAAAAAAATAATAATATTCCCAATTAGAGTTGTAACTTTTGCAAATGCTATCAAAAATAGAAAATGTATTGCAGTTTTTAATAAAATTTTAATTAAATTTGACATAAAAGTTTTAAATTTGTAAAGTGTAACAACATTTGTGGATGTTTTGGGAGGGTAGGCTCCCTCCTGTCCCCCCCCTTAGCTTGTCCCCCGTGTGGATATCTCAACCTTGGTTTATCAACAGCATTTCTATTAATTACAACAATAGAATCAACAGTATTCTATTATTTAATACGAAAAGTATAAAGCAACTGATAAATGATTTTTAAATAAATAAAAAGAAAATTATTAATAAATTTAAATTGTTTCAGTCAACCTACCAACTTTGTTTACAAACAAAGATAAGCACAGTGATAAGCACAAAATGCACTGTCCCCCCCCTTAGATAGTCCCCCGTGTGGATATCTCAACCTTGGTTTATCAACAACATTCTATTTAATACGAAAAGTATAAAGCAACTGATAAATGATTTTTAAATAAATAAAAAGAAAATATTAAAAAATTTAAATTGTATCCGTCAACCTACCAACTTTGTTTACAAACAAAGTGCAACCAATAACAGATAAGCACAAAATGCACAATCACGTGATCAAATCGCCCAGCAGTTTTTTTTTTGCGTAACGCGCGTCAGCTTTTAGCAGGGTTGGATGTCTTATTTTAAATGCTGATCGGGCTTAATTACATGAAATAGGTCACGTGATAGTTTTCCGAAATACTTTTAATTTTATTTGAGTGGTCACAGGCATGTGTTTCTGTTACGAAAATCATGTTTAGAAAGGATAAAGAGATATGGTATTTGTATTTACCAATTCTGAACCATAAAAATAATACAATAATTGAATAACTTTAAAATTCTCTTCTTCGATAGCACCTACTCCAAGCAGAATCTTCTGAGCGCGCGCGCACAAAAAAAGCGTCTTTTGAACACGACCTGTGTTCTGGGATTACACGCGCTGTGCGCGCGGCATAATTTTTTTTTCCAACCAGGTTTTGCCATCGAAACTGTGTCTTGCAATCTGATTGGCCAGAGCTTTCGGCATGAATTCGACGCTTATTGGCGGGAATCGTGCTTGGTGTAAAACACTTCTTTGTTTTAACACAACTTTTTTTTTTTCACAAATTCTATGTCATCATTTGAAATTATAGAAGAATGACCCTTATCAGAGCCAATTTCTTGAAATTTCCTGACTTTTTTTATTCTAATTTTTTTTTTCTAATGAATTTTGGTAAGTTTTGTTTATTTTTACTTTGTTCTATCTTCAATAGAAAAAAGTATTGTAATCGAAATTTTTTTCGACTTCCAGTTTTTAACAGATTTGCACGTTTTAGAGATCAGAGGTTCCAAAAAACATGTTTTTAGAAGATGTCTGTCGGTCCGCGTGTGTGTGTGTGTGTCAAGTGGCGTATTCAGGGGGTGGGCTAATGGGGCTGCAGCTCCCTCCGAAGCTTGAAAAAAAACCTGAAATATAATTACAAAAGTTTATAAAGATGTAACGGAATCTGCGAAGATAGACTTTTTAGGGAGCAGAATAAAATTTCGTCTCAGGCAGGTTTTTATTAAAAAAGTATTATTTCGCAGAGATCACAAGAAAACTGTTTCAGCCGAATTTCTGTTATACACAGGCTATCTTTACAGATCATAAAAAACATTACTAATTAAGACGAAAACCTTTTTAAAACAAAATATTTGCAGTCCCATGCGATTCAATCTTAGCAGGATCTGTATAATTTATGCATTACCTGTTATGAAGAAATATACACTGGTGTCCAAAAGTTAAGCATAATTGGTAATTAAGTAATTATTTTTAAGTAATGAAAGAAATATGAATCGGAATGTGCTGAAACTCCAGGTGTGTAAACAAAATAGTACGCGTCACATATTTTCGCGAAGAGTTTTCCCCGAAATCGAACAGGGGACCGTCAACAAATTGAAAAAGAACGAAGATCTTTTGGATAACCCTGTCAAAACTAATGTAGCAAAAGCGTTCAAACTGCACATTATGATTAATTGGCTTATTGTAATGTACTGTGTTAATTTTTACAAGGATAGCATGTATACTCGTAGAGAAATTAAGGTTTTTATAAAAACAGTCCTAAGTTTTTTGCTTATAATTTGCAGAGTTCTTAATATAAAATAATGTTCTTTTTTGAAAATATGACAAACATCATTGTACACAATACCCTGCCATCAGAATTAAAAAATAATAAAAATTGTATGACAAATGAGCAGGTTTACTAAATAATTTTTTACTGCACATGCGTGAGCGCTATTAAAATTTCATTTGCATATTATGTTAGTTAAATGTATAGAGCAACTTTTGTGAAAGTCTCAAAAACATAGCTTAAAAATTCTGAAAATTATCGTTGATAGAATGAGATCAAAATCCTTTATTCCCTAAATGAAGCAAAAAGATGAGGGGCTGTATCCATATTGCATTGTTTAGTGCCTACACAATATTGCACGTACAACTATATTTAGGTAAAACCCCTGATTTTTTTGCTTCCTTTAGGAATAACGGATTTTGAGTTGATTCTATAGGCGACCATTTTCAGAATTTTCAAGCTATGTTTTGAAACTTTTACAGAAGTTGCTCTATACATTTAGCTAACACAATATGCAAATGACATTTTGATATTGTTGACGCATGCGCAATGAAAAATTATTTACTAAACATACTCATTTTTCATACAATTTTTATTATTTTTAAATTCTGATGACAGTGTATTGTGTACAATGATGTTTGTCATATTTTCAGAAAAGAACATTATTTTATAATAAGAACTCTGCAAATTATAAGCAAAAAACTTGGAAAAATTTAGGACTGTTTTTATAAAAACCTTAATTTCTCTACGAGTGTACATGCTATCCTTATAAAAATAAACACAGTGCATTACAATAAGCCAATTAATCATAATGTGCAGTTTGAACTCTTTTGCTATATTAGTTTTGACAGGGTTATCCAAAAGATCTTCGTTCTTTTTCAATTTGTTGACGGTCCCCTGTTTGATTTCGGGGAAAACTCTTCGTGAAAATATATGACGCGTACTATTTTGTTTACACACCTGGAGTTTCACCACATTTCGATTTATATTTCTTTCATTACTTAAAAATAATTACTTAATTACCAATTATGCTTAACTTATGGACACCAGTGTACAATTATAATATACAATTTAAAAAACAATCGGACAATTGCGAGTTTTACTCGCATAGAAGAGATTCCGTACTACAAAATACAACCGTGTACAAAGTTTAAACATGGTATTTTACGAAGCGCGCTTCGAAAGCAGGTCGAAAAGTTACAATACCGCCTTGGTCCGTGGCGATGTTTTCTAGATAGGTTTCTAATTGATAACATAGCAAATTGATTATATTTAAAAATGACTATTTTTTTTATAGAGAATTTTATTTCGTTACTTCAGATTAACTAGAGTTATTGTTTTTTTCTTTTTGAGTAAAGTAACTACATTGGGAGTAGTAATTTAAGTTTGGTAAACAAAATTATTTTTAAGTACACTGTAATGCAAGAATTTACAGTCATTCACGCATATTTTTCAAAGTTGAAACAGATTCTAATGAAATGAAGATACTTAGCTAAGGACTAAAAACTCACTATCATTAAAGTAATTTTTTAGTATCCAACAAATATAGCAGTTTTAGACAATTATATAACTGGATCTTCAACTTTTTTCAGTGAAAGGAAATGATAGGGGTTTTTAGAAGATGTTCCTTTTTTAATGGATATATACATACAACTATAATAAATACAGGATAAATACATACAATAACAACATATTCGAATTTTGTATGATGCTTTGTTTAGAGGAGGTACATTTTTAAATGGCTAAATACTGTGTTATACTTTACAATATATTCGAGTTTTTTAAGCATTAAGTTATTTTTCTTTAAATAACATCATAAGGCCAAAAAAGGAAAAAAAAAGTACAAATTATTTGTTTTTATTCTTCTTGAAAATAAAATAAAAAGCGATTTGAGAATCATTTTCAAAAAGGAATATGTTAATTTCTTTCGCGTATTCAGAATAGCCATTTGGATGTTTTATATAAAGATATTTGCATACAAAAAATAAAAAAAAAAACTAAGATGTACAACTTACGAACTAAATTTAGTTGTGCGGAAAAAAAAAAAAAAAAAAAAAAAATTAGCAGAAATTTCAAGTGAGCATTTAGGTGATTAATTATTATATCCACAAAAATTGAAAATGTTTTTTAAATATAAATATTTCAAATTTACATCATAAGCCGAGAAATGGGCAGGAGAAATTGAAATTTCACGCGAAATTTAGACGACCGATTATTTATTTGTCAAGTCAACAAAATAACTATCTAAATTTAAAAAAAATATATTGTTGATTTCCACTTTTTCTAAAAAAATTCTCTGAAATTCCTATTTTCACGAAATTATGCAAAGTTTAAAATCTGTAACTATTTCTTTTTAACATGATATCTCGTATTTTTTATTTTATAGTACATTATTACATCTTTTACAATTCCCCAACAAATGACAATTTTATTTCCTTCTCTCAAAGCACATAATCCTTAGAGCATACAGAGTTTCATAACTATAAGAATTATTAAATTTAAAATCATTAAGAAAGGCAAAATTTATAATTTATTTGAATAATTACAAATTCAATTAAATAAATTTATAATAAATTTATAGAAAATTTAAAATAAAAAAAATATAATATAAATTTAAAGAATATGTTAAATTAAAAAAAGAGCAAATTTATTATATTTTTTTCTCTTAAACTTTTTATGATATTGCTAATTTGTGGTTATAGTAAATAATCTTACAAGGAAGGTCTCCATACGGGCATACTCAGAAAAATCTGAAAAAATTACAGAATGTTCTTCTCATATAGTTATATATGTTTATAAAAAAAAGTCGGCGGAATCTCCTTATAACGTCCGTAAAAAAATAATAAAAATTTCGTTTATTTGGCGGTTTATCTCCGGTTGGCGAAAAAACGAAATTTTGAAAAATACGCTTTTACGCTTCGAATACTTTTTAAAGAAAAAACTTTCTATGTTCAATTTATTTAAATAAGTTTAGTTTAAGTAATTTCAGTTTTGCATTTTTACTTTACTTTAAGTGTAATTTTGTCATATACGTTTATATGTACTTATAACAAAATGAAATTAATATATTTTATCATTTAAAACACAATTTAAATTGATTAAAATTGTTCCAAATTGAAAAATACACTGTTAAAAATCTGCTGCATTTTGTTGCAACGGATTCCCTTGCTTGTATAGAAAACGGTTACTTGGCCGTGAAATGGAGCTTTCTCATTGGTTGGAATAGAGATATTATATACAAGCGGTGGAGTGCGTTGCAGCAAAATGCAGAATATTTTTAACAGTGTATGACACGGTCAATTCGTCGTGCTATGGAGCATTCTCATTGGTCAGAAGAGAGATATTCTATAAAAGTAGTGGAGTGACGTTGCAATAAATGCTGCAGATTTTTAACAGTGAAGTCAATTAAAATCAATTTTCAGATTCGTTAAAATCGTCTGCTTTTGGCGAGGAAATGCACTGCTTGCCAAATCCCGCGTCGCTTTCAGCTTTTCACGCCAATTATTCCAAACTATTTTATTTTTTTACATATCTAATAATGTAATTCCGCCGCTAATTTTCACTGATCCTTTATTACCTACATGAGTAGTTTAATTCGTATTTTTTTCAAAAAATTCTGAGTATGCCCCCAATGGAGACCTTCCTTGTTAGATAAATCTCCTATCTTCAGAAATTTTCACTTTGTCATCTTTTAATCTACATAACCTTCCTCGTGATTCTTTAAAAAGTAGCAGAATACTGTCGAAACGCAGATGCTTCCCCCCCCCCCCCTTGCTTTTTCATAAGTTAATGGAAATTATCTTCTTTTTGTAAAAATCATTTTAGCCATTGATCCCTATTTTAAACAAAAACTCTATTGAAATTTAAAAGAATTCTTCCCTTTCTACGCCCATCCTACCTAAATTCTCTACTTTTAGGATTTTCGCCAAGCACAATACCTTCCCGCCAACAAAAGTCTCTTTGACGCAGACAGCTCTGACTAATTAGATTACCAGATGGCAAAACCCGGTTGGGAAAAAAAATATGCGCGCGCGCGAGCTCTGGAGCCAGAAAGATGGAGGGTGTTCATATAGCGGACGGGATATCCGTTCAGTACTCGCTATGCGCTACAGGTACTGTAACTGTGCGCTCAATAACAGTTTAAGAACAAATACGGGATTTGATTAATTACGGTGCTAATTATAAAGATAATCTGTTGCAAACGAAGGTAAGCTCGATAACCGAATGGTTAGATAACGGATCCCTTTGTTCTCTTCGGGAATGCTTGAAGCCGGAATGGCCCAGATTTGGC